>CM062808.1:813309701-814809687 GCA_031772625.1 Pinus tabuliformis | reverse complement strand
TTATATATATATTTAACATTACAAGTTACATTATATATTTTTTATACTATATAATCTTCGGCAACTTGCAAGTTTACGTTTACAAGGACAGTGACCGTAGCACAGGTTGGGCATAAGAAGTTTCAAAAGAGACCCACTTCCCTCACTGTAAATGCTAGGCATTTTCTTTGCAGTTGCCTTGGCATTTGCAGTCAGGCTATGGACATTCGTACAGCTATATTTAAGGGAGTAGGTCTTTATTTACCCCCTTCAGAATATAATTCGAGGTAGAGTACCCACAAAGCAATTCATCAAAATGACAGGTGTGCTAGCTTCAATAGGCTAAACATTGCCAGTGATCTGATAGGAAGTTTGTTGATGCAAATAAAAGACACAAGCATTGCAGCGCACAAGTTGCTGTTTGCAAAGAGAGTTTCAGAGAGTTTTCAAGCCATTTAAACAAAATAAGCCCATTCTATTAGAGCTGTGGCAGAGAACATTCATGGGTCTTCAAACTCTCTAAGAGTTCCACTGAAAGACCTACAAACACAACTGAACAATGCCTCCAAGCTCATAAACACATATACTTTAGGGAGCTGATGTATTTGTTTCTCAAGTGCAGGATCCTGCCAGATGAAATGAAGGAAATCACTAAGGAATAGAACGTCTTTGAATGCTCTCAGATTGTTACTCTGGACATTTCACTGGAGATCAAGGAGAAAACAGTTGCTCTGTGTGAGACCATGAGGAACCGGAGTTCCAGGGGAGGTTGGAAGCGAGTCCCTTGCAAGTGAGATGAGAGAGAAGTGAAAGAGATGCACATGACAGCCAACAAGTGTTGCAGTTAATTGTACAGGTGGCCATGCCATGGGTGTGCCCACAGAGCAGTGCTTTCTACAGTGTAAATTGAAGTTGTAAGAAAGAAGAAGGAAGACCTCGAGAATGAGAAACAGAGGGCCGAGGCTTACATGATTGATCAATACAGGTATTTCTAGGTAGGTCTGGTTGGTGTTTCTGCTCCATTCTCTTCTCCTGTTACCAGTCTGTTGTGCCTTCGCGTTTCTGTTGCCCACTGGAGGACACAATAATAGATCCAGTGAATTTGAGTCGGTGATTACTTATGAAAGATATGCCATTGAAAAGTGGTTTGAGAGTGGCAACACTACATGCCCTGTCAAAAAGGCGAGCTGACGACTAAGCATTTGACTCCTAACCGCAGTCTGAGGGAGCTCATACAAGAGTGGAAGGAGAACAATGCCAAACTCAGACTAGAAAATGCAGCAGAGACATTGGTCTCGCCTAGAGGAGGCGGTGACGAAGAGATAGAGCCAGTCCTCGTAGAGCTCTGTAATTTATGCCAGGAAAGGAGCTCCTTCAGTGAGATAATTCAAGAGAAAAATTTGATCCTAGACTATTACATTAACATCGTTTCAATGGGAGTCAATTCAACTCAAGCAATGGAATGCTTATGTTATCTTGCAAGACAGGGCAGCAGCAAGGTAAGAACTTTTCGTGTCCGTGCTAAAATTTCAGAACATTGTTAAGGCTGGTCCTGGGATTTAGCAGTGGGTTACGTTTCTATCAAAGTAAATCAGTATACATAAGAGCAAGGCCCAATAAAAAAAAGGAACCCCATCATCTTGTCTTGGTTACTTATTCCCCATTGCCCAGATTTTTTATTTTGTGTCATCTCTAAATTGCTTATTTTATATATAAAATCATTGGAATCAAAGCTTTCTCAGCACATCGAAGACCAATGCAATTTGCCTTTTCAACATTTTCTTTTCTTTGGAAAAGAAATACCAAATTCTCTCCCCCCATTTTTCAAAAGATTCAATTTATAAAAATCAGTAATGTCCCGTGTGGCTTTCCCACCATGACCAAATCTTCAACGGAATTGAAAATTTCATTTTCTTTGCTTTGGAAAAGAAATACCAAATTCTGTCCCCCCAATTTTCAAAAGATTCAATTTATAAAACAGTAATGTCCAGTGTGGTTTTTTCCCCACCATGAACAAATCTTTCAACAGAATTGAAAATTTTTGGCTTCTCTGGAGCAGCTTTGAATTCAAAGGGTGGATTCACACCCGTGCGACTCGTAATTAAGGAAAACAGAGGTCGATTTGTCATCCCTAGATTTTGAAACTGGTAGCCCCTGAGTCGCCCCCACGAGGGGCGCGTTCCATTCTTTATTCATATTTTCAGTTGCATCCACCAGCATTTTTTACTGAAGTAAAAATAATAATAATTCTATGACAATCTCTTGGGTTGCCTATGCCAGCCAAGTTAGGAGACCCTACATGAACACAAATTATTGTACGGTGAAAAGTTTATTCCAGTGAGAATTTGTAATGTCAAAAGTTTATTTCCATTGAGAACCATATGCTCCTTAATCAACAATGCACGTCATTATATTTATTTATTTTTATAAATAAATGCACATCATTATATTGATTTACTTTTAATAAATATGACCAAACCTTTTATTAATATTCAAGATATGTTTTGGTGTGAAAATTATTTCACAACTATTGTTCTTTTAATGGGATTAACATGGTAGTGACTCAAATGGAAAACATGGTATGTGTGAGTGAATTATTTTTGTCAAATTTTGTTGCAACAATATTAACATTCATTATTTTCATGTGAAAGTAATTATAATATATATTTTTCACTTCATAATATTATTTTTTGTGGTTTCTATATATTTTTCCATCTATTTTATCACTATTTCCATTTTAAAAACAAAAAACTCAGAACATTTGAACAATTTGGAAAAATTTGCAGAAAAATTTGATCAGCAAGTCTCAAAACAAAGTGTAGCAATGAGACTTGAGTCGAATGTACAACAAAGAATGAAAAATTTTGAACAATTATGAGTACAATTTGAAATTAGATGAAACTTGTACAAATAAATTTTGAAAGTGATATGATGAGCCGTTAAAAATAAAAAAGTCATTAAAAAATTCCTTGAAACGTAGAGGCACCCGTCAAATTTAACCCCTGCTGGTGATAAAGGAAAGGTGAATAAAATACGTGCGTTGCAAGATATAGGTATATTTCGCACGTGCTCATCACCATTAGCGAGCTAAACAGAAGGGTATTACTCCCTTAAAGCAAAAGCTACGTTCATGTTGTGGAGTCTGTTAAATTAAGCCCAGACATCCGAAATCTGAAACGTTTTCCGTCACGCAACAGAAACCCGGTGTGCTAAATGTCCTGTCAACATGGCGGGGTTATCGCTTGCTATTAACTTTAATGGAAACAAAGGCATGAACCGGTTGTGACGGAAATGAATGTAGCGCACTGGCGGTGATTGAAAAGAAGGTCTGGTAGGATGTCTGTGGCGCCTTTGGAATGAGCATGTGCTGCATTTTCCGTGGGGACAACGAAACTTTGGTAATAAGAAGCAAGTAATCCAAAGAAGGGACTTAATTTCATTAAGTTTAATAGTTTTGACATTTCCGCCAATATTTTTACATATTTAACAAAGAGCGTAGAGTGTCTGTGGTTTAAAAGAATTTATTTACATATTAAATAAAGAGGGTACAGTGTCTATAGTTTTATAGAGAATTTAGTTACATATTTAACAAAGAGTAGAGTGTCTATGGTTTTAAAAGAAATTTTCAACTTATCTATTAAATTATTTTTCAAATTTTCTATTTAAAAACTTTAATCGTCAAGTTTCATCTTTAACTTTAGTACTTTCAACAACTTTATTACTTTTTAATGGAAAAAATATATATTTCGGGCAAGTTTAATATTCACGGGAGAAATGATGATCATATTCGAATTTTGAAATTAAATTAAATTAAAATTAATATTCGTTAAATTAATTTAGATCTATAAGTTAAATATAGTAAATATTGATAGACATTAGATTTGTATGTTTGTTTGAGTGTGAACGGAAACAATTTATCCGTTAACCCTCATTTAAAAAAAAAAAAAACAAAGCAGATTCAATGAATTAATGGACACGCAATCTCGTACTTCACTGCTCTTGCTCCCGTTCATGCTCCCCAACCGCTATGAACTTGGCTTTATTGTCCCAATTAGCCACACATTAAATTTTCGAAATGTTTTGGAAAAACAACAAATACATTTACATCCTCAAAAAACCTGCACATTTACCTTTGAAACCCTGTTCGAATGATCTGCAACTAGTCTAATCTTCCCTATGATCAAAATTGAACAAACCATCAAAATGTATTAAAATTTACAAACCATCAAAATTTCAAATGTGAAGTTAATTATAATAATTTATAAAATTATAAATTTTACACGTATTTATTTTGCATTTAATTTTCTAATTAAAGAAATAGTATGGGAGCAGTTCTTAACATACATATTTTTCAAAATTTCACTAAAAAATCTAATTTTAATTTTGGTTAACATCTCACTAAAAATCTAAAAAATTTATAAAAACTAAACATCCCACCTAAAATTTATAAAAACTAAACATCCCACCTAATTATTGAACCATATCCTATAACATCAATTTGAAACCAAAAAACCTGCGTAAAAATCACTACCGTAGAAAGGTTATTAGACGAATTCCGTTACGTCACATTCTCTGTTCATTTTAAAAAGAGTACAAAAAAATACACTTTCAACCTATAATTTAAAAAAGATATATTTAAACTTTCTTAATATTATATAATTATGTAGAAATTAAAAAGGTAAGTAGACTTACACGTTAATGCTGCATAATTACAAACCAAATTATAAAATATATACTTAGATTTCCTTAATATTGCATAATTAGAAACAATTGAAAAGACGTTAATGTTACATGATTATAATAAACAACATTAAAATGTGGGTGGAGCGGTTGACAACTTAACTTATTAAAGAAATCACCAAATCAATAGTTACTACCTAACAAATTTCGTTAGATACCCATGGAATGTATAATTTATGAGGGTAAGGTACGTGAAAACTATTTATACGTATATAAATGTTATTATCTTGAAGTAAGGCTTGCTGTTGCAAGCTTCGTATAAAGTCCTTGCACTAAGTCTCTTTTCTATTTTTGTCACTTATTCTGACTTACACGAATCCATACATGAACCCATACACAAACCTACTAACACATTTCACACATTGTTGACCTTCTCAATGGCTTCCTCGCCTGTACACGGTCTGGCATCCCTTCTGTGCGTTGCGAACCTCTGGCGAACCTCAATAAAAAATACTTAAATAGATACTACCTCAACAGCTCATTTTAATGCATAAGTACTCAAATGCGAATGGTGATAACAGTCATTAATATTATTTCAAAATGGATTACAGAAGGATTACAATCTGTTCAATACTGAGATAGACTGTGGTCGCGTTTACTAGACTTTAGCTACTTAGCTAGGAGATAGCTTACTGAGGCTACCTGACAAGATCACAGACTCAGTCTTTGAACAATGACATTAACACTCATAAAGATAGATTCTCTATAATCTAACCACTTTAGGTTCTCACCTGTGCTGAACACACAAATGCACAGGCTTCTCAGATCACCTAAAACTTTTATATTTTTTCGTGATGCAAGCAAATAAGTCAGAAGTCCGCAGTGCAGAGTAGGAAAAACTCTCGACTCTAAGACACCAAAACTTCCAACACTCAACTCCAAATGCCCCAATGAGTCTTACTCCATCTCTTATATAGGAGAAGGAGGGGACAAGCCCTCCGACCAACGGATGACAAACTTGGTACTAAAGGAATCTGTCAGATCCGAGATGTGTCTCAAAGCGCCCTAGAAGTCGAACAAGTGCTCCGAGTCTCATCACTGAAGATTATTACAAATCTACAGAAATAAAATGTACAAATGGATGCTTTTTGAACAGGAAAATCCCATGGGAAAATCTGGTCACAATTGTCCTTGTGACTGGACATCATTTTTACACTATGGATACTTTTAACGGACAAATCCACGGAAATCAAAATAATTTAAAAAACTGTAATTTTGGGAAACCGAAATTTTAATACAGACTTTCATCCCAAGCCTTGGTAAAGATCCTTCTCACAATCATAGGCTTATTTAATATAATTTGATGCTTAATTTTTGTGAGAATAAGCCATTGGTGATGCTTTTTCATAATTCTTTTAACACGTCGTTATCTCGAGAGATATTCGATCTGGGAGAAAAACATGTCTTTAATGATCTCATAAGAGAATGGAAGAAATCAGGAATATTGTTTTCAAAACATATATCACAACCCATTCTAACATATTGATTCATGGTAAACAGGATCATGCCTGCTCTGTTCATACTATAATCAATCACCAATCCCGCACCCAATCACTTTTGGTTCTGTTGCATGATTCCTATGGCCTAAACTTTATCTTGGTGTAGTGGGTTTTTTCTTTACTGTCTTTATTTAATATGTCCCACCACAATCTTTTATAGATGCCGAAATCATAGACTGTGTCTGGAAAGATGAGGCTGGGGTCCTTCTGGGCCATAGTGCTGCATTATGTGTTTGAAAAGGCAAAGAAGTGTTCCTCATTCGATTATTGAAAAATATCTTTCATAGACCCCACTTCTGCTTCCCAGAAAGTCATGTAAAGAGCATCTTGTGCCTGGCTTGCAACATTCATGCTGTTGGAATAGACCATATCGTGGATCCATTTGCTCCCTTTTGGGTACACTCTTCTTTCAAATTCTAGATGTATTATATGATGTGTGCTTGGAGATTAGCATCTAATACTTTTGTATTTCTTAATTGCCAAGTGGGCTTCCAACTTCTTTTATTTTGTCCAACTGAGATTATCTGGAATTGTTTTTTAAGTACTTCTTTTGTTGCCTTGATCCCATTTTGTACTATTATTATCACATGTTCAGCTGGTTGAATAAATTCTCTATTGAGAAAATCTGGCAGATAATTTTCCTTCCCTTTAATATGCTCCACTTCGAAATCAAGGTTGTGAACAAACCCTGCCATTAAGCAAACTTGGCTTCTCTTGGCTTTTTAATATCTTTTGTTAAGACTTTTTTCATAGCCGAGGCATGAACCCTTAGCAGGAATTTTTTATTTACAAGATTGACCTCAATTTATTTATACAATTCCAAGCGGCTTTAACTTCATTCTCTATAATAGAATAATTTTGTTGAAATAGACCATATGCTGCTATTCCTGGAAACACACTCCCATGCACTGCTTGATAACAAAAGTAGAGGGCTTTAGAATCCTTCTTCTTATTGCTCTTCAACATTTCTTTCTCTACCTGAGTTAAATCATTAAACTCATCTTCATCTGCTGGTTCTTCAAAACCATCCTCAACAAATCCCATAAGTCTTGGGAAGCAAGCAAAGCTCTCATAGTTATTGCCTAATAGTCATAGTTTTTTCCCATTAAATTGTGGAGCTGAGTATTATAATACCCATGCTAGTGTTGGCTCTAGCTATTCTTGCACTCTTAACTATGCTTCAAAATACTTGACTGTATATTTCAAATAACTGACTTCCTCAATAGTAACACACAAAAAACTAACTTGAGAAATACCTTGGATTCTTTCTTGACTGAGTCTTCACTCTGCTGGAGAAGCTACTGCAATAAGAAATCTTCCTCCAACCTTCTTTGACATTTTTCAAAGAGCTGGACACGCTCCGATACCATGTTGGGAATTTCCGATAATTCCAGAACAAAATAAACATAGAATAATGCTATGTTTCTTTATACAGAAAAACTAAAAATGTTCGGGAAGACAAGTTTTCACAAAAAAAAAAAAAAAATTATATTCATTAACAAAACTAACTGTTACAAAAGTTTTCCTCTAACAAAAGGATTACAACAAGACTGCTGCAGTTCAAAACTTCACTCTGTCTCTTAATATAAAAATTAACACTGCTGTGTGTAATATTTTTTCACTTCTTACTTTGCATTTTGTGCGCATTATATTGCTTCTAAAAAAACATAACATTACATTTTTACTTGTGTTGTAGAAACCGACTCCTATGAATTAAAAACAATAAAAAAAAAATCTCCACCTACATTCAATAACTGTAATAATTTACATTAATTACTTCACATGGTGATGATATTTGCGGTCGTTGTTTAATGGTGGATTCCGGCAACGACTAGCGTTGCAGTTGAAAGTAATATTTCAACATAGAATACGCTGCCTTGCAAGATATAGGTGTATATTTCGCACGTACTCATCACCATTACGACGTAAACGGAAGTATTTACTCGTCTAAAAGAAAAAGCTACTTTATTTGTGGATCTGGTGAATAAAGCCGCAGACATTCCGAAATCTGGAACGTTTCCATCACACAACCATAAATTGCAACTATATAAGCGGGACGAACGGGTTTCACGTGTGCTAAATGTGCCTGTCAACAAGCGGTTATCGCTTGCTATTTGACTTTAACGGAAACAAAGCCATGAACTGGCTGTGACGGGAAATGAATTGTAGCGCACTGGCGGTGAGTGGAAAGGAAGGGTCTGGTAGGATGTCTGTGCGCCTTTAGAATGAGCATGTGCTCCATTTCCTGTGGGGACAAGCGAAACTTTGGCATGTACGTTACCATACATTAAAAATTGAATATGCAAGAATTAGGTAGATCAGAAGCAAGTAATCGGAATGAGGATGGAATTCGTTAAGTTTGATTTTTTTGACATTTCGGTCAATAATTTCTACATATTTAACAAAGAGTGTAGAGTGGTCTATAGTTTTAAAAGAATTTATTTACATATTTAACAAAGAGGGTTGAGTGTCTATAGTTTTAAAAAGAATTTATTTACATATTTAACAAAGAGGTTTGAGGGTCTATAGTTTTAAAAGAATTTTCAACTTCTATGGTTGAATTATTTTTCAAATTTTCTATTTTAAAAACTTAATTCGTCAAGTTTCATCTTTAACTTTAGTACTTTCAACAACTTTATTACTTTTAATGAAAAAAAAATTATATCGGCAAGTTTAATGTTCACGGGGAGAATGATGATCATGATTCTTAATCAGGATCATATTTGAATTTTTGAAATTAAATTAAATTAAATTTAATATTCGTTAGATTAATTAGATCTATAAGTTAAATATTAATAAATATTGATAGACATTAGATTGGTATGTTTGTTTTGAGTGTGAATGGAAACCATTTATCCGTCAACCCTCATTTAAAAAAAACAGAGTAGATCGAAATTTGATATTTTGTTACGACCCTTGCTCTCCCCATCGTTGCGCATACACCGAATCCTGGAAGCCATGATAACTTCTCTCCAAAGAAAGTCGTGAAAATGTGTAGGCACTGTTGCAGATTGAGGACGGAATGAAGAGGGCCACAACATCAATCGAAAATGGGAATACCATGATAGGTTCTATGTAATCTTTTCTGTGAAAAAATTGCAAATATATAATCTTTACAATTCCATCTTCCCGATGAAAACTTTACAAATATATAACTAACTATTTTGAAGGCAAAGTGGATTCAAATGAATTAATGGACACGCAATCTCGTACTTCACTGCTCTTGCTCCCGTTCATGATCCCCAACCGCTTTGAACTTCGCTTTTATTGTCACAATTAGCCACACATTAATTTTCGAAATGTTTTGGAAAAACAACAAATACATTACATCCTCTAAAACCTGCACATTTACCTTTGAAACCCTGTTTCGAATGATCTGCAACTAGTCTAATCTTCCCTATGTATCAAAATTGAACAAACCATCAAAATTTCAAAATGTGAAGTTAATTATAATAATTTATAAAATTATAAATTTTAACACGTGGATTTATTTTGCATTTTTTTTTTCTAATTAAAGAAATAGTATTTGGAGCTGTTTTTAAACATACATAATTTTGTTCGAAATCTCACTAAAAAACCTAATTTTTAATTTTTTTCAAGATCTACTAAACAAACCTAATTTTTTTATAGAAACTAAATATCCCACCTAACTGTTGAACCATATCCTAATAACATCAATGTGAAACCAAAAAACCTGTGTAAAAATCACTACCGAAAAGGTTATTAGACGAATTCCGCTGAGATCACATTCTCTTTGTTTATTAGACGAATTCCAGTGAGATCACATTCTCTTTGTTCATTTTAAAAAGACTGAAAAAAAACTTAAAACATAAAACCTCACAAACTTATTGATCATTTGCTCGATTACATCTTCATTTATATAGAAAACACACAACCAATTCTGGTAACCAATTCCTAACTACTCACAACTACATCTATCAACTGCTCATAACTAATTCATTTTCTACATTATTCTCACATCCTCCCTTAATGGAAAATGGATTCTCTACAATACCTAACTGACTTCTAAAAACTTCAAATTGATTTTACCAAGGGGCTTAGTAAATATATCAGCCACATTATCCTTGGTGTTACAAAATAGCAATCCAATTTCTTTTGACATAATTTTCTCACGTACAAAGTGGTACTGTAACTCAACATGTTTTGTTCTAGCATGGTAAACTGGATTATGTGCTAATTTGATAGCACTCTGATTATCACAATTGATACATGTTGCACCACTTTGCGCTTCTTCAAGATCAGCAAGAACTCTCCGCAACCAAATAGCTTCACAGGTGGCATTGGTTAAAGCTTTGTACTCTGATTCTGTTGATGATAAAGAAACAGTTGGCTGTTTCTTACTGCTCCAAGATACGACCCTGATCCAATATGGAATGCATAGCCAGAGGTAGATCGTCTGTCATCTGGATTTCCTGCCCAATCTGAATCAGAAAAACCTGTCAGTACAACATCAGATACATCAGTATACATAATACCAAGATTCACTGTTCCCTTTAAGTATCGAAGAACTTTCTTTGCAGCAATCCAGTGATTTCCTGAAGGCTTAGCCATGAATTGACTAAGGATACTGACTGAGTATGCAATGTCTGGCCTGGTAGTGGTGAGATAGTTCAAACTTCCCACTAACTGACGATATAATGTTCCATCTGCCTCTTTCGAACCATCTTCTTTGTACAACTTTGCATTCTGTTCTAATGGAGTTGACATAGCTTTACAATCTATCATATTGAACTTTTTAAGAATCTCCTTTGTATATTTGCTTTGAGTGATCAATGTTTTACCAGTTTCTCTCCATACCTCAATGCCTAAACAGTAATGCATTTCACCCAAATCTTTCATTTCAAAAACGTGACAACTGAACTTTAATTTCTTCAATTAACTTGTGAGCACTGCCTGTTATAATGAGATCATCCACATATAAAGATATTAAAGCAACATGTCCTTTTTCATCGTTCTTAACATACAAGTTAGGATCATTTTTTCTTTTCACATACCCATTCTGAAGAAAGAAAGTATCAATCTTTACATACCATGATCTTGGTGCCTGTTTCAAACCATACAATGCCTTTCTTAACCTGCAAACTAGATGCTCCTGTCCCTGTTTGACAAACCCTTCAGGTTGAACCAAATAAACTTCTTCCTGTAAATCACCATTTAGAAAAGCAGATTTGACATCCATTTGATGTATATTCCAGTTATGTTTTGTGCTAAGGCAATCAGTAATCTAATTGTATTCAACTTAGCTACTGGTGCAAAAGTGTCTTCATAATCAATGCCCTCCTGTTGAGCATATCCTTTTGCTACTAATCTTGCCTTAAATTTATCAATTGTACCATCTGCTTTAAATTTTGTTTTATACAACCATTTGCTTCCAATTGGAACTTTATTTCAGGAAGTTCCACTAATTCCCATGTTTGATTTTTCATAATAGAAGCATACTCATCATTCATAGCATTAATCCATGGTTCATGTTGTTTAGCCTGCTCATAATCAATTGGTTCTTCAACATTCATTATATTAGACATTAAGGCATAGTCTTTATACCTTTCAGGAAGCCGAGTCTGTCGGGATGACCTTCTTGGTGTGGGTGTTCCATCCATGATTCGTTGGCTTTGAGGTGTATCACCCCCTTGTGATGACTCACTGCTGCTAGATGTGCTCGTACTGCTGCTATCATCTGATCCTGTACCTGTACCTGGACTGTTCCTGTTTTCTGTTTAATCATAGTATCAAGCTTGATATGTGCATCATCATTAGAAATATGCCATGTATCATTCTTTGTATTACTTTTATCAGTCTGCTCATGAAACAATACATCACGACTTGCAAATAGTTTATGGGAACTTGGATCAAACAATTTATAGGCTTTCTGATCCGTACAATATCCAATGAAAATACACTTGATGGACTTGGCATCAAGTTTTCTTCTGTTAGCTTCAGGAATATGAGCAAAAGCAGTACATCCAAAGACTTTGAAATGACTCACATCAGGTTTATAACCATAAAGAACCTCAAAAGGAGTTTGAAAAACTAATTGCTTAGTGGGACATCGATTCTTTAGATAAACAACAGTGTTAATGGCTTCTGCCCAGAAACCATTAGAGATGTTCTTACCTTGCAGCATACTACGAGCAGATTCCACCAAGGTTCTATTCCATCGCTCAGCAACACCATTTTGCTGAGGGGTATGTGGCACTGTGAACTGTTGTTGAATTCCATTAGATTTACAATAGGTGTTAAATGCTTTGGATTTATATTCACCCCCTTGATCAGATCTGAGTATTTTGATGCACTTTCCTGTTTGTTTTCAACCATATTTCGAAACTCTTTAAAATACTCAAATATGTCACTTTTCCTTCTAACAAAATAGACCCAGGTATATCTAGATCTATCATCAATAAAAATAACAAAATATGAAGCACCACCAAGAGACCTAGTTTGCATAGGTCCGCATACATCAGTGTGAATTAATTCAAGAATATCATACTTCCGTTTCTCAGTATGAACAGGAAACTCTTCTCTATGCTGCTTACCAAGTGCACAAGCTTCACATGGTAAATGTTCACACTTCATCTCAGGAAGACCTTCAACCATTGTTTTCCTTTGTAACAACGATAAATCATTGTAATTAAGGTGCCCATACCTGTGATGCCATAATTCTGCTGTCGATGTCTCTTGAGATGTCAATGCAACATGGCGCTTGACTGTCACATCCAATCTGTACAATCCTCCAACCCTGGTACCTGAGAAACAACCTTGTAGTGTCCTGAACATCTTTCACTATACACCCCAGTTTACCAAATTCTACTTTTAAATGATTATCAGTAATAGCGGAAACAGATAGCAAATTCTTTTTAAGAGCGGGTACATACATCACATTATGAATCTGTCGCATTTGTCCATTAGTAAGTACACATTTACTATGCCATAGCCTTGAACTTTAAGTGACCTATCATCTCCTAAGTAAATGTGTGTACCATCAGATTTCTCAAAATATTTATCAAACCATTCTTTATTACAAGTCATGTGTGCCGATGCACCAGAATCTATAAACCAAGTATTCTCATCATCAGTTTCAGCAGACAATGCAGCATCAGAAAGAAATAACTTAAGATTTTTAAATCCATCATTCACTGAGGTGTCTCTGTTTATGTAGTTTCCATTATGCCTGTTATGTCTTTGATTTGATTCATTATTCTTTCTCCTATAGCAATCTTTTGCCAGATGTCCAGGTTTTCCACAATAATGACATACAATGTTCCTTTTAACATAAGAATCAGGAGGTGCCTTACCTTTCTGCTTTGCTTGAAAATGGCCTCTGTTTCTGTCCCATGATCTCCCTCGGAATGGTTTTTGGCCTCTGGCAGTCAAAGCCAAATCAGAACCATTTGACTCCAGTTCAAATGTTTTCATGCGCTCTTCTTCTTGAAGAAGATTCCAGCCAATTCTTCAAATGTAGGAGTGTCGGTCTAGCTGAGAGAGCTGAAATAAAGACTTTATAGTCGGAGACTAACCCCTTTAAAGTAACAGTTACCAAGTCTGTACTAGAAACCTTTTCACCAATATCACCAAGCTTATCACTAAAGTCTTTAATTCGGGAAACAAAGTTACTAATGCTTTCATTGGCATCCATTTGATAGATAGCAGCTTTGTTTTTAAAAATAAAATACGATTTGCATTAGAAGTCTCATACAAACTTTTAAGAGTGTCCCATGTCGCCTTCGAAGTTTCACAGTCCCGAATGTGAGGAATAATATTGTCCTTCACTGACATACGGAGCAGCACCCTTGCTCTCACTTCACGCTTCTCCCAATCTTGAGTGTTAGTAGGAGGTTGAGGCTTGGTCTCGTCACCTTTTACAATCGACCAGAGATTGTGCCTCCATTACTGTGATGATCTTAAATTTCCAATTTACATAGTTTTCTCCATCAAGTTTTGAAGACTCATTTAAATAGGAATCTGCAAGGGGATTAGCCATCTCTCCACCAATGACCAAATTCAAACAAAAAATTGCAAGCTTCTTACACACGCTATTCCAAAAAAAACTTCAAACAAAACTTGCAACCTTGCTCCAGGAAAACTGATTAATACATAAAACGCTGATTCAACGAAGTGAAATCTCGAATTTCAGGTCTTTATTCTCTATTCTGCTTACCAGTACGAGTAGTGAGCACTCTTCCCTTCACTTCGCTTGAAGGCCTTCGAGATTTCTCACCTGTATTTGCTTGCTGAATGTTGCACTGTGCAAAACAAAGCGGTAGTTCTCTGCCCATACAACAAACAGACTCCACAAAACAAAGCGGCAACAAACAAATAAGATGTTTTTAAAGGCAGTTCAGATGAATCTGGGCGAGAGAAACAGGGCGCAATACAGATACCAAATTAAAACAGAAAACAGCGGCAGGTGGCTCCTTCACGCAACAAAAAACACGCCTCACGCATACAAACTCGACTCACGCCTTCGCTTCAGGCCAGAAAGCGTAGGCTGGCTGTGGAGTAAACAGAACTTTCAACAGAACTGTAAACAGAACTTTCAACAGAACTTTCAACACTCACGGTGCCCGAATTTCACCTCACGGCTTCTCCTTCCAGCACGCACAGTCTAACGGCAGATTCTGAACTCTGCGTCGTCCTTGGTCACTACGCCTCTCTCCTCTTCACGGGCGGTCTGAACTCTGCGTCGACTGCTCAAGAACGACACACTGCCCAATGGCACAGCCGCACAAAAACGCTCCAGTCAGGCTTTGTGACAAGCTCTGATACCAACTTAAAACATAAAACCTCACAAACTTTATTGATCATTTGCTCGATTACATCTTCATTTATAAAAAACACACAACCAATTCTGGTAACCAATTCCTAACTACTCACAACTACATCTATTCAACTGCTCATAACTAATTCAGTTTCTCTACATTATTCTCACAAAAAATACACTTCCAACCTATTAATTAAAAAAAAAATATTTAAACTTTCTTAATATTATATAATTATTTAGAAATTGAAAAGGTAAGTAGACTTACACGTTAATGCTGCATAATTATAAACCAAATTATAAAATATATACTTAGATTTCCTTAATATTGCATAAATAGAAACGAATTTAAAAGACGTTAATGTTACATGATTATAAACAAAATTAAAATGTGGGTGGAGGTGTTGTTGATGACAACTTAACTTATTAAAGAAATCACCAAATCAATAGTTACTACCTAACAAATTTCGTTAGATTCCCATAGAATGTATAATTTATAAGGGTAAGGTACCTGAAAACTATTTATTTGTATATAAATGTTATTATCTTGAAGCAAGGCCTAGCAGCTGTGTTGATGTTGCAAGCTTCGTAGAAGCCCCTGCGTTGAGTCTCTTCTCTGTTTTTGCCACTTACTATGACTTACACGAATCCATACATGAACCCATACACGAACCTACTAACACATTTCATGCATTGTTGACCTTCTCAACGGCTTCCTCGCCTTTATAAGGTCTGCATCCCTTCTGTGCATTGGCGAACCTCTGCCGAACCTCAATACAGAGTAACTTAAATAGATACTACCTCAACAGCTAATTTTAATGCATAAGTACTCAAATGTGGAATGGTGATAACAGTCATTTATATTATTTTAGAAATGGATTACAAAGGATTACAATCTGTTCAATCTTGAGATAGATTGTGGTCGCGTTCACTCGACTTTAGCTACTTAGCTAGGAGATAGCTTACTGGAGGCTACCTGACAAGATCACAGACTCAGTATTTGAACAATGATATTAACACTAATAAAGATAGATTCTCTATAGATCTGACCACTTTAGGTTCTCACCTGTGCCGAACACACAAATGCGCGTTCTCAGATCACCTAAAACTTTGATATTTTTTCGTGATGCAAGCAGATCAGCCAGAAGTCCGCAGTTGCAAAGCAGGAAAAACTCTCGACTCTAAGACACCAAAACTTCCAACACTCAAACTCCAAATGCCCCAAATGAGCCTTACTCACTTTCTTATATAGGAGAAGGAGGGGACAAGCATCTGACCAACGGGACGACAAACTTGGTATTGAAGGAATCTGTCAGATCACGAGATGTGGCTCAAAGCGCACACAAGTCGGACAAGTGCTCTGAGTCTCATCACTGAAGATTATTACAGATCTACGGAGAATAAAATGTATAAAGTGGATACTTTTTGAACAGGAAAATCCCACAGGAAAATCTGGTCACAAATTATCCTTGTGACTCAACATCATTTTTACAGTGTGGAGACTTTTACGGACAAATCCACGGGAACCAAAATAAATTAAAAAACTGTAATTTTGGGAACCGAAATTTTTTATACACATTTTCATCCCAAGCCTTGGTAAAAATCCTTCTCACAATAATAGCCTTATTTAATATAATTTGATGCTTAATTTTTGTGAGAATAAGCCATTGGTGATGTCTGTTCATATGTTCTTTTAACACCTCGTTATCTCAAAAAGGATATCGATCTGGGAGAGAAAACATGTCTTTAACGGTATCATAAGGAGAATGGAAGAAATCAGGAATATTGTGTTCAAAACATATATCACAACCCATTCTAACATATGATTCATGGTAAACAGGATCTATGCCTGTTCTTTCATACCATAATCAATCCACCAATCCCGTATCCAATCACTTTGTTGGTTCCGTTGCATGATTCCTATGGTCCCAACTTATCTTGTGTATTCTCTTTACTGTCTTTATTTATATGTCCACCACAACTTTTCATCATAGACTGTGTATGTTCTTTATTGTTTTGTGTATTAAATCATTTTTAGTTCGATTTGTAGATGTAGTCTTTTTTCCCATTAGACTATTAAAGTGTACAAGTGACCCATATAAGTCATTCTTCATCATTTATTGAAAAATATCTTTCATAGACCCCACTTCTGCTCCCCCATGTGACCAATCATAGTCAAATCATGAAAGTCATGTAGAAGAGCATCTTGTGCCTGGCTTGCAGCATTCATGCTGTTGGAATAGACCATATCGTGGATCCATCTGCTCCCTTTTGGGTACACTCTTCTTTCAGGTACTAGATGTAATATATGAGTGTGTGCTTGGAGATTATCATCTAATACTTTTGTATTTCTTAATTGCCAAATGGGCTTCCAACTTTCTTTGTATTCAGACAAACTAAGATTATCTGGAATTGTTCTAAGTACTTCTTTTGTTGGCCTTGATCCCATTTTGTTACTATTATTATCACATGTTCAGCTGGTTGAATAAATTCTCTACTGAGAAATCTGGCAGATAATTTTCTTTCCCTTTAATATGCTCCACTTCGAAATCAAAGTTGGCAAATAAAGCCTCCCATTGAGCAAACTTGGCTTCTCCTAGTTTTTTAATATCTTTGGTTAAGACTTTTTCATAGCCGAGGCATGAGTCCTTAGCAGGAATTTTTTATTTACAAGATTTACCTCAAATTTATTTATACAATTCCAGGTGGCTTTAACTTCCTTCTCTATAGTAGAATAATTTTGTTCCGCTGCAAGTTCCTGAAGCAAACTGTACAATTTGTTCTGCACCTTCATTTTTCTGTTTGAGAATGCCTCCCCAACCAATATTTCTTGCATCTTATTCTACAGTCTTGAAAGCATTGTCATCAACTACATAAAGGATAGGCAGTGTCTTGACTTTACCTTTGATTCGTTAAACAGCTTTGGTATGGCCTTAGTCCATGGTGGTGGATTTTTCTTGAGCCTTTGATTTAACAAACTTCTATCCTTTGCACAATCTTGATATAAGTTACATAATTTAGACATCCTAGAAATCTCTGAAGCTGGGTTTTATCAATAATAATGTCAGGGAATTTTCAGAGAATTCTAATGCATGTTTCTGCAAGGATATTTGGCCATTGAATATGGTATGGCCAAAAAACTTTACAGAGGTTTGAAATACCTTTATTTTCTTTTTGCTTAAAACAAAACCATTTCTTTTTACCAACTGTACAAATGCCTGCACATGCTTGAAATGATCTTGAATATTTTTCGAAAAAATTAAGATGTCATCAATATAGAGCAGGAGCTAATCAAAGTAAGGTTTGAAGATGGAATCCATCACTTCTGGAACTTAGAGGGATCATGTTTCAATCCAAAAGGCATTACATTCCATTCGTAATGTCCTGCAGGCACGCTGAAGGCTGTTTTGAACTTATCTTTTTCAGAAATGGCGACCTGCCAAAAGCCTGACTTTAAATCAAATTTTGAAAATATTTTTTCTCCCGCTATCCTCCCTATCAAATCACCTTTGTGGGGGATAGGATATGTATTATCTACGAGAACAGAGTTCAAAGGTTTGTAATTGATTATAAGCCTTGGGATGCCTCTAAGTTGTTCTGATCTTTTATTTACATAGAATCCGTAATAGCCAAGGACTGTCAGATTCCCTGATGAGTCTTATGTTTAGGAGTTGCTTTATCTCTTTTTCACACAAATCCCTGTACTCTTTGTTCATTGGGAATGCTCTTCTTTTGCATGGCTTCCCAACATACTCTGTTATGTATGGTAATTCAACTGTGTGTTGTTCCCGATGCCAAAAGGCATTTGGTTCTTTTGAACAACATTCATCCTTTATTGTCTTTTTGAGCTCAACAATTTTCTTAGTCATCTCCACCATCAATAATTTTTTTTCGAACACTTCTATTGACAATCTATCCAAATGTTGGTGCCTAGAGAATTTCCTTCACCACATATCCATTCTTCTAGCTTCCAATAGCTTTGTCATCCTCCTTCATGTTTTTCACTCTAATAATAAACCTATTGAGAATTTAGCCAACTTAGCATGCTCACAAAATAACCTTCATATTTCTAGACCCAATTCAACCATCTCCTCCTCCCCCTTAGTGTCCCTGTGCAACTCCATGGTTCTTTCAAACCTCTTCACCTAGGCTCTTCCAGACACTTCTGATCCCCCAATTGGTGTGCCCCCCAAAGACCTTGCAACACCGATTGGTGTGTCTACTACATTGTGATTAACATTGGTTTCTTTGTGTCTTACAACACTCATCATTTTCTAATGAAGTCCCTTTCAACACTTACATACTTTCTGCAAGCTTACCACAACTTAGTTACTCAAATGTTTTTTGTTATACTTTATAATCTAATGATTTTGGTCATACTCTTATCTATTACAATATGTATGTATTTTTTTTGGATTTATATTATACATTTCGGTTTGGTTTCCCTATGTTGTATGAGATTAAGAATAGAATCTACTTGATTTTAAAAGAAAAGAAAAAAAATAAATCGATAAGTTTGTTTAACTTCATTTTATTTAAAAATATATACTTGGATTTAGTTAATATGCATAATTATAAAAGAATTGAAAAGATAAGTAATATTGCATAATTATAAAAAAATGGAAAGGATAATCGGACTTGTACGTTAATGTTACATAATTATAAACCAAATTAAAATATGTACTTGGATTTCCTTGATATTGCATAATGGAAAAGGAAATGAAAAAGTAGGTAGCCATAAAGTTAATGTTGCATTATAAACAAAATTAAAACGTGGATAGAGTTGCAGTTGATGACAACTTTACCTTGTTAAAGAAATCACCACATCAATCTATATTACATAACAAATTTCGTTAGATTCCCATGGAATTTATAATTTATAAGAGTAAGGTACGTGAAATCTATTTCTATGCTTAACAATGTTATTATGTTGCAACTTATAATATGGAATTTGATATTTATTTTATTGATATATGAAACTCATAAGCATTGCATTGCGCTTTGTCTACGATAACTCTATTTTATTGAAAAATAAGTACTTAGATTTCCTTAATAGCGCATGATTATAAACGAATTTAAAAAGTAGGTGGACTTATATGTTAATAAAGTATAATTATAAAACCAAATAAAAATGTGGGTGCAATTGTAGTTGATGACAACTTTACACTATTAAAAATCACCTAATCAATCTATATTACATAACAATTTTCGTTATTGAGATTTTCATGAAATTTATATATTTTAAAAATAATTAAATATTAGTAAATTTGTAATGTACTTGTTTTAACATGTAATATTATCATCAAAATTAAATTGAAATTTTGTTCATATCTATCAATATTACCAACTTTCTCCTCTTTACGTGACCTATAAGATCCCTGTCAATCAAGAGATACCCTTTATATTTTTATTTTGTATAAAATGAATAATTTTTTTTACAATAAATGAATGAATACCTATCTAATCATTAATGTTACGATGGTAATCTTACCATCCACAATAAAAGTGTAACTAAGTTTAATAAAAATAAATATTTATGATATTGGCTGTGCAGAACGAATGGTGCTAAATAAAGAAATTTCTCAGCAGCTTCAGGCTAACAACCCCAACGATTTGAGAGTGGAGCGGTGCTTGCTTTGACCTGGTCGTCTGAATCTTTCCTGGCTTTCCGAGGCAATGTCGCTGGCTTCATCGTGTGTAAGGAGACACTCTGTTAATTCTGTACCAAAAGAAATTCATCCTTTTAATACACATTTGCCTACTCAGTCATCTAAATTTGCACTAAATATAATTATCGTAATTGATTTAAATGCTGGATTTGCTATTCAATTTTCTGAATATACATAATTTTTAAAAATCATATAGAGTTTATTTACCTCTCCTTTCGCTTTTGGAGGAAACGTTGCACAGATAATTTCGGGACAATTTGCAGGCCTGCGCGCGAAAAAAGTTAATAACAATGTTAAAGACAATTTTCAATCTTGAAGACCTTTCTTTATAGCTTTTCACATTCTGTGGAATAGTATGAACCACATTTGTCAATATAAAATATTTTACGATCGGCGTCTTACCTACTGGAAGTCTTTCAGGCGTTCGATGCAGGCTTATGATGCAGCGGTTTCAAGATCTGTTGGATTTTGCTGATATCAATCTGAGGTGTTCTTGTCTTGCTCGAGCTTATAGACCCGGCAAGCCTAATAATGGCTTCAGCCTGCAACAAAAATGACGAAATAAGCCTGCGAATAAATTAAAGAACGCCAAGAGGACCAAAGATGCGAACGTTTAGTCAAAAATATATACGAAATTTGTTGTGAATGTATTAAATTTGTTGCTCAGATGAAAATAATACCTTTTCAGCTGGCACGTTGTAAACATTCACCATTTCGTTATAAAAAATAACAAATTCACCTGTGGACTGCTGCTGGGGGGTTTTTGCTGGAACTGATCTGTTGCAAATAGTGCGCAAAACACAAAGTTAGCCTTATCATACATTTAAGGTCGCTCAGCTATCAAGAATTAGCAAATATATCAAATTACAGATGTCTGGACATGAAAATACCTCGAAACCGGATCAGTTTGGCTGATTGCAAAAGGCCTGGTAGTATTTCTCTCTGTAACTCTGTTGCTTGAACCGAAACCGGTGCATACGGGAAATAATTCCATCATTTCCGCGTGACTGGATGCCTCAGAGCGTCCACTAAAGCCCTTGGCCGGATGATTGACATGAACCAAATCCCCTTGCTTGTCCTCTGAAAGTGCGATTGACGAAAGCACCTTTTGCATCATCTGTGGTTTTATCCGTGACATATCTTGCACTGTTGCATTCATCAAAAATGCATACAACATGAGCCAAAACATTCTTCCAAAACAAGAACAGAAGACAAATTTAAGGAAAAACTGCATATTTCACCAGTCGATCTAAAAATAAAATTGCGAGACAAATTCAAGGCGTTTGGAAAAGAAAACATACATCTCGGCTTGGCTAGCTGTTTTCCAGGGCCGAATTCCAAACTAGTAGTGCAATTTACGGCTGGTGCACTTGATTCAGAGTCTTTCTGAACGGTACAAACTCGAAAGCTACAGATGCACTTGGTGACATAGCGGGCAAACGGAATTGTTCCTAGAAATCACCATAATTTCCGTTGCAACTTACTTTTTCTCAAAGCTCTGATACTGCTAGATCAATCAAAGCGCCGAATACATCTGGATTACTCTCCGGTTTATAAGATGAAAATAATTGGCGGGCGGTGATTAGGAAAAGGTGTATATTTCGCACGTGTTCATGTTGTGGAGTCTGGTTTAAAAAAACCACATACATTTCGAAATCTGGAATAAATACCAACTGTATAAGATGGACGAACGGGTTTCAGCGGTGTGCTAAATGTGCCCATCAACGTGGCGGATGAACTTTACCATACATTAATAATTGAATATGCCATTTGTCACCGCAGGGCTTCCTACCAATTGTGAATCCCACACCAGGTGCATTACCATATGTTAATAATTGAATATGCCATTTGTCCCCGCAGGGCTTCCTACCAATTGTGAATCCCATTTCCACGAGGGTTTTGTAGATAAGAAGCAATGGGAATAACGGATGGAATTTCATTAAGTTTGATTGTTTTGAAATTTAGGTCAATTATTTTTACATAGTTAAAAAAGGTAGTGTACAGTGTTTATAGCCTTACAAGAATTTTCAGCATATCTAATCGCCCTGTGTAACGAATATGCTTTTTTTGTCCGGGAAGATATGGAAATACCAATTATATTTTGAAAAAATCGAGTAGGGAGTTTTGTAAATTTAAGTAAGAATTGTTAAACTTCATAATTTTAGGTGGAGGTTTTTGATGGTACTTAATCCATTTCCATCATGTACACGATTCAAACACTACATGTACAAGATTTATTGAAATTTTTTTCCCTGAATTCCAGCCACTTTTAGTTGTCTGGGCAATTCCTTTCCTTTAGTAGACGACTCTCTAATAAGTAAATTATTCTTCAAATTTTATATTTTAAATTTTTTATTATTTTTAACAAAGAAAAAATAATTCATGAAGTCTCATTTTAATTTTATTGTTTTTAACAATTTTATTATATTGATACAATTTCAAATAAAGGATGCAATTTTTTGTTATTTAAAATATATTTTTGAATGCATAAATGGCCTTAGCACCTTGAAAAACCCTTCGGGCCCTAGAATGAATAATCATAAAGATTAGACAATTTAAATTCAATTTTTTAAATATTTTGTGAGAGTTTGAATAGTCATGAAAATTGTCATATCGTTTATAAATGAGACTACGTCAAAACAAATATTTCATAAAGTTTAATATTTACTAGGAATAAATTAGAATATGTCAAAACAAATAATTCATAAAGTTTAATATTTACTAGGAATAATGATGACCATGATTGATCATACTTGAACTTTTGAAATTAAATTAAATTAAATTTAATATTCGTTAAATTAATTTAGACATATAAGTTAAATGGTTGGTAAATATTAATTGATATTAATGAAGAATAATCATCACAATCAATGATAAACATCAAAATACTTATTTCATAAGATTAACTAAATTATAACTTTATTTTAAGTTATTTTTATTATTAATTAAAAAAAAATATGTAATTTCAATTTTACCATGAAAATCGTTAGCATATAAGGAGACCATGTTATAGTACCATGGACCAATATCATGACTTATCAATACCACATGTCTATAAAACCATAATTATTAGATGAGATTTCAGCGTAAAAGTGCCCATGGAATTTTCATGTAATTTCCATGTCATAATATATAAATCAACTAAAATATTTTAAATTTAACATGAGGTGCACGTAAATATTTTGGAAGGAAAAGAATAACAACTGATTTTTTATTGTATTTTTGACTTATCTCTTTATAAGTTTACTCAAATTGCAAGTGTAGACACTCGGTAAATGCGAAGTAAATTCCACATCCAACAACTACCCATTATACATACTTCTGAGAAGACTCGCATTGATAAAATTGGAGATACATTAAAAAACATGTCTGGCACACTTTTTAATTTATTTTCAATTTTATCAATGTGAGTCTTCTCAAAAGCATGTGTAATGAGTATTCGTTGGATGCATAATTTAATTCTGCATCAACGAGTGTCTACACTTAAAATTTGAGTAAACATATAAGGAGATAAGCCAAAAGTACTATTAAATAAATTAGTTTTCTTCTTTTTCCTCCAAAATTCAACTTTTATATTATTAGTTTAACTATTATTTTATTATTTTTCTTTAACATGCCACTTTTAGGCTGAAATTTCCAGTCGTTGACATTATTTTTTAAAATTAATTAATTTAATTAAAAGGATAAAAAGAACATCACTACTTTTGAGATAAATCTCAAACTTTGATCTGTGAATACTATTACGAATATTTGAGAATATTTTGGGGAGGTTAAATCTTTAACATACACATAATGATTGTTGATAATTAAGTTAAAATACTGGAAGCCCTAATCCAAAATAGACATGCATATATTCATAACTAGCAACTTGAAATCCCATATCTATTAACTTATAAATCTCATATCTATTTTTTTGTATTACCTTGAAAATTCAAGATACATCATTGATAGATCATTTGTAGAAAGTATATCAACCTCGGTCTGCCACAAGGGAAACCAAATGTGTTGGTTGATAGAAATAGAGACAAAGTGTTGATCTAAAGATGATCTAAGGTTGTCATTGATGTCAACCCAAGCAACACTAGGGGCTACCCTGATCTTGCAAGGGAATTTTGACTTGACAAATTACTCTATTTTGAGTCAAGGATCTTCTAGATAGATTCTACTCATTGAGATGTTTCCATTGATATATGGCACGCCAGGTGATTCTTCAAGGTTTGAGAGATATTCATGTTTGAAGTTAGTAACCCTAGTTAGTGGGCTAAAACCCTATGGGGTTGTGGCATGGCACTCATAATTGGTTTTGGTCATTGAATAATCATTAATTAATAATTTTTTAAGCTCCTAAAATCCCTCCAACATTCTCTACAGAAGCCCCTCTCAACTTTATAAAAAGAAATCTCATATATCCTCCAAATGTAGTGATTGTGACATTTTCGCTACAACTTCATTTATGCGAAGTCTTAGATTCCGAAATGAAAACCCATTTGATTTACAATCCTGATGAACATCGTGAATGAATTTCAGATCTTGGCTCACTATATTTTCGGAGATATGATCTGTGAAAGCTAGGGCTTTTGCAGGCTCCCGAATTTCATCTCAAAGAAGTGACATTGTGAAAATCGTCATAACTCTCTCTCTCAGAAGAGGATTGGAATTCTGTAAAAAGTGGCAAATAGTGCGCAAACTTTAGTTTTCTGTATATCAATTTCAAAGCCGAAGGAGGAAACAGTGACACGTGGCATGCCGTACAAGTTCACTCTACTAAACTAGTCCATAATTAGGTCATTGTGAGAGATTGGGCATAACCTTGTCTTGAAGAGTCCAAATAGAATCAGACCTGTGGCATTGGAAAGAAGAATCAGAGGGATACTACATGATCGAAGATCACATATTGGGGATCTGAAATCACAGAGATACATCAGATTAAATATCGTGCTCCTAGAAGGCAAGAAAAACTAGATCAAGTGTTGTGAAGGGGTGCAAATGACCAGACTTTCTAGGGCAGCAAAGAGCAAGGTGCAGCAAAATGATGCAACAGAGGTAAGCTACAGGTAATTATCTTCTGTATGTGCATGTTCATTTCTTAATTGCATTAGGTTCTTTGTATTCTAATTTGTTGTTTTTGTTTAGCACTAACATATGCTCTACAGGATGAGGTAAGTTTTTCTATTATCATGTCATGGGTATTTCCTTGAAGACTTTTTGTAGGTATTATATATTCATTAAGAGAAGACTCAATGCATAATCTAATGTTCTGAAGAGTGAGAAAGGGTAGCATGACAAGAGCAACAATCAAGGTGCAGAACAACAACGAGAAGTTCACCATATGAAGTCTTCAAGTGGGAAGCACTGCATACAATCATTGTACATAGTCATTGTAAAAGCATCATTGTAAAAGTTGTACGATTATCTATCTACCAAGAGTTGAAGAGGTAGTGTCGGGAGGTCTAGGATCATTATTAGGTGGTTCTGTCATAGTTAGGGTTATGGTCTAGTGTGTCTTCTTCTTCTACATCATTCTATATCATTGTAAAGTGGATCATTTTCCTTGGTACGGGAGTCCATTCTTCCTCTATTCTTCTATAGGGTGGTAGGGTGGTGCTAGGTTGGTGCATGAAGTCACCAACAAGTTCAAGCCTATGAAAACTTCGGGGTGGTAGGGTGGTGCTAGCGTGAGTTGTAGCTCATTGGGTGTTGGGGCATCCGTTCAGTTGACTACTAAATAATCTCAGGCGTTGGAGTGTCCATCTAGTGGGAGCTGGAGAAGAATGATTTTCTAGATTCTAGGAAGTTGGATCTTTCTTTTCAATTGGAGTTGAAGATTAAAGAATTATTAGAAAAGTGTTCGGTAGTTTTTGACCCGTAGGGCGTTTTCCACGTAAAATTTTTGTGCCTCTTTTGTTCTTTTATTCACTGTTGTTACTGCATAAACATTAATGATAATTGAAAATTAACTAATGCTATGAAAATATTTAAAAGTGTTAATTGCTAAGGAATACTGATTCACCCCACCCACCTGCCACACCCATCGTTGTTGTTGCCTTTTTTGAACAAGTGTAGTTTGCAATGAGTTTCAAGGTGACTATCAAAGAGCCAAAGCACATTTTCTCGCTAAAAGTGGTTTATAGTCAAAGCTTGTTCGGAAATTCCCAAGGAAAACTTCTAGGAAATATTGAGGATATGTTATGAAAGATTTCCTTTTGCACTATGAGAAAAAGATGAAGAAGAAGATAATTAAGACCGAGAATGATGATGTAATAACCTAGAAGAAATCCAAATTGTAACAACTACATCAATAAGCACTCGTAATAAAATTCAAAAAAAAAAAAAACTTTTAAAAGTCCCCATTCTACATTTGATGTGTATAGCATTTCAAAGTGTGAACAAATTTTGTTCTTTTTCAAAAATTGTAGCTTATACTACTTCAAAATTCAAATACGCTCTAGAGTTGCAATAGATAGATGTAAGAGTTAGACTCAAGGGTTGGCTCAATTGTTCTTTATGCTAAACATGCATATTTCAAGATTCTCCCTCAAAGTCGGAGAGGTTTGCTGACCCCATTGCCTAGCATTTATACTCACCTCAACAGATATTCACTTTCCACCGCCACCATGTTTTTAATCAGGTATAGATACTTCTTTGGAATTTGTTTTTAATAATTTGTTGCCTTTTTTGAACAAATTTTGTTATTTCCTTGTAATGTATTTCCTTTCCTCTTAGTTTGTTGTATGAAATTTTGGAAACCACCTAAAGGATGGACAAGTGGAGTAGGATTTACTAGGGAGATGATTCAGACTCATTGCCCTGCACCTGCATTAAACATTCATGTGAGTGAATTTATAAGCCTTGAGTGCTTTGTTTTCTCAATTACATGCTTATTTGCGTATGTTGTATGTACAAGTAGGAACATGTGTAGAAAAGTTTGAATGTGTGTTCAATTAGAGATCTTGAGATGCGATCCACCACCAATGAATAAAGAAATGGAAAGCCATCTTGATGAGATTGGATACACTAAAGAGATGTAGTTCCAATTTTTGTAGTAGGATTTTCTAAGGAGATGATTTAGACTCATTGCCCCGCACCTGCATCAAACATTCATGTGAGTGAATTTATAAGGATTAAGTACTTTCTTTTCTCAATCACATGCTTATTTGTGTATGTTGTATGTACAAATAGGTACATGTGTAGCAAAGTTGTCTCTTCTACCTATTTGTTCTTTCTTGTTACCACACCAACAATACTAATATTAATCGGATTCCCACCTTTTACTACGATCAATATTTTTATCAAAGTGTTCGTACTTGTGATTTCAATATGAAGTTTATGTGGACAGCATTAGGGTAAATGGGAATCTATAATCTTTTGAACAATATACCTGATGATTTTGGTATATTGATGGATAATGTTATACATGTTAGGTTGGTGACCCTCCAATTATGCAAGGTGGATATGCAGGAAACTCTTGTTATTTGGATTGGGGGATTCATAGTGGAGACCATTATTATAAAATATTTGATTAAGTTAGCCAACTTATTTATTTGTTTAATATGCATTCAAACTTTTTTTTATTGATCTGCAGAAAAGGTGACCTGGTTTATAATCTTCTTCTACTTACATTTTAGGCACATGAAAAAAACTAGACTTCTAAATTTGGAAAAATCTCTGCCAACATGAAAAAAATTAGGCCTTTAAATTTGGCCGAATCTCTACCAAAAGGAAAAAAACTAGGCTTCTAAATTTGGCAAAATCTTTGCCAATCTCATTGGCATGGACTTGATGCTTCGTAACTCATCTTGTTTTTATGTTGGAGAGTAAGCATAGAGTGTAGCACAAAACCCCAATGCCATACATAGAGGATTTATTCCAAAGGGCAATAGAAAATAGGCTGAGGTTTTCTTCATTTTTACTAAAGATGTAAATGCCATTTTATCAAGTGCATAATCAATCATGTTGGGATCTTTTGTTTCCTATAATCTTTGAGTACATGTGGACACATGTTCAAATTAGTAGATTTCGTTGTTAACACATATTTCATTAAATCTAGAATTCAAAGTAACAAAAAAATCCAATTCTAGTGATATCCTTGTAATAAAACTTTTCCAATTTTAATGAAATATGTGTTTGTTGGTTATTTTTTTATTATCATATTTATTTTTCCCACTTTAATCCTATTCTCTATGGATCTTTTTGTTATCCTCCTAGATCTATTTTATAAAGGTGGAGGGGGGATGAAGTGTATGCTTGTACTGTGTAGTTCTTTTTTTTTTGAGGTTCTTGTCTTCACACCCCTTTGCTAGTTGAAGTACTTGTGGGAGGACAGAGTTATCATTGAGAGGTAGAGAGTACTTTCCTTGTATCCATGCAATTTCATCTTTGGATACTCGTGCTTAGTGTGGATTTGTAAGTTTTTGAATGCCCCTTGGATATTTTGTTGGTGTAACAGATATCAGCCAAACTTTATGCTTGCAATTTTAACATCTATTTAGTGGTTACATTTCAAAATCATTGTTATTGATCGTTGTATTTTGATATCTTGAATTAATTAATAACGAGCACTCTCAATTAGTTTTCTAGACCCCATATCTAGTAGGATTCAAGCATATAGCTCATTATTCATAATTGAATCATATATATTCATTGTTTTTAACTTTTTGGCATGAAAATCAATTTTCTAGAGGCATATTTTTATGCTATCACAACAAACTTACATGATTCACAAAATCAGAAATCAATCTATGGTGTAATTGCAAATTTTAGGTTTGATAATTATAGGTCATTTATAGGTGATAAATGTCTTTAAAGTTTCACTTCTAATTGAGTATTCAACTGAACATATTGAGTATCATATACATAACTATTTTTCTCTGCACCCACTTTTCATAACTTCCATGACAATCAAGTAGGGACTAGCAACTTCAAAGCTATTTTGCTTGTTTAGTAAAATATTTGCGAAGACTTTACATAGTTTTATAATTTATTGAAAGTTGTAGAATTTACAATTTACAAAGTTTTAAAGTCTAATTCCATAAAGGGTGCTATCTCAATAGAAGAGCACCTGCTTTACAAGTAGGAGGTTTGTGGTTCGATTCCATCATGCCCTGATATTCATATGGAATGGCGATGATCAATTTTTGCTGGAGGCTCTTTTGAGCATCACCAATGAGCTTATGGTGACGTTTTTTGACCCTCACCAAAATATGAAATGGTGATGGTCAATGGACGTCGCCATATATATGTATCAATAGTGATGGTTATGAAAGGTCCATCACCATAAATCATTGTTGTTCATATGAAATGGTGACAGTCACTATCTGCCATTATAATCATTATTCGTGACAAAACTTGAATGTCACCACAACACCACAATTTTGGCGATGTGGCCTTTGGTGACCTTCAATTTTCTATGACAATGGATCTTTTGACCGTCACCAATGAGCTTATGGTGACATTTTTTGACCCTCACCAAAATATGAAATGGTGATGGTCAACAACACTGACGGCCATGAAAGGTCCATCACAATAAATCGTTGTTGTTCATATGAAATGGTGACGGTCACTATCCATCATTATAATCATTATTTTTTACAAACCTTGAGTGTCACCACAACACTTATAACTTTGTTGATGCCACTTTTGGTGGCATTCAAGGTTTTGGTCACAGAGGCTAAGGTTCATCACCATTGTTCATATGAAATGGTGATGGTTACTATCCATCATTATAAATCATTATTGGTGATGGACCTTGAATGTCACCACAACACCTATACTTTTGGCGATGCCACCTTTGGTGATGTTCTTTTTTTGGTGACAAAGACTCTTTTGACCATCACCAATGAGCTTATGGTGACATTTTTTGACCCTCACCAATGTCCTTTTTTCTTTTAGTGAGAACTTGGAACCAACTACAAAACAAGAATTTTAACAGGGGTCTGTTGTGAACTCTGAACAGATCATTGAATTGGATGATGAACAAGTGTTTGAGGAATTCCTTGGATAGGTTTTTGGACAATTAAATGAGGAATCCCCTGAACAGGTTGCTGGACAAGTACGGAAATACCCGGAATAGGTATTTGAGGAATAGTTTGTCCAGTAGGCTGAACAGGTTGATAAAGTGTCACTTGTGGAGCAACTGGACCATAATGTTGAGTAAAAGCAGGATTCCAAATAGTGTTCATCTCGGGATAAGGAGTACTAGGTAAAGGTCGAATTTACAACAGGTTGACCTAGGCCAGGTTGAGGTATCTGATCATACGTTCTAGTAAAAGGTTGACCGCCAGCAATAAGTTGTCCTTCAGGTGGAGGATAAGGTGGTTAAACCCCCAGGCTAATAATAAACACCAGTGGGGTTACTTGAGGGTTACTTGAATTACCAGAAACCATGTAAATTTGTTGATCTGATGTCCTAAGCACTTCAAGCATGGAAGTCATTCTCTGAATAGTAGATGTAGATAAACCAAATGACCAAGTACAAGGGTGGGGATAAGAAGAAGCTCCTTAAAAGGTCCCAGTAAGTGACTGGTATTTAGGAGGAACTAATGGACCATCACAAAATAATGATTCCGAAGAGCTAGTAAACATAAACGAATCAATAGCTTCACTCCCAATAGGAATTTCTGACATAGTTCGTTCTGGTGAATAAAAAGGAATGCGTGGTAGTGACAAATTCTGACCTAAAAAACTCAAAGTGGTAGAATACCAAGGGTCAAGTCGAAAAGGAGGGAGAGGAACTCTTTGGTCTAAATTTTCACTACCAGTAAATGGAGAATGAGGTGTTTATATCTCTTTGGTAACGTCTTCAATGCTAATTAACCCAGGAGGTAATTCAGTCGTAACTATCAGCTTCCTTCCAAGTGAAGGTGGCTCAGGAGTAGGAGCTAAAACAACCGAAGGTGATTCAGGTTGAGAAACTTCAGACTCATGATGTTCTACGTCTGGTTCAGTTAGTTCAGTATATGAAACTTCACCAGTGTTAGATTCTATGTGAACTACTTCGATAATCTCGAGACCAGAGTAAGCTAAGCCTGATTCTACTTCTTCCATTGGATTCACTTCGATTTCTACTATCTCAGATTGTAAAATTGTTAATGTTTCAGGTTCTTTTGAGGCTTTTGATCCTGTCGACTTTGACCTTTCAACTTTTATCTTTTCCAATTGACTAGGTGTGTATTCAGTAGGTTTACCTTGCATTCTACATGACTGCCTTGGTGATTCAGCCAGGATGAAAATTTATTAGAAAATCAAACAATAGTCACAATCCAATCCTAAGGTCTCTAAAAAGTAAAAAAAAAAAAAACCAATCAACACATGCTAAAAAATCTAAGGATTCAAAGCATGCAAACAAGATTTTTACAATGAAATCACTAGTTGGTAATAAAATCCAACATCACAAAAATCAAAGTGAGAAGTGGTTGTAGATAGAGTGAGTGGAACTAATTACATTGATAGCCTACTTAATGAAACAATATGGTGCAAGTAACTTCACTTATGCCATCTTAAGCGAAGATTACCCTCCAAAAAGTCCAAGTGAGTCTAGTCAACATCTGTTCTAGGTACAACAAGACCTTCCCTCTGTTGTCACCTCAGGTAATACCGCTAGGATTATGGTCACTAAGGTTACCAACTAATCATGGGGAGGATAGTCACAGATCAGACGTACACACAAGGGCAAAGTAACAAATCTCAATCCCCTTGAAAGCTCCTCAACATGGTTAATTGAAAGTTTACTTTCAAGTGACCCCAAGTATCTTTAGAAACCATTGTAATACGTGTAAATCACTGTACCATAGCCAATGAAGTAGGTATGATCAATTAACCATGTCTGATATGATCTCATGTTTGATTCCTTTGTAAGGGGAGCTTCCCAGAGAAAAAATGAAATAATTGATTTATCTCCCTATCGCAAGATTCTAGTGTTTTTCGGCAACTTTGGAAAGTTTACTCACTTCCTTATTCCAAATCCCTACAACTTAATCTACTGTAGGTGGAAAAGAGCCCTAAGAATAAAGCTTTCTAGATTGATTTTAATAGTTGTTATTTAAACAAAGGTAATGGATGTGAAACTTGATGAAATTATGATTTTATGCAATCCTAATGCAATCGAAAATGATGATATAATCTTTTGTTACAATGAAAGTCTATCTAGAGCAAGGAAAGAGTCTTTCACTTTTTTCTACTGAAATGTAAACAAAAACTCTAAACCCCACTATGACCATTTTCCTAAAATCTAAATATCCAATTTCAAATCCTCTGAATATTGAAACAATTTCAAATTTTCACTTTGCCTAATAACACAAGTAAATAAGAAATCTCTCTTTTCATACAATCACTCAGAAATTCAAAAAATGCAACAAGAAGCCAATAATAACTTAAAATGATTTTTCTTTAATGGGATGTTATGAATTCACTTGCTGCAAAAGTACGCTAAATGAAAACTTTAGTAGCAGAAAGAACAATCATTTTCATTTCGAAACTAACACAAGAAGTATTTTTCACAAATAATACATAATATTGCAAATAATTGATTTTGACACACAAATCAAACTTTCGTAAAAGAGCAAACCAGACTCAAAATATGATGTAACCGACAGAAGAAAGATAGAAAATTAAGAAGACAAGACTAACAGACCTCTCTTTTGATAAATCGACCACTAACCCGATAATACCTTACCCTTATTTGAAAAAAGAAGATAATCACATGAAAAAATCTTCATAACACTTAGCCAAACTGAAAACCACTCGCAAGAGGTTCAAACAAGTGCAAAACAATAGGAAAAAACAAAAAGTTTGGATTCAAAGAGGATATAACTGAGTTTTTCAAAAGTTTGAGGCATGTGCACAGGCTCTGAGTAAACTAGTGAAAATATGCTCTATTTCTAAAAGGAAAATGCACAAAAGTAAAAGTGCGCACAATGGGGAAAAAATCAAATCCAACCCACAATCCAAATTTCTAAAATTTCCAGACACTCTAAGAAGGCTTGTGCAGCAAGTTGAAAAGGTCAAATAAGGAAAACTAATGGACATTGAAATGATTCCCCAGCGGAGTTGCCAATTTGTTATGTGGACTTATCCCTCTTGCGAACAAGAGTGATCTCCCTAGACTTCAAATAACCCTAGTAACAAACAAACAAGAACCGTTACCTTTCTCTAGACTCTGATTGTATGAAAGAAAATAGAATGATAGAAGCCTCTTACCGATTTAACGAAATTATTGATGAATTCCCTCAAAGCTTTCAACCATTCACTCCTCGATACTCTAGATGTCCTATAGTTGCTCCTGATAGCTTCTCTATACTATCTTGAAAGAGATCTGCAAAGACAAAGAAAAACAAGAGATCAAAGCACGCAACATATAACCAAAGAGATAAATGGACTAATTAACCAATTATATATCATAAACTGATCAATATGTAACCAAAATTCCATGTAGGTGATCAAGGAATCCTACAAATTAAATCAATGAAGATGTAATTGAGAAAGAAAAATTGCTTTCATATTCATAAAACTGGAGAAAAGCCTTACAACCATATAGCCTTGATGTTGCAGGTCCCTTCTATAATCTCTAAGCCTCTCCCTTGCAAGAAAATCCCTCCAACCTAATCTCAATAGCATACCCTACTTCCAACAATCCTCTCCCAATTCTCATACCTATAAGATATTTATAGGCCAAGAATGGGAAGTTTTGGATCCATTCTCCAAGGGATGAGATCCATTATTAGTGGTATAGAGGTTCCACAAAGGAAGGGGAGATACTCCATGATGGGAGGGATCAATATTGAATAGGAACCTATTTGAAGCTTGTTAGATGGGTAGATGCTATCAACAATACTTCTAGGCTTCACTTTTTATTTTTACATACTTTAAGTCATCTTTGCAGGTCAAAGTGGAAGATAGTGCGTACTTATGCGCAACTATTAATGGTCTTCTTTGCGTATGCACACAAATCAATTAGGGAACTACGCAGGTAGCAAAATCATGTTTTTGTACTATGGATACAAGAATTCCACTTTCTTTGGGATGATTTAGATTCAAACTTTGCACGAGAATGCTCCAAGAGACATTTGTGGATAGCAAGAGATCCAAACTGATGGTCATTTTTCTAATCCTACAAAATGACGTGTAACACTCCTTGGTTGGATCCTTGACCTATAAATTCTTAATGACCATTATCCTTTGCACACACCTTCTTATTTTATTCGTAGTTGTCCTACTGCTATTGTGTGATGTCCACCTTCGTCGTGCCCCAATCCTTGTGTCAAACCTCTGCAACGCTTCTGCTTCTTGTTCCAGCCCTCTGTTGCACACTACCGTACCCTTTTCACGCTCCCTACTCCTACTGCACGGTCCTGCGTATACCAAAAAAATTCCAAAATTTTTCTACATCCCGACAAGACTCATCTAACCCCGTAACCCCCCTACGCCCCCCCTCCCCCCGATCAAGGTTACCCTCTCAAAGACCATGCAACACCCATTGAGGTGTCTACTTCAGTATGATCAACAATGGTTTCTTTGTGGCTTACAACACTTCCATCCTTTTTTGATGAAGTCTCTTTTAGTGCTTATATACTTTTAGTGGATAACGACAACCTAGTTACCAGTTTTTTTTGTATACTTCATGTTTGGATGACTTTGGTCGTACTTTTATCTATTACACCAGGTATGTAATTTTTTGAACTCGCACTCTACGTTTCTGTCGTTGGTCTAGTTTCCCTATTAACAAAGCACAACATAAATAGTTTTGACTATATTGTTATATGTTTTCCCTAATTAACAATAAAATCTACTTAACTTAAAAAAATATGTGTAAATGGTTCGATATAAAAAACTCATCAACATAACATTGCACTTTGCAATAGCTTTATTTTAACTTTATTTTATTTAAAAATATATACTTGAATTTCATTAATATTTCATAATTATTTCATAATTGTAAAGGAATTGAAAATACAGATGACCTTATAGGTTAATGTTGCATAATTATAAACCAACTTATAAAATATATGTTTGGCTTTTCTTAATATTGCATAATTATAAAGGAATTGAAAAGGTAAGTTAATACGTTAATGTTGCATAATTATACGTTAATGTTGCATGATTATAAACGAAATTAATAACAATTTTACCTGGTTAAAGAAATCACCAAATAAATCTATATTGGATAACAAATTTCGTTAAGTTCCCATAAAATGTTATTATCTTGCAACTTATAATACGGAATTTGATATTTTTGTGATTAATATAGGAATCTCATCCACATAGAACATAGCATTGAGCTTTGCTCACGATAACTCTATTTTATTGAAAAATATATACTTGCATTTCCTTAATATTGCATAATTATAAACGAATTGAAAAGGTAGATGGACATATACGTTAATGTTGCATGATTATAAACGAAATTAAAATGTCGGTGGAGTTGTAGTTCATGACAACTTTACTTTATTAAACAAATCACCAAATTAATCTATATTAAATAGCAAATTTTGTTAGATTCCTATGGAATTTATAATTTATAAGAGTAAGGTACATGAAATCTATTTCTACGCATAAAAATATTATTATCTTGCAGCTTGTAATATGGAATTTGATTTTTTTTTATTGATATAGGAAGCTCATTAACATAGCATTGCTCTTGGTTCACGATAACTTTATTCTAGTGAAAAATATAAACTTGGATTTTCTTAATATTGCATAATTATGAATCAATTGAATTGAAAAGGTAAATGGATTTATATGTTAATGTTGGACACTTATTCTATTAAAAGGAGTTGGTGTAAAATGTCATTAGAGCTGAAGACACCATTTAGTATATAAAGATCAATAGTTAGAAGGAAATATAAAAATATGTAAATTTTGTTAATAAAATATAATTCAGGTTTATCTTTAGCCTTTGGTCTATTTCATTTGTATTATTTAAAATGGTATGAGAGCAATCAAATTTTAGTCTATTTTAGTCTTGCTCCAATTTGAGCCACTTATTTTGTGACTTCTATGCAAATACTTATTTCCTTCCTTGTTTGTCAGGCTGCAGACGTACACTAGACCTTCTCTAAATTTGTGAGATTCTACACCCAGCATTCTCACAAGATGCAAGATGCATTGATTCTGAGATACTCAGAGTTGATTCTGAGATACTCAGAGAACGTTTTAGTTTTCAGTGCAAAATGTTATTCTAGGCGACTACACTTTTGCCAACCAGAAACTCGAACCATGCTATTGTTCAATGTACACAAATGCCTTCTCGTCTGCCCCACGCTCCTATTCCGACTACTCTGTCCATTGGGTTTTCTGCAACTTGCATTCGGCCTGAAACATTACGTTGAGGAGCCTTTCTCTCTCGTGCATAAGGGACTAGGAATTTTCTGCGTTAGAAGTAAGAATATAAATTCTGCATTGAATTTCATCGCTTCCTCCAAAAATTTTGTGACTTTACTCAGCCCATTGATGGCAAAAATTCCTACTAGATTTGCTCAGCATCCTTTCGTCCATGCCATATTGGCAGGTGCCACAGTTAGTTGGGTGTACCTATGGTGAAAATATTGAAATACCCCAATTAACTCTCTTGTTATTTTGCGTTTTCAACTTGTGTAAGTTGTTTAATGGTCGAAAGTTCTTTTCACGAAATTCCATTCCATTTATGTGCTGGATTGGCAGATCAACAAGGTAAACAAACTGGTGATATAGGAGGTTGATGACCCGTCTATACACCTTCACCGCCTGAATTTTTGCCCGTAGTTAACCAAAGTCACGTTATTTTATCTAATTTCTGCTTGACTCCTGCCATCACTGCGTGATTACTTCGCTTCCAAGTTCGAGTCACGACTTGTTTGGGAACAATTGCAACCGTTTTGTCTCAGTCAATTTCAACCATATGCAGTGCTTATTTTGGTGGAGCATAGCCTTTAAATGGTTACATTGTGTGGCTTTGACCTTTTCCATGTTGTAATGGTAGATTTGGTAATGGTATCATTCACAATATATATCGAGAGAGATAGATTGGAGGGACACATACCATTATAATCTATTATTAATTTGTACTGTGGTCAAATATCGTTGAACGTTGGTTCTGAAATTTGGTTTAGAACATTGCTTCCTCACGCTAGTAAGGAAAACATTGGCACTATATTAGTGAATGAAGCATTGGTATGTACATTGAAGCCGCTGTATTGTGTATTGAATAATGTTGGCTATGAATGCATTGAACATGATTCAGTGGAGCGTTGAGTCCTACCATTGAGCGTTGAGTCCTAAATGCGTTGAAGTATGTGGGTTAAAGTCCTGCAGTCCAAAATTTGCCCCTAGACTCTGTCGATTGGAAAGTCTGTTGTTAATACCTTCAAGAGGAAACAACCTTCCCTTTAGTTGTTCATATATGTGCAATGGTTCACCGTGAGTGAAGTGTTTGAACTTTTGGAGGTGCCTTAAACTCTGTTGAAAATTGTGCCTTATATGTTGCGTTGAGTATTGTATGTATGTTGGTGCCTTATGTGTGTGTTATATGTGCTTTGAATTTCCTTATACGCATTGAATTGGCTTATGCGTTGGGCTCATAAAATTTTTACAGTGTTGTTTCCACCAAATTCTAGTATCTTTATATATGTGTGTCAGTGAGTTTATATACACAAGTGTTGATATAGCGTTGAAGTCGTGGCTCCATTCAAATTTATTGAAGCAATATAAATGGTATGTAAAACATATTGAATGAAGTGATGGTGTACGTCGTTGAAGTCGTGGCCCCATTCAAATTTATTGAAGCAATATAAATTGTATGTAAAACATATTGAAGGAAGTGATGGTGTACGTTGTCCATGTATGCACAAAAGTAGAGACGTCATATGATGAGATATTTTTAGAATTTGACTTATAAAATGCCATATCCTCACCTACTGGCCAAAATATAGCCTACAAATTCGACATTGTGGAACGGATCATATTCACAGGTTATAACATTGTCATTTGAAGTTCAAACCACCTATGTTTGTTACAAATCGAAGTTTGCACTAGTGACTACATTCATTGTGCCGTGGGCTTGTCATAGCCCTGGAATCATCTCTTTTTTTTTTTTTAATGTGTTGAGATTACAAGTGGGTATTTTTCCCTTCATCATTTTGTCATTTCTTGAGCTTACAAAAAAATTGCCAGATTTGATGATGCATTAGAAGTGTTGAATATCTTAATTCATTTCATTGCTGACGGAACGGTAGAAATAAGAAAAAACACTTTTTGACATTAAAACCTTTCTGCAAAATGCACAAGAAAAGATTGATTTTTTGTAGCTTGATTCACAACGACAATGAGATGAGATTCAATAGAGGAGTTGTCATTCTAAATTGTTTTCTATTCAGAACAATCCTTTGGTGGAGATTGAGATAAACACCCATCAACAACAAGAATATGAAGTTGAGGTTGATTCAATGCCCAGTTCTAAATTAGATTTGCATGCAGATGTAGAAGTTCAATCTACACTTCCGAAGTCTATCATCAAACTTTGGGAAGAGCTTGTCAGCAACAAGCACATAACAAGTTTTGGATATGATAAGGAGACATATTTTCATATTCCAAACTACTCAAATCCCATCGAATTTAAGAGTGTTGGATTTCTTCACGACGATTCCTCACCTATTTATGCTCTTCCTCCACATTCACAGCAGATTATGAAATTCCAACATTGTGACAAAGTTGGCCATGTGAAACATCACCCTTTTAATCATCAACTGTGAAAACATTGTGGTCAACACACTCATTCTTCAAGCATATGCTTCAAAAAAAAGCCTCCTGCAAGAACAAAGATTCACCTTGGATGGATCGCTTCTTGGCAATGGGCTTCAACAACCAAGAAGATATTTAAAGCATACCACAAAATTTGCTCACGAATATTAATAGGTCTTGTAGTTGATATTTCTTCATCTTCTCACCTTGTATTTGACATGGGGTGAGGGAATTGATAGTCATATACAATCTTCAAAGCCACATCAAGCGAGCCTTACCCACAACCTAAACTAGCTACCTAAGCCTACAGCCAAAGACAACCATACCCAGATTCAAAGTTGTAGCAATAGACACAAAAGTCTCTAAGCATGCCTTTGGTTAGTGACCTTCCTTAAACCACCGCAGGTTGAAGAGCTCCCTTTTCTAAGTTGATGGTCTCCCTCTTCAAAGCATTAAGGAGCACTTCCTCTAGCAAAAGACTTCAACTTCTTGCGAGATGTGGAAGAGTTTCGGGAATTGCACTAAGCGTTCCAGTGTTGGTGGTCATCCTTAAACCACTACCAGTTGAGACTTTGAGTTCTCCCACCTTATACCTTCATTTCAGAGAGCTCATTCAACCTTTTGCCGCCATGCATTTTTGCACATTTTGTATTACAACTCTCTTTTTGAACTCTTATATACCCTTTCATATGAAGGGGTGAAATGTTGGACACCTAATCTACTAAAAGTTGGTGTGGAATGTGAATAGTCACCGAAGTCCAAGAACCCACTTGGTATATGAAGACCAAAAATCACAATATATATATGTAATTCACATTTATCTTTTACATCTGATATATTCAATTTTATGTGGTTTAACATAATTATAAACCAAATTATAAAAATATATACTTACCTTTCCTTAATATTTCATAATTATAATCGAATTGAAAAGGTAGGTGGGTTTATACGTTAATGTTGCCCGATTATAAACAAAATTGAACATTGAGCGGAGATGATAACAGCTTAACCTTATTAAGAAATCACCATATCACATAACACATTTCGTTACATTTAGGCTTTATAATTTATAAGAGTAAAATACGTTAAATCTATTTCTATGCATAAAAATGTTATAATCTTGCAACTTATAATATGGAATTTGATATTTTTTTATTAGTAGGTGAAGCTCATCAACACAGCATAGCGCTTTGTTCACGATCACTCTATTTTATTGAAAAATATATACTTGGATTTCCTTGATAGTGCATAATTATAAACGAATTGAAAAATTACGTGGGCTTACCCGTTAATGTTACATAATTATATACCAAATTAAAATGTGGGCGCAGTTGTTGTTGATGACAACTTTACATTATTAAACTTTACCTTTTAAAGAAATCACTAAATCAATCCATATTACATAACAAATATAGTTACAGAGATTCTCATGGAATTTCTATATTTATTATAAATTAGCTAGATACGGTTGGACATGTAGACATAATCCCAACGTACATGAAGTACATTACTGACTTTCTACTTTTCAGGTCACAACCCCTCTTAAATCAAGAGATACCTTTTTTTGTATAAAAAATTATTGAATAATCTTTCAACAAAAAAAAGAATGAATGGATACCTATTTAATAATTATGTTACGATCTAATCTTATGGGCCCACAATAAAAGCGTAAATAAATTTGACAAAAATAAATATTTATGTACCATATGAACGGTGCTAAATAAAGAAATTGCTTAGTAGCTTCAAGCTACCAAACCCAACGATGTGAGAGTGGAAGCTTCTCTGCAAGCTTTGCTTGCTTCTGCTGCCTATAAGCTTCGCTTGTCAGGGTGTACTCTGCCAGAAAACGCGTTCGTTCGCTCAATCTAAAGTCGACCAAAACGATTTGGTTAAAAGATTAAAAATGTCGCGTGATGCCATTAATAGTAAATGACATCCACCGATATTTTAAAATCATTGTGATGGCAAGCCAACGAGAGGTTGATCTGGTCGTCAGAATCTTTCCCTGCTTTCCACGTTGTCTTCGGCTTCATCGTGCTGTAAGGAGCCACTATGTTGATTCTGTACCAAAAAATTTCATTTCATCCGTTTAATACACATTTGCCTACTCAGTCATCTAAACTTACACTGAAAATAATTACGAGTAAATGATTTAAATATTGGAATTGCTATTCAATCTTTTGAATATACATAATTTTTTTTAGATGATCTAGAGTTGCTTTGTCTTTCTCTTCGCTTTTGGAGAAAGTGTTGCACAGATAATTTCGGAACAATGTGCAGGCCTGCCTGAGAAAAAACTTAAAAACAATGCTAAAAACACAATTTTCATCCTTGAAAACCTTTTTATAAATTTTCACATTCTGTTGAATAGTATGAACCACATTTGTCAATATAAAATATTTTACGATCTGCGTCTTACCTACGGGAAGTCTTTCAGGCTGATCTTCATTGTCAGCGTTCGATGCACGCTTGGAATGCAGCGGTTTCAATATCTGTTGGATTTTGCTGATATTAATCTGAGGTCTTCTTTTCTTGCTCGAGCTCATAGAGCCGGCAAGCCTAATAATGGCTTCTGCCTGCCAGGAAAATGACGAAATAAGCCTGCGAATAATAAATTAAAGAACGCCAAGAGAACTAAACATGCAAACGTTTTGTAAAAAAAAATACGAAATTTGTTGTGAATGTATTAAATTTGTTGCTCAGATCAAAATAATACCTTCTCAGTCCGCACATTGTAAACATTCACCATTCCGTGATAAAAAATAACAAATTGACCTGTGGACTGCTGCTCGGGGGATTTTGCAAGAACTGATCTGTTGCACATAGTGCGAAAAACACGAAGTTGGTTGCTTCTTCTTTTTCAGATGAAAAAAGCGATATATTCATTCTGTATAGAAATTACATAGGTTTCTGCATGTCATAGGAGCATATCAGAATTATATATCCCAGCTAATCTGCATACATACATAAAAATAACCTTATAACCAGACCAGGATACATAAAAGATTTTCTATGCTAATTCTGGGTTGTTTGTTGTATCTAGATAAATCAGCATAGCATATTTTAGCATATGTTAGGCATACATCTGTATTTTTTCACAAACATGAAGAGCAAGATGTAATGCAGAGTAGTTAATCCGCAATTAAAAAAAAGACTATGTCCGGGTGTAGTTATCTTGGTAAAGGCATAATCCCGGTCTCCAACCAAGTATTATCCATCTTAATCTCTATGTGGAGTCCATCTAGATATTCCATGATGCCTCTTTTGGAGAAGTCGTCGCTTCTACATTGAAGTCCTTGCTGTATGGTGGAGTGTTGGAGAGGGTTCCACAGAGTAGAAATCTGTTGTAGCCAACACTGAAGAGAGGATTTGTTGATGTTAGTGTTCCCACAGGCATAATCAATGATGACCTTTGAGTCCCCATAAATGTGGATAGTAGGAATATCTAGATAATGTATGAACTAGAGGAGTCCCCATAATGCCATGGCCTCAGCGTTCTTGTTGGAGCCCTTTCCTGCCCCTAGTGTACCAGATATGTTAACTCTGGCAAATATCGGATAATGAATCCGCATCCACAATTGTTACACTGTGATGCTCCATCAAAAAAGCCCGTAGGGAAGGAGATCTGCGGCCAGATTTGGGGTTTTTGGGTAGTTTATTGGATGTAACAGGATGTATTTCAGCATAGATTGTGCTTTGAATTTTTTCCATCACCACTGCCCAACTTTCACGGTACTCATTGAAAATAATATTGTTCCTCCACCTCCAGATCTCCCAAAAAACAATGAGTGGAATGAAGCGCCTGGTGCCATGCTACAAACTCCACCATTCAAGACAGTGTGGAATATCAAAGAACAGTGAGAGCTGTAACCCAAATGAGACATCCAATGTATTCCAAATTTTCGTAACCTCGGGGTAGCTTATGAACGGATGCAGATTGTCCACTTCCGCTTTTCTACATAAAACGCAAAACCTAGGTCTAGACCAGCGCCTTCTTTTTTTTAAGATTTTCCCTAAGTCAAGTTTTTATTCCTCCAATCTAAGTAGAGAAAAAGAGATTTTTTGATAGGAATATGGGAGCTCCAAAATTTAGAAAACCAACATACCTCAGCCTGGTTCGTTTCTAAACAGCGTAGTCGATTGTATGTATCCGCCACCATTATATTGTCAGTCTTCATCTTGCCGCGCCATATGATCGAGTCTCTAGCCGAGTCTCTATGGATGCTATACCGCTGGAGTTGCAGACAAATCGAATCCCAGTCCACAGCTGCCTATCCCTGCAGACCCAATGCCACAGAGGGCTTCCAGATGGGACAATTATGTTGCCAAGTCGAAATGACTTGATTCCATAAGTAAATGCTCACTACATTTAGACGGAAAATGAGAGGGTTCGAGAGAGCATCGATATCCTCTAGTCCCCAGATATAGTCCCGTCCAATAGCGATGTGATGACCCATGCCTTGTCTCCATGAAAGCATAGGGAAAAATAGGTGATATATCTTCATAAAACCACACCACACCGCCGAACCAGAGTTGCAGCCGATGTGCACAGGGGATGTGCCCCCTATGCAACCAGACCTAAAAATCTATGTCTTTCAAATATTTATGTTTGACAATTTGACTCCAGATGCCATCACTGAAGATCCAGCGCCATAATTATTTGAGCAAGAGAGCATGTCCAAATTTTTTTAAGTGCAAAATACCCCAACCGCCTTGCCGCTTCGGCATGGAGATATGGTCAAGTTTAGTGAGGTGGAATTTTTGTCGCTGCCGCATACCAGACCAGATAAAGTGAGCAATAATCATGTTCAGTTTCTTGATGATGGATATTGGTAGATGGAATAAATGTGCCCAGTACACACCCATCCCATCTGGGTAATCACGGCCTGAGTGAGGATGAGGATGAATCAGCCGCCCATTGAAAGGCAACGGAATTCCCAACCCTTTATTTTCCTATAAAATTTGTCAATAAGCCACTGCCAGTCTAGGACCCTCTAATTAAAAGGCTTGATGTGGAAACCAAGATATTTAATCCCACGAGACATGTTCTCAGAAGCAATCCCAAATAGATTTAAGCTCGCTCAGCTATCACAAAGTTAGCCTTATCATACATTTAAGCTCGCTCAGCTATCAAGAATTAGAAAAGATATCAAATTACAAATGTCTGGACATGAAAATACCTCGAAACCAATCAACTTGGCTGAGTGCAAAAGGCCTGGTAATATTTCTCTTTGTAGCTCTGGTGTTTGAACCAAAACCATTGCTTATGAGAAATAATTCCATCATTTTCGCATGACTGGATGCCCTAGAGAGTCCAGTAAAGCCCATGGCCTCGTGATTGACATGAGCCAAATCACTTTGCTTCTCCTCTGAAAGTTCAATTGACGAAAGAACCTTTGCATCATCTGCGGTTTTATCCGTGACCGATCTTGCACTATTGCATTCATCAAAATACATACAAAATCAGCGAAAACATTTTGCTAAAACAACAATAGAAGACAAATTTAAGGAAAGACTGCATATTGCACCAGTCGATTCGAAAATAAAATTGCGAGACAAATTCAAGGCGTTTGGAAAAGAAAGCATACATCTCGGCTTGGATTGTTGTTTTCCAGGTCCGAATTCCAAACTAGTACTATAATTTACGCCTGGTCCGTTTGATTCAGAGTGTTTCTAAACGCGTACAAACTCGAAAGCTACAGATGCACTTGGAGACATAGTGGGCAAACTGAATTGTTCCTATAAATCACCAAAATTTCCGCTGCAGCCTACCTTTTCTCAAAGCTCTGATACTCCTCGAATTAATCAAAGAGTCGAATACATGTAGATTATTTTATTTTCTGCATCTAAGTAAACTCTTCCATAATGACATTTTCCTGGTGAGAGGTGATTTCGATCTGATAAAATCACTTGAGGAAAAGAAGGGTGGCATTTTCCATCTTGACAATAACTCACACCTCTTCCATAGCATTATTAACTCAATGAACATGGTGGAAATCCCTATCCACAATCGAATCCACACTTGGAACAACAACATAGGAGGTAAACATCAAATTTCTTGTTTGTCTAATCTCTTTTTAATCTCTAAATCTTTTCTTGCTAAAGATATTTTCTTGGGAGCTTCTATTTTACCAAGCATGGGGTCAATTTAATGACCCATTTTCCTTGAGCTTGACATCAAATAGGCCCCAATAACAGGCCATTTAGATTTGAAGGCTTATGGCTGTAGGATCCTTCCTCTGTGGATAAATCGAAGGAATGGTGGAAGGAAATGGAACTCCAAATCAATTCCCCAATGCCTTTATTCTAGAAAACACTAAAATCCCTCAAGGCTCAAATCAAAAGATGGCCCCGAGGAAGAGTCTACGAATATTCTCCAAGAAAAAAACTAATTAAAAGTCCAAATGGGATATATACAGTAACAAATTATCCTAGAGTGTCGATCTGAAGCCTTAGCTCAACAGAAAGGATCTATCTTGGTGCAATAATAAGAAAGAAGGAAACATGAAGAACAACTCTAGAAACATAAATCATAAATCAATTTGTTATAAGAGGGAGAGAAAATTACTAGATTCTTCCACATATTTATGCTCTAGCATCACAACCACAACCAAATATCTTCCCTTCTAGAAAACTCTAGAAAAACACTCACATACGCAAGGACCTAGAAGGGGAGCTCAAGAATTTCTACAGTAATCTCTTGAAAGAACCCTCGACCAATAGGCTAACTTCCATTAGAAAAATAGTTCCCACATCCATTGTCTAGTTTCCCATGATCATAATGTCGCCCTCATGATAGAAATCACCCTTAAATATTTGGAAGAGGTGGTCATGAGTATTCCTAAAAGTAAAGTCCCCAAGCCTAATGGCTTTACTACAAACTTCTTTCAAGTCTATTGGCCATTCCTAGGCCCATAAATGTTAGAGCTGCCGAAGAATTCAGAAATATGAGATTTTCCCTTCCTACTCTCAATGCAACCTTCCTCACTCTTATCCGCAAGTCACATAACTATGTAGCTTATGGCTTGTATCCCTTTGTAATGTCCTTTATTAAACTATTTTAAAAATAATAGCCAACCATCTAAAATCCCTTCTACCCTCACTCATTTCAAGGAGCAATGAGGTTATGTAGAAGGGTGCCAAATCCTAGATGGCATCATTGTTGTGCATAAGCTCATCCACTCCTTGAAAATACTCGAGAAAGTGAGCATGGTTATTAATCTTGACTTCTCCAAAGCATTTGATAAACTAAGTTAGTCGTACCTTTATCACACCCTCAAAGCTTTCAACTTCTCTCAAGACTAAACTGATTGGATTTGTTTTCTCTTCTCCTCACCTTTCTTCCCCATTCTCCTCAATTCTCCTCAATGATTCTCCCACCAAAACCTTCAACTCTTCAAGGGGCATTAGGAAAGGATACCCCCTATTTCCCTTCTTATTTGTCCTTGTAGTTGAAGGTCTTGGTAGAGTGCTTCAAGCTAGTATAAGGAAAGGCTTATTATCCTGTATTCGCCTCAGTAATTCCATGAATCCCCCACTCACCAACAATTTATTGAAGACACAGTGTTAATGGGCCAACCTTCATTCAAAGAATCTAAATCTCTCAAGCAGAGTTTGGATGAGATTTTATGGGCATCTAGAACTTCCATTAACCCCTCCAAATTGCAAATTTTCTTCTTCAATATCCATTTAGGAATCCAATCCCATCTGGACAAAATGCTCATCTTCCAATGATCTTCCCTTCCCATCATATACCTTAGTGCCCCTCTCACTAACAAATACTTAAAACAATTCATTGGTAATATCTTCTTGATAAAATATCCAATAAGCTCAATAATTAGACCTCCTGAGATTTAAAAATCATTGGGAATATCACGCTCCTCAAGTTTGTTCTCCAAGCTTTACCCATTTATAGAATCTCAATCTTGGTGGCCCCAAAAGGAGCACTTAGAACCATTCAAAATATCTACAAATATTTCTTTTGGAGGGGGTGATGGGGTTGGTGTATGAGTAGATAGCGCAAGTGGGCCCTTGTGGCCCGGGACAAACTCTTCCTTCCCAAATCTTGGGGAAGCCTTATGTTTGAGACTCTGAAACTTTTAGTAAGGATGTTATGGGTGCCAAATTGTGGTGGTGTTGGATTCAAAGGGGCCAATATCTGTAGAAAATTTTATGGCATGAAAAATGCATACCTCACCACTTTCCAATCCAAAAACTAAAGATGGATCATTCAATGTCAGGATCTTCTATATGGACTCTTGCTGAAAATAACAAATCTCTCATACAGACCCATAGCTTTTGGGAAATATGCACGCACTTGTGGCAGGACTCATGAAAACAAATGCCTAAATTGAACTAGCAAGAGCATCTCAATGATCTAAAAATATTCTTCGTAGGTAATTGTTACATGCATGTAAATCAGTATTGTTGGCCTCAACATAGAATATCTTCATGGTGTGCTCAGAAAACAATATATGATTGGCCTTCAGGAATCCCCTTATGGTTATAACAATGTAAACTTTGAAACGGGAACTATAAACTCAAAACGGGAACTCTGGCCAAAAAACCCCAAAAAAACATCAAAAACAGTGCTAAAAACGAAAAGTGTGTATACTGGAACGATGTTTTTTTTTTAGGTGTCAATTTTGAACGTGTTTTAAAAATGGCAGTGACTACGAAATTTACTATGAAATTTTCGTGCAAAATATAGCTTCAAAACGAAAGTGTTGATACTGGAATAATGATTTTTTTTTTAGGGTCAATTTTCAAACTTTTTAAAAAATGCTAATAAAACCAATTTTTTATGTCTCAAACAAAGTTAAATTTTAAGGAAAAAACACATTAATGTTTCTGGTATAATATCATTTTTCTTTCCTAAGTATAAATTTAACATGTTTTCAACCACAACATGCTAGATACAAAAGAAATTGAAATTTTTTCAACTATAAAACTAAAAAAACATGACATTATGAACAAATTATATCACTGAATGAATTCAAAAGTATTTATTTGTATACTAAATAAAACAGACATTATATCTCTAATTTTATATTGCATTGTAGATATTTAAACAATAAAATTTATCATACTTACGACATAATCCAACAACATAAAAATGCTTCATAACTTCTCATTTAACAAAATATGGAAAACATTAATTTTATTTGAAGATACGATGCATACATCAGTTATATAAACTGTCTTAAACAATTATTCAAACTCAATCACCCAATAACCGTGGGTAGGTCGTCGTCGTGCCCCCTTCCCCCAACCCATTACCGATCTTTCCCATTCACCCATGCCCTCTCCCCCCTTCTGCCCTACCCATGCGCCAGCCCTTGCTACCCCCAACTCACCCACCCATGCACCATTTCCCCAACTCTTCCTTCCCTACCCCACAACTCTCCTCCCCATAAGCCCACCCCCTAACTCCCATTCCCCTCCAATCTCAACTCCTCCCCCCCTTCCTTAACGCAGGCTCCATGGGCCTTGCGCCCTACCCCCCTCCACCCTACCCTTACCCCTACCCCCTACCTTCCCCCAACCCCACCCTTACCTTACCCCGCACCCCCCGCCTACCCTTACCCTACCCCCCAACCACTACCCCCCCCCCCCCCCCCCCTGCACCCCCCTTACCCATGTTTGACATCATATTCTAGTGTAAAAATGTTGTTTCTACATTGATACATAGCTTAATCTCAAGTCTTTTACAAGTAGTTAAAGTGCCAAAAGGCACATGCAAGGGAGGTTGTGGGCTATTAGCTATAGAGCAATGAATACTACCATAGAGGGACACAACAATCACAAAAGGGGTCATTTGTGAGGAGATAATTGAGACTTAAATAAATATGGATAAGTAGGTGGCAATCTAAAACAACTTAACATATCTTCCTTATTGTGTAGAAATCAATTTTAGTAATGTGATTGCGTGCATAAAATGAATAAATATTTCCTTCAAACTTAAATCATTTAAACATCAAGCTTTTCATAGATGGTTTGTTTATTGAGTTATCAACATGAATAGTGCATGGTTTATTACCTTTTGCAAAGATTGGCCTTTGAAGAAATTTTGTATGAAATGTTTTGACAACATTTATCCTTCTATTAAAAATGTAAATATTAGAAGATATACTTCCATTATTTTGGAGTTCCACCTAGGTTTCCATTGTGTCTTTTCTAAGCCATTTTTCCTTCAGTGTAAGCATGTGTACAAATTTATTTATTTATTTATTAGAAAAAGTCAGAACAACAATTAGAAGCCCCGCTTCACTCTAACAGTGATAATCGTAATAATTAGAAAATATGATGGTATTCAACCTTGATTGAGGAATCCCCATGTATGGTCCATGTATTAGATATAGAATATGGATATGCAAGCATTGAGAAACATTTCTTGGAATTTGAATTGCTCAACTTTTCATTCCTTTTGAGCATGACCTTTTTTTTTTTTAATTTTTTCAAATGCACTCAGGAATGCTAAAGTAACAATGTTTTCTCAAATTTCAAATATAAAATGTTATCCTTTGCTAGACATTCATATGAATACATCAAATTCACATACTAACAAATAAATGCATTTTTTCCAACACATAAATGTAAAGACCTTATTTTTAAACATGTGTTTTATTTAATATTATCCTCACATTGATGAGTAGGAAGCCATGTAACATTAATTCCGATGTGATTATTCAACAAGAGTAAACACGTCATTTGCTTTATAAATCGTTATTAAAAGAAAAATGGCATAATGTCACTACTTTTGGGATTGTGTTAATCGATGAGACACAACTCTATAGTACTATTTCAAGGTTTCAGATAGAGTATATAAATAATTGCTTCTCCAATCCACTAATAAGTATGCCTTTCTTATTTATGTAATTCTATGATTTTCATATATGAATGTTCAACTATGTTGCCATTATTATTTGGGTTAAATCAATTACATATAGCCAGACATTATTTCCATTGATACCAGTAACCATTTTAAAATGCTAAAATCTCAAGTTTTTGTAGTTATAATTTAAGCCCATTGTGAAATCTCATATATTTTTCCACAAACAATACTGATCATTCTCCAAAGTTAGTTCTCTCAACTCCATCGGCAAAATTTTGGTGATAGGCTTGCTGCCTTACCTTTTCCTCTCATTCCCTATGTTGTAAAACAAATTCTATGACTGTCAGTGTTCCACATTTAACTTGCTTTCCTAAAAATGCCCATTAAAATTAGTTGGATATGCCTAAAATAAGAGTTAAGAGTAAAGGATTGGTAGATTAATGGATGAAACAATATGTATTAGCTCATGTAATAGGAAGGAAAATCCTTTAAACTTCTGTGAAAATGTCCATAATGAGACAAATAACTCTATAACATCGTTTCAAGGTTTCAGATTAAGTATATAAATTAATTTGATTATCCAATCCACTAAGAAGTACACCTTTCTTAATTTATGTAATGCTTTGATTTTCATATGTGAATATTCAATTGTGTTTCCATCATTACTTTAAACAAATCATTTACATATAACCAGAGATTATTGTAATTGATATCCATATGAACATTATATAATGCTAAAATCTCAACTTTTTGTAGTTATAATTTAAACTCATTGTGAAATATCTTAATAATTTGCCACAAATGATACCTATCATTCTCCAAAGTTAGTGCTCTCAACTCTATTGGCAAGCTTGGGTGATATGCTTTCTGCTTGACCTTTTCCTTTATGCTTGACCTTTTCGTCTCGTTCACCTTTCACATGCTTTCCTAAAAATGCAAATGCCCATTAAAATTAGCTGGATATGCCTAACATGTTGAAAATATTGAGAGGGGGTTGGGGAATCAATATTTTTTTCAATTGTTATATTATGCCAACTAAGATTTTTGAACACTTGCTTTCGTAAAAATGCAATTGCCCATTAAAATTAGCTGGATATGCCTAACATGTTGAAAATATTGAGAGGGGGTTGGGGGTGGTGAATCAATATTTCTTTCAATTGTTATGTTATGCCAATTAATATTTTTGAACACTAGAAATAGAACAAAAAAATAATTTTATTAATAAAGACACTGAGCACTCTAATCCTCTTTTACCCTAACTATACAACAAAATCTCTAACTTTTTCAAGGCTGCAACCTTTAATGAGAACTCTAATCCTCAAATATAAATCTAAGCTCCAACATGTTTTCTCGCAAAGCTCCAAAGCTCCAATCTTGTATGACGACTCCAAACCTCAAATATAAATCCACGCTCCAACCTCATCTCTCACAAGGCTCCAACCTTGTATAAAGACTCTTAAAGATCTCACAAGGCTCCAACCTTGTATAAAGACTCTTAACATACCGAGGTCTGTTCCAAGTCTCCACAGGCCGATTTCTTGTTCTCGAAAAGGCAGAGATATGTGCTATGCATAGGCTGAGCTCAATTCTCCAGTATAGCTACGAAGAAATTTCACCAATAACCTTTGATCCAGAACAGAATATAGCATCGAAAAACTTCTTTCTTCGATCTCTTCACATCGTCCTCAAGTCTGAATCTTCCTATCTTCTTTTCTCATCGAGTTCCTTGCTTCTGCTTAACCAAATTCAATGGGGTTGAATGAGGGAGTCATCACGTATTTATACATATTCATTCACACGATTTTGATCATAGTAGGGCTGACTTGAGTTTATTCTTTGGATGAAGCCGACCTGTCATTCCTGGAAGCCAACTTGGCCAAGATCCTTTCCAGCTTTGCAATTGTTGACTGGGAATTGCTTTCTCAGACTCAAGGTACATTATTTCTTCCAAGATTGCGTCCATGATCAAGCATCTGAGCGCGTTGCTACAGGACTGATCCACTCCTTTATTCGCCAGTTTATTGAATTAATGTGAAGGATATCTTTGCTACCCCAAGACATAGCGAACAAGAGATCAATCTTTAAAGATGATGGACTAAGCATGTGGATTCTAACTCAACTTGGACAATTACTAATGGAATCGATAGTACAGGTTACAGATCTCTGTATGAAATGATTAATGCAATATGGATCACAATTGCTACCATTGCCAACGGAGCAGCGCCACCCCCGGGCCGCCCCGCCCCGCCCGACCGGCGGCGGGTCGATTCCCGGAATCGACCCGCCAGAAGTCATACAGTTTTATATGGTTTTGTGCATATCTTTCTTTTTCTTAAACGTTTGTCTTTTAATATTATCCTTTCCCATTCTATTTTTATGTTTCTTTTTCTTTTACCCCTATATGTATGAATGCCTTTAGATTTAGATTTAGGTTATATATATATATATAAACCTTCAAATTTATTAACCTTTAAATGTATATCATATACCATAACAACTTCCCAGAAACCGCTGATGTGCTTCGTTCTTCTCCTCATTTTTTTCTTTAAAGCTAGATCACGAATAAATAATATAAATCCACCATTCAAGCTTTTTCGTAGAAAATGTATAAAAACGTAAAATAATATTAAAATTATTAATAGCGTGCTTCCCAGAAACAAAGTTGGAAATTGTCATTAAACCTTGAGTTAACTAATAGGTATTATTTATTTAAAAATTAATGATTCGTTTATTTCTTTCTATCTTGACTATTAATTATCATATTATGCTAGTAATAAGTTAAACAAATATTTAATTAATCATTAACTTACGCTATAATACGAAAATGACATTGCCAAAAAAACATATTCAAACTTTAAACACTGTGGATTCGTGGTGTATGGGCGAACAGTAAGTACCCGACTGCTCTGCATGGTTAGGTGTGGCCCATTGAATCGTAATTGTGAAGCATAGGGATCATAAACTCAACACTGACAAGATTACACATAGAACAGAAATTTGAGCCCTAACCGAACCATATTTGCAAATTTATGTATTCTTTAACGATATTTTAGTGGCACGGCGTTCATCAACCAGGGGAACAATGAGCTTAAATGACAACGTTGACTGCTTAAGCAACTTTCATTTAATTTAGATATATGTTATAAGATTTGTCGAGGATTATTTAAATGTGTGCGGAGATACATCAACTTTTTTGAAGATTGAGCTGACCTATAAAATCCAAAAAATAAGAAGAAAAATATAGAAAAAAATAAATAAATATTTTTTAAACATTATTTTACATTAATAACTCAAAAATGCATAAAGAATTACAAGTTGTGACCACAAACATTTTAAGACTTTTAATTACTTTCCAGACAACACAAACACTATATTTTAATGGCACGGTGTTCATCAACCGGGGGAGCAATGAGCCTAAATACGAAGATTGACTGCTTAAGCAGCTTTTATTCAATTTAAATAAAAAAAAATATCACATATATTTTATATAAAGAAGAAAGAATTGAGCTATAATTTGAAGATTTTATTTCAAGCAGCGCCCCCCGACCCGCAAAAAAGTGGATTTTTACCCTGTAAATTTCTTGCTCACTTATTGAAATTTTATATAAAACCCGACCGGTCGATTCCCGGAATCGACCCGCCGCCGGTCGGGCGGTCGATTCCGGGAATCGACCGGTCGGGTGGCGCTGCTCCGTTGGAAATGGTAGCAATTAATCATTCAGTAGACAACGAATTGTAGTTGGACAGTCGTGGGTGGATCACAATTGCTACCATTGTTTAGTAGACAACGAATTGTAGTTGGACAGTCGTGGCCATAATATACGTGGCCACATAAGAAAAGAGTAACACTTTCTCGTGATATAGCCTTCCCACTTTCCGCCATGCGCTTGCATTCATAATTGGTATATTATAACTTAATAACTAATTTTTAAATCTCCATCGAATATGCACATTTTCTGATAATCAGAATTTTAAAGTTTCCTTTCTCCCACATTTCTGTCTTATTTATCTCACTTTTAGATTTCTCTCTTATTTATCTAGTGATTTTATATTTTATTTTTAGATTTCATTCCTACGTTTGTTTTCACAGCCATGCCATGCTATTCACATTTGACAGATATGTTATACTAACCTTGATTCAGTTATTCTCTCCGAGTCTTCTAGCTGTTATTACTACCCTTAAAGTAGGTGCATTTTTTTCAAAGAGTTCTCTTTCGTTCCTATGCAAACGTAACATCGATATTCGGAATCACTGCAAGTTTTAGTCCAATATATCAAGAGGCTATTCTCATATTGAATCTCAATAAACAGAAATTCATTTATATTTTTATGAATGCACTATCATCTCTATACGAATTGCAAATTGAGTGCTACAATGCTTAGATATTTCTTTTGGGTCGCATTGTCAGATTTAATGGTAGAAATGGGTAAGTTTGAATGCATCGTAGGCTGATAAATTCTTGGGTTGATGTGTTTTCTAAACTTTCTATCATATGTAGTCTATAATGAAGGAAATACACATGGATATGTTTCCATGAATAGATCTTTGATAGATTTCATGTTGGTTTGACATCATCAAGGATGTCTGCAGGGCTGCGAATGTTGGATGAAACATCAAAAACATCATAAATATCTTCAAAGTTCACACTGATTAAAGGAAGATTGATTGATGTGCCTACAAAATTAAAGGACTTGCTCAATATAATGAAATCCCCAATACTTTAATTTCATCTTCATGAACCACTCCATGAATGATTATGGCCCAAATTCTGGTCTGCTCATCGAAAGTTGGAGAAGGCACTGTCATTGTCGCGTACACCAAAGAATTTCCCGCGGCTCAGGATAACTCGAAATATTTGGATGCACATATACCTAAAGAATTGAACTATAATTTGTGTTCTATCAATTCGCAAGGACCGTTGTTAATTGGAGTGTGAGATGATCTATTTCAAAGCTCGCGAACCCTACCAGGTAATAACGTAGCCTTCCTCAACTACTTAGTGTAACTGTGTACCCGTCCCAATTTATCCTTCTTGCAATCAATTGGGATGGATAGCGGGGACTGAAAAATTCCAACCGTTTCTCGTAGATCCTAAAACTACGTGTGAAAAATACCTGTAATATACTCTTATTATGGATTTAGATTTGCGGTTTCTAGCTATGATTTAGATTGTTAATAAAGATGAACAAACTGAAACGATAAATTATAACATTGAATATGACAATGTAACTTTAACTCCTCACAATGTAGCCAAGTTATATTTATTTTTCCCTTATGCAGGGACTAGCAGCCACGCTGCTATTCATCTTATTGATTCTTAGTAACTCAGAAATATAGTGTTAACAATATTCTCTGTAAAAGAAAAATATAATTCTTGTTCCTTGTCACACTTTATCAAAGGTAAGTTAGTTCCTAATTAAATTTTGTATTAAGCCGTGGCTATATATATGCTCATTTGTCATTCCAATGTGGCCCGTGTCAATATGGCCTTCTCGACAATAAGATATGCATACTTGGGCTTAATCCTATCTCGCCAAACATTGGAATGGTTTTATAACATTATAACAAACGTAGGGATGCCAACGGAGCAGCGCCACCCGACCAGTCGATTCCCGGAATCGACCGCCCCGCCCCGCCCGACCGGCGGCGGGTCGATTCCCGGAATCGACCCGCCAGAAGTCATACAGTTTTATATAAAATTTCAAGAAGTGAGCAAAAGATATCCAGTTGCAGTAAGGTTTGAACAGAGTTGCAGAGCTCTTTCTCACTACAAACCCATCAACACAATGAAATCATGACGACAGCGCTGGGTTGGGTAGATACCCTAACTCCCGCTCAAACAATTTACATCGTTCATTAAACGAGATTCAGTGGACACCATTCAAACCAATAGCTGGCTATGATTCCTTGATGCCATAAGTCAGAAATCACGTGATGCTGGTCTAAGTGGTAAGCATCGTGAATGGTGTTGTATTATAAATTTTATAAAGAACACAAAGTCTATTGTTGTGTCAAACTAACATATGGATGAATGTGAACTGATTGCAAACAACCCATAACCTGTGTGTGTGAGAGATGCAAAATAGGTATGAAGTTCCCAAAAATCGTGATAATAGGGATTAAAATTATTCCAAATGAATGTAATGCCGAAAATCCATGAGACTGGGGCATAGAATTATTGTAAATGTAGAACACAGCTACGAAATCCTAAAGGTAAAGTTGTTACAATGTAGAACACAGCTACGAAGTCCTAAAGGTAAAGTTGTTATGGTATATGATATACATTTAAAGGTTAATAAATTTGAAGGTTTATATATATATATATATAAACCTAAATCTAAACGCATTCATACATATAGGGGTAAAAGAAAAAGAAACATAAAAATAGAATGGGAAAGGATAATATTAAAAGACAAACGTTTAAGAAAAAGAAAGATATGCACAAAACCATATAAAACTGTATGACTTCTGGCGGGTCGATTCCGGGAATCGACCCGCCGCCGGTCGGGCGGGGCGGGGCGGCCCGGGGGTGGCGCTGCTCCGTTGGCAATGGTAGCAATTGTGATCCATATTGCATTAATCATTTCATACAGAGATCTGTAACCTGTACTATCGATTCCATTAGTAATTGTCCAAGTTGAGTTAGGATCCCACATGCTTAGTCCATCATCTTTAAAGACTGATCTCTTGTTGGCTGTGTCTTGGGGTAGCAAAGATATCCTTCACATTAATTCAATAAACTGGCGAATAAAGGAGTGGATCAGTCCTGTAGCAACGCGCTCAGATGCTTGATCATGGACGCAATCTTGGAAGAAATAATGTACCTTGAGTCTGAGAAAGCAATTCCCAGTCAACAATTGCAAAGCTGGAAAGGATCTTGGCCAAGTTGGCTTCCAGGAATGACAGGTCGGCTTCATCCAAAGAATAAACTCAAGTCAGCCCTACTATGATCAAAATCGTGTGAATGAATATGTATAAATACGTGATGACTCCCTCATTCAACCCCATTGAATTTGGTTAAGCAGAAGCAAGGAACTCGATGAGAAAAGAAGATAGGAAGATTCAGACTTGAGGACGATGTGAAGAGATCGAAGAAAGAAGTTTTTCGATGCTATATTCTGTTCTGGATCAAAGGTTATTGGTGAAATTTCTTCGTAGCTATAATGGAGAATTGAGCTCAGCCTATGCATAGCACATATCTCTGCCTTTTCGAGAACAAGAAATCGGCCTGTGTAGACTTGGAACAGACCTCGGTATGTTAAGAGTCTTTATACAAGGTTGGAGCCTTGTGAGATCTTTAAGAGTCTTTATACAAGGTTGGAGCCTTGTGAGAGATGAGGTTGGAGCGTGGATTTATATTTGAGGTTTGGAGTCGTCATACAAGATTGGAGCTTTGGAGCTTTGCGAGAAAACATGTTGGAGCTTAGATTTATATTTGAGGATTAGAGTTCTCATTAAAGGTTGCAGCCTTGAAAAAGTTAGAGATTTTGTTGTATAGTTAGGGTAAAAGAGGATTAGAGTGCTCAGTGTCTTTATTAATAAAATTATTTTTTTGTTCTATTTCTAGTGTTCAAAAATATTAATTGGCATAACATAACAATTGAAAGAAATATTGATTCACCACCCCCAACCCCCTCTCAATATTTTCAACATGTTAGGCATATCCAGCTAATTTTAATGGGCAATTGCATTTTTAGGAAAGCAAGTGTTCAAAAATCTTAATTGGCATAATATAACAATTGAAAAAAATATTGATTCCCCAACCCCCTCTCAATATTTTCAACATGTTGGGCATATCCAGCTAATTTTAATGGGCATTTGCATTTTTAGGAAAGCATGTGAAAGGTGAACGAGACGAAAAGGTCAAGCATAAAGGAAAAGGTCAAGCAGAAAGCATATCACCCAAGCTTGCCAATAGAGTTGAGAGCACTAACTTTGGAGAATGATAGGTATCATTTGTGGCAAATTATTAAGATATTTCACAATGAGCTTAAATTATAACTACAAAAAGTTGAGATTTTAGCATTATATAATGTTCATATGGATATCAATTACAATAATCTCTGGTTATATGTAATTGATTTGTTTAAAGTAATGATGGAAACACAATTGAATATTCACATATGAAAATCAAATCATTACATAAATTAAGAAAGGTGTACTTCTTAGTGGATTGGATAATCAAATTAATTTATATACTTGATCTGAAACCTTGAAACGATGTTATAGAGTTATTTGTCTCATTATGGACATTTTCACAGAAGTTTAAAGGATTTTCCTTCCTATTACATGAGCTAATACATATTGTTTCATCCATTAATCTACCAATCCTTTACTCTTAACTCTTATTTTAGGCATATCCAACTAATTTTAATGGGCATTTTTAGGAAAGCAAGTTAAATGTGGAACACTGACAGTCATAGAATTTGTTTTACAACATAGGGAATGAGAGGAAAAGGTAAGGCAGCAAGCCTATCACCAAAATTTTGCCGATGGAGTTGAGAGAACTAACTTTGGAGAATGATCAGTATTGTTTGTGGAAAAATATATGAGATTTCACAATGGGCTTAAATTATAACTACAAAAACTTGAGATTTTAGCATTTTAAAATGGTTACTGGTATCAATGGAAATAATGTTTGGCTATATGTAATTGATTTAACCCAAATAATAATGGCAACATAGTTGAACATTCATATATGAAAATCATAGCATTACATAAATAAGAAAGGTATACTTATTAGTGGATTGGAGAAGCAATTATTTATATACTCTATCTGAAACCTTGAAACAATACTATAGAGTTGTGTCTCATCGATTAACACAATCCCAAAAGTAGTGACATTATGCCATTTTTATTTTAATAACGATTTATAAAGCAAATGACGTGTTTACTCTTGTTGAATAATCGCATCGGAATTAATGTTACATGGCTCCCTACTCATCAATGTGAGGCTAATATTAAATAAAACACATGTTTAAAAATAAGGTCTTTACATTTATGTGTTGGAAAAAATGCATTTATTTGTTAGTATGTGAATTTGATGTATGCATATGAATGTCTAGCAAAGCATAACATTTTATATTTGAAATTTGAGAAAACACTGTTACTTTAGCATTCCTGAGTGGATTTGAAAAAATTAAAAAAAAATACAGGTCATGCTCAAAAGGAATGAAAAGTTGAGCAATTCAAATTCCAAGAAATGTTTCTCAATGCTTGCATATCCATATTCTATATCTAATACATGGACCATACATGGGGATTCCTCAATCAAGGTTGAATACCATCATATTTTCTAATTATTACGATTATCATTGTTAGAGTGAAGTGGGGCTTCTAATTGTTGTTCTAACTTTTTCTAATAAATAAATAAATAAATTTGTACACATGCTTGCACTGAAGGAAAAATGGCTTAGAAAAGACACAATGGAAACCTAGGTGGAACTCCAAAATAATGGAAGTATATCTTCTAATATTTACATTTTTAATAGAAGGATAAATGTTGTCAAAACATTTCATACAAAATTTCTTCAAAGGCCAATCTTTGCAAAAGGTAATAAACCATGCACTATTCATGTTGATAACTCAATAAACAAACCGTCTATGCAAAGCTTGATGTTTAAATGATTTAAGTTTGAAGGAAATATTTACTCATTTTATGCACGCAATCACATTACTAAAATTGATTTCTACACAATAAGGAAGATATGTTAAGTTGTTTTAGATTGCCACCTACTTATCCATATTTATTTAAGTCTCAATTATCTCCTCACAAATGACTCCTTTTGTGATTGTTGTGTCCCTATATGGTAGTATTCATTGCTCTATAGCTAATAGCCCACAACCTCCCTTGCATGTGCCTTTTGGCACTTTAACTACTTGTAAAAGACTTGAGATTAAGCTATGTATCAATGTAGAAACAACATTTTTACACTAGAATATGATGTCAAACATATACGTGTTCTTATCACAACGGAAGACCTAAAGATTAAGTTGAAATTCAATCATAAACAAAATATCATTACTCAAATATCAACAACAAATCACTCTCTATCCATGCATTGAAAAAACCAAACACCTTTTCTATTGTTACTCAAACAAGTTTACTCCCTCAGGGAGGGGTTGGCGGGTGTAGGGAGTTTGGGGGGATGGAGGGGGTCGGGGGCGAGGGGCGAGGGGGGATGGGGTGCGGGAGTGTGGGGGGACGGTAGGGGGTAGGGTGAGGGAAGGGGAGGGGGGCCGGGGAGGGGGAGAAGCTTAGGAAGCTTCGTTCAATCAGAAAATTTAGTTGAAAACAAACATCTAGCGTGGCATGCAAAATATGGACCACGAAGAAATACAGAGTTGGCGAGCGAAACAAAGAGAAAACACAGATTTGATGGATGCAAGAAGTACAATAACTTGGTAATCATATCGAGGGATTTGTCATCATCATCATTTTCGGAGATTGGATCAGGCGTGTTACTTTAATTATTAATGTGTAGTGAATCCAGACAAGAGATCTCTCATGAGAGGAATAAGTTAATGGGGCCGGGGCTTCAATGTAGTTGTCAGGGGGTTGTGGGGGGCGCATGGGTAGGGGCTCGCCCATACTTGCCTAATTGTGCACTTAGTCTCATTATCCCTCACCTGACCTCCCGCTCGCCCATTGACCTTCCTGCCCGTTAGAGGTGGCTGGGCAATTCTGATTATACAAATAAAAAATTTATGGTATATTTTTGTTGTTAATTTAAGTTAATATGTTTTTTTATTTACTAATTTATGTGTTTTTCTTTTAGGAAAATGGCATCAAGGAAAATTTCTGTGAATCTTTCTGGACCAAAGAGTCTTAAAGGTGTATCTTCAAAAAACATTGGTGAACGAACTCCACCTGAGCTCATGCCTACAAATATTTCAAGTGCTTTAAGTGATAAGAAGCTAATCTCAGATTGGAAAAGTTCAAAAGAGGTGAAATTTCCATCAAGAGTCTGGTATGTGAAAGAAAGAGAGAGCACAACTGTGATTTTCGCATTGATTTTTAAGTTAATTATTATTTTTTGAAAAAAAAAAGTTGTTATTATTATTTTTTTGACATGAAATTCATAAAAAAAACTATTATTTTACCATTTTTAGTTAATATTTTTGTATAAAAATTGTGATTTTGACATGTTAATTCTAGCAAAAAATTATCAAAACGTTTAGTTTTTTTGTTATATTTATGTTAAAAATGGTTATTTTTATGTCCATTGTTAAAAATGTTGTTTTTTAGAAACAATTATTTCATGTGGATTGAAAAATTAATTAAGGATGTATAAATATTTAGATTATCTAAAATTCAAACTATCGACTTTCTAATTTAAAAACGTAAAACAATAAAAACCCCCCTAAAATAAAAAAAAATTAAGATAGAGAACAAAAAAATATGAATAAAATGACGACTTCAAAAACTATCAAATTTAGAAAATAATTTTTTACATTTCACACACTAGAAAATTAAAAGTCAAAAAATAGGTCTTTTAAAAAAAGGGTGTGATGCAGAATACTCACTTTTTAAAATCAGCATGAAAATCACTACCATTCTAAAACTTGATTTCATCCTTGAACATGAAAAAAAACTAAAGTTCCAAAAACCATGTTCTAAAAAAAACATGTGTATTCTGCATCACCACTTTTGAAAATCGGGTCATTTTTTTGCTATCTCTACGAAACGGGTAACAGTGTCAGTTCCCATTTCAAAGTTTACATTGTTTTATGGCAAACACTACAATGCCATCTTGAGCAATGCCCTATCCTAATTGCAGATGGCATTGACACACTATGTTGGGGTTATCAATCAACAAGCATATTCACTATGATGGAAGCGTACTCCTTGGCCACTAATACCATCTACACCCCCAATGCTAACATGTGGCCCAAGATTTCTCACTTCCTATGGCTATTGGCTTGGAAGAGAGCCTTGACTTGGGATAAAATCATCAAAACGGACTACAAAGGATCCTCTATTTTCTATACGCATAGTGCTAGTCCCGAAAGTGTTGAGCACTTGTTCATTGATTGTTCATTTGTGGATCAAGTTTGGGAAAAATTATATTCCTACTTAAGGAAGTAGGAAGATAGACACGACTCACTCTTGGAAACAATCTTAGCTTGGAAGCCCTTCCCTTTCAAAAGTAAAATCCTTAATAAAGCATGGTCTCTCTTCCCTGGATTCATATTTTGGTTGATTTGGAAAGAAAGAATAGCCAAATTTTCAAGTAAAGTCCATCCTCTTCTGATTTTGTTTGGTATAATGTGTCATTTAGTGTAATAGATACCACCATCCTCTCCTCGTGGACTGCCAACAACTAGTAGATCTCTCCATCTAAAGCACCATCCTATTCTACCTTTTAATTTTTCAACCAACATCCACCCACCCAACCTCTCTCTCTCCTCATACCCCCCTTCCCCCCTTACTCGGTCCCCCTTTCTTCTTGGCTTTATCAAATACAAATTCGACAGTGCATCCAAAGTCAACCCAGGACAGACAAATTATGGAGGCATCCTTAGGGATGACAACGACAATCTATTATTTGTGGTTGTTGGCATTTTAGGCCACCCCACCAATAATGTAGTTGAATTCTATGCATAGGAAGTAGGATTCTAAATTGCCAACCAGCAGGGTTTCAGTAGGCTCATGGTGGAAGGAGACTCTATGTTAGTCATCTCCACCATCAAGAAAATTTTATCGAACACTTCTATTGACAAGCTACCCAAACATTTGTGCGTAGAGAATTTCCTTCACAACAAAGCCATTCTTCTAGCTTGCAATAGCTCTGTCATCCTCCTTCATGTTTTTCTCTCTAATAATAACCCTGCTAAAAATTTACCCAACTTAGCATGCTCATAAAACAAGCTTCAGCTTTCTAGACCGAAGTCAACCATCTTCTCCTCCCCATCAATCTCCCCATGCAACTCCATGGTTCTTTCAAACCTCTCCACCTAGGCTCCTTCAGATACTTCTGACCCCCCCATCGGGTTGCCCCGCCTAAAGACCTTATAACACCCATTGGTGTGTCTATTACAATATGATTGGAATTGGTTTCTCCGTGTCTTACAACAGTTCCATCATTTTTTAATGAACTCTCTTTTAGCACTTATATACTTTCAGCAGGGTTACAACAACCTAGTTACTCAATTGTTTTTTTGTTATACTTTATGTTCTAATGACTTTGGTCATACTCTTATCTATTACAATATGGACGTAATTTCTTAGATTTGTAGTCTCTTGGATTTGTAGTCTACAATTGGGTTACTGGTCTAGTTTCCCTAATAATAAATCATAGTAAAAATAAGTTTTAATTATGTTAATATATTTTAAAAAATAGATCTATAGATTTGTTTATAATAACTTTATTTTATTTAAAAATGTATACTTGCATTTCGTTAATATTTCATAATTATAAAAGAATTGAAAAAATAATCAGACTTATACGTTAATGGTACATAATTATAACCCAAAATATAAAATATATACTTAGATTTCTTAAATTTTACATAATTGAAAAGGGAAGTGAACTTAAAAATTAACCCCGAGGGTCACAAATATGGAACTTTGCAAGCAATAATAAAGATATCGTCAGGGATTTAGCTTTCTGGGAAATCCGTGAGGGTGGTACAGCAAATTTTTGGGATGAAGGGTGGCAGCAGCGGCATAAATTAAATGGAGACCATACTCTTCAGGATGTTCAAGTGCTAGGACAGAGGGCAGGTATGATACATATCAAAGATTACTGGCGTCAAGGAGATGTACATGGTATTTGGCGAATATGGAAGCCGCCTAGGGAATGGGCAAATGGTATCAGTATGGAGACAGAACATCGGTATACCCGGGAAATGGATTCACGTAAAATTAAGATTAGAGGTGGTAATGACATTCTAAGGTGGGGTAAAACAACGAGAGGTATGTTCACTGTCAAAGAAGCATATCACTGGAAGTCGAGGGGGGTAAGGGTTGGCGATCAACTGGAATGGAACAAGATCTGGGAGGCTAAATGGTGGCCCAAAATAACGTTCTTTGTGTGGCTGGTTTGTAATGGCCGGATCTTAACATGGGAAAACATTCAAAAACGTGGTATGCATGGACCATCCCGATGTTATCTGTGCTTTCATGAGGAAGAAAATCTGGAGCATTTACTAAATCGATGTCTCTATGCTCAGAGTATATGGGAGGAAATCAGAGTATTATTTGGTCACACAAATAGGGATCCAACTAGTCTCAGGGTTACCTTGTTCCATTGGGGTAAAGGGAATTTTCAGAGTAAAGTTGTTCGGAGATTGTGGACTCTGGTGATTGGCTTTGCAATATGGGAAGTCTGGAAGGAGCGCAATCGGCGAATTTTTAGAGGACAAGCTTCTCCACAAGTAACAGTTTGGGAAACAATCTGTAGATCAATCAAGGAGACAGTTTTATCTGAAGCATGGGATGAGAATGATTGGAAAGTGCCCCAGGAGGAGCAACGAATCCTCGTAAGGTTGTCTCTAGATTACACAATGATTTTCCCTAACCCGGATCGGGGAAATAGATATCAGCTACATAGTCCAAATCACTTCAGATTGCCAGGGGATACGCGAATCAAACTGACATTTGATGGGGCGTCAAAGGGTAATCCGGGAAACGCTGGATGGGGTGGCCTATTTAGAGATAATTCAGGGCGAACACGGTGGGTGTATGCGGAATGGGGCGGAGATATGACCAACAATGAAGCAGAACTATGGGGCCTCTATAATGGACTTCGAATTGCAGTTCGAAATGGCTACCGGAATCTTGAGGTGGAAGGGGATTCCAAAATTACAGTTGACATGCTATGCAAACTGCGGAATGGCAAACGGTGGGACCAAGTGGCGACGAGCTGGCGAACAGCTGCGATCATACAAGACATCGCAGAATTGCTCAATCGGATTGAGTATATGATGGTTACTCACGTCCTACGAAATGGTAATCAAGCTGCAGATTTCTTAGCCAATTGGAGTAGCGAGGCGTCGGGAAGAATAATGGATGAGAGCTGGGATGCATATCATGAGGATCCACGATGGAGCGCACTACGCAATATATTACAAATGGATTATGATGCGGCCATGGCATTACAAGAAAATCATTAATTGTTTCCCTATTCAGAAAGGGAGGCGTCCTGACATGGTAGTTAATGATCGACAGGGGTTTATGCACCGCGTGGATAGCGATAAAAATAGGGGCGGCGATCGTGATCACCAAACGAGCGGGATGATTTTCCCAATGCAGGCTTTGGGTACGTTGTCGAGGACACCAGCGCGATGTGATGAGAACATTGGGTACGATTCACATCATCGTAAAATTAATGGGGCAAGTGTTAACGCAGGCGTCAGACGAGTTTTCTTTATTAAGTTGGCAGGGTGGTGGATGAGGGCCATTAGACGCTCTGTCTGTAAATGCGAAGCGTATCGTCTGCAACTTATAGCAATTCCCTGTATCAAGAGAGAGCGTGAGTGTAGAATGCAACCCACGACAGTGCCGAGTATGGATGGGCGAAGGGTGCAGGAAGACGGCCGTTGGACACGGAGTAAGGGTAAGCCTGAAGAACAGACAGGAAAAGGTCTGTCTGAGGACGCAAAGGGCAAAGGTGTTGCAGCGGAGTTCTTACCTCGCGTCTATTTGGATATCCCTGACGAATCTGAGGAGGATTTTGACATACATGAGTATTTAGTGGACGAGGATCAGCGACGGGTGACAGGAGGGAAGATTGGGAAGCGGATACGTCGGAGTGAAGACCTCGAGGAACCAGAAGACTCCGAGGAGGCTAGGGGTGGCCGACGTGGAAGAGGACGGCCACCGAAAGTTCGGGGGACTCAACGGGGCCGGGGAACGAGCAGTGAAGAAGGTGGTAGAGGGAGTAGGCAACCTCAGCGCAGGGTTAGAGGCAGGGCCAGGCGGGACATGAACAGGAAACTCACTGAAGCAGAGGAAGCTTATAATCATGGAACTAGCCAACATATGAGGACAGTTATTGATCATTTGGAAGAGGAAGCTATGCAGGCAGCTTCAGACCCAGAGATGGAGGACTGGCAGAATTACATACCCGATCCTGGACATACTAGAGGAAGGTTGTCTTTATACAAACAATCTCTGCATGCTTACTGGGGCATGAAACGGCTCCTGGCTAAGGCCATGGAGCAAATTGCAGTTGAAATGGTGGAATTACTCCATGGATTCCCTACTTTTAAAAAGGAATTAAGGAATATACAGATGACTCTGAATGTCCAGAACCATAAGCTGGACAAAATTCTACAGTTGCTCATGGAAAATGGTTTCGAGATCAAGGCAGAAGGTGGACCACAGCTGGATATCCCAACTTACTAAGGAATGAACTATGCTGTCAACAGGTTTTTGGAAACTTTTTCTGTTTGTCAATTTTTTGTAATCCTCAATGGACTTGTTTCAACCAAGATACAGTTTGCTTGTGAAACTTATAGTAGAAAATTTTGTATGGATAGATAGTTTGGATATGTTTTTCTTGTGGATGGCAGTCAAAAACTATCGATGGTTCCCGGTTTCCCTTAAGGGCGGGCAATGACCTGTTTATTTTTGTATATAGTTTGTTTGTAAGTTTTACGTTTGTGGAAGTAATAGAATTTCTACCTCAGTTTACAGAAAAAAAAAAAAAAAACGTTGGATGATAAACAAAATTAAAATGCGGGTAGAGTTGTAGTTCATGACAACTTTGCCTTATTAAAGAAATCACCACATCAATCTATATTACATAACAAATTTCGTTAGATTCCCATGGAATTTATAATTTATAAGAGTCAGGTACGTGAAATTTATTTCTATGCATAACAATGTTATTATGTTGCAACTTATAATATGGAATTTGATATTATTTTATTTATATGGAAGCTCATAAACGTAGCATGGAGTTTTGTCCACGATAACTCTATTTTATTGAAAAATAAATACTTAAGGAAATACTTGGATTACATAATTATAAACGAATTGAAAAAGTAGGTGGGCTTATATGTTAATGTTGCATAATTCTAAACCAAATAAAAATGTGAGTGCAGTTGTACTAGATGACAACTTTACCTTATTAAAAATCACTAAATCAATCTATATTACTTAACAAATTTCGTTACCGAGATTCCCATGAAATTTATATAGTTAGAAAATAACTAAATACCCGTGGACTTGTAAAAATATTGCCAACGTACATGATGTAGATTACCAACATTCTACTCTTCACGTCACATATAAGATCCCTCAAGAGATACACTTCTCTCTTTTTTTTTATATATAAAATTATGAATAATCTCTTTTCATTTTGATAAAATTATGAATAATCTCTTTACAATAAATGAAAGATTAAAGAAATTGCTCAGCAGCTCCAGGCTAACAACCCGAACGATGTGAGAATGGAGGCGGTGCTTGCTTCTGCTCACGGTGGTACTCGAGAGAAAACGCGTTCGTTCGCTCAATTTAGCGTGGATGAAAACGATTTGGTTAAAAGATTAGAAAATGCCGCGTGATGCCATTAATGGTCCATACCATCCACCGACATCTGAAAATCATTGTGATGAGCAAGCCAACGAGAGGATCATCTGGTTGTCTGAATCTTTCCTGGCTTTCCAAGGCAATTTCGTCGGTTTCATCGTGGTGTAAGGAGACACTCTGTTAATTCTGTACCAATTTTTTTTTATCCTTTTAATACTCATGATTTGCCTACTCGGTCATCTAAATTTACACTAAATATAATTATCGTAATTGATTTAAATGCTGGATTTGCTATTCAATCTTCTGAATATACATAATTTTTTAAAATGATATAGAGTTTATTTACTTCTCCTTTCGATTTTGGAGGAAGTGTTGCACAGATAATTTCGAGACAATTTCCAGGCCTGCGCGCGAAAAAAGTTGAAAACAATGTAAAAACACAATTTTCAATCTTGAAAACCTTTTTATACTTTTTACATTCTGTAGAATAGTATGAAGTTATGAACCACATTTGTCAATATAAAATATTTTACGATCCACGTCTTACCTACAGGGAGTCTTTCAGGCTGATCTTCATTGTCAGCGTTCGATGCAGGCTTATGATGCAGCGGTTTCAATATCTGTTGGATTTTGCTGATATTAATCTGAGGTCTTCTTGTTTTGCTCGAACTTATAGAGCCGGCAAGCCTAATAATGGCTTCTGCCTGCCACGAAAATGACGAAATAAGCCTGTGAATAAATTAAAGAACACTAAGAGGACTAAAGATGCAAATGTTTCGTGAAAAATATATACGAAATTTGTTGTGAATGTATTAAATTTGTTGCTGAGATTCTTGGCTTGGCTTGCTGTTTTTCAGGGCCGAATTGCAAACTAGTACTGCAATTTACGCATGGTCCTCTTGATTCAGAGTCGTTCTGAACGCGTACAAACCCGAAAGCTACAGATGCACTTGGCGACATAGTGGGCAAACTAAATTTTTCCTGTAAATCACCAAAATTTCCGCTGCAACTTAAGTTTCTCAAAGCTCTGATACTCCTTAATCAATCAAAGCGCTGAATACATGTTGCTAACAAATAATTGGCAGGAAGGGGTGGTGATAAAGGAAAGGTGAGTAGAATACGCTACCTTGCAAGATATAGGTGTGTATTTCGCACGTGCTCATCACCATTAGCGAGCTAAACAGAAGGGTATTTACTCCTCTTAAAGAAAAAGCTACATTCATGTTGTGGAGTCTGGTTAAATAAAGCCACAGACATTCCGAAATCTGGAACGTTTCCGTCATGCAACAGTAAAGTCCAACTATAACGGAAACAAAGGCATGAACTGGTTGTGACGGGAAATGAATTGTAGTGCACCGGCGGTGATTGGAAAAGAAGAGTCTGGTAGTGTAAAGCCCTCGCGACTCGGGCAGGTGCGCGACGGGCGGGCGCCCCTCCACACGACGGACGGACGGTGAACGTGACCCAAGTAGGCGCACACGATGAGCGTGCGCGGTCACCCGGCGAGCGGGCGCGGTCACCCGACGAGTGGTTGCGGTCACCCGGCGAGCTGGGGATGCGACGTGTGGGCGCAGTTTTGCACGAGCGGGCGCGGTTCTGCACGGGCGGGCACACACGAGTGTGATGAGCGGGCGACCTCACATCCGGCACTTGGGTGACTCGGGCAGGCGTACACGATGGACGAGCGGGCGCGCGGTGGGCGAACGTTCCTTGGGCGCGGCGAGCGGGCAACGTGCGACGACGGGCGAGCCATATGCGACAGTGGGCCGAGCCACATATGCGATGAACGTGCGACGGTGGGCCGAGCCACATATGCGACGAAAGCATGTAACAAATGCGACGATCCTTGGAGCACATATACTTAGTGCGAAAATGAGGAGAGGCCGAAGCTTTATACTTGGCGTAGGAAAGGCTTTGCATATGGGCAAAGGCCGACTTGCAAAAGAATAAAGCAGGGGCTTGTAAAACAGTTTTATGGGGTCGGCTTTAAAGCTGACACCCCTTTACCATATGGCAGGCTAGCGTATATATTGGATGGCGCAGAGCCTCATTTGGCATCAACGCACTTCGCATCTCCCTCTCTAAATCTGCGAAGGGGTAAAAGGGAAGGCGCAGAAACAGTAGAGTGTGCATAACTCATGCGCTCTACGAAGGAGTGCACAGTCTTTATCGGAGGTCGAGTTTAGGTGCAGAGATACGGTTTGAGTTGGGATTTTGTGCAGAACCGAGAGGAGGAGTTCTTGGTGTCTCGGATGAGCACTCTCCTACCGTGGACGGTTGGAACATGGTTGTGAAAGGCTGTCTTTGCTTTGATTGTAAATATTTCTAAGTGTTGGCTTGGATTTTTCCAAGCACACTTGTATGATGTATTATTGAAGATTGTCATAATATATTGTTATCGGGCAGACTTGTTCGGGAGTTGCCCCTCCCTTTATACTTGTGTGCAATTGTTATTGTCTTGGTTAATTGCATATTGGATAATGAATGAGTATGGGCTTCATTAAGTATAAAGGCTAATGCATTTTACTTGGTTGCGAAACACAAACTAAGTATGTTAATGTGGAAAGGCGTAGTCCATGTGTACAAGTATTGTTAAAAAGAAAGTACACGGTGGTGCCGCACCTCGCCGGACACGGTTGGAAGACTACCGTAGGCCTGGGGGCGTGACAGGTGGTATCAGAGCAAGGTTGCTCGAAGTTGATGAGACTTGAATAAAGTTCAGGTGTTGAAGCATTTGAAGGTGGTTTCAAGACTCGGTTTGAGGAGGGTTGCCCATGAAAAGTTCTTGCAGGTGAAGGAAACCATTTCACACGAAGTGGAACAAGGGTTGGTTCTATTTGTAGGTGACTTGGTAAATATGGAGAAGGCTGAAAAGGCCGTAATGGTGGAAGATGGTGAATCCAGCCATAGTGCCGTTAAGGCTGTCCGGTACGAAGTATTGGAACACATGAGTCGATGGAGTTCTAACTGGGTTGCGATGCAAGCTGAGAACATGAAGATTCAAGAGAGCTGTTCGGAACTAAGGAGGGAACTTGAAGAACTCAGAAGCCAATGCGAAAGTACGACAGATATTGAACTCAATGAGTTTGATGAGGAGATCCAACGAAGTAGACTTGGTCTTCAAGATCTCTTTGATGAAAGAGCCCGGTTGAGGAAAGAAAGTGCTAAAGTGGAAGCCGAAATCAAGCAAATTGAGGAGGAAATAAAGAAGAAGCTTATTGGTAAGAAGGTTGTTGTGATTGAACAGGAAGAGCTCGACTACATTGACAAGTTGGAGACTCACTACCGAGAGCATCCAGAGGACATTCAGAAGTTTAGTTCCATGGACTTGGTCAATGGACACTTGAGCAGAACACGGTGGAAGGAAAGCTTGAATCAAGTCAAGCTAGACCAGGGCCGAGTTCCCTAGAAGAACCAAGCAAGGAAGTAAGGTATCTTAAGAGGAATGTGAAGAAGGAGCATAAGCCTATTGACACTTCGGAGATCGAATTCTTGAAGAAGGTTGCTGAGATAAGGCGCAAGACAAAACCGATAGAGGAAGATGGCTCCTTGAAGTTAAGTTTTGTGCAGGTGACCGTAAAGGGCAAGAGATTTGCAGCTTTAATTGATACGGGAGCTACTCATAGCTTCGTGAGCAGGAAGGCAGCAAAATCTTTTGGGAAGAAAGCAAAGATGGAGAGGGAATGTAGTGCTTTCAAAGCAGTTAACTCTTCCATTAGAGCTGTTGATGGTGTATTGAAAAACACTCAGGTAAAGGTAGGATCATGGTTCGGAAAGTTGGATTTGAGAGTTGTGGATATGGATGATCATTCTATGGTGTTGGGGCTGGACTTTATGAGGCTTGCACAAGCCATACCGATGATGACCCGGGATCTTCTCTTGATCACAGCTGAAGGGAAGAACATGATGGTACCGATGAATAGAAGAAGTTGCTTGGGATATAGACCAAGGATGGCTTCTATGACTTTGTATCCCAAAGATCCAAATGTGAAGCATGAGGATGTGGAGCAAAGGGGACTTGGGAGTGTGGTTCAAACAATGAAGGAAAGGAAGCTTGTTGACTTCGTTGCAAGAGCTGGGAAGAAAAATGAAGAAGGTGAGAAGAGGACCTCACGAACATGGAGACACTTGTTGGGAGCATCTTCTACTGATGATCTTCACAATGGAGTTGCAAATGAAGCAAGCCCGAGTGCTACTTCAAAAGCAGTGGTTGATGAAGGTTATGAGGGTAGAGATCCTGCTGGGATAGTGGACTTTTGCAGATATGCTATGGGCATATATGACTTTCAGTTAACAAAGGACAAGCTAGGTGAGCTTGGATGTACATGTGAAGAGATTGAAGATGTGCATAACTACTTGAGGACACAACATCAATCCGACACATGGGTGGATGAGAGTCAGCGAGGAAACTTCCTGGCCCTCCTTTCTCTGTAAATAACCTTGGGGGAAGGTTGATGTGGAGGCCTTGGTAGGGAGGAACCACATCAACTTTACAAGAGGCCTTTGAGGAGGCTTCTTCATGACAAATAAGAACTTGGATGCAGATGATCAAAGGTTGGGATGGAGTCTACACGAGTTGGACATCATGGACAGCTAGAGTCATGGACATCAGGTTGACTATACGAAACATGTTGCAGATGGATGGAGTTTCCATGGACCTGAGCATGGATTGTAGATTCTTGATGAATCGAGGATGTGGCTGATGTTTGAGAAACAGTTGATGAGGACATGAGGATGTTCACTCTCATGGTTTGAGCGTGACAGTTGGACTGATCACCCGACTAGTTCAGACATGGGGTCGCGAAGTGTACAGAGATGTGTTGACATTATGCTGGAGTATCATGACATGAGTTCACATGATGATCATTGAGATGACTATTGATATAGTGTGGAGATGAGTTGTTGACACATGGGTGAGATGTGTTAGCACTTGTTGACATATCATGGGCAGTTTTGCACATGGAGATGAAGACATGATGGAGATGGAGCTTTATATATGTTGCAGTGATGTTTGCCTTATATGGAGAAGTCCACATCATGGTTAATGATGATCTTGGTGGAGAGCTACCGGGATGGTATGTTGTCGAGGACGACAACGATTTCAGGTGGAGGAGGATGTAAGGCCCTCGTGACTCGGGCAGGTGCGCGACGGGCGGGCGCCCCTTCACACGACGGACGGACGGTGAACGTGACCCGGGTAGGCGCACACGACGAGCGGGCGCGGTCACCCGGCGAGCGGGCGCGGTCACCCGACGAGCGGGTGCGGTCACCTGGCGAGCTGGCGATGCGACGTGTGGGCGTAGTTCTGCACGAGCGGGCGCGGTTCTGCACGGGCGGGCACACACGGGTGCGACGAGCGGGCGACCTTACATCCGGCACTTATGCGACTCGGGCAGGCGTACACGATGAACGAGCGGGCGCGCGGTGGGCGAGCGTTCCTTGGGCGCGGCGAGCGGGCAACGTGCGACGACGGGCGAGTCATATGCGACAGTGGGCCGAGCCACATATGCGATGAACGTGCGACGGGGGGCCAAGCCACATATGCGACGAAAGCATGTAACAAATGTGACGATCCTTGGAGCACATATACTTAGTGCGAAAATGAGGAGAGGCCGAAGCTTTATACTTGGCGTAGGAAAGGCTTTGCATATGGGCAAAGGCCGACTTGCAAAAGAATAAAGCAAGGGCTTGTAAAACAGTTTTATGGGGTCGGCTTTAAAGCTGACACCCCCTTACCATTTGGCAGGCTAGCGTATATATACAAGTGCGCAGAGCCTCATTTGGCATCAACGCACTTCACATCTCTCTCTATATCTACGAAAGGGGTAAAAGGGAAGGCGCAGACAACAGTAGAGTGCGCATAACTCATGCACTCTACGAAGGAGTGCGCAGTCTTTACCGGAGGTCGAGTTTAGGTGCAGAGATACGGTTTGAGCTGGGATTTTGTGCAGAACCGAGAGGAGGAGTTCTTGGTGTCTCGGGTGAGCACTCTCCTACCGTGGACGGTTGGCACATGGTTGTGAAAGGCTGTCTTTGCCTTGATTGTAAATATTTCTAAGTGTTGGCTTGGATTTTGCCAAGCACACTTGTATGATGTATTATTGAAGATTTTCATAATATATTGTTATCGGGCAGACTTGTTCGGGAGTTGCCCCTCCCTTTATACTTGTGTGCAATTGTTATTGTCTTGGTTAATTGCATATTGGATAATGAATGAGTATGGGCTTCATTAAGTATAAAGGCTAATGCATTTTACTTGGTTGCGAAACACAAACTAAGTATGTTAATATGGAAAGGCGTAGTCCATGTGTACAAGTATTGTTAAAAAGAAAGTACACGGTGGTGCCGCACCTCGCCGGACACGGTTGGAAGACTACTGTAAGCCTGGGGGCGTGACAGGTAGGATGTCTGTGGCGCCTTTGGAATGAGCATGTGCTCCATTTTCCGTGGGGGCAAGCGAGACTTTGGCATGTACGTTACCATACATTAATAATTGAATATGCAAGGATTTGGTAGATAAGAAGCAAGTAATTGAAATAAGGGATATAATTTCATTAACTTTTATTTTTACCTTTGAAACCCTGTTTCGAATGATCTGCAACTAGTCTAATCTTCCATATGTATCAAAATTGAACCAACCATCAAAATGTATTAAAATTTACAAACCATCAAAATTTCAAAATGTGAAGTTAATTATAATAATTTATAAAATTATAAATTTTACACGTGGATTTATTTTGCAATTTTTTTTTCCTAATTAAATAGTATTTGGAGCAGTTCTTAAACATACCTAATTTTGTTCAAAATCTCACTAAAAAACCTAATTTTTAATTTTGTTCAACATCTCACTAAAAAAACCTAAAAAATTTATAGAAACTAAATATCCCACCTAACTCTTGAACCATATCTTATAACATCAATTTGAAACCAAAAAACCTGCGTAAAAATCACTACCGTAGAAAGGTTTATTAGACGAATTCCGTTGAGATCACATTCTCTTTGTTTATTACACGAATTCCGGTGAGATCACATTCTCTTTGTTCATTTTAAAAAGATTAAAAAAAATACACTTTCAACCTATTAATTAAAAAAGATACATATTTAAACTTTCTTAATATTATATAATTATTTAGAAATTGAAAAGTTAAGTAGACTTACACGTTAATGCTGCATAATTATAAACCAAATTATGAAATATATACTTAGATTTCCTTAATATTGCATAATTAGAAACGAAATGAAAAGACGTTAATGTTAGATGATTATAAACAAAATTAAAATGTGGGTGGAGCTGTTGTTGATGACAACTTAACTTATTAAAGAAATCACCAAATCAATAGTTACTAACTAACAAATTTTGTTAGATTCCCATGGAATGTATAATTTATAAGGGTAAGGTACGTGAAAACTATTTATATGTATATAAATGTTATTATCTTGAAGCAAGGCCTAGCAGCTGTGTTGCTATTGCAAGCTTCATAGAAGCTCTTGCGCTGAGTTTCTTCTCTATTTTTGCCACTTACTCTGACTTACACGAATCTATACATGAATCCATACACGAACCTACTAACACATTTCACGCACTGTTGACCTTCTCAATGGCTTCCTCGCCTTTACACGATCTGTCATCCCTTATGTGCGTTGGCGAGCCTCTGGCGAACATCAATACAAAGTAACTTAAATAGATACTACTTCAACAGCTCATTTTAATGCATAAGTACGCAAATGCAGAATGGTGATAACAGTCATTTATAGTATTTCATAAATGGATTACAGAAGGATTACAATCTGTTCAATCCTGAGATAGACTGTGGTCGCGTTTACCAGACTTTAGCTACTTAGCTAGGAGATAGCTTACTGGAGGCTACCTGACAAGATCACAGACTCAGTCTTTGAACAATGATATTAACACTCATAAAGATAGATTCTCTATAGATCTGACCACTTTAAATTCTCACCTGTGCTCAACACACAAATGTGCAGGCTTCTCAGATCACCTAAAACTTTGATATTTTTTCGTGATGCAAGCAGATCAGCCAGAAGTCCGCAGTTGCAGAGCAAGAAAAACTCTCGACTCTAAGACACCAAAACTTCCAACACTCAAACTCCAAATGCCCCAAATGAGCCTTACTCCATCTCTTATATAGGAGAAGGAGCGGACACGCATCCAACCAATGAGACAACAAACTTGGTACTAAAGGAATCTGTCAGATCACGAGATGTGGCTCAAAGCGCACAGAAGTCGGACAAGTGCTCCGAGTCTCATCACTGAAGATTATTACAAATATATGGAGAATAAAATGTACAAATTGGATGCTTTTTGAACAGGAAAATCCCACGGAAAAATATGGTCACAAATTGTCCTTGTGACTGGACATCATTTTTACACCGTGGATACTTTTACGGACAAATCCACGGGAACCAAAATAAATTAAAAAAATGTAATTTTTGGAAACCGAAATTTTTTATACAGATTTTCATCCCAAGCCTTGGTAAAAATCCTTCCCACAATCATAGGCTTATTTCATATAATTTGATGCTTAATTTTTGTGAGAATAAGCCATTGGTGATGCCTGTTCATAAATTCTTTTAACACCTCGTTATCTCGGAGAGGATATCGATCTGGGAGAGAAAACATGTCTTTAATGGTCTCATAAGGAGAATGGAAGCAATCAGGAATATTGTGTTCAAAACATATATCACAACCCATTCTAACATATGATTCATGGTAAATAGGATCTATGCCTATTCTGTTCATACCATAATGAGTCCACCAATCCCGCATCCAATCACTTTGTTGGTTCCGTTGCATGATTCCTGTGGTCCCAAACTTTATCTTGGTGTAGTGGGTTTCTTCTTTACTGTCTTTATTTAATATGTCCCACCACAATCTTTTATAGATGCTGAAATCATAGACTGTGTCTGGAAAGATGAGGCTGGGGTCCTTTCTGGGCCATAGTGCTGCATTATGTGTTGGAAAAGGCCAAGAAGTGTTCCTCATTCAATTTATTGAAACATATCTTTCATAGACCCCTCTTCTGCTTCCCAGAAAGTCATGTAGAAGAGCATCTTGTGCCTGGCTTGCAACATTCATGCTGTTGGAATAGACCATATCATGGATCCATCTACTCCCTTTTGGGTACACTCTTCTTTCAGGTGCTAGATGTAATTTATCAGTGTGTGCTTGGAGATTAGCATCTAATACTTTTGTATTTCTTAATTGTCAAGTGGTCTTCCAACTTTCTTTGTATTCTGTCCAACTGAGATTATCTGGAATTGTTCTAAGTACTTCTTTTGTTGGCCTTGATCCCATTTTGTTACTATTATTATCACATGTTCAGCTGGTTTAATAAATTCTCCACTGAGAAAATCTGGCAGATAATTTTCCTTCCCTTTAATATGCTCCACTTCGAAATCAAAGTTGGCGAACAAAGCCTGCCATTAAGCAAACTTGGCTTCTCCTAGCTTTTTAATATCTTTGTTTAAGACTTTTTTCATAGCCGAGGCATGAGTCCTTAGCAAGAATTTTTTATTTACAAGATTTACCTCAAATTTATTTATACAATTCCAAGCGTCTTTAACTTCCTTTTCTATAGTAGAATAATTTTGTTGGAATAGACCATATGCTGCTATCCTTGGAAACACACTCTCATGCACTGCTTGATACAAAAAGTAGAGGGCTTTAGAATCCTTCTTCTTATTGCTCTTCAACAGTTCTTTCTCTGCATGAGTTAAATCATTAAACTCATCTTCATCTGCTGGTTCTTCAAAACCATCATCAACAAATTCCCATAAGCCTTGGGAAGCAAGCAAAGCTCTCATAGTTATTGCCCAATAGTCATAGTTTTTCCCATTAAATTGTGGGAGCTGAGTATTACAGATACCCATGCTAGTGCTAGCTCCAACCATTCTTGCACTCTTAACTATGCTTCAAAATACTTGACTGTGTATTTCAAATAACTGAGTGTCCTCAACAGTAATACAAAAAACTAACTTGAGAAATACCTTGGATTCTTTCTTGACTGAGTCTTCACTCTGCTGGAGAAGCTAATGCAACAAGAAATCCTTCCTTCAGCTTCTTTGACACCTTCAAAGAGCCTGGACACGCTCCGGTACCATGTTGGGAATTTATGATAATTCCAGAACAAAATAAACATAGAATAATGCTCTGTTTCTTTATATAGAAAAACTAAAAATGTTTCAGGAAGACAGAGTTTCACACACAAAAAAAAAATTGTATTCATTAACAAAACTAATTGTTACAAAAACTTTCCTCTAACAGACGGATTTCAACAAGACTGCTTCAAAAGCAGTTCAAAACTTTACTCTATCTCTCATTATAAAAATTAACACTGTTGTGTGTAATTTTTTTTCACTTTTTACTTTGCACTTCTGTGCATTATATTGCTTCTCAAAAAAAACATAACATTACATTTTTCTTGTGTCGTAGAAACCCACTCGCGTGAATTAAAAACAATAAAAATAAAGATCTCCACCTACATTCAACAATTCATGGCGATATTTGCGGTCGCTGTTTAAGGGTGGATTCCGGCAAAGAACTAGCCCTGCAGTTGAAAGTAATATTTCAACATAGAATACGCTGCCTTGCAAGATATAGGTGTATATTTCCCACGTACTCATCACCGTTAGCGAAGTAAACCGAAGGGTATTTACTCCTCTAAAAGAAAAAGGTACTTTCATGTTGTGGAGTCTGGTGAAATAAAGCCGCAGACATTCCGAAATCTGGAACGTTTTCGTCACACAACCATAAATTGCAACTATACACGCTGGACGAACGGGTTTCAGCGGTGTGCTAAATGTGCCTGTCAACAAGGCGGGGTTATCGCTTGCTATTGACTTTAACGGAAACAAAGGCATGAACTGGCTGTGACGGGAAATGAATTGTAGCGCACTGGCGGTGAGTGGAAAGGAAGGGTCTGGTAGGATGTCTGTGGCGCCTTTAGAATGATCATGTGCTCCATTTTCTGTGGGGACAAGCGAAACTTTGGCATGTACGTTACCATACATTAAAAATTGAATATGCAAGAATTAGGTAGATCAGAAGCAAGTAATCGGAATGAGGGATGGAATTTCGTTAAGTTTGATTGTTTTGACATTTAGGTCAATAATTTTTACATATCTAACAAAGAGTGTAGAGTGTCTATAGTTTTAAAAGAATTTATTTACATATTTAACAAAGAGGGTTGAGTGTCTATAGTTTTAAAAGAATTTTCAACTTATCTAGTGGTTGAATTATTTTTCAAATTTTCTATTTTAAGAACTTTAATTCGTCAAGTTTCATCTTTAACTTTAGTAATTTCAACAACTTTATTACTTTTAATGGAAAAAAAATTATTTCGGCAAGTTTAATGTTCAGGGGGAGAATGATGATCATGATTCTGAATGAGATCATATTTTTATTTTGAAATTAAATTAAATTAAATTTAATATTCGTTAGATTAATTTAGATCTATAAGTTAAATATTAGTAAATATTGATAGACATTAGATTTGTATGTTTGAGTGTGAATGGAAATAATTTATTTGTCAACCCTCATTTACAAAAAAACAGAGTAGATCGAAATTTGATCTTTTGTACGACCCTTGCTCTCCCCATCGTTGTGCATAAATAACTTCTCTCCAAAGAAAGTCGTGAAATTTTGTAGGCACTGTTGCAGACTGAGGACGGAATCGAGAGGGGCCACAACATCAAGCGAAAATGGGAATACCATGATATGTTATATGTAATCTTTTCTGTGAAAAAATTGCAAATATATGGTCTTTTTTGTGAAAACTTTACAAATATATAACTAACTATTTTGAAGGCAAAGTAGATTCAAATGAATTAATGGACACGCAATCTCGTACTTCACTGCTCTTGCTCCCGTTCATGATCCCCGACCGCTTTTCGAAATGTTTTGGAAAAACAACAAATACATTTACATTCTGCACATATACCTTTGAAACCCTGTTTCGAATGACCTGCAACTAGTCTAATCTTCCCTATGTACCAAAATTGAACAAACCATCAAAATGTATTAAAATTTACAAACCATCAAAATTTCAAAATGCGAAGTTAATTATAATAATTTATAAAATTATGAATTTTACACGTGGATTTATTTTGTATTTTTTTTCTAATTAAAGAAATAGTATTTGGAGCAGTTCTTAAACAGACATAATTTTGTTCAAAATCTCACTAAAAAAACCTAATTTTAAATTTTGTTAACATCTCATTAAAAAAACCTAAAAACTTTATAAAAACTAAATATCCACCTAACCATCGAACCATATCCTATAACATCAATTTGAAACCAAAAAACCTCCGTAAAAATCACTACCGTAGAAAGGTTTATTAGACGAATTCCCTTGAGATCACATTCTCTTTGTTTATTAGACGAATTCCGGTGAGATCACATTCTCTTTGTTCATTTTAAAAAGACTAAAAAAAATACACTTTCAACGTATTAATAAAAAAAGATATATATTTAAACTTTCTTAATATTATATAATTATTTAGAAATTGAAAAGGTAAGTAGACTTACACGTTAATGCTGCATAATTATAAACCAAATTATAAAATATATACTTAGATTTCCTTAATATTGCATAATTAGAAACGAATTGAAAAGACGTTAATGTTACATGATTATAAACAAAATTAAAAATCACCCAATCAATAGTTACTACCTAACAAATTTCGTTAGATTCCCATGGAATGTATAATTTATAAGGGTAAGGTACGCGAAAACTATTTATATGTATATAAATGTTATTATCTTGAAGCAAGGCCTAGCAGCTGTGTTGCTGTTGCAAGCTTCATAGAAGCCCCTGCGCTGAGTCTCTTCTCTATTTTTGCCACTTACTTTGACTTACATGAATCCATACATGAAGCCATACACGAACCTACTAACACATTTCACGCACTGTTGACCTTCTTAACGACGTCCTTGCATCCCTTCTGTGCATTGGCAAACCTCTGGCGAACCTCAATACAGAGTAACTTAAATAGATACTACCTCAACAACTCATTTTAATGCATAAGTCCTCAAATGCGGAATGGTGATAATAGTCATTTATATTATTTCAGAAATGGATTACAGAAGGATTACAATCTGTTCAATCCTGAGATAGACTGTGGTCGCGTTTACCAGACTTTAGCTACTTAGCTAGGAGATAGCTTACTGGAGGCTACCTGACAAGATCACAGACTCAGTCTTTGAACAATGATATTAACACTCATAAACATAGATTCTCTATAGATCTGACCACTTTAGGTTCTCACCTGTGCCGAACACACAAATGTGCAGAGCAGGAAAAACTCTCAAATCTAAGACACCAAAACTTCCAACACTCAAACTCCAAATGCCCGAAATGAGCCTTACTCCATCTCTTATATAGGAGAAGGAGGGGACAAGCATCCGACCAACGGGACGACAAACTTGGTACTGAAGGAATCTGTCAGATCACGAGATGTGGCTCAAAGCGCACCAGAAGTCAGACAAATGCTTCGAGTCTCATCACTGAAGATTATTACAAATCTACGGAGAATAAAATGTGCAAAGTGGATGCTTTTTGAACAGGAAAATCCCACAGGAAAATCTGGTCACAAATTATCCTTGTGATTGGACATCATTTTTACACTATGGATACTTTTACGGACAAATCCACGGGAACCAAAATAAATTAAAAAACCAAAATTTTGGGAAACCAAAATTTTTTATACAGATTTTCATCCCAAGCCTTGGTAAAAATCGTTCTCACAATCATAGGCTTATTTAATATAATTTGATGCTTAATTTTTGCGAGAATAAGCCATTGGTGATGCATGTTCATATATTCTTTTAACACCTCGTTATCTCGGAGAGGATATCGATCTAGGAGAGAAAGCATGTCTTTAACAGTCTCATAAGGAGAATGGAAGCAATCAGGAATATTGTTTTCAAGACATATATCACAACCCATTCTAACATATGATTCATGGTAAACAGGATCTATGCCTGTTCTGTTCATACCATAATCAGTCCACCAATCCCGCATCCAATCACTTTGTTGGTTCCGTTGCATGATTCCTGTGGTCCCAAACTTTATCTTGGTGTAGTGGGTTTCTTCTTTACCGTCTTTATTTAATATATCTCACCACAATCTTTTATAGATGCCGAAATCATAGACTGGATCTGGAAAGATGAGGCGGGGGTCCTTTCTAGGCCATAGTGCTACATTATGTGTTGGAAAATGCCAAGAAGTGTTCCTCATTCGATTTATTGAAAAATATCTTTCATAGACCCCACTTCTGCTTCCCCCATGTGACCATATCATAGTCAAATCATGAAAGTCCTGTAGAAGAGCATCTTGTGTCTGGCTTGCAACATTCATGCTGTTGGAATAGACCATATCGTGGATCCATCTGCTCTCTTTTGGGTACACTCTTCTTTCAGGTACTAGATGTAATATATCAGTGTGTGCTTGGAGATTAGCATCTAGTACTTTCATATTTCTTAATTGCCAAGTGGGCTTCCAACTTTCTTTGTATTCTGACCAACTGAGATTATCTGGAATTGTTCTAAGTACTTATTTTTTTGGCCTTGATCCCATTTTGTTACTATTATTATCACATGTTCAGTTGGTTGAATAAATTCTCTACTGAGAAAATCTGGCAGATAATTTTCTTTCCCTTTAATATGCTCCACTTCGAAATCAAAGTTGGCGAACAAAGCCTGCCATTGAGCAAACTTGGCTTCTCCTGGCTTTTTAATATCTTTGGTTAAGACTTTTTTCATAGCCGAGGCATGAGTCCTTAGCAGGAATTTTTTATTTACAAGATTTACCTCAAATTTATTTATACAATTCCAGGCAGATTTACCTTCCTTCTCTATAGTAGAATAATTTTGTTCCGCTGGATTCCAAGTTCCTGAAGCAAACTGTACAATTTGTTCTGCACCTTCATTTTTCTGTTTGAGAATGCCTCCCCAACCAATATTTCTTGCATCTTATTCTACAATCTTGAAAGCATTGTCATTAGCTACATAAAGGATAGGCAGTGTCTTGAATTTACCTTTGATTTGTTAAACAGCTTTGGTATGGGCCTTAGTCCATGGTGGTGGATTTTTCTTGAGCCTTTGATTTAACAAACTTCTATCCTTTGCACAATCTTGATAGAAGTTACTCACATAATCTAGACATCCTAGAAATCTTTGAAGCTGGGTTTTACCAATAATAATGTCAGGGAATTTTTCAGAGAATTCTAATGCATGTTTCTGCAAGGATATTTGGCCATTGAATATGGTATGTCCAAGAAACTTTACAGAGGTTTGGAATACCTTTATTTTATTTTTGCTTAAAACCAAACCATTTCTTTTTACCAACTGTACAAATGCCTGCACATGCTTGAAATGATCTTCAATATTTTTCGAAAAAAATAAGATGTCATCAATATAGACCAGGAGCCAATCAAAGTAAGGTTTGAAGATGTAATCCATCACCTTCTGGAACTTAGAGGGATCATGTTTCAATCCAAAAGGCATTACATTCCATTCGTAATGTCCTGCAGGCACGCTGAAGGCTGTTTTGAACTTATCTTCTTCAGAAATGGCGACCTGTCAAAAGCCTGACTTTAAATCAAATTTTGAAAATATTTTTGCTCCCGCTATCTTCCCTATAAAATCACCTTTGTGGGGGATAGGATATGTATTATCTGTGAGAACAGAGTTCAGAGGTTTGTAATTGATTATAAGTCTTGGGATGCCTCTAAGCTATTCTGGTCTTTTATTTACATAGAATCCGTAACAATTCCGAGGACTGTCAGATTCCCTGATGATTCTTCTGTTCAGGAGTTGCTTTATCTCTTTTTCACACAACTCCCTATACTCTTTGTTCATTGGGAATGCTCTGCTTTTGCATGGCTTCCTAGCATACTCTGTTTTGTATGGTAATTCAACTGTGTGTTGTTTCTGATGCCAAAAGGCATTTGGTTCTTCTGAACAACATTCATCCTCTATTGTCTTTTTGAGCTCAGTAATTTTCTTAGTCATCTCCACCATCAATAATTTTTTTTTCGAACACTTCTATTGACAATCTATCCAAATGTTGGTGCCTAGAGAATTTCCTTCACCACATATCCATTCTTCTAGCTTCCAATAGCTCTGTCATCCTCCTTCATGTTTTTCGCTCTAATAATAAACTTGTTGAGAATTTAGCCAACTTAACATGCTCACAAAATAACCTTCATCTTTCTAGACCCAAGTCAACCATCTCCTCCTCCCCCTTAGTCTCCCTGTGCAACTCCATGGTTCTTTCAAACCTCTTCACCTAGGCTCCTCCAGATACTTCTGACCCCCCAATTGGTGTGCCCCTCCCAAAGACCTTGAAACACCGATTGGTGTGTCTACTACATTATGATTAACATTGGTTTCTTTGTGTCTTACAACACTCTCATCATTTTCTAATAAAGTCTCTTTCAACACTTATATAATTTCTGCAAGCTTACCACAACCTAGTTACTCAAATGTTTTTTGTTATACTTTATATTCTAATGATTTTGGTGATACTCTTATCTATTACAATATGTATGTAATTTTTTGGATTTATAGTATACATTTCAGCCACTAGTTTGATTTCCCTATGTTGTATGGGATTAAGAATAGAATCTACTTGATTTTAAAAGAAAAGAAAAGAATAAATCAATGAGTTTGTTTAACTTCATTTTATTTAAAAATATATACTTGGATTTCGTTAATATTGCATAATTATAAACGAAGTGAAAAAATAATATTGCATAATTATAAAAAAATCGAAAGGATAATCGGACTTGTACGTTAATGTTACGTAATTATAAACCAAATTAAAATATGTACTTGGATTTCCTTGATATTGCATAATGGAAAAGGAAATGAAAAAGTAGGTAGACATAAAGTTAATGTTGCATTATAAACAAAATTAAAACGTGGATAGAGTTGTAGTTGATGACAACTTTACCTTGTTAAAGAAATCACCACATCAATCTATATTACATAACAAATTTCGTTAGATTCCCATGGAATTTATAGTTTAAGAGAGTAAGGTACGTGAAATCTATTTCTATGCTTAACAATATTATTATGTTGCAACTTATAATATGGATTTGATATTTATTTTATTGATATATGAAGCTCATAAACATAGCATTGGGCTTTGCCTACGATAACTCTATTTTATTGAAAAATAAGTACTTGGATTTCCTTTATAGTGCATAATTATAAACGAATTTAAAAAGTAGGTGGACTTATATGTTAATAAAGTATAATTATAAACCAAATAAAAATGTGGGTGCAATTGTAGTTGATGACAACTTTACACTATTAAAAATCACCCCATCAGTCTATATTACATGACGAAGTCTATATTACATAACAAATTTCGTTATTGAGATTTTCATGAAATTTATATATTTAAAAAATAATTAAATATTAGTAAATTTGTAATGGACTTGTTCTAACTTGTAATATTATCATCAAAATTAAATTGAAATTTTGTTCATATCTATCAATATTACCAACTTTCTTCTCTTTACGTGACCTATAAGATCCCTGTCAATCAAGATCCCTGTCAATCAAGAGATACCCTTTATATTTTTATTTTGTATAAAATTATGAATAATTTTTTTACAATAAATGAATGAATACCTATCTAATCATTAATGTTACGATGGTAATCTTACCATCCACAATAAAAGTGTAACTAAGTTTAATAAAAATAAATATTTATGATATTGGCTGTGCAGAACGAATGGCGCTAAATAAAGAAATTTCTTTATTTAGAGTGGAGGCGGTGCTTGCTTCTGCTCACGGTGGTACTCGAGAGAAAACGCGTTCGGTCGCTCAAATTAATGTCGATGGAAACAATTTGGTTAAAAGATTAGAAAATGCGGTGTGATGCCATTAATGGTCGACACCATCCACCGACATCTGAAAATCATTGTGATGAGCAAGCCAACGAGAGGATGACCTGGTCGTCTGAATCTTTCCTGCCTTTCCGAGGCAATGTCGCTGGCTTCATCGTGGTGTAAGGAGACACTCTGTTAATTTTGTACCAAAAAAAATTCATCCTTTTAATACACATTTGCCTGCTCAGTCATCTAAATTTACACTAAAGATAATTATCGTAATTGATTTAAATGCTGGATTTGCTATTCAATTTTCTGAATATACATAATTTTTAAAAATCATATAGAGTTTATTTACCTCTCCTTTCGCTTTTGGAGGAAATGTTGCACAGATAATTTCGGGACAATTTGCAGGCCTAAGCGCAAAAAAAGTTAATAACAATGTTAACGACAATTTTCAATCTTGAAAACCTTTCTTTATAACTTTCCACATTCTGTGGAATAGTATGAACCACATTTGTCAATATAAAATATTTGACGATCCGCGTCTTACCTACGGGAAGTCTTTCAGGCTGATCTTCGTTGTCAGCGTTCGATGCAAGCTTATGATGCAGCGGTTTCAAGATCTGTTGGATTTTGCTGATATCAATCTGAGGTGTTCTTGTCTTGCTCGAGCTTATAGAGCCGGCAAGCCTAATAATGGCTTCAGCCTGCAACAAAAATGACAAAATAAGCCTGCGAATAAATTAAAGAACGCCAAGAGGACTAAAGATGCAAACGTTTAGTCAAAAATATATACGAAATTTGTTGTGAATGTATTAAATTTGTTGCTCAGATGAAAATAATACCTTCTCAGCCGGCACGTTGTAAACATTCACCATTCCGTTATAAAAAATAACAAATTGACCTGTGGACTGTTGCTCGGGGGTTTTTGCTGGAACTGATCTGTTGCAAATAGTGCGCAAAACACAAAGTTAGCTTTATCATACATTTAAGGTCGCTCGGCTATCGAGAATTAGCAAATATATCAAATTACAAATGTCTGGACATGAAAATACCTCGAAACCGGATCAGTTTGGCTGATTGCAAAAGGCCTGGTAGTATTTCTCTCTGTAACTCTGTTGCTTGAACCGAAACCGGTGCATACGGGAAATAATTCCATCATTTTCGCGTGACTGGATGCCTCAGAGCGTCCACTAAAGCCCTTGGCCCGATGATTGACATGAGCGAAATCGCCTTGCTTGTCCTCTGAAAGTGTGATTGAGGAAAGCACCTTTTGCATCATCTGTGGTTTTATCCGTGACATATCTTGCACTGTTGCATTCATAAAAAATGCATACAACATGAGCCAAAACATTCTTCCAAAACAAGAACAGAAGACAAATTTAAGGAAAGACTGCATATTGCACCAGTCGGTTCGAAAATAAAGTTGCGAGACAAATTCAAGGCGTTTGGAAAAGAAAGCATACTTCTCGGCTTGGCTAGCTGTTTTCCAGGGCCGAATTCCAAACTAGTAGTGCAATTTACGGCTGGTCCACTTGATTCAGAGTCTTTCTGAATGCGTACAAACTCGAAAGCTACAGATGCACTTGGCGACATAGCGGGCAAACGGAATTGTTCCTATAAACCACCAAAATTGCCGCTGCAACTTACTTTTTCTCAGAGCTCTGATACAGCTAGATCAATCAAAGCGCCGAATACATCTAGATTATTCTCCGGTTTATAAGATGATAAATAATTGGCAGGCGGTGATTACGAAAAGGTGTATATTTCGCACGTGCTCATCACCATTAGCAAGCTAAATAAAAGGGTGTTTCGCACGTGTTCATGTTGTGGAGTCTGCTTTAAAAAAACCAATTGTGAATCCCACACCAGGTGCATTACCATACATTAATAATTGAATATGCCATTTGTCCCCGCAGGGCTTCCTACCAATTGTGAATCCCATTTCCACGAGGGTTTGGTAGATAAGAAGCAATGGGAATAACGGATGGAATTTCATTAAGTTTGATTGTCTTGAAATTTAGGTCAATTATTTTTACATGTTTAAAAAAGTTGGCTAGTGTACATTGTTTATAGCCTTAAAAGAGTTTTCAGCATATCTAATCGCCATTTGTAACGATTATGCTTTTTTTTTTGTCTCGGAAGATATGGAAATACCAATTATATTTTGAAAAAATCGAGTAGGGAGTTTTGTAAATTTAAGTAAGAGCCACTAAACTTTATAATTTTCATAAAAAAATTTTATGGTGCTTAATCCATTTCCACCATGTACAAGATTCAAACACTATATGTACAAGATTTATTGGAATTTTTTTCCCTGAATTCTGTCAATTTTTGGTTGTTCGGGCAATTCCCTCTCTTTAGTAGACGACTCTCTAATAAGTAAATTATTCTTCAAATTTTATATTTTAAATTTTTTATTATTTTTAATAAAGAAAAAAAAATTCATGAAGTTTCATTTTAATTTTATTGTTTTTAACAATTTTATTATAGTGATACAATTTCAAACAAAGAATGCAATTTTTTTGTTATTTAAAATATATTTTTGAATGCATAAATGGCTTTAGCACCTTGAAAAACCCTTGGGGCGCTCAAATGAATAATTATACAGATTAAACAATTTAAATTCAAGTTTTTAAATATTTTGTGAGAGTTTGATTAGTCGTGAAAATTGTCATATTGTTTATAAATTAGACTACGTCAAAACAAATATTTCATAGTTTAATGTTTACTAGGAATAATGATGACCATGATTGATCATACTTGAACTTTGAAATTAAATTAAATTAAATATTCGTTAAATTAATTTAGACATATAAGTTAAATGGTTGGTAAATATTGATTGATATTAATGAAGAATAAACATCATAATCAATGATAAACATCAAAATACTTATTTCATAAAATTAACTAAATTATAACTTTATTTTAAATTATTTTTATTAGCCAGGATGCCACAGGCATGAAACTCTCTGAGGCTAAGTATGCATAGGATCTCCTCGAGAGATTTCACTTGACTGACTGCAAGCCAGCACTGACTCTTTTTCTGTCTGGGGTCCACCTTGAGGATGGAGGTGACAGTCCATTAGTTTACAGTACTCTCTACCAACAACGTGGGGAGCTTACTGTACCTCATCCACTCCAGACTAGATCTCTCATATGCAGTAGGGGCAGTTTCTAGATACTTGCAGGAGCCACATGAGCTAAGTGCATTCTCTGATATGTGCAGGGCGCTATCACCTTCAGGATTCACTATGCACCAGGCACTGCATTGAATCTCCTTGGCTTCACAGATTCTGATTGGGCGAGCGACAATATTGATCGCAAGTTCACCTCCGGATATTCACTCAGTCTAGGGTCTGGCCCTATCTGTTGGTGGAGTAAGAAGTAGGCGACTATTGCTCTCTCTTTTGCTAAGGCCGAGTACAAAGGAGTAGTCAACATCACCATTCGGGCTCTGTGGCTACAACACTTCCTCACTGAGTTGGGGGTCCAGTTCCACCAGCCCACTGTCATCTGGTGTGACAACCAGAGCACTCTCAAATTTTGCAGGGATCTAGTATAGTGGCAACGGACGAAGCACATAGAGACCCATATGCACTACATCAGAGACTTAGTACATGATCGAGTCATTGATTTGCAGTTCTTTCCTTCAGCAGAACAGATTGCAGACATCTTCACCAAGACATTCACTGAGCAGAAGTTTCACTCTTTGCATGATCGTCTTGGAGTGAAGAACATAGTTGCTTAGCAACTGTATTTTCTTCCTCTTTTCTTTTGATTACATTATATTTTGGGGGGGGGGGGGGGTATTCCCATGAGGTTTTCCATCTTTCCTCAATTTTAGTACAAGTTGCACTGTATTTTGGGTGACCTTTGGCCTTAGTTTCCAGGGCCCATTTTATATTTTTCCCCATAGTGGTGTTCAGGGGCGGTGTTGGAGGTACTACACCCCTAGGACCTTCATTATTGGCACATGTAGACACTTAGAGCATGGGACTACATGCAAGATATTTTCTGCATGATTTACTCCCCGATTTGCTCCTCCTTTCACTCCGTAACTGGCTAGTTCTTCTGCATGATTTGCTCCCTGATTTGCTCCTCCTTTCACTCTGCAACTAGCTAGTTCTCTCCAGAACTGGCTGTAGGTGTTAAGTCCTCTCATTTATCACCACTATGGTGCATTACCAGTAAATGATTTAAATATTAGATGAATATACATAATTTTTTTAAGATGATCTAGAGTTGCTTTACCTCTCCTTTTGCTTTTGGAGAAAGCGTTGCACAGATAATTTCGGAACAATTTGCAGGCCTGCCCGTGAAAAAAGTTAAAAACAATACTAAAAACACAATTTTCAACCTTGAAAATCTTTTTTATAATTTTTCACATTTTGTTGAATAGTATGAACCACATTTGTCAATATAAAATATTTTATGATCTGCGTCTTACCTACGGGAAGTCTTTCAGGTTGATCAACATTGTCAGCGTTCGATGCATGCTTGGAATGCAGTGGTTTCACTGTTCGTTGGATTTTGCTGATATTAATCTGAGGTCTTCTTTTCTTGCTCGAGCTCATAGAGCCGGCAAGCCTAATAATGGTTTCTGCCTGCCAGGAAAATGACGAAATAAGCCTGTGAATAATAAATTAAAGAATGCCAAGAGAACTAAAGATGCAAACGTTTCGTAAAAAAAAATACGAAATTTGTTGTGAATGTATTAAATTTGTTGCTCAGATCAAAATAATACCTTCTCAGACCGCACATTGTAAACATTCACCATTCCGTTATAAAAAATAGCAAATTGACCTGTGGGTTGCTGCTCGAGGGATTTTGCAAGAACTGATCTGTTGCAAATAGTGCGAAAAACACGAAGTTAGTTGCTTCTTTTTTTTTCAGATGAAACAAGCGATATATTTATTCTGTATAGAAATTACATATGTTTCAAAGTCTGCATCTCATAGGAGTATATCAGAATTATATATCGAAACTAATATGCAAACATGCATAAAAATGAACCTTATAACCAGATCAGGATACATAAAAGATTTTCTATGCTAATTCTGGGTTGTTTGTTGTATCTAGATAAATCAGCATAGCATATTCGAGCATATGTTAGGCATACATCTGTATTTTTTCACAAACATAAAGAGCAAGATGTAATGCAGAGTAGTTAATCCGCAATAAAAAAAAAGAGTATGTCTCGGTGTAGTTATCTTGGTAAAGGCATAATCTCGGTCTCCAACCAAGTCTCATCCATCTTAATCTCTATGTGGAGTCCATCCAGGTATTCCATGATGTCTCTTTTGGTGAGGCAGTCCGCTTCTACATTGAAGTCCTTGTTGTATGGTGGAGTGTTGGAGAGGGTTCAGAGAGTAGAGATCTGTTGTAGCCAACACTGAAGAGAGGATTTGTTGATGTTGGCATTCCCACCAGCATAATCAATGATGACCTTTGAGTCCCCATAAATGTGGATAGTAGGAATATCCAGATAATGTATGAACTAGAGGAGTCCCAATAATGCCATGGCCTCAACCTTCGTGTTGAAGCCCTTCCCTGCCCCCTAATGTACCAGATATGTTAACTCTTGCAAATATCGGATAATGAATCTGCATCCACAACTGCTACACTGTGATGCTCCATAAAAAAAGCCCGTAGAGAAGGAAATCTGCGGGCCAGATTTGGGGTTTTTGTGCAGTTTGTTGGATGTACCAGCATGTATTTTGGCATAGATTGTGCTTTGAATTTTTTCTATCACCACTACCCAACTTTCACGGTACTCATTGAAAATAATATTGTTCCTCTACCTCCAAATCTCCCAAAGAACCATGGGTGGCATGAAGCGTCTGGTGCCATGCTACGAACTCCACCATTCAAGACCGTCTGGAATATTAGAGAAAAGTGAGAGCTGTAACCCAAATGAGACATCCAAGGTATTCCAAATTTTTGTAACGTCAGGGTAGCTTACGAGCAGATGCAGATTGTCCACTTCCGCTTTTCTACATAAAATGCAAAACCCAGGTCCAAACCAGTGATTTTTTTTTTTTTTTAGATTTTCCCAAGTCAAGTTTTTATTCCTCCAAACTAACCAGAGAAAAAGAGAATTTTTGGTAGGAATATGGGAGCTCCAAAATTTAAAAAGCCAACATACCTCAACCTAGTTGGTTTCTAAACAGCATAGTTGATTGTATGTATCCGCCACCATTATATTGTCAGCCTTCATCTTGCCGCGCCATATGATCGAGTCTCTAGCCGAGTCTCTATGGATGCTATACCGCTGGAGTTGCAGACAAATCAAATCCCAGTCCATAACTGCCTATCCCTGTAGACCCAGTGCCGTAGAGGGCTTCCAGATGGGACAATTATGTTGCCAAGTCGAAATGACTTGATTCCATAAGTAAATTCCCACTACATTTAGACGGAAAACGAGAGGGTTCGAGAGAGCATCAATATCCTCTAGTCCCCAGATATAGTCTCGTCCAATAGCGATGTGATGACCCATGCCTTGCCTCCATGAAAGCATAGGGAAAAATAGGTGATATATCTTCATAAAACTATGCCACACCGCCGAACCAGAGTTGCAGCCGATGTGCCCCCTGTGCAACCAGACCTAAAAATCTATGTCTTTCAGATATTTATGTTTGATAATTTGACTCCAGATGCCATCACCGAAGATCCCGCGCCATAATGATTTGAGCAATAGAGCATGTCCAAAAATTTTTAAGCGCAAAATACCCCAACCGCCTTGCCGCTTCGGCATGGAGATATGGTCAAGTTTAGTGAGGTGGAATTTTTGCTGCTGCCACATACCAGACCAAACAAAGTGAGCAATAATCCTATTTAGTTTCTTGATGATGGATATTGGTAGATGACATAAATGTACCCAATACACACCCATCTAGGTAATCACAGCCTGAGTGAGGGTGATATTGGTAGATGGAATAAATGTGCCCAGTACACACCCATCCCATCTGGGTAATCACGCCCTGAGTGAGGATGAATCAGCCGCCCATTGAAAGGCAACGGAATTCCCAACCCTATATTTTCCTATAAAATTTGTCAATAAGCCACTGCCAGTCAGGACCCTCTAATTACAAGGCTTGTTGTGGAAACCAAGATATTTAATCCCACTAGACATGTTCTCAGAAACAATCCCAAATAGATTTAATCTTGCTCAGCTATCACAAAGTTAGTCTTATCATACATTTAAGCTCGCTCAGCTATCAAGAATTAGAAAATATATCAAATTACAAATGTCTGGACATGAAAATACCTCGAAACCAAATCAGCTTGGCTGAGTGAAAAAGGCCCGGTAATATTTCTCTTTGTAACTCTGGTGTTTGAACCAAAACCATTGCTTATGGGAAATAATTCCATCATTTTCGCTTGACTGGATGCCTTAGAGAGTCCAGTAAAGCCCTTGGCTTCGTGATTGACATGAGCCAAATCACCTTGCTTTTCCTCTGAATGTCTGATAGACAAAAGCACCTTTTGCATCATCTGCGGTTTTATCCGTGACAGATCTTGCACTATTGCATTCATCAAAATACATACAAAATTAGCGAAAACATTTTGCTAAAATAAGAACAGAAGAGAAATTTAAGGAAAGACTACATATTGCACCAATCGATTCAAAATTAAAGTTGCGAGACAAATTCAAGGCGTTTGGAAAAGAAAGCATACATCTCGGCTTGGCTTCTTGTTTTCCGGATCCGAATTCCGAAATAGTACTGTAATTTACGCCTGGTTCGTTTGATTCAGAGTCTTTCTAAACGTGTACAAACTCGAAAGCTCTAGATGCACTTGGAGACATAGCGGGAAAACTGAATTGTTCCTACAAATCACCAAAATTTCCGCTGCAGCCTACCTTTTCTCAAAGCTCTGATGCTCCTGGAATTAATCAAAGAGTCGAATACATGTAGATTATTTTATTTTCTGCATCTATGTAAACTCTTCCATAATGATATTTTCTTGGTGAGAGGTGATTTCGATATGATAAAATCACTTGAGGAAAAGAAGTGTGGCTTTTTCCATCTTGACACTAACTCACACCTCTTCCACAACATTATTAACTCGATGAACATGGTGGAAATCCCTATCCGCAATCAAATCCACACCTGGAACAACCACAGAGGAGGTAAGCATCAAATTTCTTGTTTGTCTAATCTGTTTTTAATCTCGAAATCTTCTCTTTCTAAAGATATTTTCTTGGGAGCTTCTATTTTACCAAGCATGGGGTCAGTTTAATGACCCATTTTCCCTGAGTTTGACATCAAATAGGCCCCAATAACATGCCATTTAGATTTGTAGGCTTATGGCTATAGGATCCTTCCTCTATGGATAAATCCAAGGAAAGGATAAATCCAAGGAATGGTGGAAGGAAATGGAACTCCAAATCAAACACTAAAATCCCTCAAATCTCAAATCAAAAGATGGCCCCGAGGAAGAGTCTACGAATATTTTCCAAGAAAAAAACTAATTAAAAGTCCAAATGGGATATATACACAATCAAATTATCCTAGAGTGTTGATCTGAAGCCTTAGCTCAACAGAAAGGATCTATCTTGGTGCAATAATAAGAAAGAAGGAAACATGAAGAACAACTCTAGAAACATAAATCATAAATCAATTTGTTAAAAGAGGGAGAGAAAATTACTAGATTCTTCCACATACTTATGCTCTAGCATCACCACCACAACCAAATATTTTCCCTTCTAGAAAACTCTAGAAAAAAAAATCACATATGCAAGGACCTAGAAAGCGAGCTCAAGAATTTCTACAATAATCTCTTGAAAGAGCCCTCGACCAATAGGCTAACTTCCATTAGAAAAATAGTTCCCACGTCTATTGTCTAGTTTCCCATGATCACAATGTCACCCTCATGATAGAAATCACCCTTAAAGATCTGGAAGAGGTGGTCATGTGTATTCCTAAAAGTAAAGCCCCCAAGCCTAATGGCTTTACTACAAACTTCTTTCAAGTCTGTTGGCCATTCCTAGGCCCATAAATTTTAGAGCTGCTGAAGAATTCAGAAAGATGAGATTTTCCCTTCCTACTCTCAATGCAACCTTCCTCACTCTTATTTGCAAGTCACATAACTATGTAGCTTATGGCCTGTATCCCTTTGTAATTTCCTCTATTAAACTATTTCAAAAATAATAGTCAACCATCTAAAATCCCTTCTACCCTCACTCATTTCAAGGAGCAATAAGGTTATGTAGAAGGGTGCCAAATCCTAGATGGCATCATTGTTGTGCATAAGCTCATCCACTCCTTGAAAATACTCAAGAAAGTGAGCATGGTTATTAATCTTGACTTCTCCAAAGCATTTGATAAACTAAGCTAGTCGTACCTTTATCACACCCTCAAAGCTTTCAGCTTCTCTCAAGACTAAACTGATTGGATTTGTTTTCTCTTCTCCTCACCTTTCTTCTCCATTCTCCTCAATTCTCCTCAACGGTTCTCCCACCAAAACCTTCAACTCTTCAAGGAGCATTAGGAAAGGATACCCTCTATTTCCCTTCCTATTTGTCCTTGCAGTTGAAGGTCTTGGTAGAGTGCTTCAAGCTAGTATAAGGAAAGGCTTATTATCCTGTATTCGCCTCAGTAATTCCATGAATCCCCCACTCACCAACAATTTATTGAAGACAGTGTTAATGGGTCAACCTTCATTCAAAGAATCTAAATCTCTAAAGCAGAGTTTGAATGAGATTTTATGGGCATCTAGAACTTCCATTAACCCCTCCAAATTGAAAATTTTCTTCTTCAATATCCATTTAGGAATCCAATCCCATTTGGACAGAATGCTCATCTTCCAATGATCTTCCCTTCCCATCATCTACCTTAGTGCCCTCTCACTAACAAATACTTAAAACAATTCATTGGTAATATCTTCTTGATAAAATATCCAATAAGCTTAATAATTGGACCTTCTGAGATTTAAACATCATTGGGAACCACACGCTCCTCAAGTTTGTTCTCCAAGCTTTACCCATTTATAGAATCTCAATCTTGGTGGCCCCAAAAGGAGCACTTAGAACCATTCAAAATATCTACAAATCTTTCTTTTGGAGGGGGTGATGGGGTCGGCGTATGAGTAGATAGCGCAAGTGGGCCCTTGTGGCCCGGGACAAACTCTTCCTTCCCAAATCTTGGGGAAGCCTTATGTTTGAGACTTCGAAACTTTCAATAAGGATGTTATGGGTGCCAAATTGTGGTGGTGTTGGATTCAAAAGGGCCAATATCTCTAGAAAATTTTATGGCATGAAAAATGCATACCTCACTACTCTCTAATCCAAAAACTAAAGTTGGATCATTCAATGTCAGGATCTTCTATATAGATTCTTGCTAAAAATAACAAATCTCTCATACAGACCCATAGCTTTTGGGAAATATGCACGCACTTGTGGTAGGACTCATGAAAACAAATGCCTAAATTGGACCAGCAAGAGCATCTCAATGATCTAAAAATATTCTTGGTAGGCAATGGTTACATGCAAGTAAATCAATATTGTTTGCCTCAACATAGAAGATCTTCATGGTGTGCTCGGAAAACAATATATGATTGGTCTTCAGGAATCCCCTTATGGTTATGGCAAACACTACAACGTCATCTTGATCAATGCCTTATCCTAATCGCAAATGGCATTGACACACTATGTTGGGGTTATCAATCAACTGGCATATTCACTATGATGGAAGCGTACTCCTTGGCCACTAATACCATCTACACCCCCAATGCTAACATGTGGCCCAATATTTCTCACTTCCTATGGCTATTGGCTTGGAAGAGAGCCCTGACTTGGGATAAAATCATCAGAAGGGACTACGAAGGATCCTCTATTTTCTATATGCATAGAGCTAGTCTTGAAAGTGTTGAGCATTTGTTCATTGATTGTTCATTTGTGGATCAATTTTGGACAAAATTATATTCCTACTTAAGGAAGTAGGAAGATAGACACAACTCACTCTTGGAAACAATCTTAGCTTGGAAGCCCTTCCCTTTCAAAAGCGAAATCCTTAATAAACCATGGTCTCTCTTCCCTAGATTCATATTTTGGTTGATTTGGAAAGAAAGAAATAGCCAAATTTTCAAGTAAAGTCCATTCTCTTCTAATTCTGTTTGGTATAATGTATCATTTAGTGTAATAGAGACCACCCTCCTCTCCTCGCGGACTGCCAACAACTAGTAGATCTCTCCATCTAAAGCACCATTCTATTCTACCTTTTAATTTTTCAACCAACATCCACCCACCCAACCTCTCTCTCTCCTCATCCCCCCCTTCCCCCCCTTACTTGGTCCCCCTTTCTTCTCGGCTATATCAAATACAAATTCGACAGTGCATCCAAAGTCAACCCAGGACAGACAAGTTATGGAGGCATCCTTAGGGATGAAAAAGACAATCTATTATTTGTGGTTGTTGGCATTTTAGGCCACCCCACCAATAATGTAGTTGAATTCTATGCATAGGAAGTGGGATTGTAAATTGCCAACCAACAGGGTTTCGATAGGCTCATGGTGGAAGGAGACTCTATGTTAGTCATCTCCACCATCAAGAAAATTTTATCGAACACTTCTATTAACAAGCTACCCAAACGTTTGTGCTTGGAGAATTTCCTTCACAAAAAAGCCATTCTTCTAGCTTTTAATAGATCTGTCATCCTCCTTCATGTTTTTCTCTCTAATAATAAACTTGCTAAGAATTTACCCAACTTAGCATGCTCACAAAACAAGCTTCAACTTTCTAGACCCAAGTCAACCATCTCCTCCTCCCCATCAATCTCCCCATGCAACTCCATGGTTCTTTCAGACCTCTCCACCTAGGCTCCTTCAGATACTTTTAACCCCCCCATTGGGTTTCCCTGCCTAAAGACCTTACAGCACCCATTGGTGTATTTACTACAATATGATTGGCATTGGTTTCTGTGTGTCTTACAACAGTTCCATCAATTTTTAATGAAGTCTCTTTTAGCACTTACATACTTTCAACAGGGTTACAACAACCTAGTTACTCAATTATTTTTTTGTTATACTTTATGTTCTAATGACTTTGGTCATACTCTTATATATTATAATATGTACGTAATTTCTTAAATTTGTAGTCTCTTGGATTTGTACTCTACATTTCGGTCACTGGTCTAATTTCCCTAATAATAAATTGTAGTAAAAATAAAACTATGTTATATATTTAAAAAAAATAGGTCGATAGAATTGTTTATAATAACTTTATTTTATTTAAAAATGTATACTTGGATTTCGTTAATATTGCATAATTATAAAAAAATTGAAGACTTATACGTTAATGGTACATAATTATAAACCAAAATATAAAATATATACTTAGATTTCTTAAATTTTACATAATTGAAAAGGGAAGTGAACTTAAAAATTAATGTTGCATGATAAACAAAATTAAAATGCGGATAGAGCTGTAGTTGATGACAACTTTACCTTATTAAAGAAATCACCACATCAATCTATATTACATAACAAATTTCGTTAGATTCCCATGGAATTTATAATTTATAAGAGTCAGGTACGTGAAATCTATTTCTATGCATAACAATGGTATTATGTTGCAACTTATAATATGGAATTTGATATTATTTTATTTATATATGAAGCTCATAAACGTAGCATGGAGCTTTGTCCACGATAATTCTATTTTATTCAAAAATAAATACTTAAGGAAATACTTGGATTACATAATTATAAACGAATTGAAAAAGTAGGTGGGCTTATATGTTAATGTTGCATAATTATAAACCAAATAAAAATGTGAATGCAGTTGTACTTGTTGGAGTGATATTATTTATTGGAGTCATGTGAATTCAGTTGTATTTGTTGGAGTGATATTATTTATTGGAGTCACGATTACTGTTACATCAAAATTTGTAAGTATTAGTAAACAAACATATTGCTAGATTTAAACACATGTCACAAAACACACGGAGAATGTTGACCTTTTACATAGCCATTAAGAGAGAGCCAACAATATTGAACGACAACTTTACATTATTAAAAATCCCCAAATCAATCTATGTTACCTAACAAATTTCGTTACCGAGATTCCCATGAACTTTATATAGTTAGAAAATAACTAAATACTCGTGGACTTGTAAACATATTGCCAACGTACATGATGTACATTACCAACATTCTACTCTTCACGTCACATATAAGATCCCTCACGAGATACACTTTATTTTTTTGATAAAATTATGAATAATCTCTTTACAATAAATGAAAGAATAAAGAAATTGCTCAGCAGCTCCAGGCTAACAACCTGAACGATGTGAGAATGGAGGCGGTGCTTGCTTCTGCTCACGGTGGTACTCGAGAGAAAACGCGTTCGTTCGCTCAATTTAATGTCGATAAAAACGATTTCGTTAAAAGATTAGAAAATGCCGCGTGATGCCATTAATGGTCAATACCATCCACAGACATTTGAAAATCATTGTGATGAGCAAGCCAACGAGAGGATGATCTGGTTGTCTGAATCTTTCCTGGCTTTCCAAGGCAATGTCGCCGGCTTCATCGTGGTGTGAGGAGACACTCTGTTAATTCTGTACCAAAAAAATTCATCCTTTTAATACACATTTGCCTTCTCAGTCATCTAAATTTACATTAAATAGAATTATCGTAATTGATTTAAATGTTGGATTTGCTATTCAATCTTCTGAATATACATAATTTTTAAAAATGATATAGAGTTTATTTACCTCTCCGTTCGCTTTTGGAGGAAGCGTTGCACAGATAATTTCGGGACAATTTCCAGGCCTGCGCGTGAAAAGAGTTAAAAAATAATGTTAAAAGCACAATTTTCAATCTTGAAAACCTTTTTATACTTTTTACATTCTGTAGAATAGTACGAAGTTATGAACCACATTTGTCAATATAAAATATTTTACGATCCACGTCTTACCTACGGGGAGTCTTTCAGGCTGATCTTCATTGTCAGCATTCGATGCAGGCTTATGATGCAGCGGTTTGGATTTCGCTGATATTAATCTGAGGTCTTCTTGTTTTGCTCGAACTTATAGAGCCGGCAAGCCTAATAATGGCTTTTTCCTGCCACGAAAATGACGAAATAAGCCTGCTAATAAATTAAATTTGTTGTTGAGATCAATATAATACCTTCTCAGCCGGCACATTGTAAGCATTCACCATTCCGTTATAAAAAATAACAAATTGACCTGTGGATTGCTGCTCGGGGCTTTTTGCTTGAACTCATCTTCTGCAAATAGTCCACAAAACACAAAGTTAGCCTTATCATACATTTAAGGTCGCTCAGCTATCAAAAATTAGCAAATATATCAAATTACAAATCATTGGACATGAAAATACCTCGAAACCGGATCAGTTTGTCTAATTGCAAAAGGCCTGGTAGTATTTCTCTCTGTAACTTTAGTGCTTGAACCGAAACCGGTGCATACTGGAAATAATTCCATCATTTCCGCGTGACTGGATGCTTCAGAGCGTCCACTAAATCCCTTGGCCCGAAGATTGACCTGAGCCAAATGGCCTTGCTTGTCATCTGAAAGCTTGATTGACGAAAGAACCTTTTGCATCATCTGCGGTTTTATCCGTAACAGATCTTGCACTGTTACATTCATCAAAATAAATACGAAATCAGCGAAAACATTCTGCTACAACAAGAACAGAAGACAAATTTAAGGAAAGATTGCATATTGCACCAGTCGGTCTGAAAATAAAGTTGCGAGACAAATTCAATGCGTTTGGAAAAGAAAGCATACATCTCGGCTTGGTTTGCTGTTTTCCAGGGCCGAATTGCAAAATAGTACTGCAATTTACGCATGGTCCGCTTGATTCAGAGTCCTTCTGAACGCGTACAAACCCGAAAGCTACAGATGCACGACATAGCGGGCAAACTGAATTGTTCCTATAAATCAGCAAAATTTCCGCTGCAACTTACCTTTTCTCAAAGCTTTGATACTGCTAGATCAATAAAAGCGCCGAATACATGTTGATGATAAATAATTGGCAGGCAGGGGTGGTCACTGGTGAATCTCAGGGGTTAAATTTGACGCTGTATGCCTGTATTTAGCTTTTTTACCAGTAAAATACGTTTTAATTTCAAATCTCCACGTGATGTGTAACTGGCCATTAATTTTTAAAAACGTCAGCATGTTTAAAAATTGGAAGTTTTAATTTTTTTTTTTTTTTAAATTATATATATATATATATATATATATATTTAACATTACAAGTTAGGTTATATATTTTTTATACCGTATAATCTCCAGCAACTTGCAAGTTTAGCGTTTACAAGGACAGTGACCGCGGCACAGGGCTGGGCATAAGAAGTTTCAAAGAGGACCCACTTCGGCCTCACTGTAAATTCTAGGCATTTTCTTTGTAGTTGCCTTGGAATTTGTAGTCATGGTATGGACATTCGTACAGCTATATTTAAGGGGCGCAGGTTTTTATTTACCCCCTTCAGAATATAATTCGAGGCAGAGAGACCCACAAAGCAATTCATCAAAATAACAGGCGCGCCGGCTTCAATAGGCATAAACATTGCCAATGATTTGATAGGAAGGTTGTTGATGCAAATAAAAGACACAAGCATTGCAGCGCACAAGGTGCTATTTGCCAAGAGGAGTTTCAGAGAGTTTTCAAGCCATTTAAACAAAATAGAGCCCATTCTATTAGAGCTATGGCAGAGAAACATTCATGGGTCTTCAAACTCTCTAAGAGTTCCGCTGGAAGACCTGCAAACACAACTCAACAATGCCTCCAAGCTCATAAACACATATACTTTAGGGAGCTGGATGTATTTGTTTCTCAAGTGCAGGATTTTGCCAGATGAAATGAAGGAAATCACTCAAGGAATAGAACGGTCTTTGAATGCTCTTAGGATTATTACTTTGGACGTTTCACTGGAGATCAAGGAGAACACAGTTGCTCTATGTGAGACCATGAGGAACGCAGAGCTCCAGGGGGAGGTTGGAAGCGAGTCCCTTGCAAGTGAGATTGAGAGAAAAATGAAAGAGATGCACAGTGACAACGAGCAAGTGTTGCAGTTAATTGTACAGGTGGCCAACGCCATGGGTGTACCCACAGACCAATGCTTTCTACAGTTTGAGATTGAAGTTGTAAGAAAGAAGAAAGAAGACCTCGAGAATGAGAAACAGAGGGCCGAGGCTTACATGCTTGATCAAATACAGGAATTTCTAGGTAGGTCTCGTATTGTTTCTGCTCCATTCTCTTCCCCTGATTACCAGTCTGTTGCGCCTTCGCATTTCTGTTGCCCACTGGAGGACACAATAATGGAGGATCTAGTGAATTTGGAGTCGGGGATTACTTATGAAAGATATGCCATCGAAAAGTGGTTTGAGAGTGGCAACACTACATGCCCTGTCAAGAAATGCGAGCTCACGACTAAGCATTTGACTCCTAACCGCAGTCTGAGGGAGCTCATACAGGAGTGGAAGGAGAAAAATTCCAAATTCAGATTAGAAAATGCAGCAGAGACATTGGTCTCGCCTAGAGGAGGCGGTGACGAAGAGATATAGGCAGCCCTCGTAGAGCTCTGTAATTTATGCCAGGAAAGGAGCTCCTTTAGTCAGATAATTCAAGAGAAAAATTTGATCCCGAGACTATTAGCATTAACATCGTTTCAATGGGAGTCAATTCAACTCAAAGCAATGGAATGCTTATGTTATCTTGCAAGACAGGACAGCAGCGAGGTAAGAACTTTTCGTGTCCATGCTAAAATTTCAGAACATTGTTAAGGCTGGTCCTGGGATTTAGCAGTGGGTTACGGTTTTCTATCGAAGTAAATCAGGTATACATATGAGAAAGGCCCAATAAAAAACAGGAAACCCAAGCCATCAAGCTTGTCTTGGTTACTTATTCCCCATTGCCCATGATTTTTTATTTTGTGTCATCTCTGAATTGCTTATTTTATTTATAAAATCATTGGAATCAAAGCTTTTTCTGGCCTTTCAAACATTTTCTTTTCTTTGGGAAAAGAAATACCAAATTCTCTCCCCCCAGTTTCAAAAGATTCAATTTATAAAACAGTAATGTCCAGTGTGGCTTTTCCCACCATGACCAAATCTTCAACGGAATTGAAAATTTCCGGCTTCTCTGGAGCAACTTTGAATTCAAAGGGTGGATTCACACTAGTGCGACTCGTAATTAAGGAAAACAGAGGTCGATTTGGTCATCCTGAGATTTTGAAACTGGTAGCCCCTGAGTCGCCCCCCACTAGGGGCGCCTTCCATTCTTTATTCATATATTTCAGTTGGCATCCACCAGGCTTTTTTACTTCTATGACATTCTCTTGGGCTGCCCAGTGCCCCCCAAGTTACGAGACCCTACATGAACACAAATTATTGTACGGTGAAAAGTTTATACCATTGAGAACCAACTGCCCCTTAATCAACAATGCACGTCATTATATTTATTTATTTTTATAAATAAATGCACATCATTATATTGATTTATTTTTATAAATATGACCAAACGTTTTATTAATATTCAAGATATGTTTTTGGTTTGAAAATTATTTCGCAACTATTGTTCTTTTAATGGGATTAACATGGTAGTGACTCAAATGGAAAACATGGTATGTGTGAGTGAATTATTTTTGTCAAATTTGTTGCAACAATATTAACATTCATTATTTTCATGTGAAAGTAATTATGAATATATATTTTTTCACTTCATAATATTATTTTTTGTTGTTTCTATATATTTTCCATCTATTTTATCACTATTTCCATTTTAAACAAAAAAACTCAGAACATTTGAACAATTTGGAAAATTCGCAGAAAAATTTGATCAGCTGGTCTCAAAACAAAGTGTAGCAATGAGACTTGAGCCGAATGGTACAACAAAGAATGAAAAATTTGAACAATTATGAGTACAATTTGAAATTAGATGAAATTTGTACAAATAAATTTTAAAAGTGATATGATGAGCAATTTAAAAATAAAAAAGTCATAAAAAAATTCCTTGACAAGTAGGGGCACCCGTCAAATTTAACCCCTGCCGGTGATAAAGGAAAGGTGAATAGAATACGCTGCGTTGCAAGACATAGGTGTATATTTCGCACGTGCTCATCACCATTAGCGAGCTAAACAGAAGGGTATTTACTCCTCTTAAAGCAAAAGCTACGTTCATGTTGTGGAGTCTGGTTAAATAAAGCCACAGACATTCCGAACTCTGAAACGTTTCCGTCACGCAACAGAAACCCGGTGTGCTAAATGTGCCTGTCAACATGGCGGGGTTATCGCTTGCTATTAACTTTAATGGAAACAAAGGCATGAACCGGTTGTGACGGGAAATGAATTGTAGCGCACTGGCGGTGATTGGAAAAGAAGGGTCTGGTAGGATGTCTGTGGCGCCTGTGGCGCCTTTGGAATGAGCATGTGCTCCATTTTCCCTGGGGACAAACGAAACTTTGGCATGTACGTTACCATACATTAATAATTGAATATGCAAGGATTTGGTAGATAAGAAGCAAGTAATCCAAATAAGGGACTTAATTTCATTAAGTTTAATTGTTTTGACATTTCCGCCAATAATTTTTACATATTTAACAAAGAGCGTAGAGTGTCTGTGGTTTTAAAAGAATTTATTTACATATTTAATAAAGAGGGTACAGTGTCTATAGTTTTAAGAGAATTTATTTACATATTTAACAAAGAGGGTAGAGTGTCTATGGTTTTAAAAGAATTTTCAACTTATCTAGTGGTTGAATTATTTTTCAAATTTTCTATTTTAAAAACTTTAATTCGTCAAGTTTCATCTTTAACTTTAGTACTTTCAACAACTTTATTACTTTTAATGGAAAAAAAAAATATTTCGGGCAAGTTTAATATTCACGGGGAGAATGATGATCATATTCGAATTTTGAAATTAAATTAAATTAAATTTAATATTCGTTAAATTAATTTAGATCTATAAGTTAAATATTAGTAAATATTGATAGACATTAGATTTGTATGTTTGTTTGAGTGTGAACGGAAACAATTTATCCGTCAACCCTCATTTTAAAAAAAAAACCAAAGCAGATTCAATGAATTAATTAATGGACACGCAATCTCGTACTTCACTGCTCTTGCTCCCGTTCATGCTCCCCAACCGCTGTGAACTTGGCTTTATTGTCACAATTAGCCACACATTAAATTTTCGAAATGTTTTGGAAAAACAACAAATACATTTACATCCTCTAAAACCTGCACATTTTCGAGATGTTTCGAATGATCTGCAACTAGTCTAATCTTCCCTATGTATCAAAATTGAACAAACCATCAAAATGTATTAAAATTTACAAACCATCAAAATTTCAAAATGTGAAGTTAATTATAATAATTTATAAAATTATAAATTTTACACGTGGATTTATTTTGCATTTTATTTTCTAATTAAAGAAATAGTATGGGAGCAGTTCTTAAACATACATAATTTTGTTCAAAATTTCACTAAAAAATCTAATTTTTAATTTTGTTAACATCTCACTAAAAAATCTAAAAAATTTATAAAAACTAAACATCCCACCTAATTATTGAACCATATCCTATAACATCAATTTGAAACCAAAAAACCTGCGTAAAAATCACTACCGTAGAAAGGTTTATTAGACGAATTCCGTTGACATCACATTCTCTTTGTTTATTAGACGAATTCCGGTGAGATCACATTCTCTTTGTTCATTTTAAAAAGACTAAAAAAAATACACTTTCAACCTATTAATTAAAAAAGATATATATTTAAACTTTCTTAATATTATATAATTATGTAGAAATTAAAAAGGTAAGTAGACTTACACGTTAGTGCTGCATAATTACAAACCAAATTATAAAATATATACTTAGATTTCCTTAATATTGCATAATTAGAAACGAATTGAAAAGACGTTAATGTTACATGATTATAAACAACATTAAAATGTGGGTGGAGCTGTTGACAACTTAACTTATTAAAGAAATCACCAAATCAATAGTTACTACCTAACAAATTTCGTTAGATTCCCATGGAATGTATAATTTATGAGGGTAAGGTACGTGAAAACTATTTATACGTATATAAATGTTATTATCTTGAAGTAAGGCCTAGCAACTATGTCGGTGTTGCAAGCTTCGTAGAAGCCCTTGCACTAAGTCTCTTTTCTATTTTTGTCACTTACTCTGACTTACACGAATCCATACATGAACCCATACACAAACCTACTAACACATTTCACGCATTGTTGACCTTCTCAATGGCTTCCTCGCTTGTACACGGTCTGGCATCCCTTCTGTGCGTTAGCGAACCTCAATAAAAAATAACTTAAATAGATACTACCTCAACAGCTCATTTTAATGCATAAGTACTCAAATGCGGAATGGTGATAATAGTCATTTATATTATTTCAAAAATGGATTACAGAAGGATTACAATCTGTTCAATACTGAGATAGACTGTGGTCACGTTTACTAGACTTTAGCTACTTAGCTAGGAGATAGCTTACTGGAGGCTACCTGACAAGATCATAGACTCAGTCTTTGAACAATGACATTAACACTCATAAAGATAGATTCTCTATAGATCTAACCACTTTAGGTTCTCACCTGTGCTGAACACACAAATGCACAGGCTTCTCAGATCACCTAAAACTTTTATATTTTTTCGTGATGCAAGCAAATCAGTCAGAAGTCCGCAGTTGCAGAGTAGGAAAAACTCTCGACTCTAAGACACCAAAACTTCCAACACTCAAACTCCAAATGCCCCAAATGAGTCTTACTCCATCTCTTATATAGGAGAAGGAGGGGACAAGCCTCTGACCAACGGGATGACAAACTTGGTACTAAAGGAATCTGTCAGATCACGAGATGTGTCTCAAAGCGCCCTAGAAGTCGAACAAGTGCTCCGAGTCTCATCACTGAAGATTATTACAAATCTACGGAGAATAAAATGTACAAAGTGGATGCTTTTTGAACAGGAAAATCCCATGGGAAAATTTGGTCACAAATTGTCCTTGTGACTGGACATCATTTTTACACTATGGATACTTTTACGGACAAATCCACGAGAATCAAAATAATTTAAAAAACTGTAATTTTGGGAAACCGAAATTTTTAATACAGACTTTCATCCCAAGCCTTGGTAAAGATCCTTCTCACAATCATAGGCTTATTTAATATAATTTGATGCTTAATTTTTGTGAGAATAAGCCATTGGTGATGTCTGTTCATATATTCTTTTAACACCTCGTTATCTCAAAAAGGATATCGATCTGGGAGAGAAAACATGTCTTTAATGGTATCATAAGGAGAATGGAAGAAATCAGGAATATTGTGTTCAAAACATATATCACACCCCATTCTAACACATGATTCATGGTAAACAGGATCTATGCCTGCTCTGTTCATACCATAATCAATCCACCAATCCCGCACCCAATCACTTTGTTGGTTCTGTTGCATGATTCCTATGGTCCTAAACTTTATCTTGGTGTAGTGGGTTTTTTCTTTACTGTCTTTATTTAATATGTCCCACCACAATCTTTTATAGATGCCGAAATCATAGACTGTGTCTGGAAAGATGAGGCTGGGGTCCTTTCTGGGCCATAGTGCTGCATTATGTGTTTGAAAAGGCCAAGAAGTGTTCCTCATTCGATTTAATGAAAAATATCTTTCATAGACCCCACTTCTGCTTCCCAGAAAGTCATGTAGAAGAGCATCTTGTGCCTGGGTTGCAACATTCATGCTGTTGGAATAGACCATATCGTGGATCCATCTGCTCCCTTTTGGGTACACTCTTCTTTCAAATTCTAGATGTAATATATGAGTGTGTGCTTGGAGATTAGCATCTAATACTTTTGTATTTCTTAATTGCCAAGTGGGCTTCCAACTTTCTTTGTATTTTGTCCAACTGAGATTATCTGGAATTGTTTTAAGTACTTCTTTTGTTGGCCTTGATCCCATTTTGTTACTATTATTATCACATGTTCAGCTGGTTGAATAAATTCTCTATTGAGAAAATCTGGCAGATAATTTTCCTTCCCTTTAATATGCTCCACTTCGAAATCAAGGTTGGTGAACAAACCCTGCCATTAAGCAAACTTGGCTTCTCTTGGCTTTTTAATATCTTTGGTTAAGACTTTTTTCATAGCCGAGGCATGAACCCTTAGCAGGAATTTTTTATTTACAAGATTGACCTCAAATTTATTTATACAATTCCAAGCGGCTTTAACTTCATTCTCTATAATAGAATAATTTTGTTGAAATAGACCATATGCTGCTATTCCTGGAAACACACTCCCATGCACTGCTTGATACAAAAAGTAGAGGGCTTTAGAATCCTTCTTCTTATTGCTCTTCAACATTTCTTTCTCTGGCTGAGTTAAATCATTAAACTCATCTTCATCTGCTGGTTCTTCAAAACCATCCTCAACAAATTCCCATAAGTCTTGGGAAGCAAGCAAAGCTCTCATAGTTATTGCCTAATAGTCATAGTTTTTCCCATTAAATTGTGGGAGCTGAGTATTATAGATACCCATGCTAGTGTTGGCTCTAGCTATTCTTGCACTCTTAACTATGCTTCAAAATACTTGACTGTATATTTCAAATAACTGACTGTCCTCAATAGTAACACAAAAAACTAACTTGAGAAATACCTTGGATTCTTTCTTGACTGAGTCTTCACTCTGCTGGAGAAGCTACTGCAACAAGAAATCTTTCCTTCACCTTCTTTGACACCTTCAAAGAGCCTGGACACGCTCCGATACCATGTTGGGAATTTCCGATAATTCCAGAACAAAATAAACATAGAATAATGCTATGTTTCTTTATACAGAAAAACTAAAAATGTTTCGGGAAGACAGAGTTTCACAAAAAAAAAAAAAAAAATTATATTCATTAACAAAACTAACTGTTACAAAAGTTTTCCTCTAACAAAAGGATTACAACAAGACTACTGCAGTTCAAAACTTCACTCTGTCTCTTAATATAAAAATTAACACTGCTGTGTGTAATATTTTTTCACTTCTTACTTTGCATTTTTGTGCGCATTATATTGCTTCTAAAAAACATAACATTACATTTTTACTTGTGTTGTAGAAACCGACTCCTATGAATTAAAAACAATAAAAATAAAAATCTCCACCTACATTCAATAACTGTAATAAATTTACATTAATTACTTCACATGGTGATGATATTTGCGGTCGTTGTTTAATGGTGGATTCCGGCAAGGACTAGCGTTGCAGTTGAAAGTAATATTTCAACATAGAATACGCTGCCTTGCAAGATATAGGTGTATATTTCGCACGTACTCATCACCATTAGCGACGTAAACGGAAGTATTTACTCGTCTAAAAGAAAAAGCTACGTTTATGTTGTGGAGTCTGGTGAAATAAAGCCGCAGACATTCCGAAATCTGGAACGTTTCCATCACACAACCATAAATTGCAACTATATAAGCGGGACGAACGGGTTTCAGCGGTGTGCTAAATGTGCCTGTCAACAAGGCGGGGTTATCGCTTGCTATTGACTTTAACGGAAACAAAGGCATGAACTGGCTGTGACGGGAAATGAATTGTAGCGCACTGGCGGTGAGTGGAAAGGAAGGGTCTGGTAGGATGTCTGTGGCGCCTTTAGAATGAGCATGTGCTCCATTTTCTGTGGGGACAAGCGAAACTTTGGCATGTACGTTACCATACATTAAAAATTGAATATGCAAGAATTAGGTAGATCAGAAGCAAGTAATCGGAATGAGGGATGGAATTTCGTTAAGTTTGATTGTTTTGACATTTCGGTCAATAATTTTTACATATTTAACAAAGAGTGTAGAGTGTCTATAGTTTTAAAAGAATTTATTTACATATTTAACAAAGAGGGTTGAGTGTCTATAGTTTTAAAAGAATTTATTTACATATTTAACAAAGAGGGTTGAGTGTCTATAGTTTTAAAAGAATTTTCAACTTATCTAGTGGTTGAATTATTTTCCAAATTTTCTATTTTAAAAACTTTAATTCGTCAAGTTTCATCTTTAACTTTAGTACTTTCAACAACTTTATTACTTTTAATGGAAAAAAAATTATATCGGCAAGTTTAATGTTCACGGGGAGAATGATGATCATGATTCTTAATCAGGATCATATTTGAATTTTTGAAATTAAATTAAATTAAATATTCGTTAGATTAATTTAGATCTATAAGTTAAATATTAATAAATATTGATAGACATTAGATTGGTATGTTTGTTTGAGTCTGAATGGAAACCATTTATCCGTCAACCCTCATTTAAAAAAAACAGAGTAGATCGAAATTTGATATTTTGTACGACCCTTGCTCTCCCCATCGTTGTGCATACACCGAATCCTGGGAAACCATGATAACTTCTCTCCAAAGAAAGTCGTGAAAATGTGTAGGCACTGTTGCAGATTGAGGACGGAATCAAGAGGGGCCACAACATCAATCGAAAATGGGAATACCATGATAGGTTCTATGTAATCTTTTCTGTGAAAAAATTGCAAATATATAATCTTTACAATTCCATCTTCCCGATGAAAACTTTACAAATATATAACTAACTATTTTGAAGGCAAAGTAGATTCAAATGAATTAATGGACACGCAATCTCGTACTTCACTGCTCTTGCTCCCGTTCATGATTTCCGACCGCTTTGAACTTCGCTTTATTGTCACAATTAGCCACACATTAAATTTTCGAAATGTTTTGGAAAAACAACAAATACATTTACATCCTCTAAAACCTGCACATTTTCCTTTGAAACCCTGTTTCGAATGATCTGCAACTAGTCTAATCTTTCCTATGTATCAAAATTGAACAAACCATCAAAATTTCAAAATGTGAAGTTAATTATAATAATTTATAAAATTATAAATTTTACACGTGGATTTATTTTGCATTTTTTTTTTCTAATTAAAGAAATAGTATTTGGAGCTGTTTTTAAACATACATAATTTTGTTCGAAATCTCAGTAAAAAACCTAATTTTTAATTTTGTTCAAGATCTTACCAAACAAACCTAAATTTTTTTATAGAAACTAAATATCCCACCTAACTGTTGAACCATATCCTATAACATCAATGTGAAACCAAAAAACCTGTGTAAAAATCACTACCGTAGAAAGGTTTATTAGACGAATTCCGTTGAGATCACATTCTCTTTGTTTATTAGACGAATTCCAGTGAGATCACATTCTCTTTGTTCATTTTAAAAAGACTGAAAAAAATACACTTCCAACCTATTAATTAAAAAAAAATATATTTAAACTTTCTTAATATTATATAATTATTTAGAAATTGAAAAGGTAAGTAGACTTACACGTTAATGCTGCATAATTATAAACCAAATTATAAAATATATACTTAGATTTCCTTAATATTGCATAATTAGAAACGAATTTAAAAGACGTTAATGTTACATGATTATAAACAAAATTAAAATGTGGGTGGAGTTGTTGTTGATGACAACTTAACTTATTAAAGAAATCACCAAATCAATAGTTACTACCTAACAAATTTCGTTAGATTCCCATGGAATGTATAATTTATAAGGGTAAGGTACCTGAAAACTATTTATTTGTATATAAATGTTATTATCTTGAAGCAAGGCCTAGCAGCTGTGTTGATGTTGCAAGCTTCGTAGAAGCCTCTGCGTTGAGTCTCTTCTCTGTTTTTGCCACTTACTCTGACTTACACGAATCCATACATGAACCCATACACGAACCTACTAACACATTTCACGCACTGTTGACCTTCTCAACGGCTTCCTCGCCTTTACAAGGTCTGGTACCCCTTCTGTGCATTGGCGAACCTCTGGCGAACCTCAATACAGAGTAACTTAAATAGATACTACCTCAACAGCTCATTTTAATGCATAAGTACTCAAATGTGGAATGGTGATAACAGTCATTTATATTATTTCAGAAATGGATTACAAAAGGATTACAATCTGTTCAATCCTGAGATACACTGTGGTCGAGTTTACTAGATTTTAGCTACTTAGCTAGGAGATAGCTTACTGGAGGCTACCTGACAAGATCACAGACTCAGTCTTTGAACAATGATATTAACACTAATAAAGATAGATTCTCTATAGATATGACCACTTTAGGTTCTCACCTGTGCCGAACACACAAATGTGTGGGCTTCTCAGATCACCTAAAACTTTGATATTTTTTCGTGATGCAAGCAGATCAGCCAGAAGTCCGCAGTTGCAAAGCAGGAAAAACTCTCGACTCTAAGACACCAAAACTTCCAACACTCAAACTCCAAATGCCCCAAATGAGCCTTACTCCATCTCTTATATAGGAGAAGGAGGGGACAAGCATCTGACCAACGGGACGACAAACTTGGTACTGAACGAATCTGTCAGATCATGAGATGTGGCTCAAAGGGCAACAGAAGTCGAACAAGTGCTCCGAGTCTCATCACTGAAGATTATTACAGATCTACGGAGAATAAAATGTACAAATTGGATGCTTTTTGAATAGGAAAAGCCCACAGGAAAATCTGGTCACAAATTATCCTTGTGACTCGACATCATTTTTACACTGTGGAGACTTTTACGAACAAGTCCACGTGAACCAAAATTAAATTAAAAAATGGTAATTTCAGGAAACCCAAACTTTTTATACACATTTTCATCCCAAGCCTTGGTAAAAATCCTTCTCACAATAATAGCCTTATTTAATATAATTTGATGCTTAATTTTTGTGAGAATAAGCCATTGGTGATGTCTGTTCATATGTTCTTTTAACACCTCGTTATCTCAAAAAGGATATCGATCTGGGAGAGAAAACATGTCTTTAACGGTATCATAAGGAGAATGGAAGAAATCAGGAATATTGTGTTCAAAACATATATCACAACCCATTCTAACATATGATTCATGGTAAACAGGATCTATGCATGTTCTGTTCATACCATAATCAATCCACCAATCCCGTATCCAATCACTTTGTTGGTTCCGTTGCATGATTCCTATGGTCCCAAACTTTATCTTGGTGTAGTGGGTTTCTTCTTTACTGTCTTTATTTAATATGTCCCACCACAATCTTTTATAGATGCCGAAATCATAGACTGTGTCTGGAAAGATGTGGCTGGGGTCCTTTCTGGGCCATAGTGCTGCATTATGTGTTGGAAAAGGCCAAGAAGTGTTCCTCATTCGATTTATTGAAAAATATCTTTCATAGACCCCACTTCTGCTTCCCCCATGTGACCATATCATAGTCAAATCATGAAAGTCATGTAGAAGAGCATCTTGTGCCTAGCTTGCAGCATTCATGCTGTTGGAATAGACCATATCGTGGATCCATCTGCTCCCTTTTGGGTACACTCTTCTTTCAGGTACTAGATGTAATATATCAGTGTGTGCTTGGAGATTAGCATCTAATACTTTTGTATTTCTTAATTGCCAAGTGGGCTTCCAACTTTCTTTGTATTCAGACCAACTAAGATTATCTGGAATTGTTCTAAGTACTTCTTTTGTTGGCCTTGATCCCATTTTGTTACTATTATTATCACATGTTCAGCTGGTTGAATAAATTCTCTACTGAGAAATCTGGCAGATAATTTTCTTTCCCTTTAATATGCTCCACTTCGAAATCAAAGTTGGCAAATAAAGCCTCCCATTGAGCAAACTTGGCTTCTCCTAATTTTTTAATATCTTTGGTTAAGACTTTTTCATAGTCGAGGCATGAGTCCTTAGCAGGAATTTTTTATTTACAAGATTTACCTCAAATTTATTTATACAATTCCAGGTGGCTTTAACTTCCTTCTCTATAGTAGAATAATTTTGTTCCGCTGCAAGTTCCTGAAGCAAACTGTACAATTTGTTCTGCACCTTCATTTTTCTGTTTGAGAATGCCTCCCCAACCAATATTTCTTGCATCTTATTCTACAGTCTTGAAAGCATTGTCATCAACTACATAAAGGATAGGCAGTGTCTTGACTTTACCTTTGATTCGTTAAACAGCTTTGGTATGGGCCTTAGTCCATGGTGGTGGATTTTTCTTGAGCCTTTGATTTAACAAACTTCTATCCTTTGCACAATCTTGATATAAGTTACATAATTTAGACATCCTAGAAATCTCTGAAGCTGGGTTTTATCAATAATAATGTCAGGGAATTTTTCAGAGAATTCTAATGCATGTTTCTGCAAGGATATTTGGCCATTGAATATGGTATGGCCAAAAAACTTTACAGAGGTTTGAAATACCTTTATTTTATTTTTGCTTAAAACAAAACCATTTCTTTTTACCAACTGTACAAATGCCTGCACATGCTTGAAATGATCTTGAATATTTTTCGAAACAATTAAGATGTCATCAATATAGAGCAGGAGCTAATCAAAGTAAGGTTTGAAGATGGTATCCATCACCTTCTGGAACTTAGAGGGATCATGTTTCAATCCAAAAGGCATTACATTCCATTCGTAATGTCCTGCAGGCACGCTGAAGGCTGTTTTGAACTTATCTTTTTCAGAAATGGCGACCTGCCAAAAGCCTGACTTTAAATCAAATTTTGAAAATATTTTTTCTCCCGCTATCCTCCCTATCAAATCACCTTTGTGGGGGATAGGATATGTATTATCTACGAGAACAGAGTTCAAAGGTTTGTAATTGATTATAAGCCTTGGGATGCCTCTAAGTTGTTCTGATCTTTTATTTACATAGAATCCGTAATAGCCAAGGACTGTCAAATTCCCTGATGAGTCTTCTGTTTAGGAGTTGCTTTATCTCTTTTTCACACAACTCCCTGTACTCTTTGTTCATTGGGAATGCTCTGCTTTTGCATGGCTTCCCAACATACTCTGTTTTGTATGGTAATTCAACTGTGTGTTGTTCCCGATGCCAAAAGGCATTTGGTTCTTTTGAAGAACATTCATCCTTTATTGTCTTTTTGAGCTCAACAATTTTCTTAGTCATCTCCACCATCAATACTTTTTTTTCGAACACTTCTATTGACAATCTATCCAAATGTTGGTGCCTAGAGAATTTCCTTCACCACATATCCATTCTTCTAGCTTCCAATAGCTTTGTCATCCTCCTTCATGTTTTTCGCTCTAATAATAAACCTATTGAGAATTTAGCCAACTTAGCATGCTCACAAAATAACCTTCATATTTCTAGACCCAATTCAACCATCTCCTCCTCCCCCTTAGTGTCCCTGTGCAACTCCATGGTTCTTTCAAACCTCTTCACCTAGGCTCTTCCAGACACTTCTGATCCCCCAATTGGTGTGCCCCTCCCAAAGACCTTGCAACACCGATTGGTGTGTCTACTACATTGTGATTAACATTGGTTTCTTTGTGTCTTACAACACTCTCATCATTTTCTAATGAAGTCCCTTTCAACACTTACATACTTTCTGCAAGCTTACCACAACTTAGTTACTCAAATGTTTTTTGTTATACTTTATAATCTAATGATTTTGGTCATACTCTTATCTATTACAATATGTATGTAATTTTTTGGATTTATATTATACATTTCGGTTTGGTTTCCCTATGTTGTATGAGATTAAGAATAAAATCTACTTGATTTTAAAAGAAAGGAAAAAAAATAAATCGATAAGTTTGTTTAACTTCATTTTATTTAAAAATATATACTTGGATTTCGTTAATATTGCATAATTATAAAAGAATTGAAAAGATATGTAATATTGCATAATTATAAAAGAATTGAAAGGATAATCGGACTTGTACGTTAATGTTACATAATTATAAACCAAATTAAAATATGTACTTGGATTTCCTTGATATTGCATAATGGAAAAGGAAATGAAAAAGTAGGTAGACATAAAGTTAATGTTGCATTATAAACAAAATTAAAACGTGGATAGAGTTGCAGTTGATGACAACTTTACCTTGTTAAAGAAATCACCACATCAATCTATATTACATAACAAATTTCGTTAGATTCCCATGGAATTTATAAGAGTAAGGTACGTGAAATCTATTTCTATGCTTAACAATGTTATTATGTTGCAACTTATAATATGGAATTTGATATTTATTTTATTGATATATGAAACTCATAAGTATTGCATTGCGCTTTGTCTACGATAACTCTATTTTATTGAAAAATAAGTACTTAGATTTCCTTAATAGCGCATGATTATAAACGAATTTAAAAAGTAGGTGGACTTATATGTTAATAAAGTATAATTATAAACCAAATAAAAATGTGGGTGCAATTGTAGTTGATGACAACTTTACACTATTAAAAATCACCTAATCAATCTATATTACATAACAAATTTCGTTATTGAGATTTTCATGAAATTTATATATTTTAAAAATAATTAAATATTAGTAAAATTGTAATGTACTTGTTCTAACATGTAATATTATCATCAAAATTAAATTGAAATTTTGTTCATATCTTTCAATATTACCAACTTTCTCCTCTTTACGTGACCTATAAGATCCCTGTCAATCAAGAGATACCCTTTATATTTTTATTTTGTATAAAATTATGAATAATTTTTTTACAATAAATGAATGAATACCTATCTAATCATTAATGTTACGATGGTAATCTTACCATCCACAATAAAAGTGTAACTAAGTTTAATAAAAATAAATATTTATGATATTGGCTGTGCAGAAAGAATGGTGGTAAATAAAGAAATTTCTCAGCAGCTTCAGGCTAACAACCCCAACGATTTGAGAGTTTGAGAGTGGAGGCGGTGCTTGCTTCTGCTCACGGTGGTACTCGAGAGAAAACGCGTTCGTTCGCTCAAATTAATGTCGATGGAAACAATTTGGTTAAAAGATTAGAAAATGCGGTGTGATGCCATTAATGGTCAACACCATCCACCGACATCTGAAAATCATTGTGATGAGCAAGCCAACTAGAGGATGACCTGGTCGTCTGAATCTTTCCTGGCTTTCCGAGGCAATGTCGCTGGCTTCATCGCGGTGTAAGGAGACACTCTGTTAATTCTGTACCAAAAAAAATTCATCCTTTTAATACACATTTGCCTACTCAGTCATCTAAATTTACACTAAATATAATTATCGTAATTGATTTAAATGCTGGATTTGCTATTCAATTTTCTGAATATACATAATTTTTAAAAATCATATAGAGTTTATTTACCTCTCCTTTCGCTTTTGGAGGAAACGTTGCACAGATAATTTCGGGACAATTTGCAGGCCTGCGCGCGAAAAAAGTTAATAACAATGTTAAAGACAATTTTCAATCTTGAAGACCTTTCTTTATAGCTTTTCACATTCTGTGGAATAGTATGAACCACATTTGTCAATATAAAATATTTTACGATCCGCGTCTTACCTACGGGAAGTCTTTCAGGCTGATCTTCGTTGTCAGCGTTCGATGCAGGCTTATGATGCAGCGGTTTCAAGATCTGTTGGATTTTGCTGATATCAATCTGAGGTGTTCTTGTCTTGCTCGAGCTTATAAAGCCGGCAAGCCTAATAATGGCTTCAGCCTGCAACAAAAATGACGAAATAAGCCTGCGAATAAATTAAAGAACGCCAAGAGGACCAAAGATGCAAACGTTTAGTCAAAAATATATACGAAATTTGTTGTGAATGTATTAAATTTGTTGCTCAGATGAAAATAATACCTTGTCAGCCGGCACGTTGTAAACATTCACCATTCCGTTATAAAAAATAACAAATTGACCTGTGGACTCGGGGGTTTTTGCTGGAACTGATCTGTTGCAAATAGTGCGCAAAACACAAAGTTAGCCTTATCATACATTTAAGGTCGCTCAGCTATCAAGAATTAGCAAATATATCAAATTACAAATGTCTGGACATGAAAATACCTCGAAACCGGATCAGTTTGGCTGATTGCAAAAGGCCTGGTAGTATTTCTCTCTGTAACTCTGTTGCTTGAACCGAAACCGGTGCATACGGCAAATAATTCCATCATTTCCGCGTGACTGGATGCCTCAGAGCGTCCACTAAATCCCTTGGCCGGATGATTGACATGAGCCAAATCGCCTTGCTTGTCCTCTGAAAGTGCGATTGACGAAAGCACCTTTTGCATCATATGTGGTTTTATCCGTGACATATCTTGCACTGTTGCATTCATCAAAAATGCATACAACATGAGCCAAAACATTCTTCCAAAACAAGAACAGAAGACAAATTTAAGGAAAAACTGCATATTTCACCAGTCGATCTAAAAATAAAATTGCGAGACAAATTCAAGGCGTTTGGAAAAGAAAACATACATCTCGGCTTGGCTAGCTGTTTTCCAGGGCCGAATTCCAAACTAGTAGTGCAATTTACGGCTGGTGCACTTGATTCAGAGTCTTTCTGAACGGGTACAAACTCGAAAGCTACAGATGCACTTGGTGACATAGCGGGCAAACGGAATTGTTCCTATAAATCACCAGAATTTCCGTTGCAATTTACTTTTTCTCAAAGCTCTGATACTGCTAGATCAATCAAAGCGCCGAATACATCTGGATTACTCTCCGGTTTATAAGATGATAAATAATTGGCGGGCGGTGATGAGGAAAAGGTGTATATTTCGCACGTGCTCATCACCATTAGCAAGCTAAATAAAAGGGTATTTCGCACGTGTTCATGTTGTGGAGTCTGGTTTAAAAAAACCACATACATTTCGAAATTTGGAACGTTTCCGTAAATACCAACTGTATAAGATGGACGAACGGGTTTCAGCGGTGTGCTAAATGTGCCCATCAACGTGGCGGATGAACTGGTTGTGACGGGAAATGAACCGGCGATGATTGGAAAAGAAGGGTCTGGTAGTATGCCTGTGGCTGGCGCCTTTAGAACCACCATGTGCTCCATTTTCTGCGGGGGCAAGCGAGACTTTGCTATGTACTTTACCATACATTAATAATTGAATATGCCATTTGTCACCGCAGGGCTTCCTACCAATTGTGAATCCCACACCAGGTGCATTACCATATATTAATAATTGAATATGCCATTTGTCCCCGCAGGGCTTCCTACCAATTGTGAATCCCATTTCCACGAGGGTTTGGTAGATAAGAAGCAATGGGAATAACGGATGGAATTTCATTAAGTTTGATTGTTTTGAAATTTAGGTCAATTATTTTTACATAGTTAAAAAAGGTAGTGTACAGTGTTTATAGCCTTACAAGAATTTTCAGCATATCTAATCGCCCTGTGTAACGAATATGCTTTTTTTGTCCGGGAAGATATGGAAATACCAATTATATTTTGAAAAAATCGAGTAGGGAGTTTTGTAAATTTAAGTAAAAATTGTTAAACTTCATAATTTTAGGTGGAGGTTTTTGATGGTACTTAATCCATTTCCATCATGTACACGATTCAAACACTACATGTACAAGATTTATTGAAATTTTTTTCCCTGAATTCCAGCCACTTTTAGTTGTCCGGGCAATTCCTTTCCTTTAGTATTCTTCAAATTTTATATTTTATATTTTTTATTATTTTTAACAAAGAAAAAATAATTCATGAAGTCTCATTTTAATTTTATTGTTTTTAACAATTTTATTATATTGATACAATTTCAAATAAAGGATGCAATTTTTTGTTATTTAAAATATATTTTTGAATGCATAAATGGCCTTAGCACCTTGAAAAACCCTTGGGGCCCTAGAATGAATAATCATAAAGATTAGACAATTTAAATTCAATTTTTTAAATATTTTGTGAGAGTTTGAATAGTCATGAAAATTGTCATATCATTTATAAATGAGACTACGTCAAAACAAATATTTCATAAAGTTTAATATTTACTAGGAATAAATTAGAATATGTCAAAACAAATAATTCATAAAGTTTAATATTTACTAGGAATAATGATGACCATGATTGATCATACTTGAACTTTTGAAATTAAATTAAATTAAATTTAATATTTGTTAAATTAATTTAGACATATAAGTTAAATGGTTGGTAAATATTAATTGATATTAATGAAGAATAATCATCACAATCAATGATAAACATCAAAATACTTATTTCATAATATTAACTAAATTATAACTTTATTTTAAGTTATTTTTATTATTAATTAAAAAAAAATATGTAATTTCAATTTTACCATGAAAATCCTTAGCATATAAGGAGACCTTGTTATAGTACCATGGACCAATATCATGACTTATCAATACCACATGTCTATAAAACCATAATTATTAGATGAGATTTCAGCGTAAAAGTGCCCATGGAATTTTCATGTAATTTCCATGTCATAATATATAAATCAACTAAAATATTTTAAATTTAACATGAGGTGCACGTAAATATTTTGGAGGGAAAAGAATAACAACTGATTTTTTATTATATTTTTGACTTATCTCTTTATAAGTTTACTCAAATTGCAAGTGTAGACACTCGGTAAATGCGAAGTAAATTCCACATCCAACAACTACCCATTATACATACTTCTGAGAAGACTCGCATTGATAAAATTGGAGATACATTAAAAAACATGTCTGGCACACTTTTTAATTTATTTTCAATTTTATCAATGTGAGTCTTCTCAAAAGCATGTGTAATGAGTATTCGTTGGATGCATAATTTAATTCTGCATCAACGAGTGTCTACACTTAAAATTTGAGTAAACATATAAGGAGATAAGCCAAAAGTACTATTAAATAAATTAGTTTTCTTCTTTTTCCTCCAAAATTCAACTTTTATATTATTAGTTTAACTATTATTTTATTATTTTTCTTTAACATGCCACTTTTAGGCTGAAATTTCCAGTCGTTGACATTATTTTTTAAAATTAATTAATTTAATTAAAAGGATAAAAAGAACATCACTACTTTTGAGATAAATCTCAAACTTTGATCTGTGAATACTATTACGAATATTTGAGAATATTTTGGGGAGGTTAAATCTTTAACATACACATAATGATTGTTGATAATTAAGTTAAAATACTGGAAGCCCTAATCCAAAATAGACATGCATATATTCATAACTAGCAACTTGAAATCCCATATCTATTAACTTATAAATCTCATATCTATTTTTTTGTATTACCTTGAAAATTCAAGATACATCACTGATAGATCATTTGTAGAAAGTATATCAACCTCGGTCTGCCACAAGGGAAACCAAATGTGTTGGTTGATAGAAATAGAGACAAAGTGTTGATCTAAAGATGATCTAAGGTTGTCATTGATGTCAACACTAGGGGCTACCCTGATCTTGCAAGGGAATTTTGACTTGACAAATTACTCTATTTTGAGTCAAGGATCTTCTAGATAGATTCTACTCATTGAGATGTTTCCATTGATATATGGCACGCCAGGTGATTCTTCAAGGTTTGAGAGATATTCATGTTTGAAGTTAGTAACCCTAGTTAGTGGGCTAAAACCCTATGGGGTTGTGGCATGGCACTCATAATTGGTTTTGGTCATTGAATAATCATTAATTAATAATTTTTTAAGCTCCTAAAATCCCTCCAACATTCTCTACAGAAGCCCCTCTCAACTTTATAAAAAGAAATCTCATATATCCTCCAAATGTAGTGATTGTGACATTTTCGCTACAACTTCATTTATGCGAAGTCTTAGATTCCGAAATGAAAACCCATTTGATTTACAATCCTGATGAACATCGTGAATGAATTTCAGATCTTGGCTCACTATATTTTCGGAGATATGATCTGTGAAAGCTAGGGCTTTTGCAGGCTCCCGAATTTCATCTCAAAGAAGTGACATTGTGAAAATCGTCATAACTCTCTCTCTCAGAAGAGGATTGGAATTCTGTAAAAAGTGGCAAATAGTGCGCGAACTTTAGTTTTCTGTATATCAATTTCAAAGCCGAAGGAGGAAACAGTGACACGTGGCATGCCGTACAAGTTCGCTCTACTAAACTAGTCCATAATTAGGTCATTGTGAGAGATTGGGCATAACTTTGTCTTGAAGAGTCCAAATTGAATCAGACCTGTGGCATTGGAAAGAAGAATCAGAGGGATACTACATGATCGAAGATCACATATTGGGGATCTGAAATCACAGAGATACATCAAATTAAATATCGTGCTCCTAGAAGGCAAGAAAAACTAGATCAAGTGTTGTGAAGGGGTGCAAATGACCAGACTTTCTAGGGCAGCAAAGAGCAAGGTGCAGCAAAATGATGCAACAGAGGTAAGCTATAGGTAATTATCTTCTGTATGTGCATGTTCATTTCTTAATTGCATTAGGTTCTTTGTATTCTAATTTGTTGTTTTTGTTTAGCACTAACATATGCTCTAGAGGATGAGGTAAGTTTTTCTATTATCATGTCATGGGTATTTCCTTGAAGACTTTTTGTAGGTATTATATATTCATTAAGAGAAGACTCAATGCATAATCTAATGTTCTGAAGAGTGAGAAAGGGTAGCATGACAAGAGCAACAATCAAGGTGCAGAACAACAACGAGAAGTTCACCATATGAAGTCTTCAAGTGGGAAGCACTGCATACAATCATTGTACATAGTCATTGTAAAAGCATCATTGTAAAAGCATCATTGTAAAAGTTGTACAATTATCTATCTACCAAGAGTTGAAGAGGTAGTGTCGGGAGGTCTAGGATCATTATTAGGTGGTTCTGTCATAGTTAGGGTTATGGTCTAGTGTGTCTTCTTCTTCTACATCATTCTATATCATTGTAAAGTGGGTCATTTTCCTTGGTACGGGAGTCCATTATTCCTCTATTCTTCTATAGGGTGGTAGGGTGGTGCTAGGTTGGTGCATGAAGTCACCAACAAGTTCAAGCCTATGAAAACTTCGGGGTGGTAGGGTGGTGCTAGCATGAGTTGTAGCTCATTGGGTGTTGGGGCATCCGTTCAGTTGACTACTAAATAATCTCAGGCGTTGGAGTGTCCATCTAGTGGGAGCTGGAGAAGAATGATTTTCTAGATTCTAGGAAGTTGGATCTTTCTTTTCAATTGGAGTTGAAGATTAAAGAATTATTAGAAAAGTGTTCGGTAGTTTTTGACCCGTAGGGCGTTTTCCACGTAAAATTTTTGTGCCTCTTTTGTTCTTTTATTCACTGTTGTTACTGCATAAACATTAATGATAATTGAAAATTAACTAATGCTATGAAAATATTTAAAAGTGTTAATTGCTAAGGAATACTGATTCACCCCACCCACCTGCCACACCCATCGTTGTTGTTGCCTTTTTTGAACAAGTGTAGTTTGCAATGAGTTTCAAGGTGACTATCAAAGAGCCAAAGCACATTTTCTCGCTAAAAGTGGTTTATAGTCAAAGCTTGTTCGGAAATTCCCAAGGAAAAGTTCTAGGAAATATTGAGGATATGTTATGAAAGATTTCCTTTTGCACTATGAGAAAAAGATGAAGAAGAAGATAATTAAGACCGAGAATGATGATGTAATAACCTAGAAGAAATCCAAATTGTAACAACTACATCAATAAGCACTCGTAATAAAATTCAAAAAAAAAAAAAACTTTTAAAAGTCCCCATTCTATATTTGATATGTATAGCATTTCAAAGTGTGAACAAATTTTGTTCTTTTTCAAAAATTGTAGCTTATACTACTTCAAAATTCAAATACGCTCTAGAGTTGCAATAGATAGATGTAAGAGTTAGACTCAAGGGTTGGCTCAATTGTTCTTTATGCTAAACATGCATATTTCAAGATTCTCCCTCAAAGTCGGAGAGGTTTGCTGACCCCATTGCCTAGCATTTATACTCACCTCAACAGATCTTCACTTTCCACCGCCACCATGTTTTTAATCAGGTATAGATACTTCTTTGGAATTTTGTTTTTAATAATTTGTTGCCTTTTTTGAACAAATTTTGTTATTTCCTTGTAATGTATTTCCTTTCCTCTTAGTTTGTTGTATGAAATTTTGGAAACCACCTAAAGGATGGACAAGTGGAGTAGGATTTACTAGGGAGATGATTCAGACTCATTGCCCTGCACCTGCATTAAACATTCATGTGAGTGAATTTATAAGCCTTGAGTGCTTTGTTTTCTCAATTACATGCTTATTTGCGTATGTTGTATGTACAAGTAGGAACATGTGTAGAAAAGTTTGAATGTGTGTTCAATTAGAGATCTTGAGATGCGATCCACCACCAATGAATAAAGAAATGGAAAGCCATCTTGATGAGCTTGGATACACTAAAGAGATGTAGTTCCAATTTTTGTAGTAGGATTTTCTAAGGAGATGATTTAGACTCATTGCCCCGCACCTGCATCAAACATTCATGTGAGTGAATTTATAAGGATTAAGTACTTTCTTTTCTCAATCACATGCTTATTTGTGTATGTTGTATGTACAAATAGGTACATGTGTAGCAAAGTTGTCTCTTCTACCTATTTGTTCTTTCTTGTTACCACACCAACAATACTAATATTATTTGGATTCCCACCTTTTACTACGATCAATATTTTTATCAAAGTGTTCGTACTTGTGATTTCAATATGAAGTTTATGTGGACAGCATTAGGGTAAATGGGAATCTATAATCTTTTGAACAATATACCTGATGATTTTGGTATATTGATGGATAATGTTATACAGGTTAGGTTGGTGACCCTCCAATTATGCAAGGTGGATATGCAGGAAACTCTTGTCATTTGGATTGGGGGATTCATAGTGGAGACCATTATTATAAAATATTTGATTAAGTTAGCCAACTTATTTATTTGTTTAATATGCATTCAAACTTTTTTTTATTGATCTGCAGAAAAGGTGACCTGGTTTATAATCTTCTTCTACTTACATTTTAGGCACATGAAAAAAACTAGGCTTCTAAATTTGGCAAAATCTCTGCCAATCTCATTGGCATGGACTTGATGCTTCGTAACGCATCTTGTTTTTATGTTGGAGAGTAAGCATAGAGTGTAGCACAAAACCCCAATGCCATACATAGAGGATTTATTCCAAAGGGCAATAGAAAATAGGCTGAGGTTTTCTTCATTTTTACTAAAGATGTAAATGCCATTTTATCAAGTGCATAATCAATCATGTTGGGATCTTTTGTTTCCTCTAATCTTTGAGTACATGTGGACACATGTTCAAATTAGTAGATTTTGTTGTTAACACATATTTCATTAAATCTAGAATTCAAAGTAACAAAAAAACCCAATTCTAGTGATGTCCTTGTAATAAAACTTTTCCAATTTTAATGAAATATGTGTTTGTTGGTTATTTTTTTATTATCATATTTATTTTTCCCACTTTAATCCTATTCTCTATGGATCTTTTTGTTATCCTCCTAGATCTATTTTATAAAGGTGGAGGGGGGATGAAGTGTATGCTTGTACTGTGTAGTTCTTTTTTTTTTGAGGTTCTTGTCTTCACACCCCTTTGCTAGTTGAAGTACTTGTGGGAGGACAGAGTTATCATTGAGAGGTAGAGAGTACTTTCCTTGTATCCATGCAATTTCATCTTTGGATACTCGTGCTTAGTGTGGATTTGTAAGTTTTTGAATGCCCCTTGGATATTTTGTTGGTGTAACAGATATCAGCCAAACTTTATGCTTGCAATTTTAACATCTATTTAGTGGTTACATTTCAAAATCATTGTTATTGATCGTTGTATTTTGATATCTTGAATTAATTAATAACGAGCACTCTCAATTAGTTTTCTAGACCCCATATCTAGTAGGATTCAAGCATATAGCTCATTATTCATAATTGAATCATATATATTCATTGTTTTTAACTTTTTGGCATGAAAATCAATTTTCTAGAGGCATATTTTTATGCTATCACAACAAACTTACATGATTCACAAACTCAGAAATCAATCTATGGTGTAATTGCAGATTTTAGGTTTGATAATTATAGGTCATTTATAGGTGATAAATGTCTTTAAAGTTTCACTTCTAATTGAGTATTCAACTGAACATATTGAGTATCATATACATAACTATTTTTCTCTGCACCCACTTTTCATAACTTCCATGACAATCAAGTAGGGACCAGCAACTTCAAAGCTATTTTGCTTGTTTAGTAAAATATTTGCGAAGACTTTACATAGTTTTATAATTTATTGAAAGTTGTAGAATTTACAATTTATAAAGTTTTAAAGTCTAATTCCATAAAGGGTGCTATCTCAATAGAAGAGCACCTGCTTTACAAGTAGGAGGTTTGTGGTTCGATTCCATCATGCCCTGATATTCATATGGAATGGCGATGATCAATTTTTGCTGGAGGCTCTTTTGAGCATCACCAATGAGCTTATGGTGACGTTTTTTGACCCTCACCAAAATATGAAATGGTGATGGTCAATGGACGTCGCCATATATATGTATCAATAGTGATGGTTATGAAAGGTCCATCACCATAAATCATTGTTGTTCATATGAAATGGTGACAGTCACTATCTGCCATTATAATCATTATTCGTGACAAAACTTGAATGTCACCACAACACCACAATTTTGGCGATGTGGCCTTTGGTGACCTTCAATTTTCTATGACAATGGATCTTTTGACCGTCACCAATGAGCTTATGGTGACATTTTTTGACCCTCACCAAAATATGAAATGGTGATGGTCAACGACACTGACGGCCATGAAAGGTCCATCACAATAAATCGTTGTTGTTCATATGAAATGGTGACGGTCACTATCCATCATTATAATCATTATTTTTTACAGACCTTGAGTGTCACCACAACACTTATAACTTTGTTGATGCCACTTTTGGTGGCATTCAAGTTTTTGGTCACAGAGGCTAAGGTTCATCACCATTGTTCATATGAAATGGTGATGGTTACTATCCATCATTATAAATCATTATTGGTGATGGACCTTGAATGTCACCACAACACCTATACTTTTGGCGATGCCACCTTTGGTGATGTTCTTTTTTTGGTGACAAAGACTCTTTTGACCATCACCAATGAGCTTATGGTGACATTTTTTGACCCTCACCAATGTCCTTTTTTTCTTTTAGTGAGAACTTGGAACCAACTACAAAACAAGAATTTTAACAGGGGTCTGTGGTGAACTCTGAACAGATCATTGAATTGGATGATGAACAAGTGTTTGAGGAATTCCTTGGATAGGTTTTTGGACAATTAAATGAGGAATCCCCTGAACAGGTTGCTGGACAAGTACGGAAATACCCGGAATAGGTATTTGAGGAATAGTTTGTCCAGTAGGTTGAACAGGTTGATAAAGTGTCACTTGTGGAGCAACTGGACCATAATGTTGAGTAAAAGCAGGATTCCAAATAGTGTTCATCTCGGGATAAGGAGTACTAGGTAAAGGTCGAATTTACAACAGGTTGACCTAGGCCAGGTTGAGGTATCTGATCATACGTTCTAGTAAAAGGTTGACCGCCAGCAATAAGTTTTCCTTCAGGTGGAGGATAAGGTGGTTAAACCCCCAGGCTAATAATAAACACCAGTGGGGTTACTTGAGGGTTACTTGAATTACCAGAAACCATGTAAATTTGTTGATCTGATGTCGTAAGCGCTTCAAGCATGGAAGTCATTCTCTGAATAGTAGATGTAGATAAACCAAATGACCAAGTACAAGGGTGGGGATAAGAAGAAGCTCCTTAAAAGGTCCCAGTAAGTGACTGGTATTTAGGAGGAACTAATGGACCATCACAAAATAATGATTCGGAAGAGCTAGTAAACATAAACGAATCAATAGCTTCACTCCCAATAGGAATTTCTGACATAGTTCGTTCTGGTGAATAAAAAGGAATGCGTGGCAGTGACAAATTTTGACCTAAAAAACTCAAAGTGGTAGAATACCAAGGGTCAAGTCGAAAAGGAGGGAGAGGAACTCTTTGGTCTAAATTTTCACTACCAGTAAATGGAGAATGAGGTGTTTATATCTCTTTGGTAACGTCTTCAATGCTAATTAACCGAGGAGGTAATTCAGTTGTAACTATCAGCTTCCTTCCAAGTGAAGGTGGCTCAGGAGTAGGAGCTAAAACAACCGAAGGTGATTCAGGTTGAGAAACTTCAGACTCAGGATGTTCTACGTCTGGTTCAGTTAGTTCAGTATCTGAAACTTCACCAGTGTTAGATTCTATGTGAACTACTTCGATAATCTCTAGACCAGAGTAAACTAAGCCTGATTCTACTTCTTGCATTGGATTCACTTCGATTTCTACTATCTCAGATTGTAAAATTGTTGATGTTTCAGGTTCTTTTGAGGCTTTTGATCCTGTCGACTTTGACCTTTCAATTTTTATCTTTTCCAATTGACTAGGTGTGTATTCAGGAGGTTTACCTTGCATTCTACATGACTGCCTTGGTGATTCAGCCAGGATGAAAATTTATTAGAAAATCAAACAATAGTCACAATCCAATCCTAAGGTCTCTAAAAAGTAAAAAAAAAAAAAAACAATCAACACATGCTAAAAAATCTAAGGATTCAAAGCATGCAAACAAGATTTTTACAATGAAATCACTAGTTGGTAATAAAATCCAACATCGCAAAAATCAAAGTGAGAAGTGGTTGTAGATAGAGTGAGTGGAACTAATTACATTGACAGCCTACTTAATGAAACAATATGGTGCAAGTAACTTCACTTATGCCATCTTAAGCGAAGATTACCCTCCAAAAGTCCAAGTGAGTCTAGTCAACATCTGTTCTAGGTACAACAAGACCTTCCCTCTGTTGTCACCTCAGGTAATACCGCTAGGATTATGGTCACTAAGGTTACCAACTAATCCTGGGGAGGATAGTCACAGATCAGACGTACACACAAGGGCAAAGTAACAAATCTCAATCCCCTTGAAAGCTCCTCAACATGGTTAATTGAAAGTTTACTTTCAAGTGACCCCAAGTATCTTTAGAAACCATTGTAATACGTGTAAATCACTGTACCATAGCCAATGAAGTAGGTATGATCAATTAACCATGTCTGATATGATCTCATGCTTGATTCCTTTGTAAGGGGAGCTTCCCAGAGAAAAAATGAAATAATTGATTTATCTCCCTATCGCAAGATTCTAGTGTTTTTCGGCAACTTTGGAAAGTTTACTCACTTCCTTATTCCAAATCCCTACAACTTAATCTACTGTAGGTGGAAAAGAGCCCTAAGAATAAAACTTTCTAGATTGATTTTAATAGTTGTTATTTAAACAAAGGTAATGGATGTGAAACTTGATGAAATTATGATTTTATGCAATCCTAATGCAATCGAAAATGATGATATAATCTTTTGTTACAATGAAAGTCTATCTAGAGCAAGGAAAGAGTCTTTCACTTTTTTCTACTGAAATGTAAACAAAAACTCTAAACCCCACTATGACCATTTTCCTAAAATCTAAATATCCAATTTCAAATCCTCTGAATATTGAAACAATTTCAAATTTTCACTTTGCCTAATAACACAAGTAAATAAGAAATCTCTCTTTTCATACAATCACTTAGAAATTCAAAAAATGCAACAAGAAGCCAATAATAACTAAAAATGATTTTTCTTTAATGCGATGTTATGAATTCACTTGCCGCAAAAGTACGCTAAATGAAAACTTTAGTAGCAGAAAGAACAATCATTTTCATTTCGAAACTAACACAAGAAGTATTTTTCACAGATAATACATAATATTGCAAATAATTGATTTTGACACACAAATCAAACTTTTGTAAAAGAGCAAACCAGACTCAAAATATGATGTAACCGACAGAAGAAAGATAGAAAATTAAGAAGACAAGACTAACAGACCTCTCTTTTGATAAATCGACCATTAACTCGATAAGACCTTACCCTTATTTGAAAAAAGAAGATAATCACATGAAAAAATCTTCATAACACTTAGCCAAACTGAAAATCACTCGCAAGAGGTTCAAACAAGTGCAAAACAATAGGAAAAAACAAAAAGTTTGGATTCAAAGAGGATATAACTGAGTTTTTCAAAAGTTTGAGGCATGTGCACAGGCTCTGAGTAAACTAGTGAAAATATGCTCTATTTCTAAAAGGAAAATGCACAAAAGTAAAAGTGCGCACAATGGGGAAAAAATCAAATACAACCCACAATCCAAATTTCTAAAATTTCCAGACACTCTAAGAAGGCTTGTGCAGCAAGTTGAAAAGGTCAAATAAGGAAAACTAATGGATATTGAAATGATTCCCCAGCGGAGTTGCCAATTTTTTATGTGGACTTATCCCTCTTGCGAACAAGAGTGATCTCCCTAGACTTCAAATAACCCTAGTAACAAACAAACAAGAACCGTTACCTTTCTCTAGACTCTGATTGTATGAAAGAAAATAGAATGATAGAAGCCTCTTACCGATTTAACGAAATTATTAATGAATTCCCTCAAAGCTTTCGACCATTCACTCCTCGATACTCTAGATGTCCTATAGTTGCTCCTGATAGCTTCTCTATACCATCTTGAAAGAGATCTGCAAAGACAAAGAAAAACAAGAGATCAAAGCACGCAACATATAACCAAAGAGATAAATGGACTAATTAACCAATTATATATCATAAACTGATCAATATGTAACCAAAATTCCATGTAGGTGATCAAGGAATCCTACAAATTAAATCAATGAAGATGTAATTGAGAAAGAAAAATTGCTTTTATATTCATAAAACAGGAGAAACGCCTTACAACCATATAGCCTTGATGTTGCAGGCCCCTTCTATAATCTCTAAGCCTCTCCCTTGCAAGAAAATCCCTCCAACCTAATCTCAATAGCATACCCTACTTCCAACAATCCTCTCCCAATTCTCATACCTATAAGATATTTATAGGCCAAGAATGGGAAGTTTTGGATCCATTCTCCAAGGGATGAGATCCATTATTAGTGGTATAGAGGTTCCACAAAGGAAGGGGAGATACTCCATGATGGGAGGGATCAATATTGAATAGGAACCTATTTGAAGCTTGTTAGATGGGTAGATGCTATCAACAATACTTCTAGGCTTCACTTTTTACTTTTACATACTTTAAGTCATCTTTGCAGGTCAAAGTGGAAGATAGTGCGTACTTATGCGCAACTATTAATGGTCTTCTTTGCGTATGCACATAAATCAATTAGGGAACTACGCAGGTAGCAAAATCATGTTTTTGTACTATGGATACAAGAATTCCACTTTCTTTGGGATGATTTAGATTCAAACTTTGCATGAGAATGCTCCAAGAGACATTTGTGGATAGCAAGAGATCCAAACTGATGGTCATTTTCCTAATCCTACAAAATGACGTGTAACACTCCTTGGTTGGATCCTTGACCTATAAATTCTTAATGACCATTATCCTTTGCACACACCTTCTTATTTTATTCGTAGTTGTCCTACTGCTATTGTGTGATGTCCACCTTCGTCGTGCCCCAATCCTTGTGTCAAACCTCTGCAACGCTTCTGCTTCTTGTTCCAGCCCTCTGTTGCACACTACCGTACCCTTTTCACGCTCCCTACTCCTACTGCACGGTCCTGCGTATACCAAAAAAATTCCAAAATTTTTCTACATCCCGACAAGACTCATCTAATCCCGTAACCCCCCCTACGCCCCCCCTCCCCCCGATCAAGGTTACCCTCTCAAAGACCATGCAACACCCATTGAGGTGTCTACTTCAGTATGATCAACATTGGTTTCTTTGTGGCTTACATCACTTCATCATTTTTTGATGAATTCTCTTTTAGCGGTTATATACTTTTAGTGGATAACGACAACCTAGTTACCAGTTTTTTTTGTATACTTCATGTTTGGATGACTTTGGTCGTACTTTTATCTATTACACCAGGTATGTAATTTTTTGAACTCGCACTCTATGTTTCTGTCGTTGGTCTAGTTTCCCTATTAACAGAGCACAACATAAATAGTTTTGACTATATTGTTATATGTTTTCCCTAATTAACAATAAAATCTACTTAACTTAAAAAAATATGTGTAAATGGTTCGATATAAAAAACTCATCAACATAACATTGCACTTTGCAATAGCTTTATTTTAACTTTATTTTATTTAAAAATATATACTTGAATTTCATTAATATTTCATAATTCTAAAGGAATTGAAAATATAGATGACCTTATAGGTTAATGTTGCATAATTATAAACCAACTTATAAAATATATGTTTGGCTTTTCTTAATATTGCATAATTATAAAGGAATTGAAAAGGTAAGTTAATACGTTAATGTTGCATAATTATACGTTAATGTTGCATGATTATAAACGAAATTAATAACAATTTTACCTGGTTAAAGAAATCACCAAATAAATCTATATTGGATAACAAATTTCGTTAAGTTCCTATAAAATGTTATTATCTTGCAACTTATAATACGGAATTTGATATTTTTGTGATTAATATAGGAATCTCATCAACATAGAACATAGCATTGAGCTTTGCTCACGATAACTCTATTTTATTGAAAAATATATACTTGCATTTCCTTAATATTGCATAATTATAAACGAATTGAAAAGGTAGATGGACATATACGTTAATGTTGCATGATTATAAACGAAATTAAAATGTCGGTGGAGTTGTAGTTCATGACAACTTTACTTTATTAAACAAATCACCAAATTAATCTATATTAAATAGCAAATTTTGTTAGATTCCTATGGAATTTATAATTTATAAGAGTAAGGTACATGAAATATATTTCTACGCATAAAAATATTATTATCTTGCAGCTTGTAATATGGAATTTGATTTTTTTTATTGATATAGGAAGCTCATTAACATAGCATTGCTCTTTGTTCACGATAACTTTATTCTAGTGAAAAATATAAACTTGGATTTTCTTAATATTGCATAATTATGAATCAATTGAATTGAAAAGGTAAATGGATTTATATGTTAATGTTGGACACTTATTCTATTAAGAGGAGTTGGTGTAAAATGTCATTAGAGCTCAAGACACAATTTAGTATATAAAGATCAATAGTTAGAAGGAAATACATAAATATGTAAATTTTGTTAATAGAATATAATTCATGTTTATCTTTAGCATTTGGTCTATTTCATTTGTATTATTTAAAATGGTATCAGAATAATCAAATTAAAATTTGTTTTGCGACCTCTATGCAAATACTTCCTTCCTTGTTTGTCAGGCTGCAGACGTACACTAGACCTTCTCTAAATTTGTGAGATTCTACACCCAGCATTCTCACAAGATGCATTGATTCTGAGATACTCAGTGAACGTTTTAGTTTTCAGTGCAAAATGTTATTCTAGGCGACTACACTTTTGCCAACCAGAAACTCGAACCATGCAATTGTTCAGTGTACACAAATGCCTTCTCCTCTGCCCCACGCTCCTATTCCGACTACTCTCTCCATTGGTTTTTCTACAACTTGCATTCGGCCTGAAACATTACGTTGAGGAGCCTTTCTCTCTCGTGCATAAGGGACTAGGAATTTTATGCGTTAGAAATAAGAATATAAATTCTGCATTGAATTTCATCGCTTCCTCCAAAAATTTTGTGACTTTACTCAGCCCATTGATGGCAAAAATTCCTACTAGATTTGCTCAGCATCCTTTCGTCCATGTCATATCGGCAGGTGCAGGTGCCATAGTTAGTTGGGTGTACCTACGGTGAAAATATTGAAATACGTCAATAACTCTCTTGTTATTTTGCGTTTTCAACTAGTGTAAATTGTTTAATGGTCGAAAGTTCTTTTCACGAAATTCCATTCCATTTATGTGCTGGATTGGCAGATCAACAAGGTAAACAAACTGGCGATATAGGAGGTTGATGACCCGTCTATACACCTTCACCGCCTGAATTTTTGCCCGTAGTTAACCAAAGTCACGTCATTTTATCTAATTTCTGCTTGACTCCTGCCATCACTGCGTGATTACTTCGCTTCCAAGTTCGAGTCACGACTTGTTTGGGAACAATTGCAACCGCTTTGTCTCAGTCAATTTCAACCATATGCAGTGCTTATTTTGGTGGAGCCTAGCCTTTAAATGGTTACATTGTGTGGCTTTGACCTTTTCCATGTTGTAATGGTAGATTTGGTAATGGTATCATTCACAATATATATAGAGAGATAGATTGGAGGGATACATACCATTATAATCTATTATTAATCTGTACTGTGGTCAAATATCGTTGAACGTTGGTTCTGAAATTTGGTTTAGAACATTGCTTCCTAACGCTAGTAAGGAAAACATTGGCACTATATTAGTGAATGAAGCATTGGTATGTACATTGAACCCGCTGTATTGTGTATTGAATAATGTTGGTTATGAATGCATTGAACATGATTCAGTGGAGCGTTGAGCCCTACCATTGAGCGTTGAATCCTAAATGCGTTGAAGTATGTGTGTTAAAGTCCTGTAGTCCAAAATTTGCCCCTAGACTCTGTCGATTGGAAAGTCTGTTGTTAATACCTTCAAGAGGAAACAACCTTCCCTTTAGTTGTTCATATATTTGCAATGGTTCACCGTGAGTGGAGTGTTGAACTTTTGGAGGTGCCTTAAACTCTGTTGAAAATTGTGCCTTATATGTTGCGTTGAGTATTGTATGTATGTTGGTGCCTTATGTGTGTGTTATATGTGCGTTGAATTTCCTTATACGCATTGAATTGGCTTATGCGTTGGGATCATAAAAAATTTACAGTGTTGTTTACACCAAATTCTAGTATCTTTATATATGTGTGTCAGTGAGTTTATATACACAGGTGTTGATATAGCGTTGAAGTCGTGGCTCCATTCAAATTTATTGAAGCAATATAAATGGTATGTAAAACATATTGAATGAAGTGATGGTGTACGTCGTTGAAGTCGTGGCTCCATTCAAATTTATTGAAGCAATATAAATGGTATGTAAAACATATTGAAGGAAGTGATGGTGTACGTTGTCCATGTATGCACAAAAGTAGAGACGTCATATGATGAGATATTTTTAGAATTTGACTTATAAAATGCCATATCCTCACCTGCTGGCCAAAATATAGCCTACAAATTCGACATTGTGGAACGGATCATATTGACAGGTTATAACATTGCCATTTGAAGTTCAAACCACCTATGTTTGTTACAAATCAAAGTTTGCACTGGTGACTACATTCATTGTGCGGTGGGCTTGTCATAGCCTTGGAATCTTCTCTTATTTTTTTTAATGTGTTGAGATGCCATTTGAAGTTCAAACCACCTATGTTTGTTACAAATCAAAGTTTGCACTGGTGACTACATTCATTGTGCGGTGGGCTTGTCATAGCCTTGGAATCTTCTCTTATTTTTTTTAATGTGTTGAGATTACAAGTGGGTATTTTTTCCTTCATCATTTTGTCATTTCTTGAGGTTAAAAAAAAATTGCTGGACTTGATGATGATGCATTAGAAGTGTTGAATATCTTAATTCATTTCACTGTTAAGAAATGGTAGAAATAAGAAAAAATACTCTTTTTGACATTAAAATTTTTTTGCAAAATGTACAAGAAAAGATTGATTTTTTGTAGCTTGATTCACAGCGACAACGAGATGAGATTCAATAGAGGAGTTGTCATTCTAAACTGTTTTCTGTTCAGAACAATCCTTTGTTGGAGATTGAGATAAACACCCATCAACAACAAGAATATGAAGTTGAAGGTTGATTCAATGCCCAGTTCTAAATTAGATTTGTATGCAGATGTAGAAGTTCAATCTACACTTCCGAAGTCTATCATCAGACCTTGGGAAGAGCTTGTCAGCAACAAGCACATAACAAGTCTTGGATATGATAAGGAGACATATTTTCATATTCCAGACTACTCAAATCCCATTGAATTTAAGAGTGTTGGATTTCTTCACGACGATTCCTGACCTATTTCTGCTCTTCCTCCACATTCACAACAGATTATGAAATGCCAACATTGTGACAAAGTTGGCCATGTGAAACATCACCCTTTTAATCATCACCTGTAAAAACATTGTGGTCAACACACTCATTCTTCAAGCATATGCTTAAAAAACAAGCCTCCTGCAAGAACAAAGATTCACCTTGGATGGATCGCTTCTTGGCAATGAGCTTCAACAACTAAGAAGATATTTAAAGCATACCACAAAATTTGTTCACGAATATTAATAGGTCTTGTAGTTGATATTTCTTCATCTTCTCACCTTGTATTCGACATGGGGCGAGGGATTTGATAGTCATATACAATCTTCAAAGCCATATCAAGCGAGCCTTACCCACAACCTCAATAGCTACCTAAGCCTACAGCCAGAGACAACCATACCCAAATTCAAAGTTGTAGCTATAGACACAGAAGTCTCTAAGCATGCCTTCAGTTAGTGACCTTCCTTAAGCCACCGCAGGTTGAAGAGCTCCCTTTTCTAAGTTGATGGTCTCCCTCTTCAAAGCATTAAGGAGCACTTCCTCTAGCAGAAGACTTCAACTTCTTGCCAGATGTGGAAGAGTTTTTGGAATTGCACTAAGCATTCCAGTGTTGGTGGTCATCCTTAAACCACTACCGGTTGACACCTTGAGTTCTCCCACCTTATACCTTCATTTCAGAGAGCTCATTCAACCTTTTTTTGCCATGCATTTTTGCACATTTTGTATTACAACTCTCTTCTTGTACTCTTATATACCCTTTCAGATGAAGGGGTGAAATGTTGGACACCTAATCTACTAAAAGGGTGAAATGTTGGACACCTAATCTACTAAAAGTTGGTGTGGAATGTGAATAGTCACCGAAATCCAAAAACCCACTTGGTATATGAAACCAAAAATCACAAAATATATATATGTAATTCACATTTATCTTTTACGTCTGATAAACCTAATTATAAAAATATATACTTACATTTCCTTAATATTACATAATTATAATCGAATTGAAAAGGTAGGTGGGTTTATACGTTAATGTTGCGCGATTATAAACAAAATTGAACTTTGAGCGGAGATGATAACACCTTTACCTTAAGAAATCACCATATCACATAACAAATTTCGTTAGATTTAGGATTTATAATTTATAAGAGTAAAATACGTTAAATCTATTTCTATGCATAAAAATGTTATAATCTTGCAACTTATAATATGGAATTTGATATTTTTTTTAGTAGGTGAAGCTCATCAACACAGCATTGCGCTTTGTTCACGGTAACTCTATTTTATTGAAAAATATATACTTGGATTTCCTTGATAGTGCATAATAATAAACGAATTGAAAAATTAGGTGGACTTACCCGTTAATGTTACATAATTATAAACCAAATTACAATGTGGGTGCAGTTGTAGTTGATGACAACTTTACCTTTTAAAGAAATCACTAAATCAATCCATATAACATAACAAATATAGTTACAGAGATTTTCATGGAATTTATATATTTATTATAGATTAGCTAAATACGGTTGGACATGTAGACATAATCCCAACGTACATGAAGTACATTACTGACTAGGTCACAACCCCTCTTAAGTCAAGAGATATATTTTTTTTATATAAAAAATTATTGAATAGTCTTTCTACAAAAAAAAATGAATGGATCCCTATTTAATAATTAATGTACACAATAAAAGCGTAAATAAATTTGACAAAAATAAATATTTATGTACCATATGAATGGTGCTAAATAAAGAAATTGCTTAGTAGCTTTCAAGTTACCAAAGCCAGGGTACTCTGCCAGAAAACGCGTTCGTTCGCTCAATCTAAAGTCGACCAAAATGATTTGGTTAAAAGATTAAAAAATGTCGCTTGATGCCATCAATAGTAAATGACATCCACCGATATTTTAAAATCATTGTGATGGCAAGCCAACGAGAGGTTGATACGGTGGTCAGAATCTTTCGCTGCTTTCCACGTTGTCGCCGGCTTCATCGTGCTGTAAGTAGCCACTATGTTGATTCTGTACCAAAAAATTTCATTTCATTCGAAAATACACATTTGCCTACTCAGTCATCTAAACTCACACTGCAAATAGTTACCAATAAATGATTTAAATATTGGAATTGCTATTCAATCTTTTGAATATACATAAAATTTTTTTAGATTATCTAGAGTTGCTTTACCTCTCCTTTCTCTTTTGGAGGAAGCGTTACACAGATAATTTCGGAACAATTTGCAGGCCTGCCCGCGAAAAAAAGTTAAAAACAATACTAAAGACACAATTTTCAACCTTGAAAATCTTTTTATAATTTTCACATTCTGTTGAATAGTATGAACCACATTTGTCAGTATAAAATATTTTACGATCTGCGTCTTACCTATGGGAAGTCTTTCAGGCTGATCTTCATTGTCTTCTTTACTTGCTCGAGCTCATAGAGCCGGCAAGCCTAATAATGGCTTCTGCCTGCCAGGAAAATGACGAAATAAACCTGCGAATAATAAGTTAAAGAAAGCCAAGAGAACTAAATATGCAAACGTTTTGTAAAAAAAAAAATACGAAATTTGTTGTGAATGTATTAAATTTGTTGATCAGATCAAAATAATACCTTCTCAGCCCCCACATTGTAAACATTCACCCCAGCACATTGTAAACATTCACCATTCTGTTAAAAAAAATAACAAATTGACTCTTGGTCGGGGGATTTTGCAAGAACTGATCTGTTGCAGATAGTGCGAAAAACAAGAAGATGGCTGCTTCTTTTTTTTCAGATGAAAAAAGCGATATATTTATTCTGTATAGAAATTACATATGTTTCAAAGTCTGCATCTCATAGGAGCCTATCATAATTATATATCCAAGATAGCTAATCTGCAAACATGCATAAAAATGAACCTTATAACCAGACCAGGATAAATAAAAGATTTTCTATGATAATTCTGGGTTGTTTGTTGTAGTAAGATAAATCAGCATAGCATATTCTAGCATAGGTTAGGCATGCATCTGTATTTTTTCACAAACATGAAGAGCAAGATGTAATGCAGAGTAGTTAATCCGCAATAAAAAAAGATTATGTCCGGGTGTAGTTATCTTGGTAAAGGCATAATTTCCGTCTCCAACCAAGTCTCATCCATCTTAATCTCTATGTGGAGCCCATCCAGATATTCCATGATGCCTTTTTTGGAGAGGCAGTCCGCTTCTACATTGAAGTCCTTGCTGTATGGTGGAGTGTTGGAGAGGGTTTCATGGAGTAGAGATCTGTTGGCTGAAGAGAGGATTTGTTGATGTTGGCATTCCCACAGACATAATCAATGATGACCTTTGAGTTCTCATAAATGTGGATAGTAAGAATATTCAGATAATGTTTGAACTAGAGGAGTCCCATAATGCCATGACCTCAGCCTTGGTGTTGGGACCCTTTCCTACCCCCTTGTGTACTAAATATGTTAACTCTGGCAAATATCGGATAATGTATCTGCATCCACAACTGTTACACTGTGATGGTCCGTCAAAAAAGCCCGTAGGGAAGGAGATCTGCGGCCAGATTTGGGGTTTTTGGGCAGTTTATTGGATGTACCAGCATGTATTTCAACTGAGATTATGCTTTGAATTTTTTCCATCACCGCTGCCCAGCTTTCACGGTACTCACTGAAAATAATATTGTTCTTCCACCTCCAGATCTCCCAAAAAACAATGAGTGGAATGGAGTGCCTGGTGCCATGCTACGAACTCCACCATTCAAGGTAGTCTAGAATATTAGAGAAGAGTGGGAGCTGTAACCCAAATGAGACATCCAAGTTATTCCAAATTTTTGTAACCTCGGGGTAGCTTATGAACAGATGCAGATCGTCCACTTCCGCTTTTCTACATAAAACTCAAAACCCAGGTCCAGACCAACGCCCTTTTTTGTAGATATTCCCAAGTCAAGTTTTTGTTCCTCCAAGCTAACCAGAGAAAAAGAGATTTTTTGGTTGGAATATGGGAGCTCCAAAATTTAGAAAACCGACATACCTCAGCCTGGTTGGTTTCTAAACAACATAGTCGATTGTATGTATCCGCCACCATTATATTGTCAACCTTCATCTTGCCGCGCCATATGATCGAGTCTCTAGCCGAGTCTCTATGGATGCTATACCGTTGGAGTTGCAGAAAAATCAAATTCTAGCACAGAGCTGCCTATCCCTGCAGACCCAGTGCTGCAGAGGGCTTCCAGATGGGGCAATTATGTTGCCAAGTCGAAATGACTTGATTCCATAAGTAAATGACCACTACATTTAGACGAAAAACGAGAGGGTCTGAGAGAGCATTGATATCCCCTAGTCCGCAAATATAGTCCCGTCCAATAGCGATGTGATGAACCGTGCCTTGTCTCCATGAAAGCATAGGGAAAATTAGGCGATATATCTTCATAAAACTGCGCCACACCACCGAACTGGAGTTGCAGCCGATGTGCCTCTTGCGCAACCAAACCTAAAAATCTACGTCTTTCAGATATTTATGTTTGATAATTTGACTTCAGATGCCATCACCAAAGATCCCGCGCCATAATGATTTGAGCAAGAGAGCATGTCCAAATATTTTTTAGTGCAAAATACCTCAACCGGCTTGCCGCTTCAGCATGGAGATATGGTCAAGTTTAGTGAGGTGGAATTTTTTCCGCTGCTGCATACCAGACCAGATAAAGTGAGAAATAATCTTGTTTAGTTTCTTGATGATGGATATTGGTAGATGGAATAAATGTGCGCAATACACACCCATCTGGGTAATCACAGTGAGGATGAAATTGGTAGATGGAATAAATGTGCCCAGTACACACTCATCTGGGTAATCACAGCCTGAGTGAGGATGAATCGGCCACCCATTGAAAGGAAACGGAATTCCCAACCCTATATTTTCCTATAAAATATGTCAATAAGCCACTGCCAGTCTAGGACCCTCTAATTACAAGGCTTGATGAGGAAACCAAGATATTTAATCCCACCAAACATGTTCTCAGAAGCAATCCCAAATAGATTTAAGCTCGTTCAGCTATCAAGAATTAGAAAATATATCAAATTACAAATATCTGGACATGAAAATACCTCGAAACCAGATCAACTTGGCTGAGTGCAAAAGGTCTGGTAATATTTCTCTTTGTAACTCTGGTGTTTGAACCAAAACCATTGCTTATGGGAAATAATTCCATCATTTTCACGTGACTGGATGCCTTAGAGAGTCTCGTAAATCCCTTGGCCTCGTGATTAACATGAGCCAAATCACCTTGCTTCTCCTCTGAAAGTCCGATTTATGAAAGCACCTTTTGCATCATCTGTTGTTTTATCCGTGACAGAGCTTGCAAGTTATTGCATTCATCAAAATACATACAAAATCAACAAAAACATTTTGCTAAAACAAGAACAGAAGACAAATTTAAGGAAAGACTGCATATTGCACCAGTCGGTTCGAAAATAAAGTTGCGAGACAAACTCAAGGCGTTTGGAAAAGAAAGCATACGTCTCGGCTTGGCTTGTTGTTTTCCAGGTTCGAATTCCAAACTAGTACTGTAATTTAGGCCTGGTCCGCTTGATTCAAAGTCTTTCTAAATGTGCACAAACTCGAAAGCTACAGATGCACTTGGAGACATAGCGGGCAAACTGAATTGTTCCTATAAATCACCAAAATTTCCGTTGCAGCCTTCCTTTTCTCAAAGCTCTGATACTCCTGGAATTAATCAAGGAGTCGAATACATGTAGATTATTTTATTTCTAAGTAAACTCTTCCATAATGATATTTTCCTGGTGAGAGGTGATTTTGATCTGATAAAATCACTTGAGGAAAAGAAGGGTGGCATTTTCCATCTTGACAGTAACTCACACCTCTTCCACAACATTATTAACTCGATGAACATGGTGGAAGTCCCTATCCGCGATCGAATCCACACCTGGAACAACAACAAAGGAGGTAAACATCAAATTTCTTGTTTGTTTAATCTCTTTTTAATCTCTAAATCTTTTCTTGCTAAAGATATTTTCTTGGGAGCTTCTATTTTAACAAGCATGGGGTCAGTTTAATCACCCATTTTCCTTGAGCTTGACATCAAATAGGCCCCAATAACAGACCATCTAGATTTGAAGGCTTATGGCTGTAGGATCCTTCCTCTGTGGATAAATCCAAGGAATGGTGGAAGGAAATGGAACTCCAAATCCATTCCCCAATGCCCATATTCTAGAAAACACTAAAAGCCCTCAAGGCTCAAATCAAAAGATGGCCCCGAGGAAGAGTTTATGAATATTCTCCAAGAAAAAAACTAATTAAAAGTCCAAATGGGATACATACAATAACAACTTATCCTATAGTGTTGATCTGAAGCCTTATCTCAACAGAAAGGATCTATCTTGGTGCAATAATAAGAAAGAAGGAAACATGAAGAACAACTCTAGAAACATAAATCATAAATCAATTTGTTAAAACAGGAAGAGAAAATTACTAGATTCTTCCACATATTTATGCTCTAGCATCACCACCACAACCAAATATTTTCCCTTCTAGAAAAATCTAGAAAAAAACTCACATATGCAAGGACCTGTAAGGGGAGCTCAGGAATTTCTACAGTAATCTCTTAAAAGAACCCTCGACCAATAGGCTAACTTCCATTAGAAAAATAGTTCCCACATCCATTGTCTAGTTTCCCATGATCATAATGTCGTTGTCATGATAGAAACCACCCTTAAAGATCTGGAAGAGGTGGTCATGAGTATTCCTAAAAGTAAAGCCCCCAAGCCTAATGGCTTTACCATAAACTTCTTTCAAGTCTGTTGGCCATTCCTAGGCCTATAAATTTTAGAGGTGCCAAAGAATTCAGAAAGATGAGATTTGCCCTTCCTACTCTCAATGCAACCTTCCTCACTCTTATCCACAAGTCACATAACTATGTAGCTTACGGCCTGTATCCCTTTGTAATGTCCTTTATTAAACTATTTCAAAAATAATAGCCAACCATCTAAAATCCCTTCTACCCTCACTCATTTCAAGGAGCAATAAGGTTATGCAGAAGGGTGCCAAATCCTAGATGGCATCATTGTTACCCATAAGCTCATCCACTCCTTGAAAATACTCAAGAAAGTGAGAATGGTTATTAATCTTGACTTCTCTAAGGCATTTGATAAACTAAGCTACTCGTACCTTTATCACACCCTCACAGCTTTCAACTTCTCTCAAGATTAAACTGATTGGATTTGTTTTCTCTTCTCCTCACCTTTCTTCTTCATTCTCCTCAATTCTCCTCAATGGTTCTCCCACCAAAACCTTCAACTCTTCAAGGGGCATTAGGAAAGGATACCCCCTATTTCCCTTCCTATTTGTCCTTGTAGTTGAATGTCTTGGTAGAGTGCTTCAAGCTAGTAGAAGGAAAGGCTTATTATCCTGTATTCACCTTAGTAATTCCATGAATCCCCCACTCACCAACAATTTATTAAAGACACAATGTTAATGGTTCAGCCTTCATTCAAAGAATCTAAATCTCTCAAGCAGAGTTTGGATGAGATTTTATGGGCATCTAGAACTTCCACTAACCCCTCCAAATTGCAAATTTTCTTCTTCAATATCCATTTAGGAATCCAATCCCATCTGGAGAGAATGTTCATCTTCCAATGATCTTCCCTTCCCATCATCTACCTTAGTGCCCCTCTCACTGGCAAATCCTTAAAACAATTCATTGGTAATATCTTCTTGATAAAATATCCAATAAGCTCAATAATTGGACCTTCTGAGATTTAAACATCATTGGGAACCTCACACTCCTCAAGTTTGTTCTCCAAGCTTTACCCATTTATAGAATCTCAATCTTGGTGGCCTTAAAAGGAGCACTTAGAACCATTCAAAATATCTACAAATCTTTCTTTTGGAGGGGGCGATGGGGTCGACGTATGAGTAGATAACCCAAGTGGGCCCTTGTGGCCTGGGACAAACTCTTCCTTCCCAAATCTTGGGGCAGCCTTATGTTTGAGACTTCGAAACTTTCAGTAAGGATGTTATGGGTGCCAAATTGTGGTGGTGTTGGATTCAAAAGGGCCAATATCTCTGGAAAATTTTATGGCATGAAAAATGCATACCTCACCACTCTCTTATCCAAAAACTAAAGTTGGATCATTCAATGTCAGGATCTTCTATATGGACTCTTGCTGAAAATAACAAATCTCTCATACAAACCCATAGCTTTTGGGAAATATGCACGCACTTGTGGCAGGACTCATGAAAACAAATGCCTAAATTGGACCAACAAGAGAATCTCAATTATCTAAAAATATTCTTGGTAGGCAATGGTTACATGCAAGTAAATCAACATTGTTGGCCTCAACACAGAAGATCTTCATGGTGTGCTCAGAAAACAATATATGACTGGCCTTCGAGAATTCCCTTATGGTTATGGAAAACACTACAACGTCATCTTGAGCAATGCCTTATCCTAGTCGCAGATGGCATTGACACACTATGTTGGGGTTATCGATCAACAGGCATATTCACTATGATGGAAGCGTATCCTTGGCCACTAATACCATCTATGCCCCTAATGCTAACATGTGGCCCAATATTTCTCACTTCTTATGGCTATTGGCTTGGAAGAGAGCCCTGACATGGGATAAAATCATCAAAAAGGACTACGAAGGATCCTCTATTTTCTATATGTGTAGAGCTGGTCTCGAAAGTGTTGAGCATTTTTTCATTTGTGGATCAAGTTTGGACAAAATTATATTCCTACTTAAGGAAGTAGGAAGATAGACACAACTCACTCTTGGAAACAATCTCAGCTTGGAAGCCCTTCCCTTTCAAAAGCAAAATCCTTAATAAAGCATGGTCTCTCTTCCCTTGATTCATATTTTGGTTGATTTGGAAGGAAAGAAATAACCAGATTTTCAAGTAAAGTCCATCCTCTTCTTATTCTGTTTGGTATAAAGTATCATTTAGTGTAATAGAGACCACCCTCCTCTCCTCGCGGACTGCCAACAACTAGTAGATCTCTCTATCTAAAGCACCATTTTATTCTACCTTTTAATTTTTCAACCAACATCCACCCACCCAACCTCTCTCTCTCCTCATCCCCCCCTCCCCCCTTACTTGGGCCCCCTTTCTTCTCGGCTTTATCAAATACAAATTCGACAGTGCATCCAAAGTCAACCCAAGACAAACAAGTTATGGAGGTATCCTTAGGGATGACAACAACAATCTATTATTTGTGGTTGTTGGCATTTTAGGCCACCCCACCAATAATGTAGTTGAATTCTCATAGGAAGTGGGATTGTAAATTGCCAACCAGCAGGGTTTCATTAGGCTCATGGTGGAAGGAGACTCTATGTTAGTCATCTCCACCATCAAGAAAATTTTATCGAACACTTCTATTGACAAGCTACCCAAAAGTTTGTGCCTGGGGAATTTCCTTCACAACAAAGCCATTCTTTTATCTTCCAATAGCTCTGTCATCCTCCATGTTTTTCTCTCTAATAATAAACTTGCTAAGAATTTACCCAACTTAGCATGCTCATAAACACAAGCTTAAGCTTTCTAGACCCAAGTCAACCATCTCCTCCTCCCCATCAATCTCCCCATGCAACTCCATGGTTCTTTCAGACCTCTCCACCTAGGCTCCTTCAGATACTTCTGACCCCCCCATTGGGTTGCCTCGCCTAAAGACCTTACAACATCCATCGGTGTGTCTACTACAATATGATTGGCATTGGTTTCTTTGTGTCTTACAACAGTTCCATCATTTTTTAATGAAGTCTCTTTTAGCACTTATATACTTTCACCAGGGTTACAACAACCTAGTTACTCAATTGTTTTTTTGTTATACTTTATGTTCTAATGACTTTGGTCATACTCTTATCTATTACAATATGTATGTAATTTCTTAGAGTTGTAGCCTCTTGGATTTGTAGTCTACATTTTGGTTTCTGGTCTAATTTCTCTAATAATAAATCGTAGTAAAAATAAATTTAACCATGTTGTATATTTTTTATTTTCAAAATAGATGGATAAATTGGTTTATAATAACTTTATTTTATTTAAAAATGTATACTTGGATTACGTTAATATGGCATAATTATAAAAGAATTGAAAAGATAATCAGAACCATCCTTCTTCTTGAGGGAGTGCAGCGGTCCTAGCTGGCTCATATCCGTGCCTTTCTCCACTACTTGCTAAGGATTACTCGTCCTTATTGGGTGAGCAATCCTCCTTCAATGTCTCTCGTTTCACCCGTGTCGTACTCTACTGATTTGATTTATATTCAGAAGAGGTTGGGCAGCACTCCATCCCATCTACTAGGATGAAGGCAGTGAAATCAAGTTAAGGGTAGTCATAGCGTGGCAACTGCCCTGTTGCTATTTAGACTCAATCATAGCGTGGCAACTGCCATGTTGCTATTTAGACTCTGCTACTTAATGGTACATAATTATAAACCAAAATATAAAATATATACTTAGATTTCTTGAATTTTACATAATTGAAAAGGGAAGTGAACTTAAAAATTAATGTTGCATAATAAACAAAATTAAAATGCGAGTAGAGTTGTAGTTGATGACAACTTCACCTTATTAAAGAATTCACCACATCAATCTATATTACATAACAAATTTCGTTAGATTCCCATGGAATTTATAATTTATAAGAGTTAGGTACGTGAAATTTATTTCTATGCATAACAATGTTATTATGTTGCAACTTATAATATGGAATTTGATATTATTTTATTTATATACGAAGCTCATAAACGTACCATGGAGTTTTGTCCACGATAACTCTATTTTATTGAAAATTAAATACTTAAGGAAATACTTGGATTACATAATTATAAACGAATTGAAAAATTAGTTGGACTTATATGTTAATGTTGCATAATTCTAAACCAAATAAAAATGTGAGTGCAGTTGTACTAGATGACAACTTTACCTCATTAAAAATCACCAAATCAATCTATATTACTTAACAAATTTCGTTACCGAGATTCCCATGAAATTTATATAGTTAGAAAATAACTAAATACTCGTGGACTTGTAAACATATTGCCAACGTACATGATGTACATTACCAACTTTCTACTCTTCACGTCACATATAAGATCCCTCAAGAGATACACTTCTCTTTTTTTTTTTTTTCTATAAAATTATGAATAATCTATTTTCATTTTGATAAAATTATGAATAATCTCTTTACAATAAATGAAAGAATAAAGAAATTTCTCAGCAGCTCCAGGCTAACAACCCGAACGATGTGAGAATGGAGGCGGTGCTTGCTTCTGCTCACGGTGGTACTCGAGAGAAAACGTTCGTTCGCTCAATTTAATGTGGATGAAAACGATTTGGTTAAAAGATTAGAAAATGCCGCGTGATGCCATTAAGGGTCCATACCATCCACCAACATCTGAAAATCACTGTGATGAGCAAGCCAACGAGAGGATGATCTGGTTGTCTGAATCTTTCCTGGCTTTCCAAGGCAATGTCGCTGGTTTCATCGTGGTGTAAGGAGACACTCTCTTAATTCTGTACCAATTTTTTTTTATCTTTTTAGTACTCATGATTTGCCTACTCAGTCATCTAAATTTACACTAAATATAATTATCGTAATTGATTTAAATGCTGGATTTTCTATTCAATCTTTTGAATATACATACTTTTTAAAAATGATATAGAGTTTATTTACCTCTCCTTTCGTTTTTGGAGGAAGTGTTTCACAGATAATTTCGGGACAATTTCCAGGCCTGCGCGCGAAAAAAGTTGAAAACAATGTAAAAACACAATTTTCAATCTTGAAAGCCTTTTTATACTTTTTACATTCTGTAGAATAGTATGAAGTTATGAACCACATTTGTCACTATAAAATATTTTACGATCCACGTCTTACCTACGGGAAGTCTTTCACGCTGATCTTCATTGTCAACGTTCGATGCAGGGTTATGATGCAGCGGTTTCAATATCTGTTGGATTTTGCTGATATTAATCTGAGGTCTTCTTGTCTTCCTCAAACTTATAGAGCCGGCAAACCTAATAATGGCTTAATAATGGCTTTTGCCTGTCACGAAAATGACGAAATAAGCCTGCGAATAAATTAAAGAACGCGAAGAGGACTAAAGATGCAAACGTTTCGTCAAAAATATATACGAAATTTGTTGTGAAAGTATAAAATTTGTTGCTGAGATCAATATAATACCTTCTCAGCGGGAACATTGTAAAAATTCACCATTCCGCTATAAAAAATAACAAATTGACTTGTGGACTGTTGCGCGGGGGTTTTTGCTGGAACCGATCTGCTTCAAATAGTGCACAAAACACAAAGTTAACCTTATCATACATTTAAGCTCGCTCAACTATCAAGAATTAGTAAATATATCAAATTACAAATTTCTGGAGATGAAAATACCTCGAAACCGGATCAGTGTGGCTGATTGCAAAGGGCATAATAATGTTTCTTTCTGCAACTCTACTGTTTGAACTGAAACCGGTGCATACGGGAAATAATTCCATGAATTCCGCATGACTGGATGCCTCAGAGCGTCCACTAAGTCCCTTGGCCCGATGATTGACATGAGCCAAATCGCCTTGCTTGTCATCCGAAAGCTTGATTGACGAAAGCACCTTTTGCATCATCTGCGGTTTTATCCGTGACAGATCTTGCACTGTTACATTCATCCAAATAAATACGAAATCAGCCAAAACATTCTGCTAAAACAAGAATAAAAGACAAATTTAAGGAAAGACTGCATATTGCACCAGTCGATCTGAAAATAAAGTTGCGAGACAAATTCAAGGCGTTTGGAAAAGAAAGCATACATCTCGGCTTGGCTTGTTGTTTTCCAAGGCCGAATTGCAAACTAGTACTGCAATTTACGCATGGTCCGCTTGATTCAGAGTCGTTCTGAACGCGTACAAACCCGAAAGCTATAGATGCACTTGGCGACATAGCGGGCAAACTGAATTTTTCCTATAAATCACCAAAATTTCCGCTGCAACTTAAGTTTCTCAAAGCTCTGATACTCCTGAATCAATCAAAGCGCCAAATACATGTTGCTAACAAATAATTGGCAGGCAGGGGTGGTGATAAAGGAAAGGTGAGTAGAATACGCTACCTTGCAAGATATAGGTGTATATTTCGCACGTGCTCATCACCATTAGCGAGCTAAACAAAAGGGTATTTACTCCTCTTAAAGCAAAAGCTACGTTCATGTTGTGAAGTCTGGTTAAATAAAGCCACAGACATTCCGAAATATGGAACGTTTCCGTCACACAACAGTAAAATCCAAGTATATAAGCTGGACGAACGGGTTTCAGCGGTGTGCTAAATGTGCCTGTCAACATGGCGGGGTTATCGCTTGCTATTGAATTTAAAGGAAACACAGGCAGATAAAATTGCAGTCATTCAATTCACATTGGGCCCTTCGGGTTTACCGCTTACCAGTTACCAACTTACCACCTGTAAATTTTAATACGTACAAGATTCCATTAATGAGTCCTGTCGCGACCTGCGGGGAAATAATCCATCGTTTAAAGTTTTATCGTCAATTTACCACCAAATCCCCATCACTTGTAAGTTGTGAATCTGTGATGTGCTGTAGCCTGTAAGTTGTGACTCAGAGTCATCTTCACTGCTTGTCTCTGTGTAAATTGGTGGGAGAATTGGGTTATGGTAGATAGGCCTTTCGAAAGTCGATGTCGGCCATCACCCCGTTGATTTGTAGACTGTGCATTGTGAATCAAGTATTTTGCATTCTTTTGTTTTGCTTTTTCTGATTACGAGTTCCAACGTCCGTGTGCTCTTAACAGTGGGAGCTGTAGGGAACTCTCTTTATTTTTCTGAAAGATTTTGTGTTGGGTTCTGCTATGTATATCCTCCCGAATATGGATATCTTCATTTGAAAATGGAATGGGGGTATGCATGTCTTCTGACGATGAATATTTACATGTAAAAACTGGGATAGAGGAGAGATGGATAAGAAGAAACAACATCTATAATTTGCATCACAAGTGTAGGTACTCCTTAATATTGGTTTTGCTTTGCTGTTATGGTTCTGTACCATTGATTTTCGTTATGATATCTAGTTTACCAGTGTTTTGTCTTGGAATTCAGTAAAACATTCCAGGATTACATTTTGTGCTTTTGTCAAATCAGAAGGTAAGCATTGATGCGTACCATGTTTTCAAAATCCCAAAGAAGAATTTGATATGCATCTACTGGTTTTCTTTGTCTGCCATAGGGAAGTTGCATGCTAACAAGATTCTTCAACTTGTTACGGAGATGATGCTATTTGTCGTTCTAAACGATGCGTAGAATTTTTTAGAAAGAACTTGCATTATTCAAGTTGTTATTTGAAAAAACATTACTTTTGTTTTGCTAGTATATTTCTTTCATTTTTGAATTGCAATGGTTTTAGCGATGTTGCCTTCCTCCATTTTTGAATTAGTTAAAATCACAATGATGGCAAAATCTGTGATGGGCCTATTTTCTGGGATGATTCCCGTGAAGATTATTGACTTGATATGTTGCTCCCATATTCGATCAAGATCATGTCTTCGCGGTTTTGGACTCGTTTGATTTCGAATGTCTTTTGTTAAGTCTTACAACCCCATATTAATATTGGGTGATGTAAGTTGATAATTCCTGTGTTGTTTTTGAACACCATTTTATTCCTTGGGCAAATTAAACTTTTCTACCCTTCTTTTCTACCCTACTTTTCTACCCTTCTTTTTCTTGGGTATGTCTTTTTTCTTTTTCTTTTGGGTTCTTTCTTTGCCCAAGGATACAAAATTTTCTCTATGACTTCTTGGTAATTTTGTTGAATAATATTTGTAGTGTTATATGGGTTTTCTTCCTTGTCTAGTTTGGCGTCATGGGGATCTAATAATTGTCCACCCTTTGGCTTTTGGGTATGTCTTTTTTTCCTTTTCTTTTGGGTTATTTCTTTGCCTAAGGATACAAGATTTGTAAATGTTAGAAAAAAAAATAAAAAATTTGTGAGTCTTTCCTCATCCACAAATCCACCTCTACACATCCTGGAAAAAGTAAAAATTATTTTTGTGAGTCTTTCCTCATCCACCTTTAAGAACTGCCCCAAAGAATTCTGGATTAGGCCCTCTAAAAACTTAGGGCATAATGCTTGTCCGAAATCCTTTGGGCAAAGTTTGGGCTCCATATGGAAAAATAAGCCCCTTTTACTCTTCATTTGCATAGATTTTAACATAGAAAACTCCCTCCCTAAACACAAAGATACCTGTGCTTCGGTGAGTCTGTAAATCCTAAACACATAGACCAAAACCCTAATAAAATTCATCTTCTAAAATCTCATGACTTATATTTTATTCACAATTTATTTTATTTATTTTTAAATTAATAAAATTAATCTATGAAAGTAAATTACAATTATATAAATTACAATTATATATATATATATATATATATATATAAAATAATGTACCATAACTATGGCATATGGGATTATGTCAAAAAAGTTTGAGTTTTTGTTATCTATTCACACTTTTATTTTATTTATTTATATATTGATTAAATTAATTTATGAAATTAAATTACAATTTTATATAATAATAATAATAGTAGTAGTATGACATATGGGATTACATGAAAGGATTTTGAATTTCTATTATCTATTCATACTTTTAAGTTGATGAATACCATGTTATCTCTTACCATAGAGTTTTTACATATTTATGTAGAATTTGTTTATAATTCGGTAAAATTTGTTTAAAATTTATTAAAAATTTATTCAAATAACAAGAATTTTAAGAATTTTATATCTCATTTTGAGGTTAAAAAAATATATTAAAAAATAAAATAAAGCTTAGACTAAAAATTGTTTAAACGCCAAAAACTCCAAAACTCTTATAATACATACAGCTTATAATACATTGACAACTTATAATACATCCATTGACAACTCCCATATTTTTTTTTGAAATATGAGTAACACTGACGTTAGCAACACTGACGTGCCTGGCCTGCCATATTTCACCTCTTGATTTACTCATTGTTACCGCAGTCCCCTTTTCATTGCCAAGTAAAGTGGATTCAGAATCAATTACATGGTACCTTGGATGAACTTTGGCGTTTCGGTGATGTATCCATATCAAAACCAGAAAGTTACAAGTGCTTGTATTTATGTCACAACAGATCATATCCGATCTCTGTGCGAACTCCACGTTAATCGTAACCGTCTGTTAAAGCAACGGTCTATATTAAACGCGTTTTTTTCTAAATTTATATCATTTAATTAGCGAAATTGGCATCCATATAAGGTAGTCTGCCTCTCTCTTCAGTATGATGATATGAATGAATGATATTGTGTTACTTTTACTAGTTATTTTTGGGTAAATAAAAATATTTAGAGTGTTTCGGTTTTTTTTTTCAAAATCAACTTTATGAAGGTTGCTTGTCACATTTTATGAATATAAAAATAAGTTATGATGGCTTTTGTGGTTTTTTCTCGTATCTGTGTTTCCTTATTTTATGGATTTTTTTCTGTTAATATGTGTTTCCTTGTTTTACGACTTTTCTAAATATGGTTGTTAGCTTTTTTTAACAACATAAACTCGCACCAGCGTTCTCACTGTAATAAATTGTATATGTAAAAGTTTTTTATATCAATTCATGTAAAAGTTTGTTATATCATATTTGATAACAGCTCTGTTATATTGTTTAGTTTTGGATTTTTGTTGTAAAATTTCATTTGTTGGATTAGTTAATTGAATTTGTTAAAGATGTATTTTTATAATTTTATTAAATGATTTATTTAGATTTATTTTTAGCGTATGGGATTTTTAGCAGCATACCAGTGCAAGATTATTTTTTTAATATGGTTTTAGTTGATGAAATGAAATTCATATATACTAAATACTTTATTTTTATTATATAGGTATTATATATCAAAAATGTCTTCAAAAAAAGGGAATCAACTTTCTATCAAATTTTTTTTTGGATGGTCTAATACATCACAAGCTTCATTGCCTGACAAAGAAGATCATGATTTTGATCTAAATGAAGATTTAGATGTCTTGGGGCATAATGAAGAATATGATATCTTGGAGCATAATGAAAAAAGTGATGAAGAATTTCACCACGGAGAACCTAACACCCAAAAGAAAAGAAAAATGAAAGTAAAAAGAGAGTTTCGTGATCAGTGGAAAACTAAGTATAAGTGGTTGAGAGAGGCAAAGCATGAAGGAAAAACAGTTATGAAATGCATATATTGTGAAATGCATAAGGCAATGGGGCCATGGGGAATTGGGACTGGTTGCTCTACATTGCAACATGGTTCTATAATTGTTCATGCTAATTCAAGCATTCTTAAACTCTCACAGGGAAAGTGGATATGTGGAAATGAGAAGAAGGCGAAGTCTATTACAGAACACATTGCATGCATTGATGATATGAACAAAGAAAGAGTCATCACTACTATGAAATTAGTATATTGGATGGTGCAAGAGGATCTACCACTTTCAAAATATGAATCTCTTTATTTTCTTACAATGTCTTTACACATGGCAAATATGCCAAAGAACAAAGAGTACACATCGTATACAAATCACATCGCTGCAAAAGAATTCCTTTTTGCTATATCTCAGTACCTTGAAGAGCTACAAACTTCCAAAATGCTAGATAGCCCTTTTTTTCATTGATGTTAGATGAAAGTACAGACCGTAGTTTAGAAAAACAACTTGTGGTTTATGCCACGTTTTTAAACTCAAAAGGATTGGGTCCTCCAATTTAACAGTTTTTAAAGCTCATAAATGTTTGCGATGGAAGAGGGAAAACAAATTATGATGCAATCAAACATTTAATGGCATCAAGGGGCCTTTCAACAGAAAGATTGATAGGAGTTTCCACAGATGGCGCTTCTTCAATGGTTGGTAATGAAAATGGTTTTATCACTTTCTTGAAGAAAGATGTACCTAATCTTGTAGGTGTTCATTGCATTGCTCATCGTGAAGCCTTAGCTGCATCAGATGTTTCAAAAAAAATACCTGAATTATTATTTGTTGAGAAATTAGCAAATAAGGTATATTCTTGGCTGCAAAATTCTACGAAAAGAAATAGCCAACTTATTTCTCTACAGGAACTTATGCAACTTGAAACTCTTCAAGCTCAAATCCATGGAGTTAGATGGCTTTCAAGGGGACAAGTCATTGAAAGACTTGTTGCACTTATGCCTCCCATATTAACATTGTGGAAAAATGAAAGAAAAGGCTCATGGTATGATAAGGCAAGAATTGTTTCAGTACAATTTTGTTTACATATGCTTGCAGATATAATGTGTGAATTAAACAAGTTGAACAAGCAATTCCAAGAAGAGTACATTGATGTCAACTCTTTAGGGGCAGCCATAGATGTCACGGTAAACACTTTGAAAAGGTGGTTTTTAAGAAGCGACACATTTGCAGATGGCACATGTTATTTATCTAAATTTATAGATGCTTCTAAATTTGGCTTTCTAGAAATTTGTGATAAGGAGGGGCTTGTTCACAAGCATGAATTACGATTTGTAGCAATTCCACATGCATATGTTGATTGTATTGATATACAAAAACAATCATGGAAACCGTGTATTGAGGGTTCAATAGAAAGTTGCAAACAACTTGCAAAAGATTATGTTCAAGCTCTCGTAGAGAATTTGAACGCAAGATTCCCTGATCTTGCATTTTTCAACTTAGCAAGATTGTTTAACCCTTGCCATTATTTAGAGGATGTTCATGGCAGAGAATGAAATTCAAAGCATTGGCTCGAAAATATTTTTCAACACTTGCAACATCCTTATTATCAAAGTGAAGAAAACAAAACTACATTTGATTTTGATGCTTGTTTGAAAGAGTTGCATCCATTTGTTGACACTCTTCCTGTTAATTGCGAGGGATCATCCATGAAAGATGCATGGAGGATTTTTTATATTGCAGGGTTGCATACAAATTTTCCTCACATGTAAAAATTATGGCAGGCGATACTTACTATTCCTGCAAGTACAGTTGCTTGTGAGAGAGGATTCTCAAGACAAAACATAATAAAGGATGTCCGAAGAACAAAGCTATCATTAGTTGCATTGGATGCCTTGATGCGGGTGTCTCTAATAGGGCTTGATTCATTGATGGTGGCATGGGATAGGGTATTTGACATCTAAAAAGATGATAAAGAAAGGAGAACCTTAAATATGTAAAGTTTTTGCTTTTATTTTTATGTTTGTAATAGTGGTGTTTTGACAATTACCTCTTTTGGTGAAACTTTCCAAAATTTAATTTCTGTACATGGTGATATTGTATCTACTTTTTGAACATTTACATAGTTCAAGCTCTTTACTATTCCACGGGGCAGCCCAGTCAACTTTAGCCTGGTTCAATTTATAAATTAATTGTGAAAGGTTCTTTGAAGCAGTTTAAAAATAAATAAATAATCCATTAAAAAAATATGCTATGCTTGATTTTATTCTTAACAAACCAGTTCACAGAGCACAGACGAGGTGGAGTTGGTGCGATCGTTGCTCAAAGTGGACACCTAAGGAGGACGGTCGCATGGTAAGTACCCTCCTACTGTTTCAATCTCAGAAACCGAATATTTTTTCTATGTTCCTGCATTTCTGTCAAGGTTCTATGCTATTAACTACCGCCACACTCCTTAGTGGGCACTTCATTCTATTCAATTTAGGAGTGTGGGAGAATCAACAAATTCACCAGTTATAACAGTGACTTAAAATTTGACTGCCCTCTGTGCAGTCCGGTCCAAGTTCTGTCCATATATTTGATTGTTGGGTTTCACATTGAATGAATGTTTGAGTATTGAGTTTTGCATTGGAAAGTGGGTATCACAGGATTTTGTTGTGATTGAATTCTGAGTAAGGGGTTTACACCCATGAATTTTGCGCAGTAAGTCTTCTATATGTTTGAAATTTCAGTAGAGCTTGATGCATTGAATCCATTTTCCTTTAGTGGGATATTAAACCAGCTGAATTCTAAGTAGTGGGTTATGTAAAAAAATGAGCTTTGTTTTGTATTTGTTGTAAAAAATTGCACTGGACTTTCAACAACGGTTTGTGCAGTAAATAGCATTAGACTGTTGGGTTTTGTCCGAAATGAAGTTGAACACAACTTCTTCACGATGGTAATCTTACCATCCACAATAAAAGTGTAACTAAGTTTAATAAAAATAAATATTTATGATATTGGCTGTGCAGAACGAATGGTGCTAAATAAAGAAATTTCTCAGCAGCTTCAGGCTAACCACCCCAACGATTTGAGAGTGGAGGCGGTGCTTGCTTCTGCTCACAGTGGTACTCGAGAGAAAACGCGTTCGGTCGCTCAAATTAATGTCGATGGAAACAATTTGGTTAAAAGATTAGAAAATGCGGTGTGATGCCATTAATGGTCAACACCATCCACCGACATCTGAAAATCATTGTGATGAGCACGCCAACGAGAGGATGACCTGGTCTTCTGAATCTTTCCTGGCTTTCCGAGGCAATGTCGCTGGCTTCATCGTGGTGTAAGGAGACACTCTGTTAATTCTGTACCAAAAAAAATTCATCCTTTTAATACACATTTGCCTACTCAGTCATCTAAATTTACACTAAATATAATTATCGTAATTGATTTAAATGCTGGATTTGCTATTCAATTTTCTGAATATACATAATTTTTAAAAATCATATAGAGTTTATATACCTCTCCTTTCGCTTTTGGAGGAAACGTTGCACAGATAATTTCGGGACAATTTGCAGGCCTGCCCGTTTTCAATCTTGAAAACCTTTCTTTATAGCTTTTCACATTCTGTGGAATAGTATGAACCACATTTGTCAATATAAAATATTTTACGATCTGCGTCTTACCTACGGGAAGTCTTTCAGGCTGATCTTCGTTGTCAGCGTCCCATGCAGGGTTATGATGCAGCGGTTTCAAGATCTGTTGGATTTTGCTGATATCAATCTGAGGTGTTCTTGTTTTGCTGATATCATCTTAATTTTATTGTTTTTAAGAATTTTATTATAGTGATACAATTTCAAACAAAGAATGCAATTTTTTGTTATTTAAAATATATTTTTGAATGCATAAATGCCTTTAACACCTTGAAAAACCCTTCGGGCTCTCGAATGAATAATTATACACGTTAAACAGTTTAAATTCAAGTTTTTAAATATTTTGCGAGAGTTTGATTAGTCATTATACACATTAAACAGTTTAAATTCAAGTTTTTAAATATTTACAGTTTAAATTCAAGTTTTTAAATATTTTGTGAGAGTTTGATTAGTCATGAAAATTGTGATATCGTTTATAAATTAGGCTATGTCAAAACAAATAATTCATAAAGTTTAATGTTTACTAGGAATAATGATTACCATGATTGATTATACTTGAACTTTGAAATTAAATTAAATTAAATATTCGTTAAATTAATTTAGGCATATAAGTTAAATGGTTGGTAAATATTGATTGATATTAATGAAGAATAAACATCATAATCAATGATAAACATCAAAATACTTATTTCATAAAATTAACTAAATTATAACTTTATTTTAAATTATTTTTATTATTAATTAAAAAAATATGTAATTTCAATTTTACCATGAAAATCCTTAGCATATAAGGAGCTTTGTTATAGTACCATGGACCAATATCATGACTTATCAATACCACATGTCTATAAAACCATAATTATTAGATGAGATTTCAGTGTAAAAGTGCCCATGGAATTTTCATGTAATTTCCATGTCATAATATATAAATCAACTAAAATATTTTAAATTTAACATGAGGTACACGTAAATATTTTGGACGGAAAAGAATAACAACTAATTTTTTTATTATATTTTTGACTTATCTCTTTATAAGTTTACTCAAATTGCAAGTGTAGACACTCGCTAAATGCGAAGTAAATTCCACATCCAACAACTACCCATTATACATACTTCTGAGAAGACTCGCATTGATAAAATTGGAGATACATTAAAAAACATGTCTCACACACTTTTTAATTTATTTTCAATTTTATCAATGTGGGTCTTCTCAAAAGCATGTATAATGAGTATTCGTTGGATGCATAATTTAATTCTGCATCAACGAGTGTCTACACTTAAAATTTGAGTAAACATATAAGGAGATAAGCCAAAAGTACTATTAAAGAAATTAGTTTTCTTCTTTTTCCTCCAATATTCAACTTTTATATTATTATTTTAACTATTATATTATTATTTTTCTTTAACGTGCCACTTTTAGGTTGAAATTTCCAGTTGTTGACATTATTTTTTAAAATTAATTAATTTTATTAAAAGGATAAAAAGAACATCACTACTTTTGAGATAAATCTCAAACTTTGATCTGTGAATACTATTACGAATATTTGAGAATATTTTGGGGAGGTTAAATCTTTAACATACACATAATGATTGTTGATAATTAAGTTAAAATACTAGAAACCCTAATCCAAAATAGACATGCATATATTCATAACTAGCAACTTGAAATCCCATATCTATTAACTTATAAATCTCATATCTATTTCTTTGTATTACCTTGAAAATTCAAGATACATCATTGATAGATCATTTGCATAAAGTATATCAACCTTGGTGTGCCACAAGGGAAACCAAATGTGTTGGTTGATAGAAATAGAGACAGAGTGTTGATCTAAAGATGATCTAAGGTTGTCAATTATGTCAACCCAAGCAACACTAGGGGCTACCCTGATCTTGCAAGGGAATTTTGAATTGACAAATTACTCTATTTTGAGTCAAGGATCTTCTAGATAGATTCTACTCGTTGAGATGTTTGCAGTGATATATGGCACGCCAGGTGATTCTTCACGGTTTGAGAGATATTCATGTTTGAAGTTAGTAACCCCAGTTAGTGGGCTAAAACCCTATGGGGTTGTGGCATGGCACTCATAATTGGTTTTGGTAATTGAATAATCATTAATTAATAATTTTTTAAGCTCCTAAAATCCCTCCAAAATTCTCTATAGAAGCCCCTCTCAACTTTATAAAAAGAAATCTCATATATCCTCCAAATGTAGTGATTGTGACATTTTCGCTACAACTTCATTTATGCGAAGTCTTAGATTCCGAAATGAAAACCCATTTGATTTACAATCCTGATGAACATCGTGAATGAATTCCAGATCTTGGTTCACTATATTTTCGGAGATATGATCTGTGAAAGCTAGGGCTTTTGCAGGCTCCCGAATTTCATCTCAAAGAAGTTACATTGGGAAAACCCTCATAACTCTCTCTTTGAGAAGAGGATTGGAATTTTGTAAAAAGTGGCAAATAGTGCGCGAACTTTAGTTTTCTGTATATCAATTTCAGAGCCGAAGGAGGAAACAGTGACACGTGGCATGCTGTACAAGTTCTCTCTACTAAACTAGTCCATAATTAGGTCATTGTGAGAGATTGGGCATAACTTTGTCTTGAAGAGTCCAAATCGAATCAGACCTATGGCATTGGAAAGAAGAATCAGAGGGATACTACATGATCGAAGATCACATATTGGGGATCTAAAATCACAGAGATACATCAGATTAAATATCGTGCTCCTAGAAGTTAAGAAAAACTAGATCAAGTGTTGTGAAGGGGTGCAAATGACCAGACTTTCTAGGGCAGCAAAGAGCAAGGTGCAGCAAAATGATGCAACAGAGGTAAGCTACAAGTAATTATCTTCTGTATATGCATGTTCATTTCTTAATTGCATCAGGTTCTTTGTATTCTAATTTGTTGTTTTTGTTTAGCACTAACATATGCTCTAGAGGATGAGGTAAGTTTTTCTATTATCATGTCATGGGTATTTCCTTGAAGACTTTTTGTAGGTATTATATATTCATTAAGAGAAGACTCAATGCATAATCTAATGTTCTGAAGAGTGAGAAAGGGTAGCATGCAACAACCAAGGTGCAGAACAACAATGAGAAGTTCACCATTTGAAGTCTTCAAGTGGGAAGCACTGCATATAATCATTGTATATAGTCATTGTAAAAGCATCATTGTAAAAGTTGTAAAATTATCTATCTACCAAGAGTTGAAGAGGCAGTGTCGGGAGGTCTAGGATCATTATTAGGTGGTTCTGTCATAGTTAGGGTTATGGTCTAGTGTGTCTTCTTCTTCTACATCATTCAATATCATTGTAAAGTGGATCATTTTCCTTGGTACGGGAGTCCATTCTTCCTCTATTCTTCTATAGGGTGGTAGGGTGGTGCTAGGCTGGTGCATGAAGTCACCAACAAGTTCAAGCCTATGAAAACTTCGGGGTGGTAGGGTGGTGCTAGCGTGAGTTGTAGCTCATTGGGTGTTGGGGCATCCGTTCAGTTGACCACTAAATAATCTCAGGCGTTGGAGTGTCCATCTAGTGGGAGCTGAAGAAGAATGATTTTCTAGATTCTAGGAAGTTGGATCTTTCTCTTCAATTGGATTTGAAGATTAAAGAATTATTAGAAAAGTGTTCGGTAGTTTTTGACCCGTAGGGCATTTTCCAGATAAAATTTTTGTGCCTCTTTTGTTCTTTTATTCACTGTTGTTACTGCATAAACATTAATGATAATTGAAAATTAACTAATGCTATGAAAATATTTAAAAGTGCTAATTGCTAAGGAATACTGATTCACCCCACCCACCTTCCACACCCATCGTTGTTGTTGCCTTTTTTGAACAAGTGTAGTTTGCAATGAGTTTCAAGGTGACTATCAAATAGCCAAAGCACATTTTCTCGCTAAAAGTGGTTTATAGTCAAAGCTTGTTCGGAAATTCCCAAGGAAAAGTTCTAGGAAATATTGAGGATATGTTATGGAAGCTTTCCTTTTGCACTATGAGAAAAAGATGAAGAAGAAGATAATTAAGACCGATAATGATGATGTAATAACCTAGAAGAAATCCAAGTTGTTACAACTACATCAATAAGCACTCGTAATAAAATTCAAAAAAAAAAAAAACTTTTAAAAGTCCCCATTCTATATTGGATATGTATAACATTTCAAAGTGTGAACAAATTTTGTTCTTTTTCAAAAATTGTAGCTTATACTACTTCAAAATTCAAGTACGCTCTAGAGTTGCAATAGATAGATGTAAGAGTTAGACTCAAGGGTTGGCTCAATTGTTCTTTATGCTAAACATGCATATTTTGAGATTCTCCCTCAAAGTTGGAGAGGTCTATTGACCCCATTGTCTAGCATTTATACTCACCTCAACAGATCTTCACTTTCCACCGCCACCATGTTTTTAATCAGGTATAGATACTTCTTTGGAATTTTGTTTTTAATAATTTGTTGCCTTTTTTGAACAAATTTTGTTATTTCCTTGTAATGTATTTCCTTTCCTCTTAGTTTGTTGTATGAAATTTTGGAAACCACCTGAAGGATGGACAAGTGGAGTAGGATTTACTAGGGAGATGATTCAGACTCATTGCCCTGCACATGCATCAAACATTCATGTGAGTGAATTTATAAGCCTTGAGTGCTTTGTTTTATCAATCACATGCTTATTTGCGTATGTTGTATGTACAAGTAGGAACATGTGTAGCAAAGTTTGAATGTGTGTTCAATTGGAGATCTTGAGATGTGATCCTCCACCAATGAATAAAGAAATGGAAAGCCATCTTGATGAGCTTGGATACACTAAAGAGATGTTGATGTTGTTCCAATTTTTGAAGTAGGATTTTCTAAGGAGATGATTTAGACTCATTGCCCCGCACCTGCATCAAACATTCATGTGAGTGAATTTATAAGGATTAAGTACTTTGTTTTCTCAATCACATGGTTATTTGTGTAGGTTGTATGTACAAATAGGTACATGTGTAGCAAAGTTGTCTCTTCTACCTATTTGTTCTTTCTTGTTACCACACCAATAATACTGATATGATTTGGATTCCCACCTTTTACTACAATCAATATTTTTATCAAAGTGTTTGTACTTGTGATTTCAATATGAAGTTTATGTGGACAACATTAGGGTAAATGGGAATCTATAATCTTTTGAACAATATACCTGATGATTTTGGTATATTGATGGCTAATGTTATACAGGTTAGGTTGCTGACCCTCCAATTATGCAAGGTGGATATGCAGGAAACTCTTGTCATTTGGATTGGGGGATTCATAGTGGAGACCATTATTATAAAATATTTGATTAACTCAGCCAACTTATTTATTTGTTTAATATGCATTCAAACTTTTTTTTATTGATCTACAGAAAATGTGACCTGGTTTATAATCTTCTTCTACTTACATTTTAAGCACATGAAAAAAACTAGACTTCCAAATTTGGCAAAATCTCTGCCAACATGAAAAAAATTAGGCCTTTAAATTTGGCTGAATCTCTACCAAAAGGAAAAAAACTAGGCTTCTAAATTTGGAAAAATCTTTGCCAATCTCATTGGCATGGACTTGATGCTTCGTAACTCATCTTGTTTTTATGTTGGAGAGTAAGCATAGAGTGTAGCACAAAACCCCAATGCCATACATAGAGGATTTATTCCAAAGGGCAATAGAAAATAGGCTAAGGTTTTCTTCATTTTTACTAAAGATGTAAATGCCATTTTATCAAGTGCATAATCAATCATGTTGGGATCTTTTGTTTCCTCTAATCTTTGAGTACATGTGGACACATGTTCAAATTAGTAGATTTCGTTGTTAACACATATTTCATTAAATCTAGAATTTCAAAGTAACAAAAAAACCCAATTCTAGTGATGTCCTTGTAATAAAACTTTTCCAATTTTAATGAAATATGTGTTTGTTGGTCATTTTTTTATTTTCATATTTATTTTTCCCACTTTAATCCTATTCTCTATGGATCTTTTTGTTATCCTCCTAGATCTATTTTATAAAGGTGGAGGGGGGATGAAGTGTATGCTTGTATTGTGTAGTTCTTTTTTTTTTTTGAGGTTCTTGTCTTCACACCCCTTTGCTAGTTGAAGTACTTGTGGGAGGACAGAGTTATCATTGAGAGGTAGAGAGTACTTTCCTTGTATCCATGCAATTTCATCTTTGGATACTCGTGCTTAGTGTGGATTTGTAAGGTTTTGAATGCCCCTTGGATATTTTGTTGGTGTAACAGATATTAGCCAAACTTTATGCTTGCAATTTTAACATCTATTTAGTGGTTACATTTCAAAATCATTGTTATTGATCGTTGTATTTTTATATCTTGAATTAATTAATAACGAGCACTCTCAATTAGTTTTATATACCCCATATCTGGTAGGAATCAAGCATGTAGCTCATTATTCATAATTGAATCATATATATTCATTTATTTTTAACTTTTTGGCATGAAAATCAGTTTTCTAGAGGCATATTTTTATGCTATCACAACAAACTTACATGATTCACAAACTCAGAAATCAATCTATGGTGTAATTGCAGATTTTAGGTTTGATAATTATAGGTCATTTATAGGTTATAAATGTCTTTAAAGTTTCACTTCTAATTGAGTATTCAACTAAACATATTGAGTATCATATACTTAACTATTTTTCTCTGCACCCACTTTTCATAACTTCCATGACAATCAAGTAGGGACCTGCAACTTCAAAGTTATTTTGCTTGTTTAGTAAAATATTTGCGAAGACTTTACATAGTTTTATAATTTATTGAAAGTTGTAGAATTTACAATTTATAAAGTTTTAAAGTCTAATTCCTTAAAGGATGCTATCTCAATAGAAGATCACCTGCTTTACAAGTAGGAGGTTGGTGGTTCGATTCCATCATGCCCTGATATTCATATGGAATGGTGAAGATCAATTTTTGTTGGAGGCTCTTTTGAGCGTCACCAATGAGCTTATGGTGACGTTTTTCAACCCTCACCAAAATATGAAATGGTGATGGTCAATGCACGTCGCCATATATATATGTATCAATAGTGATGGTTATGAAAGGTCCATCACCATAAATCATTGTTGTTCATATCAAATGGTGACAGTCACTATCTACCATTATAATCATTATTCGTGACAAAACTTGAATGTCACCACAACACCACAATTTTGGCGATGTGGCCTTTGGTGACCTTCAATTTTTTGTGACAATGGATCTTTTGACCATCACTAATGAGCTTATGGTGACATTTTTTGACCCTCAACAAAATATGAAATGGTGATGGTCAACGACACTGACGGCCATGAAAGGTCCATCACAATAAATCGTTGTTGTTCATATGAAATGGTGACGAACACTATCCATCATTATAATCATTATTTTTTACGGACCTTGAGTGTCACCACAACACTTATAACTTTGTTGATGCCACCTTGGTGGCATTCAATTTTTTGGTCACAGAGGCTAAGGTTCATCACCATTGTTCATATGAAATGGTGATGGTTACTATCCATCATTATAAATCATTATTGGTGACGGACCTTGAATGTCACCACAACACCTATACTTTTGGCGATGCCACCTTTGGTGACATTCATTTTTTGGTGATAAAGACTCTTTTGACCATCACCAATGAGCTTATGGTGACATTTTTTGACTCTCACCAATGTCCTTTTTTTCTTTTAGTGAGAACTTGGAACCAGCTACAAAACCAGAATTTGAACAAGGGTCTATGGTGAACTCTGAACAGGTCATTGAATTGGATGATGAACAAGTATTTGAGGAATTCCTTGGATAGGTTTTTGGACAATTATATGAGGAATCCCCTGAACAGGTTGCTGGACAGGTACGGAAATACTCGGAATAGGTATTTGAGGAATAGTTTGTCTAGTAGGCTAAACAGGTTGATAACATGTCACTTATGGAGCAACTGGACCATAATGTTGAGTAAAAGCAGGATTCCAAATAGTGTTCATCCCGGGATAAGGAGTACCAAGTAAAGGTTGATTTACAACAGGTTGACCTAGGCCGGGTTGAGGTATCTAATCATACGTTCTAGTAAACGGTTGACCGCCAGCAATAAGTTGTCCTTCAGGTGGAGGATAAGGTTGTTAAACCCCTAGGCTAATAATAAACACCAGTGGGGTTACTTGAGGGTTACTTGAATTACCAGAAACCATGTAAATTTGTTGATCTGATGTCGTAAGCGCTTAAAGCATGGAAGTCATGCTCTGAATAATAGATGTCGATAAACCAGATGACCAAGTACAAGGTTGGGGATAAGAAGAAGCTCCTTAAAAGGTCTCAGTAAGTGACTGGTATTTAGGAGGAACTAATGGACCATCACAAAATAATGATTCCGGAGAGCTAGTAAACATAAATGAATCAATAGCTTCACTCCCAATAGGAATTTCTGACATAGTTCGTTCTGGTGAATAAAAAGGAATGCGTGGCAGTGACAAATTTTGACCTAAAAAACTCAAAGTGGTAGAATACCAAGGGTCAAGTCGAAAAGGAGGGAGAGGAACTCTTTGGTCTAAATTTTCACTACCAGTAAATGGAGAATGAGGTGTTTATATCTCTTTGGTAACGTCTTCAATGCTAATTAACCGAGGAGGTAATTTAGTTGTAACTATCAGCTTCCTTCCAAGTGAAGGTGGCTCAGGAGTAGGAGGTAAAACAATCGAAGGTGATTCGGGTTGAGAAACTTCAGACTCATGATGTTCTACGCCTGGTTCAGTTTGTTCAGTATATGAAACTTCACTAGTGTCAGATTATATGTGAACTACTTCGATAATCTCTAGACCAGAGTAAGCTAAGCCTGATTCTACTTCTTGCATTGGATTCACTTCGATTTCTACTATCTCATATTGTAAAATTGTTAATGTTTCAGGTTCTTTTGAGGCTTTTGATCCTTTCGACTTTGACCTTTTAGCTATTATCTTTTCCAATTGACTAGGTGTGTATTCAATAGGTTTACCTTGCATTCTACATCACTGCCTTGGTGATTCAGCCAGGATGAAAATTTATCAGCAAATCAAACAATAGTTACAATCCAATCCTAAGGTCTCTAAAAAGTTAAAAAAAAAAACAATCAACAATTGCTAAAAAATATAAGGATTCAAACCATGCAAACAAGATTTTTACAATGAAATCACTAGTTGGTAATAAAATCCAACATCGCAAAAATCAAAGTGAGAAGTGGTTGTAGATAGAGTGAGTGGAACTAATTACATTGACAGCTTGCTTAATGAAACAATATGGTGCAAGTAACTTCACTTATGCCATCTTAAGCGAAGATTATCCTCCAAAAAGTCCAAGTGAGTCTAGTCAACATCTGTTCTAGGTACAACAAGACCTTCCCTCTGTCGTCACCTTAGGTAATACCCCTTGGATTATGGTCACTAAGGTTACCAACTAATCCTGGGGAGGATAGTCACAGATCAGACGTACACACAAGGGCAAAGTAACAAATCTCAATCCCCTTGAAAGCTCCTCAACATGGTTAACTGAAAGTTTACTTTCAAGTGACCCCAAGTATCTTTAGACACCATTGTAATACGTGTAAATCACTGTACCATAGCCAATGAAGTAGGTATGATCAATTAACCATGTCTAATATGATCTCATGCTTGATTCCTTTATAAGGGAAGATTCCCAGAGAAAAAATGAAATAATTGATTTATCTCCCTATCGCAAGATTCTAGTGTTTTTCGGCAGCTTTGGAAAGTTTACTCACTTCCTTATTCCAAATCCCTACAGCTTAATCTACTCTAGATGGAAAAGAGCCATAAGAATAAAAATTTCTAGATTGATTTTAATAGTTGTTATTTACACAAAGGTAATGGATGTGAAACTTGATGAAATTATGATTTTATGCAATCCTAATGCAATCGAAAATGATGATATAATCTTTTGTTACAATGAAAGTCTATCTAGAGCAAGGAAAGAGTCTTTCACTTTTTTCTACTGAAATGTAAACAAAAACTCTAAACCCCACTATGACCATTTTCCTAAAATGTAAATATCCAATTTCAAATCCTCTGAATATTGAAAGAAATTTCAAATTTTCACTTTGCCTAATAACACAAGTAAATAAGAAATCTCTCTTTTCATACAATCACTCAGAAATTCAAAAAATGCAACAAGAAGCAAATAATAACTAAAAATGATTTTTCTTTAATGGGATGTTATGAATTCACTTGCCGCAAAAGTACGCTAAATGAAAACTTTAGTAGCAAAAGAACAATCATTTTCATTTCGAAACTAACACAAGAAGTATTTTTCACAAATAATACATAATATTGCAAATCATTGATTTTGACACACAAATCAAACTTTCGTAAAAGAGCAAACCAGACTCAAAATCTGATGTAATCGACAGAATAAAGATAGAAAATTAAGAAGACAAGACTAACAGACCTCTCTTTTGATAAAGCGACCATTAACCGGATAAGACCTTACCCTTATTTGAAAAAAAGAAGATAATCACATGAAAAAATCTTCATAACACTTAGCCAAACTAAAAATCACTCGCAAGAGGTTCAAACAAGTGCAAAACAATAGGAAAAAACAAAAAGTTTGGATTCAAAGAGGATATAACTGAGTTTTTCAAAAGTTCGAGGCATGTGCACAGGCTCTGAGTAAACTAGTGAAAATATGCTCTATTTCTAAAAGGAAAATGCACAAAAGTAAAAGTGTGCACAATGGGGAAAAAATCAAATCCAACCCACAATCCAAATTTCTAAAATTTCTAGACACTCTAAGAAGGCTTGTGCAGCAGGTTGAAAAGGTCAAATAAGGAAAACTAATGGATATTGAAACGATTCCCCAGCGAAGTTTCCAATTTGTTATGTGGACTTATCCCTCTTGCGAACAAGAGTGATCTCCCTAGACTTCAAATAACCCTAGTAACAAACAAACAAGAACCGTTACCTTTCTCTAGAATCTGATTGTATGAAAGAAAATAGAATGATAGAGGCCTCTTATCGATTTAACGAAAATTTTTGATGAATTCCCTCAAAGCTTTCGACCATTCACTCCTCGATACTCTAGATGTCCTATAGTTGCTCCTGATAGCTTATCTATACTATCTTGAAAGAGATCTGCAAAGACAAAGACAAACAAGAGATCAAAGCACGCAGCATATAACCAAAGAGATAAATGGACTAATTAACCAATTATATATCATAAACTGATCAATGTGTAACCAAAATTCCATGTAGGTGATCAAGGAATCCTACAAATTAAATCAATGAAGATGTAATTGAGAAAGAAAAATTGCTTTTATATTCATAAAACTGGAGAAAAGCCTTACAACCATATAGCCTTGATGTTGCAGGTCCTTTCTATAATCTCTAACCCTCTCCCTTGCAAGAAAATCCCTCCAACCTAATCTCAATAGCATACCCTACTTCCAACAATCCTCTCCCAATTCTCATACCTATAAGAGATTTATAGGCCAGGAATGGGAAGTTTTGGATCCATTCTCCAAAGGATGAGATCCATTATTAGTGGTATAGAGGTTCCACAAAGGAAGGGGAGATACTCCACGATGGGAGGGATCAATATTGAATAGGCACCTATTTGAAGCTTGTTGGATGGGTAGATGCTATCAACAATACTTCTAGACTTCACTTTTTATTTTTACATACTTTAAGTAATCTTTGTAGGTCAAAGTGGAAGATAGTGCGTACTTATGTGCAACTATTAATGGTCTTCTTTGCGTATGCACATAAATCAATTAGGGAACTACGCAGGTAGCCAAAATCAAGTTTCTGTACTATGGATACAAGAATTCCACTTTCTTTGGGATGATTTAGATTCAAACTTTGCACGGGAATGCTTCAAGAGACATTTGTGGATATCAAGAGATCCAAACTGATGGTCATTTTCCTAATCCTACAAAATGACGTGTAACACTCCTTGGTTGGATCCTTGACCTATAAATTCTTAATGACCATTATCCTTTGCACACACCTTCTTAGTTTATTCGTAGTTGTCCTACTGTTATTGTGTGATGTCCACCTTCGTCGTGCCCCAATCCTTGTGTCAAACCTCTGCAACGCTTCTGCTTCTTGTTCCAGCCCTCTGTTGCACACTACCGTACGCTTTTCGCGCTCCCTACTCCTACTGCACGGTCCTGCGTATACCAAAAAAATTCCAAAATTTTTCTACATCCCGACAAGACTCATCTAACCCCGACGCCGCACCCCCCGATCAAGGTTACCCTCTCAAAGACCATGCAACACCCATTGAGGTGTCTACTCAGTATGATCAACAATAGTTTCTTTGTGGCTTACAACACTTCCATCCTTTTTTTAATGAAGTCCCTTTTAGTGCTTATATACTTTTAGTGGATAATGACAACCTAGTTACCAGTTTTTTTTGTATACTTCATGTTCGGATGACTTTGGTCATACTTTTATCTATTACACCATATATGTAATTTTTTGAACTCGCACTCTACGTTTCTGTCGTTGGTCTAGTTTCCCTATTAACAGACCACAACATAAATAGTTTTGACTATATTGTCATATGTTTTTCCTAATTAACAATAAAATCTACTTAACTTAAAAAAATATGTAAATGGTTCGATATAAAAAAACTCATCAATATAACATTCCACTTTGCAATAGCTTTATTTTAACTTTATTTTATTTAAAAATATATACTTGAATTTCATTAATATTTCATAATGGTAAAGGAATTGAAAATATAGATGACCTTATAGGTTAATGTTGCATAATTATAAACCAACTTATAAAATATATGATTGGCTTTTCTTAACATTGCATAATTATAAAGGAATTGAAAAGGTAAGTTAATACGTTAATGTTGCATGATTATAAACGAAATTAATAACAATTTTACCTTGTTAAAGAAATCATCAAATCAATCTATATTGGATAACAAATTTCGTTAAATTCGCATAAAATGTTATTATCTTGCAACCTATAATACGGAATTTGATATTTTTGTGATTAATATAGGAATCTCATCAACATAGAACATAGCATTGAGCTTTGCTCACGATAACTCTATTTTATTGAAAAATATATACTTGCATTTCCTTAATATTGCATAATTATAAACAAATTGAAAAGGTACATGGACATATACGTTAATGTTGCATGATTATAAACGAAATTAAAATGTCGGTGGAGTTGTAGTTCATGACAACTTTACTTTATTAAACAAATCACCAAATTAATCTATATTAAATAGCAAATTTTGTTAGATTCCTATGGAATTTATAATTTATAAGAGTAAGGTACATGAAATCTATTTCTACGCATAAAAATATTATTATCTTGCAACTTGTAATATGGAATTTGATTTTTTTTTAGTTGATATAGGAAGGTCATTAACATAGCATTGCTCTTTGTTCACGATAACTTTATTCTAGTGAAAAATATAAACTTGGATTTTCTTAATATTGCATAATTATTAATCAATTGAATTGAAAAGGTAAATGGATTTATATGTTAATGTTGGACACTTATTCTATTAAAAGGAGTTGGTGTAAAATGTCATTAGAGCTGACGACACCATTTAGTATATAAAGATCAATAGTTAGAAGGAAATACATAAATATGTAAATTTTGTTAATAGAATATAATTCATGTTTATCTTTAGCATTTGGTCTATTTCATTTGTATTATTTAAAATGGTATCAGAATAATCAAATTAAAATTTGTTTTGTAACCTCTATGAAAATACTTCCTTCCTTGTTTGTTAGGCTGCAGACGTACACTAGACCTTCTCTAAATTTGTGAGATTTTACACCCAGCATTCTCACAAGATGCATTGATTCTGAGATACTCAGTGAACGTTTTAGTTTTCAGTGCAAAATGTTATTCTAGGTGACTACACTTTTGCCAACCAGAAACTCGAACCATGCTATGGTTCAGTGTACACAAATGCCTTCTCCTCTGCCCCACGCTCCTATTCCGACTACTCTCTCCATTGGTTTTTCTACAACTTGCATTCGCCCTGAAACATTACGTTGAGGGGCCTTTCTCTCTCGTGCATAAGGGACTAGGAATTTTATGCGTTAGAAATATGAATATAAATTTTGCATTGAATTTCATCGCTTCCTCCAAAAATTTTGTGACTTTACTCAACCCATTGATGGCAAAAATTCCTACTAGATTTGCTCAGCATCCTTTCGTCCATGTCATATTGGCAGGTGCAGGTGCCATAATTAGTTGGGTGTACCTATGGTGAAAATATTGAAATACGTCAATAATTGTTGTTGTACATGCACTTTGACTAGTTGTGTTGGTGTACATATACCTAGATTAGCTCTAGTTAACTTATTGCTTGCATGTGGCACATGTACACATTAACATAAGATAAAACACACTTAGCTTTAGTTATTGCATATACAACTAAGCTTAACTTAGTTGCTTTTATGTATTTATTCTAAAACTAATATTGTAGAATCACTTTCATTCTTTTCTCAATTCTTGCTCGCTTCATTCCTTCTCTTGCAAGCTTGTTATTGTTTTGAAGATCTAGATCTATCTCTGTATCTCAAGAAAATCTTACATGGTATCGGAGCACAGGGATTTGTAATCAGTGTACAAGCAATTTTATTTGTAGGTTCAAAAGATTGAAGCAACAACAAAGAATGGAGTCTAAATTGGAGTTTCCACAATCGGCAATTCTCACTCCATATAATTATTTCGAATGGAAGCCAAAGATTCAACTTCATCTCAGAAGTAGAGGCTTATTTCGAATAACCATGGAAACGGAAGTTGAACCAACATCGGCAATGGAGAAAACAAGATATTTCAATCGCATGGACGATGCTTTCGGCATCCTAGGTTTATCTATTTTTCCGGAACTGCTATTTCATGTTGAATCATGTTCAACTCCAAATGAAATATGGAAAATTTTGGAAGAATTGTTTGGAAAAGAAGATGAAATGATTAGAATGATAGAAGATTCGATCGCAGCCTATAGAAATCGTCATGAAAGCTTTAGCTTAGAACCGGCCGTGTACGACGACGACGAACCTCTTCATTCTGCAACACAAGAATGGATCATACCTACTGAGACAGAAAAACCAGGGGCAGAGGCTGAAGCTGTGGAGGATAAGAAGCCTGAAGATGAAGCTGCAAAGGCTCCCGAGGAGCCCAAAAGTGATGAAATACCTGTCAAGGAAGATGAGCCCACGCTGGCCGAAGAACCTCCTGCGGCCACTAAAGCTTCGGAGAATTTTACAGTGCTGGTGCATGTTAAGGCTCCACCGGCCAGCGAAGCTTCCAAGAAACAAGATATGGTGGCGCCGCCCGACGAGATTCCACCGGACGAGAGGTTTCCTCATACAGATTTCTCGGATTTCGGAGCTCACACCGTCATGGCTTTTGCCAATATGATTGCCCCTACCATTGAGGATTTATTTGAATCAGCGTTCGAAACGTTCGAACAAATCGAACACCTCTACGTTCGGGGCTTCAAAAGTCCTTTTAATTCCAGGAAGAACCTTGGCGAGAAGCCGAGTCCCCTTCAGATTGTGCAGGGAATAGTGGAAGCCACTGAAGACAATCCACTGATCAACTTTTTGAAACCAGAAGTCCTGGCGGTCAATGAACTCGCGTGGAAGACAGATCGAGAATTTGCACGCTAGGCGCTTGCGGGGGTGAACCCTATGGTCATTCAGTGCTTAGAGACATTTCCTCCATCCAGCAGCTTGGACCCAAATGTTTACGGTCCGCAGAAGAGCACGATCACAGAACAACACATCAAATTTTTTTTGGATGACCTCTCACTCTCACAGGCTGTAGCATCCAAAAGGCTTTTTATCATGGACTACTACGATCCATACATGCTCTATGCTGAGCGCATCAATAAGATTTCAGACGAGATTAAATCATATGCCAGTCGCACACTTTTCTTCCTCACAGACGATGGAGAGCTGAAGCCTGTCGCCATCGAATTGTGTTTGCCTCCCACTGCTGATGGCAAAGCTGTTAGAAGCGTCTACACTCCTGGTGAGGATGGAACAGAAGAAGGAGCCTTATGGCAACTGGCAAGAGCTCATGCCCGTGTCAATGATTCCTGTTATCATCAACTGATCAGTATCTCAAAAATCTTACAATAACTCTCTTGTTATTTTGCGTTTTCAACTAGTGTAAGTTGTTTAATGGTCGAAAGTTCTTTTCACGAAATTCCATTCCATTTATGTGCTGGATTGGCAGATCAACAAGGTAAACAAACTGGCGATATAGGAGGTTGATGACCCGTCTATACACCTTCACCACCTGATTTTTTGCCCGTAGTTAACCAAAGTCACGTCATTTTATCTAATTTCTGCTTGACTCCTGCCATCACTGCGTGATTACTTCGCTTCCAAGTTCGAGTCACGACTTGTTTGGGAACAATTGCAACCGCTTTGTCTCAGTCAATTTCAACCCTATGCAGTGCTTATTTTGGTGGAGCCTAGCCTTTAAATGGTTACATTGTGTGGCTTTGACCTTTTCCATGTTGTAATGGTAGATTTGGTAATGGTATCATTCACAATATATATAGAGAGATAGATTGGAGGGATACATACCATTATAATCTATTATTAATCTGTACTGTGGTCAAATATCGTTGAACGTTGGTTCTGAAATTTGGTTTAGAACATTGCTTCCTAACGCTAGTAAGGAAAACATTGGCACTATATTAGTGAATGAAGCATTGGTATGTACATTGAAGCCGTTGTATTGTGTATTGAATAATGTTGGTTATGAATGCATTGAACATGATTCAGTGGAGCGTTGAGCCCTACCATTGAGCGTTGAATCCTAAATGTGTTGAAGTATGTGTGTTAAATTCCTGTAGTCCAAAATTTTCCCCTAGGCTCTGTCGATTTGAAAGTCTGTTGTTAATACCTTCAAGAGGAAACAAACTTCCCTTTAGTTGTTCATATATGTGCAATGGTTCACCATGAGTGAAGTGTTGAACTTTTGGAGGTGCCTTAAACTCTGTTGAAAATTGTGCCTTATATGTTGCGTTGACTATTGTATGTATGTTGGTGCCTTATGTGTGTGTTATATGTGCAATTTCCTTGTACGCATTGAATTGGCTAATGCGTTGGGCTCATAAAATTTTTACACAGTGTTGTTTACACCAAATTCTAGTATCTTTATATATGTGTGTCAGTGAGTTTATATACACAAGTGTTGATATAGCGTTGAAGTCGTGGCTCCATTCAAATTTATTGAAGCAATATAAATGGTATGTAAAACATATTGAATGAAGTGATGGTGTACGTCGTTGAAGTCGTGGCTCCATTCAAATTTATTGAAGCAATATAAATGGTATGTAAAACATATTGAAGGAAGTGATGGTGTACGTTGTCCATGTATGCACAAAAGTAGAGACGTCATATGATGAAATATTTTTAGAATTTGACTTATAAAATGCCATATCCTCACCTACTGGCCAAAATATAGCCTACAAATTCGACATTGTGGAACGGATCATATTGACAGGTTATAACATTGTCATTTGAAGTTCAAACCACCTATGTTTGTTACAAATCAAAGTTTGCACTAGTGACTACATTCATTGTGCGGTGGGCTTGTCATAGCCCTGGAATCATCTCTTATTTTTTTTTGATGTGTTGAGATTACAAGTGGGTATTTTTTCCTTCATCATTGAGCTTACAAAAAAATTGCCAGATTTGATGATGCATTAGAAGTGTTGAATATCTTAATTCATTTCATTCTTGACGAAATGGTAGAAATAAGAAAAAACACTTTTTTTGACATTAAAACCTTTCTGCAAAATGCAGAAGAAAAGATTGATTTTTTGTAGCTTGATTCACAACGACAATGAGATGAGATTCAATATAGGAGTTGTCATTCTAAATTGTTTTCTATTCAGAACAATCCTTTGGTGGAGATTGAGATAAACACCCATCAACAACAAGAATATGAAGTTGAAGTTGATTCAATGCCCAGTTCTAAATTAGATTTTCATGCAGATGTAGAAGTTCAATCTACACTTCCGAAGTCTATCATCAGACCTTGGGAAGAGCTTGTCAGCAACAAGCACATAACAAGTTTTGGATATGATAAGGAGACATATTTTCATATTCCACACTACTCAAATCCCATTGAATTTAACAGTGTTAGATTTCTTCACGACGATTCCTCACCTATTTCTGCTCTTCCTCCACATTCATAGTAGATTATGAAATTCCAACATTGTGACAAAGTTGGCCATGTGAAACATCAACCTTTTAATCATCACCTGTGAAAACATTGTGGTCAACACACTCATTCTTCAAGCATATGCGTCAAAAACAAGCCTCCTACAAGAACAAAGATTCACCTTGGATGCATCGCTTCTTGGCAATGGGCTTCAACAACCAAGAAGATATTTAAAGCATACCACAAAATTTGTTCACGAATATTAATAGGTCTTGTAGTTGATATTTCTTCATCTTCTCACCTTGTATTTGACATGGGGCGAGGGAATTGATAGTTATATACAATCTTGAAAGCCACATCAAGCGAGCCTTACCCACAACCTGAACTAGCTACCTAAGTCTACAGCCAGAGACAACCATACCCAGATTCAAAGTTGTAGCTATAGACACAGAAGTCTCTAAGCATGCCTTTGGTTAGTGACCTTCCTTAAACCACCGCAGGTTGAAGATCTCCATTTTCTAAGTTGATGGTCTCCCTCTTCAAAGCATTAAGGAGCACTTCCTTTAGCAGAAGACTTCAACTTCTTGCGAGATGTGGAAAAGTTTCAAGAATTGCACTAAGCGTTCCAGTGTTGGTAGTCATCCTTAAACCACTACCGGTTGAGACCTTGAGTTCTCCCACCTTATACCTTCATTTCAGAGAGCTCGTTCAACCTTTTGCTGCCATGCATTTTTGCACATTTTGTATTACAACTCTCTTCTTGGACTCTTATATACCCCTTCAAATCAAGGGGAGAAATGTTGGACACCTAATCTACTAAAGATTGGTGTGGAATGTGAATAGTCACCGAAGTCAAGAGCCCATTTGATATATGAAGACCAAAAATCACAAAAAATATATATATAAATATATAAATTTTGTTAATAAAATGTAATTCCCATTTATCTTTTACATCTGATATATTCAATTTATGTGGTTTAACATAATTATAAACCAAACCATAAAAATATGTACTTACATTTCCTTTATATTACATAAGTATAATCGAATTGAGAAGGTACGTGGGTGTATACGTTAATGTTGCCCGATTATAAACAAAATTGAACTTTGAGCGGAGATGATAACACCTTTACCTTATTAAGAAATCACCATATCACATAACAAATTTCGTTAGATTTAGGATTTATAATTTATAAGAGTAAAATACGTGAAATCTATTTCTATGCATAAAAATGTTATAATCTTGCAACTTATAATATGGAATTTGATATTTTTTTATTAGTAGGTGAAGCTCATCAACACAGCATAGCGCTTTGTTCACGCTAACTCTATTTTATTGAAAAATATATACTTGGATTTCCTTGATAGTGCATAATAATAAACGAATTGAAAAATTAGGTGGACTTACCCGTTAATGTTACATAATTATAAACCAAATTACAATGTGGGTGCAATTGTAGTTGATGACAACTTTACCTTATTAAACTTTACCTTTTAAAGAGATCACTAAATCAATCCATATAACATAAGAAATATAGTTACAGAGATTCTCATGGAATTTATATATTTATTATAAATTAGCTAGATACGGTTGGACATGTAGACATAATCCCAACGTACATGAAGTACATTACTGACTTTCTACAGGTCACAACCCCTCTTACTGACTTTCTACTTTAAAGTCACAACCCTCTTAAATCAAGAGATACTTTTTTTTTGAATAAAAAAATTATTGAATAATATTTCTACCAAAAAAGAATGAATGGATACCTATTTAATAATTAATTTTACGATCTAATCTTATGGGTCCACAATAAAAGCTTAAATAAATTTGACAAAAATAAATATTTATGTACCATATGAATGGTGCTAAATAAAGAAATTTCTTAGTAGCTTCAAGCTACCAAACCCAACGATGTGAGAGTGGAAGCTTCTCTGCAAGCTCTGCTTGCTTCTGCTGCCTATAAGCTTCGCTTGTCAGGGTGTACTCTGCCAGAAAACGCGTTCGTTCGCTCAATCTAAAGTCGACCAAAACGATTTGGTTAAAAGATTAAAAAATGTCGCGTGATGCCATTGTGATTGGCAAACCAACGAGAGGTTGATCTGGTCGTCAGAATCTTTCCCTGCTTTCCACGTTGTCGTCGGCTTCATCGCGCTGTAAGGAGCCACTATGTTGATTCTGTACCAAAAAATTTCATTTCATTTAAACTCACTCATCTAAACTTACACTGAAAATAATTAAGAGTAAATGATTTAAATATTGGAATTGCTATTCAATCTTTTGAATATACATAATTTTTTTAAGATGATCTAGAGTTGCTTTACCTTTCCTTTCGCTTTTGGAGGAAGCGTTGCATAGATAATTTCGGAACAATGTGCAGGGCTCCCTGAGAAACAAGTTAAAAACAATGCTAAAAACACAATTTTCAACCTTGAAAATCTTTTTATAATTTTTCACATTCTGTGGAATAGTATGAACCGCTTTTATCAATATAAAATATTTTACGATCTGCGTCTTACCTACGGGAAGTCTTTCAGGCTGATCTTCATATTCTGTTGAATAGTATGAACCGCTTTTATCAATATAAAATATTATACGATCTGCGTCTTACCTAAGGGAAGTCTTTCAGGCTGATCTTCATTGTCAGCGTTCGATGCAAGTTCGGCATGCAGCGGTTTCAATATCTGTTGGATTTTGCTGATATTAATCTGAGGTCTTCTTTTCTTGCCCGAGCTCATAGAGCCGGCAAGCCTAATAATGGCTTCTGCCTGCCAGGAAAATGACGAAATAAGCCTGCGAATAATAAATTAAAGAACGCCGAGAGAACTAAAGATGCAAACGTTTTGTTAAAAAAAAATATGAAATTTGTTGTGAATGTATTAAATTTGTTGCTCAGATCAAAATAATACCTTCTCAGCCCGCACATTGTAAACATTCACCATTCCATCATAAAAAAAATAACAAATTGACCTGTGGACTGCTGCTCGGGGGATTTTGCAAGAACTGATCTGTTGCAAATAGTGCGAAAAACACGAAGTTAGCTGCTTCTTCCTTTTTTCAGATGAAAAAAGCGATATATTTATTCTGTATAGAAATTACATAGGTTTCTGCATGTCATAGGAGCATATCAGAATTATATATCCAAGCTAATCTGCATACATACATAAAAATAACCTTATAACCAGACCAGGATACATAAAAGATTTTCTATGCTAATTCTGGGTTGTTTGTTGTATCTAGATAAATCAGCATAGCATATTTTAGCATATGTTAAGCATACATCTGTATTTTTTCACAAACATGAAGAGCAAGATGTAATGCAGAGTAGTTAATCCGCAATTAAAAAAAAAGACTATGTCCGGGTGTAGTTATCTTGGTAAAGGCATAATCTCGGTCTCCAACCAAGTATTATCCATCTTAATCTCTATGTAGTGTCCATCTAGATAATCCATGATACCTCTTTTGGAGAAGCCGTCAGCTTCTACATTGAAGTCCTTGCTGTATGGTGGAGTGTTGGAGTCCTTGCTGTATGGTGGAGTGTTGGAGAGGGTTCCACAAAGTCGAAATCTGTTGTAGCCAACACTGAAGAGAGGATTTGTTGATGTTAGCGTTCCCATAGGCATAATCAATGATGACCTTTGAGTCCCCATAAATGTGGATAGTAGGAATATCTAGATAATGTATGAACTAAAGGAGTCCCCATAATGCCATGGCCTCAGCCTTCGTGTTGGAGCCCTTTCCTGCCCCTAGTGTACCAGATATGTTAACTCTCGCAAATATCGGATAATGAATCCGCATCCACAATTGTTGCACTGTGATGCTCCATCAAAAAAGCCCGTAGGGAAGGAGATCTGTGGCCAGATTTGGGTTTTTGGGTAGTTTATTGGATGTACGTATTTCAGCAGAGATTGTGCTTTGAATTTTTTCCATCACCACCTCCCAACTTTCACGGTACTCATTGAAAATAATATTGTTCCTCCACCTCCAGATCTCCCAAAAAACAATGAGTGGAATGAAGCGCCTGGTGCCATGCTACGAATTCCACCATTCAAGACAGTGTGGAATATCAAAGAACAGTGAGAGCTGTAACCCAAATGAGACATCCAATGTATTCCAAATTTTCGTAACCTTGGGGTAGCTTATGAACGGATGCAGATTGTCCACTTCTTCTTTTCTACATAAAACGCAAAACCCAGGTCTAGACCAGCGCCTTTTTTTTTAAGATTTTCCGTAAGTCAACCTTTTATTCCTCCAATCTAAGTAGAGAAAAAGAGATTTTTTTATAGGAATATGGGAGCTCCAAAATTTAGAAAACCAACATACCTTAGCCTGGTTGGTTTCTAAACAACGTAGTCGATTGTATGTATCCGCCACCATTATATTGACAGTCTTCATCTTGTCGCGCCATATGATCGAGTCTCTAGCCGAGTCTCTATGGATGCTATACCACTGGAGTTGCAGACAAATCGAATTCCATTCCAGTCCACAGCTGCCTATCCCTGCAGACCCAATGCCGCAGAGGGCTTCCAGATGGGACAATTATGTTGCCAAGTCGAAATGACTTGATTCCATAAGTAAATGCTCACTACATTTAGACGGAAAATGAGAGGGTCCGAGAGAGCATCGATATCCTCTAGTCCCCAGATATAGTCCCGTCCAATAGCGATGTGATGACCCATGCCTTGTCTCCATGAAAGCATAGGGAAAAATAGGTGATATATCTTCATAAAACCGCGCCACACCGCCGAACCAGAGTTGCAGCCGATGTGCACAGGGGATGTGCCCCCTGTGCAACCAGACCTAAAAATCTATGTCTTTCAGATATTTATGTTTGATAATTTGACTCGAGATGCCATCACTGAAGATCCCGCGCCATAATTATTTGAGCAAGAGAGCATGTCCAAATTTTTTTAAGTGCAAAATACCCCAACCGCCTTGCCGCTTCGGCATGGAGATATGGTCAAGTTTAGTGAGGTGGAATTTTTGCCGTGCCGCATACCAGACCAAATAAAGTGAGCAGTAATCCTGTTTAGTTTCTTGATGATGGATATTGGTAGATGGAATAAATGTGCCCAGTACACACCCATCTGCGTAATCACAACCTGAGTGAGGATGATATTGGTAGATGGAATAAATGTGCCCAGTACACACCCATCCCATCTGGGTAATCATGGCCTGAGTGAGGATGAGGATGAATTGACCGCCCATTGAAAGGCAACGGAATTCCTAGCCCTATATTTTCCTATAAAATCTGTCAATAAGCCACTGCCAGTCTAGGACCCTCTAATTAAAAGGCTTGATGTGGAAACCAAGATATTTAATCCCACGAGACATGTTCTCAGAAGCAATCCCAAATAGATTTAAGCTCGCTCAACTATCACAAAGTTAGTCTTATCATACATTTAAGCTCGCTCAGCTATCAAGAATTAGAAAAGATATCAAATTACAAATGTCTGGACATGAAAATACCTCGAAACCAATCAACTTGGATGAGCGCAAAAGGCCTGGTAATATTTCTCTTTGTAGCTCTGGTGTTTGAACCAAAACCATTGCTTATGAGAAATAATTCCATCATTTTCGCGTGACTGGATGCCTTAGAGAGTCCAGTAAAGCCCATGGCCTCGTGATTGACATGAGCCAAATCACTTTGCTTCTCCTCTGAAAGTTCGATTGACGAAAGCACCTTTGCATCATCTGTGGTTTTATCCGTGACAGATCTTGCACTATTGCATTCATCAAAATACATACAAAATCAGCGAAAACATTTTGCTAAAACAACAACAGAAGACAAATTTAAGGAAACACTGCATATTGCACCAGTCGATTCGAAAATAAAGTTGCGAGACAAATTCAAGGCGTTTGGAAAAGAAAGCATGCATCTCGGCTTGGATTGTTGTTTTCCAGGTCCGAATTCCAAACTAGTACTGTAATTTACGCCTGGTCCGTTTGATTCAGAGTGTTTCTAAACGCGTACAAACTCGAAAGCTACAGATGCACTTGGAGACATAGTGGGCAAATTGAATTGTTCCTATAAATCACCAAAATTTCCGTTGTAGCCTACCTTTTCTCAAAGCTCTGATACTCCTCGAATTAATCAAAGAGTCGAATACATGTAGATTATTTTATTTTCTGCATCTAAGTAAACTCTTCCATAATGACATTTTCCTGGTGAGAGGTGATTTCGATCTGATAAAATCACTTAAGGAAAAGAAGGGTGGCATTTTCCATCTTGACACTAACTCACACCTCTTCCACAGCATTATTAACTCGATGAACATGGTGAAAATCCCTATCCACAATCGAATCCACACCTGGAACAACAACATAGGAGGTAAACATCAAATTTCTTGTTTGTCTAATCTCTTTTTAATCTCTAAATCTTTTCTTGCTAAAGATATTTTCTTGGGAGCTTCTATTTTACCAAGCATGGGGTCAGTTTAATGACCCATTTTCCTTGAGCATGACATCAAATAGGCCCCAATAACAAGCCATTTAGATTTGAAGGCTTATGGCTGTAGGATCCTTCCTCTGTGGATAAATCCAAGGAATGGTGGAAGGAAATGGAACTCCAAATCCATTCCCCAATGCCTTTATTCTAGAAATTTACACTAAAATCCCTCAAGGCTCAAATCAAAAGATGGCCCCGAGGAAGAGTCTACAAATATTCTCCAAGAAAAAAACTAATTAAAAGTCCAAATGTGATATATACAGTAACAAATTATCCTAGAGTGTCGATCTGAAGCCTTTGCTCAACAGAAAGGATCTATCTTGGTGCAATAATAAGAAAGAAGGAAACATGAAGAACAACTCTAGAAACATAAATCATAAATCAATTTGTTATAAGAGGGAGAGAAAATTACTAGATTCTTCCACATATTTATGCTCTAGCATCACAACCACAACCAAATATCTTCCCTTCTAGAAAACTCTAGAAAAACATTCACGTACGCAAGGACATAGAAGGGGAGCTCAAGAATTTCTACAGTAATCTCTTGAAAGAATCCTCGACCAATAGGCTAACTTCCATTAGAAAAATAGTTCCCACATCCATTGTCTAGTTTCCCATGATCATAATGTCGTTGTCATGATAGAAATCACCCTTAAAGATTTGGAAGAGGTGGTCATGAGTATTCCTAAAAGTAAAGTCCCCAAGCCTAATGGCTTTACTACAAACTTCTTTCAAGTCTATTGGCCATTCCTAGGCCCATAAATGTTAGAGCTGCCAAAGAATTCAGAAAGATGAGATTTGCCCTTCCTACTCTCAATGCAACCTTCCTCACTCTTATCCGCAAGTCACATAACTATGTAGCTTATGGCTTGTATCCCTTTGTAATGTCCTTTATTAAACTATTTTAATAATAATAGCCAACCATCTAAAATCCCTTCTACCCTCACTCATTTCAAGGAGCAATAAGGTTATGTAGAAGGGTGCCAAATCCTAGATGGCATCATTGTTGTGCATAAGCTCATCCACTCCTTGAAAATACTTGAGAAAGTGAGCATGGTTATTAATCTCGACTTCTCCAAAGCATTTGATAAACTAAGTTAGTTGTACCTTTATCACACCCTCAAAGCTTTCAACTTCTCTCAAGACTAAACTGATTGGATTTGTTTTCTCTTCTCCTCACCTTTCTTCCCCATTCTCCTCAATTCTCCTCAATGATTCTCCCACCAAAACCTTCAACTCTTCAAGGGCATTAGGAAAGGATACCCCCTATTTCCCTTCCTATTTGTCCTTGTAGTTGAAGGTCTTGGTAGAGTGCTTCAAGCTAGTATAAGGAAAGGCTTATTATCCTGTATTCGCCTCAGTAATTCCATGAATCCCCCACTCACCAACAATTTATTGAAGACACAATGTAAATGGGTCAACCTTCATTCAAAGAATCTAAATCTCTCAAGCAGAGTTTGGATGAGATTTTATGGGCATCTAGAACTTCCATTAACCCCTCAAAATTGCAAATTTTCTTCTTCAATATCCATTTAGGAATCCAATCCCATCTGGACAAAATGCTCATCTTCCAATGATCTTCCCTTCCCATCATCTACCTTAGTGCCCCTCTCACTAAGAAATACTTAAAACAATTCATTGGTAATATCTTCTGGATAAAATATCCAATAAGCTCAATAATTGGACCTTCTGAGATTTAAAAATCATTGGGAATCTCATGCTCCTCAAGTTTGTTCGCCAAGCTTTACCCATTTATAGAATCTCAATCTTGGTGGCCCCAAAAGGAGCACTTAGGACCATTCAAAATATCTACAAATCTTTCTTTTGGAGGGGGTGATGGGGTTGGTGTATGAGTAGATAGCGCAAGTGGGCCCTTGTGGCCCGGGACAAACTCTTCCTTCCCAAATCTTGGGGAAGCCTTATGTTTGAGACTCTAAAACTTTTAGTAAGGATGTTATGGGTGCCAAATTGTGGTGGTGTTGGATTCAAAGGGGCCAATATCTGTAGAAAATTTTATAGCATGAAAAATGCATACCTCACCACTTTCCAATCCAAAAACTAAAGTTGGATCATTCAATGTCAGGATCTTCTATATGGACTCTTGCTGAAAATAACAAATCTCTCATACAGACCCATAGCTTTTGGGAAATATGCACGCACTTGTGGCAGGACTCATGAAAACAAATGCCTAAATTGGACCAGCAAGAGCATCTCAATGATCTAAAAATATTCTTGATAGGAAATGGTTACATGCAAGTAAATTAGTATTGTTGGCCTCAACATAGAAGATCTTCATGGTGTGCTTAGAAAACAATATATGATTGGCCTTCAGGAATCCCCTTATGGTTATGGCAAACACTACAATGCCATCTTGAGCAATGCCTTATCCTAATTGCAGATGGCATTGACACACTATGTTGGGGTTATCAATCAACAAGCATATTCACTATGATGGAAGCGTACTCCTTGGCCACTAATACCATCTACACCCCCAATGCTAACATGTGGCCCAAGATTTCTCACTTCCTATGGCTATTGGCTTGGAAGAGAGCCTTGACTTGGGATAAAATCATCAAAAGGGACTACGAAGGATCCTCTATTTTCTATATGCGTAGAGCTAGTCTCGAAAGTGTTGAGCATTTGTTCATTGATTGTTCATTTGTGGATCAAGTTTGGACAAAATTATATTCCTACTTAAGGAAGTAGGAAGATAGACACAACTCACTCTTGGAAACAATCTCAGCTTGGAAGCCCTTCCCTTTCAAAATCGAAATCCTTAATAAAGCATGGTCTCTCTTCCCTTGATTCACATTTTGGTTGATTTGGAAAGAAAGAAATAGCCAAATTTTCAAGTAAAGTCCATCCTCTTCTGATTCTGTTTGGTATAAAGTATCATTCAGTGTAATAGAGACCACCCTCCTCTCCTCGTGGACTGCCAACAACTAGTAGTTCTCTCCATCTAAAGCACCATTCTATTCTACCCTTTTATTTTTCAACCAACATCCACCCATCCAACACCTCTCTCTCCTCATCCCCAAATTCCCCCCTTACTTGGTCCCCCTTTCTTCTTGGATTTATCAAATACAAATTCGACAGTGAATCCAAAGTCAAGCCAGGACAAACAAATTATGGAGGCATCCTTAGGGATGACAACGACAATCTATTATTTGTGGTTGTTGGCATTTTAGGCCACCCCACCAATAATGTAGTTGAATTCTATGCATAGGAAGTGGGATTGTAAATTTCCAACCAACAGGGCTTCAATAGGCTCATGGTGGAAGGAGACTCTACGTTAGTCATCTCCACCATCAAGAAAATTTTATCGAACACTTCTATTGACAAGCTACCCAAACATTTGTGCCTGGAGAATTTCCTTCACAACAAAGCCATTCTTCTAGCTTCCAATAGCTCTGTCATCCTCCTTCATGTTTTTCTCTCTAATAATAAACCTGCTAAGAATTTACCCAACTTAGCATGCTCATAAAACAAGCTTCAGCTTTCTAGACCGAAGTCAACCATCTTCTCCTCCCCATCAATCTCCCCATGCAACTCCATGGTTCTTTTAGACCTCTCCACCTAGGCTCCTCCAGATACTTCTAACCCCCCCATCGGGTTGCCCCACCTAAAGACCTTATAACACCCATTGGTGTGTCTACTACAGTATGATTGGCATTGGTTTCTCTGTGTCTTACAACAGTTCCATCATTTTTTAATGAACTCTCTTTTAGCACTTATATACTTTCAGCAGGGTTACAACAACCTAGTTACTCAATTGTTTTTTTGTTATACTTTATGTTCTAATGACTTTGGTCATACTCTTATCTATTACAATATGTACGTAATTTCTTAGATTTGTAGTCTCTTGGATTTGTAGGCTACAACTAGGTTACTGGTCTAGTTTCCCTAATAATAAATCGTAGTAAAAATAATTTTTAACTATGTTATATATTTTAAAAAATAGATCTATAGATTTGTTTATAATAACTTTATTTTATTTAAAAATGTATACTTGCATTTCGTTAATATTTCATAATTATAAAAGAATTGAAAAAATAATCAGACTTATACGTTAATGGTACATAATTATAACCCAAAATATAAAATATATACTTAGATTTCTTAAATTTTACATAAATGAAAAGGGAAGTGAACTTAAAAATTAATGTTGCATGATAAACAAAATTAAAATGCGCGTAGAGTTGTAGTTCATGACAACTTTACCTTATTAAAGAAATCACCACATCAATCTATATTACATAACGAATTTCGTTAGATTCCCATGGAATTTATAATTTATAAGAGCCAGGTACGTGAAATCTATTTCTATGCATAACAATGTTATTATGTTGCAACTTATGATATGGAATTTCATATTATTTTATTTATATAGGAAGCTCATAAACGTAGCATGGAGCTTTGTCCACGATAACTCTATTTTATTGGAAAATAAATACTTAAGGGAATACTTGGATTACATAATTATAAACGAATTGAAAAAGTAGGTGGGCTTATATGTTAATGTTGCATAATTATAAACCAAATAAAAATGTGAGTGCGGTTGTACTAGATGACAACTTTACCTTATTGAAAATCACGAAATCAATCTATATTACTTAGATAACTAAATACTCGTGGGCTTGTAAACATATTGCCAACGTACACGATGTACATTACCAACTTTCTACTCTTCACGTCACATATAAGATCCCTCAAGAGATCATTTTTTTTTTTTTTTGATAAAATTATGAATAATCTCTTTACAATAAATGAAAGAATAAAGAAATTGCTCACCAGCTCCAAGCAAACAACCCGAACGATGTTAGAATGGAGGCTGTGCTTGCTTCCGCTCACGGTGGTACTCGTTCGCTCAATTTAATGTGGATGAAAACGATTTGGTTAAAAGATTAGAAAATGCCGCGTGAAGCAATTAATGTTCCATACCATCAACCGACATCTGAAAATCATTGTGATGAGCAAGCCAAAGAGAGGATGATCTGGTTGTCTGAATCTTTCCTGGCTTTCCAAGGCAATGTCGCTGGTTTCATCGTGGTGTAAGGAGACACTCTCTTAATTCTGTACCAATTTCTTTTTATCTTTTTAGTACTCATGATTTGCCTACTCAGTCATCTAAATTTACACTAAATATAATTATCGTAATTGATTTAAATGCTGGATTTGCTATTCAATATTCGGAATATACATCATTTTTAAAAATGATATTGAGTTTATTTACCTCTCCTTTCGCTTTTGGAGGAAGTGTTGCACAGATAATTTCGGGACAAAGTGTTGCACAGATAATTTCGGGACAATTTCCAACGGTGCGCGCGAAAAAAGTTGAAAACAATGTAAAAACACAATTTTCAATCTTGAAAACCTTTTTATACTTATTACATTTTGTAGAATAGTATGAAGTTATGAACCACATTTGTCAATATAAAATATTTTACGATCCACGTTTTACCTACGGGAAGTCTTTCAGGCTTATCTTCATTGTCAACCTACGGGAAGTCTTTCAGGCTGATCTTCATTGTCAGGGTTCGATGCAGCGGTTTCAATATCTGTTGGATTTTGCTGATATTAATCTGAGGTCTTCTTGTCTTCCTCAAACTTATAGAGCCGGCAAGCCTAATAATGGCTTCTGCCTGCCACGAAAATGACAAACTAAGCCTGCCAATAAATTAAAGAATGCGAAGAGGACTAAAGATGCAAACGTTTCGTCAAAAATATATACGAAATTTGTTGTGAAAGTATTAAATTTGTTGCTGAGATCAATATGATACCTTCTCAGCCGGCAAATTGTAAAAATTCACCATTCCGTCATAAAAAATAACAAATTGACCTGTGGACTGCTGGTTGGGGGTTTTTGCTGGCACTGATCTGCTTCAAATAGTGTGCAAAACACAAAGTTAACCTTATCATACATTTAAGGTCGCTCAACTATCAAGAATTAGTAAATATACCAAATTACAAATGTCTGGAGATGAAAATAGCTCGGAACCGGATCAGTTTGGCTGATTGCAAAGGGCATAATAATGTTTCTTTCTGCAACTCTACTGTTTGAACTGAAACCGATGCATACGGGAAATAATTCCATCAATTCTGCGTGACTGGATGCCTCAGAGCGTCCACTAAATCCCTTGGCCCGATGATTGACATGAGCCAAATCGCCTTGCTTGTCATCTGAAAACTTGATTGACGAAAGCACCTTTTGCATCATCTGCGGTTTTATCCGTGACAGATCTTGCACTGTTACATCCATCAAAATAAATTGGAAATCAGCCAAAATAGTCTGCTAAAACAAGAATAGAAGACAAATTTAAGGAAACACTGCATATTGCACCAGTCGATCTGAAAATAAAGTTGTGAGACAAATTCAAGGCGTTTCGAAAAGAAAGCATACATCTTAGCTTGGCTTGTTGTTTTCCAGGGCCGAATTGCAAACTAGTACTGCAATTTACGCATGGTCCGCTTGATTCAGAGTCGTTCTGAATGCGTACAAACCCGAAAGCTACAGATGCACTTGGTGACATAGCGGGCAAACTGATTTTTTCCTGTAAATCACCAAAATTTCCGCTGCAACTCAAGTTTCTTAAAGCTCTCATACTCCTGAATCAATCAATGCACCAAATACATCTTGCCAATAAATAATTGGCAGGCAGGGGTGGTGATAAAGGAAAGGTGAGTAGAATACGCTGCCTTGCAAAATATAGGTGTATATTTCGCACGTGCTCATCAACATTAGCGAGTTAAACAGAAGGGTATTTACTCCTCTTAAAGCAAAAGCTACGTTCATGTTGTGGAGTCTGGTTAAATAAAGCCACAGACATTCCGAAATCTGAAACGTTTCAGTCACTCAACAGAAAAGTCCAAGCAGGGGTTAAATTTGACGCCCGTATGCCCGTATTTCACATTTTTCCCCGTAAAATACGTTTTAATTTAAAACACGCAACTTGCCATTCATTTTCAAAACCGTCATATTGACCGGCATGTTTAAAAATTAAAAGTTTTAATTTTCTTTTTTATAAATTATATATATATATATATATATATATATTTAATCTATGGCATTTTTAATATGGTGTACCGTCTGACAGTGATCGGATGGCTATCACAGTATCAGATCTGCGGTGCAGATTTTACATTCAATTCACATTGGGCCCAGGGGTTAAATTTGACGCCCGTATGCTCGTATTTCGCATTTTTCCTCGTAAAATACGTTTTAATTTAAAACCTCCACGTCATGCGCAACTTGCCATTCATTTTCAAAACCGTCATATTTTAAAAATTAAAAGTTTAATTTTTTTTTTTTATAGATTATATATATATATTTAACCTATGGCATTTTTAATATGGTGTACCATGTGAGAGTGATTTGATGGCTATCACCGTATCAGATCTGCGGTGCGGATTTTGCATTCAATTCGCATTCAATTCACATTGGGCCCTTCGGGTTTACCGCTTACCAGTTACCAACTTACCACCTGTAAACTTTAATACGTACAAGATTCCATTAATGAGTCCTGTCGCGGCCCGCGGGGAAATAATCCATCGTTTAAAGTTTTATCGTCAATTTACCACCGAATCCCCATCACTTGTAAGTTGTGAATCTGTGATGTGCTGTAGCCTGTAAGTTGTGACTCAGAGTCATCTTCACTGCTTGTCTGTGTGTAAATTGGTGGGAGAATTGGGTTATGGTAGATAGGTCTTTCGAACGTCGATGTCGGCCAGCACCCCGCTGATCTGTAGATTGTGCATCGTGAATCAGGTATTTTGAATTCTTTTGTTTTGCTTTTTCTGATTACGAGTTCCAGCGTCCCTGTGCTCTTAACAGTGGGAGCTGTAGGGAACTCTCTTTATTTTTCTGAAAGATTTTGTGTTGGGTTCTGCTATGCATATCCTCCCGTATCCTCCCGAATATGGATATCTTCATTTGAAAATGGAATGGGGGTATGCATGTCTTCTGACGATGAATATTTACATGTAAAAACTGGGATAGAGGAGAGATGGATAAGAAGAAACAACATCTATAATCTGCATCACAAGTGTAGGTACTCCTTAATATTGGTTTTGCTTTGCTGTTATGGTTCTGTACCATTGATTTTCGTTATGATATCTAGTTTACCAGTGTTTTGTCTTGGAATTCAGTAAAACATTCCAGGATTACATTTTGTGCTTTTGTCAAATCAGAAGGTAAGCATTGATGCGTACCATGTTTTCAAAATCCCAAAGAAGAATTTGATATGCATCTACTGGTTTTCTTTGTCTGCCATAGGGAAGTTGCATGCTAACAAGATTCTTCAACTTGTTACGGAGATGATGCCATTTGTCGTTCTAAACGATGTGTAGAATTTTTTAGAAAGAACTTGCATTATTCAAGTTGTTATTTGAAAAAACATTACTTTTGTTTTGCTAATATATTTCTTTCATTTTTGAATTGCAATGGTTTTAGCGATGCTGCCTTCCTCCATCTCTGAATTAGTTAAAATCACAATGATGGCAAAATCCGTGATGGGCCTATTTTCTGGGCTGATTCCCGTGAAGATTATTGACTCGATATGTTGCTCCCATATTCGATCAAGATCATGTCTGTCGCGGTTTTGGACTCGTTTGATTTTGAATGTCTTTTGTTAAGTCTTACAACCCCATATTAATATTGGGTGATGTAAGTTGATAATTCCTGTGTTGTTATTGAACACCATTTTATTCCTTGGGCAAATTAAACTTTTCTACCCTTCTTTTTCTTGGGTATGTCTTTTTTCTTTTTCTTTTGGGTTCTTTCTTTGCCCAAGGATACAAAATTTTCTCTATGACTTCTTGGTAATTTTGTTGAATAATATTTGTAGTGTTATATGGATTTTCTTCCTTGTCTAGTTTGGCGTCATGGGGATCTAATAATTGTCCACCCTTTGGCTTTTGGGTATGTCTTTTTTCCTTTTCTTTTGGGTTATTTCTTTGCCTAAGGATACAAGATTTGTAAATGTCAGAAAAAAAATTATTTTTGTGAGTCTTTCCTCATCCACAGATCCACCTCTACACATCCTGGAAAAAGTAAAAATTATTTTTGTGAGTCTTTCCTCATCCACCTTTAAGAATTGCCCCAAAGAATTCTGGATTAGGCCCTCTAAAAACTTAGGGCATAATGCTTGTCCGAAATCCTTTGGGCAAAGTTTGGGCTCCATATGGAAAAATAAGCCCCTTTTACTCTTCATTTGCATAGATTTTAACATAGAAAACTCCCTCCCTAAACACAAAGATACCTGTGCTTCGGTGAGTCTGTAAATCCTAAACACATAGACCAAAACCCTAATAAAATTCATTTTCTAAAACCTCATGACTTATATTTTATTCACAATTTATTTTATTTATTTTTAAATTAATAAAATTAATCTATGAAAGTAAATTACAATATATATATATATATATATATATATATATATATATATAGTACCATTACTATGGCATATGGGATTATGTCAAAAAAATTTGAGTTTTTGTTATCTATTCACACTTTTATTTTATTTATTTATATATTGATTAAATTAATTTATGAAATTAAATTACAATTTTATATAATAATAATAATAGTAGTAGTATGACATATGGGATTACATGAAAGGATTTTGAATTTCTGTTATCTATTCATACTTTTAAGTTGATGAATACCATGTTATATCTTACCATAGAGTTTTTACATATGTAGAATTTGTTTATAATTCGGTAAAATTTGTTTAAAATTTATAAAAAATTTATTCAAATAACAATAATTTTAAGAATTTTATATCCCATTTTGAGGTTAAAAAAATATATTAAAAAATAAGATAAAGCTTAGACCAAAAATTGTTTAAACGCCGAAAACTCCAAAACTCTTATAATACATACAACGTATAATACATTGACAACTTATAATACATCCATTGACAACTCCCATATTTTTTTTTTAAATATGAGTAACACTGACGTTAGCAAAAGTGACGTGCCTGGCCTGCCATATTTCACCTCTTGATTTATTCATTGTTACCGCAGTCCCCTTTTCATTGCCAAGTAAAGTGGATTTAGAATCAATTACATGGTACCTTGGATGAACTTTAACGTTTCGGTGATGTATCCATATCAAAACCAGAAAGTTACAAGAGCTTGTATTTATGTCACAACAGATCATATCCGATTTCTGTGCGAACTCCACGTTAATCGTAACCGTCCGTTAAAGCAACGGTCTATATTAAACGCGTTTTTTTCTAAATTTATATCATTTAATTAGCGAAATTGGCATCCATATAAGGTAGCCTGCCTCTCTGTTCAGTACGATGATATGAATGAATGATATTGTGTTACTTTTACTAGTTATTTTTGGGTAAATAAAAATATTTAGAGTGTTTCGGTTTTTTTTTTTCAAAATCAACTTTATGAAGGTCGCTTGTCACGTTTTATGAATATAAAAATAAGTTCTGATGGCTTTTGTGGTTTTTTTCTCGTATCTGTGTTTCCTTATTTTATGGTTTTTTTATGTTAATATGTGTTTCCTCATTTTACGGCTTTTCTAAATATGGTTGTTAGCTTTTTTTAACAACATAAACTCGCACCAGCATTCTCACTGTAATAAATTGTATATGTAAAAGTTTTTTATATCAATTCATGTAAAAGTTTGTTATATCATTTTTGATAACAACTCTGTTATATTGTTTAGTTTTGGATTTTTGTTGTAAAATTTCATTTGTTGGATTAGTTAATTGAATTTGTTAAAGAGGTATTTTTATAATTTTATTAAATGATTTATTTAGATTTATTTTTAGCGTTTGGGATTTTTAGCAGCATACCAGTGCAAGATTATTTTTTTAATATGGTTTTAGTTGATGAAATGAAATTCATATATACTAAATACTTTATTTTTATTATATAGGTATTATATATCAAAAATGTCTTCAAAAAAAGGGAATCAACTTTCTATCAATTTTTTTTTTGGATGGTCTAATACATCTCAAGCTTCATTGTCTGATAAAGAAGATCATGATTTTGATCTAAATGAAGATTTAGATGTCTTGGGGCATAATGAAGAATATGATATCTTGGAGCATAATGAAAAAAGTGATGAAGAATTTCACCACGGAGAACCTAACACCCAAAAGAAAAGAAAAATGAAAGTAAAAAGAGAGTTTCGTGATCAGTGGAAAACTAAGTATAAGTGGTTGAGAGAGGCAAAGCATGAAGGAAAAACAGTTATGAAATGCATATATTGTGAAATGCATAAGGCAATGGGGCCATGGGGAATTGGGACTGGTTGCTCTACATTGCAGCATGATTCTATAATTGTTCATGCTAATTCAAGCATTCATAAACTCTCACAGGCAAAGTGGATATGTGGAAATGAGAAGAAGGCGAAGTCTATTACAGAACACATTGCATGCATTGATTATATGAACAAAGAAAGAGTCATCACTACTATGAAATTAGTATATTGGATGGTGCAAGAGGATCTACCACTTTCAAAATATGAATCTCTTTGTTTGCTTACAGTGTCTTTACACATGGCAAATATGCCAAAGAACAAAGAGTACACATCGTATACAAATCACATCGCTGCAAAAGAATTCCTTTTTGCTATATCTCAGTACCTTGAAGAGCTACAAACTTCCAAAATGCTAGATAGCCCTTTTTTTTCATTGATGTTAGATGAAAGTACAGACCGTAGTTTAGAAAAACAACTTGTGGTTTATGCCATGTTTTTAAACTCAAAAGGATTGGGTCCTCCAATTTCACAGTTTTTAAAGCTCATAAATGTTTGCGATGGAAGAGGGAAAACAACTTATGATGCAATCAAACATTTAATGGCATCAAGGGGCTTTTCAACAGAAAGATTGATAGGATTTTCCACAGATGGCGCTTCTTCAATGGTTGGTAATGAAAATGGTTTTATCACTTTCTTGAAGAAAGATGTACCTAATCTTGTAGGTGTTCATTGCATTGCTCATCGTGAAGCCTTAGTTGCATCAGATGTTTAAAAAAAAATACCTGAATTATTATTTGTTGAGAAATTAGCAAATAAGGTATATTATTGGCTGCAAAATTCTACGAAAAGAAATAGTCAACTTATTGCTCTACAGGAACTTACGCAACTTGAAACTCTTCAAGCTCAAATCCATGGAGTTAGATGGCTTTCAAGGGGACAAGTCATTGAAAGACTTGTTGCACTTATGCCTCCCATATTAACATTGTGGAAAAATGAAAGAAAAGACTCATGGTATGATAAGGCAAGAATCTTTTCAGTACAATTTTGTTTACATATGCTTGCAAATATAATGTGTGAATTAAACAAGTTGAACAAGCAATTCCAAGAAGAGTACATTGATGTCAGCTCTTTAGGGCCAGCCATAGATGTCACGGTAAACACTTTGAAAGGTGGTTTTTAAGAAGGGACACATTTGCAGATGGCACATGTTATTTATCTAAATTTATAGATGCTTCTAAATTTGGCTTTCTAGAAATTTGTGATAAGGAGGGGCTTGTTCACAAGCATGAATTACGATTTGTAGCAATTCCACATGCATATGTTGATTGTGTTGATATACAAAAACAATCATGGAAACCGTGTATTGAGGGTTCAATAGAAAGTTGCAAACAACTTGCAAAAGATTATGTTCAAGCTCTCGTAGAGAATTTGAACGCAAGATTCCCTGATCTTGCATTTTTCAACTTAGCAAGATTGTTTAGCCCTCGCCATTATTTAGAGGATGTTCATGGCAGAGAACGAAATTCAAAGCATTGGCTCGAAAAGATTTTTCAACACTTGCAACATCCTTATTATCAAAGTGAAGAAAACAAAACTACATTTGATTTTGATGCTTGTTTGAAAGAGTTGCATCCATTTGTTGACACTCTTCCTGTTAATTGCGAGGGATCATCCATGAAAGATGCATGGAGGATTTTTTATGTTACAGGGTTGCATACAAATTTTTCTCACATGTCAAAATTATGGCAGGCGATACTTACTATTCCTGCAAGTACAGTTGCTTGTGAGAGAGGATTCTCAAGACAAAACATAATAAAGGATGTCCGAAGAACAAAGCTATCATTAGTTGCATTGGATGCCTTGATGCGGGTGTCTCTAACAAGGCTTGATTCATCGATGGTGGCATGGGATAGGGTATTTGACATCTAGAAAGATGCTAAAGAAAGGAGAACCTTAAATAAAGTTTTTGCTTTTATTTTTATGTTTGTAATAGTGGTGTTTTGACAATTACCTCTTTTGGTGAAACTTTTCAAAATTTAATTTATGTACATGGTGATATTGTATCTACTTTTTGAACATTTACATAGTTCAAGCTCTTTACTATTCCACAGGGCAGCCCAGTGAACTTTAGCCTGGTTCAATTTATAAATTAATTGTGAAAGGTTCTTTGAAGCAGTTTAAAAATAAATAAATAATCCATTAAAAAAAATGCTATGCTTGATTTTATTCTTAACAAACCAGTTCACAGAGCACAGACGAGGTGGAGTTGGTGCGATCGTTGCTCAAAGTGGACTCCTAAGGAGGACGGTCGCATGGTAAGTACCCTCCTACTGTTTCAATCTAAAAAACCGAATATTTTTTCGATGTTCCTGCATTTCTGTCAAGGTTCTATGCTATTAACTACCGCCACACTCCTTAGTGGGCACTTCATTCTATTCAATTTAGGAGTGTGGGAGAATCAACAAATTCACCAGTTACAACAGTGACTTGAAATTTGACTGCCCTCTGTGCAGTCCGGTCCAAGTTCTGTCCATATATTTCACTGTTGGGTTTCGCATTGAATGAATGTTTGAGTATTGAGTTTTGCATTGGAAAGTGGGTATCACAGGTTTTTGTTGTGATTGAATTCTGAGTAAGGGGTTTACACCCATGAATTTTGCGCAGTAAGTCTTCTATATGTTTGAAATTTCAGTAGAGCTTGATGCATTGAATCCATTTGCCTTTAGTGGGATATTAAACCAGCTGAATTCTAAGTAGTGGGTTATGTAAAAAAATGAGCTTTGTTTTGTATTTGTTGTAAACAATTGGACTGGACTTTCAACAACGGTTTGTGCAGTAAATAGCATTAGACTGTTGGGTTTTGTCCGAAATGAAGTTGAACACAACTTCTTGTCTGCAAATTCGGTTGTTGGGGGAGGCTGGGAGCCACCAAAAAGGTCGTTGTATCCAACCGAGAAATCATGCACATTTATGTTTTTGGTTTGAAAATTATTTCACAACTATTGTTCTTTTATTGTACAATTTGAAATTAGATGAAATTTGTACAAATAAATTTTAAAAGTCATATGATGGGCAGTTTAAAAATAAAAACGTCATAAAAAAATTCCTTGACGTCAAATTTAACCCTGAGTCCAAGTATATAAGCTGGACGAACTGGTTTCAGCGGTGTGCTAAATGTGACTGTCAACATGGCGGGGTTATCGCTTGCGATTGACTTTAAAGGGAACAAAGGCATGAACTGGTTGTGACGGGAAATGAATTGTAGCCTACTGGCGGTGATTGGAAAAGAAGGGTCTGGTACGATGTCTGTGGCGCCTTTGGAATGAGCATGTGCTCCATTTTCCGTGGGGGCAAGCGAGACTTTGGCATGTACGTTACCATACATTAATAATTGAATATGCAAGGCTTTGGTAGATAAGAAGCTAACCGAAATAAGGGATGTAATTTCATTAAGTTTGATTGTTTTGACATTTAGGCCAATAATTTTTACATATTTAACAAAGAGTGTAGAGTGTCTGGTTTTAAAAGAATTTATTTACATATTTAGCAAAGAGGGTAGAGTGTCCATAGTTTTAAGAAAATTTATTTACATATTTAACAAAGAGGGTAGAGTGTCTATAGTTTTAAAAGAATTTTCAACTTATCTAGTGGTTGAATTATTTTTCAAATTTTCTATTTTAAAAACTTTAATTCGTCAAGTTTCATCTTTAACTTTAGTACTTTCAACAACTTTATTACTTTTCATGGAAAATAAAATATTTCGGCAAGTTTTATATTCACGGGGAGAATGATGATCATATTCGAATTTTGAAATTAAATTAAATTAAATTTAATATTCGTTAGATTAATTTAGATCTATAAGTTAAATATTAGTAAATATTGATAGACATTAGATTTGTATGTTTGTTTGAGTGTGAACGGAAACAATTTATCCGTCAACCCTCATTTAAAAAAAAAAAAAAAACACAAAGTGGATTCAATGAATTAATTAATGGACACGCAATCTCGTACTTCACTGCTCTTGCTCCCGTTCATGATCCCCAACCGCTTTATTGTCACAATTAGCCACACATTAAATTTTCGAAATGTTTTGGAAAAACAACAAATACATTTACATCCTCTAAAATCTGCACATTTACCTTTGAAACCCTGTTTCGAATGATCTGCAACTAGTCTAATCTTCCCTCTCTATCAAAATTGAACAAACCATCAAAATGTATTAAAATTTACAAACCATCAAAATTTCAAAATGTGAAGTTAATTATGATAATTTATAAAATTATAAATTTTACACGTGGGTTTATTTTGCATTTTTTTTTCTAATTAAAAAGTTCTTAAACATACATAATTTTGTTCAAAATCTAAAAAAAACCTAATTTTTAATTTTGTTCAACATTTCACTAAAAAATTTAAAAAAATTATAGAAACTAAATATCCCACCTAACTATTGAACCATATCCTATAACAAAACCAAAAAAACCTGAGTAAAAATCACTACCGTAGAAAGGTTTACTGGACGAATTCCGTTGAGATCACATTCTCTTTGTTTATTAGACGAATTCCGGTGAGATCACATTCTCTTTGTTCATTTTAAAAAGACTAAAAAAATACACTTCCAACCTATTAATTAAAAAAGATATATATTTAAACTTTCTTAATATTATATAATTATTTAGAAATTGAAAAGGTAAGTAGACTTACACGTTAATGCTGCATAATTATAAACCAAATTATAAAATATATTTCCTTAATATTGCATACTTAGAAACGAATTGAAAAGACGTTAATGTTACATGATTAAAAACAACATTAAAATGTGGGTGGAGCTGTTGTTGATGACAACTTAACTTATTAAAGAAATCACCAAATCAATAGTTACTACCTAACAAATTTCGTTAGATTCCCATGGAATGTATAATTTATAAGGGTAAGGTACGTGAAAACTATTTATATGTATATAAATGTTATTATCTTGAAGTAAGGCCTAGTATTTGTGTCGCTGTTGCAAGTTTTGTAGAAGCCTCTGTGTTGAGTCTCTTCTCTATTTTTGCCACTTACTCTGACTTACACGAATCCATACATGAACCCATACACAAACCTACTAACACATTTCACGCATTGTTGACTTTCTCAATGGCTTCCTCGCCTTTACACGATCTGACATCCCTTCTGTGCGTTGGTGAACCTGTGGCGAACCTCAATACAAAATAACTTAAAAAGATACTACCTCAACAGCTCATTTCAATGCATAAGTACTCAAATGTGAAATGGTGATAACAGTCATTTATATTATTTCAAAAATGGATTATAGAAGGATTACAATCTGTTCACTCCTGAGATAGACTGTGGTCGCGTTTACCAGACTTTAGCTACTTAGCTAGGAGATAGCTCACTGGAGGCTACCTGATAAGATCACAGATTCAATGTTTGAACAATGATATTAACACTCATAAAGATAGATTCTCTATAGATCTGACCACTTTAGGTTCTCACCTGTGCCGAACACACAAATGCGCAGGCTTCTCAAATCACCTAAAACTTTTATATTTTTTCGTGATGCAAGCAGATCAGCCACAAGTCCACAGTTGCAGAGCAGGAAAAACTCTCAACTCTAACACACCAAAACTTCCAACACTCAAACTCCAAATGCCCCAAATGATCCTTACTCCATCTCTTATATAGGAGAAGGATGGGACAAGCATCCGACCAACGAGACGACAAACTTGGTACTGAAGGAATCTGTCAGATCACGAGATGTGGCTCAAAGTGCACCAGAAGTCGGACAAGTGCTCTGAGTCTCATCACTGAAGATTATTACAAATCTACGGAGAATAAAATGTACAAAGTGGATGCTTTTTGAACAGGAAAATCCCACGAGAAAATCTCGTCAAAAATTGTCCTTGTGACTGGACATCATTTTTGCAGTGTGGAGACTTTTACGGACAAATCCACGGGAACCAAAATAAATTAAAAAACTGTAATTTTGGGAAACCGAAATTTTTTATACAGATTTTCATGCCAAGCCTTGGTAAAAATCCTTCTCACAATCATAGGCTTATTTAATATAATTTGATGCTTAATTTTTGTGAGAATAAGCCATTGGTGATGCTTGTTCATATATTCTTTTAACACCTCGTTATCTCGGAGTGGATATCGATCTGGGAGAGAAAACATGTCTTTAACGGTCTCATAAGGAGAATGGAAGCAATCAGGAATATTGTTTTCAAAACATATATCACAACCCATTCTAACATATGATTCATGGTAAACAGGATCTATGCGTGTTCTGTTCATACCATAATCAGTCCACCAATCCCGCATCCAATCACTTTGTTGGTTCTGTTGCATGATTCCTATGGTCCCAAACTTTATCTTGGTGTAGTGGGTTTCTTCTTTACTATCTTTATTTAATATGTCCCACCACAATCTTTTATATATGTGAAAATCATAGACTGTGTCTGGAAAGATGTGGCTGGGGTCCTTTCTAGGCCATAGTGCTGCATTATGTGTTGGAAAAGGCCAAGAAGTGTTCCTCATTCGATTTATTGAAAAATATCTTTCAAAGACCCCACTTTTGCTTCACCCATGTGACCATATCATAGTCAAATCATGAAAGTCATGTAGAAGAGCATCGTGTGCCTGGCTTGCAGTATTCATGCTGTTGGAATAGACCATATCGTGGATCCATATGCTCCCTTTTGGGTACACTCTTCTTTCAGGTACTAGATGTAATATATCAGTGTGGGCTTGGAGATTAGCATCTAATACTTTTGTATTTCTTAATTGCCAAGTGGGCTTCCAACTTTCTTTGTATTCTGATCAACTGAGATTATCTGGAATTGTTCTAAGTACTTCTTTTGTTGGCCTTGATCCCATTTTTCTACTATTATTATCACATGTTCAGCTGGTTGAATAAATTCTCTACTGAGAAAATTTGGCAGATAATTTTCTTTCACTTTAATATGCTCCACTTCGAAATAAAAGTTGGCAAACAAAGCCTCCCATTGAGAAAACTTGGCTTCTCCTGGTTTTTTAATATCTTTGGTTAAGACTTTTTTCATAGCTGAGGCATGAGTCCTTAGCAAGAATTTTTTATTTACAAGATTTACCTCAAATTTATTTATACAATTCCAGGTGGATTTAACTTCCTTCTCTATAGTAGAATAATTTTGTTCCGCTGCAAGTTCCTGAAGCAAACTGTACAATTTGTTTTGCACCTTCATTTTTCTGTTTGAGAATGCCTCCCCAACCAATATTTCTTGCATCTTATTCTACAATCTTGAAAGCATTTTCATCAACTACATAAAGGATAGGCAGTGTCTTGACTTTACCTTTGATTCGTTAAACAACTTTGGTATGGACCTTAGTCCATGGTGGTGGATTTTTCTTGAGCCTTTGATTTAACAAACTTCTATCCTTTTCACAATCTTGATAGAAGTTACTCACATAATTTAGACATCCTAGAAATCTCTAAAGCTGAGTTTTATCAATAATAATGTTAGGGAATTTTTCAGAGAATTCTAATGCATGTTTCTGCAAGGATATTTGGCCATTGAATATAGTATGGCCAAGAAACTTTACAGAGGTTTGGAATACCTTTATTTTATTTTTGCTTAAAACCAAACCATTTCTTTTTACCAACTGTACAAATGCCCGCACATGCTTCAAATGATCTTGAATATTTTTCGAAAAAATTAAGATGTCATCAATATAGACCAGAAGCCAATCAAAGTAAGGTTTGAAGATGGAATCCATCACCTTCTGGAACTTAGAGGGATCATGTTTCAATCCAAAAGGAATTACATTCCATTCGTAATGTCTTGCAGGCACGGTGAAGGTTGTTTTGAACTTATGTTTTTCAGAAATGGCGACCTGCCAAAAGCCTAACTTTGAATCAAATTTTGAAAATATTTTTGCTCTCGCTATCCTCCCTATCAAATCACCTTTGTGGGGGATAGGATATGTATTATCTGCGAGAACAGAGTTCAGAGGTTTGTAATTGATTATAAGCCTTGGGATGCCTCTAAGCTGTTTTGATATTTTATTTACATAGAATCTGCAATAGTTCCAAGGACTGTCAGATTCCCTGATGAGTCTTATGTTCAGGAGTTGCTTTATCTCTTTTTCACACAAGTCCCTGTACTCTTTGTTCATTGGGAATGCTATGCTTTTGCATGGCTTCCCAACATACTCTGTTTTGTATGGTAATTCAACTGTGTTCTGTTTCCGATGCCAAAAGACATTTGGTTCTTCTGAATAGCATTCATCCTCTATTGTCTTTTTGAGCTCAACAATTTTCTTAGTCATCTCCACCATCAATATTTTTTTTTTTCGAACACTTCTATTGACAATCTATCCAAATGTTGGTGCCTAGAGAATTTCCTTCACCACATATCCATTCTTCTAGCTTCCAATAGCTATGTCATCCTCCTTCATGTTTTTCGCTCTAATAGTAAATCTGTTGAGAATTTAGCCAACTCAGCATGCTCACAAAATAACCTTCATCTTTCTAGACCCAAGTCAACCATCTCCTCCTCCCCGCTAGTCTCCCTGTGCAACTCCATGGTTCTTTCAAACCTCTTCACCTAGGCTCCTCGAGACACTTCTGATCCCCCAATTGGTATGCCCCTCCCAAAGACCTTGCAACACCGATTGGTGTGTCTACTACATTATGATTAACATTGGTTTCTTTGTGTCTTACAACATTCTCATCGTTTTCTAATGAAGTCTCTTTCAACACTTATATACTTTCTGCAAGCTTACCACAACCTAGTTACTCAAATGTTTTTTTGTTACACTTTATATTCTAATGATTTTGGTCATACTCTCATCTATTACAATATGTATGTAATTTTTTGGATTTATTGTATACATTTTAGCCACTGGTTTGGTTTCCCTATGTTGTATGGGATTAAGAATAGAATCTACTTGATTTTAAAAGAAAAGAAAAAAATAAATCAATGAGTTTGTTTAACTTCATTTTATTTAAAAATATATACTTGGATTTCGTTAATATTACATAATTATAAAAAAATTGAAAAGATAAGTAATATTGCATAATTATAAAAAAATTGAAAGGATAATCGGACTTGTACGTTAATGTTACATAATTATAAACCAAATTAAAATATGTATTTGGATTTCCTGAATATTGCATAATGGAAAAGGAAATGAAAAAGTAGGTAGACATAAAGTTAATGTTGCATTATAAACAAAATTAAAACGTGGATAGAGTTGTAGTTGATGACAACTTTACATTGTTAAAGAAATCACCACATCCATCTATATTACATAACAAATTTCGTTAGATTCCCATGGAATTTATAATTTATAAGAGTAAGGTACGTGAAATCTATTTCTATGCTTAACAATGTTATAATATGGAATTTGCCACTTATAATATGATATTTATTTTATTGATATATGAAGTTCATAAACATAGCATTGGGCTTTGCCTACGATAACTCTATTTTATTGAAAAATAAGTACTTGGATTTCCTTAATAGTGCATAATTATAAACGAATTGAAAAAGTACGTGGACTTATATGTTAATAAAGTATAATTATAAACCAAATAAAAATGTGGGTGCAGTTGTAGTTGATCACAACTTTACATTATTAAAAATCACCACATCAATCTATTTTACATAACAAATTTCGTTATTGAGATTTTCATGAAATTTATATATTTATAAAATAATTAAATATTAGTATATTTGTAATGGACTTGTTCTAACTTGTAATATTATCCTCAAAATTAAATTGAAATTTTGTTCACATCTATCAATATTAGCAACTTTCTCCTCTTTACGTGACCTATAAGATCCCTGTCAATCAAGAGATACCCTTTATTTTGTATAAAATTATGGATAATGTTTTTACAATAAATGAATGAATACCTATCTAATCATTAATGTCACGATGGTAATCTTACCATCCACAATAAAAGTGTAACTAAGTTTAATAAAAATAAATATTTATGATATTGGCTGTGCAGAACGAATGGTGCTAAATAAAGAAATTTCTCAGCAGCTTCAGGCTAACAACCCCAACGATTTGAGAGTGGAGGCGGTGCTTGCTTCTGCTCACGGTGGTACTCGAGAGAAAAAGCGTTCGTTCGCTCAAATTAATGTCGATGGAAACAATTTGGTTAAAAGATTAGAAAATGCGGTGTGATGCCATTAATGGTCAACACCATCCACCGACATCTGAAAATCATTGTGATGAGCAAGCCAACGAGAGGATGACCTGGTCGTCTGTTTCTTTCCCGGCTTTCCGAGGCAATGTCGCTGGCTTCATCGTGGTGTAAGTAGGGTGGTGCTAGCGTGAGTTGTAGCTCATTGGGTGTTGGGGCATCTCATTGGGTGTTGGGGCATCCTCAGTTGACTACTAAATAATCTCAGGCGTTGGAGTGTCTATCTAGTGGGAGCTGGAGAAGAATGATTTTCTAGATTCTAGGAAGTTGGATCTTTCTTTTCAATTGGAGTTGAAGATTAAATAATTATTAGAAAAGTGTTTGGTAGTTTTTGACCCGTAGGGCGTTTTCCACGTAAAATTTTTGTGCCTCTTTTGTTCTTTTATTCACTGTTGTTACTGCATAAACATTAATGATAATTGAAAATTAACTAATGCTATGAAAATATTTAAAAGTGCTAATTTCTAAGGAATACTTATTCACCCCACCCACCTGCCACACCCATTGTTGTTGTTGCCTTTTTTGAACAAGTGTAGTTTGCAATGAGTTTCAAGGTGACTATCAAAGATCCAAAGTACATTTTCTCGCTAAAAGTGGTTTATAGTCAAAGCTTGTTCGGAAATTCCCAAGGAAATGTTCTAGGAAATATTGAGGATATGTTATGAAAGCTTTCCTTTTGCACTATGAGAAAAAGATGAAGAAGAAGATAATTAAGACCGAGAATGATGATGCAATAACCTAGAAGAAATCCAAGTTGTAACAACTACATCAATAAGCACTCATAATAAAATTCAAAAAAAAAAAACTTTTAAAAGTCCCCATTCTATATTGGATATATATAGCATTTCAAAGTGTGAACAAATTTTGTTCTTTTTCAAAAATTTTAGCTTATACTACTTCAAAATTCAAATACGCTCTAGAGTTGCAATCGATAGATGTAAGAGTTAGACTGAAGGGTTGGCTCAATTGTTCTTTATGCTAAACATGCATATTTTGAGATTCTCCCTCAAAGTCAGAGAGGTTTGTTGACCCCATTGTCTAACATTTATACTCACCTGAATAGATCTTCACTTTCCACCGCCACCATGTTTTTAATCAGGTATAGATACTTCTTTGGAATTTTGTTTTTAATAATTTGTTGCCTTTTTTGAACAAATTTTGTTATTTCCTTGTAATATATTTCCTTTCCTCTTAGTTTGTTGTATGAAATTTTGGAAACCACCTGAAGGATGGAAAAGTGGAGTAGGATTTACTAGGGAGATGATTCAGACTCATTGCCCTGCACCTGCATCAAACATTCATGTGAGTGAATTTATAAGCCTTGAGTGCTTTGTTTTCTCAATCACATGCTTATTTGCATATGTTGTATGTACAAGTAGGAACAGGTGTAGCAAAGTTTCAATGTGTGTTCAATTGGAGATCTTGAGATGTGATCCACCACCAATGAATAAAGAAATGGAAAGCCATCTTGACGAGCTTGGATACACTAAAGAGATGTAGTTCCAATTTTTGTAGTAGGATTTTCTAAGGAGATGATTTAGACTCATTGCCCCGCACCTGCATCAAACATTCATGTGAGTGAATTTATAAGGATTAAGTACTTTGTTTTCTCAATCACATGCTTATTTGTGTATGTTGTATGTACAAATAGGTACATGTGTAGTAAAGTTGTCTCTTCTACCTATTTGTTCTTTCTTGTTACCAGACCAATAATACTGATATGATTTGGATTCCCACCTTTTACTACGATCAATATTTTTATCAAAGTGTTCGTACTTGTGATTTCAATATGAAGTTTATGTGGACAACATTAGGGTAAATCAGAATATATAATCTTTTGAACAATATACCTGATGATTTTGGTATATTGATGGATAATGTTATACAGGTTAGGTTGCTGACCCTCCAATTATGCAAGGTGGATATGCAGGAAACTCTTGTCATTTGGATTGGGGGATTCATAGTGGAGACCATTATTATAAAATATTTGATTAACTCAGCCAACTTATTTATTTGTTTAATATGCATTCAAACTTTTTTTTATTGATCTGCAGAAAAGGTGACCTGGTTTATAATCTTCTTCTATTTACATTTTAGGCACATGAAAAAAACTAGACTTCCAAATTTGGCAAAATCTCTACCAACATGAAAAAAATTAGGCCTTTAAATTTGGCCAAATCTCTACCAAGAGGAAAAAAACTAGGCTTCTAAATTTGGCAAAATCTTTGCCAATCTCATTGGCATGGACTTGATGCTTCGTAACTCATCTTGTTTTTATGTTGGAGAGTAAGCATAGAGTGTAGCACAAAACCCTAATGCCATACATAGAGGATTTATTCCAAAGGGAAATAGAAAATAGGCTGAGGTTTTCTTCATTTTTACTAAAGATGTAAATGCCATTTTATCAAGTGCATAATCAATCATGTTGGGATCTTTTGTTTCCTCTAATCTTTGAGTACATGTGGACACATGTTCAAATTAGTAGATTTCGTTGTTAACACATATTTCATTAAATCTAGAATTTCAAAGTAACAAAAAAACCCAATTCTAGTGATGTCCTTGTAATAAAACTTTTCCAATTTTAATGAAATATGTGTTTGCTGGTTATTTTTTTATTATCATATTTATTTTTCCCACTTTAATCATATTCTCTATGGATCTTTTTGTTATCCTCCTAGATCTATTTTATAAAGGTGGAGGGGGGATGAAGTGTATGCTTGTACTGTGTAGTTCTTTTTTTTTTTGAGGTTCTTGTCTTCACACCGATTTGCTAGTTGAAGTACTTGTGGGAGGACAGAGTTATCTTTGAGAGGTAGAGAGTACTTTCCTTGTATCCATGCAATTTCATCTTGGATACTCATGCTTAGTGTGGATTTGTAAGTTTTTGAATTCCCCTTGGATATTTTGTTGGTGTAACAGATATTAGCCAAACTTTATGCTTGCAATTTTAACATCTATTTAGTGGTTACATTTCTAATCATTGTTATTGATCGTTGTATTTTGATATCTTGAATTAATTAATAACGAGCACTCTCAATTAGTTTTCTAGACCCCATATCTGGTAGGATTCAAGCATGTAGCTCATTATTCATAATTGAATCATATATATTCATTGTTTTTAACATTTTGGCATGAAAATCAGTTTTATAGAGGCATATTTTTATGCTATCACAACAAACTTACATGATTCACAAACTCAGAAATCAATCTATGGTGTAATTGCAGATTTTAGGTTTGATAATTATAGGTCATTTATAGGTTATAAATGTCTTCAAAGTTTCACTTCTAATTGAGTATTCAACTGAACATATTGAGTATCATATACGTAACTATTTTTCTCTGCACCCACTTTTCATAACTTCCATGACAATCAAGTAGGGGCCTGCAACTTCAAAGCTATTTTGCTTGTTTAGTAAAATATTTGCGAAGACTTTACATAGTTTTATAATTTATTGAAAGTTGTAGAATTTACAATTTATAAAGTTTTAAAGTCTAATTCCTTAAAGGGTGCTATCTTAATAGAAGAGCACCTGCTTTACAAGTAGGAGGTTGGTGGTTCGATTCCATCATACCCTGATATTGATATGGAATGGCGACGATCAATTTTTGTTGGAGGCTCTTTTGAGCATCACCAATGAGCTTATGGTGACGTTTTTCGACCCTCACCAAAATATGAAATGGTGATGGTCAATGGACGTCGCCATATATATGTATCAATAGTGATGGTTATCAAAGGTACATCACCATAAATCATTGTTGTTCATATGAAATGGTGACAGTCACTATCTGCCATTATAATCATTATTCGTGACAAAACTTGAATGTCACCACAACACCACACTTTTGGCGATGTGGCCTTTGGTGACCTTCAATTTTTTGTGACAATGGATCTTTTGACCGTCACCAATGAGCTTATGGTGACATTTTTTGACCCTCACCAAAATATGAAATGGTGATGGTCAACGACACTGACGGCCATGAAATTTCCATCACAATAAATCGTTGTTGTTCATATGAAAAGCTGACGGTCACTATCCATCATTATAATCATTATTTTTTACGGACCTTGAGTTTCACCACAACACTTATAACTTTATTGATGCCACCTTTGGTGGCATTAAAGTTTTTGGTCAGAGAGGCTAAGGTTCATCACCATTGTTCATACGAAATGGTGATGGTTACTATCCATCATTATAAATCATTATTGGTGACGAACCTTGAATGTCACCACAACACCTATACTTTTGGCGATGCCACCTTTGGTGACGTTCATTTTTTGGTGGCAAAGACTCTTTTCACCATCACCAATGAGCTTATGGTGACATTTTTTGACCCTCACCAATGTCCTTTTTTTCTTTTAATGAGAACTTGGAACTAGCTACAAAACAAGAATTTGAACAGGGGTCTTTGGTGAACTCTGAACAGGTCATTGAATTGGATGATGAACAAGTGTTTGAGGAATTCCTTGGATAGGTTTTTGGACAATTATATGAGGAATCCCCTGAACAGGTTGCTGGACAAGTACGGAAATACCCGGAATAGGTATTTGAGGAATAGTTTGTCTAGTGGGCTGAACAGGTTGATAAAGTGTCACTTGTGGAGCAACTGGACCATAATGTTGAGTAAAAGTAGGATTCCAAATAGTGTTCATCTTGGGATAAGGAGTACCAAGTAAAGGTTGATTTACAGCAGGTTGACCTAGGCCGGGTTGAGGTATCTGACCATACGTTCTAGTAAAATGTTGACCGCCAGCAATAAGTTGTCCTTCAGGTGGAGGATAAGGTGGTTAAACCCCCAGGCTAATAATAAACACCAGTGGGGGTTACTTGAGGGTTACTTGAATTACTAGAAACCATGTAAATTTGTTGATCTGATGTCGTAAGCACTTCCAACATGGAAGTGATGCTCTGAATAATAGATGTAGATAAACCAGATGACCAAGTACAAGGTTGGGGATAAGAAGAAGCTCCTTAAAAGGTCCCAGTAAGTGACTGGTATTTAGGAGGAACTAATGGACCATCACAAAATAATGATTCCGGAGAGCTAGTAAACATAAATGAATCAATAGGTTCACTCCCAATAGGAATTTCTGACATAGTTCGTTCTAGTGAATAAAAAGGAATGTGTGGCAGTGACAAATTCTGACCTAAAAAACTCAAAGTGGTAGAATACCAAGGGTCAAGTCGAAAAGGAGGGAGAGGAACTCTTTGGTCTAAATTTTCACTACCAGTAAATGGAGAATGAGGTGTTTATATCTCTTTGGTAACGTCTTCAATGATAATTAACCGAGGAGGTAATTCAATCGTAACTATCAGCTTCCTTCCAAGTGAAGGTGGCTCAGGAGTAGGAGCTAAAACAACCGAAGGTGATTCAGGTTGAGAAACTTCAGACTCATGATGTTCTACGTCTGGTTCAGTTAATTCAGTATATGAAACTTCACCAGTGTCAGATTCTATGTGAACTACTTCGATAATCTCTAGACCAGAGTAAGCTAAGCTTGATTCTGCTTCTTGCATTGGATTCACTTCAATTGCTACTATCTCAGATTGTAAAATTGTTAATGTTTCAGGTTCTTTTGAGGCTTTTGATCTTGTCGACTTTGACCTTTCAGCTTTTATCTTTTCCAATGGACTAGGTGTGTATTCAGTAGGTTTACCTTGCATTCTACATGACTGCCTTGGTGATTAAGCCAAGATGAAAATTTATCAGAAAATCAAACAATAGTCACAATCCAATCCTAAGGTCTCTAAAAATCTAAGGATTCAAACCATGCAAACAAGATTTTTACAACGAAATCACTAGTTGGTAATAAAATCCAACATCACAAAAATCAAAGTGAGAAGTGGTTGTAGATAGAGTGAGTGGAACTAATTACATTGACAACCTGCTTAATAAAACAATATGGTGCAAGTAACTTCACTTATGCCATCTTAAGCGAAGATTACCCTCCAAAAAGTCCAAGTGAGTCTAGTCAACGTCTGTTCTAGGTACAACAAGACCTTCCCTCTGTGTTCACCTCAGGTAATACCCCTAGGATTATGGTCACTAAAGTTACCAACTAATCCTGGGGAGGATAGTCACAGATCAGACGTACACACAATGGCAAAGTAACAAATCTCAATCCCCTTGAAAGCTCCTCAACATGGTTAATTGAAACTTTACTTTCAAGTGACCCCAAGTATCTTTAGACACCATTGTAATACGTGTAAATCACTGTACCATAGCCAATGAAGTAGGTATGATCAATTAACCATGTCTGATATGATCTCATGCTTGATTCCTTTGTAAGGGGAGCTTCCCAGAGAAAAAATGAAATAATTGATTTATCTCCTTATCGCAAGATTCTAGTATTTTTCGGAAGCTTTGGAAAGTTTACTCACTTCCTTATTCCAAATCCCTACAACTTAATCTACTGTAGGTGGAAAAGAGCCCTAAGAATAAAACTTTCTAGACTGATTTTAATAGTTGTTATTTACACAAAGGTAGTGGATGTGAAACTTGATGAAATTATGATTTTATGCAATCCTAATGCAATCGAAAATGATGATATAATATTTTGTTACAATGAAAGTCTATCTAGAGCAAGGAAAGAGTCTTTCACTTTTTTCTACTGAAATGTAAAAAAAAACTCTAAACCCCACTATGACCATTTTCCTAAAATGTAAATATCCAATTTCAAATCCTCTGAATATTGAAAACAATTTCAAATTTTCACTTTGCCTAATAACACAAGTAAATAAGAAATCTCTCTTTTCATACAATCACTCAGAAATTCAAAAAATGCAACAAGAAGCCAATAATAACTAAAAATGATTTTTCTTTAGTGGGATGTTATGAATTCACTTGGCGCAAAAGTATGCTAAATGAAAACTTTAGTAGCAGAAAGAACAATAATTTTCATTTTGAAACTAACACAAGAAGTATTTTTCACAAATAATACATAATATTGCAAATCATTGATTTTGACACACAAATCAAACTTTCGTAAAAGAGAAAACCAGACTCAAAATCTGATGTAACCAATAGAAGAAAGATAGAAAATTAAGAAGACAAGACTAACAGACCTCTCTTTTGATAAATCGACCATTAACCCGATAAGAACTTACCCTTATTTGAAAAGAGAAGATAATCACATGAAAAAATATTCATAACACTTAGCCAAACTGAAAATCACTCGCAAGAGGTTCAAAGAAGTGCAAAACAATAAGAAAAAACAAAAAGTTTGGATTCAAAGAGGATATAACTGAGTTTTTCAAAAGTTTGAGGCATGTGCACAGGCTCGGAGTAAACTAGTGAAAATATGCTCTATTTCTAAAAGGAAAATGCACAAAAGTAAAAGTGCGCACAATGGGGAAAAAAATCAAATCCAACGCACAATCCAAATTTCTAAAATTTCCAAACACTCTAAGGAGGCTTGTGCAGCAGGTTGAAAAGGTCAAATAAGGAAAACTAATGGATATTGAAATGATTCCCCAGCGGAGTCGCCAATTTCTTATGTGGACTTATCCCTCTTGCGAACAAGAGCGATCTCCCTAGACTTCAAATAACCCTAGTAACAAACAAACAAGAACCGTTACCTTTCTCTAGACTCTGATTGTATGAAAGGAAATAGAATGATAGAGGCCTCTTACCGATTTAACGAAATTATTGATGAATTCCCTCAAAGATTTCGACCATTCACTCGTCAATACTCTAGATGTCCTATAGTTGCCCCTGATAGCTTCTCTATACTATTTTGAAAGAGATCTGCAAAGACAAAGACAAACAAGATATCAAAGCATGCAACATATAACCAAAGAGACAAATGGACTAATTAACCAATTATATATCATAAACTGATCAATATGTAACCAAAAGTCCATGTAGGTGATCAAGGAATCCTACAAATTAAATCAATGAAGATGTAATTGAGAAATAAAAATTGCTTTTATATTCATAAAACTGTAGAAAAGCCTTACAACCATATAGCCTTGATGTTGCAGGTCCATTCTATAATCTCTAACCCTCTCGCTTGCAAGAAAATCCCTCCAACCTAATCTCAATAGCATACCCTACTTCCAACAATCCTCTCCCAATTCTCATACCTATAAGAGATTTATAGGCCAAGAATGGGAAGTTTTGGATCCATTCTCCAAGGGATCAGATCCATTATTAGTGGTATAGAGGTTCCACAAAGGAAGGGGAGATACTCCATGATGGGAGGGATAAATATTGAATAGGCACCTATTTGAAGCTTGTTGGATGGGTAGATGCTATCAACAATACTTCTAGACTTCACTTTTTATTTTTACATACTTTAAGTCATCTTTGCAGGTCAAAGTGGAAGATAGTGCGTACTTATGCGCAACTATTAATGGTCTTCTTTGCGTATGCACATAAATCAATTAGGGAACTACGCAGGTAGCCAAAATCAAGTTTTTGTACTATGGATACAAGAATTCCACTTTCTTTGTGATGATTTAGATTCAAACTTTGCACGGGAATGCTCCAAGAGACATTTGTGGATAGCAAGAGATCCAAACTGATGGTCATTTTCCTAATCCTACAAAATGACGTGTAACACTCCTTGGTTGGCTCCTTGACCTATAAATTCTTAATGACCATTATCCTTTGCACACACCTTCTTATTTTATTCGTAGTTGTCCTACTGCTATTGTGTGATGTCCACCTTCGTCGTGCCCCAATCCTTGTGTCAAACCTCTGCAACGCTTCTGCTTCTTGTTCCAGCCCTCTGTTTCACACTACCTTACCCTTTTCGCGCTCCCTACTCCTACTGCACGGTCCTGCGTATACCAAAAAAATTCCAAAATTTTTCTACATCCCGACAAGACTCATCTAACCCCGTAACCCCCGACGCCCCCCCTCCCCCCGATCAAGGTTACCCTCTCAAAGACCATGCAACACCCATTGAGGTGTCTACTTCAGTATGATCAACAATGGTTTCTTTGTGGCTTACAACACTTCCATCCTTTTTTGATGAAGTCTCTTTTAGTGCTTATATACTTTTAGTGGATAACGACAACCTAGTTACCATTTTTTTTTGTATACTTCATGTTCGGATGACTTTATTCGTACTTTTATCTATTACACCATGTATGTAATTTTTTGAACTCGCACTCTACATTTCTGTCGTTCCACAACATAAATAGTTTTGACTATATTGTTATATGTTTTTCCTAATTAACAATAAAATCTACTTAACTTAAAAAAATATGTAAATGGTTCGATATAAAAAAACTCATCAACATAACATTCCACTTTGCAATAGCTTTATTTTATTTAAAAATAAATACTTGAATTTCATTAATATTTCATAATTGTAAAGGAATTGAAAATATAGATGACCTTATAGGTTAATGGTGCATAATTATAAACCAACTTATTGCATAATTATAAAGGAATTGAAAAGGTAAGTTAATACGTTAATGTTGCATGATTATAAACGAAATTAATGGCAATTTTACCTTGTTAAAGAAATCACCAAATCAATCTATATTGGATAACAAATTTCGTTAAATTCCCGTAAAATGTTATTATCTTGCAACTTATAATACGGAATTTGATATTTTTGTGATTAATATAGGAATCTCATCAACATAGAACATAGCATTGAGCTTTGCTCACGATAACTCTATTTTATTGAAAAATATATACTTGCATTTCCTTAATATTGCATAATTATAAACGAATTGAAAAGGTAGATGGACATATACGTTAATGTTGCATGATTATAAACGAAATTAAAATGTCGGTGGAGTTGTAGTTCATGACAACTTTACTTTATTAAACAAATCACCAAATTAATCTATATTAAATAGTAAATTTTGTTAGATTCCTATGGAATTTATAATTTATAAGAGTAAGGTACATGAAATCTATTTCTACGCATAAAAATATTATTATCTTGCAGCTTGTAACATGGAATTTGATTTTTTTTATTGATATAGGAAGCTCATTAACATAGCATTGCTCTTTGTTCCTGATAACTTTATTCTAGTGAAAAATATAAACTTGGATTTTCTTAATATATGAATCAATTGAATTGAAAAGGTAAATGGATTTATATGTTAATGTTGGACACTTATTAGTCTCTGCTTGGGACTTTTAGTGATCGATTGTGGGTTGACCACGTATTAATCTCTTGTTTGACCAAAAAATATCGTTGTGCATCACAACTTTAACCAAAGTTTTCATAGTAGAAAATAATATAAAATTTATTATGTAATTTTTGATTGGACAATAAAGCTGGGGGTCTTATTGCCGGCTTCGCAGATTTCAAGACATTATGTTCGCCGTAAAAATAAGATATCCAAAGTTTTCGGAGATGAAAAGTTTTTGTTATCCAAAGTTTCCTCATATTGCCGAGCTTTTCCAAAACAACCTTTTCGAAATATGAGAGGTTAAAAATATTAGACAAACAGTAATGTATATTTGTGATAAATAAGATTTTTTCGAAAAACATTAAAAGATATATATATATATATATATATATATATGAAAATAAAAATTAGTCATCTAACTTTAATATTATAAAAATGTAAAAAGTTAAAAAAAATAATAATCTAACCTTATCATAGTTATCAATGTAAAAAGCTAAAAACTAACCTAAGCTTATCATAATTACATCACCGCATCCTAAACATTTCCAATTTCTCACCCAAAAAAATTATAATAAAATTAGCTCTAATAACTTTTTCAGTTATCGAAACTCATTTTTCCAATTATAACTCATAAAATCCTACATTTCAAATTTTTTTCACAAATATATCTCATAAAAACTATTTTTTTTGGGGTGTATGTTTCCACTAATTTTCTGCTATTAATTTTTTGTTATTTCCTGTTACTTTTTGTCTTTTTTTTACTGTTACCAAATTATTAGTAAGAACTCATATTTTACCGAAATATTTGACATTACTTTTTAGAATAAAATAAAACAAAAGTCACTAAACACTATTTAAATGATTCTAAAATTTTCTGAAATCTAATTAAATATAAATTACTTGATAAGAAAAACATATATATATAACAAATAATCAGGAAAATAAAAATTAGTCATCTAACTTTAATATTACTTTAATATTATAAAAATGTAAAAAGTTAAAAATAATAATAATCTAATCTTATCATAGTTATCAATGTAAAAAGCTAAAAACTAACCTAACATTTCCAATTTCTCACCCAAAAAAATTATAATAAAATTAGCTCTAATTACTTTTTCAGTTATCCGAAACTCATTTTTCCAATTATATCTCATAAAATCCTACACTTCAAATTTTTTTAACAAATATATCTCATAAGAACTATTTTTTTTTGGGGTGTATATTTCCACTAATTTTCTGCTATTAATTTTTTGTTATTTTTTTGTTACCTTTTGTTTTTTTTACTGTTACCAAATGATTAGTAAGAACTCATATTTTACCGAAATATTTGACATTACTTTTTAGAATAAAATAAAACAAAAGTCACTAAACACTATTTAAATGATTCTAAAATTTTCTGAAATCTAATTAAATATAAATTACTTGATAAGAAAAACATAATAATAGGATGTTTATTGAAAAAGTTTTTGGTATATCAAAATTTATTTCTCCAGGCATGCAGTGTCGTGCATCCTGCAAGTGCCATCTGTTTGCATATTTAGAGGCATCTACTGTGGTCTACAAATGCCTTGTACGGAGTTCGGAGTAAGTTCAGAACAGAGAGTGTCGAGCAGCGAGTTCAGAGCAGAGAGTGTGGAGCAGCTAGTTTGAGGAGCAGAGGAGCAGAGAGCTTCAGAGGTTCACCTTTACAACTTGTAAGTTCCATTTTACAATGACTTAATATTACTTTCCACGATTACAGTAGTTCCACCATTACAGTAGTTGTTTTTGTTCATGCCATTTCTTCGTCCAGTCGAAGTTCAGCCACTCGTCTTCCATAGTTAGTTCCTTAAGTTGAATATATTAGTTCCATTTCCATTTTAATTTTGGGATTTGTAGATGGTGTTTAAGGGCTTTTTTAATTGCGAAAAACTCTATTTGTTAGGATCATCCATAACTCACATTCACGGAATGTACAACAATACAACAGTAGGCTCTTACAGTGACTTATATATTGTGTTTCGTACCTTTATTAGAACATCTTTTTATCATAGAACCCAACACAAGAGAAGGAGGGGTCACAAGTTGAGATCTTCCCTATGATATGTTGTTTTGCAGGTTCTTTGTAGTGGTGAATGCAATTGCCTGTGGGTACACACTGTTTTCATTCATCTTCTCCGTAATCGGCAAATTTTCCTCCTCTACACTGTCAGCCTTTCTTCTCTTTGTCACCGATTTGGTAATGCCTTTTTCTTCTTCTTTGCTATGAAGGTGTGAAAGTTGTCTTATAAATGTTGTTCAAATTTCGAATCGAATTTCATAATTGTGTGCAGGTGATGGTGGCGCTGGTATCAGCAGGGGTCTCTGCATCGGCTGCCATTGCTTACGTCGAGTACAAAGGAAATTCTCATACTCATTGGGGAAAACTCTGCGATATATATGATCGCTTCTGCCACTCCATTAAAATTCAATATGCTGTAAGATATATCCGAAGGGTTGTTATACATGAATATCAAGCGGGAGACGGCAGCAAAATAGGCAACCAGAAGCAAAGTAGAAATAATAAGGGTGATAATTGAGAAGCTCATTCTCTCCAACCCAATCTAACAGACAAAAGATAAACAAAGAAGTGAGTTTATGAGCGAAAATGGAGATTCATTTCTATATATCTGCTTAAATAATTTGTTATAAAAGGTTGTTGATTCAGGATCTGTTAGATTTTTTTTTTAATTATTTGAATATTCATAGTGGTATTTGAAACGTGGACAACGTTAGCAAACGTGATGTCAGAGCACTAGTGTTTTAGAATATGAGCACTAGTGTTTTAGAATATAAAATCGCATGGTGTGTTTTAGAATATAAATTCGTGTGTAGCGCATGAAGCTTTCTCAGTGTTTTAGAATATAAATTCGTGTGTAGCGCATGAAGCTTTCTCATCAAATAGCTAATGACTTTCGTTAGCAAACGATGGTTCTGCTTGGCGCAACATTTGTTTATTTGTTTTAATTCTTTTATTATAAATTATGACGAGTATATAAATTTAGTTGTTAAATAAAGTTAAGAAAATTACTTTTTTTTAATTAATATTATTAATTATAAAATTAATAGTTAGATATCTACATTTAAAGGAACTTGTTAGAAATTTTTTAATAGTGGAGATTATTCATCATTTTATTATATTTATTTTATAAATAAAATTATTTAAAATATTATTCGTAAATATTATATTTTATTAATATTATTTTTAATTTATAAATAAGCTTGCTTAAAATATTATGAGTCAATATCATACTTTATTAATATTAGGTGAGAAAAAATACTTTATTAATATTAGGTGAGAAAAAATTATGATTCATTTCACATTTAATATATTGTAGATAAATGTCCTAACATATGACTAATATTAGCAAGGAACTAATATTTCCATATTTATGGTTCTTATGCCGCATTTTACTATTTATAGTTCCCTATCTCTTTATTACTATTTAAAATTTTCCTATATTTTTCCTATATTATGATTTATTTTGTTTAACATAATTATTATAAATATACTCTTAACATTTTCTTTTTCTTTTTACATAAATCATATTTTATAACAATTTCTTAATTCTTTATCTTTATTCGTTTTTTGCAATATTATAAATTTATTTAATATATTTAAAATTATTAAATACACTCTTAACTACTTTATAAATATATAATATCTTTATAGCAATTCTTAACCCTATCCTTTATAAATCTATTAAAATTTTGCTATTATAATTAGTTTATTTAATATAATGAAAACCTCTAACAACTACTTTATATTAAATATGCTAATTCTTATTTTTTAGAGTTTTTTTTAATTAATTATATTATTTTTTTAATTAAATTGAAAAGTAAAAAACTTTTAAATTACTAAAATATTTTATCAATATTTTGTAAAATTCAACTCTTTATTATTTATCTATAATTATAATTATTGATAATTAATTAAAATTTAAAAAATTATATTTTAATTTTTTATGCATGCAGCACTTTTTCTATTAAGAGGAGCTGGTATAAAATGTCATTAGAGCTCAAGACACAATTTAGCATATAAAGATCAATAGTTAGAAGGAAATACATAAATATGTAAATTTTGTTAATAGAATATAATTCAGGTTTATCTTTAGCATTTGGTCTATTTCATTTGTATTATTTAAAATGGTATCCGAATAATCAAATTAAAATTTGTTTTGTGACCTCTATGCAAATACTTCCTTCCTTGTTTGTCACGCTGCAGACGTACACTAGACCACCTCTAAATTTGTGAGATTCTACACCCAGCATTCTCACAAGATGCATTGATTCTGAGATACTCAGTGAACGTTTTAGTTTTCAGTGCAAAATGTTATTCTAGGCAACTACACTTTGGCCAACCAGAAACTCGAACCATGCTATTGTTCAGTGTACACAAATGCCTTCTCCTCTGCCCCACGCTCCTATTCCGACTACTCTCTCCATTGGTTTTTCTACAACTTGCATTCGGCCTGAAACATTACGTTGAGGAGCTTTCTCTCTTGTGCATAAGGGACTAGGAATTTTATGCGTTAGAAATAAGAATATAAATTCTGCATTGAATTTCATCGCTTCCTCCAAAAATTTTGTGACTTTACTCAGCCCATTGATGGCAAAAATTCCTACTAGATTTGCTCAGCATCCTTTCGTCCATGCCATATTGGCAGGTGCGACAGTTAGTTGGGTGTACCTATGGTGAAAATATTGAAATACCTCAATAACTCTCTTGTTATTTTGCGTTTTCAACTAGTGTAAGTTGTTTAATGGTCGAAAGTTCTTTTCACGAAATTCCATTCCATTTATGTGCTGGATTGGCAGATCAACCAGCTAAACAAACTGGCGATAGAGGAGGTTGATGACCCGTCTATACACCTTCACCGCCTGAATTTTTGCCCGTAGTTAACCAAAGTCACGTCATTTTATCTAATTTCTGCTTGACTCCTGCCATCACTGCGTGATTACTTCGCTTCCAAGTTCGAGTCACGACTTGTTTGGGAACAATTGCAACCGCTTTGTCTCAGTCAATTTCAACCATATGCAGTGCTTATTTTGGTGGAGCCTAGCCTTTAAATGGTTACATTGTGTGGCTTTGACCTTTTCCATGTTGTAATGGTAGATTTGGTAATGGTATCATTCACAATATATATATAGAGATAGATTGGAGGGATACATACCATTATAATCTATTATTAATCTGTACTGTGGTCAAATATCGTTGAACGTTGGTTCTGAAATTTGGTTTAGAACATTGCTTCCTAACGCTAGTAAGGAAAACATTGGCACTATATTAGTGAATGAAGCATTGGTATGTACATTGAACCCGCTGTATTGTGTATTGAATAATGTTGGTTATGAATGCATTGAACATGATTCAGTGGAGCGTTGAGCCCTACCATTGAGCGCTGAATCCTAAATGCGTTGAAGTATGTGTGTTAAAGTCCTGTAGTCCAAAATTTGCCCCTAGACTCTGTCGATTGGAAAGTCTGTTGTTAATACCTTCAAGAGGAAACAACCTTCCCTTTAGTTGTTCATATATGTGCAATGGTTCACCGTGAGTGGAGTGTTGAACTTTTGGAGGTGCCTTAAACTCTGTTGAAAATTGTGCCTTATATGTTGCGTTGAGTATTGTATGTATGTTGGTGCCTTCTGTGTGTGTTATATGTGCGTTGAATTTCCTTATACGCATTGAATTGGCTTATGCGTTCGGATCATAAAATTTTTACAGTGTTGTTTACACCAAATTCTAGTATCTTTATATATGTGTGTCAGTGAGTTTATATACACAGGTGTTGATATAGCGTTGAAGTCGTGGCTCCATTCAAATTTATTGAAGCAATATAAATGGTATGTAAAACATTTTGAATGAAGTGATGGTGTACGTCGTTGAAGTCGTGGCTCCATTCAAATTTATTGAAGCAATATAAATGGTATGTAAAACATATTGAAGGAAGTGATGGTGTACGTTGTCCATGTATACACAAAAGTAGAGACGTCATATGATGAGATATTTTTAGAATTTGACTTATAAAATGCCATATCCTCACCTGCTGGCCAAAATATAGCCTACAAATTCGACATTGTGGAACGGATCATATTGACAGGTTATAACATTGCCATTTGAAGTTCAAACCACCTATGTTTGTTACAAATCAAAGTTTGCACGGGTGACTACATTCATTGTGCGGTGGGCTTGTCATAGCCTTGGAATCTTCTCTTTCTTTTTTTTAATGTGTTGAGATTACAAGTGGGTATTTTTTCCTTCATCATTTTGTTATTTCTTGAGCTTAAAAAAAATTGCTAAAAATTGCTAGACTTGATGATGATGATGCATTAGAAGTGTTGAATATTTTAATTCATTTCACTGTTAGGAAATGGTAGAAATAAGAAAAAACACTCTTTTTGACATTAAAACCTTTCTACAAAATGTACAAGAAAAGATTGATTTTTTGTAGCTTGATTCACAGCGACAACGAGATGAGATTCAATAGAGGAGTTGTCATTCTAAACTGTTTTCTGTTCAGAACAATCTTTTGTTGGAGATTGAGATAAACACCCATCAACAACAAGAATATGAAGTTGAGGTTGATTCAATGCCCAGTTCTAAATTAGATTTGTATGCAGATGTAGAAGTTCAATCTACACTTCCGAAGTCTATCATCAGACCTTGGGAAGAGCTTGTCAGCAACAAGCACATAACAAGTCTTGGATATGATAAGGAGACATATTTTCATATTCCAGACTACTCAAATCCCATCGAATTTAAGAGTGTTGGATTTCTTCACGACAATTCCTCACCTATTTCTGCCCTTCCTCCACATTCACAGCAGATTATGAAATGAAAACATTGTGACAAAGTTGGCCATGTGAAACATCACCCTTTTAATCATCACCTGTGAAAACATTGTGGTCAACACACTCATTCTTCAAGCATATGCTTCAAAAACAAGCCTCCTGCAAGAACAAAGATTCACCTTGGATGGATTGCTTCTTGGCAATGAGCTTCAACAACTAAGAAGATATTTAAAGCATACCACAAAATTTGTTCACGAATATTAAGAGGTCTTGTAGTTGGTATTTCTTCATCTTCTCACCTTATATTCGACATGGGGCGAGGGATTTGATAATCATATACAATCTTCAAAGCCATATCAAGCGAGCCTTACCCACAACCTCAACTAGCTACCTAAGCCTACAGCTAGAGACAACCATACCCAAATTCAAAGTTGTAGCTATAGACACAGAAGTCTCTAAGCATGCCTTCAGTTAGTGACCTTCCTTAAGCCACCACAGGTTGAAGAGCTCTCTTTTCTAAGTTGATGGTCTCCCTCTTCAAAGGATTAAGGAGCACTTCCTCTAGCAGAAGACTTCAACTTCTTGCCAGATGTGGAAGAGTTTTTGGAATTGCACTAAGCATTCCAGTGTTGGTGGTCATCTTTAAACCACTACCGGTTGACACCTTGAGTTCTCCCACCTTATACCTTCATTTCAGAGAGCTCATTCAACCTTTTTCTCCCATGCATTTTTGCACATTTTGTATTACAACTCTCTTCTTGGACTCTTATATACCCTTTCAGATGAAGGGGTGAAATGTTGGACACCTAATCTACTAAAAGTTAGTGTGGAATGTGAATAGTCACCCAAATCCAAAAACCCACTTGCTATATGAAACCAAAAATCACAATATATATATATAAGTAATTCACATTTATCTTTTATGTCTGATAAACCTAATTATAAAAATATATACTTACGTTTACTTAATATTACATAATTATAATCGAATTGAAAAGGTAGGTGGTTTTATACGTTAATGTTGCCCGATTATAAACAAAATTGAACTTTGAGCGGAGATGATAACACCTTTACCTTATTAAGAAATCACCATATCACATAACAAATTTCGTTAGATTTAGGATTTATAATTTATAAGAGTAAAATACGTTAAATCTATGTCTATGCATAAAAATGTTATAATCTTGCAACTTATAATATGGAATTTGATATTTTTTTATTAGTAGGTGAAGCTCATCAACACAGCATTGCGCTTTGTTCACGGTAACTCTATTTTATTGAAAAATATATACTTGGATTTCCTTGATAGTGCATAATAATAAACGAATTTAAAAATTAGGTGGACTTACCCGTTAATGTTACATAATTATTACAATGTGGGTGCAGTTGTAGTTGATGACAACTTTACCTTATTAAACTTTACCTTTTAAAGAAATCATTAAATCAATCCATATAACATAACAAATATAGTTACAGAGATTTTCATGGAATTTGTATATTGATTATAGATTAGCTAAATACGGTTGGACATGTAGACATAATCCCAACGTACATGAAGTGCATTACTGACTAGGTCACAACCCCTCTTAAGTCAAGAGATATTTTTTTTTATATATAAAAAATTATTGAATAATCTTTCTACAGAAAAAGAATGAATGGATACCTATTTAATAATTAATGTACACAATAAAAGCGTAAATAAATTTGACAAAAATAAATATTTATGTACCATATGAATGGTGCTAAATAAAGAAATTGCTTAGTAGCTTTCAAGTTACCAAAGCCAACGATGTGAGAGTGGAAGCTTCTCTGCAAGCTTTGCTTGCTTCTGCTGCCTATAAGCTTCGCTTGTCAGGGTGTACTCTGCCAGAAAACGCGTCCGTTCGCTCAATTTAAAGTCGACCAAAACGATTTGGTTAAAAAATGTCCCGTGATGACATTAATAGTAAATGACATCCACCGATATTTTAAAATCATTGTGATGGCAAGCCAACGAGAGGTTGATATGGTCGTCAGAATCTTTCGCTGCTTTCCACGTTGTCGCCGGCTTCATCGTGCTGTAAGGAGCCACTATGTTGATTCTGTACCAAAAAATTTCATTTCATTCGAAAATACACACTCTACTCAGTCATCTAAACTTACACTGAAAATAATTACCAATAAATGATTTAAATATTGGAATTGCTATTCAATCTTTTGAATATACATAATTTTTTTAGATGATCTAGAGTTGCTTTACCTCTCCTTTCGCTTTTGGAGGAAGCGTTACACAGATAATTTCGGAACAATCTGCAGGCCTGCCCGCGAAAAAAAGTTAAAAACAATACTAAAGACACAATTTTCAACCTTGAAAATCTTTTTATAATTTTCACATTCTGTTGAATAGTATGAACCACATTTGTCAGTATAAAATATTTTACGATCTGCGTCTTACATACGGGAAGTCTTTCAGGCTGATCTTCATTGTCTTCTTTTCTTGCTCGAGCTCATAGAGCCGGCAAGCCTAATAATGGCTTCTGCCTGCCAGGAAAATGACGAAATAAGCCTGAGAATAATAAATTAAAGAACGCCAAGAGAACTAAAGATGCAAACGTTTTGTAAAAAAAATTACTAAATTTGTTGTGAATGTATTAAATTTGTTGCTTAGATCAAAATAATACCTTCTCAGCCCGCACATTGTAAACATTCACCATTCCGTTATAAAAAATAACAAATTGACCTGTGGACTGCTGCTCGGGGGATTTTGCAAGAACTGATCTGTTGCAGATAATGCGAAAAACACGAAGTTGGCTGCTTTTTTTAAGATGAAAAAAGCGATATATTTATTCTGTATAGAAATTACATATGTTTCAAAGTCTGCATCTCATAGGAGCCTATCAGAATTATATATCCAAGATAGCTCATCTGCAAACATGCATAAAAATGAACCTTATAACCAGACTAGGATAAATAAAAGATTTTCTATGCTAATTCTGGGTTGTTTGTTGTAAATCAGCATAGCATATTCTAGCATATGTTAGGCATACATCTGTATTTTTTCACAAACATGAAGAGCAAGATTTAATGCAGAGTAGTTAATCCACAATAAAAAAAGAGTAGTTAATCCCCAATAAAAAAGATTATGTCCTGGTGTAGTTATCTTGGTAAAGACATAATTTTCGTCTCCAACCAAGTCTCATTCATCTTAATCTCTATGTGGAGCCCATCCAAATATTCCATGATGCCTTTTTTGGAGAGGCATTCCGCTTCTACATTGAAGTCCTTGCTGTATAGTGGAGTGTTGGAGAGGGTTTCAGAGAGTAGAGATCTGTTGGCTGAAGAGAGGATTTGTTGATGTTGGCATTCCCACAGACATAATCAATGATGACCTTTGAGTTCCCGTAAATGTGGATAGTAAGAATATTCAGATGATCTTTGAACTAGAGGAGTCCCATAATGCCATGGCCTCAGCCTTGGTGTTGGGACCCTTTCCTGCCCCCTTGTGTACCAGATATGTTAACTCTGGCAAATATCGGATAATGTATCCGCATCCACAACTGTTACATTGTGATGGTCCGTCAAAAAAGCCCGTAGGGAAGGAGATCTGCAGCCAGATTTGGGGTTTTTGGGCAGTTTATTGGATGTACCAGCATGTATTTCAGCTGAGATTATGCTTTGAATATTTTCCATCACCACTGCCCAGCTTTCATGGTACTCATTGAAAATAATATTGTTCTTCGACCTCCAGATCTCCCAGAAAACAATGGGTGGAATGGAGTGCCTGGTGCCATGCTACGAACTCCACCATTCAAGACAGTATAGAATATCAAAGAAGAGTGGGAGCTGTAACCCAAATGAGACATCCAAGTTATTCCAAATTTTTGTAACCTCGTGGTAGCTTATGAACAGATGCAGATTGTCCACTTCCGCTTTTCTACATAAAACTCAAAACCCAGGTCCAGACCAACGCCCTTTTTTGTAGATATTCCCAAGTCAAGTTTTTGTTCCTCCAAGCTAACCAGAGAAAAAGAGATCTTTTGGTTGGAATATGGGAGCTCCAAGATTTAGAAAACCAACATACCTCAGCCTGGTTGGTTTCTAAACAACATAGTCGATTATATGTATCTGCCACCATTATATTGTCAACCTTCATCTTGCCGCGCCATATGATCGAGTCTCTAGCCGAGTCTCTATGGATGCTATACTGTTGGAGTTGCAGAAAAATCAAATTCTAGCCTAGAGCTGCCTATCCCTGCAGACCCAGTGTTGCAGAGGGTTTCCAGATGGGGCAATTATGTTGCCAAGTCGAAATGACTTCATTCCATAAGTAAATGCCCACTACATTTAGACGGAAAACGAGAGGGTCTGAGAGAGCATTGATATCCCCTAGTCCCCAAATATAGTCCCGTCCAATAGCGATGTGATGAACCGTGCCTTGTCTCCATGAAAGCATAGGGAAAATTAGGTGATACATCTTCATAAAACTGCGCCACACCGCCGAACTGGAGTTGCAGCCGATGTGCCTCCTGCGCAACCAAACCTAAAAATCTACGTCTTTCAGATATTTATGTTTGATAATTTTACTTCAGATGCCATCACCAAAGATCCCGCGCCATAATGATTTGAGCAAGAGAGCATGTCCAAATATTTTTCAGTGCAAAATACCCCAATCAGCTTGCCACTTCGGCATGGAGATATGGTCAAGTTTAGTGAGGTGGAATTTTTGCCACTGCTGCATACCAGACCAGATAAAGTGAGCAATAATCTTGTTTAGTTTCTTGATGATGGATATTGGTAGATGGAATAAATGTGCACAATACACACCCATCTGGGTAATCACAGTGAGGATGAAATTGGTAGATGGAATAAATGTGCCCAGTACACACTCATCTGGGTAATCACAGCCTGAGTGAGGATGAATCGGCCACCCATTGAAAGGAAACGAAATTCCCAACCCTATATTTTCCTATAAAATCTGTCAATAAGCCACTGCCAGTCTAGGACCCTCTAATTACAAGGCTTGATGAGGAAACCAAGATATTTAATCCCACCAAACATGTTCTCAGAAGCAATCCCAAATAGATTTAAGCTCGCTCAGCTATCAAGAATTAGAAAATATATCAAATTACAAATATTTGGACATGAAAATGCCTCGAAACCAGATCAACTTGGCTGAGTGCAAAAGGTCTGGTAATAACTCTCTTTTTAACTCTGGTGTTTAAACCAAAACCATTGCTTATGGGAAATAATTCCATCATTTTCGCGTGACTGGATGCCTTAGAGAGTCCCGTAAAGCCCTTGGCCTCGTGATTAACATGAGCCAAATCACCTTGCTTCTCCTCTGAAAGTCTGATTGATGAAAGCACCTTTTGCATCATCTGTTGTTTTATCCGTGACAGATCTTGCACTATTGCATTCATCAAAATACATACAAAATCAGCAAAAACAAGAACATAAGACAAATTTAAGGAAAGACTGCATATTGCACCAGTCGGTTCGAAAATAAAGTTGCGAGACAAATTCAAGGCGTTTGGAAAAGAAAGCATACGTCTCGGCTTGGCTTGTTGTTTTCCAGGTTCGAATTCCAAACTAGTATTGTAATTTAGGCCTGGTCCGTTTGATTCAAAGTCTTTCTAAATGTGCACAAACTCGAAAGCTACAGATGCACTTGGAGACATAGTGAGAAAACTGAATTGTTCCTATAAATCACCAAAATTTCCGTTGCAGCCTTCCTTTTCTCAAAGCTCTGATACTCCTGGAATTAATCAAGGAGTCGAATACATGTAGATTATTTTATTTTCTGCATCTAAGTAAACTCTTCCATAATGATATTTTCCTGGTGAGAGGTGATTTCAACCTGATAAAATCACTTGAGGAAAAGAAGGGTGGCATTTTCCATCTTAACACTAACTCACACCTCTTCCACAACATTATTAACTCGATGAACATGGTGGAAATCCCTATCCGCGATCGAATCCACACCTGGAACAACAACAAAGGAGGTAAACATCAAATTTCTTGTTTGTCTAATCTCTAAATATTTTCTTGCTAAAGATATTTTCTTGGGAGCTTCTATTTTACCAAGCATGGGGTCAGTTTAATCACCCATTTTCCTTGAGCTTGACATCAAATAGGTCCCAATAACAGGCCATCTAGATTTGAAGGCTTATGGTTGTAGGATCCTTCCTCTGTGGATAAATCCAAGGAATGGTGGAAGGAAATGGAACTCCAAATCCATTCCCCAATGCCCATATTCTAGAAAAAACCAAAAGCCCTCAAGGCTCAAATCAAAAGATGGCCTCGAGGAAGAGTTTATGAATATTCTCCAAGAAAAAAACTAATTAAAAGTCCAAATGGGATACATACAGTAACAACTTATCCTATGGTGTTGATCTGAAGCCTTAGCTCAACAGAAAGGATCTATCTTGGTGCAATAATAAGAAAGAAGGAAACATGAAGAACAACTCTAGAAACATAAATCATAAATCAATTTGTTAAAACAAGAAGAGAAAATTACTAGATTCTTCCACATATTTATGCTCTAGCATCACCACCACAACCAAATATTTCCCTTCTAGAAAAATCTAGAAAAAAACTCACATATGCAAGGACCTGTATGGGGAGCTCAGGAATTTCTACAGTAATCTCTTAAAAGAACCCTCGACCAATAGGCTAACTTCCATTAGAAAAATAGTTCCCACATCCATTGTCTAGTTTCCCATGATCATAATGTCGCCGTCATGATAGAAATCACCCTTAAAGATCTGGAAGAGGTGGTCATGAGTATTCCTAAAAGTAAAGCCCCCAAGCCTAATGGCTTTACCACAAACTTCTTTCAAGTATGTTGGCCATTCCTAGGCCTATAAATTTTAGAGTTGCCAAAGAATTCAGAAAGATGAGATTTGCCCTTCCTACTCTCAATGCAACCTTCCTCACTCTTATCCACAAGTCACATAACTATGTAGCTTACGGCCTGTATCCCTTTGTAATGTCCTTTATTAAACTATTTCAAAAATAATAGCCAACCATCTAAAATCCCTTCTACCCTCACTCATTTCATGGAGCAACAAGGTTATGTAGAAGGGTGCCAAATCCTAGATGGCATCATTGTTGCGCATAAGCTCATCCACTCCTTGAAAATACTCAAGAAAGTGAGAATGATTATTAATCTTGACTTCTCTAAGGCATTTGATAAACTAAGCTACTCGTACCTTTATCACACCCTCAAAGCTTTCAACTTCTCTCAAGATTAAACTGATTGGATTTGTTTTCTCTTCTCCTCACCTTTCTTCTTCATTCTCCTCAATTCTCCTCAATGGTTCTCCCACCAAAACCTTCAACTCTTCAAGGGGCATTAGGAAAGGATACCCCCTATTTACCTTCCTATTTGTCCTTGTAGTTGAATGTCTTGGTAGAGTGCTTCAAGCGAGTAGAAGGAAAGGCTTATTATCCTGTATTCACCTTAGTAATTCCATGAATCCCCCACTCACCAATAATTTATTAAAGACATAGTGTTAATGGGTCAACCTTCATTCAAAGAATCTAAATCTCTCAAGCAGAGTTTGGATGAGATTTTATGGGCATCTAGAACTTCCACTAACCCCTCCAAATTGCAAATTTTCTTCTTCAATATCCATTTAGGAATCCAATCCCATATGGAGAGAATGTTCATCTTCCAATGATCTTCCCTTCCCATCATCTACCTTAGTGCCCCTCTCACTGGCAAATCCTTAAAACAATTCATTGGTAATATCTTCTTGATAAAATATCCAATAAGCTCAATAATTGGACCTTCTGAGATTTAAACATCATTGGGAACCTCACACTCCTCAAGTTTGTTCTCCAAGCTTTACCCATTTATAGAATCTCAATCTTGGTGGCCTTAAAAGGAGCACTTAGAACCATTCAAAATATCTACAAATCTTTCTTTTGGAGGGGGCGATGGGGTCGACGTATGAGTAGATAACCCAAGTGGGCCCTTGTGGCTTGGGACAAACTCTTCCTTCCCAAACCTTGGGGAAGCCTTATGTTTGAGACTTCGAAACTTTCAGTAAGGATGTTATGGGTGCCAAATTGTGGTGGTGTTGGATTCAAAAGGGCCAATATCTCTGGAAAATTTTATGGCATGAAAAATGCATACCTCACCACTCTCTAATCCAAAAACTAAAGTTGGATCATTCAATGTCAGGATCTTCTATATGGACTCTTGCTGAAAATAACAAATCTCTCATACAAACCCATAGCTTTTGGGAAATATGCATGCACTTGTGGCAGGACTCATGAAAACAAATGCCTAAATTGGACCAACAAGAGCATCTCAATGATCTAAAAATATTCTTGGTAGGCAATGGTTACATGCAAGTAAATCAACATTGTTGGCCTCAACACAGAAGATCTTCATGGTGTGCTCGGAAAACAATATATGACTAGCCTTCGAGAATTCCCTGATGGTTATGGCAAACACTACAACGTCATCTTGAGCAATGCCTTATCCTAGTCGCAGATGGCATTGACACACTATGTTGGGGTTATCAATCAACAGGCATATTCACTATGATGGAAGCGTACTCCTTGGCCACTAATACCATCTATGCCCCCAATGCTAACATGTGGCCCAATATTTCTCACTTCCTATGGCTATTGGCTTGGAAGAGAGCCCTGACTTGGGATAAAATCATCAAAAAGGACTACGAAGGATCCTCTATTTTCTATATGTGTAGAGCTGGTCTCGAAAGTGTTGAGCATTTGTTCATTTGTGGATCAAGTTTGGACAAAATTATATTCCTACTTAAGGAAGTAGGAAGATAGACACAACTCACTCTTGGAAACAATCTCAGCTTGGAAGCCCTTCCCTTTCAAAAGCAAAATCCTTAATAAAGCATGGTCTCTCATCCCTTGATTCATATTTTGGTTGATTTGGAAAGAAAGAAATAGCCAAATTTTCAAGTAAAGTCCATCCTATTCTGATTCTGTTTGGTATAAAGTATCATTTAGTGTAATAGAGACCACCCTCCTCTCCTCGCAGACTGCCAACAACTAGTAGATCTCTCCATCTAAAGCACCATTTTATTCTACCTTTTAATTTTTCAACCAACATCCACCCACCCAACCTCTCTCTCTCCTCATCCCCCCCTCCCCCCTTACTTGGGCCCCCTTTCTTCTCGGCTTTATCAAATACAAATTCGACAGTGCATCCAAAGTCAACCCAAGACAAACAAGTTATGGAGGCATCCTTAGGGATGACAACAAAAATATATTATTTGTGGTTGTTGGCATTTTAGGCCACCCCACCAATAATGTAGTTGAATTCTATGCATAGGAAGTGGGATTGTAAATTGCCAACCAACAGGGTTTCATTAGGCTCATGGTGGAAGGAGACTCTATGTTAGTCATCTCCACCATCAAGAAAATTTTATCGAACACTTCTATTGACAAGCTACCCAAAAGTTTGTGCCTGGAGAATTTCCTTCACAACAAAGCCATTCTTCTAGCTTCCAATAGCTCTGTCATCCTCCATGTTTTTCTCTCTAATAATAAACCTGCTAAGAATTTACCCAACTTAGCATGCTCACAAAACAAGCTTCAGCTTTCTAGACCCAAGTCAACCATCTCCTCCTCCCCATCAATCTCCCCATGCAACTCCATGGTTCTTTCAGACCTCTCCACCTAGGCTCCTTCAGATACTTCTGACCCCCCCATTGGGTTGCCTCCCCTAAAGACCTTACAACATCCATCGGTGTGTCTACTACAATATGATTGGCATTGGTTTCTTTGTGCCTTACAACAGTTCCATCATTTTTTAATGAAGTCTCTTTTAGCACTTATATACTTTCACCAGGGTTACAACAACCTAGTTACTCAATTGTTTTTTTGTTATACTTTATGTTCTAATGACTTTGGTCATACTCTTATCTATTACAATATGTACGTAATTTCTTAGAGTTGTAGCCTCTTGGATTTGTAGTCTACATTTTGGTTTCTGGTCTAATTTCTCTAATAATAAATTGTAGTAAAAATAAATTTAACCATGTTATATATATATATTTTTTATTTTCAAAAATAGCTCGATAAATTGGTTTATAATAACTTTATTTTATTTAAAAATGTATACTTGGATTTCGTTAATATTGCATAATTATAAAAGAATTGAAAAGATAATCAGAACCATCCTTCTTCTTGAGGGAGTGCAGCGGTCCTAGCTGGCTCATATCCGTGCCTTTCTCCACTACTTGCTAAGGATTATTCGTCCTTATTGGGTGAGCAATCCTCCTTGAATGTCTCTCGTTTCACCCGTGCCCTACTCTACTGATTTGATTTATATTCAAAAGAGGTTGGGCAGCACTCCATCCCATCTACTAGGATGAAGGCAGTGAAATCAAGTTAAGGGTAATCATAGCGTGGCAACTGCCATGTTGCTATTTAGACTTTGCTACTTAATGGTACATAATTATAAACCAAAATATAAAATATATACTTAGATTTCTTGAATTTTACATAATTGAAAAGGGAAGTGAACTTAAAAATTAATGTTGCATAATAAACAAAATTAAAATGCGGGTTGAGTTGTAGTTGATGACAACTTTACTTATTATACCTGCCGAAGTAGGTATATAGCGATCGATATCGCTTTGACTACGTTTGACTTTTTAAATATCAACCGCTATTCAATACTTTAACCAAAGTTTTACCCAAAAAAGTGAATTTTTAAAATCATTTAAATATTTTTCGATGGTTTTCATTGGCCATTCAGCTTTGAGGTCTTATTGCCGACGTCGAACTTGCTTTTAAGCGAAGTTTGGCCTTTATCCAAAGTTTTTGGAGTATCATATAAAAAACATTTCGTCAAACAAAAATTTTATCCAAAGTTTTGTTAGGCACGTCTTATTGCAGGGTTTCGTTTCCATATGTAATCATCCCTTTTAACATATGCTAAGTTGCTAAGTTGCAGGGTTTTGTTTTCATCTTGGGAATCTTCAATGAAAACTATACGACCATCCTAGCCTTACATTTGGAGAACCCTAAATCTAACACCTGTCACTCATTAGAGTTGGCTTGATAACTCATTTCACGGAATAGGCTCCAGATGGCTAACATGCTATCCTTCTTAATAATGTAAGTGGCTCTTAACACCATCAAATGTGCGGCCATTAGTTCAGTTGAAGGTGTACCCAGGTTTGCAGGCTCACCCCCTCATCCAGAGAAGAATCAAGTCTGGAAAGGGGTTCCTTACGGTTTTTCGCAACAGGGGTTTCACTTGTCTCAATTTCACCTGCAATCTCCAGGACTGCATGGTCGGAGCAATGTCCACCACTTGCGAAGTGCTAAGGTGAGGGTTTGTAATTATTATGAAATTGTTACTATATTCTTTACTGCATAGTGAACCAACTCACAAACTGCAACGATGTTGACTACAGTCATCCCTCCTTGGGTGTGAGCCACGGTCCCTCTTGCAACAGAAGGTAAGCATCGACTCTTAAACGCTCTTGTCCAATTTGGTCCTTCTATTGCATTGTTCATTAATTTTAACCCATCTCCCTTGTTTGCTGCAGGTAAGGCTTACCACGCTCAAATTCTAGGTACATTGAAGGCTATGTCCTCGTTTCTGTCTAACACATAACTTATTTTCCCATGTTCTTTTCTTGCTCTGCTCCATCACCAGAATAGTCTGATTGAAATCTTAAGCTTTATGGTCATGGCTACTTTCCACCAGCGTTTTCTTAGTTTTTGTTTTTGTTATATCGGTGGAGGCTTGGTTCTTGTAGCTGGAGGGGGGTTTCTGTACAAACGTTACTATAGCTGTAGCCAGGGCCTCGAGAACGACGACAGCGACGCCTGGCCATGGAGGCTGACGGCATTCCAGAGACTCAATTTCACCAGCAGCGAAATCTTGGCTTGCATAAAGGACTCCAACATCATAGGAATGGGAAGCACCGATACATTTTACAGGGCCGAGATACCCCGAGGCGAGGGCGTCGTGGCTGTCAAGAAGCTCTGGAGATCACAGAAGGAGCTCGGCGTTGACCCCTCCAATCCCTCTTTTATTGCAGAGGTCGATTTGTTGGGGAATCTAAGGCATAGGAACATACTCAGGTTGCTCGGCTACTGCTACAACGATGTCCACGCATTGTTAATCTATGAATACATGCCCAACGGGAGCCTGGCAGAGGCCTTGCACGGGAAGGGATCTTGCGGCAGCAATCTGTTGGTTGATTGGGTTTCGAGGTATAACATTGCAGTGGGTATTGCTCAGGGACTGTGTTACCTTCACCATGACTGCTTTCCTCTTGTGGTTCACAGGGATGTTAAATCCAATAACATTCTGCTCGACTCCAACCTGGATGCCTGTGTTGCAGACTTTGGGCTGGCCAAGATTATAGAGAAGCAGGCATCAATGTCGATGGTAGCAGGTTCATATGGCTATATTGCTCCAGGTATCCATCTAGAAACAATAATAGCAGCAAGATTTCAATACGAATATGGATTCCATTGCAAACCAATATTAGGCATTGTCCAAAACTGATTTTTATTTTTCCCAAAATCTTGATATCTTATGTAAAATGGGTTTTCGATTTTATATACGGATTCAATATATTATTGCACTTTTATGAAAAATTTATAATTCAAATTTGTGATTTTAACCAATTTTTTTGGTTATATATTCTAGATATATTAGATCAAAAAATATATCATTTCTTGTGATATTCTATTCTACATAGATTAGATCAGAAAATTTATCATTTTTTGTGATATTCTAGACAGATTAGATCATAAAATATACCATAAATTTTTCAAAACTTATAATAGATAGACTATGGCAAAACTAATAACAGATAGACTATGACCAAATGATTAGATAAAAAAGTACAATAGAAAACAGATATGACTACCATTATGGAGAGGTTACAACTAAAACTTGTGATTCCAACAAATTCCTGATTCTAGACAAATTAGGAAATATGCCCGAAAACCTTCCAAAATTTATAATAAATAGACCAAGGCCAAATAAATGACGACCATTATGATCAATTACAACAACATTTTCTACTTCTTATTCCTGATTCTATTCCTTATTCTACTTGATTCTAGATAAATTAGATTAGAAAATATGCCAGTAAACCTTCCAAAACTTATAATAAATAAACCAGGGCCAAATAAATGACTACCATTATGATTTAGCAATTACAATATTTTCTACTTCTTATACTTTAATTATGATTAATAATATAAAAATCACCTAATCAACATATATCAACCTAATTAACAATAAACATCAACCTAATTAAAAATTAATAACTTAACTTACTAATAAGATTGAACTAATATTAGTATAACAATTCAAAAATGTTATATATATAACATTAATATCAACATATATCAACCTCATTAACAATTAACGACTTACTAATGAGATTGTGCTAATATTACTATAACAATGCAAAAATGTTATATATATATAACTATATATATATAAATAACTATATATATATATTCAAATTTCAATTAATTGAAATAAAATCTCTAAAAGCTCATGTGAGGAGTTCTTAAATTAATTAATCATAACATATTTGGAATGTACCGGAGTATATTTCGCATGATTCCAAATCAATAATGTCCGCACTGTATTTCTGAGGATTTTCTTTTTTTTTTTTTAACTTACACAGGACTGTAATTTTGTTTTGTTAATTTTTCTTAGTTTTTTTTTTTTTTTTTTTAATTTATAGGGGTTCGGCATAATATTACGACTCTAGTTTGTATCTAAACGTAGACCCACAGCGAGTTAATTAACTAAATGCAATTTTGTTTTCTATGGTTCGCTTATTTAAATAATTTGGTGGTTATATGATGGCGTTGTTTCCCTCTCTCAATATTTTGTTATGCTGTAATTTAGTTCGGATTATTTCCACATTACTCTCCAGGGTTGTATTCAAGTTTAGATATGTAGAATCCATATCAGAACTGTCACCATTGCCGACCTCACGATTGGCCGCGGACTTAATCTGGTGTGTTGTTTTTCAGATGAGAAATTGCATACTATTCTATGAGTTTGATTGTTTCTCGTTGGGAAATGATTATGTAATTTTCTTCATGCATAGATGTTATGTTATGTGGTATCTATATGTATATGCATTGAACCAGATATTTTCCATTCTTACAGGTACTTTGTGTTTATTTGCAATTCAAATACCGTGTTCAGAATTTCACCGTTCACGCTAAAATAAGATGCAATTTACTGTTTCCATAGGGTGAACATGGAACTGGAAAATAGAAAGGCATTAGAGTGTACGGGTTGATTCCTGCAACAAAGCTATACATTACATTTCAAGGTGCAGGAAAAGAATTCACGATAATTGAATAGCCAGCGACCTGGACCCAACGGGGCAGCAGCTACGTACATACCACAACGCTTCTGTCACAGTGGTGACTAACAATTTTTCTGCCAAGAATATCAATTTTCATATAAAAATAATGCTTAAATGGTGTTGTCAATGTCAATGCAGAACACAGCTCCAGCATGGCTTATTATTATTAAGGTTTGTTGGTCGGTTTTTTCTTTTCTTTGTTCCCTCCATTCTATATTTTTTACCTTTCATTCTTTCGACACAAAAGTAACTAACGTAGTTATTCAGAATTCTCAAAACTCTGAAAGCTTGCCTTATTCTTATTAGATACATTGAATCTGAAATCAATGTAAATCTAGTTTATATAATATTATCTATTAAAATTTATATAAAATTATAATTTTTATATTAAATAGAATATCAATATATAAAATTATAATTTTTATATTAAATGTAATATCAGTATGCATGTATTTAGGAATAAAAGCCTTTATTCACATATATATATATTTATTTATAAATTTTAGTAAAACTTTGAAAATAATATGTTTTTAACATTATATAATCTTATATATTATAATTAACATAAAATTATATCTTTTATATTAATGTTATCTTTATATTAAATATAACATCAGTATATCTGTATTTATTATTTATATATATATATATAAACATTTTACATTGAATAAATAAATAAATTGTTTTTTCTATATAATGTTATCTTTATATTAAATATAATATCAGTATATATGTATTTATTATATATATATATATATATATATTAACATTTTAGATTAAATAAATAAATAAATTGTTTTATAATTTTAGTTATTTTTAAGTAAATTTGACAGGATTACATATTCATCATATGGAGAATGGAAAAAATGATTTCACATAAAAGAGTCTCTTAACAAAACACCCAATCACCATCTATCCAAAACCACTTACTTTTTAAATTTTGATAAATAAATTAACTAATAATTTATTTTATTAGATTTTCTAATAATAATATTTTTAAATAGAAATATTGATAATTTAATTTAATAAACTTTTTTAGATAATAAATTACAACAAACTATTTCGTATAAAATAATTTATAATATTCTTTAAGTATTTAAAAGAAAATTATTTCAATTTTTAATAATATCCTAATATTTTCGTTTGTTACCTATTTATGGCTTTATCAGCTATGCTGCTCTTCGATTTCATGTAAAACGCCTTTGTCCACAATTCATGGTTAAGAAAAAAATCAAATATCAATAGATATTCCCCCAAAAAAATGATAACAACCTCATTATATTTTATTTGATCGTACTTATATATGTGCAACAACCACAGGAAGGAAGGAAATTTTTTAATGAAAACCGAATGGGCCAGATGTGGACTGCTGGATAATAGTTAAAAAAAAAAGAGTAATTAACTCATCTGGTTCAACATGTAATAAAAAGAAAAGATGAATATCGTATTATTTGTTATGAATGTGATTTGACTTTACGAAATCTTTTTGAAAATGATTCAGTTGTATCTGTTAATACAGTCGTTGCATGTTTGACAAAGATGCGTTGAGAAGCGACTTAATTTCTATCCGAGTCGAAGGCCTCTGTTGGCTCCTTAGAGGTTTTCATGATCGCACAAATCACTAACAAAAAAAATGGAGAGAAAGGAGAGGGCAGATGTAACCTCAGTGGGACACAAGCTCAAGCGAATCACACAGCTATCTAATTGGAAAGTGTCATTGATTATAGACTGTCAAGAGAAAATTGTGAAAGCTGACATTTTGTTATTCTATATTTACTAAAATACTTTCATGGTTCATTTGACTCAGATGAGTGTAAATATTGTCATGGTTGTTTTGAGTCAGATGCTATGCAATATAGGCATGAGATGCGAGTTATTAGCTGTATGTAATGTGCCTAATTTATTTTCATAAGTAATCTGTTTTAATTAATTTTATGTAAAGTGTCCGGATGTAAAAGTTTTAAAAGTCGGTAAATTATAAATTAATTTTAAATTTTATTATTTATGTATTCTGTGTTTTAAAAAAAGATGTGTAATTTCTTTTATATTTAATTTAGAATTGATATATTAAAAAAAAAAAATTAATAATGCTAATTATTTTTCTTTTTTGGTAGGTAAGATTTACAGGGAATGGAAGGATGGCAAGCAATTGCATTCAGAATATCTGGGGACAAGGCCTATTTCCTGGGGTGTGGATTTTATGGTGCCCACGATACACTGTGTGACAACGAAGGCCGCCATTATTTCAAGGAGTGTTACATTGAAGGATCCATAGATCCATGTACAAGGTCAGAACATGATAAACTAGCACAAAGACCCATCTAAACCATCTCCGGACCCTGGTTGCGAGACAAAAGTCCACCAGGTTCATACACTCTAGGTGAATATCAGACATGGTTTTAGATGGGTCTGTGTTGTCTATTATAGAATCATTGCATTTAATAGATCTACTGCATTGTTGTCGAAGAAATTGATTAGAAACATATCAGCTGAGAACAAAATTTTATAGAAATAGAAATTGGTTTTTATCAAGTTTTAAGGATTAGGTCAATTTATTTAATCACAAATTAGCATTCAATCCATAAACAGTGTAGTGAATTTTATTTTTCCGGATAAATAGTGAACCACATCTACGGTGGCATGGCCAAATTTCCAGCTACCATATCCTTAACCTTGAGCAACCATCCATAGTAATTTCTTCAATGAACTTAGCGCAATGTTGTGTAACGAAGCCATTAGTCTGCAGTCGAACAACTCGTCAATCCAATGTCTAGTATTCTCTCCTAGAAAAATCATTTTAGTGCATAATAGCTACGTTAAAGAAATTAAGGACTTACATCATAGCTGAATAAGATGAAATGAAAAACGAATAGAGCTGCCAAGCCAGACACTTTTCCCGTTGGAAAGTTAAAGGGCAAGTGATCCAATATAGAACTGACCCCTCGATCTGGTCCATAGCATGCATTTTCAACTCGTCTGATTATGCCATGGTGAACATGCCTATGCCTAGCGCCACACCGAGAATTAATCTCGTTGTTTCTTTTTGAAATACAAAAGCTTTCATGTGCATGGATTACATTTTGCAACAAGATGCATTCGATGAATTATTGTTTTCTGTCTATTACACAATGTGGTTGATATAGTTCGAGAGAAAACAAAATGTCAGAGAAAATATTGTTCCAATTGTATTTAAATTTTGCATGCCATATATGTTCGTTAAAAATTGTTCCAATTGTATTTAAATTTTGCATGCCATATATGTTTGTTAAAAAGGGAAATGGTACAGATTAAATATTGTTCCAATCGTTGTTGTATTTTACACGATATATAAATTTGTTCAACTTTATCCGAAAAAAAAAAGGTTAACTAAAATTTGAAATAGTTGGATTTAACACAATATATAGATTTGTTAAGCTTTAACTGATAATGAAGACCTTTATTAATGTCTTGTGCGAACAGGTGGGCAGACTGGCACACGCAGTGGTTGTGTGTTTTGCATGTTGCTGGATGTCTAGGTGTCTCGCAATGGCGGGCTGAATGCTTCAGTTCATAGAGAGAGCCCTGTTGTGGAAACAATTTCGCCTCTTGACTAGGTAGATACAGTTACGCTTCTCGTTGGATTTATTGACTGGACTAATGAAGTTCCAGTCTAAGAAGTAGCCCAGCCGAAGACTTGCAATGTATGGTCAAACTGGAAACTAATACTTGGTTAGTCATGTGTCCTATGCTTCTTTTGAACTTGGTCAATCGACTTCACTTATTATTTCAATCCAAGTTAATATACAAGCTATTTTCGGCAGGTATACCGTGTGCAACGGGAACTTGTTACCTAACAAATTTTGTTAGATTCCCATGGAATTTATAATTTATAAGAGCCAGGTACGTGAAATTTATTTCTATCCATAACAATGTTATTATGTTGCAACTTATAATATGGAATTTGATATTATTTTATTTATATACGAAGCTCATAAACGTACCATGGAGTTTTGTCCACGATAACTCTATTTTATTGAAAAATAAATACTTAAAGGAAATACTTGGATTACATAATTATAAACGAATTGAAAAAGTAGTTGGGCTGATGTGTTAATGTTGCATAATTCTAAACCAAATAAAAATGTGAGTGCAGTTGTACTAGATGACAACTTTACCTTATTAAAAATCACCAAATCAATCTATATTACTTAACAAATTTCGTTACCGAGATTCCCATGAAATTTATATAGTTAGAAAATAACTAAATACTCATGGACTTGTAAACATATTGCCAACGTACATGATGTACATTACCAACTTTCTACTCTTCACGTCACATATAAGAGCCCTCATGAGATACACTTTATTTTATTTATTTTTGATAAAATTATGAATAATCTCTTTACAATAAATGAAAGAATAAAGAAATTGCTCAGCAGCTCCAGGCTAACAACCCGAACGATGTGAGAATGGAGGCGGTGCTTGCTTCTGCTCATGGTGGTACTCGAGAGAAAACGCGTTCGTTCGCTCAATTTAGTGTGGATGAAAACGATTTTGTTAAAAGATTAGAAAATGCCGCGTGATGCCATTAAGGGTCCATACCATCCACCGACATCTGAAAATCATTGTGATGAGCAAGGCAACGAGAGGATGATCTGGTTGTCTGAATCTTTCCTGGCTTTCCAAGGCAATGTCGCCGGTTTCATCGTGGTGTAAGGAGACACTCTGTTAATTCTGTACCAATTTTTTTTTATCCTTTTAGTACTCATGATTTGCCTACTCAGTCATCTAATTTTACATTAAATATAATTATCGTAATTGATTTAAATGTTGGATTTGCTATTCAATCTTCTGAATATACATACTTTTTAAAAATGATATAGAGTTTATTTACCTCTCCTTTCGCTTTTGGAGGAAGTGTTGCACAGATAATTTCGGGACAATTTCCAGGCCTGCGCGCGAAAAAAGTTGAAAACCATGTAAAAACACAAATTTCAATGTTGAAAACCTTTTTATACTTTTTACATTCTGTAGAATAGTATGAAGTTATGAACCACATTTGTCAATATAAAATATTTTACGATCCACGTCTTACCTACCGGAAGTCTTTCAGGCTGATCTTCACTGTCAGAGTTCGATGCAGGCTTATGATGCAGCGGTTTCAATATCTGTTGGATTTTGCTGATATTAATCTGAGGTGTTCTTGTCTTCCTTGAACTTATAGAGCCGGAAAGCCTAATAGTGGCTTCTGCCTGCCACGAAAATGACGAAATAAGCCTGCGAATAAATTAAAGAACGCGAAGAGGACTAAAGATCGTTTCGTCAAAAAGATATATGAAATTTGTTGTGAATGTATTAAATTTGTTGTTGAGATCAATATAATAAATTCTCAGCCGGCACATTGTAAATATTCACCATTCCGTTATAAAAAATAACAAATTGACCTGTGGACTGTTGCTCGGGGGTTTTTGCTGGAACTGATCTGCTTCAAATAGTGCGCAAAACACAAAGTTAACCTTATCATACATTTAAGCTCGCTCAGCTATCAAGAATTAGTAAATAGATCAAATTACAAATGTCTGGACATGGAAATACCTCGAAACCGGATCAGTTTGGCTGATTGCAGAGGGCATAATAATGTTTCTTTCTGCAACTCTAGTGTTTGAACCGAAACCGGTGCATACAGGAAATAATTCCATCAATTCTGAGTGACTGGATGCCTCAGAGCGTCCACTAAATCCCTTGGCTCGATGATTGACATGAGCCAAATCGCCTTGCTTGTCATCTGAAAGCTTGATTGACCAAAGCACCTTTTCCATCATATGCGGTTTTATCCATGACAGATCTTGCACTGTTACATTCATCAAAATAAATACAAAATCAGCCAAAACATTCTCCTAAAACAAGAATAGAAGACAAATTTAAGGAAAGACTGCATATTGCACCAGTCGATCTGAAAATAAAGTTGCGAGACAAATTCAAGGCGTTTGGAAAAGAAAGCATACATCTCGGCTTGGCTTGCTGTTTTCCAGGGCCGAACTGCAAACTAGTACAACAATTTACGCATGGTCCACTTGATTCAGAGTCGTTCTGAACGCGTACAAACCCGAAAGCTACAAATGCACTTGGCGACATAGCGGGAAAACTGAATTTTTCTTATAAATCACCAAAATTTCCGCTGCAACTTAAGTTTCTCATAGCTCTGATACTCCTGAATCAATCAAAGCGCCGAGTACATGTTGCTAACAAATAATTGGCAGGCAGGGGTGGTGATAAAGGAAAGGTGAGTAGAATACGCTACGTTGCAAGATATAGGTGTATATTTCGCACGTGCTCATCACCATTAGCGAACTAAACAGAAGGGTATTTACTCATCTTGAAGCAAAAGCTACATTCATGTTGTGGAGTCTGGTTAAATAAAGCCACAGACATTCCGAAATCTGGAACGTTTCCGTCACGCAACAATAAAGTCCAACTATATACGCTGGACGAACGGGTTTCAGCGGTGTGCTAAATGTGCCAGTCAACACGGCGAGGTTATCGTTTGTTATTGACTTTAACGGAAACAAAGGCATGAACTGGTTGTGACGGGAAATGAATTGTAGCGAATTAGTTAAAAATAATTAACATTATTTTTATATTAATGGAGAAAATGGTTACATTGTTGTAACATTCTCCCTAGTTTAAGATTAGTTCCTAAAGTTTAGGGGTTTGGGTGCAACTTCCTAATTCCTAGTATTGTATTTAATGATATAATCTTTCATTGATGAAGATAGAGTGGACGAGAGTGATCTCTCTGTTTTGGTGAGTGTAGTCCCCAGGTGCAGGCCACACCTGAGAGCTACATCTCTTTCTTTCAATTCTGTTCACATTTTATCTTGGTATTAGAGCTCAGATTGGGTGAGCCTGATCTTTTGTCACCTTGTGGCTAAAGTGCCTGTGTGGCTTGAAGTGCCTTTGTGGCCGCATGTACACAAGAGCTCTGTGCTCAATTGAGCAGGTGGACTGCAGAACACCTCGCTCGGACTCAGATATTTTTTTTTTCTGAGTGGAGAGGATATTGGCGCGCTTTTTGCGCTGACAGAGGCGCCAGAAAAGGGAATTAGCGCGGATTATGTGGGATTAATCGCGCCAGAGAAGAAATTAGCGCGGAATTTAAGAAGAAAATCGTGCCAGAGCTCCAGAATGCCCAATTGGCGCGGATTTTTCGCTCGGGATCGCGCCAGCAAAGAACACTCGCACCGATTTTTAATTGGCGCGGATTTTTCGCTCGGGATTGCGCCAGCACTAAGAGGACTTTCCGCACGCTGATTGAGGATGCGCCAATCTTCCTTCAAGGAGATCTGCGGGAAGCCTCAACTTCATTTAGCAGTTTGCAAGGGGTGCAGATCAGCGAAGTTGCAGATCTATCCGGGAGAGGCAGATCAGATCAATTTTTTATCAGATCGGATCATCGACTGTATTGAAGACGCCGAATTTGCTCATTGGAGCGTGATTGCCAGACACTGTAGATCGGATCCAGAGGTGACAGATCGATCTGATAGGTATTATTTTTTTTGTTGTTGATTCAGAATGAGTAATACGATGGAATCTTACCTTAACGAGTCTGGTAAACTTAATGGATCTAACTTCACGAATTGGAAGTTTAAGATCCAGACCTTGCTCGAGGGTGCGAATGCTTGGTCCATAGTTACAGGCAATGAACAGAAGCCGAATGGAGGGCCACAGGAGCAAGATTGGGAAAAACGAGAGAACAAGGCCAAAGTCTTGTTGAAGATGTCTGTGAAAGACAATGTTATTGCGCACATCAGAGACTGTAAAATGTCCGCGGACATCTGGACGAAAATAAAAAATCTGTATGAGACCCATAATACGAGCAGAGTCTTGGCACTTAAAAGCAAGCTATTTTCAATGAGGATGGACGAGAGGGAGACTGCTACTGCATTTGTTGCAAGAATTAAAGATGTGAAAGATGCATTGGTGGCCATCGGAGTGGCGGTGGCTGATGAAGATCTTGTTGCAATCACAATGAACGGGATGCGTGATGATTTTCAAACGTTCATCACTGGAGTGTCGGCAAGGGAGAAAACGCCCTCATTTGATGATCTCACTGGGATCTTGCAGCAAGAGGAGGAGCGGCGACAGAACTTGAACCCCCAGAGTGATGATCTTGCGTTGATGGCAAAACGACGATCATCCAAAGGAAGGCAGTCACAGTAGCAATCAAAGCAGAAAGGAGGAACATCACAGAAGAATCTGCATTCTCATAAAGGTATGCTTGCAAATCATTCTGAAAAGAAATGTTATTATTGTGGAAAGACGGGTCATATACAGAGAGAATGTTATAAGAAGCAGGCTGATGATGCAAAGAGGAGGCAGGCAAATGCAAAGCATAGATGATACTTTGCTAAAGAAGAAGACTTCAATCATGAATTTCGACTGTTCACAGTCGACTGTGCCCTTTCAGCATCTAATGAAGATGACATTTGGTATGTCGATTCCGGAGCATCCTATCACATGACAGGTAAAAAGGAAATTTTTGATAGCCTTGAAGAAAATTATAAATGGATCAAAAATATATTTAGGAGATGATAGTGGATACGAGATTAAAGGTCATGGGGTGATTTCAGTTAAGTTACCAAATGGAAAAATTAGTCACCTTACAAATGTTTTATATGTACCTGGAATTAAGAAAAATCTGATATCTGTATCCATGATGGCTGATCAAGATATGCAAGTTGAGTTCTTCAAGACTCACTGTGTGATAAAGGATTGCAGGAATGAAATAGTTGCAACAGGCATGCGAGTTGGAAGTCTATACAAACTGGATGCAAAAAGCATACCAAAGCAAGCCATGGTTGCAGGAGGATCAACAGCCGAACAACTCTCGCATCAGAGGTTCGGTCATTTGAATTTGCAGGACCTCATGTTATTGCAGAAGAAAGATATGGTCGAGGGACTCCCTATCTTTTGTAATATTCAGTTAAATTGTGATGGTTGTGCCTTAGAAAAAATGCATAGAGAACAGTTTCTTGTGCATGATAGGAGGAAGGAAACAGTCATTTTAGAACTAGTGCACACTGATGTATGCGGACCTATGCAGACAAGGTCGCTAGGGGGAGCATATTATTTTTTGTTATTTACTGATGACTACACTAGATATTCATGGGTTTATTTTTTGAACAAGAAAAGTCAGACTTTCCAGTGCTTTATAGAATTTAAAACCTTGGTGGAAAAGGAGTTTGGCAAGAGCATAAAAATTCTCCGATCTGACCAAGGGGGAGAATATAAGCTAAAAGAATTCATGAAATTCTACAAATCTCACGTGATTGTTCAACAGTATACAGTGCCACACACACCATAGCAGAATGGAGTTGCAGAGCGCAAAAACAGAACCTTGGTGGAGTGCGCAAGGAGCATGTTACAAGGTAAGGGTCTGTCTAATAGCTTTTGGGCAGAGGCTATTAACACTGCTGTATATTTGAAGAACAAAAGTCCTATCAGGTATCTTGGCTTCAAAACCCCTTTTGAAGCTCTATATGGATTTAAACCAGCAGTAAACCATCTAAGAGTATTTGGGTCAAAAGCATTTGCCCATATACCCAAAGCTGATAGGAAGAAATTAGATCCTAAATCTGTGAAATGCATCTTTGTTGGTTATGGCACAGAATTTAAAACATATAAATTGTTCAATCCTGAGTCTCGTAAGACATTTGCAAGCAGGGATGTAGTGTTTCATGAACACGTACAGGAAGGGAAAGATGACGTTGGTGATGACTGGCACATTCCATTGTTGTTGGAGGAAAGCAGCGAGGACGAAAGAGAGCAGGAGCAGAAAGAAGAGCAACAAGAAGGTGATAATGCAAGCCCAGTTATAACAGAAGAAAACAAATTTGAGGTAAGTCCCCTACCAAGGAGGTCAGGTAGGAAGACGCAACTACCATTAAAATTGAGAAACTATGCTTTGATGTCAAAAGTTTTGAACATTGTAGAACCCTCTAATTACAAAGAAGCTAATCAATTTAAGGAATGGAGAACTGCAATGAATGAAGAAATGGAATCAATTCTTAGAAATAATACTTGGGATTTAGTTGAACTGCCTAAGAATAAAACACCCATAGGATGCAAATGGCTGTTTAAACCAAAAATGAATGCAGACGAGAGTATAGATAAGTTAAAAGCTAGGCTGGTTGCAAAAGGATATTCACAGCAGGAAGGTATAGATTTTGATGATACTTTTGCACCTGTAGCAAAGCTAAATACAATCAGAATGCTTATTGCTTTAGCTACTAAATGTAACTGGGAATTACACCAGCGTGATGTTAAATCTGCATTTTTAAATGGTGATTTAAAAGAGGAAATTTACTTAGTACAGCCAGAAGGATATGTAAAGCAGGGGCATGAACATCTTGTTTGCAGATTGAAAAATGCTTTATATGGTTTAAAGTAAGCACCCAGGTCTTGGTACGAAAAGGTTGATTCTTTCTTTATAGAGTATGGTTTCCATAGAAGTTTAAATGACCCAAATTTGTATACCAAGTACAATAACCAGGGGCAGATTATTTTGGTTTCTTTGTATGTGGACGACATGATTATAACAGGAAATGCGGACGATTTAATCAAAGGAATCAAAAGGCTTATGGCACAAGTTTTTGAGATGAAGGATCTCGGAAGCCTTCACTACTGTCTGGGATTAGAAGTATTCAGGGATACTGGGCAAACTTTTCTTACCCAAGGGAAGTATGCTAGAAATCTGTTGGAAAAGTTTGGTATGGATCAGTGTAGAGCAGCAGCAACACCTTTGCAGCAGAATCTGAAATTGAACAGTGATGATGGCACTAAGGAGGTTGATGCCACATTGTACAGACAGTTGGTTGGCAGCCTAATATATCTTACAACAACCAGACCTGACTTGGCATACTCTGTTAGTGTATTGAGCCAATTTATGTCGAAACTGCTTGAAAGTCACTGGATAGCAGCAAAGAGCGTGTTGAGGTATCTTTGTGGTACTGTTAATTATGGTATTTTATACACTGATGTATCTGATGTTACTCTAGCAAGTTTTTCAGACTCAGACTGGGCAGGTAACCTAGATGATCGGAGGTCCATCACAGGTTATGCATTCAACATAGGTTCCGGGGTCATAGCTTGGAGCAGTAGGAAGCAGAGTACTGTAGCCTTGTCTTCATGTGAAGTTGAGTATCAAGCATTGTGTGCAGGAACGTGTGAAGCGATCTGGTTGAGGAGGCTTCTCAAAGATGCAGGAAAAGAACAGAAGAATCCCACTTCCATCAAAAGCGACAACCAGAGCACCATAAATTAGCATACAATCCAGTGTTTCACAAAAACACCAAACATATAGACACTCAGTTCCATTTTGTTAGAGAGAAAATACAGTCTAAAGAAATTGTTGTTGTATATTGTAAAACTTGTGACAATGTGGCTGATATTTTCACAAAGCCTCTTGCACGAGTGAAATTTGAATTGTTTAGAAAGTTGCTAGGAGTCCAGGAGAACCCTTTCTCCATTAAGGGGGAGAGTTAAAAATAATTAATATTATTTTTATATTAATGGAGAAAATTGTTACATTGTTGTAACGTTCTCCCTAGTTTAGGATTGGTTCTTAAAGTTTAAGGGTTTGGGTGCAACTTTCTAATTCTTAGTATTGTATTTAATGATGTAATCTTTCATTGATGAAGATAGAGTGGACGAGAGTGATCTCTCTGTTTTGGTGAGTGTAGTCTCAAGGTGCAGGCCACACTTGAGAGCTACATCTCTTTCTTTCAATTCTGTTCACATTTTATCTTTAGCGAACTAAAGAGAAGGATATTTACTCCTCTTGAGGCAAAAGCTATGTTCGTGTTGTGGAGTCTGGTTGAATAAAGCCACAGAGATTCCGAAATCTGGAACGTTTCTGTCACGCAACAGTAAAGTCCAACTATATACGCTGGACGAACGGGTTTCAGCGGTGTGCTAAATGTGCCTGTCAACACGGCCGGGTTATCGCTTGCTATTGACTTTAACGGAAACAAAGGCATGAACTGGTTGTGACGGGAAATGAATTGTAGCGCACTAGCGGTGATTGGAAAAGAAGAGTCCGGTAGGATGTCTGTGGCGCCTTTGGAATGAGCATGTGCTCCATTTTCCGTGGGGACAAGCGAAACTTTGGCATGTACGTTACCATACATTAATAATTGAATATGCAAGGATTTGGTAGATAAGAAGCAAGTAATCCAAATAAAGGACTTAATTTCATTAAGTTTAATTGTTTTGACATTTCCGCCAATGATTTTTACATATTTAACAAAGAGTGTAGAGTGTCTATGGTTTCAAAAGAATTTATTTATATATTTAACAAAGAGGGTAGAGTGTCTATAGTTTTAAGAGAATTTATTTACATATTTAACAAAGAGGGTAGAGTGTATAGTTTTAAAAGCATTTTCAACTTATCTATGGTTGAATTATTTTTCAAATTTTCTTTTTTAAAAACTTTAATTCGTCAAGTTTCATCTTTAACATTAGTACTTCCAACAACTTTATTACTTTTAATGGAAAAAAAATATATTTCGGCAAGTTCAATATTCTCGGGAAGAATGATGATCATATTTGAATTTTGAAATTAAATTAAATATTCGTTAGATTAATTTAGATCTATAAGTTAAATATTAGTAAATATTGATAGACATTAGATTGGTATGTTTGTTTGAGTGTGAACGGAAACAATTTATCCATCAACCCTCGTTTAAAAAAAAAAAAACAGACTAGATCGAAATTTGATCTTTTGTACGACCCTTGCTCTCCCCATCGTTGTGCATACATCCAATCCTGGGAAACCATGATAACTTCTCTCCAAAGAAAGTCGTGAAAATGTGTGGGCACTGTTGCAAATTGAGGACGGAATCAAGAGGGCCACAAGATCAATCGAAAATGGGAATACCATGAACTGTTATATGTAATCTTTTCTGTGAAAAAATTGCAAATATATAATCTCTACAATGCCATCTTCCCTATGAAAACTTTACAAATATATAACTAACTATTTTGAAGGCAAAGTAGATTCAAATGAATTAATGGACACGCAATCTCGTACTTCACTGCTCTTGCTCCCGTTCATGATCCCCGACCGCTTTGAACTTCGCTTTATTGTCACAATTAGCCACACATTAAATTTTCGAAATGTTTTGGAAAAACAACAAATACATTTACATTCTCTAAAACCTGCACATTTACCTTTGAAACCCTGTTTCGAATGATCTGCAACTAGTCTAATGTTCCCTATGTATCAAAATTGAACAAACCATCAAAATGTTTAAAATTTACAAACCATCAAAATTTCAAAATGTGAAGTTAATTACAATAATTTATAAAATTATAAATTTTACCGTGGATTTATTTTGCATTTTTTTTTCTAATTAAAGAAATAGTATTTGGAGCCGTTTTTAAACCTACATAATTTTGTTCAAAATCTCACTAAAAAACCTAATTTTTAATTTTGTTAACATCTCACACGAAAAACCTAAAAAAATTATAAAACTAAATATCCCACCTAACTATTAAACCATATCCTATAACATCAATTTGAAACCAAAAAATCTGCGTAAAAATCACTACCGTAGAAAGGTTTATTAGACGAATTCTGTTGAGCTCAGATTCTCTTTGTTTATTAGACGAATTCGGGTGAGATCACACTCTCTTTGTTCATTTTAAAAAGACTAAAAAAAATGCACTTTCAACCTATTAATTAAAAAAGATATATATTTAAACTTTCTTAATATTATATAATTATTTAGAAATTGAAAAGGTAAGTAGACTTACACGTTAATGCTGCATAATTATAAACCAAATTATATAATATATAATTAGATTTCCTTAATATTGCATAATTAGAAACGAATTGAAAAGACGTTAATGTTACATGATTATAAACAAAATTAAAATGTGGGTGGAGCTGTTGTTGATGACAACTTAACTTATTAAAGAAATCATCAAATCAATAGTTACTACCTAACAAATTTCGTTAGATTCCCATGGAATGTATAATTTATAAGGGTAAGGTACGTGAAAACTATTTATATGTATATAAATGTTATTATCTTGAAGCAAGGCCTAGGAACTGTGTTGTTGTTGCAAGCTTCATAGAAGCCCCTGTGCTGAGTCTCTTCTTTATTTTTGCCACTTACTCTGACTTACACGAATACATACATGAACTCATACACGAACATACTAACACATTTCACGCACTGTTGACCTTCTTAATGGCTTCCTCGCCTTTACACGGTCTGGCATCCCTTTTGTGCGTTGGCGAACCTCAATACAGAGTAACTTAAATAGATACTACCTCAACAACTCATTTTAACGCATAAGTACTCAAATGTGGAATGGTGATAACAGTCATTTATATTATTTCAGAAATGGATTACAAAAGGATTACAATCTGTTCAATCCTGAGATAGATTGTGGTCGCGTTTACCAGACTTTAGCTACTTAGCTAGGAAATAACTTACTGGAGGCTACCTGATAAGATCACAGACTCAATCTTTGAACAATGATATTAACATTCATAAAGATATATTCTCTATAGATCTGACCACTTTAGGTTCTCACCTATGCCGAACACACAAATGCGCAGGCTTCTCAGAGCACCTAAAACTTTGATATTTTTTCGTGATGCAAGCAGATCAGCCATAAGTCCACTGTTGCAGAGCAGGAAAAACTCTCGACTCTAAGAAACCAAAACTTCCAACACTCAAACTCCAAATGCCCCAAATGAGCCTTACTCCATCTCTTATATAGGAGAAGGAGGGGACAAGCATCCGACCAACCGGACGACAAACTTGGTACTGAAGGAATCTGTCAGATCACGAGATGTGGCTCAAAGCACACCAGAAGTCAGACAAGTGCTCTGAGTCTCATCACTGAAGATTTTTACAAATCTACGGAGAATAAAATGTACAAAGTGGATTCTTTTTGAACAGGAAAATCCCAAAGGAAAATCTGGTCACAAATTGTCCTTGTGATTCGACATCATTTTTACATTGTGGAGACTTTTACGGACAAATCCACAGGAACCAAAATAAATTAAAAAACTGTAATTTTGGGAAACTGAAATTTTTTATACAGATTTTCATCCCAAGCCTTGGTAAAAATCCTTCTCACAATCATAGGCTTATTTAATATAATTTGATGCTTAATTTTTGTGAGAATAAGCCATTGGTGATGCTTGTTCATATATTCTTTTAACACCTCGTTATCTCGGAGAGGATATCGATCTGGGAGAGAAAACGTGTCTTTAACAGTCTCATAAGGAGAATGGAAGCAATCAGGAATATTTTTTTCAAAACATATATCACAACCCATTCTAACATATGATTCATGGTAAATAGGATCTATGCCTGTTCTGTTCATACCATAATCAGTCCACCAATCCCGCATCCAATCACTTTGTTGGTTCCGTTGCATGATTCCTATGGTCCCAAACTTTATCTTGGTGTAGTGGGTTTCTTCTTTACTGTCTTTATTTAATATGTCCCGCCACAATCTTTTATAGATTCCGAAATCATAGACTATGTCTGGAAAGATGTGGCTGGGGTCCTTTCTGGGCCATAGTGTTGCATTATGTGTTGGAAAAGGCCAAGAAGTGTTCCTCATTCGATTTATTGAAAATATATTTCATAGACCCCACTTCTGCTTCCCCCATGTGACCATATCATAGTCAAATCATGAAAGTCATGTAGAAGAGCATCTTGTGCCTGGCTTGCAGCATTCATGCTGTTGGAATAGACCATATCGTGGATCCATCTGCTCCATTTTTGGTACACTCTTCTTTCAGGTACTAGATGTAATATATTAGTGTGAGCTTGGAGATTAGCATCTAATACTTTTGTATTTCTTAATTGCCAAGTGGGCTTCCAACTTTCTTTGTATTCAGACCAACTGAGATTATTTGGAATTGTTCTAAGTAATTCTTTTGTTGGCCTTGATCCTATTTTGTTACTATTATTATCACATGTTCAGCTAGTTGAATAAATTCTCTACTGAGAAAATCTGGCAGATAATTTTCTTTCCCTTTAATATGCTCCACTTCGAAATCAAAGTTGGCAAACAAAGCCTCCCATTGAGCAAACTTGGCTTCTCCTAGTTTTTTAATATCTTTTCTTAAGACTTTTTCATAGCCGAGGCGTGAGTCCTTAGCAGGAATTTTTTATTTACAAGATTTACCTCAAATTTATTTATACAATTCCAGGTGGCTTTAACTTCCTTCTCTATAGTAGAATAATTTTGTTCCGCTGCAAGTTCCTGAAGAAAACTGTACAATTTGTTTTGCACCTTCATTTTTCTGTTTGAGAATGCCTCCCCAACCAATATTTCTTGCATCTTATTCTACAATCTTGAAAGAATTGTCATCAACTACATAAAGGATAGGCAGTGTCTTGACTTTACCTTTGATTCGTTAAACAGCTTTGGTATGGGCCTTAGTCCATGGTGGTGGAATTTTCTTGAACCTTTGATTTAACAAACTTCTATCCTTTGCGTAATCTTGATAGAAGTTACTCACATAATTTAGACATCCTAGAAATCTCTGAAGGTGGGTTTTATCAATAATAATGTCAGGGAATTTTTCAGAGAATTCTAATGCATGTTTCTGCAAGGATATTTGGCCATTGAATATGGTATGGCCAAGAAACTTTACAGAGGTTTGGAATACCTTTATTTTATTTTTGCTTAAAACCAAAGCATTTCTTTTTACCAACTGTACAAATGCCTGCACATGCTTGAAATGATCTTGATATTTTTTGAAAAAATTAAGATGTCATCAATATAGACCAGGAGCCAATCAAAGTAAGGTTTGAAGATGGAATCCATAACCTTCTGAAACTTAGAGGGATCATGTTTCAATCCAAAAGGAATTACATTCCATTCGTAATGTCCTGCAGGCACGCTGAAGGTTGTTTTGAACTTATCTTTTTCAGAAATGGCGACCTACCAAAAGCCTGACTTTAAATCAAATTTTGAAAATATTTTTGCTCTCACTATCCTCCCTATCAAATCACCTTTGTGGGGGATAAGATATGTATTATCTGGGAGAACAGAGTTCAGAGGTTTGTAATTGATTATTTGGGATGGCTCTAAGCTGTTCTGATCTTTTATTTACATAGAATACGCAACAATTCTAAGGACTGTCAGATTCCCTGATGAGTCTTTTGTTCAGGAGTTGCTTTATCTCTTTTTCTCACAACTCCTTATACTCTTTGTTCATTGGGAATGCTCTGCTTTTGCATGGCTTCTCAACATACTCTGTTTTGTATGGTAATTCAACTATCTGTTGTTTCCGATGCCAAAAGGCATTTGGTTCTTCTGAATAGCATTCATCCTCTATTGTCTTTTTGAGCTCATCAATTTTCTTAGTCATCTCCACCATCAATAAATTTTTTTTCGAACACTTCTATTAACAATCTATCCAAATGTTGGTGCCTAGAGAATTTCCTTCACCACATATCCATTCTTCTAGCTTCCAATAGCTCTGTCATCCTCCTTCATGTTTTTTGCTCTAATAATAAACTTGTTTAGAATTTAGCCAACTTAACATGCTCACAAAATAACCTTCATCTTTCTAGACCCAAGTCAACCATCTCCTCCTCCCCCTTAGTCTCCCTGTGCAACTCCATGGTTCTTTCAAACCTCTTCATCTAGGCTCCTCGAGACACTTCTGACCCCCCAATTGGTATGCCCCTCCCAAAGACCTTGCAACACCGATTGGTGTGTCTGCTACATTATGATTAACATTAGTTTCTTTGTGTCTTACAACACTCTCATCATTTTCTAATGAAGTCTCTTTCAACACTTATATACTTTCTACAAGCTTACCACAACCTAGTTACTCAAATATTTTTTTGTTATACTTTATATTCTAATGATTTTGGTCATACTCTTATCTATTACAATATGTATGTAATTTTTTGGATTAATAGTATACATTTTAGCCACTGGTTTGGTTTCCCTATGTTGTATGGGATTAAGAATAGAATCTACTTGATTTTAAAAGAAAAGAAAAAAATAAATCAATGAGTTTGTTTAACTTCATTTTATTTAAAAATATATACTTGGATTTAGTTAATATTGCATAATTATAAAAGAATTGAAAAGATAAGTAGTATTGCATAATTATAAAAAAATTGAAAGGATAATCGGACTTGTACGTTAATGTTACAAAATTGTAAACCAAATTAAAATATGTACTTGGATTTCCTTAATATTGCATAATGGAAAAGGAAATGAAAAAGTAGGTACACATACAATTAATGTTGCATTATAAACAAAATTAAAACGTGGATAGAGTTGTAGTTGATGACAACTTTACCTTGTTAAAGAAATCACCACATCAATCTTTATTACATAACAAATTTCGTTAGATTCCCATGGAATTTATAATTTATAAGAGTAAGGTACGTGGAATCTATTTCTATGCTTAACAATGTTATTATGTTGCAACTTATAATATGGAATTTGATATTTATTTTATTGATATATGAAACTCATAAACATTGCATTGCTCTTTGTCTACGATAACTCTATTTTATTGAAAAATAAGTACTTAGATTTCCTTAATAGCGCATGATTATAAACGAATTGAAAAAGTAGGTGGAGTTATATGTTATAAAGTATAATTATAAACCAAATAAAAATGTGGGTGCAATTGTAGTTGATGACAACTTTACACTATTAAAAATCTCCCCATCAGTCTATATTACATAACGAAGTCTATATTACATAACAAATTTCGTTATTGAGATTTTCATGAAATTTATATATTTAAAAAATAATTAAATATTAGTAAATTTGTAATGGACTTGTTCTAACTTGTAATATTATAATCAAAATTAAATTGAAATTTTATTCATATCTATCAATATTACCAACTTTCTTCTCTTTACGTGACCTATAAGATCCCTGTCAATCAAGAGATACCCTTTATATTTTTATTTTGTATAAAATTATGAATAATTTTTTTACAATAAATGAATGAATACCTATCTAATCATTAATGTTACGATGGTAATCTTACCATCCACAATAAAAGTGTAACTAAGTTTAATAAAAATAAATATTTATGATATTGGCTGTGCAGAACGAATGGCGCTAAATAAAGAAATTTCTTTATTTAGAGTGGAGGCGGTGCTTGCTTCTGCTCAAATTAATGTCGATGGAAACAATTTGGTTAAAAGATTAGAAAATGCGGTGTGATGCCATTAATGGTCAACACAATCCACCGACATCTGAAAATCATTGTGATGAGCAAGCCAACGAGAGGATGACCTGGTCGTCTGAATCTTTCCTGCCTTTCCGAGGCAATGTCGCTGGCTTCATCGTGGTGTAAGGAGACACTCTGTTAATTCTGTACCAAAAAAAATTCATCCTTTTAATACACATTTGCCTGCTCAGTCAGCTAAATTTACACTAAATATAATTATCGTAATTGATTTAAATGCTGGATTTGCTATTCAATTTTCTGAATATACATAATTTTTAAAAATCATATAGAGTTTATTTACCTCTCCTTTCGCTTTTGGAGGAAATGTTGCACAGATAATTTCGGGACAATTTGCAGGCCTAAGCGCCAAAAATGTTAATAACAATGTTAACGACAATTTTCAATCTTGAAAACCTTTCTTTATAGCTTTTCACATTCTGTGGAATAGTATGAACCACATTTGTCAATATAAAATATTTTACGATCCGCGTCTTACCTACAGGAAGTCTTTCAGGCTGATCTTCGTTGTCAGCGTTCGATGCAGGCTTATGATGCAGCGGTTTCAAGATCTGTTGGATTTTGCTGATATCAATCTGAGGTGTTCTTGTCTTGCTCGAGCTTATAGAGCCGGCAAGCCTAATAATGGCTTCAGCCTGCAACAAAAATGACGAAATAAGCCTGCGAATAAATTAAAGAACGCCAAGAGGACTAAAGATGCAAACGTTTAGTCAAAAATATATACGAAATTTGTTGTGAATGTATTAAATTTGTTGCTCAGATGAAAATAATACCTTCTCAGCTGGCACGTTGTAAACATTCACCATTCCGTTATAAAAAATAACAAATTGACCTGTGGACTGCTGCTCGGGGGTTTTTGCTGGAACTGATCTGTTGCAAATAGTGCGCAAACCACAAAGTTAACCTTATCATACATTTAAGGTCGCTCAGCTATCAAGAATTAGCAAATATATCAAATTACAAATGTCTGGACATGAAAATACCTCGAAACCGGAGCAGTTTCGCTGATTGCAAAAGGCCTGGTAGTATTTCTCGCTGTAACTCTGTTGCTTGAACCGAAACCGGTGCATATGGGAAATAATTCCATCATTTCCGCGTGACTGGATGCCTCAGAGCGTCCACTAAAGCCCTTGGCCGGATGATTGACATGAGCCAAATCGCCTTGCTTGTCCTCTGAAAGTGCGATTGACGAAAGCAGCTTTTGCATCATCTGTGGTTTTACCCGTGACATATCTTGCACTGTTGCATTCATCAAAAATGCATACAACATGAGCCAAAACATTCTTTCAAAACAAGAACAGAAGACAAATTTAAGGAAAAACTGCATATTTCACCAGTCGATCTAACAATAAAATTGCGAGACAAATTCAGGGCGTTTGGAAAAGAAAGCATACTTCTCGGCTTGGCTAGCTGTTTTCCAGGGCCGAATTCCAAACTAGTAGTGCAATTTACGGCTGGTCCACTTGATTCAGAGTCTTTCTGAACGCGTACAAACTCGAAAGCTACAGATGCACTTGGGGACATAGCGGGCAAACGGAATTGTTCCTATAAATCACCAAAATTTCCGCTGCAACTTACTTTTTCTCAAAGGTCTGATACTGCTAGATCAATCGAAGCGCCGAATACATCTGGATTATTCTCCGGTTTATAAGATGATAAATAATTGGCGGGCGGTGATCAGGAAAAGGTGTATATTTCGCACGTGCTCATCACCATTAGCAAGCTAAATAAAAGGGTATTTCGCACGTGTTCATGTTGTGGAGTCTGGTTAAAAAAAACCACATACATTTCGAAATCTGGAACGTTTCCGTAAATACCAACCATATAAGATGGACGAACGAGTTTGAGCGGTGTGCTTAATGTGCCCATCAACGTGGCGGATGAACTGGTTGTGACGGGAAATGAACTGGCGGTGATTGGAAAAGAAGGGTCTGGGAGTATGCCTGTGGCTGGCGCCTTTAGAACCACCATGTGCTCCATTTTCTGCGGGGGCAAGCGAGACTTTGCTATGTACTTTACCATACATTAATAATTGAATATGCCATTTGTCCCCGCAGGTTTCCTCCCAATTGTGAATCCCACCCTAGGTGCATTACCATACATTAATAATTGAGTATGCCATTAGTGTGATTTGGTTTCCTATCAATTTTGAATGGAGTTGTTTTTAGTGTGATTTGGTTTCCTATCAATTTTGAATGGAGTTGTTTTTAGTGTGATTTTTTGGAGATTGTGGTGATAGAATCCGGCGGAAAAAATTGAGGTTAAATTTTGATTTGTATTATTTAAAAGGGTTTTTTAACTTCATATTTGGATTCAGCACCCTGAAAAACTCCTTGGACAATTTGATTGTACAGAAATTAGCTATCAAACTTGCGATTTCAATAAATTGCTGCAAAATTTGACGAGAAAAACCCACAGAAAAACTTCCAAAATATCTCTTTAAAAACAAGTCCATTTTGAATCCCATTTCCACCAAGGTGATAGAATTTCATTAAGTTTGATTATTTTGAAATTTAGGTCAGTTATTTTTACATATTTAAAAACGCTGGTGTACAGTGTTTATAGCCTTAAAAGAATTTTCAGCATATCTAATCGGACTGTGTAACAATTATGCATTGTGTAAAGTGTTTATAGCCTTAAAAGAATTTTCAGCATATCTAATCGCCCTGTGTAACGATTATGCATTTTTTGTCCGGGAAGATATGTAAATATTACTTATATTTTGAAAAAATTTAGTAGGGAGTTTTGTAAATTTTAAGAACCGCTAAACTTCATAATTTTAGGTGGAGGTTTTTGATGGTGCTTAATCCATTCTGTCATGTACAAGATTCAAACACTACATGTACAAGATTTATTGAAAATTTTTCCCGCGACTTTTGGGTTTCCTTCCCTCTAGTAGACGACTCTCTAATAAGTAAATTGTTCTTCAAATTTTATATTATTTTTAACAAAGAAAAAATAATTCATGAAGTCTCATTTTAATTTTATTTTTTATAACAATTTTATTATAGTGATACAATTTCAAACAAAGAATGCAATTTTTTGTTATTTAAAATATATTTTTGAATGCATAAATGGCTTTAGCACATTGAAAAACCCTTGGGGCGCTCGAATGAATAATTATACAGATTAAACAATTTAAATTCAAGTTTTTAAATATTTTGTGAGAGTTTGATTACTATGTGAAAATTGTCATATCGTTTATAAATTAGACTACCTCAAAACAAATAATTCATAAAGTTTAATGTTCACTAGGAATAATGATGACCATGATTGATCATACTTGAACTTTGAAATTAAATTAAATTAAATTAAATATTCGTTGAATTAATTTAGACATATAAGTTAAATGGTTGGTAAATATTAATATTAACGAAGAATAAACATCACAATCAATGATAAACATCAAAATACTTATTTCATAAAATTAACTAAATTATAACTTTATTTTAAATTATTTCAATTATTAATTATAAAAAAATAATATGTAATTTCAATTTTACCATGAAAATCCTTAGCATATAAAGAAACCTTGTTATAGTACCATGGACCAATATTATGACTTATCAATACCACATATCTATAAAACCATAATTATTAGATGAGATTTCAGCGTAAAAGTGCCCATGGAATTTTCATGTAATTTCCATGTCATAATATATAAATCAACTAAAATATTTTAAATTTAACATGAGGTACACGTAAATATTTTGGAGGGAAAAGAATAACCACTAATTTTTTTATTATATTTTTGACTTATCTCTTTATAAGTTTACTCAAATTGCAAGTGTAGACACTCATTAAATGCGAAGTAAATTCCACATCCAACAACTACCCATTATACATACTTATGAGAAGACCCGCATTGATAAAATTTGAGATACATTAAAAAACATGTCCGACACACTTTTTAATGTATTTTCAATTTTATCAATGTGGGTCTTCTCAAAAGCATGTATAATGAGTACTCGTTGGATGCGTAATTTAATTCTGCATCAACGAGTGTCTACACTTAAAATTTGAGTAAACTTATAAGGAGATAAGCCAAAAGTACAATTAAAGAAATTAGTTTTCTTCTTTTCCCTCCAAAATTCAACTTTTATATTATTAGTTTAACTATCATTTTATTATTTTTCTTCAACATGCCACTTTTAGGCTGAAATTTCCACTTGTTGACATTTTTTTTTAAAATTAATTAATTTAACTAAAAGGATAAAAAAGACATCACTACTTTTGAGATAAATCTCAAACTTTGATCTATGAATACTATTACGAATATTTGAGAATATTTTGGGGAGGTTAAATCTTTAACATACACATAATGATTGTTGATAATTAAGTTAAAATTTTGGAAGCCCTAATCCAAAATAGACATGCATATATTCATAACTAGCAACTTGATATCCCCCGGATGCGGGTGTATAGCCAGGATGTAAATGCGATGGGACAGAGGTGGGGCGAGGTGGATCGACCCCTGCCTACCCAGTACCACACAGATAAACACCTGCTGAATGAAGAACCTCGGCATTTGAGGAACACAGAGTTCATTTGCTTCACCTCAAGTGGCTGTAATCCTCCTAGCCTGTCTTCTGATATTTTTATCGCCTCCGCATGCTCTGGATAGCCGCGGACCTCGGCTTTCTTCAATGCCATAGTTATGGCGGGTGCTTCTCGAGGCATGACTGAGGACGATAAATTAAGGCTCAACCATGCGATTGTTGTGGCACCTTTTTTGATTCACGCGCACTATTACCTAGCCTCTGATCTCTGTTCTGGTTATGGTCTGTATGGTGCTGGGTCTCGTAGCTTGAAAAGGGCGAATAAGCTTGAGCTATGTTCTGGTCTTCCTGAGGAGCAGCCTCCGCTGTTTCTCTGGTTTCTCTCTTGGGCCTCTGGCCCTCGTTTTGATGTCTATCTGATTCGCCCGTGCTCAGCCATCGTTGTTGCTCAGCCTTGTTTTCATCTCGCCGCTGTTGTTCCCCCTATGCCCCGTCTGCGCCATAGAATGCGGTGCCGCAGGGGCACTCCTCGGCGTGCGCCCTCCAGCCCATCCTCCGATTCTCCCTCCCTCTCCAGTGAATTCATAGCCGGCCATTACCCTCGTACTCGTAGTGGGAGAGGGCGTCTTCATTTGCCCAGCCATTACCCTGAGCCCCGTCCTCCAGACTCCACATCTTCTCCCTCATTCGGCTCTGTGATTTTCACCTTCAATTGCTCTCTGAACCGCCCAAGGATTACAACTCACATTTCGGTGGTCTTTCATGAGGAACCCCAGGTGGGAGAGTCTAGCTCTCATCAGGAGGGCCCTGGCTCTGTCTTTGCTCCGAATCCATTTTCTTTGCAGGCTACGGAGGCTCAAGCTCGCAATGCTCCTGACATTGTGATGGCACCGGCGGATCCCGACCCTTCTAATTCTGAAGCTGCTCTTGTAAGGGATCTGCCTGATTCTGGTTGGTGCAGAATTGTGGAAGAGCCTCCAGATGATTAGTTCGCTCAATGTTGCCTTGTTATCTTGTCCTGAGGCCCATAATAGTGGGCATGTTTTTGTTCAAACTGATATGTGGGTCAATCTCTGCAAGTTCTGGTTCAAATTGCAAGTTTTTGTGAATTTCTGTAAACTAAGTAATATCAAGAAAGTCACCACTTGTTCCCCTGCCTGGGTTCTGATAATTGGTTCTAGACTAAGTTTCCTGTCATGGGTAGTGTTTTTGATTTTCTCTGCCTCTCCTTCAAGGCAGTGTTTTTTTACTTTGGTCAAGTTGTAATTTTACCCCCTTTTATGTTAAGAGTAATCTTATTTAAAAAAAAAAAACTAGCAACTTGATATCCCATATCTATTAGCTTATAAATCTCATATCTATTTTTTTTGTATTACCTTGAAAATTCAAGATACATCACTCATAGATCATTTGTAGAAATTATATCAACCTCAATCTACCATAAGGGAAACCGAATGTGTTGGTTGATAGAAATAGAGATAGAGTGTTGATCTAAAGATGATCTGAGGTTGTCATTGATGTCAACCCTAGCAACACCAGGGGCTACCTTGATCTTGCAAGGGAATTTTGACTTGAAAAATTACTCTATTTTGAGTCAAGGATATTCTAGATAGATTCTACTTGTTGAGATGTTTCCATTGATATATGGCACGCCAGGTAATTCTTCACGATTTGAGAGATATTCATGTTTGAAGTTAGTAACCCCAGTTAGTGGGCTAAAACCATATGGGGTTGTGGCATGGCAGTCATAATGGGTTTTGGTCATTGAATAATCATTAATTAATAAATTTTTAAGCTCCTAAAATCCCTCCAACATTCTCTATAGAAGCCCCTCTCAACTTTATAAAAGAAATCTCATATATCCTCCAAATGTAGTGATCGTGGCATTTTCGCTACATCTTCATTTATGCGAAGTCTTAGATTCCGAAATGAAAACCCATTTGATTCGCAATCCTTATGAACATCGTGAACGAATTTCAGATCTTGGTTCGCTATATTTTTGGACATATGATCTGTGAAATCTAGGGCTTTTGCAGGCTCCCGAATTTCATCTCAAAGAAGTGATATTGGGAAAATCTTTGAGAAGAGGATTGGAATTCTGTAAAAAGTGGCAAATAGTGCACGAACTCTAGTTTTCAGTGTATCAATTTCAGAGCTGAAGGAGGAAACAATGACACGTGGCATGCCGTACAAGTTCGCTCTACTAAACTAGTCCATAATTAGGTCATTGTGAGAGAATGGGAATAACTTTGTCTTGAAGAGTCCAAATCGAATCAGACCTGTGGAATTGGAAAGAAGAATCAGAGGGATACTACAGGACCAAAGATCACATATTGGGGATCTGAAATCACAGAGATACATCAGATTAAATATCGTGCTCCTAGAAGGCAAGAAAAACTAGATCAAGTGTTGTGAAGGGGTGCAAATGACCAGACTTTCTAGGGCAGCAAAGAGCAAGGTGTAGCAAAATGATGCAACAGAGGTAAGATATAGGTAATTATCTTATGTATATGCATCTTCATTTATTAATTGCATTAGGTTCTTTGTATTCTAATTTTTATTTTTGTTTAGCACTAACATATGCTCTACAGGATGAGGTAAGTTTTTCTATTATCATGTCATGGGTGTTTCCTTGAAGACTTTTTGCAGGTATTATATAATCATCAAGAGAAGAATCAATGCATAATCTAAAGTTCTGAAGAGTGAGAAAGGGTAGCATGACAAGAGCAACAACCAAGGTGTAGAACAACAATGAGACGTTCACCATATGAAGTCTTCAAGTGGGAAGCACTGCATACAATCATTGTACATAGTCATTGTAAAAGCATCATTGTAAAATTTGTACAATTATCTATCTACCAAGAGTTGAAGAGGCAGTTTCGGGAGGTCTAGGATCATTATTAGGTGGTTGTGTCATAGTTAGGGTTATGGTCTAGTGTGTCTTATTCTTCTACATCATTATATATCATTGTAAAGTGGATCATTTTCCTTGGTACGGGAATCCATTCTTCTTTTATTCTTCTATAGGGTGGTAGGGTGGTGCTAGGCTGGTGCATGCAGTCACCAACAAGTTCAAGCCTGTGAAAACTTCAGGGTGGTAGGGTGGTGCTAGCATGAGTTGTAGCTCATTGGGTGTTGAGGCATCCGTTCAGTTGACTACTAAATAATCTTGGGCGTTGGAGCGTCCATCTAGTGGGAATTGGGGAATGATTTTCTAGATTCTAGGAATTTGGAGCTTTCTTTTTAATTTGAGTTGAAGATTTAAGAATTATTAGAAAAGTGTTCGGTAGTTTTTGATCCATAGGGGGTTTTCCACGTAAAATTTTTGTGCCTCCTTTGTTCTTTTATTCACTGTGTTACTACATAAACATTAATGATAATTGAAGATTAACTAATGCTATGAAAATATTTAAAAGTGCTAATTGCTAAGGAATATTGATTCACACCCCCCCCCCCAGTGTTTTCCAACACAGAGTTACAAAAAAAAGGGTGTTAAATCGGTCACAACGATCCCATACTAGATAAAGAATACTAGATAAAATAAAGTAAATACAAAACAACATACTCAAGAATGTAAAGATGACACAGAAACAGGGTCCCTTGCACTTGTAACAGCTAGTGAAGAGGGTCGACCTCACATTAGAGGTGACTCTCCAAGTAAGCCAACAGAGCATCCAATCTCTCTAAGAAATACCTCTAATAATGTTGCACCCTCTGAATATCATCAAGGGAGAAAATGATATTATTATGTGGAAAATCAGACATGTACACTGGATTCTCTTTCAAATTTACACATTGTAAATTGTAATATTTTTTATTAAGATTGAATACTAGAACGATGTTTTACAATGCCTTGGGTGGTTCACCTTAATAGGCGTTGACATACCACAAGATTTTAAAAGTAATGTCTTTTGGACATTATTTCCCTTTCATAATTAATGTGAATTTAATTAATTAAATTATTAATTATTAATATTTATGATTTTAATATATTTATTTAATTAATATTTAGTTATGAATATTTATTCATAACATTGCCTTGCCCTTAAAAATTTCTTTGTCCTCAAAGCAAGGGTAGCGAGGAATATTGCTATCAAAACTTCTCAATTTCCCATGAAGAGTCTTCTTTTGGAAGTTTTTTCCACTTGATGAGGTATTATTTAATAGTTTTGGAACATAGTACCTTCTCTCTGGTTGTAAGGATATCTTCAGGTTCTAAGACAATCCTTCCTTCTTCATCGATTTTAGGAATCTCGGTTTGAGCTGATTGGTTTTGACCTAGTACCCTTTTAAGACGCGAAACATGGAATACGTTGCGAAATTGACAGTTGTCTGGTAGTTTCAATTCATAAGCTACATCATTGACTTTCTTGATTATCTGGAATGACCCATAGAGTTTCAAAGATAACCTGTTTTTCCTTATTGTTTCAAGGATAATTGTTTGTAAGGTTGTAGTCTTATGAAGACCCGGTGCCCTTCTTCGCACTTCCTATCTGAATGATGTTGGTCAACTTGTTGCTTCATTCAATTCCTAGAAGTTTGTTGGTTTTCCTTTAGTATCTGGATAATATTTTGACTTTCCTCCGGATGGTTTTTCACGGCTTGTACCTTAGCGTTATTTAATACAAAATCCTTCCATATCGGGGGTTAATAACCACATGATACCTAAAAAGGGGTAATTTTGGATGATGTATGATATGTGGTATTTTACCACCATTCTACTAGGTGCAACCATTGTGACTATTTGCTTTGATTATTAAATGTGAAGCATCGTAAGAATGTTTGTAAACACTTATTTACTATTTATGTTTGTCCATTTGTTTGTATATGGTAAGTTGAATTCATGTTAAGAGTTATGCCGGTTTGGTTGCAAAACTTTTTCCATAAGTTCCCCTTAAATATCACATCTCTATCACTAATGATGACTTTAGGTAGACTATGTAGCTTGTAGATGTTTTTGCAAAAAACTTCTGCAATTTGTTTGGTTGTGTCTGTTTTCTAAACTGCCATAAAGTGTGCATATTTAGTGATTGTGCCTACTATAGGAAATATATTATCCTTACCATGAGATAGGGGTAAACCGTCAATGAAATCCATTGAATTTTATTGTCATTTTTGATTTGGAACATGTAAAGGGTGTAATAATCTGGGAGTTGATATGTTTTTTATTTTACTTATATGAAAAATGTCATATTTGACGATGTATCTCTAAATCTATTTACTCATTCCTTTCCAGTAGAATGAATGATGTGCATTGTAGTATGTCTTAAAGAACCCAACATGAACAACTGCAAGGGAATTGTGTGATTCTTTAAGAGCTTTTATTTTAAACTTTGATGGAGGACTTAAGTAAATTCTACCCTTATACCATAGTATGTTATTCTTCCATTCAAAATTAAGGTGCTGACTGATGTTTTCGATTATCGAGCAAGAGTCTAGCTCCTTGGCATATTCAAGTTGTATCTCATCCAACCAATCAAGAACTATTACCAAACCGACACATGTTGTGGTTTCTTCATCTTTACGTGAAAGAGCGTTGACAACCACATTGTCCTTTACACTTTTGTGCAAGATTTCCATGTCAAATCCTGCAAGTTTCTCAATCCACTTCTGTTGTTCTGTAAATAATTTTTTTTGTTGTAACAAGAACTGAATACTGTTATGATCGGTGAAGATTGAAAACTTTCTACCTAATAAGTATTTACACCACTATCTTAGTGCATGGATAATAGAAAACATCTCCTTATGGTAGGTAGATTTCAAACTTTCCCTTTTGTTAAGTTTTTGAATTTTGTAAGCTATGGGGCATCTGTCTTGGATTAGCATTGCACCAATCCCAAACCCTGAGGCATCACAATCTACCACAAAAGGTTTGGATAAATAAATGATTTCCAAAATCGAGGTAGATGACATTATCTCTTTTAAGGATTTGAAGCATTTGTCTATTTTATTGTCCTATTGAAAGGAATTTTTCGTTAGTTAATTCATTAAAGGAGTAGTCTTGTGTGTGTAATTATTTATGAATCTTCTGTAGTATCCGGTTAATTTAAGGAATCCCCTAAGTTGGGATATATTGTTTGGCTTGGGTCACTCTTTAATTTCTTTAATTTTTCTAGGATCCAATTTGACTCCTTCCTTCGATATGATGTGTCATAGATATTCGACTTCCTTCTGAACAAAAAAACACTTTGATAATTTTGTGTAGAATTGATTTTTCTCCAATACAGACAACACTTCTTATAAATGCTTGAGGTTATCCTTCCATGGCTTGTTGTAGATGAGTATATTTTCAAAGAACACCAATACAAATTTTTGCAAGTACAGGAGAAAATGTTCGTTCATGATTGCCTGGAAGGTGGATGGTGTATTTGTTAGAACAAATAGAATTACCTTAAACTCATAATGACCTTCATGAGTTCTGAACACAGTCTTATCGATGTCTTCTAATCTTACTCAAATTTGATAGTAGGCCGACCTCAAATATAATTTTGAAAAATATTCTACACCATGGTGTTCGTCCAACATCTCATCAATAAATGGAATGGGAAATTTGTGTTTAATAGTAATCTTATTTAATCCTTGATAATCTATACACAACTAGAAGGATCGATCTTTCTTTCGGACTAATACTCCTGGTGCTGCATATTAAATTGTGCTTTTTCTAATGATTCCACGTTTTAGAAAATATTATATTAGCCTTTCTATCTCATTTTTATGATGACGGGGATAACAATATGGCTTGAAATTCATAGGTGTCAAATCTGGTTTAACTTCAATGATGTGTTTGATAACTTTTTGAGGAGGTAATTTCATCGGAAATTCCTAAAATACTTTGTGATATTTCTAGATTAGGGATGTAAATTCAAACTGTTGGTGATTCCCTTCCATCGATAATAACTCTAACTGTTGGCACTGTGCAACGAATAGTAGAGCTCCTTTGCAAACAAGTTTCTTCATTTATTATGAAGATATGATTTGGGTAGGAGGGACTTCGAATCCAAACAACTTATACTTTCTTCCATTCATTTTGAACTTAATGAATTGTTTTTGGTGATTTTCATAGTACATCCCTAAATTTTGTAACCATTTTAATCCTAAGACAACATCTACACCTCCCAAGGGAACTGTATAAAAACTAGAATCCATTTCATAGTCGTTTAGTTTCATTTTGACTTTATGGCACTTCCCTACTCCATGTATATTTTTCCCATTTGCCACCATAACCTTTAAATATTCTACAGGATAGGAAAAAATGTTTAGCCTTTTTGCGACATTGACATCTACAAAATTGTGTGTGCTCCCTGAATCTGTTAATACAAATTTTGTTTCTTAATATGACCCTTTAGCTTTAATGTTTGTGGCTCGACTATCCCTGTGATAACTTCCAGTGAAATTCTTGGAATTTTTTCTTCCTCTCGATTTCGATTAGGGGTCTCATTTTCTTCGTTAGTTTCTTCATTGGAGTCACTATATGAATATTTTTCTTCTTGTTTTGGTTCGCAGTTGTAGAGTTTTTGTGTAGTGAATTTGTGTCCTGAAGAATATTTGTCTCTACATGTCCAACATTTTCTATCCTTTTTCTTTTCTTTTCCTCCTTGTCGCAACGAGGATGGAATGTACTTACCAGTGTTTTCTGAAGAAGAATTGCTTGCTTTTTCACTATTGACATATGGTGTTTTGTGGAATTTATACTTTTCCTCAATAATTATTATCGCATGTCTAGCCTCTTCAATGGTTTTGGATTTATACAATTTTAATTCTGGTTGGATATACTCTTTAAGCCCACATCTATACATTTTTAGAAGCTCTTCGTCAGAAAATCCCCTTTGTCTTACAACTAATACTTTCCACTCATGCGTGTATTCGCTTACAGGCCCTTTTTGTTTGAGATGAACAATTTTTTCATAGACGTTGTCTTCTTCTTCATTGTGAAACCTTTTTAGCAGGGCATCCATAAAAAAATTTCAAATGAAAAAATGAGCTTCACATTTGTTGGACCATCATAGGAACCAATCATACGCTTTAGCTTCCAGGTTGTTGGATGTGGTCATGATTTTTCCTCGCTCACCTATTGGCAGGTTTGATTTTAAAACGACATCCATTTTATTTAACCACACAATGGTGCCCCTATGGTCCTTTCCATCATACGTAGGTAATTCTATTTTAATTCTTTGGCAATATCTTTTGGGAAATTTCATATAGTACTGAATTCCTTGGAACTATAAATGCGAACTTTGTGGGATTTCGTGCATCCATGGAAATTCATGATTTGGGAAAACTTCACCTTCTGTATTCTTGGGACTTTGTGATGATTCTTGCATGATTAAGGGATTAAAAGCTAGGTTGATTCCTCCCATTAATTAGCTCAACATTCCATCAACATTCTTTATTTTTTTGATATCGTTTTCCATTTTGTCTTATGTGATAATTAATCTATCTTGGCCTTTTCCGAATTCTTCATGCTTCTTTTCGACATTATCAAGGCATCGACGCATTCTATCGAGTTCCTCTTGAAACTTTCATGAATTTTCATTGTCTTTATTACTCGAAATATTCAGTTTATTTTTCTTTTTGGTAGAACCATTTTTTAAAAATAATTAATTAATAAATTATATGTAATTATATAATTAATAAATTATGTTTAATTCAACATATATATATATATATATATATATATATATATATATATATATATATATGAAAGTATGATTTAACGTTACCAAAAATTACGAATTAAATGGAGTCAAGTTTGAATGGATGTGATGGATTGGTTAGGAGAGATGTGTGGGTCGGAGTTCCAGAAAAGATGACGGGGGTGAAGCGTTGATTGCGGTACGGGAGCCCATGGAATGGGTGGCACAGTCTAAGTGTTAGAAATTGTATATCACAGAGCAATGGACCATATAAAATATTGTAGAAATATAAGCACAAAAAACGCATAGACCAAGAGAGACACAGATATACTTGGTTCACCCAATTTGGGCTACGTACACGAAGAAACAACCAGTCCTTCCTTTTATATTATCTAGCCAAATAACGAGATACGACCTAAAATAGATCTATTGTAATTCCCTCTTCTCTCTCACACAGTCTCCTCTCTCTTTCTCACTCAGAAATACACATATACATAGTCGCAATACAAATCCCTCATATATAGCGAGGGGTTGCCTTCTAGGGAAAAAAAACATAAATTAAACATAACTTCTACTATCATATTTTCTGCCTAATGAACAACCCAGATTGACTATGAAATCACAACATTTTACAAGGAAATTTTACATCTATTTTTAGCTTCAAGGACGCTTCCACTGAAACCCCGCTTGGGGGGGCAGGGGGGGGCGCTCTAAAAAATAGTCACCCCCCTAGCAATGTAAAAATGGGCAACGTTTCCACCCCATTAGGACTAGGGTCCAATATGGTGATACCTTTGAATAATGAAGATAATTAGGCTCCAAACCCAACAATCTCCCACTTGGATAATGATTATAGCAACTCCACCATTGCTTCATTTGTTGGACAATGACTCCACTTTGGACCTCGCTATTTCTCATCTTCATCATCATAATTGAAGACCAATTGAAACTAAGTAGAATCTCAGTTTCTCCCCAGTTACAACTTTTGTGAACATATCTGAAGGATTTTGGCTAGTGTGTATCGTTTCCATCTTCAACTGTCCATCTTCCAACATTGACTATATGAAATTGTACTTGAGTTGTATATGTTTAGCCTTGGAATGAAATGCAGAGTTCTTTGAAAGATGAATGACACTCTGGCTATCATTGTATAACCTTCCCAACTCTTTCTTCTTACCCAATTCATCCAGAAACCTTTGTAACCAAATCATTTCTTTACTAGCTTTTGTAGCAGCAACATACTCTACTTCCACCGTTGAGAGTGCAACAACACTTTGCAATTTTGAAATCCAACTGATAGTTGTTCCACCTAAAGTAAACACATACCCTGATGTGCTTCTCCTGTTATCTCTATCACTTGCCATATATGAATCAACATATCCATGTAGAGCAATGTTTGAACCACCAAAGCATAATGCTTGATTTGTGGCACCTCTCAAATACCTGAGAATCCACTTCACTACCATCTAATGTTCATTTCTTGGATTGTTCATGAACCTTCTTACATGTCCCATTGCATGTGCAATATTAGGCCTTGTGCATACCATTGCATACATTAAGCTTCCAAATGTTGATGCATATGGAACTTTACACATATAAGCCATCTCTTCCTGAGTCTTACGACACATCTCCTTACTTATTTTGAAATGGCTAGCCAAAGGTATACTAACTGGTTTTGCATTATGCATATTAAATCTTTTCAACACCTTTTGTATGTACTCACTCTAAGACAATGTTAATTTGTGATTCTTCTCGTCTCTAGTTATTCTCATACCAAGGGTTTGTTTTGCATCACCCAAATCCTTCATTGCAAATGAATTTGCTAATTTTCTTTTGAGCACATTTATTTCCTACATGTTAGAAACTGCAACAAGCATGTCATATACATATAATAACAATATAATATAGATGCCATCATTTTTCCTTTTGAGATAAACATAATGATCAGAGTGACATCTAGTATAACCTTGTTCAGACATAAACCTGTCAAATTTTACATACCACTTCCTTGGATCCTCGTTTAATCCATACAAGCTCTTCTTCAACCTACACACTAGTTTCTCCTTCCCTTTGACCTCATATCATCATGGCTTCTACATATATATCTCTTCCTCTAAATACCCATAGAGAAAGGTTGTCTTTACATCTAATTTCTCAAGATGCAAATCTTCAGTTGCTACGAGACTTAAAATAGTTCTAATTGAAGTCATTTTAACAACATGAGAAAATATCTCATCAAAGTCTATACCTTTTTTATATGCAAACCCGTTTACCACAAGTCTAACTTTATACCTTTTTCTACCTCCATATTTTTCCTTAACTCGTAAACCCATTTATTTTTCAATTTTGTTTTACCTGTAGGCAACCTGACTAAGTCACAAATCTGGTTATGTACCAATGAGTCCATCTCTTCTTTCATGGCTTGCTCCCACTTCTTCCTAGCTTCTACCTGCACTACTTCTTCATAACATTCTAGTTCACCAGAATCAATCAACAATACATAATATAATGAAGGAGAATATCGTTCAGGGGGTCTACTTATCCTGGTAGATATTCTAACACCACTTTGAGGTGTTTGAGGTACTTGTTGCTATTGTGGTTTTTGTTGTTGTTTTGGTTGTTGATCACTATGATTTCCAGGCACCTTCACTTTTTTTGTGATCTCATTAAGCATTGTGTATTCTCTTTTTTCTTTTTCCAGTTTCTTTTCCTGCATCTAATCCTTATACAAAAAATTTTCATTGAATATGACATATCTGCTCCTAATGATTTTGTGTTTTTCATCATCATAAAAGCGATAACCAAAATCATTAACACCATATCCAATAAAGGTACATTTATTTGATTTTGCCTCAAGGTTTGTTCTATTTTCTTTATTAATGTGGACAAAGGATTCACAACCAAAAGTATTTAAAAATGAGTAGTTTACCTTTTTACCTATCCATGCCTCCTCTGGAATACCACCATCCAAGGAACTTGAAGGCCCTTTGTTTATTAGATAAACAACAATATCTACAACATCTGCCCAAAATTGTAAAGACAATCCTGCATACAATCTCATGAACCTTGCACACTTCATGTATGTCATGTTCATCCTTTCTGACACACCATTTTCTTGTGGTGTTCCTAGAACTGTATTCTCTCCGAGAATTCCATTCTCTGAACAGTATCTATCAAACTCTTTGTTGCAATATTCACCTCCATTGTTTGATCTGAGACACTTCAACCTTTTTCCTATCTCATTTTCAACCAAAGATTTCCATTTCTTGAATTTATAAAATACATCAGATTTATTTCGAATACAATAAATCCTAGTTTTTCTGGTTGCATCATCAATAAAAGTAACATAATAACGAGAGCCACCGAGAGGTGATACTAGAGCATGTCCCCATACATTTGTATGCACAAGTTCTAATTTTTCACTCTTCTTTTCTCTCCCAACTCTGAGGAATCTGACTCTCTTCTGTTTTCCATAAACATAATTCCCACAAAATTCCAAATCAACATGCTTCAAACCTAGCAAAAAAATTCTTGAGTGAAGAATCTGCATCCCCTTCTTGCTCATGTTCCCGAGCATCTGATGTGACAATGTTGTATCTGCTCATGTAGAGGTTAAAGCATTAACATAATTAGAAATACCATTCCATAAATACAATGTACCAACCTTTTATCCATTTGATATTACTAGGGCTCCTTTAATGACCTTCCAAGTTTTATCTGTAAAAGTAGTTACACAACCTTCACCTCCCAACTGACCTATTGAAATTAGTTTTTTCTTCAGACCTGGAACATGCCATAGCTCCTTCAATAGCCATTGGTTTCCATTCTATTTTCTTATGAAAACTTTACACATTTCAATTATTTATAGGGTTTATCATCACCCAAATGAACCTGTCCAAAATCACCTTGAACATAATCATGCAAATGTTTCCTATCAGGTGTGGCATGGAATGAGGTTCCTGAATCTACCTCCTTGGCATCAATAATATTTTCTAATGAAAGAATCAAAGAATATTGCAACACATCACCTGTCACATTTGCTTCATGATTGTTTTCTTGTTGTGCGTCTCCTTCTTTTCCTTTCCAAGACATGCAGTCATTCTTCAAATGTCCTTTCTTCCTGCATTTCCAGCACACTATCCCCGATCTAGGCTTGGATCTGCCTTTCCTTGACTTATTGTAATACCCTGGGCTCTTTCCTCTTTCCATTTTTCTTCCCCTAGTCTCTGCAGTCAAAGCATTACCTGATGTCTCACTGGAGCTTTTTCATCACATTTCCTCATTAAGGATTGCATCACCAACATCATCAAACTTTAAATTACTAGATCCATAGAGAGAGTTACTAATGGACATAACTAAACCTTCCAACTTTCTGACAATGAACACAGAAATAACAAAGCCCTAACTTCATCATCAAAAGTTACCTCTACAGAACTTAACTAGCTAGTAACTATATTAAATTCATTTAAATGATCAACATTAGATCCACCTTCTCACATCTTCACATTAAATAAACGCTTCATAAGAAATACCTTATTTCAGGCTGAGGGTTTTTCATATAGTTTGTCCAGTGCTGACTTTGTTTCCATTTCCTTTGAAATATTAAAGGATATCGATGCCGCTAGGCACAACCGTATTGTTTCAAGTGCCTTTCCATTGATAATATCCCATTCTATCTCTGTCATACTCGTTGGCTTCTTTGTCTTTCCACTCAATGGTAGGTACAAATCTTTCTGATACAAATAATCTTTTGTCTGCATCTCCCACAACTGGTAGGTTTTTCCATTAAATGTTTTGATCCTAAATATACCATCTTCTGCCATTGCTCCCACTCGAACCAGGAACCCTTATCTCCTGCGAGTTTATCAGCCAAATAGACCTTCGGCTCTAATATCAGTTGTTGGAAAATTATATATTACACAGGAATGGAACACATAAAATATTGTAGATATAAACTCAGAAAAATCATAAAACAAGAGAGACAAAGATATATGTGGTTCACCCAATTTGGGCTATGTCCATGGAGAAAAAAACTAGCCCTTCCTTTCATATTATCCACAAAAATGAAGAGATACAATCTACAACAGATCTTCTGTAATTCCCTCTTCACTCTTGTAGAAATTTTGAATAATATGACACATATTCAACAGAGATTATCCTGATCATACAATTTAAGCGGAACATGTATAATACATAATCTCCTCTACGTTGATCATCAAATTACAGAAGCAGAAACATTCACAAGCGCACATAGAAGCATCAATCAAACTCATTAACACAGTATGTATCCCAGGGAAAGCATCTCGCTAAAAACCCCACACTATCTGTATATTATATTGATTGAATCATGTAACAATACAAAGCATAATACTTCTCACAAGTATCTCCACCTGTTACACACAATACAGCTCAGATTTGATCTCCAAATCTCTCCCGCTGCTTGCCTGCCTCCACTGCTCAAACCTGCTCGAGAACTGATGAGAATAGCTTCCCAAACTCGATTTTACACTGCAAAATAGTCACCCACACTATGTTGGACGTGAGAAACAGCTATAATATCATGAAGATACGTGAGCAAACTCATTGGCATACTCAATCCTTTGATTGTGCAAATCATCATGCACAGCTATAGTCACAACTGATAGCAATCTGATCCTCTAACACCTATCCCTGCTGAACTGAACATGCACTGACATGCAACTGAGTTAACTGATGTATTCTATAGTTGCATTATGAGTTAATAACTTGTGAATTAATTAATAACTAATTCACCCAACTCATCTTTAGTCTATTGATCAGTTAGACTAAATACAACCAGTTTAACAAAGCTAAACTGAACACAACTCCATCAACTGTACCTCCAGTCCACTAAACTCAACTCACTTGAGTTCTAACTGAAGTCATGCATGCAACAACTCAACTGACTCATAAGAAAAACGAATTTCCTTCTGGCAGCTGCATGTGCCACTTCCGTAGCTCAAACTGAAGTGCTCCAAGAGAATAAGATTAAGTTTATAGTCCAAATATTATTGTGAGATAATAATATTTGACTTTTCTATTTTTGACTTTGATCACTCACACTGTGATCACTCACACTGTAATCACTCACACTGTGATCACTCACACTGTAATCACTCACACTGTGATCACTCACACTTTCATCAAAAATAGAAGTCCATCTATTTTTCCCAACTTGATCAATCATCCATAGACATGATCCATATGTCTAAAAATAGACATAGTCTAAAAATAGACTTGCGCCAAAAATAGCCTGCGGGCCCACTTAGTGAAGGCGACTCTTTTCACTAAGCTCCATCATCTTGTTGCACTCTCAACAAGCATTTCTTGTTGCACACTTTTCAACACTCCCTCTCAACAAGAAAGGCTTCCTCTCAAACCCGATCCTGTAACTCTGGAATGTTCTCCATGCAACACATTTGGCCGGTCCACTTGCTCTGTCATCAAAGTCTCTGACTGCTATTGCCTCTGTCAACTGAAACTCTGCATCTCTGTGCTCTTCAGTATCTGACTACTCTAGCCTCTGTCACTTTGATCTCTGACTGCATCCGTGCTGCTGCTGGTTCTATCTCCCAGCATTGCATCCGCACTGCACCTCCCAACTGACCTCCCTGTTGGGATAGAAACATCCTCTGATGCTGAAGCTCTACCTGCTGCTGTCAAGTGCTCCCTCTCTGACATCTGCGCTACTGCAACATCTCCATGCATCTCGCACCATTGCACACCTCTCTGTGCCACCTAACACTGTGCAAAACACTTGTGCCTCTCGCATTGCTACAGCCTGCTAGCTATGCGCTGTCCTGGGATTCCCTGCACTGTCGCTCTCTCTGCCGCTCCATCCGCATCTGTCTCTACCCAATCAGTCATTTCCTGCTACTACACATCGGGGCTCCCGTAGCAAGGTCTCATCCAAGAGGTTGGGTACCTCAAGGATCTTGCCCCTCCTCCTTGGGACAATCAATCCACATCACCCCACCTCCTACCTGGAGGTATGGATGCATGCGATCCCTCAGCCCACCTGGCTTGAAGTTTCCCCCTACTGGAGGTCTCTGGATGAGTAGATGTCTCTACTCGATCTCCTTTCAGCTTCCCTTGTTGTGGCTCCTCCACAACCTCTTGAAGCTGCTGCACCAATCTTGGCTCCTCCACAATCGTCTGAGACTTCTTCTGGCTCTGCATGTTGAGAGGTAATATACGCTCCCTCTCAACCACCAAGTCTCCATCAGTTGCCTTGTTGTTCAAGGCTTTGCATGCATCTTGAACCTCAAGAGCATACAGGTTCTTGACCCGTGAACCAATCTTCTTCACCTGTCTGGTGATGATGTGTCTAAGGAAAAACTTTCCCTTACTGAAGACTACATCATAGCCTCTGTCTTCCAGCATCGCGATCGACACCAAATTTCTCTTCAGTCCTGGTACATACTTGACATCGGTCAAGGTAAGGCAAGCTCCATGCTCCCTCTGAAAAATAACCGTGCCTACACCTGAGACACTATACTTCTCATCATTACCCATCCCTATGAGTATCTGGAGATCTTTCTCCTCCAAAGTACTGAACAAACTTTTGTCACCGGTCATGTGGAAAGAAGCTCCACTGTCAAGAAACCAACCACTTCCCATCATGGATGAAACCATGCATGCGAAGAGTGTGAAGTCCAACTCAAACTGTGAAGCAAGTGAGGCTGCCTCACCTTCAGATCCTTCCCCGGATCCCTTCTTGGACTTCTTCTTTGGGCAATTAGTAGCATAATGACCCAACTCATGACAACGAAAGCATCTCACCTTCGCCTTGTCAACCTTCTTCCCATCATTGGAAGAACTGGATTCGGAAAGAGAAACCTTCCCCTTCCCCTTCCTCGCCTTACTCGCTAAGGCACAGTTCTCCTCATCCTGCATGGATGAAGAACCGTCTCTGGTGCTCCGCCTGATCTCCTCCTGCACAAGATCCGACCAAAGTCTCTCCCATCCTGGCAATTTCTCCCGACCATTGACAGAGTCCTGATAGGAATGCCAACTCTTCAGAAGACCAAGGAGAGCCAAGCTCACCAAGTCCTCATCATCGACAGTAACCCCCACACTTCCCAGCTCATATCGACACTGAATGAACCTCGTGAGATACTGGGGCATACTATCTCCATTCTCGAACTGAATGTTTCTGAGTTTTATCTCTTGCTTTGGAATTAAATTCAAATTCCACCAGCACAACTCAACTGCTTCCGATCTAGAATTCGTGAGAACAAAATATTTCCTGAATAGTAGATCTGATGATCAATCCTCGCTTGATATCCTGTAAAAATCTCTTCTACAAATCAAGCTGCTCTGATACCATGTAGAAACTTTTTCTACAATTATCTAGCTTTGATACCATGTAGAAATTTTGAATAATATGACACATATTCAACAGAGATTATCCTGATCATACAATTTAAGCGGAACATGTATAATACATAATCTCCTCTACGTTGGTCATCAAATTACAGAAGCAGAAACATTCACAGGCACACATAGAAGCATCAATCAAACTCATTAACACAGTATGTATCCCGGGGAAAGCATCTCGCTAAAAACCCCACACTATCTGTATATTATATTGATTGAATCATGTAACAATACAAAGCATAATACTTCTCACAAGTATCTCCACCTGTTACACACAATACAACTCAGATTTGATCTCCAAATCTCTCCCGCTGCTTGCCTGCCTCCACTGCTCAAACCTGCTCGAGAACTGATGAGAATAGCTTCCCAAACTCGATTTTACACTGCAAAATAGTCACCCACACTATGTTGGACGTGAGCAACAGCTATAATATCATGAAGATACGTGAGCAAACTCATTGGCATACTCAATCCTTTGATTGTGCAAATCATCATGCACAACTATAGTCACAACTGATAGCAATCTGATCCTCTAACACCTGTCCCTGCTGAACTGAACATGCACTGACATGCAACTGAGTTAACTGATGTATTCTATAGTTGCATTATGAGTTAATAACTTGTGAATTAATTAATAACTAATTCACCCAACTCATCTTTAGTCTATTGATCAGTTAGACTAAATACAACCAGTTTAACAAAGCTAAACTGAACACAACTCCATCAACTGTACCTCCAGTCCACTAAACTCAACTCACTTGAGTTCTAACTGAAGTCATGCATGCAACAACTCAACTGACTCATAAGAAAAACGAATTTCCTTCTGACAGCTGCATGTGCCACTTCCGTAGCTCAAACTGAAGTGCTCCAAGAGAATAAGATTAAGTTTATAGTCCAAATATTATTGTGAGATAATAATATTTGACTTTTCTATTTTTGACTTTGATCACTCACACTGTGATCACTCACACTGTAATCACTCACACTGTGATCACTCACACTTTCATCAAAAATAGAAGTCCATCTATTTTTCCCAACTTGATCAATCATCCATAGACATGATCCATATGTCTAAAAATAGACATAGTCTAAAAATAGACTTGCGCCAAAAATAGCCTACGGGCCCACTTAGTGAAGGCGACTCTTTTCACTAAGCTCCATCATCTTGTTGCACTCTCAACAAGCATTTCTTGTTGCACACTTTTCAACAACTCTCACACAATCTCCTCTCTCTTTATCACTCAAAAATACACATATACATCTGCAATACAATCCCCTCATATATAACAAGGGGTTGCCTTCTAGGGAAAGAAAACCAGAAATTAAACATAGCTTCTACCGTCATATTTCCGCCTAATGAACGACCTAGATTGACTACAAAATTTCAATGTTTTACAAGGAAATTTTACATCTATTTTTAGCTTCGAGGGCGCTACCCCTAAACCCTCGGCAGGGGGTGCTCTAAAAGATCGTCGTCGCCCCCACCTAGACCCCCCTGGCTATGCAAAAATGGGCAGCATTGCCACCCCATTATGAACTGGGGTTGAGTTTGGCAACACCTTTGAATAAATAATATAATCAGGCTCAACACCCTACATTGTGATTGTTGACGTAGTTTGGGTAGATATGGTCGGGTGATAGACAACGAAAAAATGAAAACAAGAGACAACGCGCCATACAATAGATGACATGGTAGCACTACAACGATGATTCCCAGTGGTGACAAGGAAATAGTGATGAAAGGGGAGAGATAGGGTTGGGGTTGATGATGAGAAAAGACGAAAGGGAACCAATGACAAGAAAGGGACACGACATACATGGTTCACCAAGTGTAAGCAATACTGAGGTGTCCTGTGGATGTGAAAATAAGGTTTTATCGTTCGATGGAACAACGGAGGATGGATAGGACAATGATGGGACATTTGAATGGTGTAGAAGAGGGTGAATAGTGGCACGATGATGTAGAGGTGAGAAGAAATCTTGCTTTGATACCATTGTAGAAAACCATACATGTAGACAAGATTCTCTTTCAAATTTTGCAAACTGTAAATTGTAATATTTTTTATTAAGATTGAATAGTGGAATGATGTTTTACAATGCCTTGGGCAGTTCACCTTAATAGGCATTGACAAACCACAAGGTTTTAAAATTCATGTCTTTTGGACATTATTTCCCTTTCATAATTAATGGGAAATTAATTAATTAAATTATTAATTATTAATATTTATGATTTTAATATATTTATTCAATTAATATTTAGTTATGAATATTTATTCATAAAATAATTATATCTTCATGTTTCTCCTTCAGAACTCAACCTAATAAGCTCTTCAACTGTCAATGTAAGGTGGTGTAATATATGTACTGCTTCCTTCTTCCTTTAGTATGACCAGGGTCCAGAATCCAATTGGAGATCTCCTCCATGATTTTTGTATTTAAATAGGCATGGTGGTCATTAGTAGTATAGGTCTCTAGATGATGAATCTACTCCCAAATGATAGGATAATTTGTTGAGTGGAAAATGGTAGCCACATATTGATCCCACATTTAAGCACGTGACCATCTTTACTGGCCACACCCTCAGCTATGTATCCTCTAATAAGTTATTAAAATCAAGAAGAAAGGATACCAGCAATTGAACCAAAGCCACAATTGAATACCCTAGAAAGAGAACCAACCAACCAGTGCCTCTATGGCTACAAACCATCTACATAAATTATAGTAGAGACCCTCAAACTACCCTGACTTAATAACAAATGAAAATTCAGCCAGCACCATTGCAAAACCATAGCTTAGGTCATTATGTGTAGCATGCTCACAAGTGCATTTTACAAACACACTTGTGGGACTTATGAAACTTAATTATGATAATAAGTTTGGATACTATCCCCCCCATACCAATTTCGCAATGTGTTGATGAATGGATTTAGGAAGTGAGTTGCAAATCACTGAAAAAATATAACTATGACTTGGCTCAACGAACTACCAATTGTGTTGGATTTCTAACACTATATAATATCTAGGGGAACTCCTATCCTATGTTCCATCATTTGAAACTTATTTAATTTGATTATCTCTAAAGCTAGGTTTTGTCTCAATAAGGAATAATGTATTTTTTTCACAAACGGGTATATTTTTAAAATCCTTAGCTTAGGTGATTTTGGGTAGTGTGCTGATATGTGCCTTGGTGAAACACACCTCTAGGAGCTTACAAAACTCAATTATGATACTTTATATTGATTTTACATCCCTAGGTCAAATTCACAATGTGCCCTTGAATGGATCTAGAAAGTGAGTTACAAGTCGCCATAAAACTCTAGTAAATACTTGGATCAATGAATTATTATTTGTGTTGGAATCCTAACACTAGGTTATAATTGGGGGAAACCCTCTCCTCTAATTTCATTACCTTAAAAAAATTTAACTATGATCTCTAGAGCACATGTTTTGCTCAATAAGGAACAATGCAATTTTTATACAAAGGGGAGTAACACACTCTAACCTCATCCAACTTTTGTTACAAGATATTTTACCTTCCAAGCCTTGTCTTATGCAATAATGAATCCTTGACCATGATTATTCAATGTATACTCAATACAAAGAAAATTTGTCTCATTTGGAGATGTTGAAGAAATGCTACTAGTATCGGTTTTCATAATTGTATTTGAGTCATGATATAATGTATTTATGAAAAGAAAAATAAAATTGTTTGTAAAAAAAAATGTATTTATAAGCATGGGTTTCATGCATTATTATTTTTATTTCTAGGTCAAAGCCTCCATTGAAGGCTTCTATTGTTGATTCAAGATTCTATGTACTTGACACTATGGTATAGACCTTTATTGGGCATTTTGTATCGAATAAGTGAAATTACTTTGATGTAATTGAGTCATCTTTTCCTCCACCATCATGTAGGCCTACCCATTGTTCAAGTTAGCCTCAAAAGGAGTTTCAAACAACTATAACTAGGCACACATTCAACCTATTGGGAGTGACATTATTGAGGCATTTGTTCTAAAGTCTAAGGAGCATAAAATAAGAGCAAATAGTCTTTGACAAAGGGGAAAAACTAGAGTGAAGAAAGGAGTGATGCTAGACAAGTAAAGGAATTCAAGATACCATGAAATTTTTCTATCACACGTGTGGGCTAGGGATTGGTCTGTTGCAGGATGAAGTTCAGGATTTTCAAAGAAGTCCCAAGCCCTATTTGACTCAGTATTTGGAAGGATGATGTATATTGAATCTTAAATTTTTGACCTATCTACATGGGAGGCTGGCTTGGTGGATGGAGGAAAGTATTTGATTTGGTCAAAAGGTTTATGTTGTCTCATTTGATTTGATTCTAAAGAAGAGAAGAATAATTTTTGGGATTTCCACTAGGAGAGATTTTTTCCCTGGCTAAGTGCCTACATCTTGTGTCCTCTTTGGTGTTTGTGATAGTCATTGTTTGGTATTTTTCTTGATGATAAGAACATAATAATTGGAAAGAAGAACTAATAAGAAATATCATAGTAATATTTCAAATAAAGAGAAATCAAATTTATAAAAAACCTAGCCATGTTTCCCCAAGGATTTCTCAATAGGAGACAACTGAAATTGAAGAGGCGAGATGCAAATAGTGCTAGAATACTAAGAGACAACTCCTCATTTCGAACTACTGCATATAATGCAAACAATTAGAGAGTCATTTTTATAAAAGATGCATTGTTGAATGAGAATTAAGTTTTATGAATTTAGCATTTGTATGAGAGAATTATTGAAAAATCCCGGTAGGTAGAAAACATGAAGAGAAAGAGTAGAAGAATTGGAGCGCATTTGAAGAAGATAAGAAGAGAGGATAAGGAATAGAAAAGAGGACATAAATTAATTTTTGAACAGAGACAAAGACCAAGTAACCAACAAGAATTTTGATTTTTAATTTTATTAGGGGATTGTAGCATCCTTTCATGTTGTATCTTAATAAAGAACAAGTTGTATACTATTGAGGTAGGAGCCTCATGTGGGTTGTAGCTTGTAGAAATTTTGTTAGAGTTGGAGCTTCCTTGCAAGTTGAAGCTTGCAAAAGAATTGAGGTAGCAACCTCTATTAGGTTGGATCCCACATAAAAATTGATGTAATATGGGAGTAGAAGCTTACCTTCACATCATTTCAACCAAAAATTTGTGGTTTTATGCCTTCATGGTTTTCAACTTATATCTAATGCCCTCATGTGTTGAATGCAAATTGTATCACTTGTGTGAATGAATTTGAATTTTGTTTACATGTGCAAATATCTCTCTGTTAGCTCCAAAGGAAACACTTAAAATCTTAACACATACATAAGACATTAGTTCCAAAAGAAAATACTTCGAAAAAAGAAAATTAAGTTGAGTTGAATAATTGAAAAGACAAAATTACTGATTCACCGCTCGTCTCACTAATTTCCATGTATTTATCAACAATCAATTTTGGTTCTATGACCTGCGAACCAATCCATACCAACTAACATGTTGTATGAACCCAATGGTAATAAGTTTTGATTTTCATTCATCGACATGCCACCTATCATGACTGGGCATGACCACCACATGTTCATCACATTTCTTAGTCCCCTTGGTTAATTGGACTAGCCACGACCTATCATGAGTTGTGCTCTACACTGCACACTTCTCTAAAATATTGGGGATAGTGTAATTTAAATTTGAACCTAGGTCTGTCAGAATTGAAACTAGATGGTTATCAATCATACCTTCTATCTTGATCATGGATGCTTGGTGATTGCCCTACGTCTTGTCCAACATGACATAGATCCATGGAACACTTTGATCCGAATCCTTCACGGTATTTTCCTCTTGCACATTATATGATCTTGGATCATTCTACTATTGTTGAGGATAGTCTCTCTCTTGGTGGTTCTCTCCATGCATCCAAGGTTGCATGGGTCCTCCTTTTAACCTCTTGGCTTCTTCTTTTGTAGGTTTGGTGAATTGGTCCTTATTAGTAGTAGAATTATTTTGTTGATATCTATCCTTAGAAAAGTGGAAACTTCACATTTCCCTTCATTGACTTCACTCCTTTCCCTTGAAAGCTATGTTTCCCCTTGATTTTCCAACCAGTCCTGAACTCAGGCCCATGCCTTGATTTCTAATAGAAATACTTTAGTTTCCTGATGGTATCCTCCAATGTTTTGGGCTCATTGTATTCGATCCTATCCATGAATTCCTAAGGAAATCCATTGAGATATCTCACAATATGCATCTTCTGATCCTTGATGTCAGGATCATATATTAATAGCTCCAAAATTTTGGTTGTGTATTCATCACCTGAAAACTACCTGAGTTTGTTCTCATATAATTCCTTGGCCTTACTATTGTAGTATCCTTCAGATAAATACTTCTCCTTGAATTAATTTTCAAATCTTCTCCAGGATAACTCCTTCTTTGATATATTTTATATTCCTATATTCTTCCCACAAGATATCATCCTTTCCCTTCAGGATAAAAATGGATACACTTTCCTTCATATTTTTAGACTAAACATGTACCCTAAAATAATTCATCGATAGTAGACACACCTCTACTTCCTTAGTTTCCTTCTCCTCTCCATCAAATGTCAGAGAATTTTCCTTCTTAAATTATTTTGGCACAAAATCCTTCACTTTTCTTATTTTCTAGTGATAAATTTTAGTTGTTGTGCTAGAAAATTGCTCATGATTTCCTAACCTCCTTTCTAGAGTACTCAATAAAGTTTCACCTTATATCATTGTATCCTCACTTACTTTCCTACATCTTTTCCTAGATCTGCTGCCTTTCACACCATCAGTTTTCAATTCTTGTCTTCCAATTTCTTATGGGATTTCTCTTCCTTTGTCATATCCTAGGTGTTTGGTACCTAAATCATGTCTCCTCTACATTTGTAAATATGATAGGCTCTACAATCTCATGTCATTCACTTCTTATGGCTTCTCCTGAGCCACTATTGCTTGAGCCACTACAATCCTCTCATTGCCATCCTTGTAGCTTCTTAGCTCAACTCTTATGCTTCTAATGGTGTCCATCTAGTTAGGGGAGTCTTCCTCTATTCTAGTTCTAACTAAATATTCTTCCTTACACTAGTGACATTTATTAGGGTTTTTCTGCACCATTTAACTACTCATTCTTGGTGTCTCCTTATGTCTTATCATACACACATAGTTGTTAGCCAAAGTCTAATACAAATAAAATATATTCATTACCACCTTGGTAAATCTACCATGAGCATATGTCTGTGAGGTTATATGCAACACTAATTTCCAAATTAGTATGACTATTAAGAAACAATAATCATATTAAAATCATTTACTTGCATATAACATGCACTCCACACTCAAATTCTACAAGAAACACACATCAAACAAGCAACATAATTACTACACTATGTCACAAATCTCTATGTATCACCTCTAAAGGTCTTGTGTAGAACCTTCACTTTTAATTTTATTGTTATTGATCCCACCTAGTCCAAGTGTTGAACTTGGATGATTTGATATTACCCTGTAACCATTCTACATTTGAGTCTTAAATTTATCTCCAGAGGTCCAATATTGAACCTTCCACTCTAATACCACTATGTAACACTCCCCCCCATCTCCTACGAATAATCTCGGCTGAATGGGAGGTGTTAATTTCAATTAACCCAACCTCCATTGTCTCCTCATGGAAATGGGGTTATGAAATTCCTCCATTTTCAAAGTTAGCAAGATTGACTTCTTCCTACACCATTGCATTCAGATCATTGAGAGATTTTTGATGATATAAATGTTTCCTCAATTTGACATCTAAATTGAGAGTTATGTTTTTTTTCAGGCTCTAAAATCCTGCCACATCAACAAAGGTAAGCCATATGGCAACCATGTGCCTACATGGACCTGCCACATCTCCCATTGCCGACATGGTTTCCACAACATCATCATAGAACATTTCCCTCGTACCACATTTCTTTACCTCTTGGGCGTATGCCATACCCAACTTCTATGGCGAGACATCAACATTAATGCCACATGATATAAATATTTCTCATCCCGCACCTTCCATTAGTCCACAATTTTACAACTTCAAGACTCCCAACTTTGACCTCCACAACACAACGCTAATCTTGGTGTTAAGTAATGGAGATAATCTATATCAAATTCCTTTTGTCTATTCCACAAGTCTTGTTACCTCTGTTGCCTGTTACATATTGACATTACTAACTCTCCCCATGGTCTCGCAGTCTGCAGTGACATCAGGCTGACATCATTCTGACACGTGGCTTTCCAAGAAGGGGTCATTTGAATTTAAGTTCTTGAGACCTACTACTTCCTAGACCTATGTGCAACATGCTATTTTCCTATTTAATGATAGAGAGAGTCATTTTCACACGCTTTGTCTATAGCGCCAACATTCCCAATTTAGCAAGGCCCTTCATTTCACCTCCATGATGCAATGGTAATTTTGATAAGAGCATATGATTAATTTCCCATCTCATGTTCTTTGTCAACCACACCCCCTTTTCATAATGACTTCCTTGCATTCTTGGCATGGCGCGATGTAAATAATTATGGCGAATAACAAGAATATTCTAATTACACACTCCATTTAACTTAGCGCCTTCATTCGTCATGGTATTTCTATTGTAAACACTAAGAATGGGGGTAAATAATAATTTTTTTTCAATTTTTATATAATGCATGTTAATATTTTTATCACAAATTAAATTAGAACACAAAAAATAGAACAAAAGGAAATTTTATTCATGAGATAGTGAGGACTCCAATCGTCTCAAAATTTAGGCTCCAAACTATACAACAAGATCTCTAACTTCTTAAAGGCTCCAACCTTAAATGAGGACTTCAATCCTTACAATAAATCCAAGCTCCAATGTCGTCTTTCACAAGGCTACAACCTTGACCAATGCTCCAACATTCAACTACTTCAAAACTTGAAATATGTTTTCAATAATACTACTTCAAACATGTTGCAATAAATTCTCCAAAAACTTCTCCAAAAGTGCTTCACATGATGCTCTAAGAAGTTTTCAGTAAAACATTTCTAAGTTCTTCTTAAACAATGCTCCAAGTCTTCCTTGATAGATGTCTTCAGGTCTGTTGTAATGGTGACTCCAAGTTTACTCAAGGACTATCTTCAACAAAATCATTTACTTGCATATAACATGCACTCCACATTCAAATTCTACAAGAAAAACACATCAAACAAGCAACATAATTACTACACTATGTCACAAATCTCTATGTATTACCTCTAAAGGTCTCGTGTAGAACCTTCACTTTTCATTTTATTGTTATTGATCCCACCTAGTCCAAGTGTTGAACCTGGATGTTTTGATATTACCCTGTAACCATTCTACATCAGAGTCTTAAATTTATCTCCAGAGGTCCAATATTGAACCTTCCACTCTAATACCACTATGTAACACTCCCCCCCATCTCCTACGACTAATCTCGGCTGAATGGGAGGTGTTAATTTCAATTAACCCAACCTTCATTGTCTCCTCATGGAAATGGGGTTATGAAATTCCTCCATTTTCAAAGTTAGCAAAATTAACTTCTTCCTACACCATTGCATTCAGATCATCGAGAGATTTTTGATGATATAAATGTTTCCTCAATTTGACATCTAAATTGAGAGTTATGCTTTTTTTCAGGCTCTAAAATCCTGCCACATCAACAAAGGTAAGCCATATGGCAACCATGCGCCTACATGGACCTGCCACATCTCCCATTGCCGGCATGGTTTCCACAACATCATCATAGAACATTTCCCTCTACCACATTGCCTTACCTCTTGGGCGTATGCCATACCCAACTTCTATGGTGAGACATCAACATTAATTCCACATGACATAAATATTTCTCATCCCGCACCTTCTATTAGTCCAAAATTTTACAACTTCAACACTCCCAACTTTGACCTCCACAACACGATGCTAATCTTGGTATTAAGTAATGGAGATAATCTATATCAAATTCCTTTTGTCTATTCCACAAGTCTTGTTACCTCTATTTCCTGTTACATATTGACATTACTAACTCTCCCCATGGTCTTGCAGTCTGCATTGACATCAGGCTGACATCATTCTGACACGTGGCTTTCCAAGAAGGGGTCATTTGAATTTAAGTTCTTGAGACCTATGTGCAACATGCTATTTTCTTGTTTAATGATAGAGAGAGTTGTTTTCACATGCTTTGTCTATAGCGCCAACATTTCCAATTTAGCAAGGCCCCTCATTTCACCTCCATGATGCAATGGATAAGAGCATATGAGTAATTTCCCATCTCATGTTCTTTGTCAACCACACCCCCTTTTCATGATGACTTCCTTGCATTCTTGGCATGGCGCGATGTAAATAATTATGGCGAAAAACAAGAATATTCTAATTACACACTCCATTTAACTTAGCACCTTCATTCATCATGGTATTTCTATTGGAAACACTAGGAATGGGGGTAAATAAATTTTTTTTTTCAATCGTTATATAATGCATGTTAATATCTTTATCACAAATTAAATCAGAACACAAAAAATAGAACAAAAGGCAATTTTATTCATGAGATAGTGAGGACTCCAATTGTCTCAAAATTTAGGCTCCAAACTATACAACAAGATCTATAACTTCTTAGAGGCTCCAACCTTAAATGAGGGCTTCAATCCTCACAATAAATCCAAGCTCCAATGTTGTCTTTCACAAGGCTGCAACCTTGACCAATGCTCCAACATTCAACTGCCTCAAAACTTGAAATATGTTTTCAATATACTACTTCAAACATGCTGCAATAAATTCACCACAAAATTCTCCAAAAGTGCTTCACATGATGCTCTAAGATGTTTTCAAGAAGACATTTCTAAGTTCTTCTTAAACAATGCTCCAAGTCTTCCTTCATATATGTCTTCAGGTTTGTTGTAATGGTGACTCCAAGTTTACTCAAGGACTATCTTCAACTAGCTCCCTAGACATGCTTAGTCAAAAATATCCACTAGTCTAAATTCTTTCAAAATATCTTGGTCAAAAATATCATGGAGATGCCCTAGTCTAGGAATAAGAATATGCTCCATAGGTCAAGGTATAAGCAAGTCCAAGTTTTCTACTCTACAGGTCCAAAGTCTTCACGTTCCAAAGTTAGTGATAGTCATAGAAATAGGCCGAGTTTGAGTTCTCTACTCCAAAGATTCCAAGTTTTGTGCTCCACAGTGACTGAGTTCTCTACTCTAAAGAGGCTATAACGTATGACTTAAAATATTGAATTCTAATGTTAAAGAAGGTCGAGTTTAGGCTAGAATAATGATGTCTACAAGTTTGAAATCTAGCAAAAGCTAGCTTTCAAAAACTAATTAGAAACCCATTAATAAACATTGATCCAAAGAACAGTGTTAAAGAAACAAATGTTTTCCCTTAAATTTCTTTTTGGTTCATGAGATATGAACCTTATCTCTCTACCTCAGGTCCAAGCTCCTTTTGGTTTTCTTTCACCGAGATGATGACCAAATAGAGGAGATATGTTATTTGTTTATACTAGTTGAGCCTACACTGAATTGCCCTGTCTATAGGATGGAAAAATTGTTGTTAAGGTAGGCAAACTTGAAGAGAGGGACAAAAACTAGTTTCTCCACTTTAAAAAATTAATTTCTCCTTATTAGAGAGGAGTGGGGAGGAATATTATAGCTCATTGAAAGGGCTTAATATGCTCTTTGAGTATATGAATTGTTATCTTCATCAAATCATCACTTGACATCAATAACAAATTATTCTTTGAATACCTTCCTTTGGAAACTTATTAAGGCTTGCTCACATAGATACAATCCTCCTTTAAGTAAGCCTAGTGGAGGAGTCTTAAGGACTTCAATGATTTTTCTTAGAAATCTTGGCATATGTGATACAAGGTCACAATGTTTGGTCGTGTCTAGAAGAAAACAATGACCATTACACATGAAATAGACTCACATGGTCTTTCATAGGTTGTAAACAACATTGAACAATAGATTTCACTAGCTCTAAATCATGGAGGTTCCTTCTCCATCATAACACACAACTCATGGATTGGAACATACCATATTTCATTGATATTCATTAACATTATTCACATAATGCATATGAATAAAGTCACACAGAACCATATCAAATGATTATACCAAAAATCATGGGAACATACAAATGAATTTTCATTCATAATCATATCATCATCATAGGGATCCCTAATTCCCTTATATATAGTAAAGAATTCATTGATCATCACTATAAAACACATAGGATGAAGGCTTTAACCCTATAAAAAATTTATCTGCAAACAAATTCTTTAAAAAAATGGGAAACATACAATGGCAAGAACATAAAATATACACAAATATTTTTCTCCTCGAACCCAAAATTAGGAAAACAAGATTGAATTTTTTATTATCTTCCTTTAATTTTACAATAAATTAGATATAGACTAAAGAATTCATAAACCCCCAATACATTCATCCTACATTAGAACATAATCATAGTTCCCTTGACTAGATGTATACAATATAATGAGAAACACCATCATGTGTAATATCATGCATAAAACCAAGTGAAAAAAACATGGGTGGATATAGCTAACCATAAGTGGGTCCACCCATTAAAAAAAATTGGGGCCTCGTGTATGACAATGGTAAGCCCTCAGGAAGGGGGCTACTGCCCCACATGTGATCCCCTTATTTCTCCATGTGCAACATAAAAACACCTAAACCTAGTTGTGCAAAGAATATAACACATACCCAACAAAAGAATACATATCTTTAATGATAGCACTAATACACACCCATTATGACACGAATACATTATTCATCATTCAAACTGCATAACATGCACAAGATGCATATGAACAAATTATCTTAGTAACTGGATGAATAAAAATTGGGAGAGGGACTTAAACTCTCCTCCCAACCATTGTCCAATTCCACTACAATCCTCTCTTGTAGGTGACGACCCCCGAGTTGGATTCAAATCCTGAGGAGTAAAGTACTCAAGAGAATTTTACATCAATCATTCATAACACATGGGAATACAGAGCACATAATGCCTCCACTTGCAATCCAGTAGGACTCTAGAGCACATAGTGTCTCCACATAAAAACCACTTCTAGGACTCTAGAGCACACAGTTCCTCCACCTGCAACCTATCAGGAATCCAAAGCTTATAGTGTCTCCACCCAACAATCACTTACATGAATCCAAATCCCAGTGTCTCCACCTGATTACCCTAGAGAAATCTAGATCATGTGGTGTCACCATCCATAATATGGCATTCTAGAGCACACTACACCCCTACTTAATAGCCTTCATGAGAATCCAAAGTCCACCCTCAGCTCTCCACCTACAAAAAACAAGAGAAGTCCCAGAGTGGCCAGTATCTCCACATGCTATGCAGGAGTCCAAATTCCACTACCACCCCACCTTTTGAAGAGTAAACTTCAACCTCAATTTAAACTAAGTGATTCCTATGGTTCACACACACTGTTGATATGTAGTATTACTTATTACCGCACCATTACTATACATATTATTCATTCATTATTCAATAAACTTGTTGATACCACAATTTCCACTCTTCTCTTGTTCGAGTACTCTTCTCACCAAAGTTTTTCTTTCACCTATGTCTCTCTCTCTCTCTATGTTTATTTGTGTAATGTTCCCATGCTTTCCTTTTTTTATACTCTTCATACTCTCATATACCATTCATATAGTGTGTTAGTTAATCCAACACATCTCATGAGACTAGGACTAGCTTGTCCTCTTTCCAATACATGTTTTAATGTTCGTACCAATTTTCTATCCAATTTATCAAGGAGATAGGTGGCCAATTCCCAAGTAGCTTCTCCTCATAGAACTCTGAATCTTTGCTCTCTCTCTCAGTCGAGTCATTTTCACATTATCAAAATTAGTTACATTTACACATGAAAATATTTACAAGAGTGGGTAACCAAAAAATATTGTCACACCTGGTGGGATTAAATGGAATTTAAGGTGGGGGATCCGTTTAAAAGGATGGAATAAAAAGAGTATAGATTAAGGACAATATTCAAGCTAACCATAAGGGAAAGAAATCAAAGTCATAAAGGGTCAATAGTAGATATTACTAGTTTAACCTACCATAAGCCTTGGAGAGGTCCAATTTTATTAGCATTCCAATTTACTTATATTTTTTTAGAGTATGAATAACCTCATGAGACGTGACAATCCCATTAATAATTTGGAGACCTTCAACAAAAATAGTATGCTTGGTAGATATGATATGGTTTAAGAGCATCTTATGGTGGTTAACAATTACTGGTGAGATAATTTTTATAGACACATTATAGATAGAAATTAGGTGAAACCAACTAGTATTATTAGATCTACTTTCCTTATGAATTAAAGTAACAATAGTGGCATTTAGACTAGACCATACCTTCTGCATTTAATAAGATTCTTCCACTAGTGCATGAACATCTAGTCTGATAAAGGGTCAGTAGGCCTAAAATAAGTTAGAGATGAATCCATGAAGGCTAGGAGCATTGTTCTTAAGCATTTCCATTACCACTTCCTCCACTTAATCTAACGAGAGCTCCCTCATCAAGGAATCATTCTATTTCAGGCGGATATGATTATGGGTATACATCATGATGCACTTAATATCAAAATCCTTGTTTAGAATGGGGTATGCGAGCAAAGATAAATAACACAAGACTAATTCTTGCTCCATCTCATTGTGCTGAACTAGATGTTGTTTGTCATGGGTTGAAAGGAAAATATTATTATTGTTATGATAGTGCTTGATCATATCCTTATGAAATAATTTAGTGTTTCACTCGCCTTCTTTTAGCCAGTATGCATGGGGTTTCTGTTTCCAAAATGTTTCCTCAATTTTTCTCCTCTACTCTAGTTGATTAATTAGAATACCCTATTATGTTATTAGTTCATCTGAGAAACCATCAAAATTATTTTTTGTTGAAGTTAATTCATTTTATTCTCCAAGATCTATTTCTCAGTAAGGATATAACTAACCTCATTTGTACTCCACTATTTGATTTTTAACTTCAATTATTTGAGCTTTAATTGAAAGGTATGCATAAGCCTTAAATATCCAAATCTACAATTCTTCCCAACAACCATTAGATTTTTCTAGGAATTCAGGTCTTGTAAACAAAAGCTATAAAATCTAAAGGGGTGATTATGAGGATCCACCTTCACATTCATCTATAATTAGATTGTCCAATGGTTAGATCTAAGACACATAAGGATAGATGATTCATCAAAATGATCCTTGCATAGTAAATCTTTAGAGATAAGAAAGTGGTCTAGTCAGTTGGAAACTTGATTTAACCCCCCCCCGCCCCTGCTCTGATTATTCCAAGTGTAGATCCCATTAATTGTATTGAGGTTTGCTACATAAAGATCTTGGATTAGATCTATAAACTATTGTGCCTTTGAGTCAAGTCTCTATCCCTCCCTTATTTTCCTCTAGATATTTTATTATATTGGAATCTCCTCCAACCACTCATAACTCATCTTAATGAATGGGCCAGATTGTCCAAATATCTTATAGAAAGGGTGATTTATCTAAGAGAACATGTGGCCGATAAACAATTGTGAGGAAACTGATTTTTCGAGCCTACATAATGAAATTTGTTAGGTAGGATGCATGGTAGAGCCACCCAATCATGAATGGATACTTCGAGGGGATTTTAGAGTATAACTAAGCTTCCAACACTTCCTTTGGCATCTACCACAATTTATTCACACCCTTTACAACATCAGTCAACTATTATCTTGATCTTCTCACTAAAGATTTTAGTTTTCTGAAGCATAAATATTGAGGGGTTTTCCTTACTTATTCTTTTTCTAAGATACATTTGTTTACCTCAGTTGTAGAGGTAACGGATAGTCCAAGAGATAATATTCATTGGATAATATGTTTGATGGAGGAAAACACCTCCGAAAACATTGTAACCTGACTAGAATTCAACAAATGTTCTCCAACCTCCTAGATCAAGGCTTTGGTAGAATGTTTGCCCCTTTTCATGAATTCCTTGTGTGTCTTTCCTTTTCCATTGCCACATTGGGTGTGAAATCCAAATCCCCTATTTGAAAATATTGACTCTTATTTAGTTTTCTTTTTTTTGCTCTTCAGTATCAGATAGGTTTGTTGATATTTAGTTAGTTAGGGTTTGTATATGGTAGCGAGATTTTTGTTAAGGTGTGAAGTTAAGATGGATCTAGGATGATTATACACACACACCACCCATCACATTTTACATTTACATTTGGTAAAATTATTTTTTTTCATAATAAAATACACTATAATGTGATGTTAAAAACAACCTTGTATTATAATATTCTTTGCAAATATAAGCAATAATTCAAAACAAAATTTATTAAGAAAAAAACCAATTATAATACCAATCATTATATAATATTAAATTTAATAATTATTTATTAAATTAATAATTCTTGCATAAAAATACCATTGGCCAAACCATGGGTTGTCAAAACCTAGAGTTCAAAACCCACTTAGAGCTCAAAACCCACCAATAGTAAACTCACTATTTTACCTCATTTTTATTTTTATTATTAATATTTATTTCATTTTATTTTTATGTAATTTGATTAAGTCACATTGTTTATGGGACAAGATATTACCACATTTCTTCCATGTTGAGCTAGAGAGTCCACCCAATAATGGGGAGGAAATGATCTATTATGATTTTTTTTTATAATTAAGTATTAGAGAAAATAAAAAATAGAAAATTTCTTGAAAAAATGAAACACAAATCAAAGAAAAAGGAGGATGATCCAAAGTTTTGGAGAAAAAATATTACCACATTTCTTCCATGTTGAGCTAGAGAGTCCACCCAATAATGGGGAGGAAATGATCTATTATGATTTTTTTATAATTAATTATTAGAGAAAATAAAAAATAGCAAATTTCTTGAAAAAATGAAACACAAATCAAAGAAAAAGGAGGATGATCCAAAGTTTTGGAGAAAAAATATTAAAGATACGATAAGAAAATTAAATATTATAAATTCAACATTTAATTTAATTTAAATAAAAGGAGAATAAAAAAATAATAATGAATAAAAATATTAAAATAAAAGTGGAAATTCAAATTTTTTTTTTTTAAATGACAACAAAAATAGAATGTAAAGTTAAATATAATATTTATGAAATTAGATTTTAAATTAATAATATAAGCATTTTTATTATGTAAATAAATTTAGAATTTTTTATGATTTTATTATAATTAAATTATACAATATTAATATGTAATACAACTTAATTAAAATTAAAATAACACCACGTATAAGATTAAAAAGTATGCATTTCTATTTTATTGTTTTAAATAGTGAATAACAAACACTTTTAAAACATGTCGAATGAAAAAAAAAAGCAAATGCAAATTAAAATTACACATTTCTAAATGGTGAATAAAAATAACTTTTAAATACAAAGCATGTCGAACGAAAAAATAAAAATAAAAATTGTAAAGTGATGGAAGTGCATAGATGGAGCACAAAGTTTGATGAAGACTGGATCGAAGCTTGTCAATGTGATGGGATGGTCACATGGTGATGTTGAGAGATATTTTATATGTTTGTAGATATTTGCATCAGGATGTGAGTTTTGTTTTTAGAATAAGTTGGAGGAAATATCTCATAATGTAAATGCAATTTTAGTTTCTCATATTTTGTGAGAAGGGGAAACAAATCATCACTTATGATTCTTGATTCTCCCATGTAGATTTCTTTTTAGAGAGGAAGAGTGTTTGAGAAGTGTGTAGTGTGAAACAAAGGCAAAGTGAAGAAGAAGAGAGGAGAAGCTTCAATGCTAAGAGAAGAAGCAGAGGTTGAGGGCTTAGGCTGCATGTGCCCACATTGTATATTCTGGCCAATTTAATGTATGTTGAACGTGATTAATGAAAAATTGTTTAGATGTGTCTGTAGTTGTGTACTTCTCTATATGTATATGGTTAATGAGTTGTTGATCTTTGGATAAATCAATTTCTATATGGAATTGTGGCTATCTCCTTTTATTCCTATGCATCATTGTTTTTAGAAAAATGTACTTGGTAAGAATCTAGATGTGTCATGGCTGCAACCGTTTATGTGAAATCAATTCTTTGGTGTAAATGTAGTTTGGGGCTGAACTTACATGTATTCCCCTATGTGTATGGGTCAGAGATCGAAGGCTATATATGCATTGTGGCTGTGTTTGAAATTAGACCATGTGGTGTAGTTATTCGTCTGTGTCATTTTCTGTAATATGTGGAGGCTCTAAATGAGTTGAATGACTATGCATGGATTGACCTTTTAAATAGTGTGCGCACTCATGTAAGTGGGTATACATATATATATTTGATGTGTTGATGAATTCCCTATGAACGATGGTCAAACTCCCTGTTGAAGACTATCAACTTTGTTGAAGACTGGGAATCATGTTGGTATGAGTGGTTGCACAACATATGTATGAAAGGGTGGCCTATGTATGTTGGTTGTTGATATCCTTTGGTGCACTGGTCATTCTATTGATTAAATATTCTTGTTGTTGAATATAAGAGTCTTCATGTGCATTGGAAAAGAGCACCATTGTTTTAGGTGTTGTCACAACCTTTAAATTGGGGATTCAGACCATTAATTGGGCAAGAGTGTAATCAAAAGAAAGAAAGGCATGTGAAGTTGTTGATATCATTGAAGAGAGATTCGAGATTGTGGAGAATTGACCTTGAAGAGGTCCAAGTTGGTTCAACTCCTCGGAATATGAAAAGAAATTTTTTGGGGTGCTACGAAAATATTTCATAGTGCCTATAGGAATTTGATAGCACTGCAAAATAATTTCATAGTGCCTACAACCAATGTTTTCTAGGACTGCTAGTTCGATGTTTTCAAGCCTGGTTGGCCTAACCATTTCATATATTTTTGGATGGAATCCATTGTGATTTGGATGATGTGAGAAAAGGATTAGAATGCATGAGAGAGATCTCTCATAACATTTGTGAAGGAAATATCCATTCTCTATTGTGACTGTATATTTAGAATTAATTTTTGAATTTCGAGAATGTGTTTAGAAATAGAGTTGTGGTTGTCTTTGTGGAGTATATTGGGCTATGGGAAACTATGGTAACCCAGCCTATCCCCATCAAGTGGTATCAGAGCTCATATTTGTTTTTGGAGAATGTCAGAGCCACGAAAATCTTTCAGCTTTACAGCTCTTGGAGGAAGCAGAGTTTATGATAGGTTCAAGTAAGTCTCTATTGAACTGACATCTGCTGAGTTTGGGGTGTTTTGCAAACATAGTGGAGAGTGTATACTTTGATGTAGAAACTATTTCTCTTTGGTGATGCAGTTAGAACAACAAATATTGGATAGTGGAGATGCTTTCATGTTTGGAGACAACTTGACAGTGAAAAGAGGATGAAGAAAAAATAACATTACAATAGTAGGTCAGGTGACTGCAAGGGAGTTAAGAGTTGATATGTCCTTGAGAAAGAACAAGTGCATTGGTTGGAGAGGAATTGGTTCAGTAAGTAGTGGAAGATGATATCATGTTATAGATCTTATAAAAATGAATATTATGTTTATGCTAATTTGGGTCATTAAATCATATTTGTAGGACTGAATTGGTAGCAAGTACCATTGCAAGTAAGCTATGTCAAAAGAGGAGGAGAAAAAAAAGCACTTGCATGAAGAAATGGTGAAAAAAACAAGACAACAAAATAAGAAGAGTGAGTGGTTGAAGATGCAGCAGGGAACAAATTTGAAAGCTACGGAGCAAGCATGTTCAAGAATATGTTCTACTACATATAACCTATTTAAGAGAAGAAACCAAGAGGATGAATTGGTATGGGTGACAAGTCACAAACTTGTTACAAGAAGGACTTGTTGCATCTCACTGGTAGACAAGGAGAATTTAGCAGAGATAGAGATGAAGATGATTGTTGTTATTCATAGCAGGGGTTCACAGGAAAGTTACAAACTAAACAAGAAAAGTGCCAAAGAAGTGAAGTGAGAAGGATATGGTTGGGTTGAGGACATAACTCAATCATGTGAAACAATTGCTACAAGAAATTCTTGATGACCAAAGTTATGAGCAAGAAGAATGGTGTTGAATAGGAAGGTCTGCAATAGTGAAAGGATCACAATAGTAAGAATATTTATGCATCATTAGTTTTGTATTCAAGTGAAGATTGAATAAGCAATTAATGGTCATTTGTTTCATTTAATTGTGGATTGATTGCCTATTACAAGTAACAGTGATGAATGCTTGCAGTAGAGGATGATGGAAAAGAACCTTGTAGTAGAAAGTGAGGAAGAACAACAAAGTCCTGAGAGGAAGAAGGTGACTAAATTGCATGCAGAATATAGAATAGCAGAGAGTGCTCAGATGAATATTTCAGAGGAAGTATTTAACATAAAACTAGGAGAAGACTAGGCATGGAAGAGCTTAGTATGGTATTTACAAAGAGCTTGAGGGATTCATCTTGTTGTAGTGGCTGGTTTGTAGTTCACAGTTCGTAGGTAGAAGATCATAGAAGAAGATATTTTTTACTATTGAAAGTCATAATAAAGGTTTAGAGAGAGAAGCCATAGTAGATCAAGTGAAGAAAAACTTGATAGAGAGGTAGATGAAATTAAATTACAGCTAGAGATGATAAGAGGATTGCTACAGAAATATAAGGAAGACGAGGGTTATAGATGGACCATCCATAAGAGAGTGAGATGGAATTTGTTGCAACTGAAGCTGAGATAGAGATTAAATTTTTATTTGGAGGAAATCTTAAAGGAGTTGAGTTACAACCATGGAAGAACACCCGAAGGGTGATGAACACATGTGATGAAGCGTATGAAGATTTGATGAGCAGCTGAAGACAACAAATTTCAGCCAAGGACTGAGTTAGGTAATGAAATTGAAAAAAAGAAGTAGGAAGGTATAGTTGGTTGGATGAAGAGACAACCTATGATGTATTGACAAGTTTGGACAACTTGGTAGCAACTAAAGTTGAGATTTCACAACGAAATTGGTAGAAGAAGATACAAGTTGAGTTCAGGATTTGGTGAGAGATTTTTTTTCACTGTGCAGGTGATAGTGGAGGAAGGTGAGGGGATTTGAAAAAACCTAGGCAAGGAGTGCTCCTAGGGTTCTGAAGAAGAGAACCAAGAAGATGCCAAAATCCCAAATGTAGGAGAAAGTTTGGTGGTGTATCATGTAGCAAGGTGGAGAAGTGTTACTATAGAGGTGTGTTTTAGATCACAAGTTGAGGTTGTCACAAGAATACCAGATGCATATGACCAACAGGTCATATATTTTTGTACCTTGGGAGTCTAATGTAGGTGCATAGATGGAGCACAGATTTTCGATGAAGACAAGACCAAATCTTGCCAATGTGATGGGATGGTCACATGGCGATTTTGGGAGAAATTTTAAAATTTTGTAGATATTTTCATTAGGATGTGAGTTTTGTTTTCAGAATAAGTTGGAGGAAATATGTCCTAATGTAAATGTGATTTCAATTTACCATATTTTGTGAGAAGGGGAAATGAATCATCACTTGTGACTCTTGATTATCCTAGTAGCTTTATTTTTAGAGAGGAAAAGTGTTTGAGAAGATTATAGTGTGCAATAGAGTCAGAGTGAACAACAAGGGTGTTGGATTGATGGGGCCTAACCTAGGTTCGGAGTTAATTAGCCAAAAAAATCCCTACACTACTGGCCCTTTTGGCATTAGCCCATGGTGCGCGGACTGAAGTCTAACTCGAAGCAGTATGGGGGGATGCGGGAACCAAGTTTCCGCACCCTGGAGATGTCTGAGGGGTCGATTTAGTCCAAATGTGAATAACTTCGTGCAGGTCACTTCGCGCACTATCCTGACCTACGATACCTCTGCAATCTGTTATAAACACCTTCGCGTGGCCCTCACTAGGGGCTGGGGTGCTTTCGCGCTGCTATGGTAGTGATCTGCTATTTCCCTAAATTACACTACGTATCTTACTTATCTTCTTACATATGTTAGTTAACTTCGTGTAAACAGATACTTTATCTCACACTTATGTAATCAACACAATCATATATGTTTGTGCATCATATAAATAACAAAAATGTAATTTATACCCAATACATTCAATGCAAAAAATGGTAAATAAATACATAGGAATGGTATAAAACTTCTCTTTATTAATGCTTCAATTGGTTACAGACTCAACCTACCCTGCGCACTCAGCTGCAGGGTTCCGCGCACTCAGTTGTAGACTGCTAGGCCTCTGTGCACTCAACTGCAGAGCCTTCTCCTACTCTACGACCCAAAGACTCAACTCTACACTTTAGACAAGACTCAATTCTTCATCATTTTTCTTTCTATTTCTATTGCTAACTTACAACTTAGAGCCTTTCTTTATTTATACAATCCCATGGTTTGCGGACCATGGTTAGATCTCTAAAGCAAACATTACATTACAAAATTGAGGGCGGACAACCCTGTGACTCATTTATGACTTCGTGCTCTGCGCCCACAAATTGCGGAGTCTTTATATCGGATTTACATCTTTTGACCAAAAATCTGGGCTCTTAGCCCCAAAACTTCCCTTGGGGGATCCTGCGCCCAACAGACCCCTAACACAAACATCGTGACTCGCCCTCGAGTCACTTTGTCGGTGCGAAGATCTTTGCGTGGAGACCTCCCAACTCTGCTTGGACTACTGCAAGATCGGCAACGCACTAAGCAACTACCTGTTGTACCTCCTGGATGCGCTATTCAGAAACTGTTGTAGCTAAATTGTTTCCTTGAACCTATTTATAGTCTCGTGCCTCCTTTCAGCTACTTGGAGCACTAAGATTATGCTTTTGTCGGCTAGTTAGATAGCTGGACCACCCATGTATGGCTTCAACTGACTACCATTCACTTTTCCTTGGAAAGGTTCTCCATTTAACTTTACCAACTGCATCGCGCCTTCGTCTATGACTTCCTTAATAATATACGATCCCAACCAATGCATTCTAAATTTTCCCAGGAATTTATCAAACTTACTATCATACAGTAACACCAAATCATACACCTTGAAGGTGCGCAACTTAATATGTCTATCGTGTGAGGCCTTTTCATGCTGCTTTTGAACTTGTTGGTGAAAGCCAGCCAAAAATCATTCTTCCTCGAGTTCCTCCAACTGCGTGAGCCTCTCCTCCAGGGCTCTACTATCTGTCATACCTATGAGCACTGCTATGCGCACACTAGGCACGATGTATTCCATCGACATTACGGCTTCCACTCCATAGACCAGCCGGAAAGGTGTTTGTCCCATCAGTTTCTTGCATGTCATCCTATAAGCCCATAATACTGCAGGTACATGCAGGTCCCAATCACTTCGTTGTGCATTTCATACCTTAGTCAGCGCAGTCTCCAGTACTTTGTTAAATTCTTCTACTATCCCGTTAGCTTGTGGGTGATACGGTGTGATTTTCTGATGATACACTTGAAACTCTTTTGTCAGCGCGCTAATCATCTCATTCAGGAAATGTGTACCACGGTCACTCATCAAGATCTTCAGACATCCAAATCATGTCAATATGTGTTCAAACAGAAACTTCGCGGCCATGGCGGCCATGCAATCTTTTACTGGTTGCGCTTCTACCCAATGAGTTAGGTACTCTATCGCAGTGATAATATATCTCGCGCCCATTTTTCCTTGAGGTTTGATAGGTCCTACGAAGTCAATCACCCACTTTTCAAAGGGCTACAATGTCATTTGCAAATTCAAAGGCATCTCATCCCTCTGTGATGATTTACCTGTTCTTTGACATACATCACAGGCCTTGCAATGTTCTTTTGAATCCTGATGAAGGGTCAGCCACCACAACCTTGTGCGGAGAATCTTTTGCGCGATTGCTCTCCCTTCATAATGTCCTCTCTCAACTCCCCCATGAGCGTCCGTGAGGATATTTCTTCGTTCAAATTTAGGTACATACCTTTGCAATATCTCATCATTCCCCATCTTATATAGGTGCCCCGCAATTACAGAGAAATCTGTTGTGCGCACCACTAGTTCCTTCTTCTGCTGGTCGGGGTACTCTTTCGGCACAGTTCTAGTCATGAGAAAGTGGATTATATCTTCAAAATTTCCATTTGCTACGTGCACAACAAAGAGTTGTGCATCGAGTATTCCTTCCTCCAAACTAGTAGGTTCCTCTCCTGTCTCAATGCATGACAAGTGATCTGGTCTTGCGTTCAATCGACTAGGTTTCACAACAACTCCAAAATCATATTCTTGGAACAATAAAACCCATCTGCATATATGACCCCCCAACACAGGCTTATTGACCTAGTATTTCAGCGCGGAATGATCTATATACATTTTGAAGTGTCGCCCTAGCAAGTAGTGCTCATATTTCTAGAGCGCATACAACATAGCCAGTCCCTCACATTCAGTGGTGGAATAATTATTTTTTGCTTTATATAATCTAAAACTTGCGAACATTATAGGGTGATCCAAGCCTTCTCCACCCTCCTGTGTTAATACTGCCCCTAGCGCTATACTTGATGTGTCAACATGGACATGAAACTCTTCCTCCTAGTTTGGGAAGACCAGAATCGGCGCAGTGACCATATTTTCTTTCAATACATCGAAGATTTTCTTACAGTCATCATTCCAGAAAAAAGTGACATCTTTTTTCAAAAGCATTTCCATCAGCGTAGTGATCTGGGCATAGCTTTTGATCAACTTCCTGTAGTACCCCGTCTGTCCTAGAGTAGCGCGGAACTACTTCACACTTCGTGGTGCAATCTTCGTAGGATCTACCATCAGCCCATGTCTGCAAACCACATGTCCCAACAGGTTCCCAAAAGGAACGAGGAACGTACACTTCTTGAGTTTAAGCATGATTTGGTATCTTCAACATGTATCCAGCATCAAGTGTAAGCTCGCTACATGTTGCTTAACCAGCCCAAATACAGCCCATCATCAAATTAAACCTCCAAGAACTTGTGAATATATTCCTTGAATGTTGCAACAACCACGCGCAAAAAGATGGACGACGCATTCTTCAACCCAAATGGCATGATAGTGTATTGAAATAAACCCCACTCATTCACGAAGGTTGTGTTTCTCCTATCCTCCGGCACGATTTTGATCTAGTAGTACCATGAGAACCCATCAGTGAAAGAATATGCTTCCCGCCCACCGACATTGTCCAACACCTCATTTATGAACGAAGTTGGGAATGGATCATGTACACAAGCGTCATTTAATTTTCTGAGGTCCACGCATATTCTTATCTTGTCCTTCTGCTTCTTTTCCTGCACCACCATTGGACTTACCCAGTCGGATTCTTCAATTGTCTCAATGATTCCTGCTGCGAGCATTTTGTCTAGTTCTACGCAGACCTTCTCCTTGTATTTCGGGTTTAAGTGGTAAGGCCTCTACTTAACTAGCTTCGCATCAGATTTTAACGTGATCCTCATCATTCCTAAATCTCTGATGATTCCCTTTAACTTCGTAAACTTGGCCGGGAATAAGTCCTAGTACTCGCGGAGTAAGTCAGTGACCTTATCTACCATCACGTTGTCCTAGTAGTCGCCGAGCGTTGCAAACTTAGGTTCGGCCTCTGTACCAATTTTCACCTGCTTCGTTTTGACCGATGCAGTTATGTCAGGGTTCTCAATCTGTGGTCCTTGAACCTCGTGATGGCCTTTTTGTTTCTAGAATGTTCATTTTCCACAGATCTTCATCTTCTTCTTCAGCAATTACATTATAACATTCCAGCGCGCAACTTATTTGAGTAGCCCATTCAAGCTGAATCAATTCTATCGGCTCCTGTGGTATCCTAAAGATAGTTGCTTTTACCTCTTGTAGGGCTTCATCAATGTTGTCCCACCATATATCCTCAAAACTGAAGGTCATCATGAACACTTTGTGTAGGATATCCCATTCACTTGTCCCATTCAGAGCTTCGTCTCTATATACCAATTCATTGGTATAACATCTAATGTATGACAGAACAGGTGCACCCACTCAGGTTGTGGCTTTTCTCCATATACCTTTGTCCACTTGGCCAGGTGTGTGCACAGATCATCCCATCCATCATACTTGTCTATTAGTCACATCTTAGGCTTCCCAAAATGCATGTGCATCATTCTCCTGTATTCAAGCCAGTCCTCAAGGATCCCTTTGTGCATACCCCACCACCTCGCGAGCATAGCGCACAGTACCTAATTCAAAGCTTGGAAGCGTTGCTTTTCTGGAAATTCTTTTTGAAATCTATCCAAGAAGGTATCTACCTCACTTAACCCATCATAAGTAGGCAGGTTCCTTACTTCTGTCGATACGCAGCGCAACGATCTTGTCATCATATTACAATTTAGTGTGGTTACCTCATGTAACCGGTTCTGCCATCGCTTTATCTCCTCATCAGAATTCGATGTACAAGAGCTTTCGCCCTCCCATGAGATCTATCCGTCCACGATGGGATTCACCCAGTCCTAGTTTCACGTCGTTATCTTGTAGATGCAGTCCAAATCATCATCGCTTTCATAGTCATGCACTAGCTCTGTATAGCGCGATCCTTCAACAAGGTACAAAGGTATAACTACGCACAAAGACTTCTTCTCAAAAATCATCTTGCGTTTCTTTAGATTAATCACCCTAATCATGTCAGTGGCCCAATCAATTCCTAAGAGCGCGGGGTAGGGATTTCTGTCATCAACAATCTCTATTACTTCAAAGTCTGCTAATGCGCTCGCTCCCTCAATATCCACAGTGATTCCCTACAATCTCCCCATAGGTATTATCTTTTGTTGGTTCACCATTCGCAGTTGAATAGGATACCATTGCAATGTAGGCCTCCCCATGTGCTCCCATGTCTGCTTCGACAGAATGTTCGCATCTAATCCTAAATCCAGAATTACTTGGTCCATCTCATATTCTCCAATTTGCGCGGTTAACCTCATTTCTCTTCCTGTCCTTGTCTTATGCTTTCCAATCTTCCAGACTATGTGTGATTCTTCTAGCGTGGTCTCAGTGCATCTGTTAATGAGTTCTTGTAGTCCCTTTACAGCCTTACTATCGCACATTAGCTTCATGCATGTTTCTAGGAATGTCCTAAGCATATATGGGCCATTTCCAGCTCTGATCTATCTTTGATTCCTAAAGTGGAGGCATCAACAAAGCTCTTCTTAGCTTCCATGAAGGTTTCCTTAGTACACTCCAAATCAAACTTTGCTTCTTCCGTCAGAGCCTTGCAAACCGAAGTATTATCTTCGGGTTGTTTGCCCTTATCATCTTCCATCGCGATTCCACTTCAAAGCGCAATGTTCATATTTTGATCTTCCTCGCATGGCTCAGACATCATCATCTACAGGTTCTGAGTTGGGGGAGGTGGTAGTTCTCACTTATTGCGTATCCTAGCTATCAGCGTAGGAAATTCTTCCATCTCATGATCAAACAAGGTACAATATAGACATGATGGATGTGTTGGGTTCATACAATCACGAGCATAATGTCCTGGCCCTCCACAATTGTAGCATATCAGCTATTTGTGACCTCTTCCAAGTCCTCCCCCACCTCAGCCTCATCTGCGTCCCTGAAATCCTGTTCGTGCCACTCTTGCGTTCAGGTCTAGCGTTCGAATTTCATCCTGAACCCTGTAGGTGGGAGTTCTATCCATAATTAACTCATAGCTTCTACAAGTGTGCTCATCATGTCGTACTAACCTACAAAAGTTATAGAACAATTGCTTCAAATTTTGTGTATACTTTTGTAACAAATGGCAGTTGTCCATGGCATGTTTCCCTCTTATTTGAAAAATTGCGCACCACAAAGCAGGCACCGTGCTAGGTCCTACTTGTGCCTCTTGTCTCAACAACATCAGTACTCCTCCCACGAGGTAATTTCCAAACACTGGGAAATGGTACTTATCATGAACCTGGCCTTTGCATTTTACGCACCATACCTCTTCGCGCACTTCTGGGCGAGCTGTCTTGTCCTGTTTCAGACTCTGCATCTCAAGGCATAATTTTTTCAACTGTGCGTGGATCTACTGAACTCCCAAATTAGGATCCTGCATCAAGGTCTCATGCAGCCTCATTGCGATCTCTAAGCCCTCTGCCTAAGTCGTTAACTTATACTACAATAGCGTGCTCCTTAAATGTGGCATTAATGATGCTACAAACCATCCGCGATGTTGTCCCTCTGTGAGATTCATATTAGCTTCGCAAATCATACACTTCAACCTCTGATCCAACTCCCAAGGAGTTTCACCTGGTAGCATCGTGATTTCTTTGAACCCAATGATCAACTATGCTTCAGACTTCAGCCTACTAAATTCTCTGTTTACTCACTGCTTGGATATCCACAATTCCCACATTTGTATTATCATTAGAATGCTTAATATACCAGGTCAGCACGTGGTCCTACATAGCGCTAACCAATGTCACTTTCTTTATATTTTCATCTATAACTCCCTGCGCTTCCCATACAACTTTTATGATGAACCAAAATTGGTTAAGATACTCATTTCCTACTCCCTTGAACACAAACAACTTTATCATGTTTGCCACATTGACTCGTGGCGGTGTTGGAGGTGGTACGGGTGAAGATGGAGGTGAAGGCAATGAAGCTGGTGGTGGTGTGGGTGGGGGTGGTATGCGGGGAATTCTTTGCCTTATCAAATGGATCGCACTTCGCGGAGAGATCTTCGCGAGCTCTTCCTCTTCCCCTCGCAGGGGTGAAATCAAAGGGTTATTCTTTGGTCCCTTACTTCCTTCATTTTCGTAGGTTTTTTTGCTTCGCGTAGCGCCAAACATGAAGGTAATTGCATAACCATATTTTCACACAATAGCATTTTAATCCAAGTATTCAGGGACTTTACGTACTTACCTCGCGTTCCTTTGTGAAAGCATCGCTCTGCCTCGCTATAGCTAATTGAAGTATCTACCGCGAACTCAGTAATGAATCCTCTTATAATCTGATCAAGCTAGTGATCAACAGTGCACGCGATCTTATCCTATGATTCTTCCAATTTGCACACCAAATCTGGGGTCCACATAATAGGACCATCGAGCTTCCACCTTCCTTGGATATCTCCTAGCTTCGCGATCCACTCGTACAACTCAGTAGGGAAATATGTGAAAAATATCTCATGGATTTTAGTGTATAGGTAGTAGCCTAACCACTCTTCTTTTGTCAATCATGGATTCTTGTTCTCCTACGTCACGAACTCGTGAATCCTCCTGTCCAACCAACCTTTAATTTCCTTGTTAGATAAATTCCAATGATACAACATTAGACATCTCTATGTAGATTCTAGTCCCGACAACAGTACCACTTGTTGTCTTGATGGGGCCTGACCCAGGTTCGGAGTTAATTAGCCAAACAAATCCCTACACTACTAGCCCTTTCGGCATCAGCCTGTGGTGCGCGGATTGAAGTCTCACCCGAAGCAATATGGGGTGATGCTGGAACCAAGTTTCTGCACCCTAGAGATGTCTAAGGGGTCAATTTAGTCGAACTATGAATACCTTCGCGCAGGTCACTTCGCGTACTATCCTGACCTGGGATACCTCCAAAATTTGTTATAACTACCTTCACGCAGCCCTCATCAGGGGCTAGGGTGCTTTCACGCTACTATGGCAGCAATCTCTGCTATTTCCTTGAATTACACTACGTATCTTACTTATCTTCTTACATACGTTAGTTAACTTTACGTAAACAGATACTTTATCTCACACTTACTTAATCAACACAATCATATATGTTCGCACATCATATAAAAAGTGAAAATGTAATTTATACCCAATACATTCAATGCAGAAAACAGTAAATAAATACACAGGAATGGTATAAAACTTCTCTTTATTAATGCTTTAATCGGTTAAGACTCAACCTGCCTTGTGCACTCAGCTACAGGGGTCCATGAACTCAGCTGCAGACTACTAGGCCTCTGCGCACTCAGCTGTAGATCCTTCTCCTACTCTATGATCCAAAGACCTGACTCTACACTTCAGATAAGACTCAATTCTTCCTCATTTTTCTATCTATTTCTATTTCTAACTCACAACTTAGAGCTTCACTCTATTTACACAATCCCATGGTCCGCAGACCATGGGTAGATCTCTAAAGCCAACATTACATTACAAAATTGAGGGTGGACAACCCTACGACTCATTTACAACTTCGCGCTCTGTGCCCACAAATTGTAGAGTCTTCATATCAAATTTACATCTTTTGACCAAAATCTGGGCTCTTAGCCCCAAAACTTTCCTTAGGGGATCTCGTGCCCAAAAAAGAGAGGAGAAGCTCCAACACTAGGAGAAGAGGCAAAGGTTGAGGGTCTCATCTACACATCCCCACATTATATATTCTAGCCAATTTAATGTATGTTGAATGTGATTAATGAATAATTTGTTTATATGCCTCTGTGGTTATGTACATATATATCCATATATGATTAATGAGTTGTTGATTTGTGGATAAATTGATTTCTGCCTGGAACTATGGCTATCGCTTTTAATTCTTGTGCATCATTATTTTTTGAAATATGCACTTGGTAAGAATATGAATGTGTCATGGTTGCAATCCTTTATGTCAAATCAATGCTTTGGTGTAAATGTAGTTTGGATCTAAGCTTACATGTATTCACCTATGCATATGGGTGATATATCAAATGCTATATATGTGTTATGACTATGTTTTAAATTAGACCATGTGTCATAGTTATTCATGTGTGTCATTTTTTGTAATATATGGAGTATCTGAATGAGTTCAATGACTACACATGGAATGGCCTTTTCAATAGTGTGTGGTCCTGTAAGTGGGTATACATATATATTCAATGTGTTGATGAATTCCGTGTGAACGATGGTCGAAATCCTTGTTGAAGACTGTGAACTGTGTTGGTATGGGTGGTTGTGCAACATATATATGGCAGGGTGGCCCATGTATGTTGTAGGTTTATATCCCTTGGTGCGTTCATCATTCTATTGAAAAAATATTCTTGATGTTGAATATGAGAGTCTTCATGTGCGCTAAAACATATCGCCATTGTTTTGGGTGTTTTCACGACCTTTTAATTGGGGATTCAGCCCATTAGTTGAGTGGGAGTGTAATCTAAATAAAGAAATGCATGAAGTTGGATAGAATTGAAGAGAGATTGAAGACTACAGAGAATTGACCTTGTAGAGGGTCGAGTTAATTCAACTCACCAGAATATGAAAAGATAGTTTTTGGGGCGCTACGAAATTATTTCGCAGTGGCTATAGGATTTTGACAGTGCTGCAAAATCATTTCACAACAGCTACAAACAACGTTTTACAGTACCGGTATTTTGGTTTTCTGAAACCTGGCTGGCCTACCCATTGCATATTTTGTTGTATGGAATCCTTTGTGAGTTGGATGAGGTGAGAAAAGGATTGGAAGGCATGATAGAGATCTCTGATGGCATTTGTGAAGAAAATCTCCATTCTCTATTGTGATTGTATATTTAGAATTAATTTATGAATTTAGAGAATGTGTTTAGAAAAAAAGTTGTGGGTGTTTATGTGGATTATCATAGGCTATGGGTAGTTGGCATAACATGACTTGTCCCATCAAGTGGTATTAGGGCTCAACTATGTTTTTGTAGGATGTTAGAGCCACAAAACACTTTCAACTTTACATCTCTTGGAGAAAGATACAAGAAGCTCTTGGAGGAAGTGGAGTTTACAACATGTTTAGGAAAGTCTCTATTGAATTGAGATTTTCTGACTGTGTGTTTTGTGCAGATATAGTTGAGAGTGTCTTCCTTGAAGTAGAACCATTTTCTCTTTGGTGATGCAATCAGAACAACAGAGATTAGATAGTGGAGAAGCTTGCATGTTTAAAGACAACTTGACAGTGAAAAGAGGTTGAAGAGAAAAGGAACCTTACAGTAGTAAGTGAGGTGATTGTAGAAGAGTGACATGTTGATATGATCTTCAGAAAGAATAAGTTCATTGGTTGGAGAGGAATTGGTTCAACAAGTAGCGGAAGATGAGATATTGTTATAGATATTATAAAATTGAATATGATGTTTATGCTAATTTGGGTGATTAAAAGAATCATGTTTGCAAGAATAAATTGGTAGTAGCTACCATAGAAAGTATGTTATGTCAAAAGAGAATGTGCAAGAAGAGCACTTGGATGAAGAAATGGTGATAGAACACAACAATAAAACTAAGAAGAGTGAGTAGTATAAGATGCATTAGCCAACAAATTTGAAATCTGAAGAGAAAGTGTGCTTAAGAAGAGGTTCTATTGCAGAGAACCTATAGAAGAGAAGATACCAAGAGGATGATTTGGTATGGGTGTCAAGTTGCAGACTTGTTACAAGAAGGGCTTGTTGCAGTTCAATAGTAGACAAGGAGAACTTAGAAGAGATATAGATGAATATGATTTTTGTTAGTCATAATAGGGGTTCATAAGTCACAAGAAGAAGAAGAAAAGTTCCAAAGTAGTGAAGTGAGAAGGATATGGTTGAGTAGTGGACATCATTCAATCATGTGAAATAGTTTCTACAAGAAATTCAAGATGACGAGAGTTATGAGAAGGAATAATGGTGCTGAACAGGAAGGTCTGCAACAATAAAAGGATGACAACAGTAAGAAGATTTCTGCAGCAACTATTTTGTGTTCAAGTGAGGGTTGAATAAGCAGGTAATGCTATTTTGTTTTAATTAATTGTGAATTCATTTTTTATTACAAATAGAGGTTATGAATGTTTGTAGTTGAGGATGATGGCAAGGAACATTATAATAGAAAGTGAGGAAGAACAAAAAAGTTCTCAGAGGAAGAAGGTGAGTAAATTGCATTGAGGATCCAGAAGAGTAGAGAGTGCTCAGATGAAGATTCCATAGGAAGGAGTCAGCAGAACTACCAGGAGAAGACTAGGCATGGAAGAGCTTACTCTAATATTTAAAAATGGGTTGATGGATTCAACTTGTTGTGGTAGCTTGTGTGTGGTTCACAGTGAGAAAGGATAAGCTCACAGAAGAAAAATATTTTTGACCATTGAAATTCATAGTAAGGGTTCAAAAATAATCCATAGCAGATCAAGTCAAGACAAAGTTGATAGAGAGGTAGGAAAATTTAAACTACAACTAGAGATGATGAGAGGGTTGCTACAGAAAGGTAAGGAAGACCAGGGTTATAGATGGACCCTTCAGAAGATAGTGAAATGGAATTTGTTGTATGTGAAGTCGAGACAAAGATGAAATTCTCATTTTGAGGAAATCTTAAACGAGCTGAGTTACAACTATAGAAGAACAATCTAAGGGTGATGAACACATTTGATGAAGCAGATGAAGATTTGATGAGCAACTAAAGATAACAAATTTTAGCCAAGGACTAAGTTAGATGATGAAATTGACAAAAGGAAGTAGGAAGGTATAGTTGTTTGGATGAAGAGACAACCTATTATGTATTGGCAAGTTTGGAAAATCTAGCAACAATTAAAGCTCAAATTTCTTAGTGAAAGCAGTAGAAGAAGGCACAAGTTGAGTTAAGGATCTGGTGAGAGATTTGTTTTCACTATGCAAGTGATAGTAGAGGAAGTTGAGGATATTTTTAGAAACCTAGAGCAAGGTAGTGCTCGCAAGATTCTAGAGAAGAGAACCAAGAATATGCCAAAAGCCCAAACTCATGAGAAGGTTTGGTAAGGTATCATGTAGCAAGGTGGAGACTTGTTATTACAGAGACATGTTGCAAATCATGAGTTGAGGTTGTCATGAGAAGACTAGATGCATATGACCATGAGGTCATATATTTTTGTACCTTTGGATTCTAATGCAGGTGCATAGATGGGGCATAAAGTTCAAAGAAGATTGGATTAGAGTTCTCCAATATAATGGGATGGTCAATTGGTGATGTGGGAGAGATTTTAAATGTTTGTAGATATTTTCATTAGGATGTGGGTTTTTTTTAATAATTTAGAGGAAATTTTTCCTAATGTAAGTGTAATTTCAGTTTCCCATATTTTGTGAGAAGGGGAAATGAATCATTACTTTTGACTCTTGGTTATCCCATGTAGCTTTCTTTTTAGAGAGGAAGAATGTTTGAGAAGAGTATAGTGTGCAACAGAGGCAGAGTGAAGAAGAATAGAGGGGAAGATCCAGCGCTAGGAGAAGAGGCGTAGGTTGAGGGCCTCGGCTACACATGCCCACATTTTAGATTCATGCCAATTTAATGTATGTTGAATGTGATTAATAAATAATTCTTTTAGGTTCTTTTGTGGTCATGTATTTCTCTATTTGTATATGATTAATGATTTGTTATTCTATGGATAAATCAATTTCTGTCTGGAACTGTGGCTATCGCCTTTTAATCCAGTGATATCTTTTTCAGAAATCCGCACTTAGTAAGATTTTGAATTTGTCATGGTTGTAAGCCTTTATATCAAATCAATTCTTTGGTGTAAATGTAGTTTGGGGCTGAAATTACATGTATTCACCTATGCGTATGGGTCAAATATCAAATTCTATATTTGCGTTGTGACTATGTTTGAAATTAGACCATGTGTTATAGTTATTCGTCTGTGTCATTTTCTGTAATATGTGGAGGTTGTGAATGAGTTGAATGACTGTGCATTGACTGAACTTTTCAATAGAATATGCACACTTGAAAGTGGGTATACATATATTCGATGGGTTGATGAATTCCCTATGAATGATAGTTGAGCTCCCTATTGAATATTGTCAACTGTGTTGAAGACCATGAACCATGTCAGTATGGGTTGTTGTGTATCATATTTATGGAAGGGTGGCCTATGTATGTTGTTGGTTGATACCCTTGGTGCATTGGTCATTCTATTGATTAAATATTCCTGTTGTTGAATATAAGAGTCTTCATGTGTGCTAAAACAAAGCACCATTTTTGGGGGTGTTGGCACGACCTTTTAATTGAGGATTCATATCATTAGTTGAGCGAGAGTGTAATCTAGAGAAAGAAAGGCATGTGAAGTTGTTGATAGCGTTGAAGAGTATTTCAAGACTATGGATAATTTAACTTGTATGAGGTTGAGTCGGTTCAACTCCCTGGAACCCATAGGATTTTGATAGTGCTCCAAAATCATTTCACAACGCCTACAACCATTGTTTTCTAGGAATGTTAGTTTGGGTTTTTGAAGCCTGATTGGCCTACCCATTGCATATTTTATTGGATGGAATCCCTTGTGAGTTGTATAAGGTGAGAAAAGTATTGGAAGGCATCTGAGAGATGTCTCATATCATTTCTGAAGGAAATCTCCATTCTCTATTGTGACTTCATATTTAGAATTAATTGTGGAATTTCGAGAATGTGGTTAGAAACAGAGTTGTGGGTGTTTGTGTGGAGTATCCTGGGCTATGGACAACTTTAGTAACCTGAATTATCCCCATCAAGTGGTATTAGAGCTCAACTATGATTTTGGAGAATGTCAAAGCCATGGAAAGCTTTCAGCTTTACAACTCTTCAAGAAATATACAGGAAGGTCTTCGAGGAAGGAAAGTTTACAGTAGGTTTACGTAAGTCTCTTTTGAATCAAGATTTGTTGAGTGTGGGGTGCTATGCAGACATAGTGAAGACTGTCTATCTTGAAGTAGAATTTATTGCTCTTCGGTGATGTAGTTAGGACAACATAGATTGGATAGTGGATATGCTTGCATGTTTCAAGACAACTTGACAATTAAAAGAGGTTGAAGAGAAAAGGAACCTTATAGTAGTAAATGAGGTGATTGCATGGGAGTGAAGAGTTGATATTCTCTTGTGAAAGAAAAAGTACATTTGTCGGAGAGGAATTAATTTAACAAGTAGTAGAAGATGAGATCTTTCTATAGATGTTATAAAATTGAATATAATGTTTATGCTATTTAGGTGATTAAAAGAATCATGTTTTCAAGACTAAATTGGTAGAAGCTACCATAGTAAGTAAGCTATGTCAAAAGAGAAGGAGAAAGAAAAGCACTTGGATGAAGAAATGGTGATAGAACCCGATAGTAAAACTAAAGGGTGAGTGGTCAAAGATGTAACAACAACTGACTTTCAAAGCTAAGGAGCAAGCATGATCAAGAAGAGGTTCTATTGCAGAGAACCTAGAGAAGAGAAGACACCAAGAGGATGAATTGGTATCGATGAAAAGTCGCGGACTTGTTACAAGAAGGGCTTGTTGTAGCTCACTAGTAGACAAGAAGAATTTAGTAGAGATAGAGATGAAGATGATTATTGTTAGTTATAGTAGGGGTTCATAGGAAAGTCACAAGCAGAAGAAGAAAAGTTCCAAAGAAGTGAAGTGAGAAGGAGATGGTTGCGTTGAGGAAAGAACTCAATCATGTGAAACAATTGCTACAAGAAAGTCAAGGTGACTAGAGTTATGAGCAGAAAGAATGGTGCTGAAGAGGAAGGTCTACAATAATGAAAGGGTGATAGTAGTAGGAAGATTTATGCAGCAGTAGTTATATGTTCAATTGAATATTTAATAAGGAGGTAATGGTATTATGTTTCATCTAATTGTGGATTGATTGTTGATTACAAGTAACAGTGACGAATGTTTTCAGTTGAGGATAATGGAAAGGAACCTTGTAGTAGAAATTGAGGAAGAAAAACAAAGTTCTTAGAGGAAAAAGGTGAGTAAATTGCATGTAGAATATAGAATAGCAGGGAGTTCTTAGATGAAGATTCCAGTTGAAGGAGTCAGAAAAAATACTGGGAGAAAACTAGGAATGGAAAATCTTAGAATGGTATTTACAAACAAGTTGATGGATTCAACTTCTTGTGGTGGCTTATGTGTAGTTCATAGTGGGCAGGGAGAAGCTTATAGAAGAAGAATATTTTTAACTATTAAAATTCATAGTAAAGGTTCATAGAGAAGCCATAGTAGGTCAATTCAGGACTTGCTTGATAGAGAGATAGCTGAAATTAAATTACAATTAGAGATGATGAGAGGATTCCCATAGAATGATAAGGAAGACCAGGGTTACAGATGGACCCTCCGGAAGAGAGTGAAATGGAATTTGTTGTAAGACTTAAATATTTTTACCACATTGCAAAGTGAAAGTAAGATTAATATTATTGATTGTTATAATGTTTTTAATTAAAACATTGGTACATCAACTTCAATTAAGTGAGAGTGAGACTTAAAGCTTTTTACCACAGTAAGATTAATATTATTGATTTTTATAATGTTTTTAATTAAAACATTGGTACATCAACTTCAATTAAGTGAGAGTGAGACTTAAATATTTTTACCACATTGCAAAGTGAAGTTAAGATTAAGATTATTGATTTTTATAATGTTTTAAATTAAAACTAACCATATATGTCGGTTGGTAGTAGCAAAAATGACAAAAAACATGTTGGCAAGCCCTTGTGTATTCATGTGATGGGCACCCAATTCCCCAGACATATCTCACCAGCCAAACTTAAAAGAAATTAAAATAAAACTATCCCATATATATTTTTGCTTTTACATGGTATTAGAGCTACAGGGGTCTCAAGAAGACGCATGAACAATATTTTGCAGGTTTGAAAATCAAAAATCAAAAATTGTTTAGAGATTTGATTTGCATATTAGAATATTGGAGAATTGTCGCAAGTTTTACTACAACTACAAGGTGAAAGAATGAAGTTCCCATCTTTAGCTATTCTTACTCCATATAACTAATTCCAATGGAAGCCATAGATTTTGCTTCACCTCAGAGGAAAAGGCGTGTATCAGTTTGTTATGAATATGTAAGGTTAACATAATTCCTCCATTGAAAAATTCAAATACTTTAATAGGATGGACGAGGCTTTTGGTCTTCTATTGTTGACCATATCACAAGGATTGTGTTTCCATGTGGACACATGCACCACTTCGAATGAAGTTTGGAAAACCTTGGAGAAATTATTTCTAAAGTGGGATGAGATGCGGGCTCATATTCTCGAAAATGAGCTAAATTCCTCAGATACAAACAATTTTGAGAACATTCAGGATTTCTTTAGGAAATTCAAATCAATGCTTCGACAATTATAAAGTTTTGGGATCAATAAATACAAATAGGAAGGTCGATTGATACTTTCTATTTTTTCTAAATTAGTTCCTGAATATGTTATTTTTGTTTCTACATTTCATACAGTTAGACTTGCAACTGTAGATTTTTAATTTTTCATAGGGCTATACTATTCTTTGCTTTAATAATTGCATTTCTTTATTAAAACATTAAATTCACCCCATAACATCATGGCAGTATTCAGATTTACATCATTATTCATCATCATATGCAACTATGTAGAAAGAACAATATCATCATCGTCAATGCAGCATGACATATTAAATGAACAATAGAAGAAAAGCATTCACACATAGAAACACCAGGATTGGTCGGAGACCAGGGAAAAACCTACGATGGGGAAGACCCTTTCAAATTCTTTTTCTTATGATATTGTCATCAAATGATTCAAAAAAAGAGAGTGCAATGATCCATATCTTCATCTATGCAACTAACCGAGAAAAACAACTACAATATCGATAAATGAACCCAGTAAAGATTATACTCAAAAATCCGATTCTAGAGTTTGTAATGGACTGTCAATGTCTGTAGTCAATAGTTGAACCTTGAGGTCATGTTGTGGCCAGCAACAACCCCCCTCGTTCAATCTAGTATCAGCTACGATGCTAGATTGAATGGGGACCCTTAGTTAATGTTTTTGAAAAAACATTGGTTTCTTTCGAAATCGCAAGCATAAGCGTAGGAAAGGTTTCTGAGACAACTTAAGCCTAGACCTGTGTTCATAAAAGCAAATCCTAAGATTGCTTCACAAAAAAGAATCAAAGAGATGCCTTTGTTTCACTTCTAAAAACCAATATGCACATCGCCTCGGTATTAATGAACAACATCACATCGCAATACACTAGCGTCCATAAAGAAAAGCTTCAAAGTCCGCAGATCTGCGATGTTGCGATTGCGCGATCGCATATCGCAGAAATGAGGCTGGGCACGTTGGCAAATATTTGAATCATTGCGATCTGCGATATGGCGATCTGCGATGTTGCGATCACTAACCTTTGCGATCACGCGACATGCGAGGATGCGTTGGCAAGTCATAAAAGCACCTTAGTACGACTCCTTCGCGTACGCCTCCCAAAGAAAATCCACTTACTATAAAATGACTTGGAAATTATGCGCTTTTAATGTTAGTAATGAATTAGTTGTTAGTTATTAAGTGGCATAAAGACGCGTGCCTTAGTGCGGATTTGTTTCACGTAAGGTGGCGTATCTAATCTATCTCTTGCATTTAAAACTCTCCCATCACCTTTCTGATCAATATTTCCATTTTCGTTCGTGACCTGCAGGAGCAAAGTGCGAAGGCAAAACCGAACAGAAACGCTAAGCGAGACGGGGAAGAAGAACAAAGCTCAGAGCTCAGAGACAAGGGAAAAGACCAAAGAGATGGCGCCCCTCTACACAGATACTGCATGCAATAAAGATGTAGGCATCTCAACTTGGGAAGGCATGTATAGGATATTGGAGGAAGAAAATCCGAGAATAATCAAGGTAACTGCTGTTGTCACGAGTGCATCACGTTCTTCAGAGGCATCCCTGGAAGATCTAGCATGTTCTTTCCTCCATAGAATAGCAGCGAGGCCAAAGATCCTGCCATACACAGACATGATCAAATGGATACTAGACGATGCGGAGTTGCACCATAGACAGTTCAAGGTCCAAGGACATAGGCCCGTGGGATCGTTTGCAGCTCAAGACCTGAAGCTCATGTATCATCTACCTGAGCCACAAGCGACCTACAACGCAGAGTTTGTTGAGAAGTTCGCAGCAGAAAATCCGGACCTATCAGACACAACTAAGGAGTGGTCAAGAAGAGATGAGCCATTAAAGAAAGATAAGAACGGTATGTATAGCGCTGGTTCTCTTACTTCTCCATATTGCTTTGCTGCAGCCATGCTCTGTAGAATATTAAGTAAGCCAGATATCAATAAATTTTCACCTGAATGGCTACCGCTGATTGATGTCGCGACTAGCTCTGAGATAGTCGATTGGGCCAAAATCCTTTCTGACACTCTGTACATGGCAGTCCTCCACTACCGTTCTAAGAGATCCTACTCCCAAAGGTTCTATCCGCCTTTTTATTTATCTGCCTATATAATGGATTCTGTTTTTCTTGTGTCGAAATTCCCTACTATGGGTTGGCAATGGACTACCCAGGACCCATTGCCTATTCACGTCTATCATAAAATCTTGTGGGATTCCCAATTCGCCCCCCATTTTTATCAGATTTGTCATTGACTTATGTTGCCCATACATAAGATAATATACGATAAAGACCCCCCAAGGTGCTCTCCCGAGGCACAGATCGATATCATCCACATCGCAAGATGGTTTGGGGAAGAGTGGTTTACATACATCCGAGTTTTTGGAAGCACAACACCTCCACATGTCCTACCCTTGTACATCCCAGATAAATTGTTAGCCCGAGAGATCACATATCAAACTTGTTATGAAGGCGGTTTAACTAAGGACCTAAAGAACAAAAAGAAGGCCATTTGGCCTCAATTCCCAGTCACATGTGGGGCCTTCTCTTTATTTGATGTAGGACACGCTTTTGGCGAGGTGGAGAACATGACGTGTCTCCAACTATTTAAATTTTCACCAAGGCCATTTGACCCAAATAAGGTGGCCCAAGAATTCACAACTAACGTCAGGATAAGTGTGTTCTCTGGGCAAAAAGATCCGTTCGACGATCTCTTTCAAGGCAAGAACTCGCTCGAAGAAGTTTTGCAAGAAGCTCAGTCGAGGCTGTCCCCGGACGACCTCCGGAAATTCAGGTTATATAGAGAAAGAAGGCTAGCTAATGTTCCGCTCGAAACACTGCGAATAGCTACCAGAGAACCCACTCCGAGCATCAACCTCAGTGAACACTCCAACGCCTCTAAATCTGATTCCAGTGCCGTAAAAGAAATATCTCCAGATCCTGAAGAGTCTGTCAACAAAGAAGAGAAGAACGAAGAAATAATCGAGGACATGGCTCAGTCAAGCTTGATGGCTCAGCAGCAAGTTTCCGCCTCGCCACCAGAAGAAGTTCCCCCTCCCATCACCGAAGCACCTCTTGTTACAGTAGAACTAGATAAAGAATGGGAGACCTTCAATGAACTAATTAATCTTGAAGGTCAAGTCCCGAAAACACCTGTGAATAACACACAGGTGGTGCAAGAGGTCTTCTCAACCATAGTTAGTAGTACCACCGAAATGGAGCATCTTTCTATTTCTCCATCCTCAGAACTTCTACTTAGCGTAGAAGAGATCCCTCCACTGGACGTATTCTACAGCCCACAGCACAAGGCAGTTTTAAGAAGACAAAGAAAGAAAAGAAAGCTTGAAAATGCACTATCTCAAAATACTGAACACCTAGATGTCTTGTGGAGAGATCCAAATATCAATCCAACTGACAATCTCACGAAATTGTCTCAGATTGCAGGAGCATATGATTCTACGACTATCGACAAGGCTTCTGAAGTTCAACAACTTCTAAAAGAGTGCGAAAGTCAAATACAATTGCTGCAACAACAGTTGCAACAAGCCAATGAGAACGCTGAAGCCTCCAAGCAGCTTGAAGAGTTACAAGAAAGCTTTCGCCAAATACAGGTGAGCCACCAAAGAAGTATTGAAGAAAAAGAAAAACAGCTGCAGACGGTGCAAGAAATGCATAAGGATGAACCCAAGCTGATGGAGTTTATCTCGGAGTCCATCGGCTTGAACAACCAACTGTCACAGCAACAGGAAGATATGGTCTGCAGAATATCACAGTGGAGGCATTTTTGTGAGCTAAGCGACAAGATCACCAGCCAGGTGGTGGAATTGCGGAATGAATATGACCAGGCAAACAAGAGAGTAACAGAATATCTGGCTTGGCAAAATGACAAGGAAGGGAAAAGAGCAGGGGCACCCAAGATTAATGAGAATCATAAGGAACTGCTATTCAATAAGTGGGACGAACAAATCACACAGGCGGAACAGGCAGCAGAATCAGCGGCGACACAGGCGAGCATACTTATCAACTGTGTGAATGAAAATTTACACAGGGCCAATTTGATTTCAGAGTCCACCCCGGGGTACTTACCGAGTGCGTTACAGTTGGAGGCAGAATGGAAGCAGAAGGCACAGGCAAACGGGAAGACAATTCAGGCATTGGCTAGACTAAACTGGGAAAGTTATTGGACTTACTTAGTTAAGCCCCACAGCCAATGCATGACCATAAGATGCATCATGAACGCGGTCGAGAAAGTAGCGCCAGCTCTTATGGATGTCGTTTTCGCAGCCTAGTTAAGCACAGAAGTCGGCCAACCGACTCTTCTCAAGCCCATGCTTGAAAGCTGCAATTTCAGAGACCAAATTAAGAAGTAATTTCATTTAGAAAGTTGTTTTTTCTTGCTTTTTGTTTTACTGAATTAGAAAAAGGGCGGTCATTTGATAACCGTGTCCTAAATTTTGTAATAATACTATTATTAGGATTAGATAGTAGTATTTCAACCCTTCTCATTGCATTGGAGAAGGGTCCAGAAATTTGTCAAAAACTTATCCTCAAAACATGCACTTCTACACCCTCAGAGGAGGTTTTGATGAATGGAAGGATCGTGATTTATTTATGTTTGTATTTTTAATGTCTGCTACTGATGTTGCACTTCTGTACTCTTGGTAGATGTTAGAAGCAAGTAGAGATAGATCGTTATTGCTTGAAGTCTGTGAGTAAGAATTAGTCATAAATGGTACTTTTATCTCTTGATTAATTCCTGTTTGTATTCCCAGAGCGATATACAGCTGATATTGTTTGCATGTTAATGTATGAACACATGGGTTATCATTTGGCACTTCTGTACGGTGGACTTATCGATTTATGCTTGATATGCGAATGATTTGATTATGCGATATGCTATTCACAACCGTTTTGTTTAACTTCTTAGGCAAAACAGTTCATCTTGAACGGTTTATATTCTTATAATGGCTGAATAATCTTTATTACCAGTTATTGTATGAAATCTTTTTAGATTGCATAATGGAAGAAATATATATCCCGGGTTAGTGTAGATCTTGTGTGTTATTTCCCTTAAATTATAGTAGCTTAGGTTCAAGTTTGCAAGTTAGATTTACATTAGTTGTAGGATGTCTTTAGAACTAACATAAACAAACTCTACACACACACACACATCCCACGCATCGGGAAGCTGGTCCCGTTATCCCCAGTCGGACCCGCTACTCCAAACGGGCAAGGAGCCGCCAACCAGGTTTCGGACCGGGTGGGTATCCCCCTTGTTGTTGACCCGACTTCGGGGCCCACAACATTTCTGGCGCTAGAAGGTGGGCCTGAGCATATTGTCTGTTGGAATGTTTTTAAACTAGAAATCTTGGAAAAGGATGCCTGCTTGCAGGATTCCCATTTGGAGTTGCATCCATGTTCCTACCTCTTCCAAAACTCCACCAGATGTGGTAAGACTACTATCTCAGGTAAAATTCAATGGTGAGAATAATTCTTCTGCATTTCATCACGCCCTGCATTTCATTCAAAGAGTTTTGAGTGCTGATATTCAAAAAATTTACGAAGGCGTTTTATGCAGGATTTTCACTCTTACATTCACAGCAGAAGCTAGAAGATGGTGCAGAAACCTCCCAGTTGCATCAGTCCACAGCTGGGACCAATTCATTAGAGCTTTCATCTTGGAATTTGATTGCTATGAATACGACCAGGTATACGATGAAATCGACCATCTGCGGAAACAAGTCGAGCCCGTAAGGGATTTCAATATATGATTTCATCTTAAATGTCTACAATATGATCTTGAAGATGAACTCACAGATGAAGAATCTTCGGATTATGATGAGTGTTTCCTACCTCCTGTACCTGATCAGACAGAATTTAGCCTAGGAGTTTTGCATGCTCTAACATCAGAAAACGCAGGCGAAAGTACTGAAAGGGAAGGTGCCCTGACATCAGAAGTTGACTTTAATATAAAGTCAGACAACATCATTTCAAAGCAACAACTCCGGTGCCAAGGATAGATCCACCTACTGTTTCTCTTTCAAAAAGTATCGACGAAAAAAGGTATGATCTAAAGCCCGATGCTTATTGTGAATCTGATGAACGAGGTTTATTTGATGATTTTAAATACATTGTTCCGGATCCACATTTTTCTCTTTACCCCGATGTTTTTAGTAATGATGATCTTCTCCCTCATAGTATCAAGTCTATTCCAACAGAGGGTTATTCAAACGAGACATCAATGGGTTTCCGAAATAAAGAGACCACTATATCATAGTCTACAATTCATATCAAGCAAGAGCTGCCTCATCTCCCTTGTCTAAAAACACATAATGAAAAAGAGGAACCTAAGGAAAATTGTAAAGTCTTTCGTGATAGTTGCTTTGATAATTATGATGATATTGAATTGTCGCAAGTAACTCAACTAGGGTCAGATTATAAGAAACATCTTAGATTAGAAACTGTTCTGTCTGACCCTCATCTCAAAGAAAAATCTCATTTGAATAATTTTGCTGTCCGAGACGATGCTCCTATCTACGATTCATATCCAGAGGAGATCTCCATCCTTGATCGCAATCATGATTTAATTCCTGATTCACAGAACCCGGCCAGTTCTTGTGAAAAACACAGAGTTTCAAGTAACTCCCAGACGTGCGACACCACTGTATATATAGATACCCAATCATTTCTTTTTCACTCACTTTCATTTTGTACAAAATCAGACTTATTTTTAAATTTTTAGAACTTTGATAGATTAGATTCTGGCGATTTAAAAACTCTCATTTCAAACGAAATCGCTAAAAACTTAGAGTTAACAATCAACGGGTTACAAGACATCGAGATTAAACAACCTATTTCACAATTCAGCTTGTTATCCTTTCTATTGAGAGATCACCGATTTACAAAAGAGATTCATCCCAATTTTTGTGATCCAATAGTTACTCAGTTGGAGAAAACCTATCATGAGAAGACGAAATCAGACAAGATTCCAACTAAGTTTATGGGTTCCTATTTCCTAGCCAACAATTTCTATCCAAGGGGAATTCAATTCTTTTTACTGATGCTTGGGAGACCCATACGGCTAGGAATAATAATGAATCGCTGGTTCCATTGGAAATATCATTTTTCTTAGTTATTTCCTATTTTTAATTAGAGTAGGAGTAGCGGTAATTTAGATAGGATATTAGTTTTGCTTTCAATAATGATAGGCAAATTCAGTTGTATTCTCTACATGACCCTAGATAATAATTGCCTATCCCAAATAAAGTTTGTTCTGGCTAAACAGTATTTGACCTTTACTCAAGAAACCTTGTCTCTGGTAAAGATTTTGGAATTTCAGCTCTTGTGAACAGCTAATCTGATGGGAATCCGGTCTTTATTGTTAATAGATCTTTAACCCAGAGATGATGTTGAAGTTCAAACTCGGAAAATTTTAAAGAAAACTATCTCAGTGAGGAATTCGTTTTAGATCAGTACAATAAAAGGTATCAATATTAGAATAAAGATTCTCTGTGAAAACAACCATTATCAAAAGTAGCCCTATCATTGTCGTCCAGAACTTTCTTAAGGAAAGAGAATTTGAATTCCTCCCTGCTAAAGGAAAATGCAACATTCAGAGGAATGGCCTAGAAATATGCCATATCTCAAAGAATAAGAGGTCTCATCACGATCCGACTTATCATAATCACAGATATTATAACTTGCTGACTTTGCCAAAACTGTCTACCAAAATAGGGCAACGACTCAAGATCGTTGCGATCGAAAGACAAGGGGTCTCATCACGAGCCAGCTTGTTCAGCAAAAGTATAAATCAAATGAATGACTGTGTCATAATTTGGCCACCAAACCAAGACATTGTTCTTTAGAGAATAAAAAGAAAAAGCATCAAGAAAGGGATAATTCTTCTGAAAAAGTTGCAAAAAACCAGAAGCAGGATAAAGGATCATTCTTGGATAATAGGTAACCCTGTCGAGGCTATGGACGCCTGCTGGCAGCAGTGGCTCTACCTACGACAAGGGGGCATTCTTAAAGAAGGGTTGATACATAGAGGACACTTTATTTTGTGTTTTACAAGACCAAGTAATAACTGATCTAAACTCGAAGACAACCTGAGAAGGCAAGTAATTGGAATAGAATGGGGCTAAAACAAAACATCATTGACGCTTTGAAGTATTGTTTGTTTTTATCTTTTTCTAATAAAGTTCGAATTCCCGGAGGAAATTTTTTGAAGAGCCTGAAAATGTCAATAGAAAAAGAGCAGAGATAACTGGTTCTCCCAAGTGAATCGCCAATTGTTGTGGCCAGCAACAACCCCCCTCGTTCAATCTAGTATCAGCTACGATGCTAGATTGAATGGGGACCCTTAGTTAATGTTTTTGAAAAAACATTGGTTTCTTTCGAAATCGCAAGCATAAGCGTAGGAAAGGTTTCTGAGACAACTTAAGCCTAGACCTGTGTTCATAAAAGAAAATCCTAAGATTGCTTCACAAAAAAGAATCAAAGAGATGCCTTCGTTTCACTTCTAAAAACCAATATGCACAACGCCTCGGTATTAATGAACAACATCGCATCACAATACACTAGCGTCCATAAAGAAAAGCTTCAAAGTCTGTAGATCTGTGATGTTGCGATCACGCGATCGCATATCGCAGAAATGAGGCTGGGCACATTGGCAAATATTTGAATCATTGCGATCTGCGATATGGCGATTTTCGATGTTGCGATCACTAACCTTTGCGATCGCGCGACATGCGAGGATGCGTTGGCAAGTCATAAAAGCACCTTAGTACGACTCCTTCGCGCACGCCTCCCAAAGAAAATCCACTTACTATAAACTGACTTGGAAATTATGCACTTTTAATGTTAGTAATGAATTAGTTGTCAGTTATTAAGTGGCATAAAGACGCGTGCCTTAATGCGGATTTGTTTCACGTAAGGTGGCGTATCTAATCTATCTCTTGCATTTAAAACTCTCCCATCACCTTTCTGATCAATCTTTCCATTTTCGTTCGTGACCTGCAGGAGCAAAGTGCGAAGGCAAAACCGAACAGAAACGCTAAGCGAGATGGGGAAGAAGAACAAAGCTCAGAGCTCAGAGACAAGGGAAAAGACCAAAGAGATGGCGCCCCTCTACACAGATACTGCATGCAATAAAGATGTAGGCATCTCAACTTGGGAAGGCATGTATAGGATATTGGAGGAAGAAAATCCGAGAATAATCAAGGTAACTGCTACTGTCGCGGGTGCATCACGTTCTTCAGAGGCATCCCTGGAAGATCTAGCATGTTCTTTCCTCCATAGAATAGCAGTGAGGCCAAAGATCCTGCCATACACAGACATGATCAAATGGATACTAGATGATGCGGAGTTGCACCATAGACAGTTCAAGGTCCAAGGACATGGGCCCGTGGGATAGTTTGCAGCTCAAGACCTGAAGCTCATGTATCATCTACCTGAGCCGCAAGCGACCTACAACGCAGAGTTTGTTGAGAAGTTCGCAGCAGAAAATCCGGACCTATCAGAGATAACTAAGGAGTGGTCAAGAAGAGATGAGCCATTAAAGAAAGATAAGAACGGTATGTATAGCACTGGTTCTCTTACTTCTCCATATTGCTTTGCTGCAGCCATGCTCTGTAGAATATTCGGTAAGCCAGATATCAATAAATTTTCACCTGAATGGCTACCGCTGATTGATGCTGCGACTAGCTCTGAGATAGTCGATTGGGCCAAAATCATTTCTGATACTCTGTACATGGCAGTCCTCCACTACCATTCTAAGAGATCCTACTCCCAAAGGGTCTATCCTTTATTTATCTGCCTATATAATGGATTCTGTTTGTCTTGTGTCGGAATTCCCTACTATGGGTTGGCAATGGACTACCCAGGACCCATTGCCTATTCACGTCTATCATAAAATCTTGTGGGATTCCCAATTCGCCCCCCATTTTTATCAGATTTGTCATGGACTTATGTTGCCCATACATAAGATAATATACAATAAAGACCCCCCAAGGTGCTCTCCCGAGGCACAGATAGATATCATCCACATCGCAAGATGGTTTGGGGAAGAGTGGTTTACATACATCCGAGTTTTTGGAAGCATAGCACCTCCACATGTCCTACCCTTGTACATCCCAGATAAATTGTTAGCCCGAGAGATCGCATATTAGACTTGTTCTGAAGGCGGTTTAACTAAGGACCTAAAGAACAAAAAGAAGGCCATTTGTCCTCAATTCCCAGTCACATGTGGGGCCTTCTCTTTATTTGATGTAGGACACGCTTTTGGCGAGGTGGAGAACGTGACGTGTCTCCAACTATTTAAATTTTCACCAAGACCATTTGACCCAAATAAGGTGGCCCAGGAATTCACAACTAACGTCAGGATAAGTGTGTTCTCTGGGCAAAAAGATCCGTTCGATGATCTCTTTCAAGGCAAGAACTCGCTCGAAGAAGTTTTGCAGGAAGCTTAGTCGAGGCTGTCCCCGGACGACCTCCGGAAATTCAGGTTATATAGAGAAAGAAGGTTGGCTAATGTTCCGCTCGAAACACTGCGAATAGCTACCAGAGAACCCACTCCGAGCATCAGCCTCAGTGAACACTCCAACGCCTCTAAATCTGATTCCAGCGCCGTAAAAGAAATATCTCCAGATCCTGAAGAGTTTGTCCACAAAGAAGAGAAGAACGAAGAAATAATCGAGGACACGGCTCAGTCAAGCTCGATGGCTCAGCAGCAAGTTGCCGCCTCGCCACCAAAAGAAGTTCCCCCTCCCGTCACCGAAGCACCTCTTGTTACAGTAGAACTAGATAAAGAATGGGAGACCTTCAATGAACTAATTAATCTTGAAGGTCAAGTCCCAAAAACACCTGTGAATAACACACAGGTGGTGCAAGAGGTCTTCTCAACCATAGTCAGTAGTACCACAGAAATGGAGCATCTTTCTATCGCTCCATCCTCAGAACTTCTACTTAGCGTAGAATAGATCCCTCCACTGGACGTATTCTACAGCCCATAGCACAAGGCAGTTGTAAGAAGACAAAGAAAGAAAAGAAAGATTGAAAATGAACTATCTCAAAATGCTGAACACCTAGATGTCTTGTGGAGAGATCCGAATATCAATCCAACTAACAATCTCACGAAATTGTCTCAGATTGCAGGAGCATATGCTTCTGCGACTATCGACAAGCTTTCTGAAGTTCAGCAACTTCTAAAAGAGCGCGAAAGTCAAATACAATTGCTGCAACAACAATTGCAACAAGCCAATGAGAACGCTGAAGCCTCCAAGCAGCTTGAAGAGTTACAAGAAAGCTTTCGCCAGATGTAGGTGAGCCACCAAAGAAGTATTGAAGAAAAAGAAAAACAGCTGCAGACGGTGCAAGAAATGCACAAGGATGAACCCAAGCTGACGGAGTTTATCTTGGAGTCCATCGGCTTGAACGACCAACTGTCACAGCAACAGGAAGATATGGTCTGCAGAATATCACACTGGAGGCATTTTTGTGAGCTAAGCGACAAGATCACCAGCCAGGTGGTGGAATTGCGGAATGACTATGACCAGGCCAACAAGAGAGTAACAGAATATCTGGCTTGGCAAAATGACAAGGAAGGGAAAAGAGCAGGGGCACCCAAGATTAATGAGAATCATAAGGAACTGCTCTTCAATAAGTGGGACGAACAAATCACACAGGCGGAACAGGCAGCAGAGTCAGCGGCGACACAGGCGAGCATACTTATCGACTGTGTGAATGAAAATTTACACAGGGCCAATTTGATTTCAGAGTCCACCCCAGGGTACTTACCGAGTGCGTTACAGTTGGAGGCAGAATGGAAGCAGAAGGCACAGGCAAACGGGAAGACAATTCAGGCATTGGCTAGACTAAACTGGGAAAGTTATTGGACTTACTTAGTTAAGCCCCAAAGCCAATGCATGACCATAAGATGCATCATGAACGCGGCCGAGAAAGTAGCGCCAGCTCTTATGGATACCGTTTTCGCAGCCCAGTTAAGCATAGAAGTCGGCCAACCGACTCTTCTCAAGCCCATGCTTGAAAGCTGCAATTTTAGAGACCAAATGAAGAAGTAATTTCATTTAGAAAGTTTTTTTTTCTTGCTTTTTGTTTTACTGAATTAGAAAAAGGGCGGTCATTTGAGAACCGTGTCCTAAATTTTGTAATAATACTATTATTAGGATTAGATAGTAGTATTTCAACCCTTCTCATTGCATTGGAGAAGGGTCCAGAAATTTGTCAAAAACTTATCCTCAGAACGTGCACTTCTGCACCCTCAGAGGAGGTTTTGATGAATGGAAGGATCGTGATTTATTTATGTTTGTATTTTTAATGTCTGCTGCTGATGTTGCACTTCTGTACTCTTGGTAGATGTTAGAAGCAAGTAGAGATAGATCGTTATTGCTTGAAGTCTGTGAGTAAGAATTAGTCATAAATGGTACTTTTATCTCTCGATTAATTCCTGTTTGTATTCCCAGAGCGATATACAGCTGATATTGTTTGCATGTTAATGTATGAACACATGGGTTATCATTTGGCACTTCTGTACAGTGGACTTATCGATTTATGCTTGATATGCGAATGATTTGATTATGCGATATGCTATTCACAACCGTTTTTTTTAACTTCTTAGGCAAAACAGTTCATCTTGAACGGTTTATATTCTTATAATGGCTGAATAATCTTTATTACCAGTTATTGTATGAAATCTTTTTAGATTGCATAATGGAAGAAATATATATCCCGGGTTAGTGTAGATCTTGTGTGTTATTTCCATTAAATTATAGTAGCTTAGGTTCAAGTTTGCAAGTTAGATTTACATTAGTTGTAGAATGTCTTTAGAACTAACATAAACAAACTCTACACACACACACATATCCCACGCATCGGGAAGCTGGTCCCGTTATCCCCAGTCGGACCCGCTACTCCAAACGGGCATGGAGCTGCCAACCAGGTTCCGGACCGGGTGGGTATCCCCCTTGTTGTTGACCCGACTTCGGGGCCCACAACAGGTCACTAAGAAAAATCTTTGGATGACTTAAATTTCATCTTTTAGGTCCTAGTCGCATGAAGGAGGTGTCATGTGAGCGACTATGGCTTCCCATTGTCTCCCTTAAGCCTGGAATGTGAGCGACTGGGGTCAGATATTGATCCAGGTGGATGTTGGTGGCCACCTACATATTCCACTTGGACCCCCACCACTGTCTCTTTCAGTTTTTTAGTTTCCTTATTTGTAGCACAATTTACTATTTTTGGCAGTTTTTTGGGTCTTGGACTTTTGGAGACATTTTGAGGCCCTAAATGACATTTTTTGGGAAACCTAGGGCCAACGTGAAACCTTTGACTAATGTTTTCCACTCGAAATTTTTAGTTCTTAGATATGTCTTTTTAACAAGGTATTGTGTGCATCAAACAGTAATTGCATGCCAAAGTTATGACCTCGAGAAGTTGATGTACCAATTTACCCAAACAGGGCCCATAGTTTGGCGCTTCATTTCCTAGGGTTAGATTTTTGGATGATTACGGTTTTCCATTGTTTCTCAATAATAAATAGGCCTTCGAGCCTCATTGTAACAGAGTTCAGAGGCATGTAGCCACCACATCTCTTCTCAGAGATAAGCTACCATCGCTTGAGCCAGTCTTATTTCCATTTTATTTCTAATCATATTTCAGTATTTGATATTAATGAAATGAAGTGTTATTTCTATTGCATATTTGTATTTATGTTTATATCTATAATTTTTTGCATCCCTGTTTAAATTCGGATCAGTGGTATCAGAGCAGTCTTCTCTTTCTCTATTTTTCTTTGCATGTCCACAATGAGGTCAAGATATAAGGAGTCAGGGCTTGAACTAGTCGAACCTTTGCAAGACTAGCCTCACAAATCCCAATGGCCACCCATGGTGGAAGAAAATGAAGATGAGGAAGAAGGAGATACTATCAAAATATTGCTCGAAGAAGCCCTCAAATGATAAAGGAATGCGATGATGGACAAATTTTCTAAGATCCTTCAGCGGCTACCCAAGGGCAACGCATCTACTTCCAACAGATACTCTGGAAGCGCCACACCCTTTAAGGTACAAGTTAACTTTGACATTCTCATATTTGAGGATCACATAGATGCAGATGCCATAGATAAATGGTTAAATCTTCTAGAAGGATATTTTTATTTTCATGATTTTTCTAGCCAGGAAAGGATTACTTTTTCTCTTCTCAAATCTGCTCCCCACATCAAGGACTAGTGGGAAACCTACTGCGAGCAGAAGGATGAAAGTACACCTTCACTATTTTCGGCTACACCCACTTGGGATTTGTTTTGAGACGCCATCAAGGAGCAGTACTACCTTGTCAGGAGCTATGAGGATAAATACATAAAGTGGACTACATTGTGGCAGTGAAGGGACCAAGACGTGCCAGAGTTTACCATTGTTTTTCATGCCCTTCGCAAGAAGTTGGGTATGAAAAATTCTAAGAAACATTTTGTACTTAAGTACCATGACTGCCTACACAAGTACATCTAGAATGAGATGTAGTTCCTAGACATCTCCTCACTCGGCACAATGTATCGATACACTATCAATATTGAGAAGAACCTTAAGTAAAAAAAGTGATACTTTGGATCTGTGAATTCGAAGCAAGGGAAATGCACCCCCAAACTACAGAGCAAAGGGAAAAACTAAGGTGGGGCGACCAAAGATAACTAGTCGAAGCCGTAAGAAAATAATAACACCATGAAGACAAATAATGACATGGGAAAGTGGTGTGAGTTCCATAAGAGATCCACTCACAATAGAAGTGAGTGTCGGGCCAAGCAGGCACTGGTGGCTGAGTTGAAGGCTTCTGAGTCTGACACATGTTTTGAATCTGAGTCACAACCTGACAAGGGGAATGACAAAGGGAAGAAGATCATTGACATGAAGCCTAGTACCACAGTGTAGATTGAGCCTGAAGATCCAGAAGAGGGGGAACGCCTATTCCACTCACATATGTTGGTGAAGGGTTCTCCACTGTATTTCATTATCGACAACGGGAGCCAAAAGAACCTCAGTTCAACAAAGGTCATGAAGTGTCTGAGCCTAATAACTACAGCACATTCATAGTCGTACACCATCGGGTGGCTTCACCAAGGACGAGATCTTCGCGTCAGCCAGTAGTGCTGCCTTCCCTACATCATCAAGCCCTTCACGGATGAGGTACCGTGTGATGTTTCTCCTCTTGAATTTTGTGATGTATTGTTATGATAACCATACTTCTGGGAGTGACATGATATATATGAGTTTGGATCTCACTTTTTTATTATCTCTTTGGGTACTAAGTTATACAGGATACCGGAGGTGGCCCGACCTATTGCCATCTCTTTTATCTCTTCTATGCAATGGAGTAAGGTCATCTTCTAAGCTAGGAAATTTGTTTCTTTTTTATTCGCTCTAAAAGTAAGGGGAAGATCGTAACTACGACCATGGCCCCAAGGAAGGGTTTCTCCAAGCAGCAGAAGCAGGTGGATGTAGTCATGGAAGAATACAAGGACATGTTTGTAGGTTTTAACCCCTTACAGAAATTACATGCACATGAATTCTAAGAATAGAAAATAAACAATGTGAGAGCATAACACATAAAACACACATACATAGAGATTTTCCCCTGGATCCCAAAACCGAGACTACCAGCTTGATTTTCGATTATGTTACTTGCAATGTTATAATACATATTTATACATGCCGAAGCATCCAATACCATGGACTGAAAACCATCGCATCCAAAACCATGGACCGAAAACCATCACGTCCAAAACCATGTGAGAAAACCATGCACAAAACCATAGCTAGGTCTGCCCAACCTAATATAGGGTCCAAAAAAAACTTCCCTAGGGGGCTTTCCCGGACACTGTAAAGCAGGGCTAATCGCCCCACTCAAACCCCTTGGACAGGGGGGGCTGCTACCCCCCCGTGACCCCCCCACTGCGCAATTGGCGCAACGAAGCGGGGGCTCCGCCCTCGGCTAACTATGTAGGCTAGTCGTGGAGAGAATATAACAAAACCCAACATTCCCCCACTTTTTGTTTTCTTTCCACATGAGTCCATGGGAGAGCTTAGTGATTTATCCAAAACTGCAATGCCCGTTGTTTTTCTACACCAAGAGAACTTCTTAGAGCTCACAAATTTTGTCAATCCATTTGTAGTATTCTACAAAATGTCCATCTTTACTAGCAACACCTTTTTGTCTTCTATCATATCCCTCACAAAGTGATACTGAACATCAATTTTCTTTGTCTTTGAATGATAAGCAGGGTTATTTTCCAAGAAAATTGCACTTTGGCTGTCACAATCTATCCTTATAGCTCCCTGTATGAACCCCATACTTGAACACAATCACTGCAACCAAATTGCTTTCTTGCTTGCATGGGTGGTTGCCATGTATTCTACCTCTGTAATTGATAGTGCCACTACAGATTGTTTCTTACTCATCCAAATGACTACACCTAGAAATAGGTTAAACACATACCCACTTGTAGATCTTCTATGATCCAGATCTCCAGCCCAGTCTACATCAACAAAGCCACAAATATCCAACACTCTGTACAATCCTGGTCTTCCTTGGTAGCACAAGTCATAATCACTAGTGCCATGCAAATACCTGAAAACTTGCTTCGTTGTTATCCAGTGCTCCGTCCCTGGTTTTGACATAAACCTGCTCAATACTCCCACTACATGTGAAATGTGTGGTCTAGTACAGACCATCACATACATTAGCCTACCGACTGCACTTTCATATGGAACACAGGACATGTCCTTTTCCTCTTCTTGTATCTTGGGACACTGTTCAGTAGATAAATTTACACCTACAGGAATAGGAACCTTCACTGGTTTACTATCCTGCATATTAAACCTTTGCAATATTGTCTCAACATACTTCCTCCGGTTTAACCAGAGCTTCCTCTTTGCCCGATCTCTTTTAATTTCCATGCCCAAAATATAGTTTGTAGCACCAAGATATTTCACGTTGAATTTGGAGGACAATTAGGTCTTCAAATCCTGGATAATTTCTTTGTCATTTCCAACCAGCAAGATATCATCCACATATAAGACTAGATAAATAAGACGGTCACCAATTAATTTAAAATATACACAGTGATTTGCTTTTCTTCTGGTGAAACCAAGTCCCTTTATAAATGTATCAAATTTCTAATATCACATCCTTGGTGACTATTTTAACACATATAGAGACTTCTTTAACTTGCAGACCAGTTCTTTCTTACCCTTCACCACAAAGCCTTGAGGTTGCTTCATGTAGATCTCCTCTTCTAGATCCCCATGAAGAAATGTTGTCTTCAGATCCATCTGTTCTACCTCAAAATCAAAAGTAGTAGCAACAGATAAAAGTAATCTAATAGAATCTACCTTGGCAATAGGAGAAAAAATATCACCAAAATCAATTCCCGGCACCTGGGAATAACCTTTTTATACCAACTAGGCTTTGTATTTCTCCACCTTTCCTTCTGAATTTGTCTTATTCTTGAACACCCATTTGCTGCCAATGGGTTTCCTTCCAGCTGACAACTCCACCAGATCCCAAGCCTCATTTTTGTGCAAAGATGCCGTTTCATCAACCATGGTCTCTTTCCAAAGTTTTCTAGATTCCTCTAAATCTACTGCTTCCTTCACAGTTTTGGGATCATCATTAGTAATAGATAAAGCAAAATTTGAATAGAAAGTAGATGGATTATACCTTTCTGGCTACTTTCTTTCTCGAACTGATCTTCTCACACCCGGAGTTTCTGGCTCTTCATCTTCTGATTCCTCCTCCGCTGTAGAGTCTGATTCTTCCTCCTTAAGCTCAAACTCTGTCTTCTCAGGTTCCTTTGGTTGGACTTCATGTTTAATAACATATTTCACCTCTCTGAACACCACATCTTGGATGTACACAACATTCCTTGTTACTGGGCTCCAAAGCTTATACCCCTTTAAACCATCCTTATACCCAATAAAGATGCACTTTTCAGATTTACTATCCAACTTGGTTCTTTTCTCCTTTGGAACATGTACATATGCATCACATCCAAATACACTCAAATGTGAAAAAGAGGGTTTCATACCAGTCCATACCTCTTGTGGAGTATTATCCTCCAACGCTGATGAAGGTGATCTATTGACCAGGTAACATGTTGTCTCCACTGCCTCTACACAAAATTCTTGTCCTAACCCGACACCACTGAGCATGCTTCTTTCCCTTTACATAAATGTCTTGTTCATTCTTTCTGCAACTCCATTTTTCTTAGGTATGTATGGAGTATTATTTTGTCGTGCTATACCACACTTCTTACAGAATTCTTAAAATTCCTTACTGCAAAACTCTCCACCGTTATCTGACCTCAACACCTTTATCTTCTTGTCTGTATTGTTTTCCACCAGAGCCTTAAATTCTTTAAACCTATCAAAGACTTCAGATTTATTCTTAATATATCAATGTATTCCTTGAGAAGTCATCTATAAATGATACATAGTACATAGACTTACCCAGTGATGGAACCTTCATAGGTCGAAACACACCACTATGCACAAGCTCTAATATTTTTTTCTCCCTCTTACCACCAGAGGGGAAACTCACCCGATTCTGCTTCCCATATACGCAATTTTCACAAAAATCAAAATCTAGAGAGATATTACTCATACCTTCTACCATACCTTTACCATGAAGTATTCCAAGGCCCTTATCTCCAATATGTCCAAGCCTTTGATGCCACAACATGGTCTTCTCTCTAGAGACCACTAGATTTTCTGCTCCACTTTCAGGAACCACAGAACTATTACACCCATCAACAACAGTGCTACCTTACAGCTTGTACAGAGTTCCAATCTAAACTCCCCACATCAATACCAGTGCTCACTTAACCATCTTGCAGGTGTCCTTCTTGAACACTATTTTTACACCTGCATCATTCAGTTTTCTTACGAAAATCAGATTTCTAGCCAATGCAGGAATATGCAGAACACGCGGAAGTGTTCTAACCCTTCCACCTTGAAACTTCAACTTTAATTTTCTGCGACCAACAATTCTATCCTTCTTGTCATCCCCAAAGAAGACATCACCACCATCATACTTCTCATACTCGCAGAACCACTCTCTATGGGGAGTGAAGTGAAAGGATGCACCTAAGTCAATCAACCGTGCCTCATGATCTACATGTGCACTTGAAGAAGCCAAGTACACATCCCCACCTTCATCTGAGGTGGTTTTCGCCTCTGCATAAGGAGCATCATCAGATCCCTTTCCTTTGTCAGGAGTTTTAGATTTATAGTCCCTTTTGTAGTGCCCTTCCTTTCTGCATTTCCAGCACACCACCTTTATAGGTTTTCCTAGAGATTTAGATCTCCCTCTAGATTTAGATCTCCCACTCGATGACTGATTTTTGTTTCTATTCTGGGACCATCCTCGTACACACAAGGCATCACAATTCTGGCTCTCCATATTTTTCCATCTCATCTCCTCCGTCAGCAAGGATGAGACTATCTCATCAAATTGCAAGGCAGTTACGTTGCTACCTATTGCAATAACCAGAGCATCCCACGAATCTGGTAGAGAACACAAAAAACTGATGCACTTATCTTCATTTGAAATTTTAATATCAACAGATAATAACTGACATACCACAATATTAAATGCGTTAAGATGATCTGTCGTCGAGTCTCCACCTTTCATCCTCATGTTATACAACTTTTTTCGTAGGAACAGTTTATTAACGAGAGACTTAGATTGGTTCAAAGTCCCTAACTTGTCCCAAAAAGCCTTCGCCATAGCTTCCCCTGATACATTTAGCGATACTGAATCTAAGACACATAATCGTATTTTTTTCTTTCCCTTCCTATCCAACTTTTTCCATTCTTCATCGAACACTCTTGTTGGTTTAGTACATGGATCTACCGCGATCCATTGATCTTTATCCACCAACAGATCCTCCATCTTTAGGTTCCATAACTCAAAAATCTAACCATTAAATCTCTCGATCTCTATCTTTCCACTACTCACCATCTTCTTTCACCACCAAAATTGATCCCGCAGACCTCCCACTGAAAAGGATCTACCACAGGCCCGAGCAAAACCCCTCAACAATAAAGGCGTCCCCTTGAAGCCAAGCCAACTCTGATACCAAATGTAGGTTTTAAACCCGTAAAGAAATTACCTACATATGAATTCTAAGAATATAAAATAAATAATGCGAGAGCATAACACATAAAACATATATACATAGAGATTTTCCCCTGGATCCCAAAAGCAGGACTACCATCTTGATTTTTCATTATGTTCCTTTCAATGTTACAATACATATTTATACATGTCAAAGCATCCAATACCATGGATTGAAAACCATAACGTCCAAAACCATGGAACGAAAACCATCACATCCAAAACCATGGAACAAAAACCATCTTGTCCAAAATCATGTGCGAAAACCATGCACAAAACCATAGGTAGGTCCACCGAACCTAATATAGGGTCCAAAAAATTTTTCCCCGAGGCATTGCCCTAGAACACGCGGAGGGGGGCTAACCACCCCCCTCAAACCCTCTGGGTAGGGGGGGTTGTTCCCCCCCCCGGTGATCACCCTACTACGCAATCGGTGCAATGAAGGGAGGGCTCCGTCCCCCCTATAACCCCCCAGATATCTATGTAGGCTAGTCGTGAAAAGAATATAACACAACCCAACAATGTTCTCCTCACCCATAGGGGTACCCTTGCATTGTCAGGTCAAGCATTCAATTGATCTAAATCCCGAAGCACCTTTGCCCAATGGGCCAATATATCATCACTCCATTTTGGAGAATGAAGAGATCAAGTGGTAAATCTAGGAGTGTTATAAAAAGGGCACATCTGACCAAGTTCCTCACCTTGTGGGAGCCCGATTGTACTGGTACGGAAAAAAGACAAAACTTGGAGGCTCTGCATTAATTATCAAGCATTAAACAAAATCACTATCAGGAAAAGGTATCCAATCCCACAGATTGATTACCTACTAGACCAACTCAAGGGGGCCAAGTATTTCAGCAAGATCGATCTGAAGTCTGGTTATCACCATGTCCTAATAGAGCCCACATATGTATGGAAGACCACCTTTAAATCCAAGGAAGGTCTTTTTGAATGGTTTGTTATTCCCTTCGGGTTGACAAATGCCCCCGCTACTTTTATGAGGCTAATGGATGACATCTTGCAGCCCTTCACCAACTCGTTCACGGTGTTTTATCTCGACGACATCCTCATCTTCAACAAGAGTTGGGAAGAACACTTGCAACACATTCGTTAGGTCCTTCAAACCCTTTGGCATCACAAACTGTGTGCCAACTTGGATAAATGCACCTTTCGCATGAGCAAGGTCCAATATTTGGCGTACATCATAGATGAGCATGGCATGCATGTGGACTCGACCAATACCCAAGTCATTTGGGATTGGCTAGCCCCGACCACTCTAATGGAGCTTCACAACTTTTTAGGCCTTGAAAATTTTTATTGGAGATTCGTGTTGGGATTCTCCCATATCACTTGGCCTTTGAGTCAAATTACTAAGGGCCGAGTAAAAGTAAAGCTTTCCTGGTCCAAGTTAGAACATAAGGCATTTGCTGAGTTGAAGCATGGCCTCTACTCTGCACGAGTACTCACACTCCAAACCAACAGTAGCCACTTGAAATAGAGACAAATGCCTCACACTATGCTATTGGTGCAGTCCTCACCCAATACCAACCTGCAATGGCCTATCATAGTGAGACACTTTTTGATATAATTTGAAAGAACCCCACCTTAGATAAGGAAATGTATTCCATCGTGCAGGCTTGCCGACCATGGAAGCACTACATTCTGAGGAAGGAGATGGTCATCCACACTGATCACCGACCTCTTAAGTTTATACAGACAGGGGAAGTTGCAAAGCAATCGCCATCACAAGTGGTCTACATATATGAAAAAATTCCACTTGAACATTAAATACAAAAAGGGAAACATGAATTATTTTTTTGACTACCTTAGCCGACCCCCAGTTGCAGCACTAACTATTGTTGTCAACTCTTGTGGTCACAAGACCTATGGGTGCCCACAAATATACAAAAGTGATCCATCATTCAATTCCACATACCAGATGCTAGTAGATGGGAAGCAAGTTCTTGACTTCCACCTCCATGATGCATTATTATGCTACCTAGGCCACATTTTTGTTCCTTCAAGTGAGCATGCGAAACTGATTTGGGAGGCTCACGATAGTCAAATCACAAGACACTTTGTGGTGGAGAAAATTGTGGTTATAGTACAAAATTACTTCTATTGTCCCAAACTCCAACTAGATGTTGGGAAATATATCAAATTCTACAATGCTTGTGCCATTGCGAAGCCATCCATTAAGAAGAAAGGCCTATACACTCCTCTACCTACTCCTAACCAGCCATGGAAATCCATCTCCATGGACTATATATCTGGCCTCCCTTCTACCAAACATGGTAATGATTGTGTGTTTGTGGTCATGGATAGATTTTCTAAGATGGCTATGTTGGTGGCCTCCAAGAAGAGTATCACCGCAAAGGACACTGCCAAACTCTTCTTTGAGTGAGTATGGGTACATTTTTGGATCCCACAAACCATTATATCAGATCGGGATAACTGTCCTTGAGCACATTCTGGTCAAGCCTCGAGACACTATTGGACACCAAGTTGACTGCCTTCCATCCCCAGACTGATGTCTAGACACAGGTCATCAATAGGACGATAGTGCACATACTCCGCATGTACAACTCAAAGAATCCACAAACCTAGAATGAGAGTCTTCCATATGTGCAACATAGTTCTGATAGAGATCTCCATAGCTCGATTGGTTGCAGTCTCTTTCAAGTGGGTCTAGGATTTCAACCATTGTGTCTGATTGATGTTTCCATGCTGCGCATGACTACATAGACATAATCCACACATGTATTTCCCGAGGCTAATAAAGAGACCAGATTTATTGAATGCATCCAACACATCTACCAGTAGGTTCACGACATCTTGGAGAAGTTAAATGCCAAGTACAAATAATGACATGATCAACATCAGGTGCCACACAAGTTTCAGGTGGGTGAAAAAGTTTGGTTGCATTTGCAGAAAGAACGTCTTACCAGACCCCATCAGAAGCTCAGACCACTCCGATATTTCCTTACACTGTTACCAAGGTTGCGGGAGACAATTATTTCGAGCTAGCATTCCCCCATTCCTTGTCATGTACCCAGTGTTCAATGTGGACCGCCTTCGACCATACTTCCCACCATTACTGGAATCATCATACATTGAAGAACAACTCACACTAACAGAGTTAAACCCAGATTTCATGAAACATGTCACAACTGATCGGATTATGCACACGCAGGTCAAGAACACTTGCTAACAGAAGATCCAACTATATTGGGTTGTCAAAGCTGGCCAACTACTGCACCAAGGCAAGTGGCTCACCAGGGACCAAGTTCAGCAAAAGTTTCCCCATCTCATGGAGGCACTCAACGCAATGGGGACCATTGCTTCCTAAGCAGGGAGTACTAATCTAGGTGGATGTTGGTGGCCAAATACCTATTCCACTTGGACCCCCACCATTGTCTCTTTCAATTTTTTAGTTTCCTTAGTTGTAGTACAATTTACTATTTTTGTCAGATTTTCGGGTCATAGACTTCCAAAGCTATTTTGAGGACCTAAATGCCATTTTTTGGGAAAATCAGGACCAACATGGGACATTGACCAATGATGGGCACTCAAAAGTTTTATTACTCGGATAGATCTTTCTAATAAGGTATTTTGTGTTTCAAATGAAGATTGTATGCCAAAGTTACGACCCCGGAAGTTGATGTACCAATTTACCCAAACAGGGACCATAGTTTGGCGCTTCATCTCCTAGGGTTAGTTTTTTCGATGTTTGGGGTTCTCCATTATTTCTCAATAATAAATAGGCCTTTGAGCCTCATTGTAACAAAGTTCAAAGGCATGTAGCCACCACATCTCTTCTCATAGATAAGCTACCATGCCTGAGCTAGTATTATTTCCATTATGTTTGTAAGTATTGTTACACAAAAATATCGTCACCATGATTATTTGCAGTCAGTATGGGTCTATCATCACTTGTACTGTCCTCCTAAGCAAGTCTTAGACCTCAACTCTTCAAGTCAAGCTTTGGAAATGAGAGAAAGACATTAAAAATCAATGTAACTATGGTTACGCACTTTCTCTCACTCTCACCTGCGGTCCCGCACCTTATGTTTACAAAAACTGCGGACCTGCCCGCTCTGTCCCTAACGGTGTGGGTGCGGACCCCTGTGAAAGTCAAAAGGCGCAAGTTTTATCTTAAAAAACTCACTTTGGGTTAATTCTAGAGGAGTCTAGAAGGAATTTTGATGTGGATTGTTCGCTCTGAGGTGGTTCATGCATCCCAAAAGAGAAGGAGCTAATCCCTTGATGAGAGGAGCTATCCCTTTGAAGGAGGACCTAGTAACCTCCCTCCATTGCACTATAAATTCAGGCATTGGGCTGGTTGTTGGGGAGGCTAGAAGCTGAACATTTTTGAGGGTAAATGCTGGTGAAATCAAGACTTCCTAGTTGAGCTTAAGAGGAGAGATCACATACCTTTTTGGCTTCATTGGGGAGTGAGTGAAACTTGTCAAAGTCGAGGAGACTTCTTGTTGGACCCTGGGAGGAGCTTGTACAGTGTCAAGGCACAGGTTGTAAAGTTCTTCTTCTTTTGAATTAATACAATCAAACTCATTTTTCTCAACAAGTATCTCATGTTATTTGTTTCATGGACTCCTTGACTTTCATGTTAAATATGTTTTATGATATTGGCTTTTCACAGGGGGCATGCGAACTTATAACAAGAATAGTTTTCCATTTCACGCTTGCGTAAACATGAAACCGAATCCGAGCATATTTATTTTCCTGTGTCAAGCTCGTTAAAAAATGAAACAAATCCTCCTCTAATTGAGTCGAGAGTTTGACTAGATCTCATAAATGTTAAGTTGTATATTTAGGTTAGTTATTTCAGTTTTTTGCATAATTTTCTTACAGTTGTAGGTCGAGTCTTTCAAATGATCTCGTAACTGAACCTTCATTCCATCCAGCTATTAATTAATGTACTTAGTTGAATGGAATGAAGCTAGGGGGCATGTGTTCTAGCAGTTATGCTTAGGGGGCATCAAGCACAGTTTTCTCTCTGTTTCAAGCTTGTGTAAAAATGAAACAGGGAATAAGTCGATCTTGTGGACAAGATAGACCTTCCTAGAATTTAAAGAAGACCTAATGACAAGCAAACCAACCAGACACTATCTTTCTCTAAATATGCTTTTACAAACAATGGAAAACAAGTGTTTTTAGGGCCTACCTTAGGTCCAACGCAAGTTTGTGGATGCCCTAACTCCTTCGATCCAAATGAGCTCCTTTGTCGTGAATCTGCAAACATAAACAAGGCAAACAAATTAAATAGCACCTGAAAAGCCAATATCATAAAGCATATTCAACATGAAAGTCAAGGAGTCCATGAAACAAATAACATGAGATACTTGTTGAGAAAAATGAGTTTGATTGTATTACTTCAAAAGAAGAAGAACTTTACAACCTGTGCCTTGACGCTGTACAAGATCCTCCCAGGGTCCAGCAAGAAGTCTCCTCTACTTTGACAAGTTTCACTCACTCCCCAATGAAGCCAAAAAGGTATGTGATCTCTCCTCTTAAGCTCAACTAGGAAGTCTTGATTTCACCAGCATTTACCCTAAAAAATGTTCAGCTTTTAACCTCCCCAGCATCCAACCCAATGGCTGAGTTTATAGTGCAAAGGATAATTTTTCTTGCTCGTAAATTAAATTGAAAGTCGGCCATATGAAAATATTTTTATCATTTTTCGAACGCATTAAAACTTACGAAAAAATGAAAACCATGAGTACATTTTTATCATTTTTTCGAACTCGTTAAAACTTACGAAAAAGTGAAACCTTGGAGTCACCTTTAAGCTCTTTTCTGACTCCTAAAACATGGAAATATCGCCAGGTTTTTCTTTTAAACTCGTTAAAATGGAATTAAAAGACGGTCCACTTACAACTCTTTTCTCACTGTAAAAACATGAAAAGGTTGTCAGATTTTTGTCGTTTCAAATTCGATATTGATTATAAAACAACGTGTCGTTGATCGCTTTTTTACTTTTACGGATCAAGGGCACTAATTACGAAAAGTACTCCTTGGTCGTAAAGATCAAGCGGTTCTCTCAAGTATTATTTTATACTTTTTCGGGCTTGGGAGAAACAAATTTACGAAAAAGGTGAACCCTGGAGTTTTCTTCAGTTTTTTCACTGGGATCACAGAAAAATATCGTCACCATGATTATTTGTAGTTAGTATGGGTCTATCATCACTTGTACTGTCCTCCTAAGCAAGTCTCAGACCTCAGCTCTTCAAGTCAAGCTTTGAAAATGAGAGAAAGACATTAAAAATCAATGAAACTCTGGTTCCGCACTTTCTCTCACTATCACCTGCGGTCCCGTACCTTCTGTTTACAAAAACTGCGGGCATGCCCGCTCTGTCCCTAAAGGTGTGGGTGCGGACCCCTGTGAAAGTCAAAAGGCACAAGTTTTATCTTAAAAAACTCACTTTGGGTTAATTCTAGAGGATTCTAGAAGGAATTTTGACGTGGATTGTTTGCTCTAAGGTGGTTCATGCATCCCAAAAGAGAAGGAGCTAATCCCTTGATGAGAGGAGCTATCCCTTTGAAGGAGGGTTTTATCCCTTTAAAGAAGGACCTAGTAACCTCCCTCCATTGCACTATAAATTCAGGCATTGGGCTGGTTGCTGTAGAGGTTAGAAACTGAACATTTTTGAGGGTAAATGCTGGTGAAATTAAGACTTCCTAGTTGAGCTTAAGAGGAGAGATCACATACCTTTTTGGCTTCATTGGGAAGAGAGTGAAACTTGTCAAAGTAGAGGAGACTTCTTGCTGGACCCTGGGAGGAGCTTGTACAACGTCAAGGCACATGTTGTAAAGTTATTCTTGATTTGAGTTAATACAATAAAAATCATTTTTCTCAACAAGTGTATCATGTCATTTGTTTCATGAACTCCTTGAATTTCATGTTAAATATGTTTTATGATATTGGCTTTTCAGGTGCTATTTAATTTGTTTGCTTGTTTGTGTTTGCAGATTCGCGACAAGGGAGCTCATTTGGATCGAAGGAGCGAAGGCTTCCACAAACTTGCGTTGGACCTAAGGTAGGCCTAAAACAGTTGTTTGCCTTTGTTTATAAAAGCATATTTAGAGAAAGATAGTGTATGATTGGTTTGCTTGTCATTAGGTCTTCTTTAGATTCTAGGAAGGTCTATCTTGTACGCAAGATCGACTTATTCCATGTGACAAAATGGCGACTCCAATGGGGACTTTATTTTTTCCTTGTTTTTACTTTGACCTGAGAAACTATGTTTTTGTTTATGTTTTGGCTTGTTGTGTGTGGAATTGGGTAGATTTAGTAGATCTAGGATTATTTTTTGTTTTTCATAACTTTGGGAGAGGACCGCACCCTCAGCTTGGGACACAGTGCGGACTTATCCGCACTTTTGCTTTAAGCACAAAGCGGTACAGCACCTGTGTGAACTGTGGGCCTGCGGACCCTACTAAAATTTTGAAAAACTTAAGATTTTCTCTTTTAGTCAGTTTAGTTTTTGTGTAGATGTTGTTATCCCCTGCCCAAACCTGCATATGAATTGTTAAGAACTTTCCTTAGGTTAATTCCATTGGCATTCTCGTTTTAAGCTTTTATCAATTGGGTGTTTTGAGTCTCTTTTTTGAGAAATTCTTAATTTGATTTCCTTTGGTCATTACTTGGAGGTTTGTCTCAGTCTTTTCACAATTGTGTATGAGTGTTAATCGCCTTTGAGTGCTTTTATTTTTTGATCTTTGGATGTCTCACCCGATTTTCTTGACTTGCACTTGATTGGTTCTTAGATTACATTAGAATCATCTTGTGTTTGAGAATTCTCTTGCATAGATCACATTTACATAATTAGAATTCTCATTTCATAATATGAATGAAAAAAGTGCATAGATTACATTTGCATACTTTTCAAATGAATTGTGCATAGATTACAATTGCATAGTTTACATTCTGAAAAATCAATCGTAGATTTAGATCAGCTTTCTTTGATTTGAATTTACGTATTTTTATTCTTGTTTTAAACACACAAAAATAAAAATAAAAACTGTTTGGGAATTGATTTGCATTATTTTTCTTATGAAATTAGTGCATTAGAGAATTTGTTATATTTTCTCTTACTGATCAATTTTTTGTATTGTTGGAAGTGAATGGAAACTCTATCCTTACTTTAGTTAGGATTCATCGAATTGAAAAGATTACACTATCATATTCGATTGCATTGAGTTTTGAATCATAACACCATTGGTTTCGTATCCATTTACCCTTTTGAGTAATAACAGCCTAAATAACACAGCGCTTAATTAAAATTCATCTAGTAATTTTTACATTTTTAGGGCTCTTTCCACCAATCTAGCTTAGGCTAGTGTCTTGGAATAGGTTTTAGTTAACTCTTCAAGACAGTAAATAAACAAGTAGTTGATCTTGCGGTAGGGAGAAATTCCAATTGTTACATCTATGCTCTGGGAAAGCTCCTCTTAAAGGAGAATCACGAGATCATATCTGAACCAGTGAGGTAATCAATCCTTCCTCATTGGGAACGATATCAGATATACACGTATTAAAAACGGTAAACCTCGAATTAACCTTTGTTTGAGGAGCCTGGGGTCACTTGTTGGTAAACCTTGGATTATGTCAAGGAGCCTTCAAGGGGATTGAGCTTGTTACTCTGCCCTTGCGTGCATATCGGATCGTATACTGTTCCCCCAGGTATATTTGTTTCCGTTGGTAACCATAGTGACCATATTCTATAGGATTCTTCCTAAGGTGACGGTGGAGGGAAGATCCCACTGTACCTGGAGCAGATGTCGACTAGACTCACTTGGATTTTCTGGGGGGTTCTCTTCACTCGAGATAGTTTAGTTGAGAAACTTGTGCCAGGCTATTCATTAAGCAGGTTGTCGGGGTAACTGTTCCAACCGCCATTTCTATATTGAATTCTGCGACGTTGGATTTCATCACCAACTAGTGTTTTCAGTACGGAAAGTTACTGTTTGTGTGTGGTTTGACTCCTAGATTTGATAGCGCGTTTTAATTTGTTTGTTTTTACTTTTAGAGACCATACGTGTGAATTGTGAATTTTAATTGTTAGGTGTGAATTGTGAATTGTTAATTTTAGTTTTAAATTCACTGAATTTGAATATAATGGCAAGTGTTCCGGAATTTACCAACCAAGGAATCCCTCTTAACGAGAATCCTAGTACCTTTCCTTATTTTGGAAATGTTGGTCCTCCTTATATGGCTACTTTGTCATTACCTGGATTTACAATAGGTTTACCAATATGGTTATTTTCAACTTCGTTGGCCCCAAATACTCCAATTGTTCCACCTCAACCGAATGCTTCACCTCAACAGAGTTCACCATCTCAACATCACCAACCTTTTGTTGACCCTTTACCTTCTTCACCTAATTTTTCTTCCTCTATTTCTTCCTCTTCGCTTAGTAAAAGCCTTGACGCTAGTAACCAGGTGTCTAAGAAGAAGAAGAAGAAGAAGAAGAAGAAGCAAGATAAGAAAGAAGTCAACCAACCAACCATGGCTGTAAGTGTTAGTTGTGTTGAGGAAAACTCCGACATGCATCGTAAACCCAAATACCCTTGCAGGCTTTGTAAGGGTGACCACTTCCTTGTCAATTGTCCTGGTATTCCAAAGGTCTTGGAAGTATGGTCAGAAAAATCTCATCAAATTTCCATTGATCCATCAACCAGTGATAGTCAGGTTCCTGGGAGAAAGGGTAAAGTTAGGTTTCCTTGTAAGTTATGCAAAGGGAGTCATCAAACTCATGTTTTCCCTCACATGGAATAAGCCTCAAAATTGTTGGAAAACCTTACTGTTCCACAACAAGAATTTTCAACTGGTTACCGTAAACTTTCTCCCAACCTACCGTCAACTGACAGAGTGATTGATCTAATTTCAAGTACAGTCGATCACACTCTTCCATTGGAGAGTGAAACTCATGTCACTCAGGTTGATGATCCATTAGTTGATCAAGTGGTCGATTCAATTTCACTTTTGGTCGATCCCACTTTCCCTTTAGAGAGTGAACTTCATATCGCCCATGTTCTTTTTGTTACATCAGATTCTTCTATGCTGGGGGGCATTTCACCTGTTTCTACAGAACCCCCTCCAAGTACTAAGGTCTTTTCCTTTGATTGGAATAGACTGACAGAACCTCGTCTTCCTTCCTCCATCCCTTTCCAAATAATTGTCAAGGTTGGTGGTAGGGACATGCACCGCACACAGGTAGATGAAGGTGCTTCTGTTAGTATTTTATCCTCAACTACTTGGAAAGCTTTGGGTTCCCCTCAGCTTACAGCTATTACGTAGAATCTGAAAGCTTTTAACAGAACCATTAGTGAACCTTTAGGGATCCTTCCTAAGTTTTCTATTACCTTGGAAGGTAAAACTGTCTATATTGATCTTATTGTAGTTTGAGGTCCCTTGGATTTCAATTTACTCCTTGGGTGAGACTATATTTATGCAATGAAAGCTGTCGTATCGACACTCTTTCGCGTGATGTCTTTCCCTCACAATGGAAATATTGTGACTGTAGACCAGCTTTCGTTCCCTAGTCTTGTTTCAACTACCAATAATATGACACCCCTAAATGTTCCTGATTCTAAAGTGGTATCTACCCTGCCACGGGTTAATTATGTTGCAACTGGTCCCATGTTTTCAGTTACCGATGTAAGTGAGCCTCTCACTGTTTGCTCATCTTCCTTTGATTTAGATCCAGTAATTGACATGGAAAACTCTATGGGATTCTTGAACATGATGTTCTTATCCCTTTTGGGTCCCTTGACATGTGTTCCTTCCAAAGAACTATTCTTCCTTCTGATGAAGACCTCTTGGAAGCCATGATCAAGGTGTGTCCATTGACATGTCTTTCTTCCAGTTGGAAGCCATGATCAGTTGGTTTGAGGAAAGTTCCTTTTACTGTGTCGACCTCGTTAAAAAATGAATCAGTGAGTGTGAGGATAGTTTTGTTCCTGTGTCAACCTCGTTAAAAAATGAAACAGGGTGTTCGAGGAAAGTTCCTTTTACTATGTCGACCTCGTTAAAAAACGAATCAGTGAGTGCGAGGATAGTTTTGTTCCTGTGTCAACCTCGTTAAACAATGAAACAGGGTGTTTGAGGAAAGTTCCTTTTACTATGTCGACCTCGTTAAAAAACGAATCAATGAGTGCGAGGATAGTTTTGTTCCTGTGTCAACCTCATTAAAAAATGAAATAGGGTGTTCGAGGAAAGTTCCTTTTACTGTGTCAACCTCGTTAAAAAACGAATCAGTGAGTGCGAGGATAGTTTTGTTCCTATGTCAACCTCGTTAAACAATGAAACATGGTGTTCGAGGAAAGTTCCTTTTACTGTGTCGACCTCGTTAAAAAATGAATAATTGAGTGCGAGGATAGTTTTGTTCCTGTGTCAACCTCGTTAAAAAATGAAACAGGGTGTTTGAGGAAAGTTCCTTTTACTGTGTCGACCTCGTTAAAAAATGAATCAGTGAGTGCGAGGATAGTTTAGTGAGTACATGCCCTCCATTGGGGGGCATGTACCTCGATTTGCATCATTATGCTGGGGGCATGCGAACTTATAACAAGCATAGTTTTTCGTTTCAAGCTTGCATAAACATGAAATTGGATCCGAGCATAGTTCTTTTCCTGTGTTAAGCTCGTTAAAAAATGAAACAAATCCTCCTCTAATTGAGTCGAGAGTTTGACTAGATCTCATAAATGTTAAGTTGTATATTTAGGTTAGTTATTTAAGTTTTTTGCATAATTTTCTTACAGTTTTAGGTCGAGTCTTTCAAATGATCTCGTAACTGAACCTTCATTCCATCCAACTATTAATTAATGTACTTAGTTGAATGAAATGAAGCTGGGGGGCATGCACTCTAGCAGTTATGCTTAGGGGGCATCAAGCACAGTTTTCTCTTTGTTTCAAGCTTGTGTAAAAATGAAACTACTTTGAAGCATAGTTTTTCCCTGTTTCAAGCTTTTGTAAAAATGAAACCTATCTCGAGTCAATTTCAGTTATTTTCAAGACTCGTTAAACTCATGAAAATCCTGAGATTATTTTGCTATCTTTCATTCTCGTAAAACAAATGAAAATGCCGAGTTCTTTCCGTCTTTTCCTGCTCGTAAATTAAATTGAAAGTCGGCCATATGAGTACATTTTTATCATTTTTTCGAACTCATTAAAACTTACGAAAAAGTGAAACCTTAGAGTCACCTTTAAGCTCTTTTCTGACTCCTAAAACATGAAAATATAGTCGCGTTTTTCTTTTTAAACTCATTAAAACATAACTAAAAAGACGGTCCACTTACAACTCTTTTCTGACCGTAAAAACATGAAAAGATTGTCGGATTTTTGTCGTTTCAAATTCGATATTGGTTATAAAACGACGTGTCGTTGATCGCTTTTTTACTTTTTTGGATCAGGGGCACTAATTACGAAAAGTAATCCTTGGTCGTAAAGATCAAGCGGTTCTCTCAAGTATTATTTTATACTTTTTCGGGTTTGGGAGACACAAATGTATGAAAAAGGTCAACCCTGGAGTCTTCTTAAGTTTTTTTAGACTCTCTAAAATTGAAAAACGCCGAGTTTCTCCTATACTGGACTCGTTAAAATTTAACAGTAAAGGACCTGTTCAATTACAAACAGGAACGAACCACTCCTTCTTAGGGTTCGAATTTAAACTAAGTTGGACTCATCCGAAGGATGAGCTTATAATCAAGCAAATGCTATCCTCCTCAAGCTTGTCAAAAATAAATAGGTACTTGCCAGAAATGGTGGGGGAAAAGAGAGAAAAATGAGCATGTTTGTCATACTTTGTAACCACTCTTGAACACGACACTTTTATTCACTTGGGTTGGGAAATCGTTTGCCTAACAGTTGATCAAACCACATTGAAAGTCTTCAGCTGGTTTCTTGGTATTAACTTTGGGTCAATTGTCACCAAACCATCTGTTGTGTCGTTGTGTGTTCAAGAGGTCACTGCCAATAAGCCATTCATCTGCAAAATATCTGTCATCCATCTTGACCATCCCTGAGTTAGTCCTTGCAACTAAATTTCTTCAACTTGATCTATGATTTTGTGTTGTAGGCTTGCCTGCGACAGATCGCTTTCTATCGACTTCAGCTCATTATCTAGAAAGATGATATAGAAACCGTGAGTAGCTTGGGATCTGCATGCCTCAATGGCAGGTTTCTCGCCTTTGATGACAGGTTGCATCATTGACCTTCGATCAAAGGATTCGGTGACATGTTCGACATCAACACATTTATTCACATCTCACGGATTGTATTGGGTACTTTGAGAGCCATTGACATCACTGGTGGTTTCTCTCACACTTGTTAACAATTTACATCATTGACTGGTAATCAAGTGGTTTCTACCATGTTTGACATCAACACATTTATTCGCATGGATAGAATCGTACTGTTTCGGGAAGTAGAAATGAAGACCCTGGGTCTAGTTTCCACAATCCAGGCTGTGAGGAATTTTGTATTCATTATATAATGGACTATTCATAAATAGATCGCTGCGTCCATACTGTGTCCACATGAGTCTATACTTGTGATGTTTTACAAGATCATTCATGTATCAGAGCAGTAGTTGGTTTTCTAGTCAGTTTTGATCGGAGTATGGGAATGCCTACCTCAGCGATGATATGATCTCATATATATATATATATATATATATATATCTTGCATTGAATGTTTTTACAGGTTCCAACTGGGCTCTCCACAAGATGATCCTCGAAATGATAAAGTACTTCACTCTTCCTAAATGATAAATGAAATCCTCATCTACTACAGACTTCGCACTTTAGGGGGCAATCTGTTACACAAAAACATAGTCACCATGATTATTTGCAGTCAGTATGGGTCTATCATCACTTGTACTGTCCTCCTAAGCAAGTCTCAGACCTCAGCTCTTCAAGTCAAGCTTTGAAAATGAGAGAAAGACATTAAAAATCAATGAAACTCTGGTTCCGCACTTTCTCTCACTGTCACCTGCGGTCCCGCACCTTCTGTTTACAAAAACTGCGGGCCTGCCCGCTCTGTCCCTAAAGGTGTGGGTGCAGACCCTTGTGAAAGTCAAAAGGCGCAAGTTTTATCTTAAAAAACTCACTTTGGGTTAATTCTAGAGGGTTCTAGAAGGAATTTTGACGTGGATTGTTCGCTCTGAGGTGGTTCATGCATCCCAAAATAGAAGGAGCTAATCCCTTGATGAGAGGAGCTATCCCTTTGAAGGAGGACCTAGTAACCTCCCTCCATTGCACTATAAATTCAGGCATTGGGCTGGTTGCTGGAGAGGTTAGAAGAAGAACATTTTTTAGGGTAAATGCTGGTGAAATTAAGACTTCCTAGTTGAGCTTAAGAGGAGAGATCACATACCTTTTTGGCTTCATTGGGGAGTGATTGAAACTTGTCAAAGTAGAGGAGACTTCTTGCTGGACCCTGGAAGGAGCTTGTACAACGTCAAGGCACAGGTTGTAAATTTCTTCTTCTTTTGAATTAATACAATCAAACTCATTTTTCTCAACAAGTATCTCATGTGATTTGTTTCATGGACTCCTTGACTTTCATGTTAAATATGTTTTATGATATTGGCTTTTCAGGTGCTATTTAATTTGTTTGCTTGTTTGTGTTTGCAGATTTGCGACAAGGGAGCTCATTTGGATCGAAGGAGCGAAGGCTTCCACAAACTTGCATTGGACCTAAGGTAGGCCTAAAACACTTGTTTGCCTTTGTTTATAAAAGCATATTTAGAGAAAGATAGTGTATGATTGGTTTGCTTGTCATTAGGTCTTCTTTAGATTCTAGGAAGGTCTATCTTGTCCGCAAGATCGACTTATTCCGACTCTCTAAAATTGAAAAACGCCGAGTTTCTCCTATACTGGACTCGTTAAAATTTAACAGTAAAGGACCTGTTCAATTACAAATAGGAACGAACCACTCCTTCTTAGGGTTCGAATTTAAACTAAGTTGGACTCATCTGAGGATGAGCTTATAATCAAGCAAATGTTATCCTCCTCAAGCTTGTAAAAAATAAAGAGGTACTTTTCAGAAATGGTGGGGGAAAAGAGAGAAAAATGAGCCTGTTTGTCATACTTTGTAACCACTCTTGAACATGACACTTTTATTCACCTGGGTTGGGAAATCCTTTGCCTAACAGTTGATCAAACCACATTGAAAGTATTCAGCCGGCTTCTGGGTATTAACTTTGGGTCAATTGTCACCAAGCCATCTGTCGTGTCGTTATGTGTTCAAGAGGTCACTGCCAATAAGCCATTCATCTGCAAAATATCTGTCATCCATATTGACCATCCCTGAGCTAGTCCTTGCAACTAAATTAGTTCAGCTTGATCTATGATTTCATGTTGTGGGCTTGCCTGCGGTGGATCGCTTTCTATCAACTTCAGCTCATTATCTAGAAATATGATCTAGAAATCGTCAGTACCTTGAGATCTGCATGCCTCAATAGAAGGTTTCTCGCCTTTGACAACAGGTTGCGTCATTGACCTTCGATCAAAGGATTTTGTGACATGTTTGACATCAACACATTTATTCGCATCTCATGGATTGTACTGGGTACTTTGAGAGCCATTGACATCACTGGTGGTTTCTCTCACACTTGTTAACAATTTACATCATTGACTGGTAATCAAGTGGTTTCTACCATGTTCGACATCAACACATTTATTCGAATGGATAAAATCATACTGTTTCGGGAAGTAGAAATGAAGAGCCTGAATCTAGTTTCCACAATCCAGGCTGCGAGGAATTTTGTATTCATTATATAATGGACTATTCATAAACATATGGCTGCGTCCATACTGTGTTCACATGAGTCTATACTTGTGATGTTTTACAAGATCATTCCTGTATCAGAGCAGTGGTTAGTTTTCTAGTCAGTTTTGATCTGAGTATGGGAATGCCTACCTCAGCGATGATATGATCTCATATATATATCTTGCATTGAATGTTTTTACAGGTTCCAACCGGGCTCTCCACAAGATGATCCTAAAAATGATAAAGTACTTCACTCTTCCTAAATGATAAATGAAATCCTCATCTACTAAAGACTTCGCACTTTAGGGGGCAATCTGTTACACAAAAATATAGTCACCATGATTATTTGCAGTCAGTATGGGTCTATCATCACTTGTACTGTACTCCTAAGCAAGTCTCATACCTCAGCTCTTCAAGTCAAGCTTTGGAAATGAGAGAAAGACATTAAAAATCAATGTAACTCTGGTTCCGCACTTTCTCTCACTGTCACCTGTGGTCCTGCACCTTCTGTTTACAAAAACTGCAGACCTTCCCGCTCTGTCCCTAACGGTGTGGGTGCGGACCCCTGTGAAAGTCAAAATGTGCAAGTTTTATCTTAAAAAACTCACTTTGGGTTAATTCTAGAGGATTCTAGAAGGAATTTTGACGTGGATTGTTTGCTCTGAGGTGGTTCATGCATCCCAAAAGAGAAGGAGCTAATCCCTTGATGAGAGGAGCTATCCCTTTGAAGGAGGACCTAGTAACCTCCCTCCATTGCACTATAAATTCAGGCATTGGGCTGGTTGCTGGGGAGGTTAGAAGCTGAACATTTTTTAGGGTAAATGCTGGTGAAATCAAGACTTCCTAGTTGAGCTTAAGAGGAGAGATCACATACCTTTTTGGCTTCATTGGGGAGTGAGTGAAACTTGTCAAAGTAGAGGAGACTTCTTGCTGGACCCTGGGAGGAGCTTGTACAACGTCAAGGCACAGGTTGTAAATTTCTTCTTCTTTTGAATTAATACAATCAAACTCATTTTTCTCAACAAGTATCTCATGTTATTTGTTTCATGGACTCCTTGACTTTCATGTTAAATATGTTTTATGATATTGGCTTTTCAGGTGCTATTTAATTTGTTTGCCTTGTTTGTGTTTGCAGATTCGTGACAAAGGAGCTCATTTGGATTGAAGGAGTGAGGGCATCCAAAAACTTGCGTTGGACCTAAGGTAGGCCCTAAAAACACTTGTTTGCCATTGTTTATAAAAGCATATTTAAAGAAAGATAGTGTCTGGTTGGTTTGCTTGTCATTAGGTATTCTTTAGATTCTAGGAAGGTCTATCTTGTCCTCAAGATCGACTTATTCCGTGCGACAAGCATATTTCATTATTTGATATTAATGAAATGAAGTTTTATTTCTACTTCATTTTTGTGTTTATATTTATATCTATAATTATTTGTGTTCCTATTTAAATTCGAATCATATCTGAATTGCGGCAATGCTAAACTCCCAGTCACATGGATGAAGAGTTGTCTGTGCGACTAGAAGGCTCTAGTCACATGGATGAACTTGTATGTGTGCAACTACATTATAATCCTTCCTATTTTGTGCCTGCAACTGGGGCCCAAAACCCTAAATCAGAGATGTGAACTTCAAACCCTGTAATTTCACCTTAGAGTGAACCTGAACCTTCGCGGACGAACCTCAGACTTGTGGGAGCTAAAAAAAGATAGAAGAGTGTCTCATCGTTTTGTCTAAATGAGGTAGAGGGCACTTGTATTTATAGCCTTTCAAGGAGGTCCACTTTTCTTTAGGGCTTACCTTATCAAATATGCACATGTGGGATTTTCTTTGTAATTACACTTTCTCATATCCTATTTGAGTGATCTTTAGGTCGATTTTGGTCCTCTCGAAAAGATAAATTCAATGCAATCATTATCTCCATCAAATGAGCTATTTAATGTGAAATTTGATTGCAATTGCATATTTTTAACACTCGCTTTCAACTAGGGATAACTCCACCTACCAATATCAGATGATTGATCATCATGTCATCATATCCCAAGCTAAAGTATCTCATCATCTTGAATCATCAATGTTCATCTCAATTCATCTTTCGCTTATTCTTGCTTATCTCTTGATTTTCCTTGCTCATATGTTGAACATTATTAAATCTAAAAGATGAATTATTTTGACATTGGAGGGTACCTCAATCTACCACCCTTTGTCCATCAAGCTATTACTCGAAATATCTATCAGTGGGCTACTACCTAGGAATATTGTTGGGGAGTCAGATCTACCACTCACATAATCATCAGAGAGCATATCATCAGGGAGCATGTCTCAAACTAGAACCACATCGGGGAGAACATATTGACCCAAAATCTCATGGGGAAGCTCTTACTACAACCCCATATTGAGAAATAGGATATCCAAACACATAGGGGAGCACATCTCAACCCTGGAATCACATTAGGGAGCTCAATTTCAACCCAAAACTGCATAGGGAAGAAAATCTCAACCCAAGCCTATTTCCTATTAATATTCCCATATATGACTCTAAGCAGTGATGTGGTAGAACACCTGCATCATAATCAATGTGGGTTGTACACCCCAAGTACACTCTCAACTTGTTGGCCAGATAGGGAGCGGTATTCCAACAAGCCCATCTTATGGGTATGATGCCAACTAGGGAATACTCTGCAAAGGCCAAGATAAGGTGAGCTACTACTCCAACCTTATGGGTAACAAATAAGAGTGATACCCTATTGTACAAAGTTCCCTCAACCCCAAGAGCCCTGTATCTCAATTCCACACCCTGGAAGCCCAAACAAGGGTGGAAGAGTTGGCTCAGTGTCCTCGATCAAGAATGCTCTCATCATACCCATATATGGTATTAGCTTGATTATTAGGTAGCGATATAAATAGAATCATGTTCATGCAATTTATCAAATCAAATATTATATTAGAACATAAATAATGATATAAATCACAAAAGGATACCATACTCATCCTCCCTCTCAAGGAGGTGCCAACCATAATCCTAAGCTTTTCTTGTATAGAAACACTGTTTCAGTATATGAAGGTATCTCAGTCCCAATATATGCAAGATTCTATGCCAATCGGTTCCCTCTCTTTGTCATCATAATGTATTTATGTCATATCTAGATCCTACTTTGATGACTCTCTAAGGAGCTTCTTCATCCTGCCTCACATCTAGTCATGTTAGTAACATCATACTCAACCTCGGTCGTGATATTAACCTCTCATCTAGAATATCATGGTAGATCTCATACTGAGGCAACATCCAAATGTGCTCATCAATAATAATCCCAAACATCATTAATACATCCATGCAGTCACATATCGTAGGATGAATATATTAGATCAAAAATTTATCATCTTATGCAAGTATCTCGAAGGATGCTTGGTGGAAACTCTATGTAAGTGAAGTGGGTCAATCATGAACTCATTCAATTTATATGCACATTGTATATGTATACAAACGGGTGTCCAAAATGGAATATAAATGCTTTAATCAACTGTTGGTTGCTAAGTAATAATATCTCTTCACAACATCTTGAAATGCAATAGGAGTGTCCAAGGATTTGTAATTTCACTTTCCAATACTTCTTCAATAGCTTCACAATATAGATTTTATTTTCCCAGCTTCAGAAATTGCTTAATCATGCCATGATTCATTATTTAGAGCTTCAGAATCCATCTCCCACTTAATTTGGTCATCGAAGGCTCATTACCTATCAAGAGTATATCATTAGTATATAAAACAAAAACCAAAATCAAATTCATACCTTGGAAAAATTTTGAAGTTGAGGTTTGGATCAAAACATCATCCTGACTTCTCTCGATAACTTTCAATGTGGACATATCAAGATTGAGGAGCCTTCCTCATATAGTGATCTCTACAAACATAATACTTTTCCAAACCAATATGCTCAAACTCACAATATTCTACAATCAAATCAGCGAAGTCAACTTATCAAAGTTTAGATGCGAGATCAAAACAAATATCAAAATCATCACATTATCACTGTATCAGATTCTTTATATCAGTTGATAAATAGAGCTCTCATCAAGTCATGAATTCATCTATTATCATGTCAACATGTTGTCATTTATCGAATAATATTAATCCAAATTTCATCAATTCATCGTCATGATCATAATATAAGTCACTAAATTCAAATGCATACACCAAGAATAAGTCATGCAGTTTCCATCCATTTATTGTGAGATTACTTCCGAATAAGAATGGTCAATACTTCAACCAGTGTGCTAAGGAAGAGAAGGCCAATAAAAAACCATTATCAAATACCAATATTAGTTACTAAATGTCATTATGCCCACATAGCATTGGCATCAAGGACAATCATCAGTCATCAGGACAAATCTCAAATTTTCTATCATAGTGAGATCAAGTCAAAGTTCTAAGTCATTATCAAACATCATGTCAAAACTCCAAACACTACTTATCTATATCAATTGGCCAAATCAAGTCAAACTCTTGCAGCACAAACTTCAAACTTAATGACATATCTATATGCATGTCTCGGTCAACTGCAAACATAAGTTCAGAATATATATACATATTATAATAAAGATTCAAACTTTCCTGCTCACAGATCTTTTTGTTGTATGCTCCACATCTATAGGACTAACATCTTTCAGGTGTACTTCTAATTTTTTGCACAAAGCTTTTTTTTTGTGTCCCGCGGGAATAGTCGCACCCATAGGCCTTCCTTTGTGTAGTTGGGAGATCACAGTTGCATCCTTCAATATGTTATGCAAGCAACTATGGCCGGATCTAGCCATAACTATATTAGTACCTCGGTCGTACCCTTGAACTTTATTCCATGTGGCTCGGAGGCTATAGTAGAACCTATAATATTTCTTCCGTGTGACTAAGTCTTAGTGTAAGAGAAAACTCTCTCACCTCAGATTAAAACTTTGCTACAAATAAACAATGTCAGATATTTGATTATATATATATATATATATAAAATGCAAATGACAATAAGAGAAGAAATCTTATGGAGATATTCTCCCTCTGAATGGGAATCCAGTTCGGTCATCTTCATTCATGCCATTAACATGTCTATAATATTGTCATGCATCAACAGATCCATTAGATCATAAATTCATACCATATCTAATATTCATCATGGTTATATAAAGTTATCATCGTCTACTTCATCATGACTTCATGACATAAATATTTCATCAAGGGTTAGTGTCAATATATCTAATAGGAGTAGACTTCAAGAATCATGATCACAATCATTACTTCTTTGTCACATAAACTCAATACATTAAGTTAGGGAATTTAATTTTACCATATGCTATAATCACTAAGCATATCAAAAACATAACCATGGTCAACAAAAGATCTTGAATATCAATCTCATGGTTATACTTATATCATCATGGGTATCATGTTTTTTTTCACAAACATAAATTTGTAGCATCAAGTTATCATCTAGTAGAGTGAAGGAGCTAGCCTTCTTCATGGGATCAAGATATAAAAAATGATATTTGTTAACCAAACATCAAGTATGCCACTATATCAAAGATCAACATTAAGTAGCCTCATAGAATCAAGAAGTTCATTATGTAAGAAGGTAAGATACTTGTCCAATATCAAGTGAACCATTTCATCATAAGAACCATGAATCCAAATAACTTTCATTTGCATGCATGAACAATTTGAGAAGGAGACATTTTCATCATACCTTAGGTATTTCCTTGCCATCCAATATTACAAATGAAACATATCATTCAAACAATGTACCATGCATAGCTTGTATTATTCAAATAACTGTGCACCCTTTTCATTTGACATAGGAAACTTGTATCACTTATTCATCTTTTCATCATGTGCCTCTTTACCTTTTCCAACTATAGATTTTCTTTCATGCATCTCAAATGATCGTCAAGAAGGATCCTCTTATTGCATCTCATGAAGGAGGTTAGAAACATCTAGATACTTAAATGTACATGCAGGAAGTATATGTAATGAACAAAACAATAATATGATTTATAAGTCTAGACAAAAGTAAAGACATAAAAGAGCATCATAAGTCAGGGAATACTTATCTTCAATTAGAGGTGATACTCTCCCTCTTGAGCCAACCTTCAAGAGCTATCACTGTCCATTGTCCACATAACAATGTTTCCTTCAATCAACCTTATCAACAACCAGGCCTACTACAGACTCTCCCATATAGGGCTTCATCAAATCTGTCACAGGTGTTTGAGCATCTTCACATTTACCCTGCTAAGGTTTTTAGATTTCACATCTCAAATCTTTTCCATAAACCAAGGTTTCTTTCAAATCCTAACCTCATAATATCCCTAATACACAAATTCCATAAGGCTATCTTCAAACCCTAGAATTCTTTTAGGTCTCCTCCATCTTCTCTTACTTCCATCACACATGTCTCCATGGGGGTGATCTCCATGACTTTTCTTTAGCCTAGCTCTGATAACATGTTATTTTTTCATAGGGCTATATTGTTCTTTTCTTTGATAATTTCATTTCTTTATTAAAACATTAATTTCACCCCATAACATAATAACAATATTCAGATTTACATCATTATTCATCATCATATGAAACTACATAGAAAGAAAAATATAATCATCATCAATGTAGTGGAACAATATAAGAAAAACATTCACACATAGAGACACGCGGATTGGTCGTATACTAGGGAAAAACCCATGATGGGGAAAACCCTTTCAAATTATTCTTATTAGATTGTCACCAAATGATTCGGAAAAGGGGAGTGCAATGATCCGTATATTCATCTATGCAACTAACCAGACAAAACAACTACAATATCCATAAATAAACGCAGCAAAGCTTATACCCAAAAATATGATTCTAAAATCTGTAATGAACTATCACTGTCTGTAGTCAACAGTCGAACCCTATGATAACTTAGCGAAATATTCAAAACACTGAGACATATTTTAGGCCTTGGTCGCATGGAGGAGGTGTCATGCAAGTGACTATGGCTTCCCAGTTTCTCCTTGTTGAAGCCCCGAAAATCAGGTCTACAACAAGGGGGATAACCGCCCGGTCCGGACCTTGGTTGGCAGCTCCTTTTCTGTTTGGTATAGCAGGTCCGACTGGGGATATGGGACCAGTTTCCCAATTTATATGTTTGTGTGAGAAAGATGGATATTTCTGTTTATAACAGTTTCTAAATGGAATACTTCTACTCTAATTCTAATCTAATAATAAGGAAATTATATTCTAATAAACAAAAATATGTAAATCTACACTAACCCGAGGTGTAATCTTTCCTTTATGCGATCTAAAATTATTTCAAACAACAACTGGTAATAAAGATCATTTAGTTGTTATGAGAAAAGAATTCAATAAAGATGAACTACTTCATATAAAAAGTTAGACGAAACAGTGGTGAAAAACATATCGCATAATAAGCTACTCATACACTAAGCATAAATAAATAGCTATCACCGTACAAAAGTGCCAAATGATAACTCAGGCATTCATACATCAATACATAAATAACTGAGCATGAAAATCACTTTAACACAAGGCAGAAATAGTTAAGAGATAGAAATACCATTTATAACTAGGCCTACTCATGAGCTTCAAGCGATAACGACTTATCTCTTCTTGATCAAATATCCACTAAGAGTACAAAAGTGCAACATCAGTAGCAGATATCAAATGGAAGCATCAATAAATCATGTTCCATTCATTCATCAAAACCTCCTCAGAGGGCACATAAGTGCATGTTTTGGGGATAAGTTTTTGATAAATTTCAGGACCCTTCTCTAAATGCATGAGAGGGGTTTAAATACTACTAACTAAATCTAAAAATTAATTATTACAAAAATATAGGATGTGGTTTAAATGACCGTCCTCTTTTCAGGAAAATAAAATAAAATTAAAACTAAAATTGAATCTAAAATTAAACTACTTTTGTATTTGGTCCTTGAAATTGCACGCATGCAGCATCTGTTTGAGAAGAGTCGGTTGACCGACTTCCGATTTTAGTTGAGTTGAGAAAACAGAATCGACAAGAGCTGGCGCCATCTTTTCGGCCGAATTGATGATGCATTTAAGAGTCATCCACTGGCTATGTGGCTTTACCAAGTATGCCCAGTAATAATCCCAGTTCAACTTGGTTAACCCTTGGATTGCTTGTGCCTTTTCTTGGGCCTTCTGTTTCCAATCTGCCTGTAGTGTTGTTTTCTTGCAATTTTTGGAGCTTGCAGGTGACTGGGCAATTAGCAGCTTTCTTTTTCGAGAAATTTTTCTCAAGGATGTGCGTGCCTAGGAAACTGTCTTCATTTCTTGATCCCGATTTCCTTGATGTGTTTTTCGCCTTTTGCGCTTTTTCCTTCTAGCGAACATAAAGTTCAACATTTGTAAAAATAATATTTCCGTAAGCTATTGACCCTGAGTCTTAAACTGTCTGTTTCTGATATCAGTGCTATCCAGTATCCACTTGACCATGTCCGTTTATGGGATAATTTTGGGTCTTGCTGCTATCCGGTGTAAGAATGAGCAAGCTAGCTCTGTGATGGATGCCTCAAATGAACTGTTTGAGCCCGTGGTAGCAACAACTTCAATTACTCTGGGATTCTCTTCTTCAAGCAGATTATACATGCCTTCCCACGTAGCAATTCCCGCGTCTCTGTTACATGCCGTGTCTGTATACAAGGGTGCCATTTCCTTTTCTTTTGAGCTCGGGGCTTTGCTTTTCTTTCCCATTTTATCCTGTGTATTGCTTTGTATTGGCCTCTGTTCTCCATTCCTGCAATTCACAAGTGAAAATGAATGACAAGGAAGGGTGATGGGAAAGTTTTTTAAATGTTGAAGACACATCAAATATACCACCTTACGTGAGATGATTTTTTGATAAGCACGAACCCATATTCCATTAATAACTGGAAACTACCTCATTTATTAGCATTAAAGTGCATAACCAGGTGTCAGCTTATGGAAAATACTTTTCTTGAATAACGTGCTCGAAAGATCTGCGATGAAGCGATTTTGCGATTTGCTTTGCAATATCGCAGATCACAGCATCGCAAAATGATAACATCGCAGAATCGTAACATCGCAAAGTTGGTCGCTTGTGATATCACATTATCGCATTGTCGCTGTATCGCGAGATCGCAATATCACAATATCGTAGATCGCAGGAATGTTATGTATGACAATCTTTGTTAACCTGTTTTCTGCGAAATGCAATTTTGTGATTGTTGTCATCGCATATCGGCAAATTAAAGTGTTTCGTTGTAAATTGTGTTGTATGCGATGTGATATTTCATTATCGCACATCGCAATCTCGCAATGTTTAAAATTCAGCTCATAAGGAGGTATCCCATTATCTTTTTGTGATGTGATATTCCTAAGGAAAGATTTGTGTCTTACCTTATCATAAAACTTAGATTTTTTTTGAATTTCAAGGGGGGCTTCCTAAGCTTATGATGGTAATTTTATTCGAAATAGGAAATTTAAACACTACTTTGATTTTTAAATTTTTTGCTAAGGGTCCCCACTTATTTAGGAATTACACTAAGTAAGAAGGGGGGGTTGTTGCTGGCCACAACACTCCCTCAAGCTTGGAATGCAACCGACTAGGGTCAGATACGGTCAAATATGGATGAGATTCTATGCACGTGAATACAGTTGAATCCTTCCTATTTCGTGTCTGCAACTAGGGCCCAAAACGGTAAATCATAGATGCAAGCTTCAGACCCTTTAATTTAACCTCAGAGCAAACCTAAATCTCTACGAAAGAACCTTAGACCTATGTGAGCCAAAAAAAAGATGAAAGAGTGTCTCGTAATTGTGTCTAAATGAGGTAGAGGGAACTTGTATTTATAGACTTTCATGGTGGTCCACTTTGCTTTAGGGATGACCTTATCAAATATGCACATGTGGGATTTTCTTCATAATTATATTTTCCCTTATCCGATTTGAGTGATGTTTAGGTCGATTTTGGTCCTCTAGAAAAGAGGAATTCAATGCAACCATTATATCCATAAGTTGACATGTCCAAAGTGGAATTTGACCGCAGTTGCATATTTTTAACAAAATGGAAAATACCCAAACATGATGCATTTATTGAGTCTCTCATTCACGAGCAAGATAAGCTCATCAAGATGGGTTCATTAAGGTTTTCAAATGAAAATGCACTTGTCATGAATGAAAATTAAAATTCCAACTTGAAACCAAATCAACAATTCGAAGGCAAAGGAAAGGTAAAAGATTCAGATCCAAGAAAGGGAGGATAACCGAAACCTCCAGGTGATTTTTCTAGCTCCAAGGGTAAGAAGGAAGAGAAAGGAAACTCCAAGTGCCCTTATTGTAAAAGAGGTTATTATCCCAAATCCTCTTGCATGCAAAATACTATTGATTTGATGGAAAAGACTCTTCAACAAAATAATATCGATCATCACATTCTAGAAAGTGCCAAGAAGAAGACGAAGGAAAAACCATCAGAAACAAGGGGTAATGGTCATGCTTATATTTCCCATCATTCTACACCACAAGGATGGATCATCAATTCAGGAGCTTCATATCATATGACTTATTCAAAGGAATCCTTTTCTTCTCTACATGCATACTCTAGACCTCCCATTCTCATGGAGGACAATTCTAGAGTTGAAGCAACTGGACAAGGAAGAGTGCAATTTGAAGATGGAAGTTTTGAGAATGTCTTACATATTCCAAGGTTTTTTGGTCAGTGTATTAGATGACACACAATGATATGGAAATAAAAATTGAATTTACCCCAAATTCCATGAGAATTTATGATGTGATAACCAACCTGAATATTTCATTTGGCAAGGTAAATAATCAATCTCGTCTATATACATTTTCTAATTTTGTTACTTAGTCAGATTCCATTTTACTACTTATGCAAGAAAATGAATAAAGTAGGATTTGAGATGAGATATTTGGGCACTTGAATTTCATATGCATGTAGCAACTTAGCAAGCAAGGGATGGTTAAAGGATTTCTAACCATTGAATTTTCAAATGGTGTTTGTCATGGATGTCCTCTTGGAAATAATCCACAAGACAAGTTTGATAAGGGGCATGCATGGAGAACCTATTCACCTTTGTAGCTTGTACACAAGGATCTCATGATTCCATTTCCAGCACCTACAATGAGCAAAGAAATATATATTTTTTCATTTATAGATTATTACATGAGACTCACTTTGCTTTACTTCATGAAACTCAAGTCTGAAGTTTTTCAGCATCTAAATATTTTCAAAGCCCATCCAGAAAATCAACCTAGGAAACACATCAAGATCCTTCGCACAAATAATGGGAAGCAATATGTCAGAAAAGATATCCATAATATTTGTAATAAAGTAGGAATAAAGTTTCAACATACAGTTCCTTACACTCTGCAACAACACAGGGCGGTCGAGAGGAAGAATAGATCTTTGAAAGAGATGGCTAATTGGATGTTTCATGCAAGATATCTTCCCTCAAAATTGTGGTTTGAGGCTATCAATTATGCCTCATACATCTAGAATAGATCTCCTCATAAATATGTTATTGGAAAAACACTTTTTCAAGCTTGGACTAGCATGCAAAATGAAGTTAGTCATTTCCCCATTTTTGGATCTTGAGCATGGGCTCGCATTCCTATAGAGAAGAGAATGGATTTGGAGTATTATAGAAAGGCATGCATGTTTTTTAGATATTCTTAAGAAGTCAAAGGGTATATATTACTTGATATCAACATTGAAGAGCTCTTTATCATAAGGAGTGTAAATTTTGAAGAAGATTCTTTGCATACACCACCAGATGAACCTATTACAAAGTTTCCCTCACCACTAATTGATGAGTATGCAAATGATACTTCAAATCAAAATTGTGATCTAGATGAGCCTTTTTTTGTGACACTTGTTGGACCACTAGTTTTTGAACATCGAGAGAATAGTTCCTCATGCAGTTCAGAAGATTCTCGACCACCTTTAGACAAAAATGATGCAACATGAGTGATCTCCTAGATGATCTTGCCACTATACCTTAGTTTGAGGAAGTTCCAAAAGCACTCTTAACTATGGAGCCATGCATGCCCATGCACACTTATATGATGCATGCATCTGATCCATAAGATTTTTTAGAAGCAGTTGGGCATCCTAAATGGGAAGAAACTATGGATGAGGAATACAACTCTCTCATTGAGAACTAGACTTGGGATCTAGTTCCACTACCTTATAATCATAAAATTGTGATGTGGGAGTGCATTTATAGACCAATAAGGTGGTAGATGGCCAAGCTAGTTGATATAAGGCATGGTTGGTGGGAAAAGGTTTTCAATAGGTACATGGTGTTGACTATGATGAGACTTTTTCTCCAATGGAAAAAATGGATTCCATTTGGTAGTTCTATCCATTGTAACAACAAGAGGATGGGAAGGGCATCATATGGATGTGAAGAATTCCTTTTTCCACGGTGATATAGAGGAGGAAACCTACATGGAGCAGCAACAGGGATACATGCAAAATTAATCTTTGGTATGCAAGATAAATAAGTCTCTCTATGGCCTAAAGCAAGCACCTAGAGCATCGTATGAAAAGATGGATTCTTATCTGTTATATCAAAATTTTGTACGTTGCAAATTTGATTCCAATGTTTATTTGTTGAAGAAAATTGACTCCTTGTTGATCATAATACTCTAGGTAGATGATATTTTGATAACAGGGAGTTAAGCTTCTAGCATTTCTAAGATGAAAACTGCATTGCATAAGTGTCTTTCTATGACAGATATGGGCTTGTTAAATTTCTTCCTTAGACTAGCGATCAATCAGAGTGGTTTTGGGATTACCATTTCTCAACCAAAGTATGCTAGAGATATTTTGGAATGATTTCACATGAGTGAATGCAAGCTAGTAGCCACAACTTTCTTATTAGGGATAAAGCTTGAGAATGGAAAAGGCACACCATTGGTTGATTTCACATTGTATCGTTATATTTTGGGGAGTCTTCTTTATCTCACTCACTCCTGTCCTAATCTCTCAAATGTCGTAGGAGCAGTTTCTAGATACATGCAAGAGCCACATTAGTTACACTCGAAAGTTGCAAAGCGCATCCTTCGATATGTACAAGGGACAATCACCTATGGGATTCATTATGCAACAAATTTTTCTTTTGATCTCATTGGGTTCACATATTCATATTGGGTTGGTGATAATGTTAATCACAAGTACACCTCTAGTTATGTACTTAGTGTTGAAGAATCTTGGGCAAGTGAAGTTAATGAGATTCTTCTAACATGATAACTACTTGTGATATATTTTTAACTTTTCTTCTTCACACAACCTTATATTGCTCTTATTATAGAGTGTCTTCTTATATTCATCAAATAGTTACCAAAAACAAAGAGACAAGAACACAAGATGTTTGGCTTTCTGTTAGAGCCAAAGCCTCTCACTCTTTGAGAAGAAAGCCCACACAAAATTCTTCTTATAGAGATTCCAATTGACAAATACCAAGAACATGACCCTTGACCTATTATGAAGCTCCAAGACCAAGACACCAATCCTCTTCTTTGTCGTTGTTGAGATCATCATCATTGTTGTAACTTCATTGAGATATTCATCATAACAGTGAGATCATTACTACTGCACCATAGCTCCATCTTCACTTAGATAATTGCTGAAATCTTACTGAGATAATCACCATGTCAATGAGGTCTCTATACTGCATGAGAGTTGCATCGAGAAATGGATCATGACATTGTCTTCATTATGACCGAGATCGTGATTGCTATTTTACTGAGATCATGAATATGTATCGAGATGTCGATATTGTACCTATGTCTAGAGAGAAAAGTCGAGTGTGTATGACTGAGAGTTCCTTACACCAAGATCTTCATCACCAATTATGAAATGACTGTTTGTGCTATTGTGGGATCCCAAATATCATCTTCATCACTAAAACTATGACTATAATTTCATCCTTCACCGAGATCAGTATCGTCAAACTACCACTAAGGATGAGACTGTGATTTCTCGAGACTCTAATTACCTTGCACTGAGATTTGTGCCATCGAGGAGGAGATCCTATAATTACTTACTATCATCACCACCGAGATTACAAAGGTATCCGAGATCCCGTACCCGTCCGAAGTTGCAGAGATACTTGTCAAAATTTCTATCTTATTGTGATGAACCTAGCCACATATAAATAATAGTCAGCCTTGTATATAAGTCGACATGGTATAATGAAGTGTTGTGTCTCCTTTTTTCAAGCCGACATGACTTCTTTAGTTATTTAATTCATTTTTACAAGCGGACATGATGAAGAGGATTGTGCTTGTCTTTTGGAGGGCTACTTGACATTGTTGGTGACTCAATTACATTTGGTATACACCCAAGAAGGGTTCTTCAACATTTTCTTTGACTCTTTGACTTTCCTATAACACTTCACCACATGCTAGACCTATGCAATGAGAAAGAAACTCATTTTTACAATTTATGAAAATAATATTTCTTTTCTTTTACAAGTACAAAAATCAAAATTATATTTATGAAGATTGAACCTAGTTACAATTTCTTCAACACTCCCTCTTAACTAGGGATGGTCATTCTCAATTTGAATAATTTCTCATAAGAAGAATCAGATTGGTAACCGATCTGTATGGCATCATAGTAGCCAACATTATTTCCACAACAAGTCCTTGACTGCCAACTCTATCTCTGATCAGATTAGAGAACAATAATGGCAAGACCAACGATTATATAAACCTTAATCATTGTCTCTCAACATACATACTCACCCAAGTGTTCATTGAGTATGACCTTATAGGACTATTCTTATCTTGGGTTCCCAACCATCAAAGAATATCAGTCGTCTTGCCTACTCTTGTCTTGGATTCCCTACACATCCTCAAAGAGCATCGAATGCCAGATGATTACCCAATACTCCATTCTTTCTTCCAAATGGAAGACAAGAATGTGTTTTCTATCTCTCCCTCTCAAGTGGGGAAGATATTCCCATTCCTTGAAGGAATGTACCTAGGCTCCATATGATTAGGAACTTGCCCAAGCTCCCTATTAATCAGGGACTTGTTGGAGCACCTTCTTAGCTAGGGACTCTCCTATACATCAACAACTTCTTCTTTGTGGGTCCTTCATCTGCTTGATCAACTTCTCTCCTTGATGTCATAAAATTCAGTTGAGCTTCTTCCTTGTAGGGAAACATCCATCGATCACTTTCCTCCTTAGCTTTTCATGTCATTCCTTTCTTCATGGAAATTGGCCTTCTTCATATCTAGAACCTTCGTCATATGGCTACTTCTTCCTCATTATGTTTATTTCAGGAGTTTCCATCTACACTATAAGAAAAAAGGACATTGGTGAGGGGCAAAAAATGTCACCATAAGCTCATTGGTGACAGTCAAAAGATCATTTGTCACCAAAAACTAAACGTCACCAAAGGTGGTGTCGCCAACAGTATAAGTGTTGTAGTGACATACAAAGTCCGTCAACAATAATGATTTATAATGATGGATAACGACCATCACCATTTCATATGAGCAATGGTGATGGACCATAGCCTCTGTCACCAAAAACTGAACGTCACCAAAGGTGGCATCGCCAAAAGTATAGGTGTTGTAGTGACATTCAAAGTTCATCACCAATAATGATTTATAATGATAGATAGCGACTGTCGCCATTGCATATGAGCAATGGTGACGGACCATACCCTCGGTCACCAAAAACTGAGCATCACCAAAGGTGGCATTGCCAAAAGTATAGATGTTATGGTGACATTCAAAGTCCATCATGAATATTGATTATAATGACGGATAGTGATTGTCACTATTTCATATGAACAATAGTGATTTATTGTGATGGATCTTTAATGGCCATCACTATTGGTGCATATATATGGTGATGCTCATTGACCGTCACCAAAAGCCGCATTTCTAGAATTATAGGTGTTTTGGTGACATTCAATGTCCATCACGAATAATGACTATAATGATGGACAATGATCATCACCATTTCATATCAACGACAAATATTTATGGTTATGGACCTTTGAGGGTCATCACTATTGATGTGTATATATGGTGGCGTTCATTGACCATCACCATTTCATATTTTTGATGAGGGTCAAAAAATGTCACCAAAGCTCATTGGTGATGGTCAAAAGGGTCTCTGTCAGAAAAAATTGATCGTTTCCATTCCATATGGATGTCAGGGCATGATGGAATCGAACCATCAACCTCCTGCTTGTAAAGCAAGTATTCTTCCATTAAGCTAGCACCATTTAAAAAATTATATTTTTTAAAATTAGACCTTGAAACTTCATAAATTTTAAATTCTACAAATTTCAATAAATTAATGTCTCAGCAATATTTTACTAAACAATAAAAGCAACATCGAAGATGTAGGTCCCTACCTAATGGTTATTGAAGTTATGAAAATTGGGTGGAGGGAAAAATAGTTATGTATAAGAGAATCAATATGTTCAGTTGAATACTCAATTAGAAGTGAAACTCTGAAGGCATTTATAACCTATAAATGATCTATAACTATCAAATACACCAAATATTGCAAACGAAATGTCATAATTGGATATCATATGGAACAAGAGGAGGCAGGGACTTCGAACCATTGTACATCTTGGCATGCCTTAGCACTTGGCACATCTTAGCTTGTTTCACATGTCTTTGAACTATCTGGAACATCTTAGCATGCCCTAGCATTCCCTAACACACCTTAGCAGTCATGACCTTACAACTAGCATTGCATTTTTCCATGACTTGGGAACCTTACATTCACTAGAACACATTGGCACTCCCTAGTTGTCATGCCCTCTGTTATCCTCCATAATGTCCCAGGATCGACGGAGGTAACCACAAACCAAGATTTTAGTTTGGTAGCTAGCCCTACTAGACTAGAGAGGGCTCTTTGTATGAAATCATAGCCAAGAGAGGACTGGAATGTAAAGGATTTTAGGCTATATAAGGAGGGTCAGGTGGGTTTTTGGAAAATTTAGGGACTTGGAACTATATCCACCGGTGTCTTGTCTAGCAGGGACTTTGTCAAGGAGGCAAGGACTTGGAACTCTATCTAGGATAAAGCACCTAACATGCATGACAGAAGCTCCCTAGAATAGAGTACCTCCTACCTAGAAGAGTGTCCCCTTCTCAAAATATAGAACCCTTCTCTATTGTGCACTTTTCTTAAAGATAAATCTGTGCATAAAATAGCACTAAGAAAAATATCTAAATTAAGAAAAGTGAGCATCTAAGTCAAACTATAAAAGTATAATAAATATGGCTTTATATAAGTTTGAGAAACACTAGACAAGCATGCTTTCATACAACAACAATAATATGCCTAAAATCGTTTCGATTCTTTCATCGTTGTTATACCCTCACAACAAAACTGGAATCTATAGCATGTACCCCAAGGTTGTATGCATTTTTTGAAGGTGTAGATTGAAAGGATCTGCTCAGATGAAGTACTATTGAAGGAGAAACACCTTCAAAGCAATAGATAAATTCTATTGTGAATTCAACCCATTTGCACACAGAGCAAGGTTGCTACTGGGTATACTTCTCCGCTGAATGGAAACTACAATGTATTATAGTGCTGCTGAAGGAAAAACACCTTTAGTGCAACACAGATAAAACTCTAACAGATATTGTCACCATGGCCTCAGTTGTTGATGTTCTCATCAATATAGGTAACAACTTCGATAATTGAAAAACCAAAAGGTGAGATGCATAGATCATTTGAAATGATAGATTTGGGCATACTTTATTATTTTTTAGGAGTGTTTGTATAGAAAATGAAAGGTAACTTGTTGCATCTTTATGTCATAGGCCAAGGATGCAAAGAAATACATAAAATATTAAATAGCATGGTATAAGTCGATTGAAGCTTATTTTGAAACAGGGATGGAATTACCCTTATGCAGGTTCTAATCTAGTGGGTATAACTTTAAATAAGAAACTGATAGTTATGGGGTTGAAATTGTCTCACAATTCATGAAAAGTCCCAAATTTTTTCACTAGAAAGAAGTGGAGTGAGTCATCAGGTTTATGGGAGGGAACACCCTATTTGCAGGAAGATAGCTTGAAATTAGTTAGGCATATTATTTCTCGTCTTCTTGTATGTGTGTGCTTTGAAAAGATAACCACATCCAAAGACTCAATAACAACTCTGGTAAAGTTTATATATGTGAAGCACTTCTGAGAAAAACCATCGCTTAATGACAATTGATCGAGGAATATGTCGAAGCATTCAATATTTCACTCAGTCATAAAAAGGAAGTTGGGGTATCTGGCATCTTACCAACAAACTGACTCCAACCATAATGTGAAAGGCAGGTTAACCGCAGAACCTCTTTCCCACTTTGTAGTATTGTTCCCTCTTGAATTCCAACAGGTATATGGCTACTTAGATCCACAAAACTCGTTCCAGGTAAACTCTGCATGATACAATTGTGACGTGCAAGCTTGACACACACTCTAGTTTCCCTCTAAAAGAGGGTAAGTCAAAATATTATGACAATATTAACTATAATTTGATCATACAATATTGAGGTATTGCATGGAATAAACAATATACTATCAATGCACTAATGAAGAACTCAAAATAAACGAATTTCTTATTGCTACAATAGCGCCTCTTGGGATTCTCGGATAAAGCACCTAACCTGCATGGCAAAAGATTCCTAGAATAGAGTACCTCCTACCTAGAAGTGTGTCCCCTGCTGAAAATATAGAACCCTTCTCTACTATGCAGTTTTCTTAAAGATAAATCTGTGCATAAAACAGAACTAAGAAAAGCACCTAAATTAAGAAAATTGAGCATCTAAGTCAAACTATAAAAGCATACTAAATATGGTTGTATATAATATTGAGGTATTACATGGAATAAACAATATACTATCAATGCACTAATGAAGAACTCAAAATAAACAAATTTCTTATTGCTACAATAGCGCCTCTTGGGATTCTCGGATAAAGAACCTAACTTGCATGGAAAAAGCTTCCTAGAATAGAGTACCTCCTACCTAGAAGTGTGTCCCCTGCTCAAAATATAGAACCCTTCTCTACTGTGCACTTTTCTTAAAGATAAATCTGTGCATAAAACAAAACTAAGAAAAACACCTAAATTAAGAAAAGTGAGCATCTAAGTCAAACTATAAAAGAATACTAAATATGCCTAAAATTGATGCACTTCTTTCATCGCTGCTACAACCTCATAGGAAAACTATAATCTACAACATGTATCCCAAGGCTGCATGCATCTACTAAAGGTGCAGATCGAAAGTATCTACTAAGATGAAGTATTATTGAAGGAGAAACACCTTCAAAACAACAGATAGAGTCTAATGTGCATTCAACCCATCTGCACACAGGCCAAGGTTGCTACTAGGTACACTTCTCCCCTAAATGGAAACTACAGTGTATTGCTGCTCTACTGAAGGAGAAACACCTTCAGAGAAACACAGATAAAACTATAACATATATTGTCACTGTGGTATCGGTTGTAGAATTTCTCATCAACATAGGTAGCAACTTCGATAATTGAAAAACCAAAAGTTGGGCTACATAGATCATTTGAAATGATAGATTTGGGCATACTTTATTATTTTTTAGGAGTGTTAGTATAGAAAATGCAAGGTAGCCTGTTGCATCTTTATATCACAGACCAACGGTGCGAATAAATACAGAAAAGATTAAATATCATGGTAAAAGTCGATTGCAGGGTCTTTCGAAACAATAATGGAGTTCTCCTTGTGTAGATTCTAATCTATTGGGTATAGATTTAAATAAGAAATTTATAGTTATGGGGTTGATTGTCTCACGATTCATGGCAAGTCCCAAATTTGTTCACTAGAAAGAAGTAGATCGAGTCGTCAGGTTTATGAATGGGAACACCTTATTCATAGTTATATAAATTCCAATTAGTCGGGCATATTATTTCTCCTCTTCTTGTACGTGTGTGCTTTGAAAAGATAACCACCTCCGAAGAATCAAGAACAACTCTAGTAAAGTTTATAGGTGTGCAACAAATTTTGAGAAAACCCATCACTTAATGACAATTGATCAAGGAATATGGTGAAGGATTCAATCTTGCACTCATTCATAAAAAGGAAGTTGGGGTATCCAGCATCTTGCCAACAAACCGACTCCAACCATAATGTGAAATCCAAGCTAACTGTGAAACCTCTTTCCCACTTTATTGTATTATTTCCTCTTGAATTCCAACAGGTATCTTGCTTCTTAGATGCACAGAACTTGTCCTAGGTAAACTTTGCATGATACAGGTAAACTTTTCTTGATACAATTGTGATTTGCAAGCTTGACACGCACTTTGTTTCCCTCTAAAAGAGGGTAAGTCAAAATACTATAACAATCTTAACTATAATTTGATCATAGAATATTGAGGTATTGTATGGAATAAACAATATACTATCAATGTACTAATGAAGAACCCAAAATAAACGAATTTCTTATTGCTATAATAGCGCCACTCTTGAGATTCTCCAAGGAGCCACTAATTTATATACATTTGGAATCTTTACTTGGTCTGCAGAAAGATTAAGCAATGGTAGTGATCACTTTTTTCCCTCCCATGGAAGGTCTATACAGAGTCAGCCATAAATTGATTTAAAAGTGAGGTATATACCTGAAAAATAGGATCTTGACTCTTAAACTCTAAATTAATGGCAAGGAAATATTCAACTGTAAATGCTTGATCTTCTACAGTGTAAATTTCCAGATAAATGGTTAGCGTAAATCTGTCCATTATCCACATATCCAAAAAAACCATGTATGTCTGGACTCTATTTATGTGTAAGATAGGGGATATCACATAAATAATCCATTATCAAAAGAAAAAGTTAAAGCACAACATTCCATGGATAATTTTTTTTAAATTTTATTACATACCTTAGAAAGTTTGAAAGGGCATAACTGAAGCTTTCCTCTCCCTCCACACTTCATTAAATAGGCCCCTTTTCCAATGCAGATGCGACCTGCAAAATCACAATCAATAAATAGAATATGGAAAGTAAGTTTAATGAATTAAAGTAGCTTTGTTATACCTCAAGCAAATGGACTATGAGAAATTGGATTCATTCTCTACAAAAGATGATATAACAAGATCTAATTACATTTTTACTGAAACAAAGGTAAATTGGATTCATGATCTGCAATAGACGATATAATGAGATCCAATGACATTTTCAACTCAAACAAAGGTAAGTTGAGTAAGCTCAAGCTCCAAAATGATGGCACCCAACTACTGAGTGGCAGTTATTGTATATATCTTACTAGAGGCTATAACATAAAGATATTTGTTATATGTAAAGATAAAAAAATGAAAGGAATGTGAAATTTTGACCATCAACTATAAGTTCCTTTCAAGGACTAGATCAAACCATAAAATTGTTATCAAGCTAATCAACTCACCCATTCTATTATGCTTCTAGTAGTTTCATGATAAAACTCAAACTCGATAAACTTCAAACAACATAAATTAACCAACAATATGTCTAAGGTTGGTTACCTATGCATTATATCATACTAAGTTACCTTTTGCATCTAACATTGAAAATGTCTGTGAAAGAAATGAAGACAAATCAATGATTATGATGGATGCATGTGATGAAATAAAATAAAAAAAGACCTCTCTTCTTGCTATTGATGAGACTTCTAGGGGATTCTTGGATGAAGTTGATCCTGATCTGCTTTCTGAAATCAAAGAGACACTTCCTGGCTACTTTGATTTGACGGACAACAACCCTAATTCTTATGAAAATGAATATGGAAAGAAATAAGAATCAATGAACCTGGTATTGAAGAAGGTGTCTTAAAGTCTAATATGGATAGTATTTTAAATTTCTACAGCTAGCAGAGGGTTTTCCCAGTTGGGTTCCCTAGAAAATTTTATTTTCTTTTTCTATAGTGTGACTGTGTTTTATTTATGTTCTATTCCACTACAAATTAGTAGAGATATTTTTTGTCTTCATGCAACAATTAGTTTCAGATTTGTTCATTCAAGAAGTGGAAGAATTTCAAGGAAATTCTACACAAGGACAATTAATCTATATTTTCACTTATATCTTTTTGCAAGTAAAATTCACAACTAAATTTTCATCCAAAGTGTTTAGGTAACTAGCAAGTGGTATCACAACATATCTCAACATTGCAAGGCATAAATCATACTATTAAATAAGGTTGAGACTTGAGATACAAAAATCTTCCCAAGTTATGCAAGCAAGAAAACTGCTGATTTTTAGTTCTAAATCTACGCAACCAGAACAAAATTATGCCATTTTCAACAACCCCTAGTCAAAGTTATTCCGTGACTCATTCAACTCAATTAAGAATATGTCAATCGCGTTGATATTTCTTCTTCATTTCATGCTTCTAAGTTATATATTTATGCAACCTAATTTTCTAATCGGTTTTTGGGAACACTCTATCAGACATTTGCAGTAGAAAATAGAAGACTGTTTTAGTACCTAGTGTTATAAAACTCTAATCTTGAAAAAGTATTTTGGGTTGTTTCCCTAAAAATATTTACAAAATTTCCAATCCCAAATCCATTTTAGGGATAATTTTAGTCAGGGAGAAATTTACTATTATTTTTGGAAAATTTGAATGCAACTAAAAGAAATTCTTCTTGTTTGCTCAAAAGATTCTAGCACCAAATATGAACTTAAGATTTGGAAATAATTAAATTTCACTTCGCTTTTCCAGGACCATATATGAATGAATTCACAAAACCTGAGATTTGTATTCTGGAAACACTTAAATTTCACCCCATTTATTAGGATTGGAAGTTCCCTGAGATACAAACATGTAGCATTAAGGATCTACTTTGCTTGTTTAAGGAAAATGTGCAGTTTATAAAATGTGGTACAAGAATCCTTGTATACATGCCTGACACAGTTCTTTGGTCACAACTAATGAAACTGAACTCCATCAATACATAACAGACAAGGTAGAATGTAGGATAGCATCTATTTTTCAACATATACTCTGACAAAAATAAACATCTATACAGCCATATAAAGTTGTTAACACACAAAAGAAGGAATTAAGAACCAAAATAAAAAATAGGAACAGGCTTGGATTGTTATGGTTACTCTAACAAAATTTTAAATAGGATCAATATGTTAATATGGAAAATAGTGTAGTTGATTATGATTTATTGAGCCCAAGGGGTTAGCCCAACTGAATGTCATTAATGTTACTAGGTATTTGGCTAGTTCTGTGCTGGCAGGTGCCCTGTTTGAAATCCCTTGGGTGAGGTACACTAGTCAATGCCAATGGGTTTACTAGGGATTCCATCCATGAATGTGGGGAAACATCCATTGGGATTCCCCAGAGAGTTTTTCTTGGAAAGAATAAAAGGAGGATTTCCTAAAGAGAAATTTTGAGAGGCATAGAGTGTACACCCAGTAAATTCAACTCTATAGAGACAAACCATAAAAGAAGGAAAAATACATATGCTTTTACCTATGTTCCCTCGTTTTCCCTCCCGCCCTATGAAAAGGGAAAATATGAATTGGACTCATGGTAAGGCGGAGCTGGAGAAGTTTTTCAGTCATCTTAACTCTATATCTTCCGAGATCAAATTTACTATGGAGCTTGAAGAGAACGGTAAGATCCCCTTTCTAGATGTTCTAATCAGTAGACAAGAGGATGGTACTTGTAGAAATTTTGAATAATATGACACATATTCAACAGAGATTATCCTGATCATACAATTTAAGCGGAACATGTATAATACATAATCTCCTCTACGTTGATCATCAAATTACAGAAGCAGAAACATCCACAGGCACACATAGAAGCATCAATCAAACTCATAAACACAGTATGTATCCCGGGGAAAGCATCTTGCTAAAAACCCCACACTATCTGTATATTATATTGATTGAATCATGTAACAATACAAAGCATAATACTTCTCACAAGTATCTCCACCTGTTACACACAATACAGCTCAGATTTGATCTCCAAATCTCCCCCGCTGCTTGCCTGCCTCCACTGCTCAATACCTGCTCAAGAACTGATGAGAATAGCTTCCCAAACTCGATTTTACACTGCAAAATAGTCACCCACACTCTATTGGACGTGAGCAAAAGCTATAATGTCATGAAGATACGTGAGCAAACTCATTGGCATACTCAATCCTTTGATTGTGCAAATCATCATGCACAGCGATAGTCACAACTGATAGCAATCTGATCCTCTAACACCTGTCCCTGCTGAACTGAACATGCACTGACATGCAACTGAGTTAACTGATGTATTCTATAGTTGCATTATGAGTTAATAACTTGTGAATTAATTAATAACTAATTCACCCAACTCATCTTTAGTCTATTGATCAGTTAGACTAAATACAACCAGTTTAACAAAGCTAAACTGAACACAACTCCATCAACTGTACCTCCAGTCCACTAAACTCAACTCACTTGAGTTCTAACTGAAGTCATGCATGCACCAACTCAACTGACTCATGAGAAAAGCGTATTTCCTTCTGACAGCTGCATGTGCCACTTCCGTAGCTCATTCTGAAGTGCTCCAAGAGAATAAGATCAAGTTTATAGTCCAAATATTATTATGAGACAATAATATTTGACTTTTCTATTTTTGACAGCCAGTCTAAAAATAGACTTTGATCACTCACACTGTGATCATTCACATTTTGATCAAAAATAGAAGTCCATCTATTTTTCCCAACTTGATCAATCATCCATAAACATAGACATGATCCATATGTCTAAAAATAGACATAGTCTAAAAATAGACTTGCGCCAAAAATAGCCTGCGGGCCCACTTAGTGAAGGCGACTCTTTTCACTAAGCTCCATCATCTTGTTGTATTCTCAACAAGCATTTCTTGTTGCACACTTTTCAACACTCCCTCTCAACAAGAAAGGCTTCCTCTCAAACTCGATCCTGTAACTCTAGAATGTTCCCCATGCAACACATCTGGCTGGTCCACTTGCTCTGTCATCAAAGTCTCTGACTGCTATTGCCTCTGTCGACTGAAACTTTGCATCTCTGTGCTCTTCAGTATCTGACTGCTCTAGCCTCTGTCACTTTGATCTCTGACTGCATCCGTGCTGCTGCTGGTTCTATCTCCCAGCATTGCATCCGCACTGCACCTCCCAACTGACCTCCCTGTTGGGATAGAAACATCCTCTGATGCTGAAGCTCTACTTGCTGCTGACAAGTGCTCCCTCTCTGACATCTGCGCTACTGCAACATCTCCATGCATATCGCACCATTGCACACCTCTCTGTGCCACCTAACACTGTGCAAAACACTTGTGCCTCTCGCATTGCTACAGCCTGCTAGCTATGCGCTGTCCTGGGATTCCCTGCACTGTCGCTCTCTCTGCCGCTCCATCCGCATCTGTCTCTACCCAATCAGTCAGTTCCTGCTACTACACATCGGGGCTCCCGTAGCAAGGTCTCATCCAAGAGGTTGGGTACCTCAAGGATCTTGCCCCTCCTCCTTGGGACAATTAATCCACATCACCCCACCTCCTACCTGGAGGTATGGCTGCATGCGATCCCTCAGCCCACCTGGCTTGAAGTTTCCCCCTACTGGAGGTCTCTGGATGAGTAGATGTCTCTACTCGATCTCCTCTCAGCTTCCCTTGTTGTGGCTGCTCCACAACCTCCTGAAGCTGCTGCACCAATCGTGGCTCCTCCACAATCGTTTGAGACTTCTTCTGGCTCTGCATGTTGAGAGGTAATATACGCTCCCTCTCAACCACCAAGTCTCCATCAGTTGCCTCGCTGCTCAAGGCTTTGCATGCATCTTGAACCTCAAGAGCATATAGGTTCCTGACCCATGAACCAATCTCATGACAGCGAAAGCATCGCACCTTCGACTTGTCAACTTTCTTCCCATCACTGGAAGAACAAGATTCGAAAAGAGAAACCTTCTCCTTCCCCTTCTTCGCCTTACTCGCTAAGGCACAGTTCTCCTCATCATGCATAGATGAAGAACTATCTCTGGTGCACCGTCTAATCTCCTCCTGCATCAAATCTGACCAAAGTCTCTCCCATCTTGGCAGTTTCTCCCTTCCATTCACCGAGTCCTGGTAGCTATGCCAACTCTTAGGAAGGTCAAGGAGTCCTAGACTCACCATCCTCATCATCAACAGTAACCCCCACACTTCCCAGCTCATCTCGACACTGAGTGAACCTCGTGAGATACTGGGGCATACTATCTCCGTTCTCGAACTGAATGTTTCTAAGTTTTATCTCTTGCTTTGGAATTAAATTCGAATTCCACCAGCAACCAACTCAACTGCTTCTGATCTAGAATTCGTGAGAACACAATATTTCTCGTACAGAGATTGACTGTATGGGCTTTCACCGGATATTTCACCTTCCAAAGGAAGGATGAATCCAGAGGCTACCTGGCCCGATTACAGGCTCTGCCTAGAGAAATAGAATGTAAACACTTCCTGAATAGTAGATCTGATGATCAATCCTCGCTTGATATCCTGTAAAAATCTCTTCTATAAATCAAGCTGCTCCGATACCATGTAGAAACTTTTTCTACAAATCATCTAGCTCTGATACCATGTAGAAATTTTGAATAATTTGACACATATTCACAGAGATTATCCTGATCATACAATTATAAGCGGAACATGTATAATACATAATCTCCTCTGCATTGATCATCAATTTACAGAAGCAGAAACATTCACAGGCGCACATAGAAGCATCAATCAAACTCATAAACACAGTATGTATCCCGGGGAAAGCATCTCGCTAAAAACCCCACACTATCTGTATATTATATTGATTGAATCATGTAACAATACAAAGCATAATACTTCTCACAAGTATCTCCACCTGTTACACACAATACAGCTCAGATTTGATCTCCAAATCTCCCCCGCTGCTTGCCTGCCTCCACTGCTCAATACCTGCTCAAGAACTGATGAGAATAGCTTCCCAAACTCGATTTTACACTGCAAAATAGTCACCCACACTCTATTGGACGTGAGCAAAAGCTATAATGTCATGAAGATACGTGAGCAAACTCATTGGCATACTCAATCCTTTGATTGTGCAAATCATCATGCACAGCGATAGTCACAACTGATAGCAATCTGATCCTCTAACACCTGTCCCTGCTGAACTGAACATGCACTGACATGCAACTGAGTTAACTGATGTATTCTATAGTTGCATTATGAGTTAATAACTTGTGAATTAATTAATAACTAATTCACCCAACTCATCTTTAGTCTATTGATCAGTTAGACTAAATACAACCAGTTTAACAAAGCTAAACTGAACACAACTCCATCAACTGTACCTCCAGTCCACTAAACTCAACTCACTTGAGTTCTAACTGAAGTCATGCATGCACCAACTCAACTGACTCATGAGAAAAGCGTATTTCCTTCTGACAGCTGCATGTGCCACTTCCGTAGCTCATTCTGAAGTGCTCCAAGAGAATAAGATCAAGTTTATAGTCCAAATATTATTATGAGACAATAATATTTGACTTTTCTATTTTTGACAGCCAGTCTAAAAATAGACTTTGATCACTCACACTGTGATCATTCACATTTTGATCAAAAATAGAAGTCCATCTATTTTTCCCAACTTGATCAATCATCCATAAACATAGACATGATCCATATGTCTAAAAATAGACATAGTCTAAAAATAGACTTGCGCCAAAAATAGCCTGCGGGCCCACTTAGTGAAGGCGACTCTTTTCACTAAGCTCCATCATCTTGTTGTATTCTCAACAAGCATTTCTTGTTGCACACTTTTCAACAGTACTTTGGGACACTAGGTCTACAGAAAGAAAACTCATACTGATAGCTATCTTCACGCTGACTCTTACCATCATCCTTCCCAAAAATTTGGAGTCTTAAACACTCTAGCTGTTAGGGCTTTCAGGATTTCTGACCCGGATCACCTAAAAGAAGAGATTGAGCACTTAACCTCTGTCTTCAAAAACCTTGGATACAAAGAATGGAGTATCAAGAAGGCTATAAGAAGAGCTCAGGATAAGGCCCTCTCCAAGCATCCTCCTGAAGACAAGAAAGAAGATTCTGGGAAGGTCTACCTTCCATTCATCCAGGGGATTACAGATAAGATTGCAAAAATTTTAAGGAAGAAGAACATAAACACTCAATTTACAACATGTGGAACTATAAGGCAGATGATGAGGTCAGTAAAGGATAACATCGATCCTCAACAACTCAAGGGTGTGTATAAGATTGACTGCTCTTGTGGTAAGAGTTATATTGGGGAAACAGGTCGATCTCTGAAAATAAGACTAAAGGAGCACGTGGCTGATATAAAGAATGAGAGATCCCGTACATCGGCGCTTGTGGAACACTCGTCCAAAACCAAACATCATGTGTGTGTGGAGGACGCTAAAGTGATTGCAAGAGAGGATAATTATCACAAAAGAAAAATCAGAGAGGCCATCGAAATTATGAAATTTCCTCAAAACCTCAACAGGGACAATGGGAGTGAAATTAGTGGAAACTGGCTTCCCCTGATCAGACAAATAAACCCCTCCACGGCTTTGGAAGCATAGTATCAGGGTCTCTTAATAATAATAAAAATAAAATTTAATTAGATAAAATTAAATTTAATTAGATTAATTAAATCAAAATTAATTTTATATATATATATATATATATATATATATATATATATATATATATATATATATATATATATATATATATATATATATATATATATATTATAATTAATTATATTAATTTAATAAAAATTTGTAATTAATTCTAAATCAGAATTAAATAGAATTTCTCAAATAATTAATAATAATAAAATAAAACAAAATAAAACAAAATAAAATTAATTAATTAATCAATTAATTAATTAAAAAGAATTATGATTATAATTAAATTAAATAAAGTTAATTAATCAATAAAATTAATTAATCAATAATTTTAATTTAATTAATTAATTAAATAAAAATAAAATTAATTAATCAATAAGATTAATTAATCAATAAATTTAATTTAATTAACTAATCGAATAATTAAAAAAAATAAATAGGAAGGATTATAAATCAATTATTTAATTAATCTAAATAGATCAATTAAATCAAAAATTAATTAATTTAGTTATTCTATTCTAATTAAAATAAAAATTAAATAAAATTAGTCAATTAATTAAAAGAATTAATAATAAACAAGGATTAACATTGGATTAATAAATAATTAAGATTATAAATTAATCTAATTAAATTAAAGTAATTAATTAACTAATTAATTAGAATGGTAAATAACAATAATTCAAATTAATTAATCAATTAAATTCAAATTAATTAATTAAATGAAAATAAAAACAATAAGTAAGAATTATATTAATTAATTAATTAATCAAATAAAATTAAATAAAATTAAAATTTGTTAAATTAATAAAAACAGTTGGAAGGAAATGAAAAATTAAACTTATTCATGAATCAGATATATCAATTAAAATATTTTAGGTTCTAGGTAAATTAAGAGGAATAATTAATTTGGAAATAGAAATAATATAAATAAATAAAAATAAATGAAAAAATTATTTACATAAGTGTCGGCTTCTTAAAAATTAGGGTTCTAGGTTTATTTATACCCAGGTCATTATAGCTCTTCTCTCAATAAGTTTTCATTCATATTCTTTCTGATTTAGTCCTGATGATGGACCCCCTTTGGGGTTTGAAATGTCGACGAAATGAACATGAAACTGTGGATAATCCGGATCATACCACAAAAAACTACCACAGAAGCTTAAAATCTAACAAGGGAAAATATGTTACTCTTAAACTTAAAAGAAAGGATGAAAAAAATAGTGAATTTTGAACCAATCCTCCTTGTGTGGAAGAAGACTAAAAGTGGGGTGGAAATGTAGTGAGGTTAGAAATGAAACATACTTGGGCACCATTAATGGATTGAAGAGGTAAAACCTTAACTCACAACTCTCTTCAATCTCGTTTTCCCTCCCGCCCTATGAAAAGTGAAAATATGCTACTCGTAAACTTAAAAGCAAGGATGAAAAAAATAGTGAATTTTGAACTAGAGATTTGAGGTGTGTGTACTCCTCCCTGTGTGGAAGAAGACTAAAAGTGGGGTGTAAATGCAGCGAGGTTAGAAATGAAACATACCTGGGTGCCATTAATGGATTGAAGATCCAATGGTGGGGGATCTGAGGTGTGTGTACTCCTCCCTATGTGGAAGAAGACTAAAAGTGGGGTGGAAATGCAGCAAGGTTAGAAATGAAACATACCTGGGCGCCATTAATGGATTGAAGATCCAATGGTGGGGTTCGATATCAATTTTCTACTAGTAAAACCTTAATTCACAACACTTTTCAATCTCGTTTTCCCTCCTGCCCTGTGAAAAGTGAAAATATGCTACTCTTAAACTTAAAAGAAATGATGAAAAATAGTAAATTTTGAACAAGTCCTCCTTGTGTGGAAGAAGACTAAAAGTGGGGTGGAAATGCAGCCAGGTTAGAAATGAAACATACCTGGGCGCCATTAATGGATTGAAGATCCAATGGTGGGGTTCGATATTAGTCTGCTATTGGTAAAACCTTAATTCACAACTCTCTTCAATCTCGTTTTCCTTCCCGCCCTGTGAAAAGTGAAAATATGCTACTCGTAAACTTAAAAGAAAGGATGAAAAAAATAGTGAATTTTGAACCAAAGATTTGAGGTGTGTGTACTCCTCCCTATGTGGAATAAGACTAAAAGTGGGGTGTAAATGTAGCAAGGTTAGAATTGAAACATACCTGAGCGCCATTAATGTATTGAAGATCTAATGGTGGGGTTCGATATCAATCTGCTACTGGTAAAACCTTAATTCACAACTCTCTTCAATCTCATTTTCCCTCCCGCCCTGTGAAAAGTGAAAATATGCTACTAGTTTTCCCTCCCTCCACCTTATGAAAAGTGAAAATTTAATTCACAACTCTCTTCAATCTCGTTTTCCCTCCCGTCCCGTGAAAAGTGAAAATATCTACTAGTTTTCCCTCTGCCCTATGAAAAGTGAAAATATACTACTTGTTTTAGAAAGTAAATGAAGATTGGAATTAGGAGGGCTTTGTTACATCAAAATTAAGGCTGATTTTTTTCAAAAATGTTAAAATTTCCCTCCCTAAAAAACAATAAATACAATATTTATAGAGTATAGAGTAGATGTGTAAGTGTAATGTAAGTATGTAAACAATTCTAAATATGGGCTTAGTTAAAGAATAATAGTAATAATATTAATAAAAGTCAAAAGTATGGGGATGAGTGCAAAAATCTAAATGTTGGCTCAATTAATAATAAAAATAATAAAATTCAATTTGTTATATTTTGATTTTGTTATTAACTTGTGAATAGGTTTTCTTACAATACCATGAGCCAATACCATGGCTTATCAATACCTCAAGCCCAAAACCATAACTTATTTGACAACCAAAATATTTTATAACAATATGACAAGATTGTTAACCATGGATATTCACCCCCCACTTTATAGTGGATATTATTAACTTGTAAAAAAATTGGTTTTGTTATAATACCATGGGCCAATACTATGGCTTATGAATACCACATGCTCTAAAAACATAACTTATTTCACAATCAAAATATTTTATAACAATATGAAAATATTCTTAACCATGGATATTCATTCTCACTTTACCATGGATATTATTAACTTGGAAATAGACTTTATTGCAATACAATGAGCCAATACCATGGCTTATTAGTATCACATGCCCAAAAAACATAACTTATTTCAAAATCAAAATATTTTATAAGAATATGATAGGATTCTTAATCATGGATATTCACCCCGGCTTTGTCATTGATATTATGAACTTGTGAATACACTTTGTTATAATAGCATGGGCTAATATCATGGCTTATCAATACCACATCCCAAAAAATCATATCTTATTCACAATCTAAATATTTTATAACAATATGACAATATTCTTAACCATCGATATTAACCCCCACTTTACCATGGATATTATTAACTTGTAAATAGGCTTTGTTACAATACCATGGGCCAAGATCATGCCTTATCAATACCACATGCCCAAAAACCATAACTTATTTCACAATAAAAATATTTTAACTTAATTTAATTTTATAACATTTTCTATTTGAAGCTAATAGGAAAAGGGTTGTAATTATTTTTGAGATATATATAAACCCTCTATCCTCACGACTACTAAAATTATTCCCATATAAATTAAATTAAGGTTTTAATAAACTTAAAAATGAGAACACTTTTTTATTTAAAGATGTGAAATTTATATAATACAAATATTAGTAAGAACCAACATAGATTTATCTTAACTAAGGATCCAAGTGATGATAGCAAGAAAAGTGAAGGGAAGAGACGGGGAGTGAGATAGTGACAAAGATGGAGGGTGGAGAGAGAGAGATAAAGAGAGAGTGAGAGAGTGATGGGGGGAGACAGAGAGAAGGAGGTAGGAAGAGAGAGAGAAGAAGAGAGTGGGGGAGAGAGATATGGAGTTGGAGGGGGAGAGAGAGATATGGAGTTGGAGGGGGAGAGAGAGGGAGGAAAGAACTAAGGCATAGGGAGATAGAGGTGGAGAGAGAGGGAGGAAAGAACTAAGGCATAGGGAGATAGAGGTGGAGAGAGAGAGGGAGTGACAAGGGATAGATGGATAGAGAGAGAGGGAGAGAAGAGAGGAGGGGAGAGAGAGAATAGGTGGGGATAAAGATAGGGAGAGAAGGGAAAGAGAGAGAGAGGGAGATGTGGGGGAGGAGGGGACAGAGGGAGGTGAGAGAGAAAGGGAGAGAGAGGATTAAGAGAGAGGAGAGATAGATGAAGTTAGAGGGGGGGAGAGAGGGAAGGAAGAAGAAAGACATAGAGTGACAAAGGTAGAGAGAGAGTTGGAGTGATAATGGAGCTATGGAGAGAGGAGAGATAGAGGGAAGAGAGAGAGGCAGAGAGGAAGACGGAGGGAGAGAGAGATAGATATGGAGAGAGAGTGTGTATGTTTGGGGTGAGATAGAGAGAGGGAATAAGAAAGAGACACATAGATACAAATATAGATATCATATAATATTATATAACCAGCCTAGATCCATCTTAACCTAGATCAAAAAAGCACTAAAAAAGAGGTTTGCCACATCGAGAGATTGGATCCCTCTCGGTGCTTGATAGATCTGGGTTAAGATGGATCTAGGCTGGCTTAATAAGTTTGTAGTTGTATTTGATAAACTAACACTTTTTTTATGGTTGTGTTTGAAAACGAATTTTCCATATTTGGTGTATTTATCATAATAATAATCTAATTTTAATTTAATTTTAAGCTTACCTTTTCTATGCAATGATTTTGTTGTTAGTTTATAGAGATAGACATGTCATACTTTTGGAATTTGAAAAGGAAACACGTGCTCTTAACTTGGTTGTATTGAAAACATTTAAATGTAAGAAAAAAATGCCCTCTTAAATTGGTTATATTAAAAACATAAGTGTTCTTGTATACTAGGTGGGTGCAAACAAGAGAGAGTATATGGTAAGCGGATTAAATAGTTAAAAAACTAATGTTAGTTAGGGAGAAAGTTACAAAAATCTAACAAATAGACTAGGGTTGGGATATTACTGTTTTGGGACATCTAAAGTTGAAGGTACATTTTATGGAGGTGTAGTCTAAGCCATTTGGCGTAGGGAACATATTATGGATATCTTGGACTTTTGGTGTGTGCTAGTGGTGTCAACTAGTGGTGGAGTGTCCAACTAATGAGTAGGCAAAGTTTTTCATTTACAAGGTTGGCATCAATCAAGTATTCTCCCTCTCTACCCAACTCTAAGATGAGGAGTGTACATAATGGACTTATTGTTGTAGGAAATTGAAAATATTTGATTATCTTTAAATTCAAGGGCCTGAATTGGTTGCCTCAACCTACAAATATTTAAAGGAACTATGTGTTTTTATATTAAACCCTTGTGGTCAAGGAGCTGCAAAAAAGGAAGGCCTTATGGCTATTTTTAAGGGGTTGTAATGATCCTCGTCTTGTGGTAAATATGTAGATATGATGCTAATGGTCCTGATCTTAGTACATTCACTTATATAATGTAAATATTTTCCTATCACCTTGCTATGTATAAATATAATAAATATTTTGTGGTTACGTTGATGTACATGTTGAAGTTCCACTTACATGATTATGGGAAACACTTCTCAGTTATCCTTGTGTACATGGGGAAGATCATAATTGCTCTATGCCATAAAAACACCTAGTAATATTTTCACACTGAACACTATACAATAAACTTAACCCTAATATTTTAGTGAAGAACAAGTAACTAGCTAGACTCTAGAAGGGTTTTTGGATTGACTGTTATTGAAACTCATTGCAGTTAGGTGTGCCAATGTGTGGTGAGTGTTAGTGAGTGCTAGCGAAACACAAGGGAGAACTAGGTCAAAATGCATGGAAATGAATGAATAAGAGTGTGTGACAGGGAGTGTCAATGAGTTCCAGGTGTGGTAAGAGGGGAGTGACATGGTATGCTAAGCAGCGCTAAGTCAGCGTGCTAGAGTGACATGCAGCCAATATGTGTTAGGTGCCAAGGTGTACCAAATAATAGTGCTAGGAAGTGTTAGGGAGCGTTAGGGAAACACAAGGGACCACTAGGTGAAAATAATGCATGCAAATGAATGATTAAGACTTTGTAACAGGAAGTGTCAGTGATTTCAGGGTGTGCTAAGGAGGGAGTGACAAGGTATGCTAGGTAGTGCTAAGCCATTCTAGAGGCTAGGGAAACATGACAAGATGTGCTAGGTGCTAAGGTGTGCCAATGCATGCCAGGGAGAGTTATGGAGTGTCAGGGAAAAGCAAGGGAGCACTAGTTTCAAATGCATGGAAATGAATGAATAAGAGTGCATGACAGGGATTGTCAGCGAATTCTAGGTTTGTTAAGGAGGGAGTGACAAGGTATGTTAGGTAGTTCTAGGGAATGCTAGAGTGCCAGGGCAACATGCCAAGATGTGCCAAGTCCTAGGGTGTGCCAATGTATGTCAGGGAGTACCATGAGAACACAAGGGAGAACTAGTTCAAATTGCATGGAACTGAATAAACAAGACTGTGTGATAGGGGTGTCAGCAAGTTCCAATTGTGTTAAGGAGGGAGTGACAAGGGTATATGCTAAGCAGTGCCATGGCATGCTAGAGTGTCAGGGCATGTTAGGGAGTGCCAGGGTCTGTTAGGGAGTGGAAAATCATGCCAAGGAATGCAAGGGATGATAATGTGTGCCATGTAGTGCTAATGGATTGTTATACATGCCAGATGTTATGGCATGTGAAGATGTAAATTATGTTGCTTAGTTGTTTTATGGGCACTATTGGATGTGAGCCTTGACTTGGTAACTTGTTAAGTGGGATGAGTTAATATTGTACATGAGAAGCCTAAGATGATTTATAGTCCATTAGGGGAACAAGGCATAGTCTAGTTGTAGTAGATGTAACTTGGTAAAGTTGTTGTAGTTAAGGCAGGACTTGGTTGGGTTCCTATGTCTAAAAGAAAATAAGGGTAGTTGTGAGGGAATGCTAATTAAGGAGTGCCATGGAATGCCAAGGAATGAAAAGGCATGCTGACATATGCCAGACAGTTTCAATGCATGTCAAGGAGTATTTGGGAGTGTCAGAGAATCGTAAGGGAGAACTAGGTCAAAGTGCATGGAAATGAATGAATAAGAGATTATGCTACGGAGTGTCAGTGAATTCTAGGTGTCCCATGGATGAAGTGTGTTAGGAGAATTTCATATTAGGACTTGTAGGAGGAAAACCTACAATTGTGATAAGAGGATGGAAAAAGAAGTTTGAGACAAAGTGAGACTTTGCTCTAGGCACAACACTATTTTTTCAATGACCTGGTTGGGTTCCCAAGTCACAAAAAAATAAGGTTATCTATGAGGGCATGAAAATTGTGCCAAGGTGTGTAGGGAATTTCAGGAAGTGCTAACACATGTTATAAAGTTCCAAGGAATGTTAGGCATGTCAAGACATGCCAAGTGCTAAGGCATGCCAATGTGTGCTAGGTTCTAGGATGTGGCGCCAACACATACTAGGAATTGCCAAGGAAACAAAAGGGAGGACTTGTTTTAATTACATGTAAATGAATGAACGCGCATGTGTGATAAGGAGTGTTAACAAGTTATAGGTGTGCAAAGGAGGGAGTGAAAATGTATGATATGCAGTGCCAAAAGATGATAGAGTGCTAGGAAATCCTACAAAGATGTGACAAGTGCCATGTTGTTCCAATGTGTGCCAAGGAGTGTTAGGGAAACACAAGGGAGCACTAGGTCATAATGCATGGAAATGAAGGAATAAGAGTGTGTGGCATGGAGTGTTAGTGAGTTCCAAGTGTGTTAAGGAGGAGTTACAAGGCATGCTTGGCAATGCTAAGGAATGCTAGAGTTCTAGGGTGACATGCGGCCAAGGTGTGCTAACGTGTGTAAGGAAGCATTAGCTGGGAGCGCCAGGGAAACACACGGGAGAACTATGTCAAAATGAATGGAAATGAACAAACAATAGTTTGTGATTAGAAATTTTAGTGAGTTCTAGGTGTGCTAAGGACAAATTGACAAGGTATGCTAGGAAATGTTAAGGCATGCAAGAGGCTAGGGCGACATGCCAAGATGTCATAGGTGCTAGGGTATAACAGTATGTGTCAAGGAGTGATAAGGAGTGTTAGGGAAACACAAGGGAGAACTAGGAAAGAATGCATGGAAATGAATGAATATGAGTTTGTGACCAAGAGTTCCAGTGATGTCTAGGTGTGCTAAGGAGAGAGTGACAAGGTATATTTTGTAGTGCCAAGGAATGCTAGAGTGTTAAGGCGGTAGGCCAAGATGTGTCAGGTGCTAGGGTGAGCTAGGGAGTGTTAGGGGGTGTCAAGGAAACATAAGGAAACACTAGTTCAAAATGCATGGAAATTAACAAATAAGAGTGTGGGAGAGGGAGTTTCAATGAGTTCTAGGTGTGTTAAGGGGGGAGTGACAAGGTTATATGCTAGGAAATTCCAAGGTATGCTAAACTACCAAGGCATGTCAGGAAGTGCCATTAACATGGAAAATTTTAGGGGCTAATGTTCGCCCAGTGGGCTAATTTTCCATGATTTTTCCACAAAAAAGATTCGCCAATTTCCAATTTTATAAAAGACGATTCGCCCAAATTTTAGAATATAAAATTATTTTACCTTAAAAATCGCCAACATTATAGAGAGACTATATATAAAATAATTATAAATTTGATTAATTTTACAAATATATCAACAAACATTTATAATTTGCATATTAGCGATTAGTGAGATTCGCCAATGTTTTAAACTTCGAGAAAATTTTCCATCCTTAAAATTTTCCTTGGTGCCATAGTATGCTAGGGAGTGTCAAAGCATGCCAAGGAATGTAGGGAATGTCAACACATGCCACATAGTGCCAAGGCATTCTAAGACATGTCAGGTGCTATGGCATGTCAAGATGTAAATTGTGTTGCTTAATTGTTTTAGACCAAGGTTGGATGTGATGACCCTTGTCTTGGTAACTTGTTAAGTTGGATGAGTGAGATTGTACATGAGTACCCTAAGATGAGTTACAAGTAGTTCTTAGGTGAACAAGGCATATGTTGACTTTCCATGACACATCAGAATCCGGGTTTTGCCTTAGAATTTTTTATGTGAACACACTCAAGTGCCACAACACATCTACTATGTAGAATGAAATTTTCCATGAAAGAAAAAGTAATGGATTGAATTCACATAGTTTAGTGTCTGCACATCTTCATATGTTAATGCTTATTATTATGATATACAATAGCCATTTATATGTATGGCGTAAGACTCCTATGGAGATTTATATCCAAAAACAACATCTATGTGGTAAAAGGTATACTGTCAGAGGTTGTTCAATAAAAAATAGCAACCAAAAGGGACCTTACTGTGCACACATATGAGGAATCAAGAATATTGTTATCTATGACTATTGATGTGGAGGTATGGGACAAAATTACATAGGCAACAAACCTTTTTGTTCAACCAATTAAGATCTAAAAAGGAAAATGTGTGATTTGTAGGTTTTAACCCCGTACAGAAATTACTTGCATACGAATTCTAAAACACAAAAAATAAACAATGCGAGAGCATAACACATAAAACACATATACATAGAGATTTTCCCTTGGATCCCAAAACCGGGACTACCAGCTTGATTTTTCATTGTATTCCTTTCAATGTTACAATACATATTTATACATGCCAAAGCATCCAATACCATGGACTGAAAACCACCGTGTCCAAAAACATGGACCGAAAACCATCGCTTCCAAAACCATGCGCGAAAATCATGCACAAAACCATAGGTGGGTCTGCCCAACCTAACATAGGGTCCAAAACCAAAATTTTCCGGGGCACTGCCCCGAACCCCATAGAGTGGGGTTACCTGCACCCCATAAACCCCCTGTTACCCCCCCGTCTAAGCAATCGGCACAACGAAGGGGGGCCTCTGCCCCCCCTCTAACCCCCCCGGTTAACTTCGTGGGCTAGTCGTGGAAAGAATATAACACAACCCAACATGATTATATATACATGTGTGATAGTATTTGGAGAAATTCCAACCTGACCCACAAATTTGTTGACATTTTGCTGGAGCTGACCTATAATTATTCCTAAATTTAATAAACATGTAAAATACATCTGACTTTTTAATACAAAATATAAATTGATAGGAACATTGCTAAATTGTGAAAGTGTAAAAATTGGTACGGTTTAAAGGGACCAATCCCTTTGAAAAGTCTTAAATGTGGTAATGAAGGTTGAGCCTCGTTATAGAACCCCTTTGGGCATCCATCTTAGGAATTGGTGTAGGATGCAACACTTCAGAATAATTTTTGTAGCAGTGATGTCAACACTTTTATAGCGACATGGGGTTGGAGTTGGCCTATCAAAGCTCATTGGTCTACTTTCGAACTTCTCTAGGGTGATGCCTTAGATGATTTGGAGTACGAGGGCATGATTTGATATTTAGTTTGCATTGAAGAAGCTTTGGAGGCTAGATACTGCAGAAAAACCCCTTGTTCTGAATAGGGAAGCACATGCCACTGAAGAAAGTAACAACAAGTACATAGATTTGAAACTCAAATCACATCACTATTTATTACTCTTTGAAACAAGAAATAACTAAAAATTTCAAATACTACTATTCACTTTTCCTTTAGTCTAGAAGGTACAATGAGTCTGGAAACATGTTCAACAATGTATCAACTTTCTTAACTCCTAATCCTAATGCACCTTCCTTGCATGGATAGATAAGAAAAATAAATTTCGTCGCTTGTTAGAAAATTATATATCACACAGAAATGGAACACATAAGATATTGTAGAAATATAAACACAGAAAACGCGTAAAACAAGAGAGACACAAATATACGTGGTTCACCCAGTTTGGGCTACGTCCATAGAGAAATAGCCGGTCCTTATTTTTATATTATCCAGCAAACTGAAGAGATACAACCTACAGCAGATTCGATGTAACTCCCTCTTCGCTCTCAATCTCCTCTCTCTTCCTCACTTAGAATACAGATCTACATAGACGCAATACAATTCCCTCATATATAGGGAGGGGTTGCCTTCTAAGGAAAAAAACCCTAAATTAAACATAACTTCTACCGTCAGATCTCTGCCTAATGAACGGCTTGGACCCCCCTGCAGCAAATATTTTGCGGGTGGCGTTGCTGCCGCATTTCAAACTGGGGTCCAATGTGGCGATACCTTTGAATACAGAAGATAATCAGGCTCCACACCCAACACCGCTAGTGAATATGATATGATATATGCAAACATGCTTCCTTAGCTAAGGCTGAGAATTAATAACTAGGGAAGTGCTCCTTTTAACTGTGCATGCAAAAACTAAATAAAGCAAAGAGTTTCACTACTCCAGGTGCCAGAAACAAATCCACTGCCTAAGGTAAGTGCTTTTCCCAGAACAATATATTAAGGACTCAGAAACTTTGTTGCTTCCTTCAAGAGAGGTGTATGCCAAACAGAACTAAGCTATCATGCACTATCCTCCAAATTCATTCACCTTTAACAGAAATCTTGTGCCCTTAAAAAGGCAAGAGACCAATATCCAACAGAATTTGCTGACCAGCCAAATACCCTTGTGCTCAAACAATGAGATAATAAGGGAATGTCAAATAGGGTGGAATATTTCACCACCGAAATTGACAAGAGATAGAAGGGGTCAAAAACTGTCAGACCTAATGCTCAAGAACAAATGCATTAATCCACACTTGGTGATACAAAATGAATTCAATCCTTCTTTATTTATAGATTTTCAGAGGGGTTTCATATTCTTAAGTGATTGAGTAAACCTTACTCCAAACCCCAAATTTGGGTTTTTTAAGCCTAGTTTCCCCAAAAATTGCCCTACAATAGGTATTTTGGAGTTTTTTCCCCTTTATGGAGGATTATAGTCTACGGGGATGGATAGGATATTACGTCCCATTTGTCCTCAATTTGTAGAGGACGTTACATGGCACCTAATAAAAGAAACAATGCTTTAGTTTAGGAGGTAATAACTAAATGCTTATTTCTTTCCGCATAGGACATACATCTTGCAAAAATGATCATGGGGTACAAATAATACAAAAGGAATAAATCTTACTAGCATTGTCATATTCCAAGAATAAAAACCCTTTAGGTGAAACAAGGTCAGTACCACATACCACAAGCACAAATGACAAATTCAAAAACAATATACTTATTTAATGAAAGAATGACAAATCATATTAGCGCACTTTAAATTTAATAGCTCTTAAGTTGCAGTGTCAATCAAAATTTCTCAGGTTGGATCATAATTAAGTACTCAATGTTGTTTTGGGTCCAATTTGGGGAAAAGGAGGAGCTCTTGGTGACAATCTGATGAACAGGCTTTCCAGAAGGGAGCTCTGCTATGCTTTTCAACATACAAGCCATTCATTCTAGTGGAGGAGATATAGAGAAGCATTTAATATGGACCTTTCCAAGATCAATTTGGAGGAAAATCCATTTTCAAAGCTTAAACATAGTTCTAGATCCAAACAAGAGTAGGCATTTTTCAAAACAATTATTAATTCCCAAGATATTGGAGCCAAGCTAACATGTTGACCATTTATTCTTCTACTAGACAAGGAAGAATTTATGAAATGCCCTTGTCCCTTTGATCCAGTATTTTATGTAAATCTCTTGATTAGAAATGTAATAAGAGATTCAGTTTGTATTAAGGAAAAGGGAAAAGTAGAGGGCCAGTTAATAATTATCTCTAAAAAATTCTCAATAGAATCCTAACATATTTGAAATGGAAAAGGATAACTCAATGGTTATTTTTAATTTAGAAACTTTACTAATTTCCATGATTGAAGCATGTATTCATGCCTTGAAAGAAGTTCACAAATGATTTTGATATTGGTTGAAGCAAAGAAAATGTGCAAAGTTACACTCACATAGAGGTATGGAAAAAACATATGTGGATCTTATTATCCTAGACTCCAAACAAAGAATGGACAAGAGGTGAAATAACCAAGTCAAAAGGTATGTGTAGTTTTTGTCATGCAGAGGTAGGTGTTAACTCCAAACTCTACAGTGAAGGCTTTGCAACATAAGTGACACAAAAGTTTGGATGCAGAAATTTGGATTAAAAGGAGTGGAGCTTGATGCTACATGTCCACTATTACCCCACTTACAAGATATAAAAATAATGAGATACGAGAGATACAGAGTAGATACTACTGTTATTCAAATTTAATAAAAAAATATTACTATGTCTTCCTTGACATAAAAGAAACATCTTCCATAAAATATTTTCTCCATGAACCTGATTTAAAATGAATCTCTTCCGTTGATGCACCTAGACACAAATAGAAATGATGCCAATGGGCCAATTCAGTTTAGAAAATTCACAATTTGTTTCAATTGTAAGATCTCCTATTTTTAGTTCATATTTTGTTTACAAGAAGTGAAACAAGACTCGTTGATCAATTGTGATTAATCACGAGTCAGAATCTGCTCGCTCTCCAAACGATCCGATTTAAATATTTGTGAGTTAAACTCACGTTGACCAAGTTTAACTCATGGTCAATGAAATTTTGACTTGAGACTTTCCGATTAAAGAAGATTCGTGTGATTGATTCCAATTTATTCGATTTTCCGCCTTGACTCGATGTCCATGAGTTTTACAAGTTTAGGTTTGCCACATTGCTAAAAACGAAACTTCAGTTGTTCCAAAATTTATTTCTCATTTGTCAGTCACAAAACTCATACGTCGAGACCTTCAGTAATCAATCATTACTCACTATTACATAGTCCATACTCAATATCGGGGAACCACCAACATGAGCCTAACTCCAGCCTCCATATCGGGCAGTCGCCAATGTGTGTTCTATCCATACTCGATATTGACCCTCGGGCAGTTGCATGTCACCTTCAGCGTGTGCTATCTTTAGGCTTAGCCGCTTCATTATTCAACAATCGAGGTAAATTGGCACTTGGCTTAAATAATAGGTATATTACTATATTGAAGTTTCAATGTCGTTTTCAATGGAAAGTTTCAAGTTTCACTGTTCAGCAACTGAATGTTCGACGTATTCCTTTGGTTATGACTTTTCAACCCTATAAAAGGGGCTTAAATAGATTTTAAAAATGAACTAAGAAATGGTTTCATACCAACCATTGACCAAGTCATCAAGCATTCCTTCCTTGGTCGATGTGTTGCCGACTTCAAAGGCTTTAACCATGTATTCATAACTTTGGGTATTTTTGTTCTTCCAGAATCTGTTATTGATGTATTGTTTCAATTGTCTTATGCTAAAAGAACTTGCAAATTCAAGATTACAATGAAATATATGTTGATAATATTTCCTTTAGGTAGCATTTCCTCATATATACCTAATTATGTTTCAAGTTCATAATGATATATTAGGTCGAAATGTGCTTGTGTTGCAGGATAGACTCCTCTTTGATCCTTAACAAAACCTCATATCCTTTAAAACCAACCCTCTTTTTGCGAAGTTATATATGGAATTTTTAGTTTTAATTTTTTATTGTATTTTACTGGAGCCAAATTAAATAGAAGGCACAACTCCAAATCTAAACAAAAGCTACAATTTAAACACAAGTCCAAAACAACAACAATGTCAAGGGAGAAGGACTTTGCTTGGGCATATTGTGACAATATTCTTGGATACCCTAAGCTCCTTTGTAAATTTTGCAAAGAGAAATGTAGTGGAGGCATTTATAGATTCAAGTACCACCTTGCACAAATACCTGGCCATGATATAGGTCTCTACAAAAATGTTGACGAAAATGTCAAACACCAAGCAACCTTGGCCATTGATATGTTGAGTCAGCATAATGCAAAGAAAGAAAAGAAAAGAAAAAAAAATAGGAACTCCTGAAGTAGACAAATTTTCTTCCACTACCCCATTCTCATCTCCCTCTATTGAATCCTCAATGCAGTTCCCAAGCTTCCCACACATGCCTCCAAGTCCAAGTCAAACTCAAGGCCAAATGAATCCTCCTGCATTCAACATTGGAGGTGGAAACATAAACACTTTTTTTTCTCCCCACACAAAACCCAGTTCCCAACCTACCTTAGATACCACTGGTTGGAAAAAATATATCCATAGTCAGGCAAGGAAGGCCATTGCTAAATTTTGGTACTATTCTGACATACCGTTCCACTATGCCATAAGTCCTTTTTGGCAAGCTATGATTGATGCAGTTGTTGTTGGAGGTCTAGGGTTCAAAGCTCCTTCATTAGAGAGCATTAGGACAAGTTTTCTATTAGAAAGTGTTGAAGATGCCATGCTTGTGCTATCTAAGTTTCGTTCATCATGGGTAGAAATAGGGTGCATGATCATGAGTGATGGATGGACAGATTAGAGGAATAGAACTTTAATAAATCTCCTTGTATCTTGTCCAGCAGGTATAATGTTTCTCAAATCACTGGATGCCTCAGAAAAGGTTAAGACGACACAACTTATTTGTGAAATGATGGAGGAAGTCGTTCAAGAAGTGGGAGAAGAACATGTTGTACAAATTTTCACCGACAATGCAACTAATATTATGGCTACTGGTATACTTTTTGAGATTAGGCACCCCACTATTTTTTGGACCTATTATGTTGCCCATTGTATAGATTTAATGCTTGAGGACATTGGTAAGCTTCATTGGATACATGAGGTTGTGGAGAAGGAAAAATCATAACCAATTACCTTTACAACCACATTATTGTCCTAAACACCATGAGAAAATACACTGAAGGTAAAGAAATTGTTTGATTTGCAGTGACTAGATTTGCAACAAATTTCATATCTTTGCAATTTGTGGTTGAGCAAAACAAAAATCTGAAGAGGATGTCCTTGGAACCTGAGTGGATGGCATCTAAACATTCCAAGACCCTTGAAGGCATTGAATTTGTTGCACTTGTGTTTAATGACGGTCTCTGGAAAGGTGCCAAAGATATTATTGTTGTGATGGAGTCCCTTGTTAGAGTTCTTAGGTACTTCAAGTCTTTTAACTTTTTCATGTTTTAAATTTCATTTCAAGTTTCTTTTTATTTTCAATGTTTCATATTAATTTAAATTTGAAAGCTCGAACTTTCAGGATGGTTGATGGTGACAAAGCCGCTATGAGTTACATTTATGAGGCGATGGATCTCACAAAGGAGGATATCAAAAGAAGATATGGGGATGAGGAGGAAAAGCATATGCCTCTTTGGGACATTATTGATGCACATCGGGATAGGAAATTGCATTCCCCCTTACATGCTGCTAGGTACTTCTTAAACCCATAGTATTGGATGGGGAGGTTCACAGAGGACTTATGACATGCATGGAAAGGTGCTTCCTTGATCCAAAATTTCAAAGTCGTGTCTTTTCCCAACTACAGGATTCTAAATCACCGCTTGAATTATTTTTTGATCCGAATTGGATCCTAGAACACTCTCTAAGTTTTCATGAACTCTTTATGCCAAAGTTTCAAAGTCTTATAAAGATCAAGCTTATCAGAGATATCCTCGTAACATTTGCAATTTGTGATCAACACGGAGCAACGAGGACACTTGGTCAAGCGCAAAGATCGTCAGTCCATGGTAACGTGCGCTGTCACGAATTAGCAAAACTGGAGGCCTTTTTGAGAAATGTGGGTGGTTTCTGATCACATATCGCCGAGAAAGCCCCTCAAATAAGGAAAAGCCCCGAGCGCCCGAACCCAAAAAGTTATAAAATGCAACAGATATCGCGTCGTTTCTGTCAGAGGCGGAGTCCCAAAAAAACCGGCAGAATATCGGAAGGGCTTCAAGCGGTAAGCGATTTCAATCGAGTCCCACTTGATGCCACACAAGGGGTGCCGCGCGTCTGGCAGAAGAGAGAGAAAACCGCTTACATCAGATGGGTAAAAGTCATGTTACTTATCTGTCCAATATGGACAATGATCGTTGGATCTGGAGGCTCCAAATCAACGGCGAAGATGTGTTTCGATGGGTGACCAGATTTGAAGAAGTAAATAGGCAGAGTTGTATAAGACTTGAAGTCCAATGTGGATAATGCGTTGGCAAGAAGTCGTGTTTCACAGGCATTCTTGGAGTTAATGGAATAAATGGTCATTTCGAGAACGTCCAAGAGAGCTGACACTCAGTTCGTTATGAAATAGGTAACCACCTCCCTGTGAGGCATTATGTAGTGATGATTACACAGAACAAGTGGATTCATACGGATAGAGGTAGGGAAACCATAAAGTCAAGAAGAGGAAATGAACAGTCAGAAAGAAAATTAGGTTTAAAGCCACGAACAGACAAAGAAAGAAAGGGGAGTAAGTTAGATGTAGAAAGCTAAGAGGAGAGAGAAGAAGCCGAGGTGACCTGCAGAAGAAAAAAGGTGGCATCGATATGGACAGAGCCAGAGAGAGTTAGAGGGTCTGTGTACTCCAGAGAAGGCTTGAGAGGTTCAAGCAAACTCCTCTCTATATGTCTGTAATGTACAAGTCTCAGATTGGGCTCATACTACTATGACCAATAGAGGTCAAGTTTCAGTAAGTAGAGTCTGTGTACTCCAGAGACTTGGGGGATCCAAGTATAGTCTTGCTGATTCATATCTACTGTGTGAGACTCAAATTGAGCTCACTGTTGTAAAAAGTATTCTTTTGAAAACATAATAGAGAGGCCACCACTGAAGGCTGGACCGGGAGGCGTAGCCTAGGAGTATTGGGTTTACTCCTCATTAAACTTGTTGTGTTTACTTGTTTTCCCGTTATGTTTTCTCTAACTGCTTCAATTTCTGTGTATTTCACAATCTTATCGATCCGTTGCATAAAATAACATAGGCACATCCATGCACATGAGTTTGTAATACCTTAATTGTTTGTCTTAGATCAATTTCAGATCAAGTGGTATCAAAGCTTTAGGTTACTAAGGTTAGACAAGCTTGTGCTATATTTTTGTTCAATGATAACTAGATCAAAGCTTAAATTAGGAGAAGGAGAGTTGGTTGAAGCTAACCCAGAAATTGGAAGAGTCTACCCTAAGAGGAAAATGTTAGAAGAAAGTCCCTTGGAATCAGACTCCCAGTTCATGGATAGTTTCATGACCATGAGAGCCATGGTAGAAGAAATGTATAAAGAATTTAAGAAAGGTAGAGATGAAGATTCATCAAACTCAAAATAAGATAAAGGAGCAGAAGAATCTCTCCTCCATGACCACTTTAAAGGAAAAGGGAAAGAAGAAAAACTTCCCACACTTCCTAATAGCCCTAAAAATAAAAAGAAAACATCTTTGATTAAATTAGATGTTAAATTTGATTTGCCGATATATGACGGGGAGTTGAATGCAGAGAAGCTCGATAATTGGATTAGACAGGTTGATGTATATTGCAGGGTGCAGAGAATTGATTCAAACAAGAGTAAGATTCAGCTGGCCAGCCTATGCCTTGGAGGCACTACCTTGGTATGGTGGGAAGGCAGGACACAAGCTGACATGAAAAAGCATGGTAAAATTCTTTCTGTCTGGAGTGAATTTGTTTCTGCAATTAAAAAATAGTTCTATCCACTAGCTTATATGCAGCAAGCCATGATGAGTTGGAAAACTCTTCAACAATTAAAGGGGCAAAGTGTACAAGGCTACACCCAAGAATTTAGGAAAAGAGCTTTGATTCTAGGAATTTCTTTAGACTCACCTGAAACTTTGTTGAAGTATATAGGTGGTCTACACAGCTATTTAAAGCACACCATTCTCATGTTTAATCCCACTAGCATAGATGAGGTATCTGTTCAAGCTACACATCTAGAGGCTAGAGGCAAGAATGTGAACCCAGAAGTTGGGGGATCATCAAAACCCACTGCAAGCAAGAATAAGGAAAAGAGAAAACAGAAATGGAAAGAGAGGAAAACAAATATTGTACAAAAGACCAAATATTCATGCACTCTCTACAAGAAGGATGGGCATGATGATGAACACTGTTGGATTCTGCATCTAGAGCTAAGGCTCAAGAAGTATGATGGCAAAAAGAAGAAGACTTTTGCAGCTATTAAAAAAGATTTGGGGTCAGACTCAAGGGATGAAACAACAATCACAACCACAGGTATAAAAGGTAAAAATTCTGAAGCATCTACTAGTAATTCTGCACAATCTACTGATAATGAAGAAAATGAGAGGAAAAGACATGACCTTTTTCATATTAGAGTTATTTCCAAGCATCAAAAGATTGATACTTTGTTTGATAGTGGCTCACAAGTAAATTTAATTTCTGAAGCAATTTTAAAGAAGTTGGGATTGCTAACCACACCTCACAAGAAGCCATATCCATTAGGTTGGTTATGTGATAAAGCAAAGCTACAAATGACTAGAAAGCTTTCGACACCTTGAAAGAAAATATTAGTACAGCACCAGTACTAGCACTGCCCAATCTTCAAAGACCATTTGAAATTGAAACAGATGCCAGTGACTATGCCATGGGAGCAGTGTTGATGCAGCACGGTAAACCCATATGTTATCATTCTGAGACATTTAATTCTGCAATAGTTAATTATCCCACATATGATAAAGAATTGTATGCATTAGTATAGAGTGTGAAAAAGTGGAAACATTACCTAATGGGAAAAGAGACAATTATACATACTGATCATCAACCACTTCAATATTTCCACTCACAAACTAAGTTGCAGCAATCAAGACACTATAGGTGGATGGGTTTTCTACAACAGTTTCATCTTGTCATCAGATATAAAAAGGGCATACACAATAAAGTTGTAGATATGTTTTCCAGACCAATCATAAATGCATCTACTATACTTAAGCATAATTCAATATTGCATGAAAGATACATTGAACAGTATGCTCAAGATATATATTTTAAAGATGTATATGCAACTTTAAGCCATGTCAAACAAGTAGAAGAATTAGATTATCATGTTAAGGACCAACTCTTGTATCATTTTGGAAAGTTATGCATTCCAAAAACTAAAAGAGTAAAGATAATTCGAGAAGCACACACTTCTCTAATATCAGGTCACTTTGGTGTAAGTAAACAGTTGCATAGCTGCAAAGATTTTGCTATTGGCCAAAAATGAATGAAACAATTTATAGATATGTAAGAGGGTGTACTATGTGTGCTAAAAGCAAGCCCAACAATAGAAAACTAAGTTTATACACTCCACTACCAGTTCCTTCTCATCCTTGGGAAAGTGTTTCCATGGACTTTGTTGGGGGACTGCCTAAATCTAGAAAAGGTCATGACTATTTATATGTTATTGTGGATAGGTTCAACAAAATGTGTATTTTAATACCTTGTAACAAACAAATTACAACTGAACAAACTTCGAAGTTGTTCTTTCGGCATGTATGGGTTCATTTTGGATTACCCACTTCCATTGTATCTGATCGAGATACCCGATTTGTTGGGAAATTTTGGTTGAGTCTATGGGAATTGATGGACACGAAACTGAAGAAGAGCATAGCTTTTCATCTACAAACAGACGGCCAAACATAAGTGGTCAACAGGATAGTGATCCAGTTGCTCAGAGGCTATTGCTGCAAGCATCCCAAGCTTTGGGATGAACACCTATGTTATGTGCAGCATGCTTACAACTGAGCTAAACATTCTTCTACATAGAGATCTCCTTTTGAGACCTGTTTTGGTTTCACACCAAGGTCTCCCTTGGATTTTGTCTTTGGTAAAGACATAACGGTTGATGGACATAGTGATGTGGACAAGGCAACCAAGTTCATTGAACAAATCCAAGAGATTCACCAGACAGTACAGGAACAGTTGGAAAAGAGCCAAGCCAAGTACAAGGCAAGGCGTGATAAGCATCAGATTGAGCATAGTTTCCAAGTTGGTGATCAAGTCTGGCTGTATATCAGCAAAGACAAAAAGCAAGGTGAAGGTAAGAAGCTAAAGCCGATAAGGTATGGACCTTTCAAGATACTTGAGAAAATTGGTGAGAATGCTTTTCGCCTTGATTTGCTAGCTTACATGCACATCTATTCAGTTGTTAATGCAGAAAACTTGAGACTATTTGAACTTTCATTGATTGAAGATCCCGAGGAGCAGAGTTAATTGCCTTCTATTGATGATCTGTTGCCTGAATATCTCAATGAATTACAAGAAGATATAGCGCTGGATAGGAAGGTAAGAACAACACGCAAAGGGTATGTTGAGTACCTTAGGATTGGGCTCAAAGGATCAAAACCAAGCAGTGCAAGATGGATAGAAATTGGGCAAGCGAGGAATTTATACCCTCACTTGATTGATTCTTAAAAACCAACTTTTGGTGGTCCAAAAGCTTTTTCAGTGGGAAGGTTGTGATCCAAATTGGATCCTAGAACACTCTCTAAGTTTTCATGAACTCTTTTTGCCAAAGTTTCAAAGTATTATAAAGATCAAGCTTATCAGAGATATCCTCGTAACAGTTGCAATTTGTGATCAACGTGGAGCAACAAGGACCATTGGTCAAGTGCGCAGACCGTCGGTCCATGGTGACGCACACTGTTGCGAATTAGCAAAACTGGAGGCCTTTTTGAGAAACGGGGGTGGTTTTTAATATGCGATTAGTGACAAGTCGCTAATCACATATTGCCAGGCAAAATCCTCAAAGAAGGAAAAGCCCCGAGCGCCCGGAACTGAAAAGTTATAAAATGCAACGGATATCATGCCGATTCCGTTAGAGGCAGGGTCCCACAAAAAACAGAAAAATATCGGAAGGGATTCGAGTGGCAAGGGGTTTCAACCGACTCCCGCCTGATGCCACACAAGGGGTGCCACATGTGCTGCAGAATAGAGAGAAAACCGCTCACATCGGACAGGTAAATGTCATGTTACTTATCCCCCTGATATAGACGATGACCGTTGGATCTAGAGGCTCCAGATGAGTGGCGGAGATGCATTCTGACGGGTGTCCGGATTTGATGAAGTAAACAGGCAGAGTTGTATAAGATTTGAAGTCCGACATGGACGATAAGTTGGCAGGAAGTCGTGTTTCGCGGGCATTCTTGGAGTTAACGAAATAAACGATCATTTTGAGAATGTCCAAGAGAACTGAAACTCAGTTCATTATGAAATAGGTGGCCACCTCCCTATGAGGCGTTATGAAGTGATGATTACGTAGAACAGAGGGATTCAGATGGATAGAGGTAGGGAAATTGGAAAGCTAGGAAGCAGAAACGAACAGTAAGAAAGTAGATTGGGTTTAAAGCCACGAACTGACATAGAAAGAAAAGGGAGTAAGTTAGACGCAGAAAGATAAGAGAAGAGAGAAGAAGCCGAGCTGACCTGCAGAAGAAAAAAGGCAGCATCAAGCCAGAGAGAGCCAGAGAGAGTCAGAGAGTTCTTTACTCTAGAGAAGGCTTGAGAGGTTCAAGCGAACTCCTCTGTATATGCCTATCATGTATGAGTCTTAGATTGGGCTCATACTACTGTGACCAATAGAGGTCGAGTTTTAGTAAGTGGAGACTGTGTACTCCAGAGATTTGGGGGATCCAAGTACAGTCTTGTTGATTCGTATCTGCTGTGTGAGACTCAAATTGAGCTCACTATTGTAAAAACTCTGCTTTTGAAAACATAATAGAGAGGCCACCACTGAAGGCTGGACCAGGAGACATAGCCCAGGATTATTGGGTGAACTCCTTATTAAACTTATTGTGTTTACTTGTTTTCCTGTTATGTTTTCTCTAACTGCTTCATTGTCTGTGTATTTCGCAATCTTATCGATTCGTTGCATAAAATAACATAGGAACATCCATGCACATGAGTCTGTAATACCTTAATTTTTTGTCTTAGATCAATTTCAGATCATTTTCCTATACCATTGTTATATGAGAAAGGTCTAAGGTGTTGCTAGATACCCTTTGGGGCTTGAAGGCTTTGTCAATTCATTAAATTTGTTTAAACTTTATTTTGTATGTTAATTTTTTTATTAAATTTTGTTGTCTTTTTAAGTTTTTACTATTTAGTATTTAGTACGTCTACTCACGAACCCTTGCCACTTTCTAGGTATTTGGTGGAAAAACTTTTGTAGTGATATGCCAAATTTGAAGATATTTTTCATTCGAATCTTAAACCAAGCATGCAATGCTTCAGGTTATGAGTGAAACTGGAGCATGTTTGAGAAAATACATTCTAATAAGCGCAACCGATTGACACAAAAGCGCTTAAATGACATTGTATTTTTGCATTACAATCTACAACTTCGCAACAAGAAAATACTAGGTGAGAGCTTGAATTTGAAGGTTCCATAATCTGATTTGGAATTTAAAGTTTAAAGTTCAAAGTCAAACTTAAATTCACATTTCAATGTCTCATGATAATGATAGGTTTGGATCATTCACTAATAGACCTTGAAGAGATATATTTGCAAACTAAAAATGCAGTAGATTGGGTCCAATTAGAGGAGGCTCCTATTTTAAGCCTACATGACTTGAAGAAATTTGAGGGTCAAGCAAGCGGAGGAGTGGGAGAACCGCTTCTATTTATCACTCTTAGGAGTCTTAGACTCTTAGTCACTGATTTTTTCTAATTAGTTTGTAGTTGTTTGTAAGCTTTTAGAAGCAGTTGCTTCTAGTTCTATGTAGTCACTAGTTAGGAGTCATGACTCAGTACTTTGGATCATGTTTGGACTCATAACATATATGAGATGCTTATTCATTCATGATATTTTGGACATCTATTGATATTATGAATTGTTTGGACATGGCTTTACTAAATGTCATTTAATTTATTTTTTTAAATTCAATATATGTGTATATTTTTATTTATTGAATTCACTGATTTTTTCCCGATTTTTTTCCAAATTTTCCCCAATCTGATTAAAACTCTTAGCTCTTTTGCCTCATTGATTTATTGTCTATTCTAAGTCTGGTAACATTTGTTACAAGTTTCATTCTTCACTTATGAGTGCTAAGGTGTTCTAGAGAGTGCCAATGCATGCTGAGGAGTGTTAGGGAGGACTAGGACAACACAAGGGAGCTCTAGGTAAAAATGCATGGAAGTGAATGAATATGAGGGTGTGTTGGGGAGTGTCAATCAATGCTAGTTGTCATGCCAAGGAGGGAGTGACAAGGTATGCTAATAATGGGTAAGGCATTCCAGGGAATATCAGGGAATGTCAAGAAGTGCTAGAGTGTGCTAGGTAGTTCCAGGGTGTGCTAACATGTGCCAAATAGTGCCGAGGCATTCCAGGTGCTAAGACATGCTAAGACGTGCAGGGTGCCAGAGTATGCCAATATGCATCAAGGAGTTTCAAGGAAATAAAAGGAATAACCAAGATAAAATGAAAGGAAATGAACACATAAGAGGGTTAATAAGTCGGGACTTTATATTTTTCAAAAGGGGCATGCTAGGCACACTAATAATATGTTCCAATACATGCCAAGTGCCAATGTGTGCCAAGTGCTAATTTTTGTCAATGCAATATTATGCCAAGGAGTTCCAGGGCATGCTAGGGACTACAGGGAATGCCAACACATGATAGGGGAGTGCTATGCTATGCTATGGCATGCCAACATGTGCTTTGGTGTCCTACTCATGGCAAGATGTTCTAGGTACAAAGATGTTCCAGGTACAAAGATGTTCCAAGACATGCGAGGTGCCAAGGAATGTTAGTGTATTGTTCCAAAGCATGTTAAGGTGTGCCATGAGTGTTGAGGAGTGCTAGGTCTCTCTCATTAATAGAATTGACAGAGCTTGATTATGTATTAAATAATATAGTTCCTACACACAGTAGTGGAACTTTATTTAAAGGAAAATTGCTAGACAATAAACCTAATAGAGATGAATCATGTGTTGACTCACAGGAAGACTATATTCTTATGACTTGAGGGAAACGATACACACTAATTACTTCTTAACAAATTGACTGGCTACTATAACCACTATGACCTTGAACACATAATGAAAAAGACTCCACAAAAATGGTCTTAAATCATTATATTTTGACAAAAAATATAGTAACAGGTACATAACATCATCAAAAACTCATTGGAATGATCAATGAAGACGAACATTTTTTGACCGTCACCAAAAGTAATAAAAAATACCATTGGTGAGGGTCAATCGAAGTGTCACCGAAGAGAGAATTAGTGATAGGCCTTTAACGATCCTCACCAAAAGTGTCACCAAAGAGAGAATTAGTGATGGGAAATTAACGACCCTCACCAAAAGTGTCATTGAAAATGATTTTGGTGAGAAACCTTAAAGGACCATCACTATATACACTTAAAACAACGATTTTTTAAAGACCGTCACCATATGCGACATTGGTGATGGACCTTAAAGGTCCGTCACAGGCATGAAGTGTCATCAAAAACTCATTGGAATGATAAATGATGACGAACATTTATTGACTGTCACCAAAAGTAACCAAAAACATCATTGGTGTTGGTCAATAAAAGATCATCACAAGAAGTGTCACCAAAGAGAAAATTAGTGATGGGCCTTTAACAACCCTCACCAAAAGTGTCACCAAAGAGGGAATTAGTGACGGGAATTTAACGACTCTCACCAAAAGTGTCATTGAAAATGGCTTTGGTGACAAACCGTAAAGGACCATCACTATATACACTTACAACAATGTTTTTTTAAATACCGTCACCATACGCGACATTGGTGACAGACCTTAAAGGTCCATCACAAGCATGACCCTCACCAATGACCTTTTTTCTTGTAGTGCCACCACATGAATGCTAGTTGTAGTTGTACTTTCAATTCTTGTTCCAGTAGCCCTGCATGAACTCATCCAGATATTATTCAAGAAGTCATTACATTAAATCAAGTCATACCTTTTGAGATGGCTCTTCATTATGACATCTTCTTGTAGGTATCAACATCCTGCATATATGTTGACATGTCTCCCAAAGATATCCATTGCCAAGGCTCTTTATATTTTTAGAATTTTATCAGAGTCTTCATATCCTTGTAGGATATTTCCTAGTTAAATATTCTTGTTCTTTTGGACGTTGATTGCCTTCATCAGGGTTGCATATCTCACGATCTCTTCTTTCCCCACACAATCTATTCCTTCCTCACACAATCTATTCCCATGAGCTTCCAATCAGAGTTTCTTAATTTTATTCATCTACCTCATACTTCATATGAGGACATATTATGTTGATTTCATCTATGTGTGACTTTATGCCTTCCTGCATCCTTTCAAAGGAGGAGATCCATTTCCCTTGATCATGTTTCTCAAGATAGAATTAATGATCCATGTTACCTGCAACCATATAACATGACATTATAATATTAAATACAAGCATACATACCTTATTTTACCTTTAGGTCATCTAGGCTTCTTTCAACAGCTTCCTTGATTGAAGTGTCTTCAACCCCTTGATCCGCTTCTTCTCTTATGTCACCATCATTCATGAATTCCACAAGTTGAAGTTTTTATGAAGCACTTGCTTCTTCTCTATATTAGTGAACCCTCCGATGAGGATTCCATCAGAGAATATTGAGGATCTTGTATATCCTCATCTAGTAGATGTTTCCTTTCAGACTTGATGTATGATGAGCCTTTTCCTCGATGACTTCTCCCTTTCCTTCAAGGTTCAATGAGGTTCCCAAGAGCTATATCCTTCATGTTTGGCTGCCATATTTTTTTTCCTTCCATGATTCCCATGGTGATTTCATGAGCTCTTGTTTCAAATGATTCGATGATGCCATGGTGCATCTTATTATCTTGGTCATATCTACAATATTTAGGAGCTTATGATAGGACCCTTTTGAGAGGGATACCATATTAATCGTAGTAGATATTTGTTACTCCCTCTTTCCTTGGCCCCTTTTCTTTAGCTTCCTCCATCTTTCAAGTGATATGAGCTTCTTTCTATAATATTTCCATAGCATTGAATCTTAGATATACTTATTATGTCTTGCTTGAGGACCAAACTTGCCTTTCCTTTGTACATATGTTTGAGTTCTTTTAACCTTCAATACTTTATCCATCAACTTCTCTTTCTATATTTAGCATCGAGACCATAAGTTGTTGAATGAGGTAACTTTCTTATCCCATGGATATTTGTTACCTTGCTTATCTATTAGTGAATTATGAATCAATGATGGTGATCTTCCTTCCTAGATCTTGTTATGAAGATATCCTACATCCTTTGATACCCTTTACTTTTATGTAGATCAGATTTCATGTAACCTTATTCATTGGACCTTTTATCATATACATTTCTTTGGTGTCTCCAATATTACTATGTGAGGGGATATTTCATAAGTATCTCTTTCCATGAATTTAGAGGAGACCTTTTGATATGTTCAATGACTTCAGCTATTTAGAGGACTATGTCTATCCTGCTTTATGAAAGGAATCTGGATGACCCATCCAACCTATAGATCTCCTTGTAATCATGAAGTCATGTTACCAAATTTATAAATGAAAATACTTACTTGAGATGTGAAGATGAAATATTTACCTTGATCATGTTGGAAGTGGTAGATGCATTAGAGCTTCTTCCTTAATGATCTTCTTTCAAATGGGAAAGCCTTTCCTCAATAGACAAGGTTTCTCCTTTTGATGAGGATGATTTGTTGCTTCTCTAAGTGATCTTCTTCTAGGGAAAGGAGATGATTCTTTCTTGAAGATGACCATGCCTTATTTCCTTCAATATATTCTTCCTTCTCTTGCAGATAGGGATTTCTCCTAGAGTTTCAATCTTCTCCAAGATAATGTAATCTTTGTTTTTGAGGTCCTTTGAGCTACCTTACTTTGTACACAACTTGATGAGGGTCTTGGTGGCCTTTTGTTGATGACTATGGAGATAAAATCTCTTGTTGTTGTAGATTATCTCCTTGATTGCATAAACAATAACCCTTGCTGATGTAGACTGTTGTTGTATACTGATCCTTCAATTTTTACAAAGCCCTTCAACTTGCTTTGATTCCCTTCTTAAAGTTGATCCTTGATGTCTCTTTTTGCTACCCTTCCTTTGACTTCAACACCTTAGCTCTAATACAATGTTGAAGAATCTAGGGAAAGTGAAGCTAATGAGATTATTCTAGCATGATAACTACTTGTGAGGTATTTTTAACTTTCTTCCTAGCACAATCTTAATGTTTTCTTATTAGAGTGTGTCTTCTTATATTCATCAAATATACGAAAAACAAAGAGACAAGAACACAAGATGTTTGGCTTTCTTCTAGGGCCAAAGCCTCTCACTCTTTGAGAGGAAAACTCACACAAAATTATACTTATACAAATTCCAATTAACAAATACCAAGACCATGACCCTTGACCTATTAGGCCACTCCAAGACCAAGACACCAATCCTCTTCTTCATCACTGCTAAGATCATCATCATTAATGTTGTTTCACTGAGGTCATCATCACTGCACCTTCATTGAGATATTCATCATAACAGTGAGATCATTACTGTTGCACCATAGCTCCCTCTTCACTTAGATAATTGATGCACTCTTACTGAGATCATCATGATGTCAACGAGGTCTCTATAATGCATAAGAGGTGCACCGAGATATGGATGATGACCTTGTCTTCATTATGAGCAACATCATGATTGCTATTTTATCGAGGTCATCACTGTGTACCGAGATGCTGAGGTTGTACCTATGTCTAGAGAGAAATGTCGAGTGTGTATGACTGAGATTTCCTTGCACCAAGATCTTCATCACCAATTATGTCGAGAATGTTTGTGCTACTGTGGCATCCTTGACATCATCTTCATCACCGAAACTATGACTATGATTTCATCCTTCACCGAGATTAGTATCATTAAACTACCACCAAGGAGGAGATTGCAATTACCTTGCACGGAGATTTGTGCCACCGAGGAGGCGATATTGTAATTACTTACTGTCACCACCACTGATAAGACAGAGGTATTCGAGATCCTGTACCCGTCCGAAGTTGTAGAGATACTTGTCGAAATTTTGTCTTTCTATGATGACCCTAGCCGCATATAAATAGTAGTCAGCCTTGTATATAAGCCGACATGACAGAGTGAAGTGTTGTGTCTCCCTTTTGCAATCCGGCATGGCTTCTTTAGCTATTTAATTCATTTTTGCATGCCGACATGATGAAGAAGGTTGTGCTTGTCATTTGGAGGGCTACTTAACATTGTTTGTGACTCACATACATTTGATATATACCCAAGAAGGGTTCTTGAACATTTTCTTTAACTCTTTGACTTTCCTATAGCACTTCAACATGTGTTAGACCTATTAAATGAGAAAGAAACTCATTTTTAGAATTTACAAAAATAATATTTATTTTCTTTTACAAGTACAAAGATCAAAATTACATTTGTAGACCAAACCTAGTTACACTTTCTTCAACACTTAGTTTGGGATCCAGCCCAATTTGTTGGTCAAGCATGAAGGAGATTGTCATCGCTTTGTCATCAATAGAGGCCAAGTACAAAGGAGCAATCAATGCCACTATTTAGGCCATTTGGCTACAACATTTTCTTTCTGAGCTTGGTATTAGTGTCCATCGTTCGACTGTCATATGGTGTGATAATTAGAGCACACTAAAGTTTTGTAGAGATCCAATGCATCAACAACGAACCAAACATATCGAGATCCACATGCAATTCATTAGAGAACTGATTCATGATGGGACTATTGATCTGCAGTACTGTCCCAGTTTTGAGCAGATTGTTGACATCTTCACTAAGACATTCACTGAGCAGAAGTTTCAATTTCTACGAGATCTTCCTAGGGTGGACACAAGTTGTCTTTTCTCTACTTTTCAAATTATATTTTGAGGGGGGGGGTCGGGTTTCTTCCCATTGGGTTTTCCCTCTTTCATCTTTTTCATGCATTGTACATGAGTACCTAAAATGACCTTGTTGACGGGACCATTCTTTTTCCATCACACTCACCTAAGTTATACTTAAGGGGGGTGTTGGTGTACATGCACCTAGTTAGCCTTAATTAGCTTTAGTTCAACTCTAGTTCATGCATGTGATGTGCACTTGGCTTTAGTTAGTTAACTCGAATGCTTACATGTAGTGTACACTTGTCTTTAATTAATTAACTTTAGTGGTTCCATGGAGTGCATGTAAACATTAAGAGAACATAAAATACACTTAACTTCTGTTAGCTTTAATATTCATTAGTTATTTCTTCTACAAATAAACCTAACTTTCTAATTTTCTTTTCGATTCTTACAAATTTGTACCATTATTATTCAACTAAATTTATATATGTGCCGTAATAATTTTACATTTTTTTTATTTAAAAAAAAAAAATCAACTCCAACACATGCAGAATATACGCCTCTCAACGCAGCTACAGAATTTTCAAAAGCATCGAATCTCTCTTCCATAATTAACCTGAAAGACTTCTGTAGCTAAGACGCGGATCGCAAACTATTTTATGTTGACAAATGTGGTTCAATAGTTACAGACTGCGAAAGGTTATAAAATGGTTTTTAAGATTGAAAGCTGTTTTTAACAGTGTTTCCGGTTTCACGTGGAGGGCTGGCAATTGTCTGGAAATTCTATAAATTAGTTTGTAAGATAGAAACGTGTTTTATTTCCTGTTTCGCGCGCGGGCCTGGAAATTGTCCCGAACATGTTAGAAAACTTCTGAGTAAATTATTTTTAGCGTAAATTTAGATGACTAAGGAAAACGTGTATTAAAGTTTAAACCGTTGAATTTTTTTGGTACAGAATCAACATCGTGGCTCCTTGCTCCACCATGAACACGGTCACATTGCCTTCGAAAGCACGGAAGGATCCTGACGATCAGATCATCGTCTAGTTGGCTTGTCCATCACAATGATTTTAAAATGTCGGTGAATGGTTTGACTGTTAATGACATCATGCGACATTTTTTTTTATTTTTTTAGCCGAATCGCTGTCGTCGACTTTAAAGTTTAGACTGAGCAAACAAACGCGTTTTCCCTCGAGTACACCGTGACAACCGAAGCTTGTAGGCAGCAGAAGCAAGCACAGCTTGCAACGGCAGTTTCGCTTTCACTGTCACATCGTTGGGGTTGGTAGCATGAAGCTGATGAGTGATTTCTGCACCACAAAGATCATGGCTTTTTAATAATTATATAAACTCCATGGATCTCTGTAACGAAATTTGTTATGTAATTGATACTTACGTTGTGATTTTTTAACAAGGCCACTGTTTTTTTTAGTTTGTTGTGATTTTTTAACAAGTCCATTGTTTTTTTAGTTTTTTTTATAATTATATGAGTAGAGATTCATTTTAAGTACAGATTTAATATATATCGAGAAGATATAACTGGAGAGGAATCAAATTTGTTTAAAATGCAAAATACAATATTAGTTTAAGCCATAGTCTTTAACCCGACTTTTTGAAAGCCTTTCCGGCGATTTTTTCCGGTGAAAATCCGGCAATAATTTATTGAAATCGAAGTTTGATAACTAGTTTCTGCACAATGAAAGCGACCCAGGGGTTTTTCAGGGCGCTGAATCCGAATATGCAGTTAAAAAACCATTTTAACTGCAACAAATCATGATTTCATCTCAATTTCTTCCGCCGGATTCCGTCACCGGAATCTCAAAAAGTCGCATTATAGACAACTCCTTAGTTTAATGTATATAAAACCAGATATATATATATATATAATGATATATACATAATTGATATTAAAATATTTTATATAACTTGTACATAAAGACATTAATATATTTTTAAGTATATGTCAATATTAACTAGTATTAAAATATTTTATTGAAAATTCACATTCAATATATATATATATTTATATATAACATTAAAATATTTTATTTTAACATTTTTTTTTTATATAGATATATATGAAGTTGATATCGACATAAATTAGTTAACATTAATCTTCAATAGTTTATTTAAATTTCTTTTCAAAATATTTTTGAAAACTATAAGATTTAAACATACACATTTTTTTACTTCTACTTATTTTACTAATTTAATTTTTATTTTTATTTCAAAAAGTGTAGATGGACAAACATACTTTCACATCCCTTCATACTGTGTTCTAGAATAAGCCTCTCAGTTCAACAACATACTTACACATCTCCTTATACTAAGATTTAAAATAAGCCTCTCGATTCAATAAACTCCATAAAATCTTTGTAACAAAGATTTTGTGATTTCTTTTACAAGGCAGATTTTTCATCAACTACAAGTGCGCCCAGCTTTTCAAGTGGTTTAGAATTCTTTAACAAAGCAGAGTTTTCATCAACTACAAGTGCGCCCAACTTTTCAAGTGGTTTATAATTACGCAATATTAAGGAAACTGAGGTATATATTTTTTAATAAAATAGGCTTAAATAAATTAGTGTTGTCATCAACAAAATGGCATCCTATTTTGATGTCTTCATACAACAATGAAACAAGTATCAAATTTCATGTTATAAATGGAAAAATGATAACATTTTCATCTATAGCCGTTAGGTTTTTTTGTTAGTTAATTTTTTTTATTATTTTAAAATTGTTGTCATGCAAAAATTCAAAGTTAATTGTTTGGCTTATTTATTAGAGTGGTTTGTCAGAAAGGAAATTAAGTTAAGTTAAATTAAAGTGACCATTGTAAGTGTTAGATGTGTGATATTCAAAATATTATATTTTGTAACAAACTTATTTTTAAGTCTGTAATATAGATAGTAACATAATTATAATATATCATTTACTATTTACTATTGGTTATAGATTTATTAGGAAAAAAATAATTTACTAAAGCCAAAACATGTGCTAAAAGAACTGAATGAGCATCCATTGTCAAAAGATGTTTATGTGGATGAATCCTAGGTACTTGTGTCTTCTGGTGCTCCAGGTTTATGATCACATTGTAGGTGGCCTTTAATATGTGTCAGGTAGATATTGAGGTTGATCAAGCAAGAGTGCTAGTGGCATTGGACTCTTTGGATTTCATTGAGGTATGCAATGATTCCATTGTGATCGACGTACTTTTGTTTAAGCACCCTTCCTAAGAGTGTCTTCATCTTCCAAAGGAGGGTGTTGCAATTGAAATATTGGCTACATCATCCCTTGCTAAGGTCTGGAACACAATCAACTACTTTGATTTGAATCTTAGAATCAAAATATGATTGGTTATCATTAGTGGTTAAGGATTCTAACTATCAATATTCCTCTTGTATTTCTGGTGGAGTGGACAAGTGAAAGATAGCCATGAATATCTAAGATTGCATCTAAGCCTAAGGTTTGCCTCAAGGGCCATGGCCTCCAAACCCCTGACGAGAGAACATGCAGTAATGAGGAATAATGCTGAAAGGAGAGAAAGGCACTAGGATGGAGAAACCCTAGAGGAGGCGTAGACCAATGAAACAAAGACAATGCAACCATGACAACACTATAATGATCTTCATTGCCCATTTCATGGTTGGCTAGGGGACAAGGTGAGTTAACAATGATAGAGAAGGCATTTGGAGAGGGTACCTCTGGGAAAGGAAAAGAAACCAAATAATGCAAGACAATCCAATGAAATTCAACAATACCAAAGACACCCCACAAATCGTAGACTGAATTACACCATGCAAACAAAATCAAGATGAAGAATTTGCTAAGACTGGACATATAAGGAGTTACCCCTATGTTGGCGACTCACTGAGTGTTGGAATGTTTCAATCAACATGCTCTGCTCCTCTACACTTTGTGAATTCCAAAGCTCACCACCGCTTTGGCTGCTTCCTAGTTCCAAGCTCGAAACATTGATGCAGGAAGTGTGTGGCGAGGCTCCAAGCTAGGAGGGCTAGGACCTTCTTAAACTAGAATGTCCCAAATGCCAACACCATGGTGTAAATTCACCTATGACTCAGGAACACCACTATAATAGTAGAAAAACATGGATTAGCAGTAGGAGATATGAAAGTGCCTGATGGAAATGAAAGCTACCAATTTCATGATAGGGAATGTGAAGTCAGCAGATATGTGTGAGCGCATGGGGTGGGATAGCCATCCATCACCCCTCTTTAATGTGAGGAGAGGTTGTGGGGTAGTGGGTTCCTTGCACCTTCCCCCATTTGTACACTAACTTCTTTTTCCACGCCCTGATTGGGGAGTAAAGAAATTATATTTCATGTTATTTACACTTATAAATTATGGTTGTATTATGATAAAAATAAATGTGTAATGTTATAATTTGGTTATCTAAAAATAGAAAATGAGGAAAATATATGTGATTTATTATATACCTAAGTGTGTTAGGCTCTTGTTTTGTGATGCAGGGGCACAAACCCCACCCCAAATTAAATATGATTCCCAGAGACTTCTAGTAGGGAAGCTTGGTAGTCCTAAACAAAGGACACAAATTCCTCTAATTTTTATGTAAAATGCAAAATGTTTTAAGCCTCTACAAGGCATACGTGGCGAGATTCACTTATTTTCTGTTAGGGTTCTAGTTTTATTTTATTTTTGGCATCCTAAGAGATTTTAAGAGGTGACCAATGCAATGTAATATCAGACTGAATAACGTTAGGCCCTCAGCAGTCATAATTTGTAATCTTGTTTCTTTTCAATCCAGGTATACCTTGGGTTGGCAAAAAAATATGTGTTTATTTTAAATTTCTAAACCCCATCTAGTATCATGGTCGCTACATTTTGTTTGAGTGAGAGCCATGGGAATTAATATCGTTTTCTTAGTGTAGCCACATCCCTAATAGAGGTCGTCGAGTCGACAACCATGTGTTCAACTTATGCTTTAGTATCATTGCAGGGAAAACTTCGGACCATGTCAAAGGAGTTCATGGTGTAGAGAAAGTTTGCGGGCCTATGGCCACGCATTTGACATATGAGCTGGAAGCGCATAGAGGAGGGTGAATACATGACCTTGGTATGGATTAATTAATTGTTAAGTCATTTCGGTGAGGACCCACGTAGTTGACCTTCAGATTCAATATGGTTTAGGTTGGTAAAAAATTGTGTGTTTTCGTTTTAAATTTCTAGACCATGTCTAGTATCATGGTCATTGGATTTTGTTTGAGTTTTAGGATTCAATGGAGGACGAGTTCATTCCTTGCAAATAAAAAGCCGAGAGAGCCAAAATCGTGGGCCCATAATCCACAGGTTTCCGGAATGAAGCCACCAGGGGATCAAAATGTGTAGAACCCAGGTTCAATTTTCCTCATTTTGTCATATTCTTCCCTACCTCATTTTACATTTTTACTGCTCTTAACCCTCACCTGAAAGTGCATATCATCGTTTTACCGTGCAATTTTAATCCTTGGAGCCTGAAAACCTTTTGACACGCATATTGAAGTAAAAGTTTCATAGTTTCATTAATTCCTGAGTTTCTAGTAGATTATTTGAATTTTTCAAGTTGATTTCACCAATAATGGATTGTTTATCTAATTTCGGTATGAATATTGTAGCTTCGATACTTTCTCATGGTTAACACATTTGTTTTTCTCTAGGAGAAATTATGCCACATGGGTTTTTATGCCGAAATTATGCCACGTGGATTTTTATGCCGAAGGTGTCAAACTAATTCTAGATTGCTCAAATCATGCCCAGGTCACACGTGTGAGGCTCCAACACTAAAACATTTTTATAGTTCAAAGTTGTCATATTTCCAACTTTGGACACATTGAGTCCTAAGGTAATGAAGGTGAATTTGAAAACTTTGAAAGATGGGTTATGCCACCAATATAGAATATTAGTTAATTCATAGAATGCTTTCCAAAAGTCGTTACGGTTTGGAATATATGTTTGGTTCTTTAATGCCAACTTGTTCAAAATGCGTAATTTCCCTTGATTGGCATATAATGCTCAAATTTGAAGAAAATACAACATTGGTGGTCTAGATATCAAGAGGAACAAATAACATCTAATTCTAGAGTATAATGATTATTTTGTTGTATCTCATTTTTGTGGGGAGTAAAATAACCTAATCTTGTCTTCTTTATCATCAGTTGTTATCTTAAAAGTATCTCATAGTTAGGAAACTCTAAGGTTGGGGGATTTGATTTGATCCACCCCAATGTTCTCTTTGTACAAATATTCAAACCTAGAATAGATCTAGGGTTCGTGATCGTTTACTCATTGTAATGGGATGGGGTAGGTATTTGATTAAAGGTTCATCATGGTAGCAACTTGAGTGATACCCTCCTTGTAACAATTTTCAGTTTCTTCATCAATGGAAGTTGCTTATTATTCATCTTTGGTGCATCATCTCAGTCTTATCTGAGTGTTCTTGGCAGAGTACAAGTTGAGAAGGATCCCTCAATGTTGAGTGATGCACTGCCTTTCCATTTTGTTAGTTTAGGATGTAGTGTGTTTAATTTGTAATGCCTTTAAATATTTGTTTTCGACCGATTTATCTCAAATTTCATTTTAAATTACTTTGATTATTTTCATTCCTTTCCATTTCTTTACATTTTAATGGCTTGCCTTTAATTTATGTTTTTATTTCAAGAAACTAACCACCAGAGCTAGAATCCTTTTCTTCCTCAAGTACAACCTACTACTGAATGCATGAATGATTTCATGGGAGCACTAAAAGATTGCATTCTATGGTTGTGCTAAGGGATTTGAGACAAGTACTAGCACACAATCTTTAGTTTTAGTTTGTGTTATTCACATTATTTTTTCTTCATGAACGTGTCATTTAATTGTTAATTCTTAGTAGTGATTGTTGGCATTAGATTATATTTGATTAGAGCATCTCGGATTAGATTAAGGTTTAATCTTGCATATGTTTTTCTAGCATCTCCAAGGATTACGATATTAGTTTGATACTTAAATGTTGGAAATATAATACATATATTTTACCTAATATTTCTCTCTATAATCTCCAAGGATGTGGTAAAAAGGATTGAAGCATTAATGGTTTATTTTTTATTTTATTCTTGCTAACACTTGTGACTTGGGGGATGAGAAATAATAAGACACAAAGACACCCATTGAAAAATATTCTAGCCTTACACTGCCACTTTAGTGTGTTTCTCCAAATCCTCATCCTGTTGGTTCTTTTAATGCAAGTGTGGTGTGCTTTAATTTTGCAATTACCTTTAATTTTTTGTTTTAGAAGTTAATATTTCAATCTATTTTTGGTTTTTTAAGATCCTCCCCCATGCATACACTAATCCATGTCCTAGATAGGAATCAGTAACCAACAAAGTAATAAGAATTATTGACAACTTGTTGGATAATGTCACTTAAGAACTTTTTGAAATACTCACAGTGGTTTGTGTATCTACATCTTGGCCAAAGAAAATTTTGACTACCTTCAAGGGAATACTTACACTCCATGGAGTGATAGAAGAACAAAATATCCATGAGTCCTCTCTACAAGAAGATCCAAAAGTTTTTCATTACCATCTTTCTCAATCTACTAAGCATAACAATTAATCATGGATTGAGATCGATGGAGAGCATCTTAGAGCCAAAGAAGAAAGATTTCTTGACATTCCTAGCATTAGATATTTCATGCACTCAAGAGATTAATCATTCAATGATATAAAAATCTACATGGCATGGAAGAGGAAGGCATACAACTTGGACTGAATGAGAAAGGGAACCAAGATATCATGATTACATTAAAGATTAGTTCCAAATGATCATCAGATCAAAGTGCCACTCTCTTGTCCAACATTTCTTGACACCAAATCATGCCAAGCAGATGGTGTTTGATAGTCTAGTATACATTGAAGCCCATTTCTCAAAATTGAGTATGATTTTATTTACTACCTTATTATGCACATGGCTTCATTAGAAGTACTCTTATAATTGAAGGAGAATGGTCTTTTTCAAAGTAGGGTAGGGTAGCATGATAAATAAATAAATAAAATAGTAAAGATAAAAATAATTCTAGTTGTTCAAACTGGTAAAACGATGCAACTAGACATGGATCTTTCTTGCAAACCAAGTTTCTTGGTAGGAAATATCCACAACAAGCTCTGTAAGTTTATTCTGGTTCCATTGGTTCTTCAAAATATTATTGGTTTTATGCCCAAGATGGATGATGTGGGATTCCTCAAGGCCCACCTTCCAATAATTATTTTCCCATCAACTTCAACACCTTAATAGGGATCAATATCAAAGATCTTATTGAGTGCCTTGGAGTTTGCACACATTATTGGTAAATCTCCACACTAAAAAAAAAGGGATGCCTTAAAGTATCTTGATTTCCAGATCCCACAAGTGACTAAAATTAAACACACTCATTCATACCTATTGGAATTCACTCTTTCACCTTGAAACTCGTGGAATTTGTGGTGAGTTGTCTTACATCAGTTTAATGGCATCCATCAATGGTTGGTAATACACTAATTTCTTTCTATGTTTGACTTCAAAAAAAAATCATACACACAGATAAAATTGTGCTAGGCATGGGTTTGTGGTTCATGATCCTAACATTAGCTTGCAAGAGCATACCAACAAAAATTGAGATCCAATCTCCAACAACAACTTACAATCCTCTAGTTTCATCAGGTTTCAACATTCTTTCCTCCAAGTGTGTATAAAGTTTAAATTTCAGTTCAAGACAATAAAAATATATCTCTACTTACACCAACATTCATTCTATTATCTCCAGCCTTCTTTAAATCACAGCTTGGGTTCCAAAGTTTTTTTCCTTGTACAATTTAGATCTAATCCTTAGCAATATCAACAATCATATCAATAAGTGTTGGAAGCTAAAAAAATTTGAGGTAAGATACTTTTCATTCACTTGATTTGTTAGGGATAAAGGAAAATTATTAATTTGTAACTTTTCTTATGCTTATCAACTGACCTTCCTTCCTATCTGATTTCATTATCATCACTCTCATTATTATCTATCCATCACACAACCATTATCATTCCATTAATTTTTTCCATTCCCATTATCTCTATGATTCCATAAAGAAGTTATGGGTTGAGATTTGTAGGTATTTCAAGTTTGGATGACATAATACCAATAATAATGGCAATGATTTTAATAGTGCCAAGGGAGATAGTAGTATTTTTGTTCTCATGTTTACTTTTTTGTTTGATCATAGTGGAAAATAGAGTTTGACAACTAGTAGATAAACCATGCTTCCTTGAATATAGAGTGATAAGGGACATAAAAAGTGTAGGAAGTGAACAAGGATGTTGAGAGGTTCTTGTTGAGTATTCTCCTTGACAATTGAAGATCTAGGCATACTAAGCAATGAGTTTCTTATGGTGAAGCATAAGCCCTCTACAGGTTTATAATTCATTTTATGGTAGTGGTTTATAATTCTATTAATCCCCTCTATTATGATTGATTATGGAATCTAAGTGAGGATTGTGAGATGGGAAATTTAATGATTGAAGAGATAGAACATTGCCCCCATCAACAATGGAAGTTCTTGGGGTGTTGATTACCGAATTTCATTCTTCTTCATGATTGAGATTCCTAAAGTTACAAAACCAAATTGTGTTCCAAATGCTCATGTACTTGTTATGAAATTTAAATAGGGATATCTACTAATTTGTTTTATGCTAGTTTTTCTCTTCAAATTGTTCTTTAAGATCTACAATTTTTTTACAAAACCCTATGCAAAATACCAACAAATTTAGTAGAATTTCCTAATGTAGAAGATGAACTATGTCGGTTGTGAACCATTCTAACTTCTAGAGACTCTATGCATAATGTTTCAAGAAATATGGAAACAATACAACATATTTCATTTTGTATGAATGTGCCTCACACACTACAGGTGGATAAGATGTTGGAATCCTATGTGTTGACTCCCTACTATAGTGAGGATGTTACGTACAATAAAAAATAGTTGTGTACATTGAATGAATATGGTGAATTATTAGTGAAGCATGGTGTTCTTCCTACAAAAAATATCCTTGTTGTTGAGACTGTTGGTTTCCCACATGATGCCTTTAGAGAAGATATTAGTATTAAATTGGGTCCTCTTGAAGAGTTGATAAACCTGTTCTAGTGGACATCTTTGCAAATCTAGAGGATATACTATTGTTGTGTAGAGAATTTACAATTTTTATCATCTATGACATTGATGTTCTAGGAGGTGATAAAATTTCTCGTCACCCAAATTCACATAGCTTGTAGGGACTAGGGTTTCTTCCAAGACCTCAAACATGGGTCTCCCTCCACCTCCTCCATACACTTCATTTTGAAATATAAAAATCCTTCTCACTCCCCACCGAAGTAAAAAAATAAAGGTCAAGAGAGACTTTAATCATCCTTTGGGATACTATGACAAAGAGCTAAAAAAACATTAGGGATCATAAATAAGTCTTCTATTTCATAATCCAAAGTATACTTTTTCTTCCCTCAAATTCATAATTCGATTTCAATGAGATTTGATCACTAAAAAATCAATTACTAGAGGATACACCTCATTTAAGGGAGGCCTATGAGAAATATGTAAAGGTCATGCTGAAGTTAGGCTTGAGATAGTTAGAGCTCTTATCTATGATCTTGGGACTATTAATCAAGTATTTTAACTCCATGTTTGAGCACCACACTTTTTTTCTGAAGTTGAAACATTATTTGTCATGCCCTATGTCCAAGCTAGCACTTGGAGTGGGTCAACACAAGGATTCAAGGGTTCTCACTGTGATTTTTTAGGATGAGGTTGGAGGGATGCAAATCAGGTGAAAGGATGGAGAATGGATTGGAGTGAAGCATATTCCTTATTCTTTTTTCATCAATGTGGGGTATTGAATATATGTGGCATTGATGAATAAGCACAATGTATTGAAAGGAGGGATACGTTTGAAGAATCTTCTGAATGAATTGGCAGGTTGTCTCTATAATCTTTATGACATGTTTATCAATTAATGTTGTTGCATTAACAAATATTAGAAGAATCAATGTAGAAAAAAAATGAATCATAGATATGCCAAAGGTAACAATTCTATTGATGATTTCTCTTTTGGTTACATAGTATATATTATCTAGCATTGTTGATGTATTTATGATGATAGAAATGTAGGAAATGCTTTTATGATTAGATGTTAGACACTATGAAAATTTTGGGTATAGTTTTTTATTTGTGTGTTTTAGGAGTTGATAGTTTTCTAAGCAACATCCTTATTTCAATTATTAAGAATCTTGTTTTGGAGTCTATTGAAGATGGTTGTGTTGCTTCTACATATGCTAACATCCCTTTGTGAGAAAGATGCTAATGGATATGGATCAAGAGATTTCTTAGGAATGTAAAGTTAAGTTCCATGGAGAGGAAAGAAAGGTAAGATGCATGCAAGTAGTGTGAAATGACATGGAAATGCTTGGAAGTAGTTGTTGCCTCAAAGTTATAAGTTTCTCTTGATGAATTCTTCTCATCGAAAGTTGCAAACTAAAACAGAGTTTTGAGCTTTCGTTTTAAATTATTTGCATAATTTGTTATATCATTATTTTCTCTTATGAGTTGGGTTGAAAGGAAGTTGGAAACATAAATGGTTTTTTCATTTATCCTCTTACTAATTGAGAGAGTAGTGCAAGGACTTGACAATGCAATCACAAAAAGTGAGTTTTAGAAATTAAAAAAACAAACTTCTTACCTCAATTTCCACTTGAAGGGGAGATTATACCATCACCTAGTTTGGTTGAAAATGAGAACACCTTCGATGCTAATGTTAAAAAATGTCATTTTTCATATTCATATATTTTTGGACGTTTGATTGTTGTGTTCATTATTGATATAATTGTTGCATAGGGGAGATGGATAGTCTTTGTGATAGCAATGGAAATAAGGGAAAGGGGCAACATGAACATGCCAAAGGATTTTACTAGAGACATATTTCTTTTGCAAGAGGACATGAAAATGCCCTGTTGTGGGGGATATTTTGGGATCCCATTTTAATATATTTTTCACTACATTTAACCCTTTTTTGTCATTCTTAACCTACACTTTAAACTGGGTATTGTCCTTTTATTGTGTATTTTTAACCCTTCAGAACCAAAAATAATTTGACACACATATTGAGGTAAAATTTCCTTATTTATATTAATTCATAAGCTTCTAGTAGATTATTTGAATTGTAATTTAATTGCTAACGATGGATATTTTATCCAATTTTGTAACAATAGCACAATTTCGATACCCGAACATGGTTAGGACATTTGTACAATTCTAGAAGAAATTACACCACATGGATTTTGAAGCTTGAGGTTCCAAAATAATTCTTGATTGGTTAGATTATACCAAGGTCACACGTGTGAGGTTGTAACAATAAAAAATTATTACAGGTCAAAGTTTTTAGATTGCCAACTTCGGGCACAATTCTTGAGGTGATGAAAGTGAATATGTAAATTTTGAAACATTGGATTTTGTTTTCATTATAGAAAATTAGTTAATTATTAGATTTATTTCCAAAATTCATTATGGTTTCGAAGAAATTTTTGGATATTTAACACCAATTTTCCCAAAATGCATAATTTGCCTATATTTCTAAATAATGCCTAGATTTGACAAAAAGGAAAAATCAATAGTCTAGAACTCAAGATGAATGAATATCGTCTATTTCAAAAGTATAGAAATCATCATGTTGTATCTATTTTTTATTTTTGGGAGAAAAATATCCAATCTTCTCTTGTAAATCATCATTTTCTATCTTGAATGCATCTCATAGTTAAGAAAATTTGAGATTGGGGGATTTTCTTTGACCCACCCCAATGCTCTCTTTGTACAAATCTTCAGACTTAGAAAATATATTAAGATTTTTATCATTCACTCTTTGTAATGAGATGGGGTAGGTAGCTGATAGAAGGTTCATTGTGGTAGCATATTCAATGTCACCCTCCTTGTAACAAGTGTTGATTTCTTCATCAATAGAAGTTTCTTATTCTTCATCTTTGGTGCACCAACTCGATTTGATATGAGTGTTCTTAGCAATATTACCTAGGTTGAGAATGATCCCCCAATGCTGATGTTATGAAACCAACTCACAAAAATATAGAAAAGAGAGATCCACGCCTTAGAATTCAGCCTCTTCGAGGGGGCAACCTCCTTTACATTACATAAATGAACAATTCTTTGATGATACAAATGAAAAACCTCCTTTCTATATATAGGAGTCTAAGTGGTCCCAATATAATCAAAGCCTACATAACAATAATATTGTAGGGCACAACAATAACAATAGAGGGATTCTATGTGGCACAATAGTAACAATATGGGCACTACATGGGTACAACAATATAAATAAGGGGTATAACTACAATAGTAATGGGGTAATCACTAGTATTATAGGGACCCAACATGCCCCTCTCCTTCAAAAAAGTGTTGTCCTCAACGCTTGAGTAGTTCTGGATACTTCTGCATAAAATTCTCATCCTCCCATGTGGAATCTTCAGCGGATAAGTTCTTCCACTTGATAAGGTACTCTGAAATTGATCGATTTCGTAGCTGTCGAGTTCTTGTTTCTATAACTGCTTCCGGTTCCAATATAATTTTTCCTTCCTCGTCAAGTTCTGGCAATATTGTTTGAACTGGGAGCTTGTCGCCTATAACCTTCTTTAAACATGAAACATGGAAAACTGGGTGCAATCGAGAAGCTGCAGGAAGCTCCAATTTGTATGCCATAGTACCAATCTTTTGCAACACCTTGTACGGACCATAATACTTTGGTGATAATTTATTATCCTTCTTAGCTTGCTTGAGGGACATTTGCTTATATGGTTGTAGCCGTAGGAATACCCAATCACCTACATCAAAACTTCTTTCACTGCGATGTTGATCTGCCTGTTGTTTCATTCTATTCTGTGCCAACACGAGGTTATCCTTTAAGAGTTGGAGGACTTGTTGTTGATGTTCGATGTGATGTTCCACTGCCTGAACCTTAGAATTTTCTCTTAAATATGATGTGATGGATGGTGGTTGATACCCATAAAGTGCCATAAATGGGGTCATTTTTGTTGCTGTATGGAAGGAAGTGTTATACCACCATTCAGCCAGAGGCAACCATTTGACCCATTGTGTCTGTTTATCAGATACAAAGCAACGAAGATATCCTTCCAAACATTTGTTTACTATCTCAGTTTGCCCATCAGATTGAGGATGATAAGATGAGCTATGAGCTAACTGAGTACCAAGACAAGAAAATAATTCTGTCCAAAAATTTCCAGTGAAAATGGGATCTCTGTCACTTACAATAATCTTTGGGTTTCCATGTAGCTTTTGAATTGTTTCCATAAATGCAGTAGAAACTGTACTGGCTTTAAATGGATGTGATAATGCACAAAAGTGTGCATACTTGGTAAGTCTGTCAACTACCACCATGATGACACTCTTTCCCTCAGACTTGGGTAAACCTGTGATAAAATCCATTGAAACCTCCTCCCAACGTTGGCTTGGAATGGATAAAGGTTGTAATAGACCCGGTGTCTTAATTGTTTCAACTTTATTTTGCTGGCAAACCAAACATTCTGCCACAAACTTTTGAATATCTGATTTAAGGCCATCCCAAAAAAATTCCTTCTTAACCCTGTGGTAAGTTTTTAAAAATCCTGAGTGCCCTCCTAAGGGAGAAGTGTGCAATTCCATAAGAATCTTTTGTTTTAGCTGGGAATTCTTACAGAGGTATAAGCGATCTTTGTACCATAACGAATCATTTTTCCAGCTAAATGTATCAGACGTACTGGAATCTTGTTGTAGCTTTCGAATAAGTGCCCACACTTCTTCGTCATTCTTCCATTCCTCCCTTGCTTCATTTATCCAATCTGGTTGGATAATAGAAATGGCGCACAACAATGCTTCCACATCCTCATCCTTTCTTGAGAGTGCATCTGCCACCACATTTTGCTTCCCTTTTTTGTAGATGATTTCAAAGTCATAACCCAACATCTTTGTGACCCACTTTTGTTGCTCTTCAGAGGATAATCTTTGTTCTAAAAAGTATTTAAGGCTATCATGATCCGTTTTTACCTTGAAGTGTCTTCCCATTAGGTAGGGTCGCCATTTCTTAAGTGCATGGAGTATTGCCAACATTTCCTTCTCATAAATAGCTTTGCTTAAAAACTTTCCCTTGATTGGACGACTTTCAAAAGCAATGGGTCTTTCATCTTGCATTAGAACAGCACCAATTCCATTTCCTGAAGCATCACATTCCACAATAAAGGTTTTTGTGAAGTCCGGTGTAGCTAAGACCGGTGCTTGGCACATTGCCTCTTTAAGATGTTCAAAGGCCTTTGTTGCTTTCGGAGTCCATGAAAATGCATCTTTCTTCAATAATGTTGTTAGAGGTGCTGCTATTCTCCCATAATTCTTAACAAACTTGCGATAATACCCTGTCAACCCAAGAAATCCTCGCAGATGCTTTATGGATGTGGGGATTTTCCATTCCTTAATGGCTTTAATTTTGCTAGGGTCTACCTTAACTCCTTCATGAGATACAATATGACCCAAATATTCCACCTCCTGGACTCCAAAGAAACATTTGGATCTTTTTGCATATAATTGTTTCTCCTCCAATAGTTGTAGCACCCTGTCAACATGTTCAACATGATCCTTCCAAGACTTGCTGTAGATTAGTATATCATCAAAAAATACTAACACAAATTTTCTAAGGAATGGTTTGAAAATTGAATTCATCAAACCTTGAAATGTTGAAGGTGCATTGGTAAGGCCAAAAGGCATGACCAAAAATTCATAATGACCCTCATGAGTTCTAAATGCCGTTTTCGGAATGTCTTCAATCTTCATTCTGATTTGATGATATCCTGAACGAAGATCCAACTTGGTGAAGTAAATTGATCCATGCAATTCATCCAGTAATTCATCAATGACAGGAATGGGGAACTTATCTTTAATAGTGAGCTTGTTGAGCTCCCTATAATCCGGACACATGCGCCATGATCCATCCTTCTTGTGCACCAATACTACTGGAGCAGAGAAAGAACTTTGACTCGGTTGAATTATACCAGCCTCTAGCATTTCTGCAACCATACGTTCAATTTCACTTTTTTGGACATAGGGATATCTGTACGGCCTGATGTTTGGAGGAACACTTCCTGGAATCAGATGAATAGCATGATCATGATCACGCATAGGTGGGAGACCTTTGGGAGTCTCAAATACCTTGGAATGATTGTCCAAGACTTTTTGGAGATCTGGAGAAATAGATGATTCCAATGTGGAAACATCTAGCGAACATAATTGTGCAATTACACCTCTTTGCTCCTTTTTTAGAAGCTTTGTCATACCATTAGAGCTGATTATCTTTCCTGGTTTCCCTGCAATACCCCTTAATTCAACTTCCTTTCCTTCCACAGAAAATTTCATGAAAAGTTCTTGAAAATTAAAAGCTATTGTACCCAAGGATTGTAGCCATTGGACTCCTAGTACAACATCAGCACCTCCCATTGGAATGGAAAGCATTGGGCTAGTCAATACATATTCTCCCATGGATAGCTTGATATTATGGCACTTTCCAGAGCAATTTATTGTTCCTCCATTTGCAATCATCACTTGACACTCTGGTGCTGGATATAGGAAGCAATTCAATTCTTTTGCTACCCTACAATGAATAAAATTGTGGGTGCTTCCTGAATCAATCAACACTATTACCTTTTTCTTCTTGATTTGTCCTTCTATCTTGATGGTTTGAGGAGTGGTAATTCCCGCCAATGCATTACAAGATATGGTCGGATTTATTTGTTCTTCATCTAGGCTTTGTTCCTGGAATATATCCTCTTCTTTTGACCTTTCTTGCTCCTTTTCTTCTTCCTCTTCACAATCTATGTAGAATAATTTCTTCTCAGCACACTTATGACCTTTTGTGTATTTGCTATCACAATTGTAACAAAGCCCTTTTGCTCTTTTTTCTTCCAATTGTTGTGGTGTCAACCTTGTAGGTTGTGGAAGACTATGGGCAACAACACTTCCATCTTTATAGTTGTGAATGGTATGCTTCCTAGTTGCCATAATTTTGCTTTCCATTTTTCTTGCTAACCTGAATGCCTTCTCTAATGAATCAGGTTCCCAAAGGCGCACATCATGTTGGATATTATCCTTTAAAGACCCTATGAACACATCAATCCTATGCTCCTCTGGAATATCTTTTACCCTTATGTTCAATTTTTGGAACTCCTCAATGTGCTCCATTATTGAACCCTTTTGTTTGAGACTTATCAATTGGCTAAAAAAAGTGTTGCTTTTTGTATCCTCATAATGTGCTATCAATTCTTCCGTAAAAATTGCCCAAGTGATAAATTGTTTACGAGAACAAAGCCATTGATACCATACAAACTGATTTGGTTCCAAATATAAAGTTGCCATACGTACCTTTTGTGTGTTTTGCACATTATTGAGATCGAAGAATTGCTCCATCTGTAATATCCATGTGGCGGGATCCTTGCCATCAAACTTCCTCATATCGATTTTTGGAACATGGTGAGTCTTTGATCCAACATTAGAGTCTATGGAATCATGATTAACATTTCTTTTGTTCTCATCATGAGTTTCCTTTACTACCTTTTCACCATTAGTGACCCTTTCTTGTAGCAACTTCTTCAATTCATCCATCTTATCATCCATGCCATCAATTTTAGCGTCCATGCCATCAATTTTAGCATCAATCTTAGCTTCCATGCCATCCATCTTAGCTTCCATTCCCTTTATCTTAGATTCCACGCCATTTACCTTAGATTCCACGCCACTTATCTTAGCTTCTGTTAGCTTTTGTGAGCGTGACATTTGTTGCACTTGTTCTTGTAATTTTGATATATCATGTAGCATTTCTTCCTCTTCTTCATGAGTCATGCTAGAGCTTTCAAGTTCCTTACTAGGTGTTTGCATTTTCTTTCCTCGGGGCATCAGTTACTGATAATAAAGTTTTACTATGCCCTTTGAATTCCGTTAAACCAAGCTTACACAAAAATTAAAAAAAAAAACTACACACCTTTTTTCACTTTATAGAAGCCTGATATTGAATCTGATGTATCTCTGTAATTTCGGATCCTCCAATTCTGAAATTGCTACCTGTAGTAGCCTTCTGCGTCCTCTTTCCAATGCCACAAGTCTGAGCCAAATTGGATTCTCCCAGGAAGAGTTATGTGAAATCTCCCACCGTGACTTTCTTTTAGACTGGTTCAGTAGAGCGAACTTGTACGACGTGCCACGAGTCACTATTTCAACCTTTGAATCTGAAACACACACAAAAGAAACTACAGTCCGTACTCTTTATGTACCTTTTTACGAAATTTCAATCCGATCCTCAGAGAGAGAGTTATGACAATTTTCCCCAGGTCACCTGTTTTGAATGTAATTCAGGACTCTGCAAAAAGACCAACTTCCTCAGATCATATCTCCGAAAATATCGCGATAAAAGCTCTAAAATTCGGACCCAAGGTTCAGCGCCAATTCTTCTCAAATGGGGTTTTTTTTCGACTTTTGAAATGTCATAGAAAAAACGTTATAGCGAAAATGCCACGATGACCTGTTTGGAGCAGCGAAACCCTAGAATCCAAAGCTCTGATACCAAATGTTATGAAACCAGCTCACAAAAAGATAGAAAAGAGAGATCCACGCCTTAGAATTCAGCCTCTTCGAGGGGGCAACCTCCTTTACATTACATAAATGAACAATTCTTTGATGATACAAATGAAAATACCTCCTTTCTATATATAGGAGTCTAAGTGGTCCCAATACAATCAAAGCCTACATAACAATAATATTGTAGGGCACAACAATAACAATAGTGGGCTTCTATGTGGCACAATAGTAACAATATGGGCACTACATGGGTACATCAATATAAATAAGGGGTATAACTACAATAGTAATGGGGTAATCACTAGTATAATAGGGACCCAACAGCTGAGCAATGCCTTAACTTTCCATTTTGTTAGTTTAGGATGTAGCGTGTTTAGTTTGTAATTCTTACAAATCTTTGTTTTTGGCTGAGTTGTCATAATTTTCAGTTTCATATTACTTTGATTGTTTTCATGCCTTTATGTTTTTATCATGATTTAATGCCTTGCCTTTAATTCTAGTCTTTGATTTTGACAAACTAACCACCAGAACTAGAATCCTCGACTCCCTCAAGTTCAACCTAGTATTGAGTGCATGAACACCTTCCCTGAGCAGTGGAAGATTACATTCTAGGGCTATGCTAGGGGATTTGAGACAAGGACTAGTAGGCAGTCTTTAGTTTTAGCTTGTGTTACTTGAATTCATTTGTATTCATGAACATATCATTTAATTGTTAATTCTTAGCAATGATTGTAAGCATTAGATTAGATTAGATCAGATTATAATAGAGTAGGTTATAATGGATTAAGCTTTATTTCTACATATATTTTTCCAACATATCCAATTATTATGATCTTGATAAGATAATTAAATGTTGGAAATATAATACATATATTTAACCCGAAAAAGTGTATGAATTTTTAAAGAGTAAAGACTAAGTATAAACATTCATATGTTTCTTATCACTACTATCACTTGTAGAATTGAAATGGGAAGTAAAGACTATTGATTTTATCACTAAGTTTCACAAAACAATAAGGTAACATGATTAAATATTGAAATCGATGGAAAAATTAATGAAATTTTCTCACTATAAATTAGTTAAATTGTGTCATAGGGTTTCTATTGTAACCGAGATTTACTTTAAAATGATTGAGTTATTACACTAGATACCTAAAGTAATTATTTCAAAGAGGGATCCAAAGTTTGCTTCAAGCTTTTCAAAAGGATAACCCAAAGGTTTTGGTACAAATACTAACTTCAATATAACCTATCTTCCACAAATATATAGGAAAAAAAAGAAAGCCAATCAAGTGACTCAAGACATATTAAGAATGTATGTGATGGATAAGCCAATGAGGTGGAACAATCAATTGCATTTTGTAAAAATTTCCAACATTTCCAAACATCGAGCATCACTAAATATAAGTCCATTTGAGGCATTATATGGGAAAAATTGTTATACTTGAGATAGTTGAGATAACAAAAAAAAATAGGAAAAACTGATATAGAATTACTCAAAAAATGGGAGAACAAATGGTTAGGATCAAATAGAATTTAAAGATAGCACATGATAGACAAAAGAGAAATAAAATTAAATGTAGAATACTAAGGGAATTTAATATTGGGGAAAATTATTTTTAAAAGTGAAACTAAAGAAGGTTCCAAAATCAATTAAAACTTTTATTTTAATTATGGTGTTAGTTTAACAATTCAAAAACCATTTTTGAAGGAAAAGAAAGAAGACTACTTGCTTTATTTTTCTTTTTCAGCTCATATCCTCATATATTTAATCAAATGTTAAGTGAAGAGACTTGTTGGATGTTGAATTAAAGTCCACATCCAACAAGTACCTCGTTTACATGATTTTAAGTAGACCCACACCAAAATAATTGAAATTACATGAAACAATGTGTCTCTTAATAGTTATGGTGTGGGTCTACTAAAATAGATGTAGTTCGTGGCTACCCATTGGATGTGGAATTTAATTCATCATCTGATGGGTCTATACACTTGAAATTTGAGTAAACCTATAACAAGATAATCTGAATATAGAATTAAAAAAATTAGTTTTATCCTTTTCCCTCAGATGATATTTACCCTTTTGGATGACATCATCACCTTGAATCTTATTGGTTCTTCTAAATTTTATTTTATTTGTACATTTTTATATTTTGAGACCCATTTTTTTACCTTAAAATTCCCTTAATGATCCCCCTTTCTTTAACTCCCTCTCTATCTCTCTAACCCTTCACTCCCTTCCTCTCACTTATTCACACTCTGTGTGACCATATACCACTCTCTCCTTCATCCCCCCTCTATATTTCTCACCTCTCTTCCCATTTCTCTCCACCTTCCTCCCTCCTTCAAAACAATACCCCCCAACTTTATCCCTTCCTCCCTTCTTGCCTCTCGAGGACTGTTATTTTTTGTAGCATCTGATATAATCTAGTCTCAAAACATTATAGAGAGGATAAAACACATGAGTTCTCCATAACCCAGAAATCGTTTCTGGAAATTCTACCTAAAAGTATCTCAATTAGATTATTATCACATTTTTAAATATTTCCTAAGTCTAAACTTAGGAAAAGTGGTTAATTGATGAGAATTAATTGAGATAATGTGTGAATCATCTAGAAACTCACACGGATTAACTGGGAAATAATATGGGCCCTTAATTAAGTTTTAATCTTGGTTGTTTGAGGTCCAATAAAATATTATAAGAAGAAGTTGATCTGTAGATGAAGAACACACCATTGAAGACACTTAATGATCTATGCAGATGGATTTTCCAGTAGAAGAGTGATTCAACAGGAAGATTTGAGTTAGAGATTGAGTAGTCGGTGGCAGAGGACTGGGGAAATATTTCAGTGGAGGTTTCCAATGCGAGAAGAGTCAGATTGAGGGAGTGCGAGTTTGCCCATAGGGACTATGAAAGGACTATGCAGGTACCAAGAGAGGAGCAATTCGATCTAGCTAGAGGAGTAATCAATTCAATAGTTGGTGGTTAGGATTTTGATTAGGAGCACCAGTGAATCGTTTCCAGAGCTAGAGGGAAGCGAAGTTGTATATTTCAGGTGTTTCCATAGGTAGAAGCAGCTAGGCTTGCATAAGTAATGTGCAGAGGGTGACATAGAAGGAAGCATGAATTACTCAAGGGATAACCTCGGAAGTTGAAATCAATTGTGGGGTTTGGAAAAACCCTCACAATAATTTTTCTAGTGATTTTCATTGATTGGATTTCTAGTTTGGCATCCAAATTATTGTGCTCGGATTTGTTGCTGAAGAATAATAATAAAACCCTCATTTTCTACACTCGTTTTCCCAAGTTAGGTTTTTTCGTGGCTAATTGTTTAAAAATAACAATGTCAAAATTCTTGTGTGTGGGCTAGAATTTCTCAGTTTCCAACATTTTATTTCCGTAGCATTTTTATGGTGAAAATTGCAATTGTGATTTTATTCGTTGTTTATCATAGAAAATAAATTGCATAATTAAATTTACAGTTAGGAGAATAATTTCCAGTTACTATTGTTAGGGTCCTATAATAATAGGATTCATAATTTTGAATTGGCTATGGTTAGCCTTGTAATATTGTACATACTTTTGCTTTCTGCAAAATGTTTTCCCATATTAAAAATTAAAAAATTGTAAAGAGGGTGAAGTCCTAAAAGACTAATAAAAGGACCAAAAGAAAGGAAAAGATATAAAGTATGAATCCTAAAAAGAGATAAGAATAGATCATGAAAGTGTGCAAATTCAAATGCCACTCCTTTTTACTTTACTTTGCAAAATAATATTGTGTGCAACATTTCAAATATGCCACAATCCATGATGGTCAAATAGTTTAAACTTGATTCATTCATGCTTTAAATTTCATGTTAATAGATAGAGAATAAATATCTAGCCAAATTATTTAATCTTGGCAGATCAATAGATAGGTAGAGAATAATAATGAGCTCATCAGTTTAATCTGAGCCATTGGAAGATATAAGGTTAGAATTAGATAGTTTGTTTATCAATGAAAAAGAAATAAAGGGTCAGCAAGCTCAAAGGCACCCAATGAATGAAGAGAAAATGCTAGGGTAAATAAAGGTTAGGTAGAAGAAGTTTTGCAAGTGCACAAGGTTGTTAAGTCAAAAGCAACTTAATCATGCTTAATCCTATGTTTCATGTGCAGGAGGAATTGTCAAAGATAAAAGACATTCATTAAAGCTTATTTACTAATTTCCCCTCATTTCACTAGACCCCCACATACTTAGTTTATTAATTTCCCTACACAAACCCTTTAAAAATCATTCCCCCTTCCCGAAACCCCTTTCCCTAGTGTGAAACCCATTCCCATAAAAAATAATACCGCCCCCTTTATTAATTTCCCTTTTTCCTTAAAAAACCCACTAAACCCCTTTATCCTAAGTTATTTCCTAAACTATACTCCCGCTTTATGTATTTAAAGTCCCCTACATTATAATTCCCTGACACCCTTTTAACTCACCAAATCTTGGTGTATAGTTAAAACCTCCGCCATATAACCCATAGTCCCCACCCTTTTATTAACCCATTTCTTATATTAAAATATCGTGATTACTTTTTAATTAATTACATTTCATTGTAATTAAAACACGAACCCACTCCCCAGCTCCGCCCTCACAACTACGCCATGTGATAGCCCTCCGATCTCCCACCTCTAGATCCAACGGCGCATATCCATATTGCGCAGTTTCATCATATGATAGTTAAAGGTCCAAAAGCACGCGATATTTTTGGTTTTGGCCGAGCATTGTTTCGCTACGTGGCAGAACTAGGTTATATCGCGTGCTCGCAAAAAATACTGCCCTGCACTCAAAATTGGTGCCATATGGCATAAAACCGCCTCCCTACGAAACAAAATTACCCACTGTTCATTTACCAAATCTCACGCCAATATGTAACCATTGTTGGTTAAAAAGCCGAAAAAGAGCACTTTCATTGTTTTCACTCATTTTCACTGCAAAAAACCTCTGTTAAACAATTCTGAAACCTTGAACCTCTGCCAACCATTTTAAACACCTTTTGCTACCAGAAGACGCTGCAAACACCAAATTGAAGCAACAAATATAAAATTGAAGCCTCAAAAACCTCTACTGCTACCACAGAACCCTATCTGTGCACCAAATCATCATTTTCCAAGTATTCTTAAAAGAACCAGAATGGACCTGTAATTTAAGCTATGCACAGTTGTTATCAAAAGGTTAATTAATTAGATTAATTAAAAAAACCTTGCTAGACTGAAGAAAACCTTACTGTGCATCTAAAAAACCTTTTCTATAGACTGTAATTACCCTCCTAACTGTTCCAGAGCTTCTGACCTTACTCCTAAATCCAGAGAAAAAGTAATTTAGTTGAAATAGCCAAATTATGGCTTCCCAAAGCACTTTGGATGTAAGACCCCTGCAAGCCCCTCACTTAGATATTGACCACCTCCCATTGGTTGACAAATATTTTCAAATTAAAGACACTATTTCCCCTAGCCATATACTGAAACTCCACTGCTGGAGTAAAGATAAATTCTTGAACCAGAATGATGACATTCACCTATGGGAATCAAATTTGACCAAGTACTTGTTCCCACAGGTATACCTATTCCCATAAATCATCCACTTCTGCCAATTTTGCTATGTCCCAAGTCAAAGAGCCATAGTCTCTCCTGACCAATAGATTTTATTCACCATTACTACAGAGTCAATAAATCAAATGCTGCAGATCTAGCCAAACCCAAATGAGACCCCACTTTCCATTGAATCCTTACTTTAACTCTACACAAAGTTGGACATTCCCAAGAAAGCTGAAATATTTCAGACTTTCATCATAGAAGATTCTCATACTTCTATAGATAGTCCTCCATATGTTGCCACCATTTTCTCTAAGAGAGCCAAGAAAATTATAACCATGCTCTCTTATATTCTAGGATACACCATTGATGAGCATGTGGATGACGTTATACTTGCCTTCGTTTCTAATTTTTACCCAGGAAATCCTCCAGTTACAGTGTTTAACTTTGCTCGGTTCTTAGCAGACAGAATCCATGAGCCGTTTATCAGATTTCCTAATGAAAGAGTGTTCAAATACTCTTCAATATTGTTTCACATGTTCCTATATTTTCAGTTAGACAGGTTTCCAATCAGCATCCAAAAGTTAGACACTAAGGCCCATCCAAGATCTGTCATCTTTTGGACACCATTAATCCAAAGGTATTCCATTGTTTTTAGTTATAAAGAGTTCATTGATTCCTTTGTTCATCTAGTTGTAAACATGCTAACCTATAGCAATCAAACTAGGATCATGATGAAATTAAGACAATTTTACAGTTGTCTAAAACTAGTAGAGTGGGATACTAGTATTTATACCAGGACCACACTGAAATCAAGATATATGGATGCCAACTCACTCCCTACAAGCTACCCATATACCTCCCCATGAGGATATTTGCATTAGAATATTTCAAGCAAATCATAAACTCAAATGAGGTCAATTTTCTATCAGCTAGGATGAAAACTCAGTTCAGGATCAAAAACCAATTGGGCTCTTTTATTTGTAATAATAGGGAAGTTGGACAAGAAGCGGAGAAAATTTTACCGCAAATGAACTTCAATAACAGTTTTATGTGGCAGTATGACCCTAATGGAGTCATAAACAAACTAAGGCTCAAATTAAAATAAGTGTCCTTTAATAGATGAGCCCAAGCTAGACATTGAAAGATATGCCAACCAGTTAGAATGGTTGGAAAATACTTTAATAGATGTGGAAAAGCAGATAGATACTAGTTCCTTTCTACAGGTTCCAAGCCTACAGGAACAGATGGGTATTAGTCCCATTCTATAGACTCCAACCATGCAGGACAAAAATGTAAATAGAACCAGGGAAGGAGGCTCTAGCTATGGAATGGATACTACAGATGACAGGTTTGAAATCGGTTACAGGAAGAAGCCCAAGCTTAATCCTGTAACTCAGCAAGAGGACACCATTGAGACAGTTGAAATCGTTGATACTGACACAATGGTTGAAAAGAGTAAAGGGCTAGTAGTTTCAGAGGAAACTCATCAACCTTCTACCTTAAATATTGAAATTATTGAAAAACAACTTAGCATTGAAGTCTCTTCATCCAGCAAACCAGTGGATAAAGAGAAAGATATAAAAGAGGAGTAAAAAGAAATCAAGTTGAGGAATGAGGCATTAAAGGCTGAAACATATGCCAGTACTTCAAACAGACACTTGCTAATCAGAATAGATTAATGTCAACATTTGACATTAAAACTAGTAAAATGCAAATGAACTTTATGCAACCTACAGTCCAACAACCTAGATCATCAGCAGACTATAGGAAGAAAAAGTTTGAACTTTTGGCGAGGGATGTTCATCCTATTGATCAAATTGAATTCCATAAGCAGGTAGGTGAAATGATTTACTCTACAATGAATAACAAAGCAATGAGTGTGCATAAGCTTCAAAGTTCTCTAGACAACATCACAACACAATTTAAGCTAGAGAAGGCATCCTCATAGGCCAAGGATAAAAGAATCAAGTCACTGGAAGAATTGGTAATTGAAATTGCATATAATACAAATCATATCAAGGCTGCAGAAAAACTAATAAAGAAGAAAAATGAGGATATTTTTTCTTTAAAGAAACAATTGATGTTGCCTCCTTCTGAACAACCATACACTAAGGAGGTCCTAGAGAGCCAAACCCAGCAGAATCAGATGATGGATCTCATTCTTCAATTAAATGCTCAATTGAAAGAAATGGAGAATGAGTTGGATAGTTTAATACAACTGAAACAAGCCAGCCTTAAGACAGCTACTGCCACTTCTATCCCTACAGTTACTACAGTCGTTTCTTCAACTTTGGTAGCTTCATTGGCCCCAACAACTCCACTAGCTACAACACTTCCAATTGCAACAAAAACTACATGAGCAATAGGTTCAACAGCAACAAAAACTCATCCAAGTGACGAAGCAAGTAAACTGGTCAAAGACATGGTGGACATCCTATTTAGACCACTAAAATAAATAAACTTAAAGAATAAATAAGAAGTCTAGAGGATGAGAAGAAGCTGACTCAAATTATGCATAAAAATGAAGTAAAAAAGTCAAACAGATTGACTGAGAGGATAAAGAACTTGGAAAAAGAATTAACATTGAAGGAGCCACTTGCCCAAGCAAAAGAGCGGCTATGGGCCAATATCATTGAATCTGTCAATGATATTTGGCCATCTATATAGGTTATCTTTGAACAAAATGATTTAGTCAAAGAGCTAGTGAAGCAATTCAAAGAGTTAAGGTCGAACATGGAAATATGCCAAAAGAAGCCTCAAGAATAATCCAATTCATTAACTAAAAGAATAAATATGAATTGCAGGAGCCTGACATAGCTGACAGGACTGGCACTATACTAGAGATGAAGAAAGTAATCACCAAGAGGAACCTGATGATGCAGCTTGAGGACAAATGCCAAACCATGGAGCTAGCTATAGGCAGGTTCATGGTCAAATTTGATGCTCTTAGGCAGAAAGATATGCCAAATCCATTGGTAATAAATGAAAGGTTAATGCCACATCAAGACTATAACAAGAAAATCAGGGAAGTGGAAAGGGAGAAAGCCAATAGTTCCTCTATAAAAGGTATGCCTACAGGAAAGGTTCTTTACCAAACTTTTGAGAACCTCTTTTACCTCCAGTATGAGGTAAAACATCTTTTTGTAAATAAGCCCACCATTGCAAAATACACAGAAGTTGATGAAGTCTATAGGAGAATGGTAAATATTAAATTATGAGATACAGAGACTTGGGAAAAATTAAATGATTTACTGTGAAAATGCAAGGTAAATAGTGCTTACAGAGCAATGAAACAAAAGCAGCAGATCAACTAAGTCAAAGAGTATCAGATGAAAGAGTATCAGCCAAAAGGCAAAGTAAAAGAATAGTCAGCATGGAAGACAAACATCAAAGGAGAAAAAGCAGCAAAAGATCTGACAGCAGAGCTAAATAAACAGGGACAGCTTGTAGTAGTTACATATCTGCCTCTATCATCTTACATGAAGATTTTTCTTTTTCCTTGAATAATTCCCAAAACAGTTTGAGGTATTTTGTAATAAGTTTTTGTATAAATACTTCATAATTCGAAGTATAGAGTGTGGATTGCTAAACAATATTATAGTTGTATTGATCTGAAACTTAAGGGTTCATTGTACCATTTTTTCAAGTCAGCTGACTAGACTGAGTAATAAAGGCATTGCATTACAGGATTCATGTGTTCGGCCATTTCAGTGAAGTATTTTCTGTTTTTCAAATTGTTATATTCTTAAGTGTTTCACATAATTGCATGTTATCTAAATTGAATGAAATAACTGGAATATTATACAGAATTTGTTTAAGTACACTCTATCTTGAACAGTTATTCATTCTAATGTTTTCTTCTGATATCTATAGTAGGGAATCCTTCATTGATCCCTAGTTCTAATTGACCTCTGTCATTTCCCTCATTATCTGGTTTGAGGAATCCTTAATTGCTCCTTGACCTCGATTGAAAACCACTTCACCCTCCAGCCCAAAAGATCTGAATTTACTCAGCTACCTTACCCTGTAAACACTACCTTTAGAACTTGATTCATTCCTATTTTCTTAACACTTGACCCCATAGCCCAATGGTAAAGGACATCCATGTATAAATTTAAGTCAGTGATTCCACCACCAAATCAAAGTCAAAACCCAATCAAGCTTAAATAACTAGCCTAAAATCAATTAACTCAACAAAGTTAAATCATAAAGAGAGAGCCCTCTCTGAGCACTAGGAAGGCTCGATCCTGATCTCAAAATTAGGTTTATGGTTACCTCTAGTATTTCTTTTGACCCAAGATAACAACCCTAGGTAAATTTTAGAGTGATAACATAGTGGCGACCATACTGGGGAGCAATCCTCAGTTTAATAAACCTTAAAGGAAATCTTAAATCTCATCTCTGCACCTTAAGGTCATTTTAGGGTTTCTAAAAGGTTTCGCTTAAAAAAATTAAAATTCTGTCTCCCAAAAGAACACATTATACCAGGGCACATCTAGATCCAAACCTTGCTATAATTGTTGATGATCCTGACAGAATTTTAAGAAAACCAAAAAGGGTAGAAACTCAAGGAAGTAGTACTCAGTTAATTAAAGCAAGTTCACTCCCTAAAGAGTTACCAAGTTTGGAGGATATTCAATTTGATTTATCATTTGAGCTTTCTCTGTTTCGTACCAAATTTGAAAATTCAATTCATGATACTGTAATAGACCCCAATTTTATTCAATTTATTGAATAAAAAAGGTTCCTATACATCCTGATTTAGATCAACATGTTTTGGATACTTTTGAAAAACTAGAAGCTTTAACCTCAAATTTGATAAGGCATATAGATGAAGATTATCTTCAACAATCAATTGAATTAGCTGCCCTAACTGCTGCTACCCATGAAATTTATACGGAGTCTTCAAAAAATGTAAATACATCTTTATTTACTACCACCTCACCCATAATATCCAGTACAGTTCATTCCCCAAAACCATTCATACCTCAACTTCCTTTCCAACCAAACATTTCAACTTCATCTAGTTCATCTACAACCATCTCAAGTTCTTCTTCAAGCACCACAACTTTACCCCCCAGTCAAACCAAAGTCTTAGACATGGAAGACGAATATGCACCTTTGGTCTTACCATGGAGGCTTCACTACGGGAGCAATACCATAGCACATGGGTTCATATTGGGGGATATATAATGAGGAAAAAGTGACATAATATATTGGGGATATATAGGGGGTAAAGGGTTTGTATACTGATAGGTATAAAAAATGGAGCTCAAAGTTAATGAAAAAATATAAAGGGGTATAAAAAATTTAATGAAAAAATGGATACCTCCAATATCTAGTGAAAGTAGTTTCTTTTTAAATTGGTAAGGTGTATTAGGTTTATATTGGTAGGGGGGTAAAATAATTTGATTTTTAGAGGTGTCTTCCAATATGTACTCAAATTAAGGGTATTGTTTAATATTCCATGATCGCACGTGATATGTCATAGGTTCATTAAGTGAAGCCCTTGTGGGTCTTACCATCTCAACTACATGCCATGCCCCAAGACTACCAAAGTAAAATATTTCTGTCTGATGCTACTAGTCAGTATACTGCCCAACAACATGTGGATAAAATCACTGATTATTTTGAGTTACATGAGATTGATGAGTCTGATGTGCAAATGAGGTTATTTTCCCAAGCACTAGTAGTAGATGTCAAAAAATGGTTTAAAGGTTTACCTGCTAATCAAATTGTTGATTTAGATGCTTACCATAGATTGTTTATCGATAGATGGGAAAGAAAGAAAAACCCTTTACAAATATTGTCTGAGTATGAAAACATTAGAAGAGCTCCTAATGAATCTGTTCAAGACTATTGTACTAGGTTCAATAGTATCTATAATGAAATCTCTACAAATATCAAACCTCTACCAGATTTGGCACTAATAAAATTTCCTGATGGTTTTGACACTGATATGTCTTCCCAATTGAGAGAAAGAAACCCTAAAACATTGGAACATATGCAAAGTAATATTGTTAGTGTAGAATCCAATTTATTAGCTAAGAGAGCTAAGATGCGAAATGAGAAAAGAGTTACCATTAAAGATGAATCATCCACTTCAGATGGTAAGATAGACAATTTAGCTAAAAGTGTAGAAAGGATAATGGATAGATGAGAAAATATGGAAAGAAAATCTCAATGGGAAAATCAATAAGGACCCCCAACTAGAAACTCCAACTTTTGCAAAAATCTTAATACTGGAAAAACAAGAGATGTTATACCTGATCAATAGGTTAGATCACATTTCCAGGAAAATTATGCTGAAGGTTCACAAAACCATGAAGTAGAGGAAGACACCCAGATAAACCTATTAGGGATTAAAAAGGAAGATGTTGTTTTTCTTACTCAAGAAGAACATGAATTGTATATGTTACAGCAATTACAATTAGAATATGGAGAGTCCTTTCACTGCAAACAAGGCTATGAATCTGCTACCTATGAAGTCAACAAGCAGTATAGACATAGAAGCAAAAAGAATACATAAGTTCCCACTAAGAAATCAATCCAAACCCAAACTAAAAAAATAGCAGAAGCTCCTGTGACCAAAGTTCTACAAATTCTCCCTAGAGGAACTCAGGAGACTTCCAACCCAAAAATTGTAGACATAACTTCAGCTAAAACTCAAACTTCAACTATTACTCAAACTATTCCAAATAAGAAAATTCAAAACAAAACTACTGGTACACAAACTGAGTTGCCAAGTGCTGATAAAGAAGATAAAAGTACATAGACCACAATTTCTAAGGAAGATCTCATACAATCAGGGAAAACTCAATTTCCATTCAACATTAAGGCTGAGATAGCCAAATTTAAAATATCATTTCCTTTACAGGGTTAGTGAAAAATGAATCATAAAAAGCACAAATCACTAAAACACGAAACATAGGTGAAAGAAAAGACGATGTAAACGTTAATGATGATCAACCCGAGTTATTATTTCGTCCAGAAGTAAATGGCACACATCAACAAGGGGGTATCCCTCCATTCTACATTAGCTTAACTATTCATGATAAAATCTTACAAAATTCTATGCTAGATTCAGGGGCATGCCATAACCTAATGCCTAAAGAAATCATGGAAAGATTAAACTTAGATATCACCGGACCCTACAAGGACCTGTTTTCCTCTGACTATAGTCATGTCAAATGCCTTGACCTAATTAAAGTTTTGTGTGTAACTCTAGTCTAGTGCCCAACAAAGAGTATTGTTATTGACATAGTAGTTGTTGATATCCCACCCAAGTATGGAATGCTATTATCTCGCTCATGGGGAGAAAAATTGCAAGGATCTCTACAATTAGACATGTCATAGGCTACCATCTCTGTATTTGGTCAACAAAGAAATATTTTCAGAGAAACCTTGATGAAGTGCATGGTAATTAGTTTAGAAAAACCACAGAATTACCCTATATACTCCATGCATTTTGATATGGACTCATTTATCTTGTATAATTTAGACAATGGAAAAAATGAAATCCGAGATGTAGAAGAAAAATACAAAGCACCTGATAGTGAAAACATAACACATGAGCCTCTATGGCATTTAGATTTTGATGGCTCTGTAAATAGATTAGGAGTAGGTGCAGGAGTTTGGATTCATAGCATGGAAAATAATCATTCTGAAGGTCATGCCTTTAGATTAAACTTTAAATGCACAAACAACATGGCAGAGTATGAGGCTTTAATATTAGGACTGCAAATTGTAATAAAACTTGGAGCCAAGAGAGTTTCTATCATGGGAGACTAGGAATTGATCATAAAACAAATTAAAGGAGAGTATTCTATGAATAATCCTAGACTTAGCCAATACAGAGAAATTGTTCTAGATCTGATTAAGGAACTTCTTGAAACTGATTTTGCTGCTATTCCTAGGAAACAAAACATGCAAGATCACAATTTGGCTACTTTTGCTAGCACTTACAAATTACCTTTTCAGCTCAACTACCAGTACACTGTAGAAGTAAGACACAGACCTATTATACCTCATAATATGAAATATTGGCAGATTTTTTCACAAGATTCTCAAATCTATGATTCCATGAACATTGAGGGAGAATTCCAAAACTGTAACATAGATACTGATTGTACAGTAGATAACATCATAAATATTGAGATAGATATAAATGCTTTAGATGTAAGTAAACCCACTAAATTCACTAAAGTAGAAATAGATAACCTAGAAAAGTAGAAATAGAAGAAATAATCAATGACGATAACCTAGAAATAGATAACCTAGAAAAGTAGAAATAGATAACTTTTTGCCTAAGGGATTAGTCCCATTAGAAGATTTGTTTGATCAAATGATGTAGCCAGAAAACAAAAAATGGAGCCTTTAAGATCATACATAGAATAATGTAACATAGGAACAGAAGAAAAACCTAAGCTTATTAAAATATCCAAAGCATTACCTCTAGATGAAAAGCTGAAATACATAAGTCTGCTTAAAGAATTTCAAGATGTCTTTGCCTGGAGTTATGAAGACCTCAAGTCTAATGATACCAACATTATTCAACATAAGATACCCATCAAAGAAGATTAAAAACCCTTTAAACAAAATCTTAGGATAATTAATCCAATTCTTATGTCATTAATTGAAAACGATGTAAAAAGGATGTATGATGCACAAATCATAGCGCCAATTAGATATTCAGATTGGGTCTCTAATTTAGTCACAACAAGAAAGAAAATAGGAGAAATCAGACTCTGTGTTGATTTCAGAAACTTGAACAAAGTATCACTAAAAGATAACTATCCCCTCCCTAAAATGGACCACATTCTCCAAAGGATTGTAGGTTCATCCAGAATTTCGTTGCTTGATGGATTCTCTGGATAGAACCAAATCTTAGTTCAACCAGAGGATCAAGCAAACACTGCATTTACGACTCCCTGGGGTACTTTCATGTATTTAAGGATGCATTTTGGATTAGTGAATGCTAGAGAAACATTCCAAAGAGCAATGGAAATAGCTTTTGCAAAAGAAATCCATGACTTTCTAGTTGTTTACCAAGATGACATCACAATGTTTTCCAAATCAGACAATGAACATCTAGATCACCTAAGAATAGTTTTTATTAAATGTAGAAAATTTGGTATTTCATTGAATCCCAAAAAGATACTCATTGGGCTAGAAGAAGGTAAACTCTCGGGACACGTAATATCAAAAGATGGAATTAGAATAGATCTAGCTAGAATAGAGGCAATCCTAAACATCAATCAGTCTTGGGTAAAAGAAAGATTCAACACTTAAGTGCGCAGTAGAGGCTAAACAACCTTTTGAGGAAATCAAAGAAGCCCTTACTAAAACTCCGGTGCTCATAAGTCCCGATTTCAAAAAAGATTTTATAATTTTTTATTTTGCTTCAAAACATACTATTGCAGCAGTCTTGTTGCAAAAGAATGATCAAGGTTATGAGTAGCCTATTACATTTTTCAGAAAATCTTTGAGAGATGTTACATTAAAGTACAACATAATGGAAAAACAAGCACTTGCTTTAGTGAAAGTTATTAAAGATTTCAGAGTGTACATTTTATACTCACACATCATTGCATATGTTTCAAATTCAATAGTAAAAGACATCTTAACACAGAATGGGCCTAAAGGAAAGAGAGGCAAATGGATTCCCATTATTCTGGAATATGACATTGAAATAAAGCCTACAAAACTTATCAAAGGCTGAGGTTTAGCTAAACTCATGGTTGAATCGAATTGTCAGGCCTTAGATATAAATTTCATTAGTGCCCTAGATGATTAGGAAGAGATGGCGACTGCAAAAATCAGTGAAGCTTTCATAGATTCACCCTGGTATGCAGATATCATATTTGTTTTACTAAATTTACAAGCTTCCTCTTGGTTTATCTAGAACTAAAGGTAGATTCTTGGCAATGAAATCAATGAAATATTGTATCATAGACAATGATTTATTTTGGAAAGATAATGGTGGAATTTTACTAAATCCTTTATTCGAATATGAAGCTGACAAAGTTATGCAAGAATTTCATGCAGGAGATTGTGGAGGACACCTATACTGGAAAACAACTGCTGAAAAGATTTTGAGGGCAGGTTTTTACTGGCCCACCCTTTTTGCAGATGCCAAGAAATATGTGACCTCCTGTCACAAGTTCCAAATATTTGAAGGAAAAAAGAAACTGTTATCATTACCCCTCAAACCCATCTCCACAGAAATGCCTTTTCAACAATGGGGTTTGGACTTCATTGGGGAAATTCACCCATCCTCCTCAACCCAACATAAATGGATTTTGACAACCACTGACTACTTTACTAAATGGATAGAAGCTATCCCTTCTAGACAAGCCACAGACTCTGTCATCATTTCATTCCTTGAGAATAACATCCTTTCTAGGTTTGGATGCCCACAAAAGCTCATTACTGATAATGCAGCTGCTTTCAAATCCAAGAAAATGGTAAACTTTTGTAACAAATATCACATTACCCTTGGCCATTCCACTGCCTATTACCCTCAAGGTAATGGACTTGTAGAATCCTCAAACAAAAGCCTTGTTAATATCATCAAGAAACTACTAGAAGACAACAAGAAGACATGGAACAAAAAGTTGGTTAATGCCTTATGGGCAGATAGACTAACTACCAAAAAATCCATTGGTACATCTCCTTATCAACTAGTATATGGAATGGATGTTGTTTTTCCATCCTCTTTAGGAGTACCAGTGATGAAAATGATTCAAGAGTTGCAAGTGGAACCAAATGATATCCAAAGGAGGATAAATCAAACAATACATTTGCAGCAAACCAGAGAAGAAGTCTATGTCAAATCACAAGTGATCCAAGATAAAATCAAAAATATTTTTGACAAGAAAACCAAAGCTGATGATTTTTACATAGGTGATAAAGTACTCAAATGGGATTCCATAAGAGAATAAAAGGGTAAACATAGTAAATTTGATTTCCTATGGCAAGGCCCTTAGATAATTTATGGTTACAGAGGTAACAATGCATTTTTCTTGAGGAAACTAGATGGAATAGATCTACTAGGTGGACCAATCAATGGTAGAATGCTGAAGCATTACTTGTCCACAGATTAACATTAGTTCATTTGTTTACTTTTCTCATTGTACATAACATTGCAAAGTTTAGATTGGATTGGATGATAATATTTTGAGGTTGAAGCCCGAAGAGAAGGCCCTGAGCTTTGAAAGGTGTACCATCATATGTATGAATAAAGTAGATCACAGAGAAGCAGTTACAAGGAAACCACAATCAAAGTTTCAAAGGCTATTGATCTTAAAGTTCTTGACATTTCACCAGGAAATGCCATCCCCATGTGGAGCCACTGTTAGGGTCCTATAATAATAGGATTCATAATTTTGAATTAACTATGGTTAGGCTTGTAATATTGTACATAATTTTTCTTTCTGCAAAATGTTTTCCCATATTAAAAATAAAAAATGTAAAGAGGGTGAAGTCCTAAAAGAATAATCAAAGGACCAAAAGAAAGAAAAAGATCCAAAAGATATAAAATATGAACCCCAAAAAGAGATAAGAAGAGATCATAAAAGTGTGCAAATTCAAATGCCACTCCTTTTTACTTTACTTTGCAAAATAATATTGTGTGGAGATTGTCAAAAATTCCACAATCCATGATGGTCAAGTAGTTTAAACTTGATTCATTCATGATTTAAATTTCATGTTAATAGATAGAGAATAAAGTTCTAGCCAAACTGTTTAATCTTGACAAATCAGTAGATAGGTAGAGAATAATAATGAGCTCATCAGTTTAATCTGATCCATTCAAAGTTATAAGGTTATAATTAGATAGTTTTTTTATCAAAGAAAAAGAAATAAAGGGTCAGAAAGCTCACATGCACTCAATGAATGAAGAAAAAATGGTAGGGTAAACAAAGGGTAGGTAGAAGAAGTTTTGCGAGTGGACAAGGTTGTTAAGTCAAAATCATCTTCATTATGCTTAATCCTATGTTTCATGTGCAGGAGGAATCGTCAAAGAGAAAGGACATTCACTAAATCTTATTTACTAATTTCCCCTCATTTCACTAGACCCCCACATACTTAGCTTATTAATTTCCCTACAAATTACCCTTTAAAAATCATTCCCCCTTCCAGAAACCCCTTTCCCTAGTGTGAATCCCATTCCCATCAAAAAAATACGCCCCCACCCTTTATTAATTTCCCCTTTTCCTTAAAAAAACCACTAAACCCCTTTATCCTAAGTTATTTCCTAAAATGCCCACGGGGCTTTGGATTGATGGTGAATGGGTGCGTTGTTAAGGCACTCCTTGCGATAGGTCACCAATTCAAATCCCCCTGTGGGTACTTAGGTTAGTCTTAACTAAAAAAATAAAAATTATTTCCTAAAATATACTCCCGCTTTATGTATTTAAAGTCCCCCACATTATAATTCCCTGACACCCTTTTAACTTACCAAACCTTGGTGTATAGTTAAAACCTCTGCCGTATAACCCATGGTCCCCACCCTTTATTAACCCATTGCTTATATTAAAATCTTGTGATTACTTTTTAATTAATTACATTTCATTGTAATTAGAACCCGACCCAACTCCCCAACTCTGCCCTCACAACTCTGCCACGTGATAGCCCTCCGATCTCGCACCTCCAAATCCAGCGACGCATATTCATATTGCGCAATTTCATCATTTGATAGTTAAACGTCCAAAAGCACGTGAGATTCGTGGTTTTGTCCGAGCATTGTTTCGCTACGTGGCGGCACCAGGTTGTATCGTGTGCTCACGAAAAATACCGCCCTCCAACCAAAAGCGATGCGATATGGCATAAAACTGCCTCCCCACATGAAACAAAACTACCCACTATTCATTTACCAAATCTCGCGCCAAAATGTAACCGTTGTTGGTTTAAAAGCTGAAAAAGCCCCCTTTCATTCTTTTCACTCATTTTTTCTGCAAGAAACCTCTGTTAAACAATTCTGAAACCTTAAACCTATGCCAACCATTTTAACCACCTTTTGCAACTAGAAGACATTTCAGACACCAAATTGAAGTAGCAAATAGAAAATTGAAGCCTCAGAAACCTCTGCTACTACCACAGAACCCTGTTTGCGCACCAAATCGTCATTTTCCAGGTATTCTTGAAAGAACCAGAACGAACCTGTAATTTAAGCTATGAAAAATAATTATCAAAAGGTTAATTAATTAAATTAATTAAAAAAAACCTTGCTAGACTGAAGAAAACCTTACTATGCATCCAAAAGCCCTTTTCTATAGACTGTAATTACCCTCCCCACTGTTCCAGAGCTTCTGACCTTACTCCTAAAGCTAGAGAAAAAGTAATTTAGTTGAATTAACCAAATTATGGCTTCTCAAAGAACTTTGGATGTAAGACCCTTGCAAACCCCTCACCTAGATATTGACCACCTCCCATTGGCCGACATATATTTTTAAATTAAAGACACTATTTCCCCTAGCCATCTACTGAAACTCCACTACTAGAGTAAAGATAAATTCCTTAACCAAAATGATGACATTCACCTATGGGAATCAAATTTTCCCAAGTACTTGTTCCCACAGGTATACTTATTCCGAAAAATCGTCCACTTCTACCAAGCTTGCTATGTCCCAAGTCAAAGAGCCATAGTAACTCCTGACCAATAGATTTTATTCACCATTACAACAGAGTCAATAAAACAAATGTTACAGATCCAGTCAAACCCACTTGACACCCCACTTTCCACTGAAGCCTTACTTGAACTCTACACAAAGTTGGACCTTCCCAAGAAAGCTCAATTTTTTTAGACTTTCATCATAGAAGAGTCTCATATTCCTACAAATAGTCCTCCATATGCTACCACCATTTTCTCTGAGAGAGCCAGGAAAATTATAACCATGCTCTCTTGTATTCTATGATACACCACTAATGAGCATGTGGATAAGGTTATACTTGCCTTCCTTTCTATTTTTTGCCCAGGCAAGCCTCTAGCTACAGTTTTTAACTTTTCTCAGTTCTTGGCAGACAGAATCCATGAGCAGTTTATCAGATTTCCTAATGAAAGAGTATTCAAATACTCTTCAGTATTGTTTCACATGTTCCTATATTTTCAGTCAAATATTTTCCCATTCAGCATCCAAAAGTTAGACACTAAGGGCCATCCAAGATCTGTCATCTTTTGGACACCATTAATCCAAATATATTCCACTGTTTTTAGTTATAAAGAGTTCATTGATTCCTTTGTTCATCCAGTTGTAAGCATGCTAACTAGTAGCAATCAACCTAGGATCAATGATGAGATTAAGAGAGTTTTACAGTTGTCTAAAAATAGTAGAGTGGGAGACTCATATTTATACCAGGACCACGCTGAAATCAGGATATATGGATGCCAACTCACTCCCTACAAGCTACCCAAATACCTCCCCACGAAGATATTTGCATTGGAGTATTTCAGGTAGATCATAAACTCATATGAGGTCAATTTTCTGTCAACTAGGAAGAAAACTTAGTTCAAGATCAAAAGCCAATTTTTCCCTTTTATTTGTAATATTAGGGAAGTTGGAAAATAAACAGAGAAAATTTTACAACAAATGAACTTCAATAGCAGTTTTATGTGGCAGTATGACCCTAATGGAGTCATAAACAAGCTAAGGCTCAAATTAAAATTAAGTCTTTTTATACATGAGCCCAGGCCAGACATTGAAAGATATGACAACCAGTCAGAATGGTTGGAAAATACTTTAATAGATGTGGAAAAGAAGATAGATACTAGTTCCTTTCTGCAGGTTCCAACCCTGCAGGAACAAATGGGTATTAGTCCCATTCTACAAACTCCAGACATGTAAGATAGAAATGTAAAGAGAACCAGGGAAGAAGGCTTTAGCTCTGGAATGAATACTACAGATGACAGGTTTGAAATTAGTTCCAAGAAGTACCCAAGATTAATCCTGTAACTGAGCAAGAGGACACCATTGAGACAGTTGAAATCATTGATATTGACACAATGGTTGAAAAGAGTAAAGGTCCAGTAGTTTCAGAGGACACTCATCAACCTTCTACCTCAAATATTGAAATTATTAAAAAACAAATTAGCATTGAAGTCTCTTCATCCAGCAAACCAGTGGATAAAGAGAATGATATAAAAGAGAAGTACAAAGAAATAAAGTTGAGGAATGAGGCATTAAAGGCTTAAACATATGCCCAGTACTTCAAATAGACATCTGCCAATGATAATATATTAATGTCAGTGTTTGACATTAAAACTGGTAAAATGCAAATGACCTTTATGCAACCTATAGTCTAGCAGCCTAGATCATCAACAAACTACATGAAGACAGATTTTGAAGTTTTGGTGAGGGATGTTCACCCTATTGATCAAATTGAATTCCATAAGCAGGAAGGTGAAATTATTTACTCTACAATTACCAACAAAGCAATCAGTGTGCACAAGCTTCAAAGTTCTCTAGATAGCATCACAACACAATTTAAGCTAGAGAAGGCATCCTCACAGGCCAAGGATAACAAAATCAAGTCACTGGAAAACTTGGTAATTGAAATTAGATATAATCCAAATGATATCAAGGCTGCAAAAAAAATAATAAAGAAGAAAAATTAGGATATTGTTGCTTTGAAGAAACAACCGAAGTTTCCTCCTTCTGAACATTCATAGACCAAGGAGGTCCTAGAGAGCCAAACCCAACAGGATCAGATGATGGATCTCATTCTTCAATTAAATGCTCAATTGGAAGAAATGGATAATGAATTGGACAGTTTAATACAGCTAAAACAGGCCATCCTTGAGACAACTGCTATCACTATTATCCCTATAATTACTACAACATTTCATTCAACTTTGGCAGCTTCATTGGCCCCAACAGCTCCACTAGCTACAACACTTCCAACTGCAACACCAACTACATCAACAACAGGTTCAACAACAGCAGCAGCTCATCCAAGTGATGAAGCAAGTAAACTTAAAGAACATCATGGAGGACACGTCTATTCAGACCATTGAAATAAATAAACTTAAAGAATAGATAAGAAGTCTAGAGGATGAGAAGAAGCTAGCTCAAATTATGCATAAAAATGAAGTATAGAAGTCAAACTGCTTCATTGAGAGGATAAAGAACTTGGAAAAGGAATTAACATTGAAGGAGCCACTTGCCCAAGAAAAAGAGCAGCTATGGGCCAATATCATTGACTCTGTCAATGATATTTGACCATCTATACAAGTTATCTTTGAACAAAATGATCTAGTCAAAGAACCTGGTGAAGCAATTCAAAGATTTAAGGCTGAACTTGGAAATATGACAAAAGAAGCCTCAAGAATAATCCAATTCCTTAACTCAAAGAATAAATATGAATTGTAGGAGCTTGACATAGCTGACATGAGTGTCACTATACTAGAGGTGAAGAAAGTAATCACCAAGAGGAAACTAATGATGTAGCTTGAGGACGAATGCCAAACCATGGAGCTAGCTATATGCAGGTTCATGGTCAAATTTGATGCTCTGAGGCAGAAAAGTCTGCCAAATCCATTGGTGATAAATGACAGGTTAATGCCACATGAAGACTATAACAATAAATTCAGAGAAGTGGCAAGGGAGCAAGCCAATAGTTCCTCTATTAAAGGGATGCCTATAGGAAAGGTTCTTTACCAGACTTTTGAGAACTTATTTTACCTCCAACATGAGGTAAAACATATTTTTGTAAATAATCCCACCTTTGCAAAATACACAGAAGCTAATGAAGTCTACAAGAGAATGGTAAATATTACAAGATACAGAGACTGGGAAAAAATTAAATGATTTACTGTGAAAATGCAAGGTAAACAGTGCTTACAGAGCAGTGAAACAAAAGCAGCAGATCAACTAATTCAAAGAGTATCAGTCAAAAGCAAAGTAAAAGAACAGTCGACTTGGAAGAAAAAAAACAAAGGAGAAAAGGCAGCAAAATATCTGACAATAGTGCCAAATAAACAGGGACAACTTGTAGCAGTTACATATCTGTCTCTATCTTCTTGCCTGAAGATTTTTCTTTTTCCTTGAATAATTCCCAAAATAGTTTGGGATATATTGTAATAAGTTTTTGTATAAATACTTCATAATTCGAAGTATAGAGTGTGGATTGCTAAACATTTCTATAGTTGTATTGATCTGGAACCTAAGGGTTCATTGTACCATTTTTTCAAGTCAGCAAACTGGACTGAGTAGTATAGGCATTGCATTATAGGATTCATGTGTTGGGCCATTTGAGTGAAGTATTTTCTATTTGTCAAATTGTTATCTTCTTAAGTGTTTCACATACTTGCATGTTATGTAAATTGAATGAAATAATTGGAATACTATTATAGAATTTGTTTAAGTACACTCTATCTTGAACAGTTATTCATTTTAATGTTTTCTTCTGATACCCAAAGTAGGGAATCCTTCATTGCTCCATAATTTCGATTGACCTCTGTCATTTTCCTCATTATCCAGTTTGAGGAATCCTTAATTGCTCCTTGACCCCAACTGAAAAACACTTCACCCTCCAGCCTAAAAGATCTGAATTTACTCAGCTACCTTGCCCTATAAACACTACCTTTAGAACCTAATTTAGTCCTACTTTCTAGACACTTGACCCCATAGCCCAATTGTAAAGGACATCCCTCTATACATCTAAGTCAGTGATTCCAACACCAAATCAAAGTCAAAACCAAATCAAGCTCAAATAACTAGCCTAAAATCAGTTAACTCAACAAAGTTAAATCATAAAGAGAGAGCCCTCTCTGAGCATTAAGAAGGCTAGATCCTGATCTCAAAAGAAGGTTTGTGGTTACCTCTAGTATTTCTTTTGACCCAAGGTAACAACCCTAGGAAAATTTTAGAGTGACAACAACTGCAATAGATGAAATCTACACATGGTATTAGAGCTTGATGATAAAAAAATGAAGCTTATAAGCAGAGATAGAAGAATTCATTGTTCAGGGGGAGTAGCAAGAAAAAATTTCTAGGGGCTGTGCAAATCTTAAGTTAGGTAGTTTGAAATTGCTAGGAAGATAATTCTTTCATTGTAGGTTGGCAAAAAAAAAAAAAACTTGCTAGATTCAATAATTCCAGGAGGCAGAGGAAGCAACAACTCGATTATTTTCACTGAGAAGATTCGTTTTTGGGGTGCAGAGGGTTTTACAATGGTTACTGGAGAAAAATCAATGACAGGTGGAAGAGGAATAACACCACCAATTTTTCTTTAGTTAATTCCTGCGAATGACCATGGAAAAAATTGACATTCATGGGGTTTAATATTTGTTTTCCAGGTTAGAGGATGAATTTTCTTGCTTATCAGGCTCAACTGCATAGGGTATCTGGTATATAGATATTGGAGCATCATATCACATCACATGAATTAGAGAATATTTCTCTAGCTACAAGGAAGAGTAGATGGACTTTCATATTATAATGGGAAACAAAACGAAGTGTACTCTAGCGGGGAGAGGTACCATCAATTTCCAGACGAAGCCAGAAGAAAGTACTAGCGCTACATATATACTACATGTACGAAGATTGGGTATGAACCTGATTTTAGTATCCTAGTTATATGATAAGGGATATGATATCCACTTCGTAAAGAAGAAGCTTTTTTTCAAACACTGGAGTTAGAAGAGGGTGAAATATATTGGAGTTTGACTCTCTAATGGAACTAATAGGTAGTGACAATAGCAGTAGGAAGGAAATGAATGAGCTATGTCATAAGAGAATGGAACATCTACACCATGTAGAACTCAAGATGCTCAGGGAGATAATAACAATGGTTCCAAAACTTAGCACAAAACATGATGATGTGTGTTGAGGATCTGTGCTTGGGAAGTATGTTAAGGAAAGATTCCTAAGAAGTAACAAAAAAGAAGATGACGCGTTAGGAATTATACATTTAGATATTTGTGGCCATATGTCCACTAGATCTCTCAGTGGGGCTAATTACTTTGCCACCTATATTGATGACCATTCCCATAAAACCTGGATCTACTTCTTGAACAACAATGATGAGGTCTTCGATCATTTCAGGGAGTTTAAGGCTCTCGTGGAGAATGTGACAGGAAAGAAGATCAAGTTGCTTCACTCATATATTGTCAGAGAATATATTGATAAATAATTCCTAGATTTTTTTGCGAAGGAAGGCATCAGAAGAGGGTGGACATCTCCTTACAATCCACAACAAAATGGGGTAGTGGAGCAAAAAAATAGAACTATACTTGGGGTTGCAAAAGAAATGTTACATGACTAGGATTTTCCCAGGTTTCTATGGGCAGAGGCATGGAACACAACAATATATATTTAGAACAAGACTCCTCATAGAACACCGGGGAAGAAAATGCCAGAAGGGTCTTCACAGGGAAGAATCTAGAAGTTAGTCACTTTAGGATCTTTGGCAGCATTACATATTTCCATGTGTCGGATGAGAAGCACTCCAAATTGGATCATACTGTAAACAAGGTCTTTCGCGTTGGGTATAGTGAAACCTCCAAGGAATACATGATCTACATTCCTTGGAATAGGAAGATTGTAGTGAGAGAGGACATAAAGTTCATATAAGATCGATCTTTCAAGAGATTTTGTGAGATTCTCGTAGGTGATTAGAATCAATGAGCTAAAGCTCCATTGGTCCAGTAGGAGGGTTAGTTAGTGTGACCACCAGTGGTACAATCATAGGGATCTAGTATAGTAACTATTACTAGCATTTCTTCAGCTGTAGGGGATACAACGATATCTCAGGAGACGAAACAACAAAGGAAGGGCTAGGAGGAGTTGGTTGAACCTCTCACCACTAGTGTTCAAACCAACAGAGAAGTTCATCATATATTGAGAGATGTAGAGGAGTTCGTTGGAGCTCCTAGAATGAACAAGAGAGAGCACAGAAAACTTGATAGGTATCAAGCATTGGTGGCTCAGGTTGCAGGACCTTCCATCTTTCAGGAAGCCACACAACATCAGGTGTGGGTAGACAAATACAGTTCTATCATGACAAATGATGTTTGGGAGGTGGTGCCAAGGCTTGAGAATATGTTATTTGTAGGTTTTTGATTGATCTACAAGATCAAATATGTTTCATATGGAAGCATGGAGAAGTATAAGGCTAGGCTCGTGGAAAAGGGGTATGCACAAAAAGAAGGGATAGATTATGAGGAAACATTCACCCTAGTTTCTAGATACACTTCCATTCGATCAATTATATACCTAACTGCTTAGATGGGATGGAATATTCACTGGATGGATGTTAAGACAACATTCTTTAATGGGGTGATAGAGGAAGAGGTATACATAGAACAACCAGAGGGCTTCAAGACTCATGAGAGATGCAGTCATGTGTGCAAATTGAATAAATATCTATGCAAGCTCAATTAGCCTCCCATGGCATGGTATGGTTAGATTGACAACTAGTTACAGTAGATGGGATTTTTCAAGAGTGATATAGATCCCAACCTTTACTATTTGATGGAAGAGGGTGAGCCACTCATCCTTGTATTGTATGTGGATGATCTCTTCCTAACAGGGTCATTAGGGCTCATAGAGGACAATAATAGGAACATGGAAATAAAGTTTGATATGAAGGATTTGTGGTTGATGCACTATTTTCTAGAATTGGAAGTGTGTCCGAAGGACAAGGAGATATTTCTTAGGAAAGGAAGATATGCTACAAATATTCTAAAGAGATTCTAAATCTAGGGTTGTAGACCCATTTCTATGCCTGTGATCACCAACTAGAAGAAAATAGATGCATCAAATTACAAGGAAGTTGACCACACCTTGTATAGACAACTCACTGGTTCTCTCATGTATCTAATAGGCCAGATATATGCTTCGCAATCAATACCCTCAGTGAGTTCATGGTGTAACCAAAGAGGGTACATTGGAAAACAACATGAAAATTTTTGAGGTATGTGTGCAACAAAATCGAGTATGGGTTGAGATATACCCGAGGGGATGATGTCAGACTATGTGGGTTCACAGATGTCCATTGGGCAAGCATCTTAGTGGGTAGGAAAAGTACCTCTGAGTACTTCTTCAATGTTGGATCAGGAATTGTTTCCTAGTGTAGCAGGATGCAGAAGTCAGTAGCACTGAGCTCTATAGAAGCAGAGTATATGGCAGCAAGCACAACTACCTATGAAGCTATATGGCTTTGGAAGTTGTTGATAAGCTTGTTCAAGTAGAGGTTAGAGGCAACCAATATCTACTATGATAATCAAAGTTTCATCAAGCTCTATGAGAATCCAGTGTTTCATGACAACTTGAAACACATATATATTCAGTGTTATTTCATCAGAGATTGTGTGCAGCATGGAGCGGTCCAGCTACAATATGTTCCCACAGATGAACAGGTTGTAGATATACTCATGAATTCTCAAGGAAGAGCTAAGCTCGCCTATTTTAGAGAATAAATGGGTATGGCGGAGAACCTGTTTCAATTGCAGGGACAAATTATTCTGGATGCTTCTCAGTTGCAGTAGTTGTAGTTGCAACAACAACACATGAAAGGGAGTTGCAGTGCAAATGTAGATGCGACAATAGTATAGTAATGTCAGCAACAACACAACTGCAACATCATATTTGCACAATGGTTGATGGGTATTTGAAGGCAGTCACAGTGGCTAGACATCAGCAACGTGACAGAGGATGATACAGAGACAAGGTGTTGTCGTAGTGGTACAACACTATAACACCTTCCTTGCTAAGAGGGAGTGTTATTTTTTGTAACATCGGAGGTGTTCTAGTCTCGAAACTTTGCAGAGAGGCTAAAACATAGGAGTTCTCCACAACTCAGAAATTTTTTATGGAAATTCCACCTCGAAGTCTCTCAATTAGATTATTAGCCCACTTTAAAAATTTCCTATGTCTAAACTTAGGAAAAGTGGTTAATTAATCATAATTATTTTGAGATAAGATTTAAATCATCTAGAAACTCACATGGATTGACTGGGAAATAATATGGGCCCTTGATTAAGTTTTAATATTGGCCATTGGAGGTCCAACAAAATATTATAAGAAGAAGTTGATGGGTAGATGGAGAACACAATAGTGCAGACACTCAATGATCTAGATAGATCGATTTTCCAATAGTAGAGTGATTCAGCAGGAGGATTCAAGCCAGAGATTTAGTAGAAGGTGGCAGAGGAGTGAGGCATTATTTCGGTGGAGGTTTCCAATGTTAGAAGAGTCATATTGAGGGAGTGTGAGTTTTCCTAGAGGGACTATGTAAGGATTACGAAAGCACCAACAACAGAGCAGTTCAATCTAGCTAGAGGAAAATTTGATTCAATTATTTGTGGTCAGTATTTTGATCAGGAGGACCATTGAATCAATTTCAGAGCTAGAGAGAAGAAAATTTGTAGATTTTAGGAGTTTCAACAGGCAGTAGTAGAAAGGCATATGAAAGCACTACATAGAGGTTGACATAGAATGAATTGTGCATTGTTGAGGGGAAATCCTCGAGAGTTGCAATCAATTGTGGGGTGATGAAAAATCCTTACAATAATTTTTCCAGTGATTATCTCAGATTGGATTGCTAGTTTGGCATCCAAAATAATGTACTCATATTTGTTGTTGAAGAATAATAATAAAACACCCATTTCTTGCAAATGAATAATAATAAAATGCTCATTTGTTGCACACGTTTTCCCAAGGTGTGTTTTTCCAGGGAAAACTATCCAAAAATAATGATGTCAAAATTCTTGTGTGTGTGCTATAATTTCTCAGTCTCCAACATTCTATTTTCCACAACGTTTTTATTGTGGAAATTGGAGTTGTGATTTTCATTTTTTGTCAAAGAAAATAAATTGCATAATTAAATTTACAGTTAGGAGAATAATTTCCAGTTGCTGCAATAGATGAAATTTTCACGAAGACTATAATCATAAGAGTTTGCACACACTCGTAAAGAGTCTGCACATTTCTAAAATCACATTTACATCCCTAAAAGCATGCATGGACTTTTGGAAACATGTGTGCACTTTAGGAACAAGTGCACTTTTAATAATTCATGCATGTTCCTAAAAATTACAAAATGGTAAGCATGCATGGAAGTTTAGGGGGCATTAAAGATACATGATTAGGAATGTATGCACATTTCTTAGAATGCACATGAATTCTTAAATGTCATTGCATTCTTGCACATCCTGTAATGCCACTTCTTTTTACCATAAACCTCATGTGAAATCCCTTTTTTGATTTGAAACCTTAGCTTTAATTGCAATTTGAAATGAAGTATTTCGTGGTTGTAAACCATATTGTAGGTATAGAAATTAGGACAAACAAACCAAATAAGAGACTTTGGTTGAGTTAGAGGAAGTATGTAAACTTTATGCTACAATATTTTTAGATGGCAGATTGCAAACCACTGATTATTCCAATTTGTGTGGAAACAAAGGTTTTACTTGATTGGTGGTTGAAAACATCTAATATGATGGAGGATATGGCCGCTATTCCTTATGATAGTGTAGTTGGTAGTACTATGTATGTTATGTTCTATACTAGACCAAAAATTACCCAAGTAGTGAGAGTATTGAGCAAATTTAAGGCTGATCCTATATGTGAACAATGGGATATAGTGAAGAGTGTATGTAGATATATTGGTGATATACCTCTAAATATTTCATTTTCTATCATAGGAATGTTTTAGGGGACCTAGACTTAGTGGATATATATGGTTTTTTAGACTTTGATTGGGTAAGGGATGTATATAAAAGGAGATCTATAAGTGGTTGTGTGTTTTGGTTGTTTGATGGAGCAGTGAGTTGGATGAGTAAGTGATAATTCATGGTATCTTTATCTACTACCAAGGTAGAGTATATCACAACTACTCATGTCAGTAAGGAGGAAATTTGTCTTAGGAAAATTTGTTTGAAAGTGAGGTAAATTTAGAAATATTTTATGATTTAATGTAATAGTAATAATGCCAGTTTCCATTTTTTTCTAAAGGAAAATCATATAGATATCTAATAATATTTTGTTAGAGACACGGTAGAGGATGAAGAGGTGATACTTGAAAAGGTTGACACTTTGAAAAATGTTGCAGATGCATTGACAAAACTAGTGACCATAAATAAATTAAAGTGTTGTTATGAATCCATGTTCCTTTTAAGCCCTAACAATTAGCTAGAAGTTTAATGCATTGTCCCTTTTACTCATGCAAGGTATATCAAAAATGGGAGAATGTTGGGGCATGCTTTTCATACACCTTGCAATGATGGTGAGAATAATTACAATGTTGTTGAAAAACTTGTAGTGCTATTCCAAATTAGTGCAATGACATAAAAAATAATTGTAGCATTGTTGAGAACCTTGTAGTGTTTCCTAAAACTATTACAAAATTTTTGAGAACCTTATAGCGCTAGTGATAACAATTTTTATTCAAAATATATTTGTAGTACTATTTAGAAAAATATTTTAGAAATTGCATAAGGAATATTTAACAATGCTATAGGGAATATTTAGTAATTATGTAGGGAATATTTCAACAATTCTATACAAAATATTTTTGATCTGTAAACTATTGTGGATATTCCACTTGACAGTTCGTCACAATAGACCTGATAAAATTATACTTAAAATATGAAATTCTACACTATTACAATTTTATTTCTCTTTAGATTTATAGATTTGCATATTATCATTAATAACATACGAATGTGAATTAAAATTGTGAAGAAAATAGAGAACAACAAAATAAAAGATGATAAACACATTTGAGATAAGATATGACCAAAGAAACCCTTTCAAGAGTGATGCAGGAGCATCCAGCTAAGGCACCATGACTGGGTGTTGGTCTCTGCCAGGGTGGAGAGTTGATTTAGTATATTGTTTGTTTTATGTGTTCAATTTGTCAAAGTAGGAGGTAGGATTCTGTTTTTATCTTAATCTCAATATTAGTCAAAGGTAGTTTGGTCGGTTAGGGTTGTTTACTTGTTTGTCTTTAATAAACAATAGATTAATAATTGTCTTGTCATTTTAAAAGAAAAAGACAAATGTGTCTAAATGTAAAATATTGCCATATAGGTAGAACCAAATACTTAATAGTTATGTAACTATAAGGTCTACAACTGAAAGTAACTACACAGTTTCATTAACTGTAGACAGAACATATAAATGTAACATTGAAAATCAATGACAAGGTTCAGCATTTTCGGATACAAGCAATAAAAAGAGACAAAGCACGAATTTAACATTCATCCATCTGTACCATCGTCTACATACTGTGCAAATATATTTTCTCTATTGTTTAAACAATTTAGAAATGACAAACAAAGTGCAGGCATGTATTTTTATGTTTTTCCTCTCTTAAGAAACAAAGCACTGTAAATCGCTTGCAAGTTTCCAAGACCAGAACGGACAAGCAAGTAAACAAGCTCGCGGCCAGGAGAATGTCCACACAGCGAAACAATTGAATGAAGAAAATAGAATCCGAGTATTGATTGAACAAACAAAATAGAGGTAATTCATTACAAACTGTTATACACCATTTTCTTCCTTTCTAAATGAAACAGAGACAAAGAAATATATAACTGTTATTATATAAGAGTCCAGCATTACATTGTTAAAGTAAATAGAATAAGCAGTGACCATGAGATAGGGCATACCCTAATCAAGGGTTTGACATTGTGAAACCCTCAAGCGTAACCAAAAGGTTCAACAGAATTAAACAGAGGAGTGCCCAGGTCATGTAACGATTCAAACAAGAGACAACAAACAGTTGCCGAGGGGTGGCCCTAGAAAACTACAAACCCTAGCTATAGTTCAACAAAACTGTGGTGACAGAGCCTACCCGAAAGGCCCTGAAGGGTTTGTAAACCAAGTGTCGAAGCCATCCACCCCGAGGTCGAGCTCTTGACCTGTGCAACCAGAACAAGCTAGTTTCAAGCACATCACGCATAATAATGGAACGAGCAGAGATACAATACAAGCAAGGGAAGAACATAATCTTACCTGGGAGTGCGATTGAACAAGAAACCTCGTGCTACAAAGCCATAGAACACAAGAATGACCTGAGACAAGAGGAGCGGACATTGTTAGTTTCTAAACTAGGAGAAGGCAGAGATAAATCAAAGAAAGACAAATTACCTGAAAGATAAGCCAAGCGAGCCATTGTGCCTGAAACCTGTGCACAAGGGAACAATAATAAAACAATTTTAGCAGTAGAGCAGTAACAAATTAACCAACAGCATGAAGTAATAGTTGGAAGTCCAACAAACCAAACCAGAAATCGATTTCAGGTACCAGCAAATGAAATAACCCATTGTGCCGAGGAAAACAAGAAAACTAACCTCCAGAGCACAAAATAGGACCATATAGCAAGGAATACAGTTGCCAACAACACAGGCGAGTCCGTGGAACCACATTCATTCGCAGACAGAACTAGAACAAAGCATTTCCATAGAAACCCTCACAGAGCTCTCACAACAGAACGAAATACCGAAAATGACCAAAATGCTAAAGGGTTTTGCATAATGACGAAGTGGGAAACGAGGACTAAGGCAGGAGGACAGGTGAGTTTCATATTTATGATCCTTATTAAATGATTGCAACCACCAACATAAATATCCATTGATCATAACATTAATCAAAAGCCAAATCATCAACCAAATCCAAATTCATCAATAGCGCCAAACAAACTTGTGTCAAGTTATACGTTGGATTGTGGGCTGGGTCCCATCATAGTGGTATCAGAGTATGATTTTTTTTTAAGGTCAGTCAGAGAAATGTAGGTAGGAATGTGAGGTCGTGGCAATGGTGTTCAAAGGAGAGCAGAGGAAGGACTGAGAGAGGAGATCATGATTCTTACTACTCGTTTGGAGGCAGTTGAGGCAGGGAGAAGAAGAGATATAGAAGTAGGCGATGATAGCGAAGAGGAAGCTGAAGCGACAACAGATGAATCGGATGGTGAGGGCCCAGAAATGAGACTATTGAGATCAGTCTTAATAGAAAGTAGTAAACCCAAACCAGAACTCCGAAATTATGATGGCAGCCTATCCACAGAGATCCTGTTGGATTAGATTAGCGAGCTGGATAAGTATTTCGAGTGTGAGGAGGTTAGTGAAGACCGCAGAGTTAAATTTGCTACGACAAAGTTGAAAGGACATGAAACCTTGTGGTGGGACAACATCCAAACAGAGAGAGGGAGATTGAACAAGTCGCTGATCAAAACCTAGTCAAGGATGGTGGCCAAGTTGAAGGGCAGATTTCTACCTAAATATTATCAGATTTCACTACACAGGCAAGTGTAGAATCTGAAATAGAAAGGGATGACAGTAAGGGAGTACACTGAAGAGTTTTATCGAGTGAACCTAAGGGTCGGTTATACATAGGATACCATAGAAAAGATAGCCAGGTATTTAAATGGTTTAAGGCTAGAAATTTTAGATGAAATTAGAATTTTGTCTCCAAAGAATATTGAAGAAGCGTATCAGAGTGCTATGAAAGTTGAAGAGAAAATTACTAGAAGGTAGAATGCCAGGAGAGGACAAGGAACCGACAGAGGAAGAGGCCAGTCCTATGGCAAAGGGCGAGCTACTAGTAGTAATGAGGAAGGCAGTAGTTCTAAAACTTCTGGAACATCGGAAAAAGGGGACAGGACAAGAGTAGGTAGGCCATATCAGCAAGGCAGGGGAAATGGCCGAGGTAGAGGAACTGGTTATCAATGCTATAGGTGTCATAAGTGGGGACACAGATCATTCGAGTCTCCTGAGGTAGACCAAGCTGGACAGAGAGGTGCATATGTTGCACAACCAGAAGAAGCAGAGGTGCCTCCCCAAGAAGTAGAAAATGCTCTAGAAACCGGGGAAGCCTTGGTTTTGAACAAGGTGTTGTTAAAACCAGCAAAAGAAACCACTGAACAAACACAACGGAAGGCTTTGTTTTGGACGGTCTGTAAGTCACACGGTAAGTGTTGTAAGTTAATTATTGACAACAGTAGTACAAATAACTTAGTGGCCACAAAAATGGTGGAAAAGTTGGAATTGAAGCGATTGAAACATCCCACCCCTTACAAAGTTTCATGGCTGCAAAAAGGCCATCAGTTGCTGGTAGATGAGCAATGCGAGGTGGAGTTTCAAATAGGCAGATATAAGGATAAGGTCATTTGTGACATCATGCCGATGGATGTGTGTCACATATTGCTAGGCAGGCCATGGCAGTATGACAGAAAGGTGGTACATGACGGAATGACGAACTGCTATAAGTTTGTCAAGGATGGAATCAAGCACACGCTTGTGCCCATCAAGGAGGAAGGGACAACAGGGACAAGTGAGCCAAGAGCATTGTTGATCAGCGGAAAGCAGTTTCTGAAACAAGTTGAGGATAGCAAGGTGAGTTATGCAGTTGTAAGAAGAGAAAAAACAGTGTTGTTGCATACAGAGGTGTCAGATTTACCCCCAGAAATTCAGCAGATGTTGCAAGAATTTACAGATATAGTGGTAGATGACTTGCCAGATAAACTGCCCCCCAAAAGAAGCATAAGTCACCATATTGACTTCATACCCGGAGCAAGTTTGCTGAATAAGGTAGCTTATCAGATGATCCCCAAGGACAATGAGGAGATTAGAAAGTAGGTGCAAGAACTGCTAGACAAAGGATTGATAAGGGAAAGTTTGAGCCCTTGCGCAGTTCCAACGGTTCTCGCTCCCAAGAAAGGAGGAGAGTGGCGGATGTGCATAGACTCGAGGGCCATCAAAAAAATTACCATCTAGTACAGGTTTCCACTGCCACAGATGGACGACATGATGGATTGCCTAAGCAGGGCAACATATTTTTCTAAGATAGACTTGAAGAGCGAGTATCATTAGATCCAAATTCGAGAGGGGGAAGAGTGGAAGACAGCCTTCAAGACTAATGAGGGACTGTATGAGTGGTTGGTTATGTCATTCAGACTGAGCAATGTGCCCAGTACTTTTATGCGGTTAATGAATGAAATGCCAAAAGAATATATTGGAAAATTTGTGATAGTTTACCTGGACGATATACTAATTTTCAGCAGGACAAAGGAGGAGCACCTTCGACATGTTCAGAAAGTGCTGGAAAAATTACAGCAAAACAAGCTGCTGATAAATCTGAAAAAGTGTACTTTTCTGCAAAAAGGTTTGATTTATTTGGGCTTTGTAATAGCAGAAATGAGCTGGAGATGGATCTGGAAAGGATTGCAGCGATAGTCAATTGGCCATCCCCTAAAAGCTTATTTGAGGTATGTAGCTTTCATGGGCTAGCGAGTTTTTACCAGAAATTCATAAAAGATTTTAGGGAAATTTGTGCACCTATGTTGGACACTATTAAAAAGGCCAGTCAGCCTTTTCAATGGACTGATGAAATGGAAAAGAGCTTTCAACTATTAAAGAAAAGATCACAGAGAGACTGATCCTGAGATTGCCAGATTTTAAAAAGCTCTTTTAGGTTTGCCGTGATGCTAGCAGTACGACTATTGGAGCTGTACTCAGCCAGGAGGATAAACCTGTTGCATTTTTCAGCGAGAAGTTAAATGAGAGCAGGAAGAAATATTCGTCCTACGACAAGGAGTTTTATGCTGTCATCCAGGCACTGAAGCACTGGAGACACTATTTGCTGGGAAACGAATTTGTGTTGTTTTCAGATAATTCTGCACTACAATATGTGATGCAACAACACAAGCTGAATAAAAAAAATGCGAAGTGGGTGGAATATTTGCAGAGTTTCACCTTTGTGTTGAAACACATCAGCGAGTAGACCAATAAGGTGGCAGATGCATTGAGTAAGAGAGCTTTACTTTTGCAGAAGAGTATGGTGCAAGTGCTGGGTTTTGAGCACTTAAAATATTTATACCAAACTGATACAGATTTTAAGGAGGCCTATGAGGCATGTCAGAATCCCTTGGTGAGAGATAACAGTCCATGGATGGACTACAACTTGCAGGAGAAACTGTTATTTAGAGGAGGACAGTTATGCATTCCTGACTGCTTGATGAGAGAGAACATTATTTGGGAGAAGCATAGTGGAGGTCTAGCCAGACATTTCGGCATAGACAAGACACTCGAGCAACTCAGTGATTTTTATTTTTGGCCAAGAATGTGAAGGGTTGTATAGCGATTTGTGACTAGATGTAAGGTATGCTAATTAGCGAAGGGTCACAGTCAGAACATGGGACTGTATACACCATTACCTATTCTGCGCAGACCGTGGGACTCAGTCAGCCTGGACTTCGTCTTGGGTCTACCTAGGACACAGTGGTGTTATGACTTGGTGATGGTAGTAGTGGATAGATTCTCGAAGATGGTGCATTTTATCCCTTGCAGAAAAACCAGTGATGCCACTGACGTGGCCCACTTGTTTTTCACTGAGATAGTCAGACTACATGGTTTGCCTAAGTCTATTCTTTCTGATCGGGAATTGAAGTTCACAAGGCACTTTTGGCGCACCCTCTAGAAGAAGGTGGACACACAGTTGAGTTACAGTTTTGCTTATCATCCACAAACCAACAGACAAACAGAAGTGGTAAATAGAAGTCTGGGGAACCTACTACGAAGCTTGATTGGTGAGAATTCACGGATGTGGGATCGAGTGCTTGCCCAGGCGTAGTTCGCTTATAACGAATTGCCTAATCACAACACAGGTTATAGTCCATTTTAGATCCTATACGGCATGCATCCTCACGAAGTGCATGAGTTGAGGGATCTCGGACAGTAAGAAAGGTGAAGCGCAGATGGAGAAGATTTCGCTAACGCAATGAGAGATTTGCATGAGCAGGTGAAAATTAAATTGCAGGAAAGTAGCCAAAAGTATAAACAGCAAGAAAATTTAAAAAGAAGGGAAGTATAGTTCAATGTAGGAGATGAAGTCCTCGCGCATTTGTGCAAGGAACGCTTCCCTAGAGGTGCATACAATAAGCTTAAGTATAAGAAGATAGGCCCCTGCAAAGTCCTCCAAAAATTTTCAGCGAATTCCTATGAGATACAGCTGCCGCCAGGGATAGGAATTTCACCCATCTTTGATGTGGAGACCTGTTCGCTTACACCGTTGAGCCAGAAGAAGAAGACAGGACCACACGGCCTACATGGAATACCCAGGATGGAGGAGAAACCTGGATGAGACAGATGCCTTACGTTCAACCTCCCGAGATCGAGAGAATCCTCGACACTCAGGTGGCCAAATGAACTCAACGAAAGGACTATCTGCAGCACCTAGTCAAGTGGAAGAACCATCCTATTGAGGACAGTTCGTGTCTTGATGCCAGGCAGATTCAACAGGCAAGTTTTTCAATTGAGAAGCTCATGGACCAGAGTCATGATTTCTTTTTACCCTGGGAGCCTGATGCATGAGCATCTAGCTAAGGCGCCATGACCGGGTGTTGTTCTCTGCCAGGGTGGAGAGTTGAATTAGTATATTGTTTGTTTTATGTGTTCAGTTTGTCAAAGTAGGAGGTAGGATTTTGTTTTTATCTTAATCTCAGTATTAGTCAAAGGTAGTTTGGTCGGTTACGATTGTTTACTTATTTGTCTTTAATAAACAGTAGATTAATAATTGTCCTGTCATTTTACAAGAAAAAGACAAATGTGTCTAAATGTAAAATCTTGCCATATAGGCATAACCGAATACTTAATAGTGATGTAACTATAAGGCCTACAACTGAAAGTAACTACACATTTTCATTAACTGTAGATAGAAAATATAAATGTAACATTGAAAATCAATGACAAGGTTCAGCATTTTCGGATACAAGCAATAAAAAGAGACAGAGCACTAATTTAACATTCATCCATATGTACCATTGTCTACATACTGTGAAAATATATTTTCTCTATTGTTTAAACAATTTAGAAATGACAAACAAAGTGCGGGCATGTATTTTTGTGTTTTTCCTCTCTAAAGAAACATAGCATTGTAGATCGCTTGCAAGTTTCCAAGACCAGAACAAACAAGCAACTAAACAAGCTTGCAGCCAGGACAATGTCCACACAGCAAAACAATTGAACGAAGAAAACAGAATCCGAGTATCGAATGAAAAAACCAAACAGAGGTAATTCATTACGAACTGTTATACACCATTTTCTTCCTTTTTAAACGAAACGCGGACAAAGAAATATATAATTGTTATTATATAAGAGTCCAACATTACATTGTTAAAGTAAATAGAATAAGCAGTGACCGCGAGACAGGGCAGACCCTAGTCAAGGGTTTGACATTGTGAAACCCTCGAGCCTAACCAGAAAGTTCAACCAGAACGAATTACAAACTGGAATTGTAAATAGAGGAGTGCTCATGTCGTGTAACAACTCAAAAAAGAGACAACAAACAGTTGTCGAGGCGTGGCCCTAGAAAACTACAAACCCTAGCTACAGTTCAACAAAACTGTGGTGACAGAGCCTACCCGAAAGGCCCTGAAGGGTTTGCAAACCCAGTGTCGAAGCCATCCACCCTGAGGTCAAGCTCTTGACCTGTGCAACCAGAACAACCCAGCGTTAAGCACATCACGCATAATAGTGGAACGAGCAGAGATACAATACAAGCAAGGGAAGAACATAATATTACCTGGGAGTGCGATTGAACAAGAAACCTCATGCTACAGAGCCACAGAACACAAGAATGACCTGAGACAAGAGGAGTGGACATTGCTAGTTTCTAAACCAGGAAAAGACAAAGATAAATCAAAGAAAGACATATTACTTGAAAGACAATCCAAGCGAGCCGTTGTGCCTGAAACCTGTGCACACAGGAACAGTAGTAAAACGATTTTAGCAGTAGAGCAGTAACAAATTAACCAACAACAGGAAGGAACGGTTGGAAGTCCGACAAACCAAACCAGAAATTGATTCCAGGTACCAGCAGATGAAATAACCCATTGTGCTGAGGAAAACAAGAAAACTAACCTCCAGAGCACAAAATAGGACCATATAGCAAGGAATATAGTTTCCAACAACACAGGCAAGTTCGTGGAACCACATTCATTCACAGACAAAACCAAAACAGAGCATTTCCATAGAAACCATCACAGAGCTCTTAGAGCATAATGAAATACCAAAAATGACCAAAATGCTAAAGGGTTTTGCGTAATGACCAGCAGGAAACGATGACCAAGGCAGGAGGATAGGTCAAGTTCTTATTTATGATCCTTATTAAATGATTGCAACCACCAACATAAATATCCACTAATCATAACAATAATCAAAAACCAAATCATCAACCAAATCCGCCTTCATCAATAGCGTCGGACAAACTTGTGTTAAGTTATATGTTGGAGTGTGGGCTGGGTCCCATCAAAGAGGAAAACCTAGTTGGAAGGTGAGGTCGCTTTGCTCTCGTTCTCTGAATAGAAAATGTCCGGGTACAAAAAGGTATGGCCTGTGGCGTATGGGATACTACAGTGCAAAAGTACTTGCTTTGTGCTCTATCTCCTATCTCTTTGAGCTATGTTTTATCTACTTTGGAACAAGTGCACTCAAAAGAATGTAAACCCTTTTCTTCTCGGTGGCCCAGTAATAACATGATCCGGTAACCTAGTAGTGGTTAGGTTTGACTGCTTCAACTCATAACCAAAGTTGGATGAAAATTTGAAGTATGGTTACACTTTCTTTCCTTTTTTGAGAAAAAATATCATTTTTAGAAGTTCTTCAACTTTCAGAGAGCCAAAGCAATTTTCTATTTAGAATTTCATTTTACAATAAAAAGGAAACTTATGAGAAATTTTATTAGCTTTCTATTACATATTTTTTTGAATATTTTTATTCACAATTGATATGTCAACTTAGCAATTGTTTGAAAATGTGTTCTTTAAAACTAAAGGGATTCATAACATGCCATGTTTTTTAGCACTAATGTATTCTTTGTTAACTTGGCATTTTTGAAAAGCAAAATGTGTTGCAGCAATCTAGACAGACTCCAAATCGAAATCATTATATTTATGAGACCACCTGAAGCACATCATAATTATTAGAATTTTTTGAATTGAACCAATATGAAAAAACTATAGATTTTGAAGATGTTTAGCTAAGCATCCAATTTCTCAACATATTAGTTATAAACTAAAAATCTAAAAACTACCCATTACAGAAGACGAACCAATGTAATGAACCATAATTTTTTCATATTTTTTATAGTGTATTTTGGAAGATACATATTTTTTATTTCACTGAATCATAATGACCTTCAGAATTTTTTTGCACACATTTTTTTAGAAAATTAATTAAAATTAGAAAATTTCTATGAAATTCCATAAAATTTATATCTATTGAAAGTAGATTCAATTCTGCAAATTCTGGTTTTTGTTTTGATAACAAATTCATCATATTTGATGGAGTTTAAGCATTTCGAAATTGGAAAAATGTGACTAGAGTCAAGTTGTTGCAGAGTTGCAGGTTAAAATAATTCGGGCGAATTAAAATTACATTCAACCGAACTTATGTTTGTTGTCAATGCTTGTTAAAATAAGCGGAAAAATAATTTGGCCAAATTAATTTTGAAAGTTCGGCCGAAAAAGTGTCCATATTTTCCGTCGGCCGCAAAAATGAAATGATGCGACCCTCCGAAAAAACATTTCACGTGAAACAATATAAATATGTGGAGCTGAAACTTCATTTACGCACACTTTCTTCATTTGGAGTAAAGTTTTAAGGTAAATCTTTTTTTTTTGGTGAACTTTTTGTAGGAGGATTTTTGGGCTAAACTTTTTGGAGGAAATTTTTTGGCCTTAATTTTTAAAGTAAGTCTTTTAAGCTAAATTTTTTAAGAGCGGATTTTTAGCTTAATTTTTAAAGTTAGTTCTTTGGGATGGATTTTTTAAGTGAGATTTTCTAGCTTAATTTTTAAAGTAATTCTTTTGGGCTGAATTTTTAAATTGAGATTTTTTAGCTTAATTTTTAAAGTAAGCTTTTTGGGCTTCATTTTTAAAGTAAGTCTTTAAGAATGAATTTTAAAGTGATTTTTTTTAAAGCAACTCTTTTGTGTTGAATTTTTAAAGTGAGCATTTTGGTCTAAATTTTGAAAGTGAAAATTTTTGCAAGATTTTTTGAAATTAACTTTTTTGAGTTGGATTTTAAAAATATACATAGATTGAATTATCATGGGAAATCAAAGAAATTGCGAGAGAAAATATAATCGAAGAATAGAAATTGAGGAGCGTAGAGAATACGGGAGAAACTATTACAAAAGGAAAAAAGAAGAACATGCAAATATTGAAAGGGAAAATCAATCTCAATTAGAAGTTGAAGTAGGTATGTCAATGTAAATATTATAAATGATATTTAAATTTTAACTAGTATATTGTGAAATTCATTTTTTATTTGATGAACTAATTTGAAAAATATTTTGCAATGTAAACAGAGGGAGATATTACTCATAACATTGAAGATGAGAATGAAAATGTTGAAAGACAAAGTGAAAAAAGATAATGAACCGATGATTGATGATGTTGTTGAAAATGTTGAAAGAGATTCAAATGAAGAAGTTGAATCACCATCAAGTATGTATATATCTTTGTCATGTGTATTATTGAAGTTATACATATTTATTAATTTTAATTTCATTCAAACTCTATTTTTTAATTTTATTATTTAATGAATATTTATACCCATTTACATTTAATTTTCAAATGTATAGATGAAATCAATATCAATGATAAGATGTTTGAAAATTTTGACACTCACATATATGGAGATAAAAAACCTGACCATATTGTACGATATCATGTTAAGGTCATTATTGAGAAGTTCTTCAAAGATGAAAGTGTGACATTTCGAACTCAAATTTTGAGAGGTCTCTTAACATCAAAGAATTTAAAAGACACTACAACTCTATTAGGTATTCGAAAATCAATGAAAGATATAAATGTGAAGGAAAATGTGATTCAAAATATAAATAGTGCTTTAAAATCAATTGGAAGATCTAGAAAGAGAAGTAATATAAATGCACATAGAGCAATACAAATAGGATTGGTTTCATCAAGTACTAAATAAAATCGTTTGGTAAAATCTATGGCAAAAATATTAGGGACCTCGTGAAAAACATTGCACAAACATAGGAAAATTCGATTACAAATAGATGTAAAAGATGAGCTAGCTTGTTTGACAATTATTTGTAGGCGACCATACAAAGATAGACTTCGAGAAGATGTTAAAAAATAATATATGGATATTGGATAAAAAATTCACATGTTACACCAAAAGCAAGGGATGTGATGCAGTGAAGAATAGCATGAAATCAATATGAAGAACATGCAAAACATATATTGGACACCACTCAGATAGAATTGTTCAATAAGTTCATAGAAGAGAACCATGGAATTAATGTCTTAATTAGTACTTTTGTGCAACAAAAATCATGGTATGTTAAACCTATCACTATACGCGAAACATTTTATTGTCGTTATCATGTGGAATTTCAAGTATATTATGACACCTTCCTTAATTTTGGTAAAACATTTTGGAAAAATTCACCTCCTCCTTCCACTATCCATGGTTTCATATCCGAAGTCCTATGTGAAAGGGAAAGTCATGAATTATTTTACCAAAAGAAATGTACTGGTGGTAAAAAATGTGATCGTTGTGAAAATTTGACTTTTTTCACAACAAATATTCTATTGATATAAATTATCAATCATTGTCTAACCTAAAAGTGAAATGGAAGAGATATGAATATATCCATACATTGATTAGTTCAAATAATAGTACAAGTGCTAAAAGGATTGAATTACCAGAAGAAATTCCTGTGATAGATTTTCTGAAGAAATCTGAGACAGAAATTTATAAGTACACCAAGCATTCGCATACAGCCCAATGGAAGGACCTTAATTCAACAAATCCCGTGAAAATTTTCCACCAGGGACCATTTTGTTAATAGTTGATTTTGCAGAGAACTACAAATTTGTTGCACAAAATGAAATACAGAGTGAATATTATCATTTTGACCAAGTCTCGATGCTTCTCCATATTCTATGTAGACATGCTGAACAAAATGTTGATGATATGGGAAGCACTAGTGAGAATCGACATGTTATTAAATAATATCACTTTAATATCAATGATAATCGTACACATGATACACATTTTGTACAACATTGTTTTGATAAGATTTATGACTCATTGAAAGGTCATGGAATAAAATTCAATGAACATTGGATATGGCCAGATGGATGTGCAGGTCAATTCAAATCTTCACAATCATTCTTTTTGTTGTGTCGTCTTCACAAGAAAACCCACATTAAACATCATTGGAATTTCTTTGAGACTAGTCATGGAAAAGGAGAACAAGATGGTGTAGGGGCATGTATAAATCGAGCACTTCAAGGATATCAAATAGACCACTCTTTAGACAACCTTTTTTAATCTAAATAAGTTTTTCAATGTTGTGATGTTTCACTAAGCTATTAGACTAACCCATTAAGTAAGGTATGAAGGTATGCACATATATATACAAATTAACTTGTATAAGGTGGCAGATGCGTTGAGTAGGAGAGCTTTACTTTTGCAGGAGAGTATGGTGCAAGTGCTGGGTTTTGAGCACTTAAAATATTTATACCAGACTGATACATATTTTAAGGAGGCCTATGAGGCATGTCAGAATCCCTTGGTGAGAGATAACAGTCCATGGTTGGACTACAACTTGCAGGAGAAACTGCTGTTTAGAGGAGGACAACTATGCATTCCTGACTGCTCGATGAGAGAGAACATTATTTGGGAGAAGCACAGTGGAGGTCTAGCCAGACATTTCGGCATAGACAAGACACTCGAGCAACTCAGTCATTTTTACTTTTGGCCAAGAATGTGAAGGGATGTATAGCGATTTGTGACCAGATGTAAGGTATGCCAATTAGCGAAGGGTCACAGTCAGAACACAGGACTGTATACACCATTACCTATTCCGAGCAGACCGTGGGACTCAGTCAGCTTGGACTTCGTCTTGGGTCTACCTAGGACACAACGGGGTTATGACTCGGTGATGGTAGTAGTGGACAGATTCTCGAAGATGGCGCATTTTATCCCTTGCAGAAAAACCAGTGATGCCACTCACGTGGCCCACTTGTTTTTCATTGAGATTGTCACGCTACATTGTTTTCCTAAGTCTATTCTTTCTGATCGGGATGTGAAGTTCACAGGGCACTTTTGGCGCATCCTGTAGAAGAAGGTGGACACACAGTTGAGTTACAGTTCTGCTTATCATCTGAAAACCAACAGACAAACAGAAGTGGTAAATAGAAGTCTGGGGAACCTGCTACGAAGCTTGACTGGTGAGAATTCGCTGATGTGGGATTGAGTGCTTGCCCAGGCAGATTTTGCTTATAACAACTCGCCTAATCACAACACAGGTTATAGTCCATTTTAGATCCTATATGGCATGCATCCTCATGGAGTGCATGAGTTGGGGGATCTCGGACAGTAAGAAAGGAGAAGCACAGATGGAGAATATTTCGCTAATGTGATGAGAGATTTTCATGAGCAGGTGAAAATTAAATTCCAGGAAAACAGCCAAAAGTATAAACAACAAGCAGATTTAAAAAGAATGGATGTACAGTTCAACGTAGGAGATGAAGTCCTCGTGCATTTGTGCAAGGAATGCTTCCCTAGAGGTGCATACAATAAGCTGAAGTATAAGAAAATAGGCCCCTGCAAAGTCCTCCAGAAATTTTCAGCGAATGCCTATGAGATACAACTACCACCAGGGATAGGCATTTCACCCATCTTTAATGTGGAGACAAGTTCCCTTACACTGCTGACCCAGAAGAAGAAGACAGAACCACATGGCCTACAGGGAATACCTAGGATGGAGGAGAAACCTAGATGAGGCAGATGCCTTACGTTTAGCCTCCCGAGAAGAGAATCCTCGACACTCAGGTGGCCAAACAAACTCAGCGGAAGGACTATCTGCAGTACCTAGTCAAGTGGAAGAACCATCCTATTGAGGACAGTTCATGGCTTAATACCAGGCAGATTGAGCAGGCAGGTTTTTCAGTTGAGAAGCTCATGGACCAGAGTCATGATTCCTTTTTGCCCTGGGAGCCCTATGTAAGAGCATCTAGCTAAGGCACCATGACCAGGTGTTGGTCTCTGCCAGGGTGGAGAGTTGAATTAGTATATTGTTTGTTTTATGTGTTTAGTTTGTCAAAGTAGGAGGTAGGATTTTGTTTTTATCTTAATCTCAGTATAATTCATGGCTAGTTTGGTCAATTAGGGTCGTTTACTTGTTTTTCTTTAATAAACAGTAGATTAATAATTGTCCTGTCATTTTAGAAGAAAAAGACAAACGTGTCTAAATGTAAAATCTTGCCATATAGGCAGAACCGAATACTTAATAGTGATGTAACTATAAGGTCTACAACTAAAAGTAACTACACAGTTTCATTAACTGTAGACAGAACATATAAATGTAACATTGAAAATCAATGACAAGGTTCAGCATTTTCGGATACAAGCAATAAAAAGAGACAGAGCATGAATTTAACATTCATCCATCTGTACCATCGTCTACGTACTGTGCAAATATATTTTCTCTATTGTTTAAACGATTTAGAAATGAAAAACAAAGTGCAGACATGTATTTTTATGTTTTTCCTCTCTTAAGAAACAAAGCACTGTAAATCGCTTGCAATTTTCCAAGGCCATAACAGACAAGCAACTAAACAGGCTCGCGGCCACGACATTTTCCACACATCGAAACAATTGAATGAAGAAAACAGAATCCGAGTATCAATTGAACAAACCAAACAGAGGTAATTCATTACGAACTGTTATACACCATTTTCTTCCTTTCTAAACGAAATAGAGACAAAGAAATATATAACTGTTATTATATAAGAGTCCAACATTACATTGTTAAAGCAAATAGAATAAGCAGTGACCGCGAGACAGGGTAGACCCTAGTCAAGGGTTTGACATTGTGAAACCCTCAAGCCTAACCAAAAAGTTCAACCAGAACTGGAATTATAAATAGAGGAGTTCCCAGGTCGTGTAATGACTCAAACAAGAGACAACAAACAGTTGCCGAGGCGTGGCCCTAGAAAACTACAAACCCTAGCTACAGTTCAACAAAACTGTGGTGACAGAGCCTACCCGAAAGGCCCCGAAGGGTTTTCAAACCAAGTGTTGAAGCCATCCACCCCGAGGTCGAGCTCTTGACCTGTGCAACCAGAACAAGCCAGTGTCAAGCACATCACGCATAATAGTGGAACGAGCAGAGATACAATACAAGCAAGGGAAGAACATAATCTTACCTGGGAGTGCGATTGAACAAGAAACCTCGTGCTACAGAGCCACAGAACACAAGAATGACCTGAGACAAGAGGAGCGGACATTGTTAGTTTCTAAACTAGGAGAAGGTAGAGATAAATCAAAGAAAGACAAATTACCTGAAAGACAAGCCAAGCGAGCCATTGTGCCTGAAACCTGTGCACACGGGAACAGTAGTAAAATGATTTTAGCAGCAGAGTAGTAACAAATTAACCAACAACAGGAAGGAACAGTTGGAAGTCGGACAAACCAAACCAGAAATTGATTCCAGGTACCAGCAGATGAAATAACCCATTGTGATGAGGAAAACAAGCAAACTAATCTCCAGAGGCAAAATAGGACCATATAGCAAGGAATATAGTTTCCAACAACACAGGCAAGTCCGTGGAACCACATTCATTTGCAGACAGAACTTGAACAGAGCATTTCCAAAGAAACCCTCGCAGAGCTCTCACAACAGAACGAAATACCGAAAATGACCAAAATGCTAAAGGGTTTTGCGTAATGACCAAGTAGGAAATGAGGACCGAGGTAGGAGGATAGGTCAGGTTCTTATTTATGATCCTTATTAAATGATTGCAACTACCAACATAAATATCCACTGATCATAACAATAATCAAAAACCAAATCATCAACCAAATTCGTCTTCATCAATAGCACTGGACAAACTTGTGTTAAGTTATACGTTGGAGTGTGGGCTAGGTCCTATCAAAGAGGAAAACCTAGTTGGAAGGTGAGGTCGCTTTGCTTTGTTTCTCTGAATAGAAAATGTCTGAGTACAAAAGAGTATGGCCTGTGGCGTATGGGATACTACAGTGCAAAAATACTTGCTTTGTGCTCTATCTTCTATCCCTTTGAGCTATGTTTTATCTACTCTGGAACAAGTGCACTCGAAAGAATGCAAACCCTTTTCTTCTCGATGGCCCAGTAATAACATGATCCAGTAACTTACTAGTGGTTAGGTTTGACTACCTCAACTCATAACCAAAGTTGGATGAAAATGTGAAGTATGGTTACACTTTCTTTCTTTTTTGAGAAAAAATATCATTTTTAGAAGTTCTTCAACTTTCAGAGAGCCAAAGCAATTTTTCTATTTAGAATTTCATTTTACAATAAAAAGGAAACTTGTCAGAAATTTTATTAGCTTTCTATTACATATTTTTTCGAATAATTTTATTCACATTTGATATGTCAACTTAGTAATTGTTTGACAATGTGTTCTTTAAAAATAAAGGGATTCATAACACGCCATGTTTTTTAGCACTAATGTATTCTTTGTTAACTTGGCATTTTTGAAAAACAAAATGTGTTGCAGCAATCTAGACAGACTCCAAATCGATATCATTATATTTATGGAACCACCTGATGCACATCATAATTATTAGAATATTTTGAATTCAACCAATATGAAAAAACTATAGATTTTAAAGATGTTTAGCTAAGCATCCAATTTCTCAACATATTAGTTATAAACTAAAAGTCTAAAAACTATCCATTACAGAAGACAAACCAATGTAATGAACCATAATTTTTTCATATTTTTTATAATCTATTTTGGAAGATACATATTTTTTATTTCACTGAATCATAATGACCTTCGGAATTTTTTTGCACACATTTTTTTACAAAAATAATTAAAATTAGAAAATTTCTTTGAAATTCCATAAAATTTATATGTACTGAAAGTAGATTCAATTCTGCAAATTCTGGTTTTTGTTTTGATAACAAATTCATCATATTTGATGGAGTTTAATCATTTCGAAATTGGAAAAATGTGACTAGAGTCAAGTTGTTGCAGATTTGCAGGTTAAAATAGTATGGGCGAATTAAAATTACATTCAACCAAACTTGTGTTTTTTGTCAATGCCCGTTAAAATAAACGGAAAAATAATTTGGCCGAATTAATTTTGAAAGTTCGGCCAAAAAAGTGTCCATATTTTCCGTCGGCTGCAAAAATGAAATGATACGACCCTCCGAAAAAATGTTTCACGTGAAACAATATAAATATGTGGAGCTGAAACTTCATTTACGCACACTTTCCTCATTTGGAGTAAAGTTTTAAGGCAAATCTCTTTTTCTGGGTGAACCTTTTGTAGGAATCTTTTTGGGCTAAACTTTTTGGAGGAAATTTTTTGGCCTTAATTTTTAAAGTAAGTCTTTTAAGCTAAATTTTTTAATACTGGATGTTTAGCTTAATTTTAAAAGTTATTCCTTTGGGATGGATTTTTTAAGTGAGGTTTTTTAGCTTTATTTTTAAAGTAATTCTTTTGGGCTGAATTTTTTAATTGAGATTTTTTAGCTTAATTTTTAAAGTAAGTTTTTTGGGCTTCATTTTTAAAGTAAGTCTTTTAGGATGAATTTTTAAAGTGATTTTTTTTAAAGTAACTCCTTTGTGCTAAATTTATAAAGTGAGCATTTTGGTCTAAATTTTGAAAGTGAAATTTTTTTGCAAGATTTTTTGAAATTGACTTTTTTGAGTTAGATTTTAAAAATCTACATAGATTGAATTATCATGGGAAATCAAAGAAATTGCGAGAGAAAGTATAATCGAAGAATATAAATTGAGGAGCGTAGAGAATACGGTCCAGAAACTATTACAAAATAAAGAAAGAAGAATGTGCAAATATTGAAAGGGAAAATCAATCTCAATTAGAAGTTGAAGTAGGTATGACAATGTAAATATTATGAATGATATTTAAATTTTAACTAGTATATTGTGAAATTCATTTTTTATTTGATGAACTAATTTGAAAAACATTTTGCAACGTAAATAGAGAGAGATATTACTCATAACATTGAAGATGAGAATGAAAATGTTGAAAGACAAAGTGAAAAAAGATAATGAACCAATGATTGATGATGTTGTTTAAAATGTTGAAAGAGATTCAAATGAAGAAGTTGAATCACCATCAAGTATGTATATATCTTTGTCATGTGTATTATTGAAGTTATACATATTTATTAATTTTAACTTTATTCAAACTCTATTTTTTAATTTAATGAATATTTATACCCATTTACATTTAATTTTCAAATGTATAGATGAAATCAATATCGATGATGAGATGTTAGAAAATGTTGACACTCACATATATGGAGATAAAAAAACCTGACCATATTGTACGATATCATGTTAAGGTCATTATTGAGAAGTTCTTCAAAGATGAAAGTGTGACATTTCGAACTCAAATTTTGAGAGGTGTCTTAACATCAAAGAATTTAAAAAACGCTACAACTCTATTGGGTATTCGAAAATCAATGAAAGATATAAATGTGAAGGAAAATGTGATTCAAAATATAAATAGTGCTTTAAAATCAATTGGAAGATCTAGAAAGATAAGTAATATAAATGCACATAGAGCAATACAAATAGGAGTGGTTTCTTCAAGTACTAAATAAAATCATTTGGTAAAATCTATGGCAAAAATATTAGGGACCTCGCGAAAAACATTGCAAAAACATAGGAAAATTCGATTATAGATGTAAAAGATGAGCTAGTTTGTTTGACAGTTATTTGTAGGCAACCATACAAAGATAGACATGGAGAAGATGTTAAAAAAATAATATATGGATATTGGATAAAAAATTCACATGCTACACCAAAAGCAAGGGATGTGATGCAGCAAAGAATAGCATGTAATCAATATGAAGAACATGCAAAACATATCTTGGACACCACTCATATAGAATTGTTCAATAAGTTCATAGAAGAGAATCGTGGAATTAATGTCTTAATTACTACTTTTGTGCAACACAAATCATGGACCAGGGACCATTTTATCATGTGGAATTTCAAGTATATTATGAAACCTTCCTTAATTTTGGAAAAATTCACCTCCTCCTTCCACTATCCATGGTTTCATATCTGAAGTTCTATGTGAAAGGGAAAGTCATGAATTATTTTACCAAAAGAAATGTGCTGGTGGTAAAAAATGTGATCGTTGTGAAAATTTGACTTTTTTCACAACAAATATTCTATTGATATAAATTATCAATCATTGTCTAACCTAAAAGTGAAATGGAAGAGATATGAATATATCCATACATCAATTAGTTCAAATAATAGTACAAGTGCTAAAAGGATTGAATTACAAGAAGAAATTCCTGTGACAGGTTTTTTGAAGAAATTTGAGGCAGAAATTTATAAGTACACCAAGCATTCGCATAGAGCTCAATGGAAGGACCTGTAATTCAAAAAATCCCGTGAAATGTTTCCACCAGGGACCATTTTGTTAATAGTTGATTTTGCAGAGAATTACACATTTGTTGCACAAAATGAAATACAGAGTGAATATTATCATTCTGACCAAGTCTTGATGCTTTTCCATATTCTATGTAGACATGCTGAACAAAATGTTGATGATATGGGAAGCACTAGTGAGAATCGACATGTTACTAAATAATATCACTTTTATATCAATGATAATCGTACACATGATACACATTTTGTACAACATTGTTTTGATAAGATTTATGACTCATTGAAAGGTCATGGAATAAAATTCAATGAACATTGGATATGGCTAGATGGATGTGCAGGTCAATTCAAATCTTCACAATCATTCTTTTTGTTGTGTCGTCTTCATAAGAAAATCCACATTAAACATCGTTGGAATTTCTTTGAGACTAGTCATGGAAAAGGAGAACATGATGGTGTAGGGGCATGTATAAATCGAGCACTTCAAGGATATGAAATGGACCACTCTTTAGACAAACTTTTTTAATCTAAATAAGTTTTTCAATTTTGTGATGTTTCACTAAGCTATTAGACTATCCCATCAAGGAAGGTACGAAGGTATGTACATATATGTACAAATTAACTTGTATATAGTTTTAATATATGATCATTTTTATTAATTTTTTAATTTCAAACATTTATAAATGATATATTTTAAACAATATGAAAATGATTGTCATCAACATATATAAATTTTATTTTAAACGACATATTCAAATTGTTGTTTGAATTTAATTTAGGTTTTTCTTGCAATATTGGAGTTGAATATGTAGATAGATTGATTACATATGAAGCTAAAAAAGTAAAAGGGACTCAAAAGTGGCATTCAATTAAAACAAAGGATTACTGAAATGTGTTTGCATTTGATAAAAGAAAATATTATTGTTTTTGTCCTGTTTGCATAGAAGACACACAATCCAATGATGTTTGTGAAAACAATATGCATGTAAAACCTTGGCAATATACAGAACTAAATACAAAGGAGAAAATGTCAGTTGCAAGCTTTGAAGAGATGTAATCAGAGTAGACTATAGAATCAAGTTTCTGATGTTGTTAAAGAAGGTAACATTTCAATTGATTTCAAGATATATATACATATTATGTTTTTAAAATCAATGTTTATAAGTATCTAGATAATAGTTAAAATATAAAGCTCTAGAAATAGATAATAAAATCAAGTCCATATTGATAAAGTTAATTGCATGTAAGTTATGATTTGAATTTACACTTGTTTTATTGTGCAGGAGATGTTTTTGTTGTAGTTGCACCTACTAACAACATAGAAAATGTCAAGTATTATTTGATGCGGTGCACTGAATGAAAGATAAAGTTATTGGAAGACTATGATGATAACAGTTTTATATATGAAGGAGGGTGTATTATATTGAAAGGTTATTTTTTCCAAGAAAATGGCCAAAATGGGAGTAATGTTTACTTTCAAGACTATCAACCCGATGCCATAAGTTGTCAATATAGCCACTTGGTTTGTGCAGCGCGCATAAAGTTGATAGAAGTTTAATAAAAAAAAAACAATTGAAATTTAAAAAATGGAGAATTCCAAAAGTTGACCATGAATGGATCATTGAAGATGGCACTCCATTATAATTTTTTTAATTGGACAGCCCAACAATTTCTTATATACTTGGATTCATCTTTGAGAACTTAGAGTCAAGTACATTGTCAACATTTCTTTTTGTGCACTCTTAATTTGTGCATTCTTAATAATTTGATGATGTGAAAGCGATATTCATTGGGTCTTGTATTGAGTTACAAAGTTATAATTATACTGCTTGTTATATAGACCTGTATTGGAGATTTACTTCTTTTTTAATTTGTGATGTATATTTTGTTGTTACTGCTCTATTAGTTTGTGATTGTAGTTGATTGAGTCAGGCTTTGTTACTTCTTTGTTAATTTGTGATTTTGGTTGGTTGAGTCATTTACTAAGAATCATTTACTAACATTATACGAATGATTAAATGCAAAATATAACAACTAAATAAAAATTTACTTTCATTTATGCATATTCATAAACTTAAATTATATGTAAAAGCTTTAAAAAAATCAAACCATGCACATGCATCATGAAAATTTCTATCATTGTTTGACATCTACATAAAATTATACTTGATTCATTCAAATGCAAAATGTAGACCATATTTTGTAATTTGCAATTTTAATAGATTCATTTGAAATAAGTCTTGAAGATAAAACAACTTTAAAGAAAACCTCAGAATCACCTACTAACATTATAGGAATGATTGAATGCAAAATGTACCAACCAAAATGCAAATATGTAAATAATTTAAAACCATCAATCCATGCATGCATCATGCAAATTGTGGACCATGTTTTATAATGCAAGTTTATCTAACTTATGTAAATGTGCATTCAAAGAACTTTATATTAAAAGTTAACTATCACCCAACATCCATAGTATCCTTTCTATACATGAATGAAAAATGTACATGTACAATATTTTGTAATGAAATTTTAAGTTATCATTGTTTTAGACATCTCCATCGAATTATACTTGATTCATTCAAATGCAAAATGCAGACCACATTTTGTAATTGGCAATTTTAATAGATTCATTTTAAATAAGTCAAAACAAATCAACTTTAAGCAAAACCTAAGAATCATCTACTAACATTATAATAATGATTGAATGAAAAATGTACCAATTAAATGAAAATTTACTTTCATTGCACTACATATTCATGAACTTAAATATGTAAAACCAAGTTTTAAGCATCAAACCATACATCAATTGTACCATGAAAAATGTACATAAACTCCAAAATTAGCATGCATTAAATCATAATAAAGAGTTCAATATTTAAAATATATCCAAAATTTTTAAAATATATAATAAAAAGTTGTCAAATAATAAGTTGCATCAGTTCATAATAAACAATTTTACTTTAAATATCTCCAAAATTTATGTCATGATAAAAGTAAATATAAGATTAAAAAATGTCAAATAAAAAGTTGCATCAATTTAGACAATCTTGCTCTAATATATGATCTATCAACCTCCTCGTGCTCTCCTCTGAATCATGGGTGCCCTGCATAACTTGTGCAATTGAATATATACACAAGATTGTGTACTTTAAAATTAAATGAGAATGTAAGGTCATCAAAATAAAATTATAAAAAAAGTTCAAATTCCATACAATACCTCATGGTTTTCACCCTCCATTGTGGCTGTTACACAGTAATTTGTCACTGCCTCCCTGTCAGTCTCCCTACTGTGTCATGAATTCAAAATAATCATGCTCATGCTCTCTAAACTGGCCAAATGACCCACTTTGCCAAAGTTTATTTCATCATCGCGACTGTTATTAAAATAACCGCGCTGACTGGCGGCTGATAGTGCAACTGATGCGCTGCCAGCACGGAAGCACACGGGTTTTCCGCGCTGGTCAAATTTCATGAGCCAGCGCATCCTATGTTTGTATTAAGTCGCGCTGACACAGCCTGCTCCGTTATTAAGATGCGATGTCAGCGCTCCAGTCCAGTTATGCACACGCGCTGATCCTGTTTGGGCGAGTTTGTTCTAACAACCAGCCTTCCAAATGACTCCAGACCTGGTTGTTGGCCTTGTGAATGTCGCCCTACCTTCTATGGCATGTCTGTTCGTCATTTGAGCCACCTTCCTTGGAGATAAGCTCATCCTCCCACCATTCATGGAGACTCCTTCTCCTATTTAAGCCTCTACCATGGCCATGAGCAGCTAGTTTTCGAGTTTGGATAGTTTGGATAGTGTGGAATTCATAGTGCTTAGAGTGTTACTGCTAGTAGGTAGTTGGTGTGACAAGTGTGGATTTTCTAGAGGAAGCTTAAGGAAGGTTGTGAGTATTGCTTGTGTGAGAGAGAGCTTTTGTTTTGGGAGATCTATCTCCAAGGGTGAATGCTTGAGAGACTTGCTGGCTGGACCCTCTAGAGAAGGACTCAGCGTCAGGACTTTGGTTGTACCTTTCTCTGTTATTGATTAATAATAGATGACTACTGTTATGGTTCCATTCTCATTTGTCTTTGTAATGGTTAATGTGAATTACATCCTTTCTGACTGATGTATAATTGCATTTATTAGATTTCACGTTTGGATTTGTGTTTCTCTTCGTGTGTGCAGGTATCTATCTACGGGGATCGTGGAAGATTGTGACCGGCCAAAGCAAAGGAGCGAGAACGACATCTCTTCATCAAACAATAGCGTTGGAATCCAAGTAGGTGTTCATTGCCTATATTTTATTTGCAATTAGGAACTTGCACAGTAGCATTGATTGATTATTGCTAGACCCATTCTGGGCTAGTAGGGATCGCCTCTATCCGTAGAGGGGATTTACCTCTCCAACAATTTGGCGACTCCGCTGGGGAGCTGGCCTTTGTCTCTTTTTGTTCATTCTTGTTTTGAGTTTGATTGTTACTCTCTTTTCAAAAATTGGGGATTGGTTCTCTGCTTTTAGACTTCCTGGTTCAGTCTAGGAGGTGTCTTAATTGTTTAAAGAGTTCTTACCTCTTTGGGAGTTTTTGGCTTGATTCTGCCTGTTTTTTAGCCTTATCATGGTTTATATCAAAATAGTTGCACTGACAGCGCATAACTGTCTCTTTGACTCCGTGTTCATCGTGCTTGTACGTAAAACAGTCGCGACGGTTCTGAAATCGAACCAGCGCGCTTAAGTCGTGTGCTTCCGCGCTGACAGCGCTTTGTTGCTACGCGTGACTTCTGGTCAGCGCATTGTTGCTGAGTGTTACCCACGTTGATCCTGTAGAATTGAATTTGCTTCAATTTTGCCTCCTGAGCCTGTTGGTTTGACTATCTCCTACTCTTTCTACCTGGTTTACGACTTGATTTTTATTGTTTGAATTGTGAAGCACTTGCTTGCAGAGTCTTGTCGGATGAATCTTGTTTTGTGTCCTGTGACCTAGTGCCATCATCCCGTTTTCACTGGATTGACCTTGTTTTATCACTCGTTCACGAAGATTCGTTGCTGCTTGCCTTTGCTATTGCGGAAACCTTCCTCTTTTTTCTTTCTTTGCTCGGTTGTTTAGGTGATTGTCATTGAACCAGTCCTTGGATTGTTTCAATTACTTCTCACTACCCAGACACGGATCACAGTTGCTTGGGTTCAATCGGCTCTTTTCACGCTTGTTGTGTTTTTCATTGAGTGATTTTATTTCTCTTTACTCGGTGTTGCTGTCTCTCAAAATTCATTTTAAGTGCACAGTGCCATTGAAAAAGAAATCAAACTAATGTCTTTTGCATTCAATAGTTAATGAAAAGAAGAGCATTTCATTGATTTGTGTTCTCAAAAGAAAAATTTCATTTCTTTGTCATTAGCTGCATTAGATTGTTTGATTGATTGAGTTCATTTTGTTTGATTGAAAACTCTTAACCCTCTCATAGTTAGAATTCATCGAACGAAATGGTATTCTTTGGCATGTAGTTTGCATCTTGGTAATTGTGAGAGATCACACGATAAGGCCTGAAACCGAAACTTAATTCGAGATCAACCATAAAATAAACTGAATAAACCTAAAAACACATTGGAACTTAACGCAAACATCTAGAGGTCTAGGTTAGAGACGTGTTCCGGCGTCTTTAAACATAGTCACTATTGTTTCACATTACGGTTGGGTGATTCCTCCTTCTGTGACTCGATAGTGGTCTAACACGGACTGTGCTCCCACGTACCGTCGCGTATATAGGGAGACCCCACTAGGCTTTTATCCTTGATCCATAGGAAGCCGAGTCTGCCACCCTGCGAACCGTAACGCACCGAACACAGCATTCGGGAAGATTGACTGCAGTACGGAAAGTCCTTGGTTCTCATACGATTGCCAAGGTGTATAAGCAGTTTTATGGGTTGCTTGGTAAACCCTTTGCCTAGAATCTCCAGAGCAGTCACTTTTGATCCTTTTCGGACTCCCTAAAAGAAAAGGTGCCAGTGAGCATCTTGTCACTTTGTGCTCATTAAACATTCGAAGGAGACTAGAGTCATCTTTTCATCCTTTTCTCGACTCTTGAAACATGAAAAGGTCAAGTTTAGTTCCTGTGTCGTAAAAATTTATTTGGCCACGATTAACATTACCTGGTTAGATCTTGTGTGCGTTAGCTTGAGTAGGTTTCTTTTTTTTTTGCCATGGCAACTTTTCCGGGGTTCACCAACCCAAGTTCCCCTCCTGACGGGAATACTGGTCATTTCCCTCCTCTCGGGAATGTTGGTGCTCCTTATATGGCAACGTTATCCCTTCTGGGGTTAACTGTCGGGTTGCCTCTTTGGTTGTTTTCAACCTCTTTGGTCCCTGCCGTGTCAGCTGCTAGTCCATTAGTCCCTCCACTTGAACAACATCATGTTGATCCTAAGGTGGATCTCTCCCCTTCGACGCCTACTTCTACGTCTTCCTCTTGTACTTTGCCTGGTGAAAGTCTCGATTCGAATAACCAGGTGGCTAAGAAGAAGAAGAAGAAGACCAAGAAGAAGAAGTCTCCTAAGGGAGAGGCTACAAGTATAACTGCTACTCCCTCGAGTACACTTGAAGTCGGGCCACCTTCTGCTCCTCTGCGGAAGGTTAAGTTTCCTTGTCGATTATGCAAGGAGGACCATCTTCTTCGCGATTGTCCTGGCATTCCCAGGGTACTAGAAGTATGGTCTCGCAATTCGGCCCGCCCCTCATCGTCCTCTGAAGCTCACGGCGATGCTACCTTATCAGTTGGGAATGGTAAGGGAAAAGGGAAGATTCAAATCCCCTGTAGACTTTGTGAAGGCAATCATCCCCTTCACCTTTGTCCACTCATGGATAAAGCCTCTGGTGTCTTGGAAAGTCTTACAACTCCTTCACCCCAACTCCCCGTTGGATATCAACGTCTTTCTGCAGCTGCAGATCATCCGCCTCCTGACAATGAGGTTGGTTCACATTCTTCTCTTGTCCAGGCCCCTCTTCCCAAACCCGGCTGTCCCTAGCCTGTTCCAGACCAACCATTGGTCGAAAAGAGTGGCGACTCGAGTCCGCCGCTCCCTCACTCTGTTTCGGAAGAGAATCACACCCATGTTCTTCTCGTCTCTTCAGATTCTCCTGAGTCCCGAAATGACTCTCCTAACCCAGTTGCTCCCGAAGGTTCTCCTTCAGTTCCTTTAGCACATGGGGGCAATCATACGATTCCCCCACCAAGTAGTCTGGTCACTTCCTTTGATTGGAATCACCTGATCGCCGGTCGCCTTCCATCCCATATGCCTTTCCAGATCACAGTACATGCCTGTGCTATGGCAGTACCTGGCACTGTTTTGGATGAAGGGGCGTCTGTCAGTCTTATGTCGTACACTACTTTGCAAGCTTTAGGTTCCCCGCAGCTTGGGCCAGTCACTCAGAATCTGTTGGCCTTTGATGGAGGAGCCTGTCCATCTCTAGGAGTTCTCCCGAAGTTCCCTATTACTTTGGGAGGCAAAACCGTCTATATAGACGTCTTGGTTACCCAAGGTGTTTTAGACTTCAGTCTTCTCCTTGGTCGCGACTATGTTTACGCCATGGGGGCCCTCATTTCTTCGCTTTTCCGTGTGGTTTGCTTTCCACACGATGGAATAATTGTGACTATCGATCAATTGTCGTTCGTTAGTCCCCCAATGCCTCCTGCGCAGTTGTCGTCCCCTCCTAGTTTTTATCCACCAGTTGCATCTACCCCACCACAGATCAACTACGTTGCCACCTACCCTGTGCCTGTATCCAGTGATGCCGCCATCGTGCATAGTGTCCTGGGGGCATTGGGCCCCGACTTCCAAGATGTTTCACTTCCACCGGGAGTGGCAATCTTGGAAGCCCCGACTTTCTATTCATTATGATGAAGTGCGGGTGGAGCATAGTTCACTTTCCTATGTCAAGCTCCTTAAAAAATGAAACTAGGTGTCCGAGGATAGTTTTGATCTTGTGTCGACCTCGTTAAAAAATGAAACACGGGTGGAGCATAGTTCCTTTCCGGTGTCAAGCTCCTTAAAAAATGAAACTAGGCTCGGTCGGAGCATAGTTCCTGATTTTGTGTCAAGCTCATTAAAAAATGAAACAAGGGTTATGAGGATAGTTCTTTTACTGTGTCAACCTCATTAAAAAACGAAGCACCTCCCTTTCCAAGTCGAGTCTTTTGATTAAGATCTCGTAAAATACAAGTCGAGTCTTTCATCGATCTCGAGAGTGAACCTTCATTCCATCCACTTTGTTGAATGCAATGAAGCTTGGGGGGCATGTACCTCGATTTGCGTTATTATGCTGGGGGGCATGAAAACTTATAACAAGCATAGTTTTTCGTTTCAAGATTGTGTAAACATGAAACCGAATCCAAGCAGAGTTCTCCATGGTTCAAGCTTGTGTAAAAATGAACCCATACCCGATTTACATCTCGTGATTGCCATTTTTATCCGCTGAATTCTGCTAGATGAGCCTTGGTTGTTTCATTCCATTGCTACCATCTCTTTGGCCGATCATATGCACTCACTTGGTTGTTTATCCTTTCCTGAGGAACTGCAGCGATGAGTGGTTTTATTAGCCAGCCTCTTGACCATTACATGTTTGAGCAGTTCCACCATTGCTGGAACCAGGTGCTACCTGTTATACCACTCGTTCCTCTAGGACGAGTCACCTTTAAGCTCTTTTCTGACTCGTAAAATGTGAAAAGATTGCCGAGTATTTTTCCCTTTTTTGACTCGTTAAAGAGAGTAAAAATGGAGGTCTGCTTTCAGCTCTTTTTTGACCGTTTAAAGATGAAAAGATAGTCGAGCTTCCTTTCGGCTCGTTAACAGGAACGAGAGGCGGTCGCTTTTAAAGCTCTTTTTTCGACCGTTTAACTTAAAAATATTGCCGGGTGTTTGTCGTTTCGCACTCGTTATTGGCTCCAAAATGACGTACTTCTGACCGCTTTTTTACTTTTTCGGGTCGAAGTCACTATTCACGAAAAGTACTCCTCGATCATACTGGTCGGGCGGTTCTTTCGAGCATTGTTTTATACTTTTTCGGGCTCGAGAGACACAACTTTACGAAAAAGGACGCACCTGGAGTTTTCTTTTCCGCTGTCTTTTCAGACTCTCTAAACAGGAAAAGACGCTGAGTTCTTCCTTTGTCAGACTCGTTAAAACTTAATGACATCGGACACCATCAAAATGACGCTTTCCAAGCATATGCTATCCCCGTCAAGCTTGTCATCCAAAAATAATCGGGGTACCTGCCAGAAATGGTGGGGAAAATGAAACTGTAATAATGGTCGTGTCAGCAGTATGTCGCTCTTGAACATGGAACTCGTCTGCATTCGTGTCTGGGTGGGGATTTCTCATCTTGTTTTACACTAGCCCCCGTGGGTTTGGGTTATCCTATTTGACCTCTCATATGCTCATTGCCTTGTCACCATGACCTCTGCTCATTTGATGTCAGATACTACCAAATCCGCTGTCATGCCGCCGATATGTTCAAGAGAAGTTGGCATCTGCAAGCTTACCACCTCCCTCTGATGTCTCACACAAAACTTTTTATCCTTCTATGTCTCGTGTCGATGATGTGGGAAATATTATGTCCCACCTTCGATCAAAGTTACTTCCTGTCGACTTCAGCTCATTATCCAGGAAAGTGACCTAGAGACTCCCTTCAGGTGCCTTAGAGCCTGCATGCCTCAATGGTAGGTTCTTCATGTTCGACGTGAGGTTTTTATCATTGGCCTCCGAGCGGATGATTCTGTGGGTGTTCGACACCAGCTCATTGATTCACATGCCGCGGATTGTACCTATCAGTACCTTGAGGACCATTGTCATTATTGGTGGTACCTCTCGCGTCTGTTAACAGTTTTCATTATTGGCTAGTAATCAGACGATGTTCATGCATGTTCGACTTCAGCTCATGTATTCACATGCTTGGACTTGTACTTTGTTCGGGTTGGGATGGAGCGCAAGACCCTGGTTTTTGTCTATTACGAACCAGGCTGCGATTTTGTGGATTGTTATTACATGACTCATTGATGGATGGCTGTGCCCATACCTGAGTCTTTGGGATGGTTGCGACCATACCTTCTTATCATCATGGTCTCTTCAGTTGGGTGGCTGCGTCCATACCACAAACCTTCTTTGTATGTCTTTTGGATGGCTACGCCCATGCCTAGACTACGTGTAATCGAGATATCAGTTGTACATACGTGCCGGTTCTTCCTGGTGGTGTTCCAGTTCAGCAGTTTTGTAAATCATTTCACCCCTCCCACTCTCTCGGGCTTCATGCTTTAGGGGGCATCTGTTACACAGTAATTTGTCACTGCCTCCCTGTCAATCTCCCTACTGTGTCATGAATTCAAAATAATCATGCTCATGCTCTCTAAACTGGCCAAATGACCCACTTTGCCAAAGTTTATTTCATCAGCGCGACTGTTATTAAAATAACCGCGCTGACTGGCGGCTGATAGTGCAACTGATGCGCTGCCAGCGCGGAAGCACACGGGTTTTCCGCGCTGGTCGAATTTCATGAGCCAGCGCATCCTATGTTTGTATTAAGTCGCACTGACACAGCCTGCTCCGTTATTAAGATGCGACGTCAGCGCTCCAGTCCAGTTATGCACACGCGCTGATCCTGTTTGGGTGAGTTTGTTCTAACAGCCAGCCTTCCAGATGACTCCAGACCTGGTTGTTGGCCTTGTGAATGTCGCCCTACCTTCTATGGCATGTCTGTTCGTCATTTGAGCCACCTTACTTGGAGATAAGCTCATCCTCCCACCATTCATGGAGACTCCTTCTCCTATTTAAGCCTCTACCATGGCCATGAGCAGCTAGTTTTCGAGTTTGGATAGTTTGGATAGTGTGGAATTCATAGTGCTTAGAGTGTTGCTTCTAGTAGGTAGTTGGTGTGACAAGTGTGGATTTGCTAGAGGAAGCTTAAGGAAGGTTGTGAGTATTGCTTGTGTGAGAGAGAGCTTTTGTTTTGGGAGATCTATCTCCAAGGGTGAATGCTTGAGAGACTTGTTGGCTGGACCCTCTAGAGAAGGACTCAGCGTCAGAACTTTGGTTGTACCTTTCTCTGTTATTGATTAATAATAGATGACTACTGTTATGGTTCCATTCTCATTTGTCTTTGTAATGGTTAATGTGAATTGCATCCTTTCTGACTGATGTATAATTGCATTTATTAGATTTCACGTTTGGATTTGTGTTTCTCTTCGTGTGTGCAGGTATCTATCTACGGGGATCGTGGAAGATCGTGACCGGCCAAAGCGAAGGAGCGAGAACGACATCTCTTCATCAAACAATAGCGTTGGAATCCAAGTAGGTGTTCATTGCCTATATTTTATTTGCAATTAGGAACTTGCACAGTAGCATTGATTGATTGTTGCTAGACCCATTCTGGGCTAGTAGGGATCGCCTCTATCCGTAGAGGGGATTTACCTCTCCAACAGTGCCCTTTTGGTGTTCATCTTGCATTGCGCCCTCTTGGATGCCCTGTACAATAGATGTACATGTATATATTATAAATTTTAAATTGCATGTATGAAAATGCATAAACTCACAATATTAAAAAAATCATTACATGACTTTTTCAAATTGTTTAGATGATCCTATCCCCATTGTCGACTCCATCGCTAAAGTCTCTGGACCATGGAAATCTCCCCAAACCTAAAATTCCAAAATTTTAAAATTATAAGATAAATCTATAAATCATTTTTTAATGAAACTTGCACTTCAAATTATAACAAAACATAAGTGAAATATTCAATACTTATGGCACATCTCCTAAAAGGGAGGAAGAGGGTGGTGCTATGTCCAAAAGATTGGTCGGAATTAGAATCTCTTAACATTTAACTATATATACATTTAATTACTTATTTTAAAAATATGTCAGGTCATAATATACCGATATAATAAAAGTAGAATAATAATTGTATCAACCTGAACTCTTTAAAAAATCTAACATCTCTCAAAGTATCTTCATTGGAACCTATTAGCTCTGCTACATATTGTTGTTATTCAAGGAGCCAAAGTAAGGTCCGTCCTCGGTTTTTCTCAGAAGAGGCCTGTACCTGTTATGCTCACCCTTCCCTTCACCTCACTCATCCCTGTCTTTCACCTCCATTTCCCGGGTCTCTTGTTAAAAATCACGTAAAGGAACTTTTTCTCTTAAGCCCGAGCGCTAAGTTTAAACCTCATAACACCTCCCCCACACGACCCCATGCCTCCGTTACCCATTGTTGCCTTTTGATCACAGCCGTTGATTGCCACACTTTGATCTAACGGTCCCTGCCGCATCAATGAACAACCGACCTGTTTATTTCTTCCACCGTCCGATCATCCCCACCGCGATCGGATGACATTCACTCCTCCCGCATCCGCAAACCAATGGCGTGATAACTCGCGATGAAAAGCGGTTTCGCCCGTACCCCGCTGCCACGCGTCACAGGTTGAATGGAATCGCGCACCCCTGTACCTTTACCGCCCGACAGTCCATGACATTGCAATCAATACCACTCGTTGCCAAAACCGCGTTCCCTGGCCGTTAAACCCGACGCATCTCCTCTGCCCAATGACCGTTGGATCTGCCCACCCAAGATCCAACGGCTCACGAACGTCTTGCCCCGTTTCCTCCTTATACCTTTCGCCAAGCCATACCCGCCATCCATCTGCTCAATCCAACAGCTAACCTCGTTCCTCTAACCAGTTCATCCACCTGCCACGCAGTATGCAACCTTTGATTGTTCTGTGCTCCCGAAGGACGAAGATAACCAGTCTCCAGTACTGATTGCAGTAGTTCCTCAACAACCATATTCAAGAAACAGTATGGCCGAGGAGGAAAAGGATGGAGCCCGTGAAGGTGAATGCATTTAACAGTCATGGAATTCTGTCCTATATGACACTCCACCTGCCCGAGAAGGACAGCAGAGCACCTGAGAAAATCGGATTTGTCCACTGAAACAGGCAAATTGCACCAGAGACTCCATCAGACAATTAAAGTGGTTGGTGGTCAATTATGGCCCCTCCATACTTAGAGTGGCGGAGTGCCTTTGTAATGAAACTCTATAAATACCCAGAAACAAGATGTAATCAGGGTTGATGGTTGTTGTTTTGATGTAAGGTTCAACTTCTGGAGACTGTAACTTCTTTGATACTTGTAGTGTCTCGTCTTCATTTTCAGCTAATACAACCTTCTTTTGTTGTTAATTGCTCACTTCCCATTTCTATTCTATTCTAGGTTATGCTTTATATGCAGTTTTCCTGAACTCTTGATGTTTAGCATTAGAGGAGCTGTCATCCAAGCTCTGTTTTTAAATCTTGCATGCATCAGTGAATGCATTAATCAGGTTTCTTTTCACTTAGTGACAGAGAGTTTTCATCCTGTCTATACAATAGGGAATTAGATTTGCAGACCTCTTTACTGGTTGCAGCCAGCCATCACAGGGTCCTGTGCATCTACTGGTGTGCTCAATATTCTCCATATTCACCCAATCCTTAAACTGTGAGTAATTGGTGGTCTAAAGCCTTGTAGTCTGGGGGTGTTCACGCATGTCTGGAGTCAAGCAAAGTAGAAGTGGTTATCTGGCTTTAACAAGCATCATTCCTTCCATTCATCCATTTCTAACATCTCCGAGCTACAACCTAGGAGAGTTTCTTGGGGTGATAATATTAATTGGCGCCGTTGCCGCGGAGAGGAGATTGAAGCTCATCTTCCCTGGGAGAATGACATAGTTCCATGCTTTGATGATAGACAAGGTCTGGACACATTTCTGGTTGTAATCATCTATCTAGTGACTCTACTGGAGGACCAACCTTTGGCGACTCCACATTATAGTTCTTACTCAGATTGTGAGGCATACCTGGAGAAATCCTCAGAAATCACCGGCTGACCTAGTGCCTGACCCTGAGAAGATTGATAAGCGAGGGAAAACATCACAGAAAGGAGAATCAGGATTAGGTAAGCCTAAGAAAACTTATGCATCTCTAAAAGAGAAGGTTATAGCTGAGGATATACAATTTGAAAATTTGGAGCCTATCATTGTTAGTAAAGAAATACCTTCAAAGATTCATAAAGCTTATTGTTCAGTCAGTTCCCCTTTGGATCTTAGTCCAAAGAAAGTCTCCCATACAGTCCATCATATTCCTTTGTGTCTGTCATCTATTTCATTACTTCCTACCATTCAATCTGCCAGTATCCTCCCACCTATCCTAGTCATAGCAGGCCAGCAAGCTCCCACAAAGATGGAAAGAATCATAGTTGCTAGGTATGGACCCATGGTATTGCCCGTTGCTTTGAATGCCATGCCTGTAGGAGAATATCATAAATATATGCCCAAATTCACTGGTACAGAGGGAGTAACAGATGAAGAACACCTCGAATATTTTTATAGTTATGCTGATAACTTAGATATCGGTGAAGATGATGTGTGGATGAGAGTATTTGTCCAGAGCCTTGATGGAGAGGCTAGAAAGTGGTTCAGAGAATTTCCCCATAGGTCCATATCAGAAATCGAAGCATTAGATGATGCATTCCTGAAGCAATGGGGAGATAGGAAAGATGTACTCTACTACCATACGAAGTTTGGAAACCTGAAGAGGGAGAATGGGGAATCATTGCCTGATTTTAATAAAAGATTCAATCATATGTATAGTAAGAGACCAGCTGAAGTAAAGCCTACCCCCACGTCTGCCAAAGTCACTTATGCCAAGGCTTTTGACTCAGACTTCTGCCTGCTTTTGAGAGAAAGAAGGTGTGCCACTCTAGCAGAGAGGTGAGGCTTCTTCTTCCTTTGCTTCATCTTCAGAACCCAAATTAGATAAGATGACTAAGATGATAGGGTCATTGGCTGCTGAGATATCTAAGCTGAAAGTCGAGCAGAGTTCTGGAAAGACAAAGCTTCCAAACACATTTTCTCCAAGAAATCCAAATCCATTCAGAAGAGAAAATGAACAATTGCAAATCATTCAAAGGGGTAAAGAAGCAAATGAAGAACAAAGAGTTAAGGCTCCTTTCCAAAATGTAGTCATGGAGGATGAGGAGTTTGAAGAAGAGGATGAAATTCATTGCATGGAAGATAAAGGTAGTGCTACCTTATTGACATTGGCTACCTACAAAGAATCATTATTACAAGACCAAACCAGTCAAGAATGGGACAGAGAGGCTGTTTTGCAGACTGGTGAACATAAAAGATATAATCTGAGGTCAAAAGCAAACAATGTCAAGGAGAATCTTGCCCAAAGAGTTGTGGTCCAAACAAAGCAATAGAATATCAAATAGAAGAAGCCAATAGCTGAACCAGTCATCCTCAAAGCACCAGCACAAGATGTAAGAGGTCCTGATAAGCCCCCTTCCCCTTTCAGTTTTGAGTCAGAAGTCCAGAAGTTAAAAATATCTATACCTCTAATAGAACTAGTGAAGAGTGAAGTTTTTAGAAAGCCTATCCTTGATGCCCTTGAGCTACAAGCCTCACAAAACCCCACTGACTATGTCAATTTGCAAGATGATAAGCCTGCAGTTGTGCTTAGCCCCATGATCGAACTTGCTGATGATAATTCTCCATCATTTTATGTCTCCTTGACCATTCATGACAAAACCCTCCATAACTGCCTGCTAGACATAGGGGCCAGCGACAATTTGATGCCCAAAGATGTCATGGAAGAGTTAGGCATTGATATCACTAGACCATATCATGACTTATTCTCATTTGATTCAAGAAAGGTGTAATGTCTGCGATTGATCAAAGATTTAGCCATTACCCTAACTCAGTTGCCCATGAAGAGTATGATGATGGATATTGTGGTAGCAAATGTCCCTCCCAAGTTTGGTATGCTATTGTCCAGGGGATGGATTAAGAGATTAGGTGGGACACTACAAAATGATTTATCTCATGCCACTGTCCTAGTCTTTGGAGGGGAAAGCAGGAGATTGTATAGAGAAGCACAGCTGGCCTACATCATCAGTGATGAGAGGAATCCTTATAATCATCCCATCTATGTCGTGGACACTAACTTTGGAGCTTGTATTCTCCAAATTGAAGAATCCCAGAAGGCCTCCATGCAGATCAGGAAACCAGTCAATCAGGCCGAGGGAGAGCAAGGAAGTCAAGTTTGGGAGATGTTCTTTGACGGAGCATGTTCTAGGGAGACTGCAGGAGCAAGGGTGGTGTTGATATCTCTGGAACGAGAGAGCACACGTCTATATTTTAAGCTGGCCTTTCAAGTCACCAAAAATATAACAGAATATGAAACTGTGATATTAGGCCTTAATGTAGCTAAAGACAAAGGAATTAGAAACATAAAGGTGTTTGGAGATGTTGATCTTATAATATAGAAAGTGAATAAAAGATTTCAAGCAAAGCACCCAAGGCTGAAAGCATACAGAGATGAGGTATGGAGACTTAAAGATTATTTTGATAATTTTTGTATCTCTTATACCCCTAGAGTAAAAAATCAGCTTGCCGATTCTCTTGCTATGTCTGCTAGCATGTTTATCCCTCTTATGCCTCCCAGACTAGTTTATGAAGTTCAAATGAAATACATACCATCCTTACCTGTTAATGTCCAGCATTAGAAAGTCTTTAAAGATGATGATGAAGTGAATAAGTTCCTACAAGTCATTCATGAATTTCCTGAAATGAAAATTGACCAAGAAAATGAAGCCTTGGAAGAAAATCCCCAACCTCGGTTTAGAAACAGAATTGGTAAAGACAACATTGTCCAACTGTCCAGCAATCATATACCTAAGGGTCTGGTTCCATTAAAAAAGTTGTTTGACCAAAATGATGTGCCTTATAAGGCTACCCAAAAAGAAGACCAATCTACAGTCTGTAAGCATAATATAGGGGGTCTAGGACAACCAAGATATATAAATTTTTCCACCCATTTGTCTATTGCCCAGAGTGCTGAATACTGCAATTTAATAAAGCAATTTTCTTATGTCTTTTCCTGGGGATATAATGACATGAAAACATATGACAAAATTATCATCTAGCATAAAATTCCTTTAGAGAAAGACACCATCCCTTTTAAGCAGAAGCCGAGACCAATAAATCCTTTGCTCCTCCCTCTGATTGAAAAAGAAATAAAGACGTTACTGGCTGCCAAAATCGTAGTTCCTATCAGATATTCCAAATGGGTAGCCAACTTAGTAGTGGTAAGGAAGAAGAGTGGAGAAATCAGGGTTTCCATTGATTTTAGAAACTTGAACAAATGCTCTAAAAAAGACAACTATCCTCTACCCAAGATGGAGCATTTGCTGTAGAAGGTCTCAGGGGCCAAAGTGATGTCTTTCCTGGAAGGATTTTCAGGGTATAATCAGGTTGTTGTACATCCATATGACCAAGAGAAGACTGTTTTCACCACTCCTTGGGGCACTTTTATGTATTCCAAGATGCCTTTTGGACTGATGAATGTTGGAGCCACCTTTCAGAAAGCTATGGATATAGCATTTGTGGGAGAGAAGGATAAGTTTGTCCTGGTCTACCTTGATGATATAAGTGTACTCCAGCAGCCATCATGACCATTTGCAGCATTTGAAGAAAGTGTTCCTAAAGTACAAAAGGTTTGGAATTTCAGTCAATCCTAAAAATTCACAGTTTGCTTTAGAATAAGGCAAGTTGTTAGGACATTTTGTTTCTGTTGTGGGTGTCCGAATTGACCCAGAAAGAGTAAGATCAATACAGACCTTGTCTGTCCCAAGATCAAAGAAGGATATCCAATCCTTTCTGGGCAAGATAAATTTTGTAAGGAGGTTCATCCCAAATTTTGCAGAACTTGTAAAACACATTACCTCCATGTTGAGAAAGGGGTCGAAGATCAAATGGACTGATCCAGCAAGAAGATCCTTTGAGTCCATTAAGAGAGCTATTATGGAAGCTCCCACTTTAAGAAGTCCATATTACAGCAAGGAGTTCCATATATTTTCATTTTCCTCTGATGACACCCTTGCAGTAGTTCTATTGCAAGCAGATGAAGAAGGCTCAGAGCATCCAGTGGGTTTTTTCAGTAAAACATTAACGAATGTCGAGTTAAGGTACGCTACCATTGAGAAACAGGCATATGCTCTTATCAAATCTTTGAAAGTTTTCAGGATTTACATTCTGCACTCCAAGATAATTGCATATGTACCCTCTGCTTCAATAAAAGATGTTCTAACGCAACCTAATGCTGATGGAAGAAGGGATAGATGGATTGCAAAGCTTATTGAATTTAACATAGAACTGAAGCCCACTAAACTGGTCAGAGGTCAGGGCATTGCCAGACTGATGGCCGAAGAAAATTACAGAATGCTGGACATAAATCTCATGAGCACGATTTCAGAGAATGGTCAGATAGAAGAAGAAGCAGCTGAACGAGGGAAAAATTAGTCATTGGCAGAAAATCTAACTTCTTATGATTGGTACTATGCAATAGCTCAATCTTTGCTGAAGCTAGAAATTCCTCCAGGCCTTAGTTCAAGCCAGGCCAGAACTATTAAGCTCAGGGCAGCTAGATATTGCATTCATAAAAATCTGCCCTACTGGAGGGACCCCTCTGGAATCCTACTAAGGTGTCTAGACAAAGAACAATCCATTGAAGTCATGTAGTAATTTCATTCTAGCCTGTGTGGAGGGCATCATTATTGGAAAACTACAACCCATAAGATTCTCAGAGCTGGGTACTATTGGCCCACCTTGTTTTATAATGTCTTTTCATTTGTTAGATCTTGTGACAGATGCCAAAGATTTGAAGGAAAGCAACAATTAAAGTCCCTGCCCTTGAAACCTATACATGCTAGTGGCCCTTTTCAGCAGTGGGGCTTGGATTTCATTGGAGAAATCAATCCACATTCCAGTGGCCAGCACATATGGATATTAGTAGCCACATATTACTTCACTAAATGGATTGAAGCAATTCCTACCAAAAAGGTCGATCATAAGGTGGTCATGAGGTTCTTGACAGAGAACATCTTCACCAGATTTGGTTGTCCACATAAATTAATCACAGATAATGCAGCAACTTTCAGGGAAAAATAATTGGTGGAAATGTGTGACTCAATGGGCATTAAGCTAGTTCATTCCACCTCATATTACCCTCAAGGCAATGGTCTAGCAGAATCTTCCAACAAGAACCTGATAAGGATAATGAAGAAGTTGTTGGAAGACAACAAGAAAAATTGGGATTCTAAGCTCAAATATGCACTGTGGGCTAACAGAGTGACCACCAAGAAATCTACAGGGAATTCTCCATTCAAGATGGTATATGGCACCGAGGTTGTATTCCCGATTCAGTTAACCCTCCCTATGGCAAAATTCTTGCAAGTAGAGCAAGATGAGGAAGAAGATATGGAAAAAAGGATCACTGATTTAGCAGAGGTACATCAAATTAGAGAATAGTTGGTTGAAATATCTATGGCACATCAGGAGAAGATCAAGGAAGTTTTTGACAGAAGAGCCAAAACATATAACTTTCAGGTTGGGGACCTAGTTCTTAAGTTGGATGTGCTAAAAGAGAGGAAAGGCAACCATGGGAAGTTTGATGCCTTATGGACAGGACCTTTTATCATTTCTCAGATCCAAGGGAACAATACCTTCATACTACAAAGTATGGGAGGAGAAATAGTTTTTGATGGCCTAGTTAATGGGCGGTTTTTGAAAATTTATGTTGCTTAAGGTCTTCTGGCCTTAAGGTTGTAAATATGTTGTTTTATCAGTTTTAGTGTAAGCTCAGTTAGACTCCATGCCCAATGGAACACTAGGAAATTTTGCTAATTGGTTTTCACAAGAAAGGCATTGATCTGCAAGTTCTTGAGACCTCACAGGGAGGATCTCATCCCCAGAAGGAGCCAGTGTTAGCTCTGCTACATGTTGCCGTTATTCAAGGAGCCGAAGTAAGGTCAGTCCTCGGTTTTGCTTAGAAGAGGCCTGTACCAGTTATGCTCACCCTTCCCTTCACCTCACTCATCCTCGTCTTTCACCTCCATTTCCCGGGTCTCTTGTTAAAAATCACATAAAGGAACTTTTTCTCTTAAGCTCGAGCGCTAAGTTTAAACCTCATAACACCTCCCCCACATGACCCCGTGCCTCCGTTACCCATCGCTACCTTTTGATCGCAGTCATTGATTGCCACACCCCGATCTAATGGTCCCGCCGCATTCAATGAACAACCCGCCCATTTATTTCTTCCACCGTCCGATCATCCTCGCTGCGATCGAACGGCATTCGCTCCTCTCGCATCCACAAAACAACGGCGCAATAACTTGCAATGAAAAGCGGTTTCGCCTGTACCGTGCCGCCACGCGTCATAGGTTGAATGGAATCACGCACCGCTGTACCTTTACCGCCCGATAGTCCATGACGGTACGATCAATACCACTCGCTGCTGAAACCGCTTTCCCCGACTTTTAACCCTGGTGCATTTCCTCCACCCGATGACCGTTGGATCTGCCCACCCAAGATCTAATGACTCACGAACATCTTGCCCCATTTCCTCCTGATACCTTCCGCCAAACCATACCCGTCATCCATCTGCTCAATCCAATGGCCAACCTTGTTCCTCCGGCCAGTTCGTCCATCTGCATGCAGTACGCGACCTTTGATTGTTCTGTGCTCCCGAAGGACAAAGATAACCAGTCTCTGGTACTGATTGCAGTAGTTCCTCAACAACCACATTCAAGAAACAGTATGGCTGAGGAGGAAAGGGATGGAGCTCGAGTAGGTGAATGCATTTAACAGTCATGGAATTCTGTCCTATATGACACTCCACCTGCCCGAGAAGGATAGCAGAGCGCTTGAGAAGATCGGATTTGTCCACTGAAACAGGAAAATTGCACCAGAGACTCCATCAGATAGTTAAAGCGGTTGGTGGTCAATTATGGCCCCTCCATACTTAGAGTGGCCGAGTTCCTTTGTAATGAAACTCTATAAATACCCAGAAACAAGATGTAATCAGGGTTGATGGTTGTTGTTTTGATGTAAGGTTCAACTTCTGGAGACTGTAACTACTTTGATACTTCTAGTGTCTCGTCTTCATTTTCAGCTAATACAAGCTTCTTTTGCTATTAATTGCTCACTTTCCATTTCTATTATGTTCTAGGCTGTGCTTGATATGCAGTTTTCCTAAACTCTTGATGTTTAGCATTAGAGGAGTTGTCATCCTACCTTTGTGTTTAAATTTTGCATGTATCAGTGAATGCGCTAATCAGGTTTCTTTTCACTTAGTGATAGAGAGCTGTCATCCTGTCTGTACACTAGGGAATTAGATTTGCAGACCTCTTTACTGGTTGTAGCTGGTCATCACAGGGTCCTGTGCATCCATTGGTGTGGTCAGTATTCTCCATATTCACCCAATCCTTAAACTATGAGTAATTGGTGGTCTAAAGCCTTGTAGTCTGGGGGTGTTCACACATGTCTCGAGTCAAGCAAAGTAGAAGTGGTTATCTGGCTTGAGCAAGCATCATTCCTTCCATTCATCCATTTCCAACATTTAGTTGAGTTTGTAATGTTCCTGAGCATCTCTAAGCTACAACCTAGGAGAGTTTCTTGGGGTGATAACAGAACCTGAACCTGGGACCGTGACATTATCAAAATTTTCCTTCAAAAAACGAGTTAACTTCAAATGGTGAACATATGATATGTTTTCGTTAGATTATATCTAAAAAATTAACAAAATGTATTTGAATCAACATTAACACATACATTGCAAATTACATTAAAATATCAACCCTGAACATTGACACATATTGATCCCACACCCTCTTATTCATGAACCATTAGGTCTTTCCAACCATTATGACAAGCCTTTGAATATGCTTTAAGTTCTTCAGTATTCATACTAACTATCTCCTCATCTGTTTTATATACAAAACTTTCACGTGCATTAGCTTGCACTCTTTGCCGTTTTAAACGAATATCAATTCCGGTAAATGCACTTTGTATGTTATCTATAGTGGCATACCTTCCTTCTCGACTAATTTGAGAAGTGGCATCCATCTCTGACTGCAAAGTTACCAGATGAGAAGGTTGGTGTACCAAAGGTGGTTGAGGGTGAGGCAATTTAGCATCACTTAATGCACCATTACGATTATATAACTGACCTTTCCCAGTACCATAATATTCAGATGGAAGGTCATTGTAATCGGGTTTCATACCCAAAAACAATTCTACATAAAATAATTTTTCAAAATAAACTGGAACCTCATCATTCCATGATAGCTTTCCATACGTTGCAAGGAACCTATCATACAGATGGCAAGCAATATCAGGGTAATTGAAATATTGCACCTTCAACATTTTTCTTTTCGGCCCTTCTTTGAAATTAAACATATATTTTTCATCTTCTTTTGTAACCATTTTATTAACGTCGTCCCATTTATCACGACCCATCACTACTTCCTCTCAATGCCTCATCATATTTATAAATGAATCCGTGGTTGGCCAAAGCTTCTTGTAAACTTCAAGAAATGAACTTAGAGAGTATAACTATTTCTAAGCTTTCTCTACTCTCTGTAGGGAGCTCCAAACTCCCAAGATATTTCCTCCATTTAGAATATTGAGTTTTGCACTTTTGTAATATTAATTGTAAGAGGTTTGTCTCCCAAGGAAGCTCATTCAAGATATCATATGGATAAAAAGTAGTTGGTGTCTAGCCTTCTTCTTGAACCATTTGACTTCACTTATGTCTACTTGGACCAACATTTTCACCCTCTGGATCAATATATATAAAATTTCATAAATATAAAAACATATGAACAAATGTATTCATACATGTATGCAATATAGACATGTATAATTTACCAAAATGATGTTGACCACCCGGAGAATGTTGACCACCCTGAGATTTATGACCACCCTAAGATTGATGACCACTCAGAGAATGTTGACCACCCTGAGATTGGTGACCACTCGGACAACGTTGACCACCCTAAGATTGATGACCAATCAGACAATGTTGACCACCATCATGTGAAAACATTGTGAGTGAATCATCCAAAAAAATAGAAAATCAATTTTCAATATTTATATGTACATAGATATGATTCCACTTCTTTATCATTTAAGAAAATGTACACACACACAGACACAGATGGACCTCCCCCGATTCATTTGATATTCTCTTTGATCAACGACCTTGACCCCTCACTCTAGTAGATGCATGAGACTCTATTGATGTTCACCTCGAAGAATCATGTGGAAAATTAACATCAATGATATGGATAATTTGAGATATATAAGCATGCATGATATTTAAAAAGTTACCTTGTGGATCTACAACCTTTTTTTTAATTATATTTGAAAAGATTATGAATTCAAAAAATTGTTGTAACTCTTCAAGTTACAACATGCATTTAAAAATATTGAAATTTATATTTAAAAGGATTAAAAATTCAAAAAATTGAGATAACCCTTGAAGTTACCTCATGAATTTAATTTATTTAACCCTTGAAATTACATCATGCATTTTAAGATCTTAAATTGATATTTAAAAACATTGAAACGCTAAAAACACAAGTGTTGAAGCATGCACATTTTGAAAATTAAACACAAAATTTTCTAAAACATGCCAATTTCATCAAGTTGTGCTTACAAAGTGGGCACACACTTGGTATAGAATTGAAAAAAAATGTGGTCATTAAAAATGACACATTGATAACTAAAAACACACACATATTTAAGATATCTTACAATGTTCATCAATAAATATTGATGGAGAACTTCTTAACAATAATTCATCTTTCACACACAAATCTTGAATTGACATTGCCCTATACAATAGATCACTAGACATCCTATTAACATTTTCACACTGTCTTATGCTAAATGATTGAAATTAACTGACAAAATGTTTTGCTTCTCCATGTATTTGTTTTAACCTCTAGTTTTTAACTTGGTACACACCTTTCATCTGGCTACACACAAGTTCAGAATTGGTGAAGACTACGATTCCATTAGATCCATAATCCCTAGCTTTTCCTAAGCCTTTTATCAATGCAATATAATATGGTTCATTGTTTGTTCTTCTTTCAGGTACATTCCTTTTCCTAGAGGAACTTGTTCGTCACAATATTGCATAATGCATAGGCAACCACTTCTTGTTCGTCACAATATTGTTCGTCACATTATTGTTTAGACATATTTGTTGGAAGGCTAGGTAGCAAGAAAGGTTGTTTCTACTTGGTTGGATGGTTAGAGAATTACAAGAAGAAGACAACTAAAGATCTCTAATTCAACTCAACTACAAATATCTAATTCATTCAACTTAGATTCAACTCAACTGGAGATTGAAAGTATTTACTAATTATTATTATGTTCATTCCACATATACAAATATTTCTAATTCAACTTAGCTTCAAATCATCCAAATTTGAAAGTATTTCTTAATTTATTTATATTTTCGTTCTTGGAAATTTAACGCTTATTCATGCCTTGTTATAAAATTTGTTTATTAAAGCTATAATACATTTTTGTTTATATGCCATATATGGGTCTATTTATATGCTTCTTTAAAAACTATAGTTAAAGAAGATGAAAAAAATAAAATGAAAAATGATAGACCCAGTTTTATTCTAGTAAATTTAATATATTTACATTGCCTTCTTAAAATTAAAACACTAACATTGAAATTAAAACACCAAAAATACATGACAAAGGAATGTCAACACTTTAATTAGCTTCAATTTCATGCACCCAACACTAGTTGTATACGTTGTTTCCATAATCAGTTACATGTACTCATCACACTTCTACATAATATTGAACATTACCTATATAGCAATGAACAGGGGTTTCAAGTTTCCCTAATCACTTAGATCAGATTAAGCTTACATTATGTTAGAGCTTTATCTTCAGCACGACAAAAGAACAAGGCTTGTTTCTTACTGTTATATGGAGAATGAAAACATTATCCTCTTGCATATATTCTCTATTGATGTATTTTGGGTCAGAGTCATGAGAAGTGGAGATGTTATAATCATAAGACCCAGCCTAACAATGAATGATGTTCCTATGATGCTGGAAAAAGGATGGGTGCATACCATGAAGCCCTTCAAAGGCAATGCAAATGGTTACAGGTAAATTTGATTGTTGTCTAGATTTGTATTATAAGTTCAATCCTTATAAGTTTGAACGACATATTGATATTTATTATCTATTTTTTGTAAATAGAGATTTCCCTCTCCAGGAGAACTCAAAATAAGTGCAGATTCAATTTTCCCAGATCCGAACGAAGGACTGAGCCAACTACTGAAGCCTTTTCACTAAATGGAAAAGGAAAAAGATGGACATGGATTAGAATTTAAAATCCCAGTAGACACAAAGAGTGTATTACAAGCTTGTACATGAATGTCTTGTTCCTGTTATGACGATCTAAGCTTGTAACTCTAATCAAACATGACTTACTTAAAACTTACTAACCCATATATATTGTGTACATTAATCACCAGTGTTCCCATATTCAATACATGGGACATATATCATAACTAAGCTTATTACTTTGTGTAATATAAGTTATCCACCTAATCTAAGTAACAACGGTAATGGTTCTATGTTTCTTGTATGATTAAGCTTATTGGTTCTGTTATAACACTAGTTGTATACGTTGTTTCCATAATCATTTACATGTACTCATCACATTTCTACATAAGATTGAACATTACCTATATAGTAATGAACAAGGGGTTTCCAGTTTCCCTAATCACTTAGATCAGATTAAGCTTACATTATGTTAGATATTTATCTTCAGCATGATGAAAGAACAAGGCATGTTTCTTACTGTTATACAGAAAATGAAAAGGTTATCTGCTTCCATATATTCTTTGTTGATGTATTTTGGGTTAGAGTCATGAGAAGTGGATATGTTATAATCATAAGGCCCAGCCTAACAATGAATGATGTTCCTATGATGATGGAAAAAGGATGGGTGCATATGGTTCGCAGAGGAGAAGAATTTGAGATTGATTACGTTCGCAGTGCTTTTTTGGTGAACACCAAGAAGTTTGTTTGATATTGTTATTTTTTCAGTGGTATAAATGGGAGGAACAAGGGACGTCCATTATCATTAAAAAAAAAGGAAAAATAAAAGATTCCATTGCCATTAGAAAATTGGTATAAAAGAAAAGAAAAATAGGAGATATGAACAAAGCCAATGATGGCGGTCATAGAAGCAACCTCTACTGCTTAGCTTCATTTCCTACTGGATACAAGGAGCTTATTCTCTACTAAAAGAATTTACTAGCGACGACGACTTACTTGGTTCAGATGAGGAGCTTCCAGCGGTGAGGGTGGACGAGGATAAAAATCTTCCAGCGACGAGGGTGGATGTGGAGAGAAATATCCAGGCAATGACGGTGGACGAGGAGATAAATCTTCCAACGATGAGGGTGGATGAGTAGGCTGAGACATATTCCACACTACAAAAAAAACAAAAAACATCACACAAATATCATAGAAAATATTTCACTAAACTAAAAAATTCATAAAAAACAAAATGCGTCAATCATCTAGCTAGTTTAAGCGCTTGTCAATGGACCAGACAACAGCGCTCGACAACAGACCACACAACACAACAATGCTCAGCAAAAGACCACACAACACAACACAATAGTGCTCGTCATTCACACAACAGGAAAATCAACAAGGAGGAAAACTTTGCAACAACGTATGGCTGAGCATATATATAAACATTTTTTCGGTCGAATAAATAATTTGGCCGAGAAACCTAGTTCGGGCGAACTATTTTTTTTCCGACTTTTTCAACTCTAGCGAAAATTTCATTTAATGACCGACATTATTCTAAATGGCCAAAAGTTCAGCCAAATGTTTGTATAATAGTTCAGCAGAATAAATTTATGGAATACAGCTAAAAAAATAATTGTTCAGTTGAAAAAATGAGGTTGGGAATTTTTTGGAGGTGTTTCTGAAAAAAGGGTAACCCAACTTCACATTTTCACCCAGTTACAATATAGACTCTTATAGAGTCTCCTTCATCATAATCACGTGTATAGACCATTTTTCATTAAAAATGGGGGATAATGTGGGATCCTCACGAATTATGGAGGTGAAAAGAAGAAGGTCAACTTTTGAGTGTCATAACATTCATAAACAGACTCTAATTGATGTGGTTCTTATGTCATTGGAAAGGACATTGTGTGTAGAATAAAAAAATTGGTGCTCTACAGAGGAAAATTTTTACCAGCGAGAACATTTTTGATGCCTCGAAATGCTTCCAGAAGGTTTCAGACCCCATTTTACCAAACCAGGTCCCATTGGTAAAAATGTTCCAATGATTTGTTTCCTCCACTTATTTCCACTCTGAAATCATTGAGATGGATGAAAAATAATATAATGATCCAATATATATTACACCTCCCCATTTTTAGAGGATTTTGGTCCCAAAAAGATTCTATTGAATGAGGTGAGGAAATTTTTCCTCCACCGTCTCTCAAGTGTACCATTCAGTTTTTCCTGGATGTTGTCCTTTCAACCAAATTTTACAAAGGTCATGATGCCCTTATCTTATAGTTCTAGACCTATTTTGTGAAAATATAACTTTTGTAAACTCTTCCTAAGCATCTGGTGCCAAATCCTCCATGGAAGGTAGGACCTACTCCTCTTCTTGATCTGGCTTGGAAGGCTCATAGAGTTTCAGATTCTCTAGATTCACAGCTGAATAAATGCACATATATGGTGTTAAACTGAATTGATAGGATTTTTGTCCCACATTTTCTAGTATCTCAAAGGGACCATACCATTAAGCCTTGATTCTCTTATCAACCTCTTGTAGCCTCTCATTATTCAATTGTAGCCATACTCTCTCTCGCACCTTGAATAATTTATATGTTCTATGTTGATGATGCACAACCTTTAATCTTTCCCTTCCATTAGAAGAAATTTTAGTCTAAAAGTGACCTTCCTAGGGAAATTAATAAAATAATAGTTAAATAAATAAAATAAGAGTTATGAAGTTTGGAGGGAAAAGAAGAAAACTACTTTTTTAATTGTATTTTTGGGTTCTCTCCTTATAGCTTCACACAAATTTCAACTGTAGACACTCATTGGGTGTAGAACGAAATTACATATCCAACATGTTGGGTCCCTATAATACTAGTGATTACCCCATTACTATTGTAGTTATACCCCTTATTTATGTTGTTGTGCCCCCATTACCCCCATATTGTTATTAATGTGCCCATAGAATCCCTCTATTGTTATTTTTGTGGCTTTATATTATTATTGTTAGGTCGGCTGGATTATATTGTGACTCCATAGACTCCTATATATAGAAAGGAGGTTTTGTCATTTGTATCATCCAAGAATTGTTCATTTATGTAATGTAAAGGAGAATGCCTCCTCGAAGAGGCTGAATTCTAAGGCGTGGATCTCTATTTTCTATATTTTTGTGAGCTGGTTTCATAACATTTGGTATCAGAGCTTTCAGGTTCCTTACTAGATATTTGCATTTTCTTTCCTCGGGGCATCAGTTACCGATAATAATGCTTTAACATTTGGTATAGGAATGGAAGAATGACGAAGAAGTGTGGGCACTTATTCGAAAGCTACAACAAGATTCCAATACGTCTGATACATTGAGCTGGAAAAATGATTCGTTATGGTACAAAGATTGCTTATACCTCTGTAAGAATTCCCAGCTAAAACAAAAGATTCTTATGGAATTTCACACTTCTCCCTTAGGAGGGCACTCAGGATTTTTAAAAACTTACCACAGGGTTAAGAAGGAATTTTTTTGGGATGGCCTTAAATCAGATATTCAAAAGTTTGTGGCAGAATGTTTGGTTTGCCAACAAAATAAAGTTGAAACAATTAAGACACCGGGTCTATTACAACCTTTATCCATTCCAAGCTAACGTTGGGAGGAGGTATCGATGGATTTTATCACAGGTTTACCCAAGTCTGAGGGAAAGAGTGTCATCATGGTGGTAGTTGACAGACTTACCAAGTATGCACACTTTTGTGCATTATCACATCCATTTAAAGCCAATACAGTTTCTACTGCATTTATGGAAACAATTCAAAAGCTACATGGAAACCCAAAGATTATTGTAAGTGACAGAGATCCCATTTTCACTGGAAATTTTTGGACACAATTATTTTCTTGTCTTGGTACTCAGTTAGCTCATAGCTCATCTTATCATCCTCAATCTGATGGGCAAACTGAGATAGTAAACAAATGTTTAGAAGGACATCTTCGTTGCTTTGTATATGATAAACAGACACAATGGGTCAAATGGTTGCCTCTGGCTGAATGGTGCTATAACACTTCCTTTCATACAACAACAAAAATGATCCCATTTATGGCACTTTATGGGTATCAACCACCATCCATCACATCATATTTAAGAGAAAATTCTAAGGTTCAGGCAGTGGAACATCACATCGAACATCAACAACAAGTCCTCCAACTCTTAAAGGATAACCTCGTGTTGGCACAGAATAGAATGAAACAACAGGCAGATCAACATCGCAGTGAAAGAAGTTTTTATGTAGGTGACTGGGTATTCCTACGGCTACAACCATATAAGCAAATGTCCCTCAAGCAAGCTAAGAAGGATAATAAAATATCACCAAAATATTATGGTTCGTACAAGGTTTTGAAAAATATTGGTACTATGGCATACAAATTGGAGCTTCCTGCAGCTTCTCGATTGCACCCAGTTTTCCATGTTTCATGCTTAAAGAAGGTTATAGGCGACAAGCTCCCAGTTCAAACAATATTTCCAGAACTTGACGAGGAAGGAAAAATTATATTGGAACTGGAAGCAGTTATAGAAACAAGAACTCGACAGCTACGAAATCGATCAATTTCAGAGTACCTTATCAAGTGGAAGAACTTATCCGCTGAAGATTCCACATGGGAGGATGAGAATTTTATGCAGAAGTATCCAGAACTACTCAAGCGTTGAGGACAACACTTTTTTGAAGGAGAGGGGCATGTTGGGTCCCTATAATACTAGTGATTACCCCATTACTATTGTAGTTATACCCCTTATTTATATTGTTGTGTCCCCATTACCCCCATATTGTTATTAATGTGCCCATAGAATCCCTCTATTGTTATTTTTGTGGCTTTATATTATTATTGTTAGGTCAGTTGGATTATATTGTGACTCCATAGACTCCTATATATAGAAAGGAGGTTTTGTCATTTGTATCATCCAAGAATTGTTCATTTATGTAATCTAAAGGAGGTTGCCGCCTCGAAGAGGCTGAATTATAAGACGTGGATCTCTCTTTTCTATCTTTTTGTGAGCTGGTTTCATAACACAACAAGTACCCATTATGCACACTTTTGAGAAGATCCACATTAATAAAAATTGAAGATACATTAAAACAATGTGTTCAACACACTTTTTTAATGTATCTTCAATTTTTATCAATGTGGGTCTTCTCAAAAGTATGCATAGTGGATACTTGTTGGATGTGGCATTTCATTTTGCACCCAACGAGTGTCTACGCTTGAAATTTGAGTAAACTTATCAAAAGATAAGCCAAAAATACAATTAAAAAGGTAGTTTCTTTTCCCTCCAAAATATTTACATGTAACTCATTTTAAATTTAAATGATTTTGATTGTTTTACATATTATGACATGGAAATTACATGAAAATTTCATGGGAACTTTTAGGATGAAATTTCCTCTAATGGATTGCAGTCGTGTCTCTTACACCCCTATATGGACCTTTCTAACATTATCTATAATTTGTGTAGCCCTTAGGTCATCTTTTGTAAGATCTTCCCTCACTACTCCTTGCTTTCCATATGCAATGTTCAAAGGTGAAGGTGGAAAATATTCAAAAAAAGTTTTAAATGGGGAATTTTCAGTAAAAGTGTGGACTACTCTATTGTAAGAATGTTGTATAAATACAAAATTTTCATCCCAGGTGTTTGGATGCTTTTGGTTGTATCCCCTCGGAAGTTGCACCGAATTCCTAGTGACTAATTCTGTCTACCCATCTATCTGTGGATGGAATTTTGTAGATGTCTTCAATTTTATGTGCATCTTCTCCTGCATTGTAATCCAAAACGCATTGAGAAATCTTATGTCATTATATGAAATGACGCTCCTTTGTATCCTAAAATATTGCATCCATACTAGTCCAAAGAACAAGTTTGTTTATTCTTACCCATTAATGGTCTTTTTACGGGCATCAAAACACACATCACGTTGAACCTATCAACTACCACGAATAGGTAGTCAGGTCCCTTCCTAGTTATTGGTAAACCTCCCATAAATTCCATGGAAATTTTCTCTCACAAATGAGTGGGTACATGTAAGGGATGATATAGACCCCTTTCCTATTGCTAGGCTCGCTAGTACAACAAAGTATGCATCCCCTTATGAACCTTGCTACCTATTATTGAATCTTGGGCTAATACACATACAGCGCCAAGTTAACCATGGTCTTCCCTACACCAAAGTTCCATGCAACCTTGGAGGTGTGAACCTCTCCAATTATATGTTATCGATCAACTTAAAAAACACATAACTTATCTAGCCTATAGAGTAACCCATCTTGTAGATGGTAGTTAATGGTGTTTTCACCATTTTGTACATGACTCTGACTCTACAATTACTGAAGCACCTCCTTGAAGTCCTCATCCTCTAAATATGCCTATTTATATGCATCATGGGTGAATGGATCCATGTAAATAAGGGTCCCCAAAGTTATGATATTTGATGCGGGTGGCCTTGAGATCATGTTTGCCAACATTTTTGTGCTTCCCTTCTTGTACTTGATCACCAAATGAAACTATCATAGAAACCCCATCCATTTGTAATTCTTGGTCTGTTGTAGCTTACTCTAGCCTAGCAGGTATTGTAGCAGTTGGTGATCTATGTGGATTACTATCTCCTTTCCCATCAAAAAGTGCTTCCACTTCTTTATAGCGTACACCAGAGCATAGAGCTCTTTCTTGTAGGTAGGGTAATGAAAGAATTCCCCGTGAAATAATTTAGAATAGTAACATACAAGCTGTCCTTCTCGCATTAAGGCCACTCTCATAGCATACCCACTTACATCAATCTCCACTTAAAAGGGCTACTGAAATTTTGGTAATGCTATAATTATTTCTTGACTCATCTTCTTCTTTACCTCCTCAAAGGCCCTCTACTAACCCTATCCCCACTAGAAACTCTTTCCACTTGTTCTTATGGCATGGAGTGGCACTGCTATAACTTAAAATGAGGCTATAAACTTCCTTAAGTACTATTTTGCCCCAATGAAAGCCCTGACCTCAAAAACATTAGTAGGCACTGGCCATTCCTTGATGGCCTCCATCTTGGTAAGATCTATCTTCATATCCTTTCCACCTATCACATACCCCAGATACACCAAATACTACTTTGTAAGATCACACTTCCTGAGATTTTCTAGCAATTGGTGCTTCTTTAATGTCTCTATCACTATGTCAATTGTGAGATGTGTTCTACCTAGGTAGCACTGCATATTTGTATATCATCCAAATAAAAAATAAAAAATGAATCTATAAAAGGGCATAGTACATCATTCATTAATAACATAAAAGTAGTTGGTGCATTCCATAGGCCAAATGGCATGATTAACTACTCATACAAACCATTATTGGTTTTGAAGGTGGTCTTCCAGGTATCTACTTCTCTGACTCAAGCCTAGTGATATACATACTTTGTGTCCAACTTGGTGAAGTGTTTTCTTATTGTAACTGATGCAGTAGATCATCTATCCTAGGTAGGAGGCACCTATTTTTGAGTGTGATCATGTTGAATGCCCTATAATATATACACATCTACCAGGTCCCTTCCTTCTTTGGAACGATGATGATGGTTGATCCACATGGTGATGCACTCAATCTAATTACACCCTATTCTTTTAGTTGTTGCAATTATTTCTTCACCTCACTTGCTTCTATAGAGAATTCATATACAAACCAATTTTTGGAAATGGGGAGTGTGGCAATGACTGGATCTCGTGCTTCACTTTCCTCTTAGGTGGTAACCCTTTAGGCTCTCGGAAGATATCCATGTATCCATATATATTCTTCCTATTTCTTATTACAGAAAATCTTCTCATCTACATTCGAGTTGCCTTCATTTTGGTTTCTCGAATTAGTGGCCATGAGATTCTTCTTCTTATTATCCTTATTTTTTTCAATTTAATAAGCTCTATGTGCAACTTCTAATGCTTTTCATATGTATGACCATGAATGTTGCAGTGGTTGTTGGTATCTTATATTTTCCTCCTTTCTGCTTTTCTTTCCCTTGTTATAAGCATCTTGTTGCTCCATCTACTTCTATCCACTTGATTTCACTTTCTTCGGGCCTATGTTCTCCACGTATTATGGCTATACATAGGCCTCATCCACCAATCTAGGTTTGAAAAACATCACTTTCTTTTGTAGATGGTTGTGTAGACCCCCAAAATACTCAGAGTATATTTGGGTTCTTTGGATAAATACCCAACATTATGGTCGTATTTCTGAAATCTGTGGTGTACTCTTGCACAGTTTGCCCCTTCTTTTTCATGAAGTAGTGTCATTGGATCACTAGATGTTATCCCTCTAACCTAAAGGTCCTTGTGTAAATTTGCCACAAAGTTAGGACATGGACCTCTAATTTCAACCATGCAAATGAAATATTGTGTTCTTCCTTAATTTGATGGACTCTGAAATACACTTCCAATTTCTATAACTAGTGATTTAGCTTCAAATCATTGATCTCACTTTGGTATGACTTGATATCAACCTTTAGTTCTATTTTGAAAAGGCATTGTGACTGATTCATGACACTCAAACTTGGTCGATATTTTTCAAGACATTTCTTTGATTGGTTGAACTTTTCTTTCCGATCTCCTGATCTCCCCTATGATTTCTTCTCTACATTAGAACCCCCATATTCTCTAAATATTCCAAGCTTATTGATCAGAGGTATCATGCGGAGATTTGTATTACCATTTATATCTGTGGCTTGTTGTTCCAGCCACAAAAACCTTACATCTGCAGGATCACGAGGGTTATTCACAGATTCGTTGGCCATTATTAGGGTTTTATGACTTTTGGCCCAACCAATCTAGATCCCTTGCAAATCTCCACAATATGTCCAAAAAATACTCTGATACCAATATGATCCATAAACTATCATGGATATTCCACTGGATAGTTCTTCATAACAATTCTGAAAAAATTATACTTGAAATATGAAATTATAAACCATTATAGTTTTATTTCTCTTTATTTTTATAAATATGTAGAGTAATGTTATTAAGGTATGCATGCAAATTAAAATTATGCACAAAATAGAGAATAGTGAAATAAAAGCTCAGAAACACATTTGACAAAAGATATGACATGGGAAACCCTTTTGGGACTAAAACCGAGCTGGAAGGTGAGGTTGCTTTTCTCTCTTTTTTTGAATAGAAATGTCTGCGAGTAAAAAGAAGTATGGCTTGTGGCCTATGGGCTACTATAGTACAAAAATAATCTCTGTGTGATTTAACTCTTATCCCTATGGGTTAATTTTTTTTAGCTATGGAACAAATGCACTCAAAATATTGAAACCTCATTTCCTCCTATTGGCCTAGTTATAACATAACCCAATAGCCTACTAGTGATTAGGTTTGACTGCCTCAACTCTTAACCAGTGTTACAATATAGACTCTTATAGATTCTTCTTCATCATAATCATGTGGCTAGCCCATTTTTCATGAATAATGGGGGATGCCATGGTATCCTCTTGAATTATGGTGGTGAAAATAGGAAGGTCAACTTCTAAGTGGCATAACTTTCACATATGGACTCTGTTTGACATGATTCTTGCACCATTGGAAAGGTATCCTTATGTAGAATAGGAATAAATGGTGTGATGCTAAAGCGATGAAGCTTAAACCCAAAAAAATGCCATTTGATGCATCAAAATTCTCTTCAAATTTTACAAACCTCATTTTATCAAACTAGATCCCACCTATAAAAATGGTCCTATGAGCTAATTCCTCCACTTTTTTCCACTCTAAAAGCATCGAGATGGATAAAAAATAATATAATGATTCAATTCGGATCAATTTCAATTATTATGCAAGGAATATTTTAACAATGATTTAGATAATATTTTAGCACTACGATAGTGGGTATTTCAACAATTTTGCATATAATAATTTAGAAGAGAGTAATGGAAAAGAATAACATATTGGTGGTTTCCAATATCCAAAAATTGTAAACCATAAATTGTTTATGATTTAATTATGCTTATTTTACTAAGTACTATAGTGGAGCAAAATATGTGAATGTAGTTTTAACTTAATTTTATGCACCTACCTTATAGAGAACAAAATATCTATAATGTAATTATTCCTAAAAAATACATTCACTATCCTTTAATGTGTGATTTGTTTCTCTTAGAATGTTTTTACTTAGAATATTTTGTTGTTGATAATTTGTTTCTCATTTGTTATGTCAGTGACTATTTTAATTTAAATTTTATGTACATTTTTCTCTCCTATATTAATGTAGGAGATGTTTTACATAACTTGTCTTCCAACCTTGTGATAATTTGCGATAAAAAAGTTATCATATCAAGATTCAAGTCATGAAATTTTTTATCATATGAAGATTCTAGTGGATTACTACTAAACCTCAACACTAAAATATAATATAAAGAAAACTATAATTATTAAGTGAAACGGAAAGTCACTATACTCATACTGTGAGTAAAACAAAAGTATCACATAATAGTGTAATATAAATGTAAACCAAAAAAAACATATATTTGTTAAGTAATGTGGAAAATGATTGCACTCGAGCACTAATCATACTAGAAATATTAGATAGCGTTTTTAAAATGCAAACCCCACTACATCATTTCATTTATAATTATTGATCTAAAATTTAAACAATGTTATGTGAGAATTACATACCTTATAAAATTGAACACAACTACAGTAAAAATATTTAAGTCGACCTGATCTCTAATTTTTTGAACAGATGTTGCTTTTAGCTTTGTATTTCAAAGCCTTAGAAAAAAAATTAGCGGTGCGTGAAAAACTTAAAACATGCTATGTTTTATGTTTATCTAAATAAATAACCTCCACCGAACGTTCAATTTTTAAAGAGACCCACGTTTCATCTTCAGATAACGAGAAGATGGTAATTCTGACATGAATTTTTTTTACTTGTTATACATATACAAAATACATTGATATGAAATTTCTTATGCTCCTGTAATAAATTAACTAAATTAAATTACATTTTGAGCCACCTGTCATTGTGCATGTCTCTCCATTAAGAAGGTGGAAAATTAAGTTTTATTGTTTCGTTTCTATTCCCATGGGTGAATGAAGCTTTTAACAATACTCTGTACAACATTCCAATGGTTACCCAAAAAGCAAGAACTAAAATTGCTTTAAAAGAAAATTCTACCAAAAATCAAAGGAAATAGTTAATCCACATATATTAAATCTAATTTACAAATATGTGACAATAAATTAAAGAGAAAATCGAAATATATTTATTAGCAATACAATGCCCAAGAAACTAAACTATGGTTATAAGAAACAAAGATGTACATGAAACTAGACTATGCACGTAAGAAACAAAGATCTATGCTCATAAGAAACAAAGATGTACATGCAAGGAGATTGGGGGACCTCCCAGCATTAACATGCACACACTAAATCAACTATGGATGTTAGAAACTTAAAGCTACTGTATATATAATGAAATGAAAAATGAAGTTTCAACACTTAATTAAAAATTCAAAGTTCATACTGAGAAGGGTAGTTTTAATACTTAATTAAAAATTCAAGTTCATACTGAAAAAGGTAGTTTCAAACACTTAATTAAAAATTCAAAGTTTAATCGGAGGAAGGAACTTGATCTTATTGAATCTTTATATAAAGTAAAAATAAAACCAAAATGCTAATAATCTTCCATGAATATTCATCACCAAAACATCAACTTCTATGGTACACAAAAATGTGATCACCAAAACATTCAACTTTTATGGTAGCAAAAATTGTGTCAAGTTGTACATTGTTAAAAGAAGAGGAGAATTTCTTAATGTGGCAATGTCATCTAGGAATCTATTTGTGGATCCCAGAGTTATTTTTCCATATCATAAACATTGGGAACCATACCTATATTCATAATTTTCTCAAAACCATTTGAGAATATCTTAACAAATAAATAATTACCCCATTGAAATATTTCCTGTAAAAATTAGAAAAAGTGTCTTTACAAAAGTTAAAATTGCTAAATGACTTTAATTAGAAACAAATACTTCAAATTGCTAAATGACAAGAATTAGAAACAAATACTTCAAATATCGTTTTATTGTTTTATTTGTCTTTGTTGAAAAAAATGCAAAGTAAAGCACAAGTGAATGAAGATGGCATAAATATGTTTGAAATTGTGTTTATTTAGATGCCTTTTTGGCGACAAAACGTAGGACTAAGATGTTTAATGTTGATAAATCTATAGGTTTAATAATATGGTTCAATGTTAAATGCTAAGTATCTTTTTAGATTAAAAATGACTTGATGTATATGATATAATATAATGAAATTTTTTTGGACTTGTGATGTATAATAACAATCATTTTTTTCCCACACAAACACATGAGTGATTCTAAATTTTACATGACAACTTTATGGTGACAATATGCGATGCTATAAATATTTCATATGCTTATTTATATTTGGTACTATGATGTGATTTTCATTTCTTATTGTTATTATGAGTTGATCAAAATAACAGGAGCTCATGGTCAATGATGATTTACTTTTCAATTGATAAGCTTGTGTAATATTAGAGATTAATCACATAATAATTTTCATACTTCATCACAAATATCTAACTTAAAACAATTTAATTTTTTAGGTAACTATATTTATAAATCAAGTCTAAGATAATGATGTTTAATTTCGCTATAATAATTTGATTATATTAATTTTAGCGAAACCCTGCTAGGTTACGAAACCCATCTTCTTATCATAAAGGAAAAGGTAAACCATTGATGTGGGAGTGGATTGCTCACCTAGTAGTTGCTTCTAGGTTCACTTGCTAAAGTTAGAAATTTTCTTTATGAGAATTGGAGTTGATCTAAAATAGATTTTGGATAGACTCCTAAGTCTAAGTGTTCCTCACAGAGGAAAATGAAAGTCCAAGGAAGTTCCTAGACATAGCCCCATTGCAGAGATATTTTCATTCTGAATCTACTGCAACTTGAATGGGAAAAAATGGACTTAGGATGCAAAAATTATTGCTCAAAGAAGATGCCATTTGTTCTTTGGAAAAAGAGGCAAAATCCCCTAAAACTGGAAAAAACCCTTAAAAAGGGAAATCACATCGGAAAAAGGAAAAAGGCCGGACTTAAGCAAAGGCAAAAGAAGCCTTGATCGGTCGATAGGCCCGTATGTGATATCGGGACCCTGGACTTGGTGATTGCGATCATGTGATATGCTAATCACCAATGATCAACACGATGAATCAGCATCATTGATATACAGAACCCTTGGGCTGTATGTGACGCGATATGCGATAGCAACCGTGACGTGCAATCTCAATCGTTGGATCGCGAGAGGAATGGACGGCCAAGATTAAATCGGCGACTTGCGATTGCCATACCCGATGGATTTCATAAGTGCAATTTATAAAATTTGAAATCCAAAAGGGATTTTCTATGTATTTACGCATTTCCGCTATAAAACAAAAATACAAAGGAAAACGCCGAAAGCGATAAAACCAATCCCGAAGGGGAATTTAGGCATGATTTATATAATTTGAGTTCTGTGAAGGCGGATTTCAGGCGGGCCTCAAGCGGTAAATGGTTTTGGGTTGGCTCCGCCCGATCCCACACAATGTATGACGCGTGGCTTGGTGGAGGAATAGGGAAATCACCTTTTTAGGCGGGTAACCTCCCTATCCTTAAGTTGCTCGAAATCGCATGATCACTGTTCGATTGGAGATCACCCAGATCGACGTTGGAGATTGCGATAGCAGCCAAAGGTGGACTCGATGTGGTAAAAGGATTTTTACGGGTTTTCAATGATTTCTCGTGTATTTGGGATTTTACCCAATATGCTTCTGCAATGTGATATAACACCTAATGGTGGACCTGATAGGGATTTTAGGGGCAATTGAAGGGGATTTCAAGTCTGAAAAACATGCCCGATAGTGTATTTTCGGGAAAATGCCTGTGTAATGGATTTTTCTCTAATTTTGAGTTTTTACCTGAGAGAAGGCCCCGACACCTCTGTAACGCTCCTGATCATCATGCCACACTGCAAGCAGGCATTTTTACAAGAAATGATGTATTTTGAAGCCACAGAGCCGCAGAGCCAGATGGCTAGTCTAACTGACAAGGAGTAGGGAAGCCGAAGAGGCACAGAGACATGTGATATGCAGAGAAACGACTGGGGTAGTCGAAAAGCCGGAAAAGCACCTCAAAGGAGGCAGAGAGCTCAATTGAGAGCAGGCAAAAGCAGTTGCAGAGCCGAGGGCAGAGAGAGTGAAAGCTACTGCGCAGAGCAACTGAGGGAGTCACTTGGAGGTCAAGTGAAAAGCCATAGAGTTGTAAGTTGATGAGAGCCAGAGTGAGAGCCGAGAGCCAAAAAGCTAAGAGCTTCAAGAGCCAGGGATAAAATGGTGTCTAAATCCATTGTTTCTGTGTAAAGCAGTGGAGTTGAGCCAAGAGATTGTAAAAATGACCTTGCCATAATCCCAGAGAGCCTAGTCGAGTTGGCTAGAGCTCATAGAGATGTAGCCCAAGATTTTTGGGTGAATTCCTAATTAAATTGTTCTTTTATGTGTTTGTTTTATGGCTACATTGTTTACTGTTATATGTATGTTATATCAGCATAAACAACAAAATTTTAAAGCACATAAACAGTAAAAAAGAAACACGAGCATACACCTATATTTTCGAGCACATATTTAATTATGCATTGGTTAATCATAAAGACTTGGAAATACTTAAGCTTTGGAAGTGGGAGAGGTTCTTGTAAGTTAGACAAGAAGCCTAAGTTCCCCATTTTTAGATCAAGTGGTATCAGAGCTTGAGATTGATTAACCACACCTTCAAAGAAGGTTACATCAAGATGCTTGATTGATAGAGCAAAGATTTCCTGTCTGAAAGGTGTTTAAATAGTTAGAGGTTGATTGTATGCTTGTTGCAGATTGACTATTGTGTGAGTTTGCAGAGGTGAAGGGAAAGCTATTGATAGCTCAGTCCAGGAAAGACAAGAAGGAAGAAGGGCTGAAGGCATTCTTCTTACCCCAAAGGACCTCAAGGTAATCCTTGAAGCACAAGAGGTTTGTTGCAAAAGGTTGCTGAATAAGCTCTTTATTAATCTTGTTTGAAGTTCTTTTGTTCATTAGCATAATGACTGCTTCTACAAGTGAGTCCTCAAATTCTTCTTTCTTCATCACAAGACTCTTTGATGAAGACATGAAGCACGACTTGTCCACCATGATGGATATGGTGAGAGAAATGTATGAGGATGAAAGGAAGAGCAGCATACTTAGAGAGAAGTTGAATTCTGTGGACAAAGAGAAGCAGATGCTTTATGATAAACTGCAGGAAATGGAGAGACAACTTCATATTTCAAATACGAACCTGAGAAGAATGCATGAGTTGGAGACACAACTCTTTGTTGCCCAAAAAGCCTTGGTCAAGTATCAGCTTGAAGAAGAGGTAAACCATTCCACTTTGTCTTCAAATTCCTCAAAGAATGCTTATATTGGTTCTTTTGAAAAACATACTAGAGGCATAGGTTCCAAGCTAATGTCAAGGATAGGCTATGAAGGAAAAGGCTTGGGTAGACATGCACAAGGTATTGTTGAGCCAATAATGATTGAGGAAAGGCCTAAGTATTTGGGTCTTGCCTATGGACAAGTTTATGGAGAAAGTTCCAAAGCTGCCATGAAGGCCATTGAAACAGCTCCAAGAAGGAGTTGCATTGCAGAGTGTGAAAATTATATTTAGGAGGAATGCAATAGCTTGAAACATCATTTGCAGGATGCAAGTGTTCAGAAGCACACACTTGAACCAGAGAGTTGTGGAAACTCTAAAATACTTAAAGAGATTGATGGTGTTCCAAATGGAGCCACTTCTTCATTTGATTCACCTCCTCAAGAAGGAAAGAAAGGTGAAAGAGAAAGGTATAAAACTGGTTCTAATCATCTTCCTTTTGATTTTTCAAAGCATGATAAATTTCCACATACATACGGGAAAAGAGTTGCATGTTCCTTTTGTGGTTTGGATAACCATAATGTTTCTAGATGTTGGAAGAGAATGGCCACATACAGGAAACTTTTGAAGGAAAAGAAGCAAGAAGCCAAAGGTCCATTGGACAAGGCAAATCATGTCATCAAGAGGATGCACATGCAGTGCACTTACTACCATAAGCAAGGACATCTTGCTGCAAAATGTTGGACTTTGAATCCAACAATTCTGCCACCAAAGCTGAAGAAATTGGAAAGAGAAGAAGGTAGAAATGGAAAGAAATATTCCATGATTGTTGTGTTTCAAGATGATTCAAATGTTGATGTTGATGTGCAAACAAAGGTAGTACCTTTGAAAGGGATTGGTAGGAAATAGTTAGAGTTCTTATCCGATTAAGATTGCATGTCTATTGATGCATCTGTTTGGATTTATTTGTTAATGGAATGCAAGTTGTAGGATTTTTCCAAGTAGGTGAATGGAGAAGTTGAGTAGGAGACTCACTTTGTTATGAAACCAACTCACAAAAAGATAGAACAGATAGATGAACACCTTACAATTCAACGTCTTCGAGGGGGCAACCTCCTTTACATTACACAAATGAACAATTCTTGGATGATACAAATGACAAAACCTCCTTTCTATATATAGGAGTCCAAGGGGTCACAATATAACCAAGCCGACCTAACAATAATAATATAAAGGCACAAAAATAACAATAGAGGGATTCTATGGGGCACAGTAATAACAATATGGGGACAATGGGGGCACAAAAATATCAATAAGGGATACAACTACAATAGTAATGGGGGAATCACTAGTATTATAGGGACCTAACATTCCCCTCTCCTTCAAAATGCTTATATATGAAATTCAAATCCTCCCATGTGGAATCTTCAGCGGATAAGTTCTTCCACTTGATGAGATACTCCGAAATTGATCGATTTCATAGCTGTCGAGTTCTTATTTTTGTGACTGCTTCTGGTTCTAATATAATTTTTCCTTCGTCGTCAAGTTCTGGAAATATTGATTGAACTAGGAGCTTGTCACCTATAACCTTTTTTAAAAATGAAACATGGAAAAATAGGTACACTCCAGAAGCTGCAGGAAGCTCTAATTTGTATGCCATAGTACCAATCTTTTGCAACACCTTATATGGTCCATAATACTTTGGTGATAATTAATTATCCTTCTTTGCTTGCTTGAGGTACATTTTTTTATATGGTTGTAGCCATAGGAATACCCAGTCGCCTACATCAAAACTTCTTTCTTTGCTATGTTGATCTGCCTATTGTTTCATTCTATTCTGCGCCAACACGAGGTTATCCTTTAAGAGTTGGAGAACTTGTTGTTGATGCTCGGTGTGATGTTCCACTTCTTGAACCTTAGAATTTTCTCTTAAATATGATGTGATGGATGGTGGCTGATATCCATAAAGTGCCATAAATGGGGTCATTTTTGTTGCAGTATGGAAGGAAGTGTTATACCACCATTCAGCGAGAGGCAACCATTTGACCCATTGTGTCTATTTATCAGATACAAAACAACAAAGATATCCTTCCAAACATTTTTTTACTATCTCAGTTTGCCCATCAGATTGAGGATGATACGATGAGCTATGAGCTAACTGAGTACCAAGAAAAGAAAATAATTTTGTCCAAAAATTTCCAGTGAAAATGGTATCTCTATCACATACAATAATCTTTGGGTTTCCATTTAGCTTTTGAATTGTTTCCATAAATGCAGTAGAAACTATACTGGCTTTAAATGGATGTGATAATGCACAAAAGTGTGCATACTTGGTAAGTCTGTCAACTAACACCATGATGACACTCTTTCCCTCAAACTTGGGTAAACCTGTGATAAAATCCATTGAAACCTCCTCCCAACGTTGACTTGGAATGGATAAAGGTTTTAATAAACCTGGAGTCTTAATTGTTTCAACTTTATTTTGTTGGCAAACCAAACATTCCACCACAAACTTTTGAATATCTGATTTAAGGCCATCCCAAAAAAATTCTTTCTTAACCCTGTGGTAAGTTTTTAAAAATCCTGAGTGCCCTCCTAAGGGAGAAGTGTGCAATTCCATAAGAATATTTTGCTTGAGTTGGGAATTATTACAGAGGTATAAGTGAACTTTGTACCATAACGAATCATTTTTCCAGCTAAATGTATCAGATGTACTAGAATCTTGTTGTAACTTTTGAATAAGTACCAAAGAAAATTATAAGAACCCCCCCTAAATTTACATGTATAATAAATGGGCGAATCTCCATGGTATATAGGAAAAATGGAAGGCGATTTTATCAATAATATGATATATATATATAATTTTTTGGTGAATCTCTCACCAGGCATGGCGAATATTTTACTCAATTATAAAATTTTGTGTTTATTGAATACACAAATGAAATCATTGCATTTCTTTAAAATATCTTTTGAAATCAAAATTACCGAAATTACATATCGATAACCTAGTGGGTGTAGGATAAAATTCACCCGTGCCATTCACAGAAAGCATGAGAAAAAACCTAATACTATATATAAAACCAAGAAAAATTCAAATTCATCACTTCTAGGGACCTTGTAACCACCCTGCCAATACACAAGTATGTTCCTGTTTGCAATTAGAAAAATTACCCAAATTACAATCTGTTTACTCCAGTATATGTTGGAAAGTTATAGAAGGATGACTAGTGCAATCAATCAATTCCTTTTAGCCCTGGATTTGTTTCAGTTTAAAACAAAAGTATACAAATATACTTGTCCAATGTCTATGCTTTAACCATTCACCTTAAGATGTTTTTACAATATAATTTCCTAAGTCTATTTAATATCTTCATTATCATAAAAACCAACATATATCCATCTTAACTCCACATATACCACTCTTAGGGGATGAAATCTATTTATCCCTCTGAGCACTTGGTAGACCCAGAATTAAGATGGATCTAAGATAGAAATTCCCCTTTAAATAGTCTATGCTCACATGAATACCATGGGTCAATACCATGGGTTATCATAAACCTAGAGCTTAAAAATTACTATTAGTAATTTATAAAAATTAATAAAATTAATAGTTGATTTTTATTTTATTTTTATTTTAACCAAGCTAAAATGTTTAACATACATTTAATTACAACATCCATTTTTACTCTTGATCGGATCAAATATTTTTTCACTCTATCCTGGCTTGCATATCACGATATTTGATACCTCTCGAAATTACTATTAGTAATTTATAAAAATTAATAAAATTAATAGTTGATTTTTATTTTATTTTTATTTTAACCAAGCTAAAATGTTTAACATACATTAAATTACAACATCCATTTTTACTCTTGATCGGATCAAATATTTTTTCACTCTATCCTAGTTGGTTAGTAGATCCAGAGTAAAGATGGATCTATGTTGGTTTAATTCCCCTCGCATTTAAATAGGTTACATTCCAAGTGAATACCATGGGTCAATACCATGTGCCACTTTGGTGAATACCATGGGTCAATACCATGTGCCATTTTTATTTTTATTAATACTAATATTAGGGTTAATAATGTTTTTTGCATGGTATTAATAACAATCTAGTCCATGGTATCTGTCCCATAGTATAAATATAAGGTGACTTATGGAGTAAATATAAAAAAATGTTTTATTTGTTTACCATACCGCTCGTTTATTTATATTTTTATTAATTTACCATACCATTCATAAATACAAGGTGGCTTATGGAGTAAATATAAAAAAATGTTTTATTTGTTTACCATACCTCTCGCTTATTTATATTTTTATTTATTTACCATACCTCTTTTACAAATATGGTATTTGGCCCATAGGATTCACTTAAATAAAACCTCTTTCTTGAGCCTTCATAAATAGAATGAGAGTTATGGACTAAATATAAAAAGAGGTTTTATTTATTTACCATGCGTCTAGTTTATTTATATTTTTATTTATTTACCATACCTTTTGAGTAAGTATAAAAAGACGTTTTATTTATTTACCATACCTCCACTTTACTTATATTTTTATTTATTTACAACCTTGCATGTATATAAGGTGACTTATGGAGTAAACATAAAAAATACTTTATTTATTTACCATACCTCTCATTTATTTATATTTTTATTAATTTACCATACCTCTTTTATAAATATGGTATTTGGGCCTTTGGCCCATAGGATTCACTTAAATAAAACCTATTCTTGAAAATGGGCGAATGGATTCACTTAAATAAAACCTATTCTTGAAAATGGACGAATGGAAGGTTGTAACTCCTAATTTCAAGGGCTAAATTTACCTTTTTTACCCTCTCCCTTAAAATAAGGTGGGCTATTTGAGGTGATTTGTAAAAATGTACTATGATACAAAATATTCGCCCACAAAAAATTTAAAACCCCTTAATTTCGCCAAAGGGAAAACATTTGCCCCTAAAATCACCCCTAATAAGTACCCACACTTTTTCGTCATTCTTCCATTCCTCCCTTGCTTCATTTATCCAATCTGGTTGGATAATAGAAATGGTGCACAACATTGCTTCCACATCCTCATCCTTTCTTGAGAGTGCATTTGCCAAAACATTTTGTTTCCATTTTTTATAGATGATTTCAAAGCCATAACCCAACATCTTTGTCACCCATTTTTGTTGCTCTTCAGAGGATAATCTTTTTTCTACAAAGTATTTCAGGCTATCATGATTTGTTTTTACCTTGAAGTGTCTTCCCATTAGGTAGGGTCGCCATTTCTTAAGTGCATGTAGTATTGCCAACATTTCCTTCTCATAAATAGCTTTCTATAAATACTTTCCCTTGATTATACGACTTTCGAAAGCAATGGGCCTTTCATCTTGAATTAAAACAACGACAATTCCATTTCTTGAAGCATCACATTCCACAATAAAGGTTTTTGTAAAGTTTGGTGTAGCTGAGACCGGTGCTTGGCACATTGCCTCTTTAAGATGTTCGAAGGCCTTTGTTGCTTCTGGAGTCCATGAAAATGCATATTTCTTCAATAATGTTGTTAAAGGTGCTGCTATTTTCCCATAATTATTAACAAACTTGCGATAATACCCTGCCAACCAAAGAAATCCTCGTAGATGCTTTATGGATGTGGGGATTTTCCATCCCTTAATGGCTTTAATTTTGCTAGGGTCTATCTTAACTCCTTCATGAGATACAATATGACCCAGATATTCCACCTCTTGTACTCCAAATAAACATTTGGATCTTTTTGCATATAATTGTTTCTCCTCCAACATGTTCCTTCCAATACTTGTTGTAGATTAGTATATCATCAAAAAATACGAACACAAATTTTCTAAGGAAGGGTTCGGAAATGGAATTCATCAAACCTTGAAATGTAGTAGGTGCATTGGTAAGGTCAAAAGGCATGACCAAAAATTCATAATGACCCTCATGAGTTCTAAATGATGTTTTCGGAATGTCTTTAGTCTTCATTCTGATTTGATGATATCCTGAACAAAGATCCAACTTGGTGAAGTAAATTGATCCGTGCAACTCATCCAATAATTCATCAATGACAGGAATGAGAAACTTATCTTTAATAGTGAACTTGTTGAGCTCCCTATAATCTGGACACATGCGCCATGATCCATCCTTCTTGTGCACCAATACTACTGGAGCAGAGAAAGAACTTTGACTAGGTTGAATTATACCGACCTCTAGCATTTCTACAACCATACGTTCAATTTCACTCTTTTGGGGATAGGGATACCTATACGACCTGATGTTTGGAGGAACACTTCCTGGAATCAAATGAATAGCATGGTCATGATCAGGAATAGGTGGGAGACCTTTGGGAGTCTCAAATACCTTAGAATGATTGTCCAAGACTTTTTGGAGATCTAGAGAAATAGATGATTTCGATGTGGAAACATTTAGTGAACATAATTGTGCAATTGCACCTCGTCGTTCCTTTTTTAGAAGCTTTGTCATACCGTTAGAGCTGATTATCTTTCCTGGTTTCCCTGCAATACCCCTTAATTCAACTTCCTTTCCTTTTGTAGAAAATTTCATGAAAAGTTCTTGAAAATTAAAAGCTATTGTACTCAAGGATTGTAGTCATTGGACTCCTAGTACAACATCAGCACCTCCCATTGGAATGGAAAGCATTGGGCTATTGAATACATATTCTTCCATGGATAGCTTGATATTATGGCACTTTCCAGAGCAATTTATGGTTCCTCTACTTGCAACCATCACTTGACATTCTGGTGCTGGATATAGGAAGCAATTCAATTCTTTTGCTATCTTACAATGAATAAAATTGTGGGTACTTCCTAAATCAATCGGCACTATTACCTTTTTCTTCTTGATATGTCCTTCTATCTTGATAGTTTGGGGAGTGGTAATTCCAACCAATGCATTACAAGATATGGTCAGATTCATTATTTCTTTATCTAGGGTTTGCTCCTGGAGTATATCCTCTTCTTTTGACATTTCTTGTTTCTTTTCTTCCTCCTCTTCACAATCTATGTAGAATAATTTCTTCTCAGCACACTTGTGACATTTAGTGTATTTGCTATCACAACTATAACAAAGACCTTTTTCTCTTTTTTCTTCCAATTTTTGTGGTGTCAACCTTATAGGTTGTGGAAGGATAGGGCCAACAACACTTCCATCTTTATAGTTGTGAGTGGTAGGCTTCCTGGTTGCCATAATTTTGCTTTCCATTTTTCTTGCTAACTTGAATGCCTTCTCCAATGAATTAGGTTCCCAAAGGAGAATCTCATGTTGGATATTATCCTTTAAAGTCCCTATGAACACATCAATCCTATGCTCCTTTGGAATATCTTTTACCCTTATGTTCAATTTTTGGAAGTCCTCAATGTGCTCCATCATTGAACCCTTTTGTTTGAGACTTATCAATTGGCTAAAAAAGGTGTTGCTTTTTGTATCCTCATAATGTGTTGTCATTTCTTCTGTAAAAATTTCCCAAGTGAAAATTTGTTTAAGAGAGCAAAGCCATTGATACCATACAAACTGATTTGGTTCTAAATATAAAGTTGCAATACATACCTTTTGTGTATTGCACATTATGGATATCGAAAAATTGCTCCATCTGTGGTATCCATGTTGCGGGATCCTTGCCATCAAACTTCCTCATATCGATTGTTGGAATATGGTGGTTCTTTGAGCCAACATTAGATTTTATGAAATCATGATTAAGATTTATTTTGTTCTCATCATGAGTTTCTTTTACTACCCTTTCACCATTAGTAAGCATTTCCTATAGAAACTTTGTCAAATCTGTCCTCAAATCTTCCATGCTTGTCTTCAAATCTGTCTTCAAATCTATCTTCAAATTGTCCATCTTAGCTTCCACGTCATTCATCTTAGCGTCCATGCCATACATCTTACCTTCTACATCTTTCTTTATACCATCCTGTTGTGGGGAAAAATATCCGACGCGGATGACCCTATCCCTACTCTAAAGGTGACAGTCTTTAGCAACAACTGAAAGTAAAGCTTTGATGTTTTCCTTTATGAAAGTACAGAGAGAAGGAAGAAAAAATTAACCAACCTGGTGTCTTTCGCTTAGTCAATCCTTATCTTCTCTCTTTGTCTCTTGTTCCCAGCTCCTTGCTCTCTTTGCCGGTCCAGCTACACACAGATCCTGCACAAACAAGAGAGGAAACTACAAGATACAAGTACTCATAACTGACGCATGGATTAGAGTGAATCAAATATACATGTAAATACGATACATCAATGCAATACAAGTATATAGGAGAACATGCAAAACTTTATTGATAGAAGTAACAGGGTTCTGAGAAGGTTACAACCATTGATGGCTCCAATCCAGCAGCACCTCCCCAGCAGCAAGAACTCTCCTCTTCACCTCTAGTAAAACAATCACCCAATAGCTCTAACTGTAAACCAACAACACCTCCTTGCTTTACACAAAATTCCAGCCTCCTTAGACCTCATAGAAGAGCTCCATATATAGGAGAGAAGAAGAGAGGATGAGTCAGCTTGAGACTGACATGAAGCTGCCTTGTGTCCTCTCCCTCTTCAGTTAATCTTCAGTTCTTGAGTCCACTTGGAGATCCTTGCTTACACATGGTGATCAAGTACCTCTTACTCATCACAGGGCGAATCTCATGAACCAAGTGTCAGTTTGGAAGCTTCCTGGGCAGTTGACACCTTGCAGAATGACTGTGCCACTTGGCCAATCTCGCCCAGCGCAGGTAGCCTTCATTAGATTTGACTTCCAACGCAGGTACAAGGAGGAGCAGTTGCATTCTAGCGCAGATGCTCAGTGGAGCAGCTGACATGATCCAAAATTAGCCTGTTTTGAAGTGTTTTCAGGTGGAGAACTGATTGGAAGTGCTGTTGTTTGATGACCTTGTTCTTTTAGGGGTAAGAACAACATGTTTAGGGACTGAGGATCCCTGTAATTATTGACATTTCATGCTCCATGTCGCGAGGCACAAAAATGTCTATAACAGTTGCCCCCTAAAGTATGAGGCCGTTTATCGGGTGAGATGCTTTATCTAGAGGGTCCGAAGTTCATTCCAGTGCTGAGGAGGCGCCCTGTAATACAATACAATACAATACATTATTTTTCATTCTATTTTCATGATCTAGCTGAGGCGGGCATTCCCATGCTCAGCTTTTATAAATACATTTTGGTACATATGACAGACGATCGTCTGAAGGTAGACTGATAATTTTCTGCTGAAATTATCAGCCTTTGAATAGGATGATCATCTGCTGCAATGATGTACATGGCAAATGCTTTTATATTTCCTGAATATATATCGCAGCCCGGATGGATGAAACTAGATCCGGGGTCTTCAAACTCATTCGATCTTCACTCTAAGTACAAGTCGATCCATGTGAGAATTTCGCTGAAGTCAAACATGGAAAGACATCGCTTGATTACCGGTCAATAATGAAAACCGTTAACAAGCGCGAGAGGAATCACCAATAATGACGATGATCCTCAAGGTACTGCAGTACAATTCACGTGGCGTGAATAAAGGACTTGGCGTCGAACGCCGCGCAAAATCTTCTGGTCGAAGGTCATTGATGTATACCTGTCGCCGGAAGTGAGAAACTTGCCATTGAGGCATGCAAGCTTCAAAGTACTGATGGGGGTGTTTCTAGATCAACTTCTTGGATAATGAGCTGAAGTCGACAAGAAGCGATCCGTCAAAGGAGGGCCTTAATGAATCCCACATCAATGACACGGAACGGAGCTAATGATTTTAGTGGAGGTGAAAACAAACTGTGACATATGATTCAGGGTGGCGATCATGAATGGATGAAGGATAATGTATGGCAGTGGATGGGACACGGTTGACACTTTCAGAATGACCCCTCTTGAACATATAACGACACTGATGCGATGGATTGGTAGCATTACCCCAAATGTGGATGGTTTGGCGAGGACCATGGTGATGAGACCGGTGAATGAAACAACCCAACCCGATGTGGTACGGAGGAAAAGTGTCATGTTCAAGAGTGACTTGCTACCATTAAACTTTGATGTTCTCCCAATTTTTCCCCAGTCATTTCTGACCAGTACCTCTTTATTTTTGTCAAGCTTGAGGAGGATAACATATGCTTGTTCTATAACCTGCCCTTCGAGCAAGCCCATCGCTATGTTTTAACGAGCCTAGCGATAGGGAAACTCGTTCTCGTCTAAAGACAAGTTTGCCGCTATTTAATCATTTTAACGAGTCTAACGACAAGGAAAACTTGGTCCTTTTCATTTTTAGAGAGTCTGAAAAGGTACAGAAAGTCAACTCCATGATTCCTTTTTCGTCATCTAATCCCTTAAGTCTGAAAAAGTATAAAACAATACAGAAGGGATGAATTTTTGATTGCTTTAACGAGCCGAACAAGACAAGCGCTCGATCTTTTTGTGCAATAATCCCTCAGGTCCAAAAAGATTAAAATCTAGAGGAGGGATAGAGTTCCGGTCGTTTAACGAGCTGGAAGGCCAAAACTCGGCAAACTTTTCATATTTTATGAGTCAGTGAAAAGAGTTCAAAGAAGACTCGTTTTTGAGGAACGAGTGATAAACAGGGATAGCAGCAGATTCCAGGTACAAATTGGAATTTTCCAATCACGGTAGTGTCACAAGGATGGCTAGGTGAAATCACTCTTTGCAGCTGTTCCTCAAAATGGGTAAACACACATATGGGGGTGAATGACCGGCCAAATGAAATGGAGGTGATGGATGAAAACACGACCAAGGCTTTTAAGGCTGATAGATTTACGATCTCAAAAGGTTATTTACCGGGATAGGTTCTTTTTTTAGATAAAAATGAGCTTAAACTCTGGAGGGAACATTGCTCACTGCTTTTATTTATTTTTTAACGAGCATGAAGACCGCGTTAAAACTGCTCGAATCTTGCGTTTATTTTTTAACGAGCATGAACTATGTGCTAAAACTGCTCGATGATAAGTTTGCATGCCCCCAGCATAATAATGAAAATCGAGGTGCATGCCCCCCAAGCTTCATTGCATTCAACTCGGTGGTTGGAATGAAGGTTTACCTTTGAGATTTGGAAAGGGGATTTGTTTCATTTTTTAACGAGGTTGACATGAGATAGGAACTATCCTCGAAGCCCACTGTATTTACAGTATTTCTATTAGGGCGATGATCCATGCTGACAAAATGTTTAGGAATCTTCCGAATCCATTAGATATAGAAGATTTCATATTGTAGGTTTCCACTGTGGCCACCTCCGCCAGATTACTTGCAGGCGGTAGGGAAAAAGTACCCATTAAGGTAGGGTCTTTTAGGAGACCTACTCCAATATTTTGAAGCGAATGATCACTTCCATGTGTCATTGGAATGCTTCCCGTAACTTGTGAACTGTCGGGGAGGAAAGTTTGTTGGTCAACGACTGTAATCTCTCCTTGAAAGGGAAATGCAATCTTCCTGAAGTAGGTCGACACGACTGCGGCCATGGCATATATCCAGGGCCTTCCTAGTAGGATGTTGTAATCGAGGTTTCCATCAATTACTTCAACATCGACTTCTACTGTTTTGCCCCCCAGTTCAACTTGCAAGTTACCTAAAATCCCGTAGGGAGTGTATGATCGTCCATCAAATGCTTTTAAGGTCGTTGACGATTTCGACAAGGGTGGTGAGCCTAAATTTTTCCAGCAACTCATCGACATAAGACATGTAGATGCCCCCTCATCAATAATTGTTCGATGAATAGTTTTGTTGAGGGCTTTCACTTGAATAAGGAAAGCTAGTTGAGCTGGTAACTTAGGGTCATATCCTTTATGATCAAAGGCCACAAGATTGGAATCCATTGGGTCAATCCCACCTATTGCTGATAATAAAGTTTGCTCTTGGGAGGGGCAATTTTGCGGTACCTCAAGTGTCGACATAGCGGATAGCGATTGGGCCAGGTCCTCTATTATATTATAATTCTGTGCTATTTTGGCACGAGGTTTAAATGTCGATTTGTGTACTACTCCCTTTGGCAACTTTACCATTGGTTCAAGAATGATGGGTGGCACAACTTTGGTCAAAGCTGTCGTCGAACTACTAGGTTGTTCATTAGCCTTGTTATTTGACAGCCATGGATTCCCGTAATCTTTATTCCTTGTCAAAGCATTATTCTGCTGCTTTGAGGTAGACAACATAAGCACTTGGGATCGGGAAGCATTTTGATTAGCAACCAGATTTTGACCAGGATTAGGAAACGGATCAGTCAACACAGCTGAGGTTTTCGGACTCTTAAAGAATCTTTTAAGCTCAGCTTTGCATGGACAATCTGCTGTCCAATGATCCTCATCGCATATATGACACCCCGAAGGGGGTTTCCCTTTTCTCCCTTTCTTTTTCTTCTTGTCTCCTGGTTGCTTCAGTTGTTTGCCCTTGTCGTCCGACACGGCACTTACTTCCGAGGCAAGAAGTTCTTCATTTTCATTTTGATTCGAAGTCTTACGGGTTTTCTTAGACGAATCCCGTGTTGACTTTGCGTTTGCAGTGCCAATCACACCATCGCCGGCATGAGAGTCACTATTTGATCCAGGAGGGGGAGGAATTGAAAATTCCGGTCTAGGGGCGTCAGGTATCTTGTCATAGAGCGTGCCAGACTGAGTATATACTAAGTCTAAATACTGGGCACGAGCAATAACTTGCTCCTCTGTTACGACGCCTCCCTTGGCCACATCTTCTGTTATAGCAGGAAGAAGCGACTTTATAAACCACTCAGCTAAAAGCTGATCTGGAACATAAGTCTTTACCATTCTGCGACGACGACGCCACTCATGTATATGATCTGATATATGTGTGGCCGTTGTCTGCTTGAAATTGGTTAAGATCTCGGTTCCAGTTTCGTACCTTATAGGTAACTGAAAGTGTGTTAAGAAAGTCGTGGCTAGGGAACTAAAATTGTCGAAAGAGGCTCTAGGTAATTCAATATACCATTTAGCCGTCGGACCAGTCAATGTCCTCTGGAAAAGGCGAAGCCTTATCGAATCATCATTCAAGGTATTCGACGAACACCACAGATGGAAAGTCATTACATGATTCGACGGGTCTTCGCTAGGATTTCCATTGAATTTAGGAATGTCCGAAGGAAGTTTGTGAGGAATCGCTGGCCACCAATGGGCATAGGCGATTGGATCATTCGTCAATCGATGTAAATCTGGTAATTCTAGAGTCGCCACGAATGGCAACTGCTGATTCAGGTTTGGCGAGGCGTACCCAGGATACGATGGAATCGCCTGAGCAGTAGGCCTTTGCATACCAGCATAATGCAACTGATGTTGATAGGACTGATATGGCTGGTGGGCTTGGCCACTGTAAAGTGGTTGATTTAACCCGTTCTGAATATAGGGTTGCCCACTATTTGCAAAGATCTGTTGCTCAGATCCCTGGTACACCTGTTGAAACTGAGGTTGTTGGTATTGCACCATCCATGGCTGCGAAGCCATGTTTTGCTGTGCGATACTAACCGACGGACCAAGATGCGGGGTTATGGTTCCCGTTTGTATCTGTGTCGTCCCGGCAGTTGGCGATTGTGGTTGTGTTGCAGGGTCAAGGGGCTGTTGCATTACAACTTGGGGTTGACATACAACAGGCATCGATTGAACTTGCGACACGGTTACAATTGTTGGCGTCGTCGAGATGCTAGACATAGGTACACATTGTTGCATGGAATATACAACTCTCGGTTGTTGGGGCAACATAGGCACCCAACCACTCGTTGTAACTTCAGTCAAACCTGAATGCGATTGAAAATTGCCGTATGGGTATCCTCCCGGAGGGGGAAGTGAAAGGGCATATTGCCCCCCATACGGTAACAATCTGGAGCTCAAGGGTATAGATTGCCTCTGAGGACTGGATGGCCCAAACTGATTTCCAAAGGGATCAATTTGTCTAGTTTCAACATAAGAATTACCGGGTATTATACCGGAAGAACAAACTGGAACAGACCAAGTTGTCGCAATAGTCCCTGGGTGGACTCCTTCTAGCTGTTGAGAGCTAGTCGGGACAGCTGGTATGCCGGCAAACATCGTCGGAGTGACAGAAGGAGCTTCTGCTGTCGCTGTGTCATTTGGCACAGTCCTAGATGTCGACGGTTGCTCAGACATTTTAAGTCTATCCAATAAACTGCCTAACGATTCTACAGGAACTTCCACTGGCGATGGACAAACTTCTGATGTAGAAGGAAAAAGAGTGATGCCTACTCCAAAATGACTTGGAGTATTTGCTTGGTGGTCCTCTACGATTTCCTCTATTGCAATCAGACCAGGAGGAAGAGGAAGACCGTCAGGTCCGTAAAATATTTCTGGTGCCGAAGAAGGGGTTGCTTCGACAGCGACAGTTGTTTGAGCAACAAGACTCTGTGGACCGGTTTCAGATGGAACTGGTTCAGTTATGCAAGTACTTGTTCTCAGACTAGGATCAGTACAACTGTCCCTCTGTCGCTGTTGAACTTCTTCAATAGAGGCAGGGATTCCAGAAATATTAGGAGTGACCAGAATCTCAGATGTAGTTGGAACTGTTGTTCTAACTTTAATGGGAGATTTTGACCCGGTCAAGCGAGTTTGCTTCGTCCGTACTACTCTCGATTCCGGAGACAAAGACGGTTGACTCGCGAGTCTCCTCGAACGACGGAGTTCTAATTGACTTTCCTCCACGGTTGCAGATTACTTGATCAACTAAAATACAAAAAGGGGAATTATGTTTCCGTATTGAATGAATTTTATTAGACGCTTTTAGACACAACTTTGCTTTTTCATGTTTTAAGAGTCGAGAAAAAGCTAAAGATGACTCTAGTCGCCTTCGATGTATTAACGAGCCCGAAGTGACAAATGCTCGGTTGGACTTTTTCAGTTATAGAGTTTGAAAAAGGCCAAAAGAAACTGCTCTAGAGATCTAGGCAGAGGGTGTGCCAAACCTTTCGCGAAACCACAGAATACGTTTTACGGTACGGGTGGTCGATCTTCGTGAATGCTGTGTTCACTGCATCGTGATCAGTAGGGCGGCCGACACGGCTTCCTAAGGATAAAGGATAAATTCCTATAGGGGTCTCCCAATATACGCGACGGTACGCGGGAGCACAAGTCCGTATTAGTGCTATCGTCCCTCAGGAGGAATCACCCACCTTCGTAGAGATCGACAGTCACTACGTTTAACGACGCCGGAACACGTCTCTACCTAGACCTCTATTGTGAGCGTTATGTTACAATGCGTTTTTAGATTCATTCAATATATTTTAAGTTGATCTTGTTTAGCAGTTTGTCTTTCAGGATCACCATGAGATGTATTGGTACAAATTCCTAAATGCAGCTAAAATGATAAGCAAGCTTTACAATCTTTTTAGCTTTGAAAATCCTAACTACTGAGGGATAAGAAAACACTATCTTTCCACACAGACCACAAAGCACAAACTAATGCACTTTCTCCTAGATCAATCATGCAAACTTATCAAAAAATGCAAATGCAAGATGCATGTATTTCTTTTCTTTTTCCTTAATGTTGATGTAAGACAAAAAGGAAACTGTTGTATAATTTCGAATTCAATTTGAAGCGTAAACAAACAAGTTTTGTCTAAAATGAAAAGACACCTTACAGGTACTTGTTTCAACACTAAAAATGTATGAATTCAAACCATAAAATGAAAAACAAACAAACTCAAACAGCCATGAACAGTAATAAAACTAGCTCTTAAGATCACAAAGACACTTTTACAGTTCAGGACCTAAGAGGCCACAGCTATACTGGTTCGCTTTTCACAATGGGAAACTGTAACTGAAACAAGAAATACTGAAAGAACAATCGCAGTTTCATCACACAACTGAGGCGGAATAATGTCAAGGAAAGTTGGTTTACAGCAAGTACAAATGACAAGCAATCAGCAGCAAAATAACAGTGAAAAAAGGGCTAAGACACAGTGGAAACCTCAGGAAGACATAGCCTAACTGGATCAGCGCAGGCTCTGGTCTGTCAAATTGACTCTCAGCGCAGTTCCCGAAGGGAGTACCTGCGCTGGAATGCAGACTGCATGTGGACAGCCTGCACTGAGACACGAGAGTTGCGTTTACAAGGATTTCCAGGTCATAAAAAGCTCAAAAATGCACTGTTTTTGCTGAAATAAAAAGCTATAGGTCAAGTACAAGCTAAGGGATGATCAAGAGGATGAAAAGCTATCACAAAGAGTACAAGAGTCTTTTGTAGATCAGCTCTTCAAATCATGAATCTGCTCAGTAAATGAGCAAGAGTAGCAACCCCTCTACTTCACTTTTGATATAGTCAAAAGCTTTTTGATTTGGTACTCTTTGGTTCAGGAAATGAATAGCAAAGATACTACAAACACCAACAAGATACTAGGCTCCCCAGCGGCGTCGCCAGTTTGTTGTGGGGAAAAGTATCCGACGCGGATGACCCTATCCCTACTCTAAAGGTGACAGTCTTTAGCAACAACTGAAAGTAAAGCTTTGATGTTTTCCTTTATGAAAGTACAGAGAGAAGGAAGAAAAGATTAACCAACCTGGTGTCTTTCGCTTAGTCGATCCTTGTCTTCTCTCTTTGTCTCTTGTTCCCAGCTCCTTGCTCTCTTTGCCGGTCCAACTACACACAGATCCTGCACAAACAAGAGAGGAAACTACAAGATACAAGTACTCATAACTGACGCATGGATTAGAGTGAATCAAATATACATGTAAATACGATACATCAATGCAATACAAGTATATAGGAGAACATGCAAAACTTTATTGATAGAAGTAACAGGGTTCTGAGAAGGTTACAACCATTGATGGCTCCAATCCAGCAGCACCTCCCCAGCAGCAAGAACTCTCCTCTTCACCTCTAGTAAAACAATCACCCAATAGCTCTAACTGTAAACCAACAGCACCTCCTTACTTTACACAAAATTCCAGCCTCCTTAGACCTCATAGAAGAGCTCCATATATAGGAGAGAAGAAGAGAGGATGAGTCAGCTTGAGACTGACATGAAGCTGCCTTGTGTCCTCTCCCTCTTCAGTTAATCTTCAGTTCTTGAGTCCACTTGGAGATCCTTGCTTACACATGGTGATCAAGTACCTCTTACTCATCACAGGGCGAATCTCATGAACCAAGTGTTAGTTTGGAAGCTTCCTGGGCAGTTGACACCTTGCAGAATGACTGTGCCACTTGGCCAATCTCGCCCAGCGCAGGTAGCCTTCATTAGATTTGACTTCCAGCGCAGGTACAAGGAGGAGCAGTTGCATTCCAGCGCAGATGCTCAGTGGAGCAGCTGACATGATCCAAAATTAGCCTGTTTTGAAGTGTTTTCAGGTGGAGAACTGATTGGAAGTGCTGTTGTTTGATGACCTTGTTCTTTTAGGGGTAAGAACAACATGTTTAGGGACTGAGGATCCCTGTAATTATTGACATTTCATGCTCCATGTCGCGAGGCACAAAAATGTCTATAACACATCCATCTTAGATTCTGTTACTTTTTGTGCGAGTGACATTTTTTGCACTTGGTCTCGTAATTTTGATATATCATGTTGCATTTATTCCTCTTCTTCATGAGTCATGCTAGAGCTTTTAGGTTGCTTATTAGGTGTTTGCATTTTCTTTCCTCGGGGCTTCATTTACTGATAATAATGCTTTACTATGCCCTTTGAATTCCTTCAAACTAATTTTTCAAACCAAGCTTATGCAAAAATAGAAATAAAACTACACACCTTTTTTCACTTTGCAAGAGCTCGATATTGAATCTGATGTATCTTTGTAATTTCAGATCATCCAATTCTAAAATTGTGACTGTAGTAGCACTCTGCGTCCTCTTTCCAATGCCACTAGTCTGATCAGATTTTTATTCTCCAAGAAATAGTTATGCACAATCTCCCAAGATGACCTTATTATATACCTTTTTCAGTAGAGCGAACTTGTATGAAGTGCCACGTGTCACTGTTTTGACCTTCGAATCTAAAAAATATACACAGGAAACTACAGTCTGTCCTCTTTCTGTAACTTCTTATGAAATGTTAATTTGATGCTCAAAATAAAAGTTATGAGGATTTTCCCCAGGTCACCTATTTGGAATGTAATTCGGGAGTCTGCAAAAATGCCAACTTCCTCAGATCATATCTCTACAATTATTGTGCAAAAAGCTTTGAAATTTGGACCTGAGGTTCAGAACGATTTCGAACCAAATGGGCTTTTTTTGTAGCATCTGAAACGTCGCAGAAAAAATGTTATAGTGCAAATTCCACGATGACCTGTTTGGATCAGCGAAACCCTAGAATCCAAAGCTCTGATACCAAATGTTATGAAACCAGCTCACAAAAAGATAGAAAAGATAGATGAATGCCTTACAATTCAGCCTCTTCGAGGGGGCAGCCTCCTTTACATTAAACAAATGAACACTTCTTAGATGATACAAATGAAAAAACCTCCTTTCTATATATAGGAGTCCAAGGGGTCACAATATAACCAAACCGACCTAACAATAATAATATAATGGCACAAAAATAACAATAGAGGAATTCTATGGGGCACAGTAATAACAATATGGGGACAATGGGGTCACAACAATATTAATAAAGGATATGACTACAATAATAATGGGGGAATCACTAGTATTATAAGGACCTAACACACTTTGTTGCTGAAACATTATATGTTCATTTTAGTTTCGAAAGTACAGTGTGCTTAAGCGAAAGTTGAAGGATGAAATGCATGCATGAGAATATTGTGCCTAAACATAGGGATGTTGATGTTGTCCTTGTATTTGAACATGTATGTGTAATTAACTTGTAGGGTTGATTGCTTTGGCATGCATGTGATGATGAAGTGTTTCATCTTTTGAAAAAGAGTCCTTATAGTCTTTTTCTACATGCTTGACTTGAAGGGTCATTTGTTTAAAGGCATGTTTTGTGGGTTTGTTATCTAGTCCATCATTTGTATGCAAATGTAAGACATGGAGGTGTTCACCAGAAGTGAAGTTTGTTTCTTTTGTTGAAACAGGATTTTAGGCCATCCAGTTGTTGTCTATATTCATGTTGTTGTTAACAGTTGTTGTTGATAGCTTTTCAAACAGGTACAAATGAAAGTTTTGTGGAGCAGATGTACTTCACATTTGTTTGAGCCACCTTGGATCAATGATCAAGGTAGAGAAGTTCAAACTACCTTCTATGACCATTTCTGATCCAGGTGGATATTGGTGGCCACCTGCCAAGTCCACCTGGACCCCCACCATTGTCTTTCTCAGCATTTTCAGTTTCCTTAATTGTAGCACAGTTTACTATTTTTAGCAGTTTTTCGGGTCCTGAACTTCCGGAGCCGTTTTAAGGCCCTAAACGACGTTTTTTTGGGATTCTGGGGCAACATGGGTCCATGGACAGATGTTGCCTCCCAAAGTGGTAGTACTCGGATAGATCTTTCTAACGAGCTATCATACGCGTCAAACGGAGATCGTATGCCAAAGTTACGACCCCGGGAAATTGATGTACCAATTTACCCAAACAGGGCCCACAATTTGGCGTTTCATCTTCTAGGGTTAGGTTTCGGGATGTGAAGGGTTGTCCATTGTTTCTCAACAATAAATAGGCCTTCGAGCCTTATTGTAACACAGTTTTTAGAACAGTTCAGAGGCATGTAGCCATCACATCTCTTCTCAGAGATAAGCTACCATCGCCCTAGTTGGTTTATTTCCATTTCTGGTTGTAAGCATATTTCAGTATTTTTCCATTAATGAAATGAAGTGTTATTTCCGCTGCATCTTTGTGTATATGGTTATCTCTGTAATTTGTTGCGTTCCTGTTTAAATCCGGATCAGTGGTATCAGAGCGGTCTGCTTTTTCTCTGTTTTTCTTTGCATGTCCCCAACAAGGTCGGAATATAAGGAGTTAGGGCTTGAACTAGTTGAACCTTTGCAAGACCAGCCTCGCAAATCCCGACGGCCTCCCATGGCGGACGAGAAGAAAGACGAGGGGGCAGGAGATCCCATCAAAATCTTGCTCGAAGAAGCCCTCGAGCGACAACGGAACGCGATGATGGGCAGCTTTGCCCAGATCCTTCAGCGGCTACCCAGAAGCAACGCATCGGCTTCCACCAGCTACTCTGAAAACGCCACACCCTTTAAGGTACAAGTTAATTTTGAAATCCCCATATTCGAGGGTCAGATAGACGCAGATGCCGTAGATAAATGGTTAAATCTGCTAGAGGGTTATTTTTCTATTCATGAATTTTCGAGTCGGGAAAAGATTGTTTTTTCTCTTCTCAAAGCAGCCCCCCACGTCAAGGACTGGTGGGAAACCTACTGCGAGCAGAAGGATGAAAGTACTGGCTCACTATTTTCTGCCGCACCCACCTGGGATTCATTCCGGGATGCCATCAAGGAGCAGTACTACCCTGTCGGAAGCTATGAGGATGAAAACATAAAGTGGACCACGCTGCGGCAGGGAAGGGACCAAGACATGCCGGAGTTCACCAATATTTTCCATACCCTTCGCACAAAGTTGGGTATGAAGGATTCAGAGCAACATTTGATACTCAAATACTGTGGCTGCTTGCACAAGTACATCCAGGAAGAAATACAGTTCCTAAACATCCCCTCGCTCGGTGCAGCATACCGATATGCCGTCAAGGTTGAGCAGAAGCTTAAACAAAAGAAGCGAGACTTTGGATTTGCGAATCCAAAGCAGGGGAAAGGTGCCCCTAAACCACAGAACAAAGGACAAAGCCAAGGCGGGACAACCCAAGACAACTAGCCGAAGCCGCAAGCAAAGAACAGCGTCGCGAAGCCGAGAAAGGACACTGGAAAATGGTGTGAGTTCCATAAGAGCTCCACTCACAACACCAGTGAGTGTCGGGCCAAGCAGTCACTGGTGGCTGAGCTAAAGGTTTCAGAATCAGATGCATGTTCTGACTCTGAGTCAGAACCCGATAAGGGGTATGAAAAAGGGAAGCAGATCATTGATGCGGATCCCAACGCCACTGTTGCTACCGCAAAGATCCAGAAAAATGAACCCGAAGATCCAGAGGAGGAGGAGCGTCTCTTCCACTCCCAGATGTGGGTAAAGGGCTCCCCGATACAGTTCATTGTTGATAGCGGAAGTCAAAAGAACCTCATTTCGGCAGAGGTCGTGAAGCGGTTGGGCTTATCGACCACAACACATCCACAACCATACACCATTGGGTGGCTTCACCAAGGACGAGATCTTCGCGTGAGCCAACAGTGTCGCCTTCCATACAACATCAAGCCCTTCACGGATGAGGTATTGTGTGACATTGCTCCCCTTGAAGTTTGTGATGTATTACTAGGACAACCATACTTGTGGAAGTGACATGCTGTGTATGAATCAAGGCCCCGTGCTGTTATTATTACATTGGGAAATAAGTTGTTCAGGATACCAGAGGTAGCACCACCTGCCGCCATCTCTTTGATTACTGCAAAACAATGCAGTAAGATCATTTCCAAAACCAGGAAATTTGTTTTCCTGATGATACGCCCTCAAGGGAAGAAGAAGACAGTGGCCGCGGCCTCCAAACGGGGTCCCTCTTCATGACAACTACAGATGGACAAGGTTGTGGAGGAGTACGAGGACATCTTCACCTCCCCGGCAGGGGTTCCTCTGCACTGTCAAGTCAAGCACTCCATCGATCTGACCCCAGGTGCACCGCTACCCAATGGACCAATTTATCGGCGCTCCGTTCTGGAGAACGACGAAATCAAGAGGCAGATTCAGGAGCTCCTGCAGAAAGGTCACATCCATCCGAGTTCATCGCCCTGTGGGAGCCCGATTGTGTTGGTACAGAAGAAGGATGGGACGTGGAGACTCTGTATTGACTATCGGGCGCTGAACAAGATCATTGTCCGTAATAGGTACCCGATCCCGCGGATTGATGACCTCCTAGACCAACTAAAGGGGGCGAAATATTTCAGCAAGATCGATCTAAAGTCAGGATATCACCAGGTACCAATCGAACCCTCTGATGTGTGGAAGACTGCCTTCAAATCCAAGGAGGGCCTCTTCGAATGGTTGGTCATGCCTTTCGGATTGACGAATGCTCCTGCAACCTTTATGAGGCTAATGGATGACATCTTGCGGCCATTCACCAACTCCTTTGTAGTAGTATACTTGGATGACATTCTGATCTTCAGCCAGAGTTGGGAAGAGCACCTCCACCACATCCGACAGGTTCTCCAAACACTGCGGCAACACAAGCTATGTGCCAATTTGGAGAAATGCACTTTTGGCATGACCCAGGTTCAGTATCTGGGATACATCATTGATGAACAGGGGGTGCATGTCGATCCGGCCAAGATCCAAGTCATTCGGGATTGGCCCTCTCCAACCACTCTAACAGAGCTCCGCAGCTTTCTAGGTCTTGCCAACTTCTACCGCAGGTTTGTGTTGGGGTTTTCTCATATTTCTTGGCCTTTGAGTCAAGTCACCAAGGGCGGGGCGAAAGCAAAATTCTTTTGGTCTGAATCTCAACAGAAGGCATTCAAGGAATTGAAGGATCGCCTCTGCACGGCACCAGTGCTCGTGTTACCAGATTTACAACAACCATTTGAGGTCGAGACAGATGCCTCTGACTATGCTATTGGGGCAGTCCTTACTCAACATGGACATCCAATGGCATATCACAGTGAAACACTTTCAGACACAGTCCGGAAGTACCCCACTTATGATAAAGAGATGTATTCCATTGTACAGGCCTGCCGACAATGGAAGCATTACATTTTGGGGAAGGAAACGGTCATCCACACAGACCACCGACCTCTGCAGTTCATACAGACCCAAGGGAAATTGCAGAATGATCGCCATCAGAAGTGGTCTACATACCTGCAACAGTTTCACTTGAATATCAAGTATAAAAAGGGCAGCACCAATAATGTTGTAGATTGCCTCAGTCGACCACCGATCATGGCGCTAACCACTGTGCTCAACTCTCGTGGGCACGAGACTGCTGATTGGCCACTTCTCTACAAAAGCGACCCAGAATTCGGCCACACATACCAGACACTCTTGGAGGGTCGCCATGTTGCAAATTTTCACCTCCAGGATGCCCTATTATGCCACCTCGGTCACCTTTGTGTTCCTTCAAGCGAGCGTGCCAAGATGATTTGGGAAGCACACTACAGTCGGGCTGTTGGGCATTTCGAGGTCGAGAAAACAGTAGCAGTACTGCAAAATTATTTCTATTGGCCGAATCTTCAACAGGATGTTGGGAAGTACATCTGATCATGTACTGCCTGTGCCATTGCCAAACCGACCATTAAGAAGCACGGCCTCTATACCCCGTTTCCTACCCCTAGTCGACCTTGGGAATCCATTTCCATGGATTACATTTCAGGCCTCCCTTCCACTAAGCATGGAAATGACTGTGCTTTTGTGGTCGTCGACAGGTTCTCGAAGATGGCCATTATGATGGCCTGCAAGAAGAATATCACAGCAGAAGCCACTGCTAAACTCTTCTTTGAACGAGTGTGGGTGCACTTTGGGATCCCACAGTCTATCATCTCAGATCGAGACAGTCGGTTTCTCAGCACATTTTGGTCCAGTCTCTGGTCAATGCTGGACACCAAACTCACAAAGTCCACAACCTTCCATCCTCAAACAGATGGCCAGACAGAGGTTGTCAACAGGATGATTGTGCACATTCTGCGCATGTATAACTCAAAGCATCCACGCACATGGGACGAGAGCCTCCCCTATGTTCAGCACAGCTGCAACCGAGCTCTTCACAACTCCACTGGCCATAGCCCTTTTCAGGTGTGTTTTGGATTCCAGCCACTATGCCCCATTGATGTGGCCATGCCCCTTGCAGCTACTCACATGAATTCAGCTCATGTCCAGTCCGAAACAGATAAGGCCACCAGCTTCATTGAGCGCATCCAAAATATTCGCCAGCAGGTCCATGACATTCTTGAGAAATCAAATGCCAAGTACAAGCAACGACATGATCAACACCGGGTGCCACACAAGTTTCAGGTGGGCGACAAAGCCTGGTTGCATTTGCAAAAGGAACACCTTACTGGGGCCTATCAGAAATTGAGACCACTCCGATATGGTCCTTACACCATTACTAAGGTTATGGGAGACAATGCATTTGAGCTCAGCATTCCACCATTCCTTGGCCTGCACCCAGTGTTCAATGTGGACCGCCTTCGGCCATACTTTCCACCATTGCTAGACACATCCGACATTGCAGAACAGCTCAAACCCACAGAATTAAATCCAGATTGCATGGAACAAGCTGCAACTGATCGGATCATGGACACACAGATCAAGAACACTCGCCAACAGAATATCCAACTGTATCGAGTTGTCAAAGCAGGCCAACTCCTTCAGCAAGGCAAGTGGCTCACCAGGGAACAGGTTCAGCAGAAGTTTCCTCATCTCATGGAGGAGCTCAACGCAATGGGGACCATTGCTTCCTAAGGGGGGAGGAATGATCCAGGTGGATATTGGTGGCCACCTGCCGAGTCCACCTGGACCCCCACCATTGTCTTTCTCAGCATTTTCAGTTTCCTTAATTGTAGCACAGTTTACTATTTTTAGCAGTTTTTCGGGTCTTGAACTTCTGGAGCCGTTTTGAGGCCCTAAACGACGTTTTTTTGGGATTCTGGGGCAACATGGGTCCATGGACCGATGTTGCCTCCCAAAGTGGTAGTACTCGGATAGATCTTTCTAACGAGCTATCATACGCGTCAAACGGAGATCGTATGCCAAAGTTACGACCCCGAGAAATTGATGTACCAATTTACCCAAACAGGGCCCACAATTTGGCGTTTCGTCTTCTAGGGTTAGGTTTCGGGATGTGAAGGGTTTTCCATTGTTTCTCAACAATAAATAGGCCTTCGAGCCTCATTGTAACACAGTTTTTAGAACAATTCAGAGGCATGTAGCCATCACATCTCTTCTCAGAGATAAGCTACCATCGCCCTAGCTGGTTTATTTCCATTTCTGGTTGTAAGCATATTTCAGTATTTTTCCATTAATGAAATGAAGTATTATTTCCGCTGCATCTTTGTGTATATGGTTATCTCTGTAATTTGTTGCGTTCCTGTTTAAATCCGGATCAATTTCAGTAGGAGTTCTGCAGGAAGGCAAGGAGGAAGACAGTTCTTCCCAAGAAGACTAGCCCATCTAGGAAGGCAAGTGGTTAGAGACTTTGGTTCAGAGGCACTATGCAAGGAAGTGTGTGGAGGCTGAAAGAAGAGGGTGTTGTTACTCTCATTTACTATTCAGATTATTATATCAGCCTTTTGGAGACCAAAATTTCTTTTAGTGGGAAGACATGATCCAAAATGGATTTTGGATAGACTCTTAAGTCTAAGTGTTCCTCACAGAGTAAAATGAAAGTCCAAGGAAGTTCCTGGACATAGCCGCATTGCAGAGATCTTTTCATTTTGAATCTATTGCAACTTGAATGGGAAAAAATGGACTTAGGATGCAGAAGTTATCACTCAAAGAAGATGCCCTTTGTTCTTTGGAAAAAGAGGCAAAATCCCCTAAAAATGGCAAAAAACGCTTAGAAAGGGAAATCGCATTGGAAAAAGGAAAAAAGCCAGACTTAAGCGGAGGCAGAAGAAACCCCGATCGGCCGATCTGATCAATCGGATCAAAGACAGGCCCATATGCGATATCGGGACCCTGGACTTGGCGATTCCGATCAAGCGATACGCCGATCGTTGATTATCGAATCGGCGAATCGGCATTGGCGATATATAGAACCCCTGGGCCATATGCAACGTGATATGCGATAGCGATCGCGACGTGCAATCTCAATAATCGGATTGCGAGAGGGATGGACAACCAGGATTAAATCGGCAACTTGCAATTTCTGGACTCGACGGATTTCATAAGAGAAATTTATAAAATTTGAAATCCAGTAAAAGAGATTTTATGTGTATTTACACATTTCCGCTATAAAACCAAAATATAAAGGAAAGTGCCCAAAAGCGATAAAATCGGACCCGAAGGGGAATTTAGGCACGATCTATAAAAGTTGATTTCCATAAAGGCAGATTTTGGGCAGGCCTCAAGCAGTAGATGGTTTAGGGTTGGCTGCGCCCGTTCCCACACAATGAATGACACATGGCTTGGCGGAGGAACATGGAAACCGCCTTTTCAGGCGAGTAACCTCTGTATCCTTACGTCACCCGAAATCACATGATGACCATTGGATGAGAGATCACCTAGATCGACGGTGGAGATTGTGATAGTAGCCAAAGGTGGACCCAATGCGATATTAGGGTGGATGCGACAAATTTTCAAGTCCGATAAAAGGATTTTTACGGGTTTTCAATGATTTCCCGTGTATTTGGGATTTTACCCAATATGCTTCTGTGATGCGATATAACTCCTACTGGTGGACCTGATAGGGATTTTAGGGGCGATTGAATGGGATTTCAAGTCCGAAAAACATGCCTGATAGTGTATTTTCAGGAAAATACTTGTGTAATGGATTTTTATCTAATTTTGGGTTTTTGCCTAAGAGAAGGCCTCGACACCTCTATAATCACTTCTGATCATCATGCCACGCTGCAAGCAAGCATTTTGACAGGTAATGATGCATTTCAAAGCCATAGAGCTGCAAAGCCAGATGGCCAGTCTAACTGACAAGGAGCAGGGAAGCCGAAGAGGCACCGAGAGATGATGATACACAAAGAAATGGCTAGGGTAGCCGAAAAGCTGGAAAAGCACCTCAAAGGAGGTAGAGAGCTCAATTTAGAGCAAGCAAAAGCAATTGCAAGGCAGTTGCAGAGCCGAGGGCAGAGAGAGCGAAAGCTACTGCGCAGAGTAGTTGATGGAGTCACTTGGAGGTTAAGTGAGAAGCCAGAGAGCTGTAAGTTGCCGAGAGCCAGAGCGAGAGCCGAGAGCCATAAAGCTGAGAGCTTCAAGAGCCAGGGATAAAATGGTGTGTAAACCCATTGTTTCTATGTAAAACAGTGGCTTTGAGCCAAGAGCTTGTAAAAAGGACCTGGCCGTAATCCCAGAGAGCCTAGTCTAGTTGACTATATCTCGCAGAGACATAGCCCAAGAGTTTTGGCTGAACTCCTAATTAAATTGATGTCTTATGTGTTTGTTTTATGGTTGCATTGTTTACTGTTATATGTATGTTATATCATCGTAAACAACAGAATTTTAAACCACATAAACAGTAAAAAAGAAACACAAGCATACACCTATATTTTCAAGCACATATTTAATTCCTCATTGGTTAATCATAAATACTTGGGAATATTTAAGCTTTCGAAGTGGGAGAGGTTCTTGTAAGTTAGACAAGAAGCCTAAGTGCCCCATTTTCAGATCAGGAGTAGTAACAAGGATTTCAGTTAATATAATAATAATAATATTTTTTTTCTTTTAGACCCTCTTGTGAAACCTAACCCCTTTTTTCTTTCCCTTCTTATACTTTCACTCTTGTGCTTTGACCTTCCTCTTTCATAGTCAATGATGTATTTTACTAAAATTCAGTGTATTATTATAGATTACATTTGTCGGCTTATCTCCATTCATCATGTACATATTTATATTACTAGTATGGGAATATAAAGTAGGCTTTATATCCCCCCTTTCTCTAGATTTTATATTTTCCTTCATGCACATCATCATTATATACATTAATTTTTACATCAAAATGTCAAGGAAACTACAAATATATCTCTCAAGTTGTTTCCTCCAACTCTTGCATCACAATAGTGGGCCCATTGGATTTTTAACTACTTTGTGACTTTGTTCTTGAGCATAGTGGACTACCTATCTAGTATACATATTAATTGTACCCATAAGTCTCCTTCTAGTTCCACTTGCATTAGATCCCATTCAACATGTTTAGGATCATGCACATACTTTTCAACTATGACAGATGAAACACATTATGAATATTTGTGATAGCAAGTAATGCAATAATGTGTACAATATGTTTTGTCTTATACAAAATCTCGAAAGGAGCACAATTTCTAGATCCAATTTAGTGCAACTCCCCAGCTTCATTAAAGTTCCTTTAGTTTCACATTTGAAAAAATATTCTTCCCAACTTTAAAGTCGCTTAGTATTCTAGATTTATCTTTATTTCGTTTTTGTCTATCATGTGCTACCTTTAAATTTTACTTGATCTTAAACATTTGTTCTTTTATTCCTTTAAGTAATACCTCGACTATTTCCTTGTTTGTTAGATTGTATCAACTACTTAGAGTATTGCAATTTCCCCCATATAATGGCTCAAATAGACTTATCTTTAGTGATGCTTAATATTTTGTAATATAGGAAAATCTCACTAAATGTGATTGATCCTACCACTTTGATGTCTTATCCATCACACACATTCTTAACATATCTTCAATAATCACATGATTGACTCTCCTTCTTTGCCTATATATTTGTGGATGATAGGTTTAACTGAAGTTCAGATTTGTACTAAAAACTTTGAACTATCCCTTACAAAAATTTGATGTCTAGACTCCTATTTGAAATAATTACTTTAGGTATGTAGTGCAACCTAACATTCTTTATCAAGTAAATCTTTATTATATTAACAAACCTATAACCAATCTAACTTATTTAAAGTGAGCAAATTTCATTAATTTCTCCACAAACAACATTATACAATCAAGTTATCTTATTATCCTAACCAAATTAATAATAAAATCAATAGTTCCCACTTCCATTTTTTATTCTAAAAATTATGATCATAACAAATTTAAATTTTTTTATACTTAATCTTTATTGTTTAAAAATTTTGTACACTTAAATATATAAAAACTCACATTAAATTTCTTTTTATCATCATACAATTCTAACTTAATAAAAATAAAAGAAATGAAATCTAAGTTTTATACATAAACATGTTATTATCTTTCCATTTATAATATAAAATTTTATATTTTATTATTGCTATATGAAGACCATCAACATAGTGTGTAATTTTCTTTACAATAAGTCATATATATATATATATATATATATATATAGAGTTGAGTTTTAATATAGGGTAAATTAAGTTGTTTTTAAGTGTGATTTATTGAAAAGTTTTTCCATTTATAGTTTGTTTAGAATTTTACAGCAATTCATTGAAAACATAAATTTGATCGATGAATTTTGTACAATCAAAATGTCTCTAGATATTTTTATATAATTGAAACCATATATATAATCAAAAGAACCAGTTGAAACAACACAAATAAAAATTTTACCACAAATTTTTTAATCCAATTTAAACCAAAATTCTATTAAAAATTCCCAAAAAAAACAATACTTAACAATAACTCCATTATAAAAAAACTTAAAAACAACTCCATTATAAAACAATTGAAAAGATAACCTGAATTGTAGTTAATGACAAGTATAACAAAATCAATATAAATGACAACGAATTTCGTTACACAGATTTCCACGGCATTTAGATACTTATAAAAGAACTAAATAGTGGTGAACTTTATAAAATTTCCAAACGCACATAAGGTACTTTACCAATGCTCTACATTTCTCGTCACATAAAAACCACCCCCAAATCAGGAGATATCTTTTTATTTTGTATAAAATTTTGGTATCTCTACTAAAAATGAAAGAATGGAAAATATCTAATTAATGATTAAGGTTACAATCCAATCTAACCATAGAGATATGGGTCCACTGTAAAGGTGCATGTAAAATTGGGATATTTGCGGTGCAGACTAAATGGTGCCAAGTCAAGAAATTGCTCAGCAGCTTCAGATTACCAACCCCAACTCTGTGAAAATGGAGGCAAAACTGCCTCGCAAGCTGTGCTTACTTCTGCTGCCCACAAGCTTCGCTTGAGCTCGAAAGAAAACGCGTTCGTTCGTTCGCTCAGTTTAAAGTCAAGGAAAAGGAAATATGGTTCCAAGATAAGAAATGTCCCGTGATGCCATTAATAGTTAATACCAGACACCGACATTTCAAAATCCCTGGGAGGGACAAGCCAACGAGAGGATGATCTCGTCGTCTGAATCTTTCTCTGCTTTTGAAGTCAATGTCCCTCGCTTCATCGTGGTGTAAGGAGCCACTCTGTTCATTCTGTACCAAAAAAAAATCATCCGATTAATTTGCCTACTCAGTCATCTAAATTTACACCGAAAATAATTATCAGTAAATGATTTAAATATTGCAATAACTATTCAATCTTCTGATCTAGAGTTTCTTTACCTCTCCTTTCGTTTTTGGAGCAAGTGTTGCACAGATAATTTGGGGACAATTTCCAGACCTGCGCGCGAAAAAAGTTAAAAACACAATTTTCAATCTTGAAAACCTTTTAATAACTTTTCAGATTCTGTCGAATAGTATGAACCACATTTGTCAATATAAAATATTTTACGATCCGCGTCTTACCAACGGGAAGTCTTTCAGACTGATCTTTATTGTCAGCGTTCGATGCAGGGTTATGATGCGGCGGTTTCAATATCTGTTGGATTTTGCTGATATTAATCTGAGGTGTTCTTGCCTTGCTCGAGCTTATAGAGCCGGCCAGCCTAATAATGGCTTCAGCCTGTCACGAAAATGACGAGATAAGCCTGCGATTAAACTAAAGAACGCCAAGATGACTAAAGATGCAAACGTTTCCTCAAAAATATATACGAAATTTGTTGCTCAGATCAAAATAATACCTTCTCGGCCGGCACATTGTAAAAATTCACCATTCCGTTATAAAAAATAACAAATTGACCCGTGGACTGCTGCTGGGGGCTTTTTGCTGGAACTGATCTGCTGCAAATAGTGCAAGAAGACATAAAGCTAGCCTTATACAACATTTAAATTCGCTAAGCTATCAAGAATTTGCAGATATATCAAATTACAAATGTCTGGACATGAAAATACCTGGAAACCGGATCAGTTTGGCTGATTGCAAAAGGCACGGTGATATTTCTTTCTTTAACTAGAGTGTTTGAACCGAAATCGGTGCTTACGGGAAATAATTCCATCATTTCGGCGTGACTGGATGCCTCAGAGCGTCCATTAAAGCCCTTGGCCTGATGATTAACATCGCCATGCTTGTCCTCTGGAAGTCCGATCGACGAAAGCACCTTTTGCATCATCTCCGGTTTTATCCGCGACAGAGTTTGCACTGTTGCAATCATAAAAAATACATACAAAATCAGCCAAAACATTCTGCCAAAACAAGAACAGAAGACAAATTTAAGGAAAGACTGCATATTACACAAGCCGATCTGAAAATAAAATTGCGAGACAAATTCAAGGCGTTTGTAAAAGAAACAATACATTTTGGTTTGGCTAGCTGTTTTCCAGGGCCGAATTCCAAATTAGTACTGCCATTTACGCCTGTTCCATTTGTTTTAGAGGCGTTCTGAATGCGCAGAAAATCGAAAGCTACAGATGCACTTGGCGACATAGCTGGCAAACTGAATTGCTGCGATAAATCACCAAAATTTCCACTGCAGCCGATCTTATTTTAAGCTATGATATTCCTGGGATCAATCAAAGCGCCGAATAAATGTAGATTATTTTGCGGTTCATAAGATGATCAAATAATAGGAAGGCAGGGCCGGAAATCGCAAAAAGGCGAGTAGAAGGCGCTGCCTTGCAAACTACAGGTGTATATTTCGCATGTGCTGATCACTAATAGCAAAGTAAATAGAGGGGCATTAATTGTTCTAAAAGTAAAATCCACGTTAATGTTGTGGAGTCTGGTCAAATAAAGCCACAGCTTATGGCAGACGAACAGAAAATTGTATGTAAGTTGGACGAACGGTTTCATCGGTGTGCTAAATGTGCACATGGAGGGGTTATTCCTTGCTATTAACTTTAATGGAAAAAAAGGTATGAGTCGGTCGTGACGCAAAATGAAGTGTAGCCCACTGGCGGTGATTGGAAAAGGACGATTCTACTAGTATATCCGTGGAAAAGAATGAGCATGTGCTCCATTTTGTGTTGGAGCAAGCGAGACTTTGTAGCTACCTTACCATACATTAATAACTTCTGCCAATTTTCCGCGCATGTGACATGTTAATCAGCTCAGAAACAGAGTCCATTCTTGCTTGCATAACCTGAGATCCGGTATGGTTGGCTTGGTAAGACAGTAATGGGAATCAGGTTTGGAATTTCATTAAATACGATGGTTTCGAAAATTTCGTCGTTTAAGTGGAATATCGAATTTTGAACCATATTTAATGGATAAGTTATCCGTCATTTTTACTATTTTAACAACATTTACTTTTAACAAAGAAAAATGTTGACCAGCCTAAAAATGCTTTCAGGCATATGTTCGTCAAATTCCATTTGTGTGAAGAAAGCTTTTCTAAAATCTTATATTTATTTATTTTCTTTTATACTTTATATATATATATATATATCAAATTTAATGTATTATTTAATCAACACTTAACTAGTAATTGCTTAAAAGTGTAAAGATACATCCATAATATTGAAAACTTTGTATAATCAAGTAAACTATATATATATAGAGGTGTTAAGTAGTGTGTATTGCAAGTTGTATTAGTAAAACTCATATGCTTTGAGATAATAATTGTATTTATATTTGTGTTGTGGTGAACCAGGATCGAACATTAGTGGGGAGTGAACTCACACTAATAAGCTCTAAGAGTAAAAGGTTTATGATGGATTTTTACAAATATATTTATTTTTTTAATAGATATATTGAAAAATCTCTGCCATATACTAAAATCTATTGGGATAAGAGATTATGTTGTAAATTTACATGAGGCAAAACATACATAATTTGAAAATTTTAAACAATTCATTTGCTTCGGCATGATTAAACTTGTCAGTTTCTAAGTGCTTGATATCGTCATGTAATTCAATTCTAAGTTTGTAACGATAGTCGCATTATGAGAAGTAGTGGTCACATTTTATACTATGTCACATATTATTAGAATGGTGCATGATTTTTATCATGCATTGCTTGACACTGAAAATCAACGAATATGCAAGAAAACGGAAATCATCCATTTGAATAGCATTTATAGTTGCATGAATAGAAACCCTTGTTGTTTTCTCAAAGATTTGTGTGCAAGTACTATTGTAAATCGTCTTCTATGGTTGGGCATGTTTAGAAGCACCATTATAGTTCCTACTCAATGATGGAGAAGAATAATTGAATCCAATTATACTCCTAAATTATTAGACCTCAAACCCTAAATTTGGTTGGAAAGGGATTTCTTCCATTCTCACTTGATTCATCACATTAATTGTGTATGTTGTTTCATGAATTCCTTTACATTTATTTAAATTGTAATTATTATCACATCATTATTTAAGGATCATTTATACAATATTAATTCATCATAGTTATTTTTGTAGGTGCCCCAAGTGCCTACCTCCTCTCCCCTTTTAAAGGCTCGATCGTCTCTCTAGAGGCCTTATTTTATTATTTTCCCTCGAAAAATGAAGGTAAATACCATGGGCCAATAACATGGGAAAACACCACGGTAAATATCGTAGCAAGGTTTCGTCTACTTTGACCATATCAAGAAAAGGGAATATTACAAATCCTCCAGCCCAAAGATTTCTTTCCCTCCAGCAATCCACTTCTATCCATAGCAGAAGCATTTGTACATTGATATCGAGATCCCATACAACCCAATGTGCAATTCAATGCCTTGATGCTAAATGATCTTGAATGGATCCTTCGATACCTGGATCCCAAAAAATCCTTCGAGCAATCCCTCCCTTGATAGATTCACCTAGGTCCCAATGCCATCTAAGTCTTAGGACCTGTGGGTTATGATACCATGTCAACCCTCCATCACTGCCTTTGCTTAAGGGCCCAATCTGCAATATGCCCTTGGCTAAGGGTATTCTCCTAGGAATCATCCCATCAATAGAGTTCCAAATCTTAATCTCTCACTAATCCATGCCATGGGAAGGATGAATACCTGCACATGGAACAAATCATTGGAAAGGACATTGTGTGTAGAATACAAAATGGTGGTGCTCTAAAGAGGCAAATTTTTACACCCAAAAAAATTGTTTGATGCCTCAAAAAGCTCCCACAAGGTTTCAAACCCTATTTTACCGAACTAGGTCCCATTGGTAAAAATGTTCCTATGATCTAATTGCTCCACTTATTTCCACTCTGAAAGCATTTAGATGGATGAAAAATAATATAATGATCCAATATAGATCACACCTCCCCATTTTGAGAGACTTTTGGTCCCAAAAAGATTCTACTGAATTAGGTGAGGAAATTTTTCCTCCACCTTCTCTCAGGTGTACCATTCAACTTTGCCTAGAAGTTGTCCTTTCAACCAAATTTTCCAAAGGTCATGATGCCCTTGTCTTGTAGTTCTGGACCTCTTTTGTAAAAATATATCTTATTTAAACTCTTCCTGAGCATCTTGTGCGAAATCCTCCACAAAAGGTAGGACCTACTCCTCTTCCTGATCTAGCTTGCAAGGCTCATAGAGTTTCATATTCTCTGCATTCACAACTGAGTAAATGCACATATTTGGTTCTAAACTGAATCAATAGGAATTTTCATCCACCTTTTCTAGTATCTCGAAGGGACCATACCATAGAGCCTTGATTCTCTTATCAGGCCCCTATAGCGTCTCCTTATTCAATTGTAGCCATACTCTCTCTCCCACCTTGATTGATTTCTCTGTTTTATGTCGATGATGCGTAGCCCTTTTTTTCTCTAGTCACTAGAGGAAATTTTAGTCTAAAAGTGACCTCCTATGGAAACTAATAAAATAATAGTTATAAATTTTGGATGGAAAAGAAGAAAACTATGTTTTTCAATTGTATTTTTGCCTTATCTCCTTATAGGTTTACATAAATTTCAAGCGCAGACACTCGTTGGGTGCAGAAGGAATTCCACATCCAACAAGTACCCATTATGCATACTTTTGAGAAGACCCTCATTATTAAAAATTGAAGATACATTAAAACAATGTGTTCAACATACGTTTTTAAGTATCTTCATCTTTTACCAGTGTGGGTCTTCTAAAAAATATGCATAATGGATACTTGTTGGATGTGGCATTTCATTCTACAACCAATGAGTTTTTATTCTTGAAATTTGAGTAAACCTATAACGAGATAAGCCAAAAATACAATTAAAAAAATAGTTTTCTTCTTGTCCCTCCAAAATATTTACATGTACCTTTTTTTAAATTTAAAGGATTTTGATTTGTTTACATATTATGACACGGAAATTACATGAAAATTTCATGGGCACTTTTAGGCTAATATTTCCTTTAATGGACTTCATTAGTGTATCTTATACCCGTATATGGATCTGGCTAATATTATTCATAATTTTTTTAGCCTTCAATGCGTCTATTGTAAGATCTTCCCTCACTCCTCCTTGTTGCTCATATGAAATGTCAAAAGGTGAAGATGGAAAATATTCAAAACAAGTTTTATATGGGGACTTTTTAGTAGAAGTGTGGACTAATATGTTGTAAGAATGTTGCATAAATACCAAATTTTCATCCTAGGTCTTTGGATGGTTTTGGTTGTATCCCCTTCAAAGTTACACCGAAGTCCCAGTGACTACTTCTATCTACCTATCTATTTGTGGATGGAATGTTGTAGATGTCTTCAATTTTGTGCCCATATGCTCCCACATTGTAGTCTAAAATGGACTGAGAAATCTTGTGTCCCGATATGAAATGATGCTCCTTTATATACCAAATTGCATCTAGACTAGTCCAAAGAACAAGTTTGTTGCTTCTTACCCATTGATGGTTTTTTTATAGTGCATCAAAATACACATCTTGTTGAACCGCTCAACTACCACAAACAGGTAGTTAGGTCCCTTCCTAGTTATTGGTAAACCTCCCATAAATTCCATGGAAATGTTCTCTCAAGGATGGGTGGGTACATGTACTAGATGATATAGACCCTGTTTCCTATTTATATGCTCACTAATACAATAAAGTATGCAACCCCTTATGAACCTTTCTACCTAATATTGCATCTTGGGCCAATACACATACATCTCTAAGTTAACCATGGTCTTCCCTACACCAAAGTTCCCTACAACCTTGGAGGTGTGAGTCTCTCCAATTAAATGTAATCGCTCACCTTTAGGAACACTTAGCTTATCTAGCCTATAGAGTAACCCATATTGGAGATGGTAGTTAATGGTGTTGTCGTCATCATGTACATGACTCCGATTCTACAATTGTTGAAGCACCTCTTTGAAGTCCTCATCCTCTAAATATTACTCTTTGTATGTATCATGGGTGAATGGCTCCATGCAAATAAATGTCCCAAAATATATGATATTGGATGTGGTTTGTGCTTCCCTTCTTGTACTTGATCACCAAATGAAACTATTATAGAAACCCCATCCACTTGTAATGCTTGGTCGGTTGTAGCTTACTCTAGGCCCGCATGTATTATAGCAGTTGGTGATCTATGTCGATTACCATCTCCTTTCCTACCAAATAGTGCTTCCACTTCTTCAAAAACTTACACCATGGCATAAAGATCCTTGTTGTAGGTAGGTTAGTTAAGAACTACCCCATCAAATAATTTAGAACAGTAGCATACAATCCTTCCTTCCCGCATCAAGACCACTCCCATAGCATACCCACTTACCTCTATCTCCAATTTAAAGGGCTACTGCAAGTTTGGTAATCTTAGAACTAGTTCTTGAATGATCTTCTTCTTTGCCTCCTCAAAGGCCTTCTACTAACCCTTTCCCCACTAGAAACTCTTTCCACTTGTTGTTATGGCATGGAGTGGCACTGCTACCACTTAAAATGAGTCCATGAATTTCCTCATGTACTATGTTTCGCCAATGAAACACCTGACCTCAAAAACATTATTAGGCACCAACCATTTCATGATGGCCTCCATCTTGGTAAGATCTATCTTCATCTCTTCTCCACCTATCACATACCCCAGATACACCAAATATTGTTGTGTAAATTCACACTTCTTGGGATTTTCTAGTAGTTGGTGCTTCTCTAATGTCTCTATCACTATGTCAAATGTGATATGTGCTCTACCTAGGTAGCACTGTATACTTGTATATCATCCAAATAAACAATAAAAAATGAATCTATAGAAGGGCATAATACATCATTCATTAATCCCATAAAATTAGTTGGTGCATTTCATAGGCCAAATGTCATGATTAGCTACTCATACAAATCATTATTGGTTTTGAAGGTGGTCTTCTATGTATCTACTTCTTTGACTCGAACTTGGTGATATACATACTTTAATCCAACTTGGTGAAGTATTTTTCTTGTTGTAATTGATACAGTATATCATCTATCTTAGCCAAGGGGCACCTATTCTTGAGCATGATCTTCTTGAATGCCCTATAATCTATACACATCTTCCAAGTCCCATCCTTCTTTGGCACAATGACACCCTATTCTTGTAGTTGTTGCAATTGTTTCTTCACCTCACTTGCTTATATAAAGACTTCCTATACAACCCAATGTTTGGAAATGGGGATTCTAGCAATGAATGGATCTCGTTCTTCACTTTCCTCTTATGTGGTAACTCTTTAGGCTCTCGGAACACATCCATGTATCCATGTAGCAACTCTTCTAGGTGTTGATTCTATTTCTTAATACAGACAATCTTCTCATCTACATTCAATCTTCTTTCATTTTGGTTTCTTGAATCAGTGGCCATGAGATTCTTCTTCTTATTGTACTTATTTTTTTCTTTGGTTTAGTCTCTATATGCAACTTCCAACACTTCTCCTATGTATGGCCATCAATGTTACTGTGGTTGTTGGGATCTTTGGACAAATGTGTCGTGGATACAATATTTTTATTTCAATTTTTCTTCTTTTATTCCCCTCCTTAGAAGCATATTTCTACTCCATCTACTTCTATCCACTTAATTTCACTTTCATTATGCCTATGTTCTCTAGGTATTATGCATACACATAAACCTCGGCCACTGATCTAGCCTTGAAAAACATAATGATATTTTTTATATGGTTGTGCAGGCCCCCAAATACTTGAAGTATATTTTGGTTCTTTAGAGAGATACCCAACATTATGGTCATCTTTCTGAACTCTGTGGTGTACTCTTGCACACTTTTCCCCTGCTTTTGCATGAAGTAGTGTCATCATATCCATTACTCTTCTACATACCCAATAGGGTAAATCTCTGAATTTATGGAGGTTTTGAGGTCTTACCGCTTAGCCACTAGAGGTTATCCCTCCAACCTAAAGGTCCTTGTGTGGATTTCCCACAAAGTTAGGGCATGGCCTTCTAATTTCAACAATGCAAATAAAATATTATGGTCTTCCTCAATTTTATGGACACTAAAATACACTTCCAGTTTCTATAATTAGTGATTTAGATTCAGAGCATCAATCTCACCTTAGTATGGCTTGATATCAACTTTAACATCCATTTTGAATAGGTATTTTAACTCATTCATGACACTCAAACTCATTTGATATTTTCTAGGTCCTTTCTTCGACTGGTTCAACTTTTCTTCCTGATCTCCTGATCTCCTCTATGATGATTTCGAGTAGGATATTCAATAATGAAAATGATTTCCCAATAATAGAAACTCTCATTCAAAGCGTCCTGTAATATTTAACCAATTTTGTGCTTCGATGTAATTTCCCAAAGCATGTGCTATAGCTTGTTCCCAATATTCAACGACTTGATCGAACCAGGCCTCCGCAGTTTCAGGATCTCCTTGTCGAATGACCTCTGCATTGGAACCCCAATCTTCTCTAAATATCCCAATCTTTTTTCTCAGAACTATCATGCAGAGATTTACATTACAATTTATATCTGTGACTTGTTGTTCTATTTGCAAAAATCTTTCCTCTGTGGGATATGAGGGCTATTCACAAATTCATTAGCCATTATTAAGGTTTTATGACTTTTTTCCCAACCGATCTAGATCCCTTACAAATCTCCACAATATTCCCAAAACCTAATCTCATACTAATGCGATCCATAAACTATCATTGATATTCCACTGGATAATTCTTCATAACAATTCTAAAAAAAATTATACTTAAAATATGAAATTCTATACCATTATAGTATTATTTATCTTTAGATTGATAAATATCTAGATTAATGTTATTAAGGTATTCCTGCGAATTAACATTATGTAGAAAATAGAGAACAATGAAATAAAAGCTCGGGAATGCATTTGCCAAAAGGTATGAATTGGAAACCCTTTTGGGAGAAAACCCTAGCTAGAAGGTGAGGTTGCTTTTCTCTCTTTTTTCAGTAGAAATGTCTATGAGAAAAAATAAGTAAAGCCTATGGCCTATGGGCTACTATAGTGCACAAATACTCTTTGTATGCTCTATCTCTTATCCCTCTTGGTTCATTTTTTTAAGCTATGGAACAAATGCACTCAAAAGAGTGGAACACCATTTCCTATTAGTGGCCTAGTTATAACATAACCTAATAGCCTACTAGTGGTTAGGTTTGACTACCTCAACTCTTAGCCAAAGTTACAACATAGACTCTTCTAGAGTATTATTCATCATAATCATGTGGCTAACCCATTTTTCATGAATAATCAGGGATGACATGATATCCTCTCGAATTATGGTGGTGAAAATAGAAAGGCCAACTTCTCAGTGGCATAACTTTCACATATGGACTTTGTTTGATGTAATTCTTACATTTTTGGAAAGGTATTCATTTGTAGGATAGGAATAATGGCACGATGCTAAAGAGATGAAGTTTAACCCTAATTTGATGCATCAAAATTCTCTTGGAAGGTTACAAACCTCGTTTCTCCAAACTGGATCCCACTTATAAAAATGGTCCTATGAGATTATTCCTCCACCTTTTTCCACTCTCAAAGCATCGAGATGGATGACAAATAATATAATCATACGATCCAGATCAATTTTAATTATTATGCAAGGAATATTCTAGTAATGCTTTAGATAAAATTTTAGCACTGCAGTAGTGAGTATTTCAACAATTTTACATAGAATAACTCAGCAGAGAGTAATGGAAAAGAATAACCTATTGTTGGTTTCCAATGTCCAAAAATTGTAAACTATAAATTGTTTATGGTTTACTTATGCTTATTTTACTAAGAAATATAGTGGAGAAAAGTATGTGAATGTAGTTTTAAATTAATTTTATGCACCTAAAATTTCTTTAACATTAAACTAATATTGAAGACCCTTATATAAAGAGCAGAATATCTATAATGTAATGTCTATTCCTAAATAATACATTTATTGTCCTTTAATGTGTGATTTGTTTCTTTGAGAAGGTTTTACTTAGGATATTTTGTTGTGGATGGTTTGTTTCTCATTTGATGTGTTCGTAACTATTTTAATTTGAATTTTGTGCACATTCTTCTCTCATGGATTAGTGTAGGAGGTGTTTTACATTACTTATCTTTATTCCAACCTTGTTTTAATTTGTGATGAATTTTTTTATCATATCAAGATTCAAGTGGATTATGACCAAACCTCAACACTAAAATGTAATATAAAGAAGACAATAATTATTAAGTAAACTGGAAAGTCACTATACTCATACCATGAGTAGAATGAAAATATCACATAATAATCTAATATAAATATAAACAAAATTAATATATTTGTTAAGTAAAATGGAAAATTATTACACTCATGCACTAATCATACTAGACATATAAGATAGCTTTTTAATATGAAAACCTATTGCCTAATTACAAAATCTTATCCCACTACATCATTTCTGTAACACCTTCCTCCTACATCTACCCAAGAAACTGACCAACCAGGTTAAACATGCGACGAGAGGCCACTATGATATGATTAAACCTCATAAGTCATGTTAAGGAAGTGGAACTAACGAAAAAACACCATACAGACATTCAACATCAGCTACAAGACCCTCATGATCCAATCCAATACTTTAGACAACGTGCCCTTGGGTCCCACTAAACTTTTAGACAAATTAAGCCTCAGTCGCTCTCATGCTATAGGCATGATAATGTCTAGAAACCTAAAGTCACTCTCACAGGCTTGCCTGCCTGATCCAAAATGGATTTTGGATAGACCCCTAAGTCTAAGTGTTCCTCACTGAGGAAAATGAAAGTCCAAGGAAGTGTTATAGCTCCAAATCTCACTTTTATGGTTTGTGATGCTGTACTCATGGCCTAGGGCAACCCCTCCTTCTAGACCTGGTCCTAAAATTTAAAAAACAGTGTTTTATCCCTTATACGCGACATTACCCTGAGTTAAACACGTGTATACGCGGGTCTGTGTATATCCAACCCGCGTGTATGTATTAAAACACTTAAAAAAATATAAAATTCCTTCTTTTCGGGTGGAGATCGCGGGTTTTACCTGCTGATCACCTGTTAGTGCCCGTGGCCCAACTGTTCCCAACCAACTCCTAACTAAAAAACTACTTTGGAGATGGTATAAAAAGACCTCAAAGGGAAGGCCTAAGGGAGAGAATAGAGAGAAAGGTTATTATGCTGAGATTTTTCCCTTGACCAGGTCTGAAGTCCCTTGTGACTTCTGCACTTCCCCCATTTTATACAGGAAACCTTTGTTTCCTTGTGTGTTGATGTTCATCCACCATTTATGACATCATGGAGAGAGTCATGGAAGGAGTTTTGTTAGAGGCTTGAGGCTGGAACAGATCCGGAAGGAAGCTTTGCTTCGAGCCTGCTGAAGGTGACTCAGGTGAACATATTCCTTTTTATGTACTTTATTTGTCTATAATAAAAGAAACACATGTCTTGGTTCCCGAAATGAATCTTCTTTATGTTGATGATATTCATGTTTTGAATTCATGTGTAAATGGTTGTTTAGATTTCATAACTAACTACCTTTCTTTATAACATGAAGATGGTTTCTTTATAAGTTTTTGTCCATGTACTGTTGTGTTCTTTGAATTGTTTGTTTTGCAGGACAAAAGAGAAGAAGGGAACTCCAAGAAGGGTTTGGACCCTAAAGGCCTTCTCAAACGTAGGACCGAAGGTACGTACCCTTATCATAGAACTTGCTTATAATAGCATAATGGTTGTATGAATGCATGTTTCTTTGAATAGACAACTTTCAGTCTGCTAGGGTTTCACTCAAAAAGCCCTAGGGGAGTAATTCCCTCTACTAGAATTGGCGACTCCACTAGGGACAACACTCTTGTTGTTCCTAGTTTGGGTGTTTTTCAAGCCAATCAGGGCTCAGCTGCCTTGTCTGCTTGCTGTTACTGTCTGGTCTGTTCTTGAACTTTAAGCTTTGCCAGTTTCTTCAGTTTGTCTTTTTATTTTTCTTGAAGATTTTCATATACGCTGTTTTTCTTAGATACATAAGCGTATATACGCTTGCTTCTTTGAGTGAACCCGCGTATACGCAGGTTTCCTCAAACACAGTCGCGTATACACGCAATCTGTACTACAGTACAATCATGTATATATTCCAATTTTCAAGATTTGTAAATCTTTTTGGCCTCTGAAGGTTTATCTTGTGGTTTGAGTCAGTTTGAAATAGTCATTTTCCGGTATCAGTTATTTGTTTTACAGCGAGCATCTCGTTCTGAATTCTCTCTAATTATAAGGAGTATTGGTCTTGTTTTGTTGATTGCAAGCGTCATCGTTTTTTGCTAAAGCACGCAAGATTTCTGGCTAGGAATCTTGGCTGCTCTGTTCATCAGGGTAGGAAGATTGAATTCAATCTTTGTGTTAATCTTGCTTTTGGTGACTTTTTCTTTGCTTGACAAAATCGCTTTTTGTGACCATCTACTTCTTTGTTTCATGAAAGTTGTTGTTTGACACTTTCTTGGAATTTGTCTTTTTGATCTTTTTGGTTTTCATTGCCAAGCCTTTCATTGTTGTTTTTTATTGTTAAGAGCGATTTCAAACACATTTATTTTTGTTGAGTTTTCATCCATTAAGTGGTGTTGGTTCGCAAAAGTGTTTAATTGCCTATTCTTCAATCACAAGTTTCAGTGTTATTGAGAGCATTTTTTGAAAAGACTTTTTTGTTTGTTGCTTTGAAGAAAATCTTTTGAAAATCTTAGTTTTGCTTTCTTGAACTTGCTTTTCATTTGGTTTCCTTTTAGAGAAGTGAAAGTGTTGTATGTTTGTCTTAAAATTTGTTTTTAGTGTTTAGACGAAATGAATGGAAACATCTCATATTCCATCTAGGCATCTTAAGTGGCAAGATAAAGTTTGATAAGCAAGCAACTTTCATTTTTGTTTTTAGAGTAGTTTTGAATCTTGCATCCACATATAGTTGTTGCATTAGGATAGATTTGCATCCCCTTTTAGGCATACATAGCTTTGTTAGCTTTTGTGAGTGTGAACTGTGCATTAATGAAAAGAAAAAGGAAAATTTGTTTTATTAGAAGTACCTCTGAACCCTATAGAAATTTCTCTTCATCGAAAAACGAAAAAGTGCATGTGCATGTAGTTAAGTTTTTATTAATTTCTTTTGCGTCAAAAAACACCACTAGTTTCACTTCCGTTACCTTGTGACTTAAAGAACAACCTAATAAAATCAAGCGCTACCTAAAATTCACTAGAACTTTTTGTTTTAGTCAGTTACACTAACAAGATTAGGATTTTAGGGCCTTGGATTAGGCAAGTGGAGAGTTAACTCTCCAAGGCCATATAAACGTCAAACGTAGGAGTCTGAATAACGAGAGAAAATCCAATAGTGTTAGGAAGACCAGGAAAGATCCGGATCTGGGTGTTAAGCACGGGGGTCTGTAAAGACAGGGAAGAGAGATACCCCCTCTCCTACTTGTCCGAACTTACCTCACGACTGTTCCGCCTGGCTTCTGCGACGAGTTGGTATCCATAGTTGCTTATCCTAGGGAAATACACAGGTGGCTGCGGAGGGGAATCTCGTGGCACCTGAGGTTGACGTTGCATCACTCTCGACAGTACTACTGGAGGGCACCCTTGCGAAGCTTGGGGGCTTGCACCGGCGCAGGCTGTTGTTAGGAGGTCAGCGTAACTTCCTCTGATACCTTCGCTGATAGGACTAGGCCCTCATCATCCCAGACTATCTTCGGAAGGCCCCTTATTTCACTTTCTCGTATTTTGGTGTTCGGTCTTAATCACCTGGAGCGGAAATACTTGGAAGTTGTTTGACTGGCTGTATCTTTAGAGACTTTATAGTGTGTGCTATGTGCTCCTAGTTGGCCTAGATTTCAATTTTTTGAGTCTTTAGTTAGATCATAACAAAAAATTCAAAGTGGCAGACCGATCTCCAAGACGGTCTCGAAGACTTCGTGGTCTCTCGCCACCAAGTTTAGAGCCTTCTCCTAGAAGGCGCAGAGGCAATACTACCGGTGGGTTCCGTCCCACCCCAGTTGACGCATCGGGGATTGATCCTCCTCTCGGGGGCATTAGCGGCCAAGCAAGGCCTGGCACTTCTGAGCAAGAGAGGGACACTCCAGTCCTTTCTCGAGTTCTCTTTCAAGGGGAGAATAACATAGAGGTAGAAGAAATTTCAGAGTCATTAGTGGCTCCAAATTCTCCACTACCATCTAGTCATCCAGACGTATTACAATACGTTGGGACTCTGATGCATAGACCGTCAAGTCCAGGTTACGCTACGCGCTTACCATCGATGACCACTACTGGAAGCATGGCTTCTACGAGTGCTACGACTATGCAAACCCCAACATCAGTGCAAGGGGGAGGAACCATTTCCATCCCCTCCGCTTCCTTGTTTGGATCTTTTGCTAGCACATCTTTAGTTGGGTCTACCTCCATTCCGTCCACAAGTGGAAATGCCCAAACCAATGCTTTTGGTATTGGATTCTTCCCTTTTGGCACCCAATCACAGGGTATTCCATCGGTTCCGTTTAGTGCCGCTACGTCCATGATGGGCGAATCGGCTTCATTGCAGGGTTTTCCTTTCGGAAGTGGTCATATACCACATTCCAACCCGACGGTAGGATCCATGCCTTTTTCTTCTGTAGGACAAAGTAGCAATCCTTTCCAAGGTTGGAATAACCCTGGGGTCAGTAGCGCAGGAACTGGGAATCCGTTTATCGGCCAACAAGGGAATAGGCCGTACTCCACGGTTAGCATGTTTCAAAGTATTCCTCCCCTTGCTTCGGCTTGGAATCTGTATCAGGGGTTATCAACTCCCTACAATCCTTTAGGAGGAAACTTTGCTGGTTATGGAGGTTATACAGCCGGAGTTGGTCAAACTCCGAATTTTGCTGGACCACAAGGCTTGCCTTTTGGTTCAGCTGGTTCTACTGGTTACTTCGGGCAGCCTGGTGCCTCCCAAATTCCAGGACAATCTTTTCAGAGCTTTGGGAGTTTTGCCCAGTCTGGGTGGAATCCCCAAGGTCCTCCTAGGCTTCCGTTTCTGGCAACGTTAAACTTGCTAGATCTCACTAAGTTAACAAATGACCCAATCAAGTACAATCCGGCCTGGCCTCCGGTCCCAACCAAACTCCCTTCGGACATTCCAAAATTCGAAGGGAAGAGTGGTGAAGACCCAGGCGACCATGTAACCACATTCCATTTGTGGTGCTCATCTAACTCCCTTACGATGACTCGATTAGGTTGAGACTCTTTCAGCGCACCTTGACTGGTAATGCGGCCAAATGGTATATAGAGTTGCCAGGGGGCAGCTTTACATCGTTCGCTGACTTAGCCAATATTTTCTTAAATCACTTCCAGTTGCCTGTCCGCTATGATGCCGGAACTGAACTTCTGGCCACCTTTCGTCAAGATAAGGCAACCCACATTTCTGCCCATATTCAGGAATGGAGACGGAGAAAGAGGCTCATTAAAGCCGAAATCCCTCCGGAGTACCGTCTCGAGTGGTTTTTGAAGTCTTTACAACCCGAGATCTCCAAAGATGTCTCCATGTCTGGGGTCTATTCTGAGGAGCAAGCCATTTTTAGGGCCCAGCAATTAGAATTGATCTACTCTCAGTCTGGGATCCTACAAAAGTACTTGCCAGATGCTCCTCGATCTAAGGTTGATGTAGCTAAGTCGAAGCCAGGTCCGCATGCGGATGGTATCGTCGGGTCAGTAGACACAACTACCGTGAACTTGTTGAATCAATTGCAGCAGTTGTCCTTGCAAACTGCTTCTAACAACCAAGTCACATCGTCTAATCCCCCCGCTTCCCAAACTTCTTCAATAAATGCCGTCCAATCTGATAATCCCAAAGGAAATCAAAATTCCAATGGGAAAAAGAAAGGACGAGGTAAGAAAAAGAACCAGGATGGGAAGCCCGATGCAAATAAATCCGGCAACAACACTGGTGGTGGTAGAAATGAGTCGAGAAAGAAAGTCAAGTTTCCATGCAAGTTGTGCAGTGGAGACCATCTAACTCATCTCTGCCCTAAGATTGAAGACGCTCAGCGCTTGTTAGGACAGCAAGGGACTTCTAGTTCTCAAGCTGTGTTAACCAACCCATTTCCTCAAGGGCAGCAACTTCTTGCTGGCGCGAGTTCGAACCCTGGAACCTCCGCTGGGGGTAACCAGGAAGGGGAAAAATCATCAAATGTTTTCATGATGGGTTCTAACGTCCATGTGGCTACTCGGTCACGTGATTATGGTGACGCCGAAACTTCCAAGGACAAGACTGTTCCCGGAAGTACTGACCTTCATATTGAGCGACCCCCTGTCGAGACTATACCACGGATACCGAAAGGTTCCGCTAAACGCGCGACGATTAATCCTAATGCTAGGGCCGCCCAGAATTACTCCATTGTGGAGGATCTGGCTCAGAGTCCGTGCGCCATGTCCTCTTTAGAGGTTCTCCAGTCGTGTCCAGCTCAGAGAAGCGCTTTACTCTCCACGATTGGAGCAGTCGATCCAGCTAACTCTTTAGTGCTCACTTTTGACATGTTAAATGTCAAAAAGCGACTCCCTCATCATATGACTTTTCAAATAAAGTCTACATACCGGAAAATCAATATTTTTTGCACCGTAGTAGATGAAGGAGCTTCCACATGCGTTATGTCGATGTCATGCTGGAAGGCTATTGGATCACCTTCGGCTGTTCCTTCACCCACCGTCTTGACTGCATTCGACGGTCATTCTCACAAGCCGCATGGGATTATCCCGGCCTTTCCTATATGTGTTGGGGGAAAGGTCGTCAATATTGAAGTAGAGGTCATAGACGCTAACCTAGACTATAATCTCCTATTAGGAAGGAACTGGGTATACGAGATGGATGCCGTTGTTTCGACTCTGTTTCGTGTTATTTTCTTTCCTCATGAGGGGAAAATCGTTAAGGTTGATCAATTGGACTATTGTCCAGTTGATCCTCAAGCAAGCTTTGACTCTACTGTCCCTTTAGTGGATAACCCTCGCCCGCCGACTGAGAATTTAGGAGTAGGGATGTATTCCTCATTGATGGGTACATTTGATCTTCCCTCTCCTTTCGCTAAAATTAATGCTATTTCATCATCTAAGGAGTCTCCTCGAGAAGAGTTCTTCCGAACTCCTTATTTTTCAGACCCTTGGACCTTGCCTTCACCTACGACCACATTAGTTGAAGGACAAGTAAATGGAATGGCATTCCCTATATCTGCAGCTGAGCTTAGATATCAGTCTATCGTAGACTCTGCAGACAACCATTCTACTCCTTTTTCCAAAGAGGAGTTAGATGGTCATGTGGCCCCAGCTTGGAGCCTTGATTCTACCTCTGCCTTGGACTGCTTAGATTCGGTTCTGCCTTCTGAAGAAGCAATCCTCGAAGTAATGATGGGTATAGATCGACCTTGGGAAGACTTACACCATCGTTCATACTTTCTTCCTCCATTACAAGAAGTAGAATCTAGATTCTCCGAGCTCTTCACTAGTGATGTTTGTACGATGTCAAACCCTTTGGCTCCAACACACGTTCGTGCCGAAGGTAATATGTCGGTAATTTCAAAAATGATACCTATAAACATCTCTAGGGACCCTAACGTCATCGAGAATATCTTCATCGGAATTGAGTGTTCCCCTGAAGAAATTCAAATTTACACCGACCTATTCAAGGAATATCGTGATGTATTTGCTTGGTCTTATGAGGAAATGCCTAGCATTGATCCTTCTATAGTTCAACATGAGATCAAGACGTACGAAAACGCAAAACCGGTTCGTCAAAGGCTTCGGCCGGTTAACCCTAGGAAAGCAGCGGCTATCAAAGCTGAGGTTGAGAAGCTACTAAGGGCGGGTTTTATATACCTTGTTCCTCTTACTGATTGGGTTTCTAATCCAGTCCCTATGGACAAAAAGCAAGGAACAATCCGAGTATGCATCGATTTTAGGGACCTAAACAAGGCTTGTCCGAAAGATAATTACCCCACGCCATTCATTGATCAGATTATCAACGAGTGTGCGGGTAATGAAATTTTTTCCTTCATGGATGGTTTTTCGGGTTATAATCAAATCTCTATCCGTCCTGAAGATCAACATAAGACAACTTTTATATGTCCCTGGGGTACCTTTGCATATAGAAAGATGCCTTTTGGTCTTAAAAATGCTGGAGCCACTTTTCAGCGGGCCATGTCATACGCTTTCCACGACATCAAACATGTCATCGAGGCATACTTGGATGATCTCGCTGCTCGTTCTCGAAAGAGAACTGATCATCCTAGTCATCTTCGATTGGTTTTTGAACGTTGTCGTTTTTATAAAATCCGGTTGAATCCCAACAAGTGTGTTTTCACGGTTACATCCGGTCGGTTGTTAGGGTTCATAGTGTCCAATGAAGGGATTCGGGTTGATCCCTTCAAGGTTGAGGCAATAGTTCAGTTGCCTCCCCCGTCCTCAATTCGTCAACTTCAAAGTCTTCAAGGGAAGGCTAATTTCTTAAGACGGTTTATAGCAAACTATGCCGAGATCACTAAAGGGTTCATGCGTTTGCTACGAAAAGGAGTTCCATTTGTGTGGGACGACTTTGCGCAGCGGTCGTTTGATGCTTTGAAAAAGGCATTAGTCTCTGCCCCGCTTTTGAGTCCACCGGATTATAGTAGAGACTTCCTTTTATATCTCGCTGCAGCAGAATCAACCATTGGTATGGTTCTAGTTCAGGAGGACGATGCTCTTGCCGAGCACGTGATTTATTATTTGAGCCGAGGCTTAATAGGTCCTGAACTCCGCTATTCTCCGGTTGAGAAGTTGGCCTTGGCAGCTGTCCACGCTGTCCAGAGGCTCCGTCATTATATCTTGCTACGCAAAACTTTTGTCTTAGCGGCGGTCAATCCATTTCAATTTGTCCTCAGTAGGCGAGTGATTGGGGGCAAATATAATAGATGGATAGTCATTTTACAAGAATTCGATCTCGAGTTCTTGTCTGCCAAGTCTAAGAAATCTATGGTTTTCGCGGAGCTAATTTCTGAGCTTCCTTGTGGAGAGGATACTGTTTATGAGGAAAGTTTTCCCGACGAACATTTATTCCTCATCTCTTCACTCGACCCTTGGTATGGAGATATCATTATTTATCTCCAGACTTCGAAGTTTCCCTCTACTTTCTCCAAGGATGAACGTCGCAAATTACGTCACCTGGCTAAAAACTATGTTATCATTGGTGACACATTATACCGTCGAGGGATTGATTCAATCCTTCGGCGCTGTTTAACCTTAGAGGAAGCAGAGTCTGTGCTCAATGACTGCCATAGTGGAGCTTGTGGTGGTCATCTATCAGGGCTTGCTACAGCCCAGCGCATCTTACGTGCCGGCTATTTTTGGCCTTCACTCTTTAAGGACTGTGTGGAAGCGGTAAAACGCTGTCACCCGTGTCAAATTTTTACTCGCAAGATGCGCCTGCATCCAACTCCCCTTTTTCCCGTTGTCACCGTCGGTCCCTTTACTAAGTGGGGTATTGATTTTACAACTTGTAATCCGCCTTCATCGGCGAATCACAAGTACATTATCATGGTTGTAGACTACTTTACGAAGTGGGCTGAAGCCATGCCTACTTATAAGAACGATAGTGACACGACGGCTTTGTTTCTTTTCAATCAGGTTATCTCAAGATTCGGTATCCCAAGAGAGATTGTCACTGACCATGGCAGTCATTTCCAGAATCAACTAATGTCCGAATTGGCTCTTAAATTAGGTTTCCGTCAGGAGCATTCGTCCCCTTATTATCCTCAGGCCAATGGACAGGTCGAGGCGGTCAATAAAACTCTTAAGACGATACTCCAACGGACAATCGATAAAAATCGGTCCAATTGGCACATTATGTTGTATTTGGCTCTTTGGGCATACAGAACCTCCGTCAAAACGGCTACTGGTTTTACTCCTTTTCAGTTGGTTTATGGGATGGAATCTATCTTTCCTATCGAATGTGAAATTCCATCTCTAAAGTTGGTTGTTGAGCTTCTTCCTGAGACTTCGAATCTCGAAGAGCGCCTAGTTCACTTGGAACATCTCGATGAGCAGCGTCGAGATGCCGCCACGATGAATGAGGCCCATAAGAAAAGGGTTAAAACGCAGTATGATAAGTCTGTCCGTCCTCGAGTCTTTTCTGAAGGTGACCTTGTCCTGGTCTATGACCAAGATAAGGACGCCTTGGGGGCAGGCAAATTTAAGCCTATGTGGTACGGTCCTTTCATTATTAAACGAGTTTTAGAAAAAGGATCGTATGAGTTAATTGATTTCGAGGGAAACAAGCTGGCGGAGCCCCGAAATGGGCTCTACCTAAAGAAGTACTTTGCTTAGTTTTGGCCAGGCAATGGCTTCTTTGTATTTTATGTATATTTGTACATATATCATCGAGAGTTTTTCTGATATCAGCACTTTTTGGTCTGCTTTGGCAGGTGTTGATGGATGATTTGGTCTATTTTGGGTTCGCCGATGGTGCTAGTCGGCACACTCGGAATCTTGCTTCCACAGCTTGGGTACTCTATTATCCAACTGGTCAATTGATGGCATCAAGAGGCGTGTGCATCGGTCCTGCTTCAAACAATATGGCCGAGTATACTGCTGTTATTAATTTATTATCTGAGGCAATCTCTCATGGGATCGAATCGTTGGTAGTTTATCTTGATTCTCAATTGATAGTGTCTCAATTAAATAACATTTATCGGGTACGGGATCCATCTTTATATCGCCAGTATTTAAGGGTGAGGTTGTTGCAAAGATCATTTACTTATATTAATTATTTGCATATTCCAAGATCTCATAATTGGTTAGCTGATTCTATCGCTAATCAAGCATTAGACTGGCATATTAATCATTCATCACAATAAAATCAAGCATCAAAAAGTCAAACTGTATATATATATATCGTAAAGCGTCTCGAGTGTACATATGTGTGTCCAAAAAATATACAAAATTGGGACTCAAATGCCCATAATCATGTCCGGCATATCTAATGCCTCGGCTCAGGATGAGCGTCTAAATATGTCACTATAGCATTGGCCACGCGCCGAAAGATGCGAACCCAGTCACGTGGCATGCCAACCACATGACGCTGCATATCCTCAGGAAGGTCCTCTATGACGGCCATCGGTACTCGGCAGCTCAGTCTCGCCAAGTGTCGCTGGACATTGTTTAGAGTCCGTTCTGTATCAGCAGCCGCCTCTTCGGCTCCTCGGCCACGCCGTCCATGCCGCGGGAATCCATCTGGTCGTACAGGCCCAATGTCTGGAACATGATCATCATATCAGTCATTTGAATCTCATCAAAAAATATTTTTCAAAATTCATCATTATATTTGAAAAATCCAAAAAATCATAAAATCAAAAAATCTTACCAATCTCGCCCCATGCTGCATTCGGTGGTAACACTAAATCAGGATCTCCTCGGAAATCCAGTCCAGCATAGGGGTAGTCATCCACGGCGATGATCTGCTGATCCCACCAGGTGAAGAAGTCATCGTCGAAGGTAGTCCTTGGGACCTCCCCACCCCCCAGACGTTTCATCAGATCAGCCCACCGGCCCATGCGTGGATCGCGTGGGGTGCTGATGGAAACTGCTACCCTGGGGCGGAGTGCGGGAACCTTCTCGAAAAAGAAAGTACACAATATGCTTCCATATCCAAAGTTTTTAGTCTGACCCCTCCTGATAGAAGTGAGCTGGCTCTTCATGTTGGCCAGAAGAGGAGTACACCAGTCGAACACAGTAGTGAGACAGTCAACTGCCATGCTCATGTTTTGCCGTGATGCCTGATGCAGAGAGGATGATCCGTTCACCCGAGCCATGGTGAACAGAATTATCCTAAGTGACAAACTCGCCACATGTGTGATGGAAATCTGGCTCCCAACCTCCCTGGGATGTCCAGGGAAGTATATCTGTACATAGTCCTCTATCGAGAGGGCACTTCGTGACCTGCCCCGGGACTGTACTACCTCTCCCCTTCGGGAAAGGCCCGTGATAAAATAGATGTCCTCCACTTCTACCCTGAGCGGCATCTGATCTATCATAAAAGCTTCCTCATCGACATCCCAATAATCAATGAGCATCTCAAGCAATCGCGTGTTCGCTTTCATATTTGGCAGTTTAAAAAATTTAAGCAAACCGCATCCCCGGAGTGCATCTAATGCTTCTGGACTGTTCATAACTTCATTGTCTACCGCTGCATGTTCTCTTTCACGCCACGTGATAGGCATCCTGAGAAAAAATCAAGTTTTAACCGTTAGTTTTTGTTTAAAAATGATCCGCGGCGTATACGCGGGTCCCTATGCACACAGTCGCGTGTAGGGCTCGCGTATACGCGGGTTCAATATTACCAACCCGCGTATATGCCGCGAGCGAATTTTTGACAAAAGTTTAACGGTGAAACATCAATCATAAATCTTAAAACCTGTCACAATCAATTGCAAGCTAAGTATAAGGGTTACCTGGAGGTATTCGACGAATTTGAACGGTTGAATCTGGCTGTGGGAAGTTTGCTCCTTTTGCTCCAAATCTTTTGCTCTCAAACTCAAATGGTAAAAATGGTGAGTCCAAAATGCTTTTTATAAGTTTTTAAAATGCAAAATTTTTTCAAAATTTTATTTTGTTTGGCCTCATGTGACTTTTAACTTGGGAGCTTGGAATGTCGAGATTGGTTTGTTTTTCAGGACATTTTGGATGTTTTTTGACAGTTCGAGACGGTTCCATGACTGCTGACCCGTCATGGCAGGTATCGTGTTCTCATTGGCATATAGGTTAGGGACACCATTTTTCCGTTGCATTATGCATACTAGCCTCCATTTGACCGATACATCTGCCATAGGGTCGATCCCATCGTGTTATGGTTCGCAAGCCATCTTCACTCGCCGATTCTTTAAATCATGACACGATGGTAGAGCCATCCTTTACATGGGCATCCTAGTTAGCACCTCACTAACATTTGTTGCCCATGCTGCTCTGATTTGAGTAGGCTCGGGAGTCCTCTGTAGTCCCGCCATGACTTATGCGTTGAAGACTCATTCCTCTTAGCTTCTCCGCTTTATTCTGGCCTTTTACCCTAGAGGCTCCTTTGTGTTGAGTTGTACTACTGCATTGCATGTTGACCACTTGCACCTTTTTCCTAGAGCCGGCTTCACTTGGACTCGTGTTTAAGCCAACTTTTGACCATGACGTCTGGAAAATCAACCTTGCATACCTTTGACTTCTGCAGCTTGGCACACCTTGACCCGTGGACGGAGCATACCTTTGAGTGTCACTGACCAGTTTTCACCTCCCTGCATTGAGCATAGGAACGTTCCTTTCCTGGGAACTAGATCATCTGTTTCACCGACACTCGTTCTTTCCACTATACCATAGCATTCTTTTATTCTTTTTCCGGCTTAACAGAAAAAGACAAAAAAATTAAATATTCCAAAAAGAGCGGGAACGGGACATTATTTCCATTTATTGTTGGCAGCTAGAGTCAGTCATGTCGCCCTTGAACAAAGCACTCAAAACAAAGTCTCCTCCGCATGGGTGGGATTTAGTTTGACTTAGGTACGTCATAACCTTGTTATTGAGTCAGTTCTCCCCCGATTGGTTATCTCTTCCAATCATATGGAGGGTTCATTCGTGCCTCCTGCATGGCGAACTTATACAGAGTCATCATATGCTGCCACATAGTCACATTGAGTCGTGCTTTTGTTCAAGGGAAGTTAGCCCGAGTCGGCCTCTCTGCGGTGTCTCTTGACTCATTTTTCAGTCGGCCATCCCTGGTTGTCAGTGTCATGTCTATCATCACATCAGTTATATTGGTCCTTTACTCATGCCGGTTTGAGAAGGTCCCCATTGACTTCTTGCTGGCGGGTCTTGTCCTTATCGACGACGACACCTTGCTCTGAGGACAGGCCTAGAGCCGCACCCTGGCCCTATTTTCATTATTGATAGGTCACCTTGTGCTCAGCATCGATCAGTATCATGGGTCTTTGACTGAGTGGTTTCCCTTGTGTTCGACATCAGCTTACATTATCACACATTGGGATTCGTGTAGTACCTTGGTTTCCATTTGACCCTATTGGTGGATACCTCGCCTCTGTGTCAGCTTTCATTATTGGTTGGTTCAGAGGGTTTCTGCCATACGCTAGCCACATCTTGTGTACACCGGAAACGTACTTCGGTTGGGTTACTACATCTTTTTCGTCCGATTCCTTCCACATTATTTGCCTATGGGTTACACTCGCGCTAGATTGATGGAGGATGCCTTAATGCCTTCCTTCTAGCGGATCTTTCCCTATCGACTTCGACTCATTGCTCTGGGGAAAAGATCTAGAGTCCATTTGGCAGTACCTTGGGGTTTGCAGTCATTAGTGGCAGATCCTTCGCTATCGACAGTGGGAAACCATCATTGTCTCCTGATCGATAGATTCTTACAGGTGTTCGACTCCAGCTCATCTATTCACACTTGTTAGATTGTACTGGGTACCTTGACGCTCATTATCATTATCGGTGAGTAGTCTCGCGTTTGTTAACGGTATACATCAATGACCGGTAATCAAACGATTTCTCACATGGCTGACTTCAGATCATTTATTCCCATGGTGTAGAAATGTACCACGGCGGTCGATGAAGACCTCAGGTTGTATCAGCATTCATTGGTTCACTTGACAGTTGCTCCTGTTGCTGCTAGTTGATACCACTCCACTTTATATGTTGCAGTCAGTCATGGCGACATTCTATATGCTAGCACCTGAGTTTGCAGTGTAGTACCATCCTATTCCATCATGTTCAGTTGGTACCTTTTGGGATCAGTTTTTGATATCAGTGATCCGTTGCATATTTCAGCATCATTGACACTCTTATATGTGATATTCAGACATGTACTTGTTCATTATGATCAGATGATCCATTATGTATCTTACAGTCATTTATACTTGGACTTAGTGGATCCGCTTGTACTTGATATGCGGACATGCTTTACTTTTTCTGAGCATGGGTATGCCCGCCTCAGACAGTGTTTCTTTCTGATCTCCTTTGGTGGCTTGGCAGGCTGAATTCTGGTGAAGTCCTCCTCGGTTTTTGACAGACTTCCTTTCCATGTACTCGCATAATATATTTCGGCCATCATGTACCCCTTCTGACCTCATATATTAGGGGGCATCTGTTATAGCTCCAAATCTCACTTTTATGGTTTGTGATGCTGTACTCATGGCCTAGGGCAACCCCTCCTTCCAGACCTGGTCCTAAAATTTAAAAAACAGTGTTTTATCCCTTATACGCGACATTGCCCTGAGTTAAACGTGTGTATACACGGGTCTGTGTATATCCAACCCGCGTGTATGTATTAAAACACTTAAAAAAATATAAAATTCCTTCTTTTCGGGCGGAGATCGCGGGTTTTACCTGCTGAACACCTGTTAGTGCCCGTGGCCCAACTGTTCCCAACCAACTCCTAACTAAAAAACTACTTTGGAGATGGTATAAAAAGACCTCAAAGGGAAGGCCTAAGGGAGAGAATAGAGAGAAAGATTATTATGCTGAGATTTTTCCCTTGACCAGGTCTGAAGTCCCTTGTGCCTTCTGCACTTCCCCCATTTTGTACAGGAAACCTTTGTTTCCTTGTGTGTTGATGTTCATCCACCATTTATGGCATCATGGAGAGAGTCATGGAAGGAGTTTTGTTAGAGGCTTGAGGCTGGAACGGATCTAGAAGGAAGCTTTGCTTGGAGCCTGCTGAAGGTGACTCAGGTGAACATATTCCTTTTTATGTACTTTATTTGTCTATAATAAAAGAAACACATGTCTTGGTTCCCGAAATGAATCTTCTTTATGTTGATGATATTCATGTTTTGAATTCATGTGTAAATGGTTGTTTAGATTTCATAACTAACTACCTTTCTTTATAACATGAAGATGGTTTCTTTATAAGTTTTTGTCCATGTACTTCTGTGTTCTTTGAATTGTTTGTTTTGCAGGACAAAAGAGAAGAAGGGAACTCCAAGAAGGGTTTGGACCCTAAAGGCCTTCTCAAACGTAGGACCGAAGGTACGTACCCTTATCATAGAATTTTCTTATAATAGCATAATGGCTGTATGAATGCATGTTTCTTTGAATAGACAACTTTCAGTCTGCTAGGGTTTCACCCAAAAAGCCCTAGGGGAGTAATTCCCTCTACCAGGAAGTTCCGGGAAATAGCACCATTGCAGAGATCTTCTCCTCCTGAATCTACTACAACTTGAATGGGCAAAAATGGACTTAGGATGCAGAAGTTATTGCTTAAGGAAGATGCACTTTATTCCTTAGAAAAATAGGCAAAATCAAAGGCAAAAAAACCTTCAAAAGGGTAAATCGCATCAGATCAGGGCAAAAGATTGGATTTAAGTGAAAAAGGGAAGCCACCCCCGCTCATCGATCCCTAACATATCGGATCAGAGACAACTATGCAATATGCCATAAGGACCGGGCCGTGCGATACTGCGATTGTTGAAATTGGCGGATCGACAATGGCCGATAGCATAGGACATAAGGAAAGGACCTGGGCGAGCATTATATATATATATATATATATATATATATAGTATATATATATATATGTGTATATATATATATATATATATATGTATGTATATATATATATATATATATATATGTATATTATATATATATATGTATATATATATATATATGTATATATATATGTATAGCATAGGACATAAGGAAAGGACCGAGGCGAGCGATTATATATATATATATATATATATATGATGCGATGCGATATATATATTCGGACCTGACAGGTTTATGAATGCAAATATGTAATACGTCAAATCTGCCATAAGGTCCTTTAACGGGATTTTGCAATGTTTAATGTATTTTTAAAATACAAAGGGAAACCACAGAACAGGGCATTTGCGACATGCGATAGTGATTTAAAAGGTAGACCCGATGGAAAATAAGGCAGAGTTCATAATTTTTGAAGTCCGATAGACGCGTTTGGGCATATTTTTATAGGCTTTCTGTGTATTATCCTATGTAAGTCGAGAAAGACCATCTTTGGGATTTCAAGGGCACTGATGGTCCATTCCGTTATGGAACAGGTGGCCACCTCCTCTAAAGACGTTATGCCATGATTGCTAATGCTCAAAAGGGGGATTCAAGCGGACAGAAGCCAGGAGCCAGAGATATTGATGAGGAGGAAACAATCTGACAAGCGTCGATAGGCTTAAAATTCGTTCCATGATAGAGACAAAGGGGTTGCTGAGTCTGAGAGCATGATTGAGAGGCATAAGTAGGCAGCGCAGCGGGCTGAAGGGGCGAGAAAGCCTGAGAGTGCGATTGACAGGCATCAAAGCTGCAGAAAGGTCACTGTAAGGTTGCCGACGATCACAGAGGCACCCAGAGGCCGAGAGAGAGCTCAAGATAGCTAGAGTTGAAGAGCCAGAGCTAGCGCAAGAGCCTAAGAGCCAAAGCTAGAGCAAGAAGGCTGAGAGCTTCAGAGCCGGGGACCGAATGGCATTCTAAACCCATTGTTTCTGTGTAAACCATGGAGTTGGGCCAGAGAGCTGGTAAAAATATTGTTGCCATAATCCCAGAGAGCCTAGTTGAGTTGACTAGAGCTCAAGGAGATGTAGCCCAAGAGTTCTGGGTGAACTCCATATTAAATTATTGTTCTATGTGTTTTGTTTTATTGCTGCATTGTTTACTGTTATATATATATATATATATATATATATATATATATAGTATCAGCATAAACAATAGAATATTAAAAGCACATAGACAGTTCTAGAATAGACATAACCATACACCTTATTTTCAAGCACATATTTAATTCCACATTGGTTAATCATAGAGACTTGGGAATATTTAAGCTTTGGAAGTCGGATAGGTTCTTGTAAGTTAGACAAGAAGCCTACGTGCCCCATTTTCATATCAGGTGGTATCGAAGCCTAAGTTTGGTTAACCCCACCTTCAAAGAAGGTTATATCAAAATGCTTGATTGACAAAGCAAAGAGTGCTTGTTCGAAAGGTATTTGAACAATAAGAGGCTAATTGTATGCTTGCTGCAAACTGGCTATTTTCTGAGTTTGCAGAGGAAAAGGGGAAGCTACTGATAACTCAGTCCAGGAAGGAAAAATAGGAAGAAGGGCTGAAGGAATTCTTCTATTCCAAAGGACCTCAAGGAAATCCTTGAAGCATAAAAGGTTTGTTGCAAAAGGTTGCTTAATGAAGCACCTTATTAATCTTGTTTAAATTTCTTTTTTTCATTGGTATAATGACAACTTCTACAAGTGAATCCTCAAATTCCTCCTTCATCACAAGACTCTATGATGGAGACTTGAAGCAAGACTTGTTCATCATGATGGACAAGGTGAGAGAAATATATGAGGATGGAAGGAAGAGCAACATACTTAGAGAGCAGCTGAATTCCATGAAGGAAGAGAAGCAGATGCTTTCTGACAGACTGCAGGAAATGGAGAGGCAACTTCATATTGAAATATGAACCTGAAGAGGATGCATGAGTTGGAGTCATAGCTCTTCACTGCCCAAGAAGCCTTAGTCAAGTATCAACTTGAAGAAGAGGTAAAACATTCCAATTTGTCTTCAAATTCTTCTAAGAATGATTATATTGGTTCTTTTGAAAAACATACTAGAGGCATAGGTTCCAAGCTAATGTCCAAGATGGGCTATGAAGAAAAGGGCTTGGGAAAGCATGCACAAGGTATTGTTGAACCAATAATGGTTGAGGAAAGGCCTAAGTATTTGCATCTTGGCTATGCACAGTCTTATGGAGAGAGTTCCAAAGATGCCATGAAGGCCATCGAAACAGCTCCAAGAAGGGGTTTCATTGTAGAGTGTGAAGATTGTGTTCAAGAGGAATGAAATAGCTTGAAACATCACTTGCAGGATGCAGGTGTTCAGAAGCACACACTTGAACCAGAGAGTTGTGGAAACTCTAACAGCCTTGAAGAGATTGATGGTGTTCCAAAGGGAGTCACTTCTTCATTTGCTTCACCTCCTCATGAAGGCAATAAAGGTGAAAGAGAAAGGTATAAATCTAGTTCTAAACACATTCCTTTTGATTTTGCAAAGCATGGTAAATTTCCACATAAGAATGGGAAAATAATTGCATGTTCCTTTTGTGGTTTGGATAACCATCATGTTTCTAGATGCTAGAAGAGAATGGCCACATATAGGAAAATTTTGAAGGAAAAGAGGCAAAGAGCCAAAGGTCCATTGGAAAAGGCAAATCATGCTGTCAAGAGGATGCACATGTAGTGCAATTATTGCCATAAGCAAAGACATCTTGCTACAAAATGTTGGACTTTGAATCCAGCGATGCTTCCACAAAAGTTGAAGAAAGTGGAAAGAGAAGATGGCAGAAATGGAAATGAAGTTTCCATGGATGATGTGTCTTGAGATGATTCACATGTTGATGCTGATGTGCAGACAAAGGAAAAACCTTTGAACTGGATTGGTTAGAAATGGTTAGAGTTCTTTTCCAATTAAGGATTGCATGTCTATTGATGCATCTATTGGCGTTTCTTTGTTGATGAGATGCAAGTTGCAGGTTTCTACCAAGATGGTGAATGGAAAAGATTGAGTGGGAGACTAACTTTATTGTTGCAACATTATATTTTATTTCAGATTCGAAAGTACAGTGTGCTTAAGTAAAAGTTGAAAGTTGAAATGCATGCATAAGCATGATGTGCATGAACACAGGGATGTTGATGTTTTCCTTGTATTTGAACATGTATGTGTAATTAACTTGAAGGGTTTATTGCTTTAAATATGCATGTAATGTTGACTTGAGAAAAGTTGACGTGGTCTCCAAGATGGAGTTAGTGATGAAATGTTTCATCTTTTGAAAAGAGTCCTAATGGTCTTTTCCTACATGCTTGACTTGAAGGGTCATTTGTTTTAAAGGCATGTTTTGTGGGCTTGCTGTCTAGTCCATCATTTATATGTAGATATAAGACATGGAGGTATTCACAAGATGTGAAATCTGTTTCTTTGTTGAAGCAGGAGCTTATTCCATGCAGTTGTTGTCTATATACCTATTGTTGTTAACAATTGTTGTTGATATCTTTTCAAACAGGTACAAAGGAAAGTTTTGTGGAGCAGATATACTTCACATTTGCTAAGCCACCTTGGATCAATGATCAAGGTAGAGAAGTTCAAACTACCTTCTGTGACCATCTAAGTAGGAGTTCTGCAGGAAGGCAAAGAAGAAGGCCGCTCTTCCCAAGATGACCAACCCATCCAAGAAGGGAAGTGGTCAGAAACTTTGGTTCAGAGCCACTATGAAAGGCATGTGTAGGGAGGATGAAAGAAGAGGGTGAGTCACTCTTGTTCAATGTTTAGATCAGTATATCAGTCTTTTGGAGACCAAAGGTTATTTTAGTGGGAAGGCATGATCCAAAATGGATTTTGGATAGACCCCTAAGTCTAAGTGTTCCTCACTGAGGAAAATGAAAGTCCAAGGAAGTTCCAGGAAATAGCCCCATTGCAAAGATCTTCTCCTCCTGAATCTACTACAACTTAAATGGGAAAAAATGGACTTAGGATGCAGAAGTTATCGCTCAAGGAAGATGCCCTTTGTTCCTTAGAAAAAGAGGCAAAATCCTTTAAAAAGGAAAAAAAAACCTTCAAAAGTGGAAATCGCATCGGACGAGGGAAAAAGAGTGGATTTAAGTGAAAAAGGGAAGCCACCCCTAATCGCCGATCCCCGACATATCGGGTTGAAGGCAGCTATGCGATATGCCATAAGGACATGGCTATACAATACTATGATCACCGAAATTGGCCGATAGCATAGGACATAAGGAAAGTACCGGGCCAAGTGATGTTGCGATCGTTGATATCGGTGGATCGCAATTGGCGATGCCACGAGGCAAAGACGGGACCCCGGGCCAAGCGATATCGCAATTTTCGATATCGGCATCAGCAGATCACGTCGGCATCGGCCACGCCATATGGCTTACCCCGGGTCCACGTGATATTGCGATGCAACGATCAATACAAAAGAGCGGGTATATATCTATATATATATATATATATATATATATATATATATATATATATGCAACGTGATATATATATTCGAACCCGACGGGTTTATGAATGCAAATATGTAATATGTCAAGTCCACCATAAGGTCCTCAAACGGGATTTTGTAATATTTACTGTATTTTTAAAATACAAAGGGAAGCCATAGAACAGGGCATTTGTGACATGAGATAGCGATTTAAAAGGTGGACCCGATGGAAAACGAGGCGTAGTTCAGAATTTTTGAAGTCTAATAGACGCGTTTAGGCGGATTTTTACAGGCTTTCTGTGTATTTTTCTGTGTAATCTAAGAACGACCATCTTTGGGATTTCAAGGGCAATGATGGTCCATTCCGTTATGAAATAGCTAGCCACCTCCCTTGAAGACGTTATGCCATGATTGCTAATGCTTAGAAGTGGGATTCAAGTGGACAGAGGCCAGGAGCCAGAGAGTCTGAGGAGGGGGAAGTGAACAGACAAGCATAGATAGGCTTAAAAGACATTCCATGATAGAGACAGAGGGGTTTCTAAGTCTGAGAGCATGATTGAGAGGCATAAGCAGGCAGTGCAACGATCTGAAGTAGTGAGAATGCCTGAGAGTGCGATTGATAGGCAGCAAAGCTGTAGAAAGGTCACTGGAAGGTTGCCGAGGATCACAGAGGCACGTAGAGGCCGAGAGAGAGAGAGCTAAAGATAACCAGAGCTGGAGATCCAGAGCCAGCGTGAGAGCCTAAGAGCCAAAGCTAGAGCAAGAAGGCTGAGAGCTTCAGAGTTGGGGACCGAATGACATTCTAAACCCATTGTTTATGTGTAAACCATGGAGTTGAGCTAGAGAGCTTGTAAAACGATTGCTGCCATAATCCTAGAGAGCCTAGTCGAGTTGACTAGAGCTCAAGGAGATGTAGCCCAAGAGTTCTGGGTGAAATCCATATTAAATTACTGTTCTGTGTGTTTTGTTTTATTGTTGCATTGTTTACTGTTATATATATATTGTATTAGCATAAACAACAGAATATTAAAAGCACAGAAACAGTTCTAAAGCAGACATAAGCATACACCTTATTTTCAAGCACATATTTAATTTTGCATTGGTTAATCATAAAGACTTGGGAATATTTAGGCTTTGGAAGTGGGAGAGGTTCTTGTAAGTTAGATAAGAAGCCTAAGTGCCCCATTTTCAGATCACTGCCAGTGTCCATAGACTAAATTTATCAGTGTTATGCTAGCATCCCCAAGATTTAAGCCACATTTTCTGACCCATGGCCTAGGTTACTACCCAAAATTGAACCATCTCTTCAAAACAGTATAACAATAGGGAACTAACAATACTAAAGAAAATTATTGAATGAAACCTTGACTGGACCCCTACTAGTCATGACAGGAATTTCATCAAGCATATTAGGAATATGTAATCTACAGGTGTAAATAACAGTTCTAAGCATAACAGTCTTATACTTAGCTAAGAATCACTAAGAACCATTTATGTCTCAACACATAAACTCACATTCCATCCATTAGATCATAGATACATTGATCATTCAATTACAAGTAAAAACATGATGCAAGCCATACATGGATGCTGTCATAAAACGCATATATAACCAACACAATAGAAGCATAAATACTCATGAAAGTAAAACCATATAGACCACATATAATCCATCACAATGCTCATAGAAATACAAGGAGAAATAAAATTTCATTAATGATGCAAAATCCAAACTCGAGATGGGACTTCCATGTTCCACCCAAACGTAGAATGGCTGAGCCAAATCTCTCTTTATCCATTTACCCTCGTGACACATTCCAAGCATGAATATGGGATCTCATAGAACACATCAACCAAAAACCATCCAGGGCTTCGAGAGGCCATCGACCTCAACCCATCAAACAATGATTCCACCTCACGGTTGGACATCACAAAACCATCATCAGATTGATCTCTGTCCAAGCCTTCCAGGGCTCTAGAGCATTCTTCCAACCAAGGATATAGGACTAGTAACTCAACCTAAGCTATTCCAAGGCTCCAAAGTGTTTTTCCAACCAAGGATCCAAGACTAGTAACTCAACCTAGGCTAAGGAAACATGAGAACCAACCAAAAACACAACAATGAAAATAAACCCATAATCACCATGAATATCTAGGAAACGGTAAGGCTAGGTAATCCACTATCAATCTTGGCCATCCTCCATTCCTTTAACAGATCACAACCATCCCATAGGAGCTCATAGTTGTTAAGTGATTTACCTGTACCCACCTGCTAAGAGAATCTTTCACTCTATTCCCTTTAACTTTGATATATCAAATTTCATAGTCAAACTCACTGATCATAACGAACCAACGATCCTGCCTACCATTCTGATTCTGTTTGTCAAATAGATATCTCAAACCACTGTGATCACTCATCAATGTAAATCTTCTGCCCAGAATATAATGTATCCACATCTTCAATGCATGTATAATATTTGCTGGCTCAATATCCTTTGTGGGATCGTTTTACTCATGCTCATTCAGTTTCCACGACTCATAGCATATCACCTATCCATCTTGCATAAGCACTCCACTAAGTCCTCCCTTACAAGCATATGTGCATACTACAAATTATTTTTCTAGATCTGCAATCTTTAGCACCGGTGCATGTGTCAACAACTTCTTAAGCTGCTCAAAACTAGCCTCACACTCCTCTGTCCATGCGAACTTCTTACCTTTCCTCTGCAATGATGTGATAAGATAAGCAATCTGTGAGAAGATCCCGATGAACCTCCTATAATAGTCTGCCACCCCATGAAAGATCTCACCTCATCCACATTCTTAGGAGCTACCCACTCCATGATGGTTCTTATCTTTTCTGGATTTAATGTAATGCCCTCCTTGGAGACAACATGTCCCAAGTAGTGTACCTCAATCTGAAAGAAACTACATTTGCTGAGATTAGCATACAAGTGATGCTCTCTCAACAACCTTAACATTGTTGGTAAATGCTCGACATGCTCTTCCTCATTTTTATAATATACCACTATATCATCAATGAACACAATAACAAACTTATCCAAGTACGGACGTAACACACTATTCATCAAACACATAAATGTAGCTAGAGCATTAGTTAAGCCAAATGGAACTACAACAAACTCATAATGCCCATACCTGGTACTAAATGCGGTCTTGTAAATGTCCTTCTCTTTGATGTGTACGTGATGATATCCAGATCTCAAGTCAATCTTAGAGAATATTGTTTCTCCCTTCAGCTGATCAAACAAGTCATCAATCCTAGGGAATGAATACTTGTTCTTGAAGGTCACTTTGCTCAAATTCCTGTAGTCAATGCATAATCTGAAAGTACCATCTTTCTTCTTCAAAAACAGTAACGGTGCGCCCCATGGTGATACACTCGGCTTAATGTAACCCTTTTCCAACATTTCCTTCAACTTCAACTTTCACTCAACCAACTCAGGTGTGCTCATCTTGTAAGGTTCTTTTGATACTCAAGCTTCCCCTGACGCTAACTCAATAAAAAAGCCTACCTCCCTGTGAGGTGGCAACTCTAAAATTCCCTCAAGAAATACATCCTTCAATTGCTACAAAACTGGGGACCTACTCAGCACATCTATATCCTCAACTTCCTTACCTTTATCACTAGAAATGTGCACTGCAAATAACTTACACCCATTCCAATGACTACACTTTGCTTGCATAACTGTCACCATCCTAACTGATGTGGATTTCTTCTTATCATGTAAGACTCCTGGTCCTCCATTTTCATCAACACACTTAATGGCTTTGTCATAACATTCTACCTTGGTTCTATGAGGATAAAACCAATCCATGCCCAACAACATACTGTATGAACCCAAGGGTAATACACTCAAATGTGTTGTTGTAGGCATACCATTCAAATCAAATGCACAAGCTCTTACCCAATAATGAACTCACTTCTTCGTACCTATAGCCAAGTGCAGTAATCAAGACTCTACATGAAATTCCTCTCTCAAACCACACTTATCCACCAAGTCAGGACTAACAGAGCTATAATTAGATCCAGGGTCAATCAAAATAGAAATAACTTGATCACAAATATTAGTGTCCATCTTAATGATAGATGCCTGATTCTCTTCCTATTTGTTATCCAATGCTGCATAGATACGCGGAATACTCTGACCAACATCCACAATAGTCTGTGCCTCCTATGCACTGTATATCTTAGGCCTACCACTATGGTACTATTGATAATCCCTCCTACAATGATCTCCTCCACAAATCCAACACTGCACGAGCTCCTTATTCTGCTCCTAAGATCTGTTCCCTATCCTCTATTTGATGCATTGAACCTCTTAGGTGGTGCAACATTCTCCTTGTTACTCGAATCTTGTGGTCTTACTCTCTTCTTGTCCCATTTTCCTTTGTTCTTTGCATTACCTTTTCAATCTAGTTTCGTCTCAGTTCTACACTTTGATTATTCATAGCAATGCTTCAACCTCCGGATGGCCTCCTCCAATGATCTAAGCTCATCGAACTAGATCCTATATTTGAATCCAAACGATAATCCACTAATGAATCTCGAAATCTTAGCCTTCTCCTCCTTGAGGTAAGGCACATACCTCAGTAACTCTAAGAATCTGCTAGTGTACTCATCATCTATCATGGATCCCATATTTAGCTCATAAAATTATTTCTCTCTATCATCAAAGTATCTTTCCAAAAAATAATTATTCTTTAATAGGCACTCAAACTCACTCCAAATCAAGTCTTCCTCATTTATAGCTCTGATATTCTTCTTCCCACCAAATGGATGCTTTTCCTTTGACACTGAATGTAACCACTCTAGGCTTTCATGTTCTTTGAATAGTCATGCAATCTGAAGAACTTCTTCATGTCTAGCAACCATGCCTCCTCATCTTGTGATTTATTTACCTCTCCATGAAAAGTAGGTGACTTTTCTTTCTTAAACTCATATCGAAAATACCCCTTATCACTCCTCATGTAAGGATGATATCGATAACGATCATAGTTCTTATCTGAATCAGAACTAGAATCATACCTATTTCTATCCCCTCTCTTATCTGGAGTGTCCAACTATTGGCCATCTTTGATTGTATCATCTCTATTTGATCTATGACCACCATGCGATCTATTACCATATGCCCCTTTAGTTTTATCCTCCTGCTCATGGCTGGTCCAAAGCAGTCCCTGTCATTACAAATCTAACAAGCTCTAAAGTATGATCGCATTTACCTCTGCTAACTTTTCTTGTGCCTGTATGATTATGTCATTGTTTTCCTCACAACTCCTTATTACTTCCTTTAAACTTCTCACCGTCATTGCCAAGTTGGAAGAGTTACCAACACCATAATGCTCTTCTAATTCATAGGGAGAGTCTTTGTAGTCGACCATCTTGCTATCCATTTGATATTTCTTTCTGCAAGGTATATCATGTCAGCTAAATCAAATCATAATAAACCAACATACCTTAGTATAGCTCGGGGAGGATACCTTGTTTGAAAGATAAAAAAATCAGCGTGATACATGTATAACATAATCATAACAACATGTATAAACCTAAAACATAAGCATATGACCATGCAATCGTCATTATAGCTAGGGTCTAGTCATCAATGCATGACCTCAAAAACAAAACACACCATGACCTCTTGCATGAAAACCACCATCATTACGTCACTATACACTTGACCACATGCAAACATGAACATGCATAAGCAATGCCTAACCATCCACACATATGCATAAACACATATGATTAAGCATGAATGAACAAAACTTGAAATCAAACTTGCAAGAATGATACATGGAACCAAGCATACAAGAATGTAACCAAATATACTATAACGATACATGTAAGCGACATAAGTTGACATGTAACTAGTCATACACTCATAGTGATGCATCCCATAGTAAAACGCATCAACTCTGCATGACGACATCACTACAACAATGATCCACATCATGCAAATGAAACAAACACATGAAACTGACATGAATGCATTACCAACACATAGCCCAGCCAGTTCGAGGGGTGAACCATGCTCTCATACCACTCTGTAACACCATTATTCCACATCTACCCAAGGAATCAGATAACTAGAGTAAACATACGACGAGAGGCCACTATGCTATGATTCAACCTCCTAAGTCATGTTAAGGAAGTGGAATCGACAGAAACACACCATATAGACATTCGACATCAGGTACATGACCCTTAGGAACCAATCCAATACTTTAGATAGCTTTCCCTTGGGTCCCATTAAACTTTTGGACAACTTAAGCCTCATTCCCTCTCATGCTATAGGCATGATAGCATCCAGAAACCCAAAGTCGCTCTAACATGCTTACCTGGCAGCATCCAAAGACTAAATTTATCAGTGCTATGCTAGCATCCCCAGGATTTGAGCCACTTTTTCAAGCCCAAAACCCAGGTCACTACCCAAAATTGAACCATCTTTTCAAAATGGTAAAATATCATGGAAATAACAATACTAAAGAAAATGCTTGAATGAAACCTTAACTTGACCCATACTAGCCATGACAAGAATTTCATCAAACATATCACGAATACATAATCTATAGGTGTAAATAATAGTTATGAGCATAGGGGTCTCATACTTAGCTAATAATCACTAAGAACCATTGATGTCTCAACACATCAAGTTCCATTCCATTCATTAGGTCATAAATACATTGATCATTCAATTACAAGTAAAAATATGATCAAATCCATGCATGGCTATTGTCATAAAATAGATACATAACCAACATAATAGCAACATAAATACTCATGAAAGTACAACCATATAGACCACATATAACCCATCAAAATGCTCATATAAATATGAGGAGAAATAACCTTTCATTAATGATGCAAAATCTAAACCCAAGGATGGGACTTCCACATTCCACTCGACCGTAGAATGGCTGAGCCAAATATCTCTTCAACCATTCACCCTCGTGCCATATTCCAAGAATGAATGTGGGATCTTATAGAACACATCAACCAAAAACCATCTAGGGCTTCTAGAGGCCATCCACCTCAACCCATCAAACAATGGTTCCACGTCACAACGGGACATCACAATACCATTATCAGATCGGTCTATGTCTAAGCCATGTAGGGCTCCAAAGTGTTTGTCCATCCGAGGCTGCAGGACTAGTAACTCAACCCACAACTTTTATCAAGCTCCAGAGCATTTGTCCAACCAATGCTCTAGGACTAGTAACTCAACCCACCAAGGGCTCCAGAGTATTTGTCCAACCAATGCTCCAGGACTAGTAACTCAACCCACCAAGGGCTCCAGAGTGTTTGTTCAACCAAGGCTCCAAGGCTCCATGACTAGTAACTCAAGACAAGTTGTTCTAGGGCTCCATAGCATTTGTCCGACCAAGACTCCAGGACTAGTAACTCAACCCAAGCTAAGGAAACATGAGAACCAACCAAAAACAAAACAATGAAAATAAACCCACAATCACCATGGCTATCCAGGAAATGACAAGGCTAGGTAATCCACTATCAATCCTGACCATCCTCCATGCCAATGACAGACGTCAACCAATAAACCACATTCATATGCTATGCATGCCAAAACTAGTGAATGAAACATCCATGCAACTCAGTACCTGCAAGAAAATCTGATGTAGTTGTTGATCCTGATGCCCTCTTGCGCTTTCCTGCTCTTCCTTTGCCTTCGTTCTCCAAAATCTAAGTATGCCACACCCTTCAAGAGTGCTCCAAGAAAAATCTAAGTCTCCAAGAGTATGAGAGAGAGAGAATAATGAGAAAGCTCCAAAATTGAACTGACAAAAAGGTTACCAACTAATCCTCAGAAGCCTTTTTATGAATGAGGCCTCTATTTCCTTCATTTTACATTATTTTCCTTCAATTTCCTTCTCTCATGCAACTTATGATCTTTCACCTACCTTTTCTCTTAATTTCTATTATTTTCATAAATAAATGTGCCAAAAATGTCATTTTGCCTTTCCAAAGTCTTAGCCATTTCCTTTGCCAATTTCTTTAGCCATAAACAATCACAAGTGATCCCATCACTAAAATTTTACCCAACATTCAACTTGAAATACGAACCTCATCATCCATAATTTTTATTTTATTTACTTTTATTACATGGAATTTTCACTAACATTATTATAATTTCATTTATAATTATTAACATAAACTTAAACAATGTTATAGGAAAATTACATACCTGAACACGAGTAATGAAAAATACCTTATAAAATTTAACACAAGTAATGAAAAATATTTAAGTCGACTTGGTGTTCTTTTGAACAAATGTTGCTTTTAGCCGTCTATTTCAAAGCTTTAAAAAAAAATTAACCGCGCCGGAAAATCATAAATCATACTATGTTTTATGTTATCTAAATAAATAACCTACACCCAACCTTCGATTTTTACATAAAAAGAGTCACGTTTCATCTTCACATAACCAAAACATAGCAATTCTGACATGAAATTCTTTTACTTGTTATATACAAAGTACATTAGTAGGAAATTTGTGAAATTTCTTATACTCTCGTGATAAATCAACTAAATTAAATTACATTTTTCGTTACCTTTCATTGTGCATGTGGTGGAAAATTAAGTTTTATTGTTTGTATTCTATTTCATTGGTGAATGAAGCTTTTAATAGAACATTCTAATTGTTACCCCAAAACGCAAGAATTAAAATTGTTTTAAAAGAAATTTTTACAATAAGTCAAAGCAAATAATTAATGTACATAAACAAATGCTAATTTACAAATATGTCAAAGGCTAATTTACAAATATGTTATAGTAAATTAAAGAGAAAAACAAAAAAATATTTATTAGGTACACAATGCACAAGAAACTAGACTATGCTCATAAGAAACAAAGGCGTACATGCGAGGAGACTACGGCCCTCCGAGCATTAACATGCAAACACTAAATAAATTATGGACATTAGAAACTTAAAGCTACGGTATATATAATGAAAAATGTAGGTACAACATTTAATTAAAAATTCAATAGTATGAAAGAAATTGATCTTGATTCCTTCAGTTGTATGAGTATTTATATAAAGCAAAAATAAAACCAAAATGCTAATAATATTTTTTGAAGTACCTAAGTGTCTAATTTAACATTCATCACTACAATATTCAACTTCTATGGTAGCAAAAATTGTGCCAATCTATAGATTAGAATTTCTTATCCATGAACGTGTGGACTTTCATGGATCAGGAGTTATATTTTTACATATCATAAATATTGGGAACAATACCCATATTCCTAATTTTCTCCAAACCATTTGAAAATGTCTTAACAAATGAATAATTACCCGATTGAAATATTTCATGTAAAAACTAGTAAAAGTGCTTTTACAAAAATTAAAAATCGCTAAATGATAATTTGAAACAAATAATTCAAATATAATTTTATTGTTTTAATTGTCTTTGTTGAACAAAATTAAAGCACTGAAGCAAAAGTGAATGAAGATACCATAAAAATGGCTGAAATTATGTTTTTTTAGGTTCTCTTTTGGCGACAAAACTCAGGACCAATACATTTAATGTTGACAAATCTATAAGTTTAATAATATTGTTCAATGTTAAATGCTAAGTATCTTTTTGGCTCTAAAAAATATTTAATGTACATGACATAATATAGTGAAACTTTCTAGAACCTGTGATGTATAATAGCAACTTATTTTTTTCCGCACAAACACATTAGTAGTGATTCTAAATTTTACATGACAATTTTATGGTGAGTATAAATATTTTGATATACTTACTTAAATTTGGCACGATATGAAGTGATTTTCATTTCATATCGTTATTATGAGTTGACCAAAATAACAAGAACTCATGGTTAATAATAATTTACTTTTCAATTGATAAGTTGATAAGCTTGTGTAACATTAGAGATTAATGACATAATATTTTTCATACTTCATCACAAAATCTCTAACTTAAAACTATTTAATTTTGTAGGTAACTATATTTATGAATCAATTTAAGATAATATTGTTTAATTTCACTATAATAATTTGATTATATTAATTTTAGGGAAACTCTCCTAAGTTAAGAAACCCATCTTCTTATCACAAAGGAAAAGGTAAAGCCATATAATATTGTTTAATTTCACTATAATAATTTGGTTATATTAATTTTAGGGAAACTCTCTTAGGTTAAGAAATCCATCTTCTTATCATAAATGAAAAGGTAAAGCCATTTATGTGGAGTGGGTTTCTCACCTAGGAGTTGCTTCTAGACTCACCTCCTAAAGTTAGGAATTTTCTTCAATAGAATTGGACTAGTAACAAAGAATTCAGTTAATATAATAATAATAATATTTTTTTCTTTTAGACCAAGTTGTGACACCTAACCCCCTTTGTCTTTCCCTTCTTGTACTTTCTCTCTGGTGGAGTCATTCCATCCTGTTCTTTGACATTCATCTTTCATAGCCAATGATGTATTTTATTAAAATTCAATGTATAATTATAGATTACATTTGTTAGCTTATCTCCTTTCATCATGTACATAATTACATTACTGGTATGGGAATATAAAATAGGCTTTATATTCTCCCTTTCTCTAGATTTTATATTTTCCTTCATGCACATCATCATTATATACAATAATTTTTACATTAAAATGTTAATACAATTACAAATATACCTCTAAAATTATTTCATTCAACTCCTACATCACTTTTTTAAGGATATTGTGGGCTCACTGGATGTTTACCTACTTTGTGACTTTGTTCTTGAGCATAGTGACTATCTTATCTAGTATACACATTAATTGTACCTATAAGTATCATTTTAATTCCACTTGCGTTGGTTCCCATTCAACATGTTTAGGATCATGCATATAAATTTTCAACTATGACACATGAAACACATTATGAATATTTATGGTAGAAAACAATGCAATCATGTATACAATTTATCTTATCTTATACAAGATCTCGAAAGGATCACAATATCTAGATCCAATTTAGTGCAACCCCATATCTTCAATGAACTTACTTTAGTTTCACCTTTAAAAACATATGCTCCCCAACTTTAAAGTCGCTTATTATTCTAGATTTATCTTTATATCTTTTTTGTTTGTCATGTGCTACCTTTAAATTTTACTTGATATTAAACATTTGTTCTTTTATTTCTTTAAGTAATACTACCTCGATTATTTCCTAGTTTGTTAGATTGAATCAACTACCTAGAGTATTGCAATTTCCCCCAAATAATGACTCAAATAGACTTATCTTTAGTGATACTTAATATTTGGTAATATAGGAAAATTTCACTAAATGTGATTGATTCTATCACTTTAATGGATTATCCATCACACACATTCTTAACATATCTTCAATAATCACATGATTGACTCTCTTTCTTTTCCTATATATTTGTGGATCATAGATTCCACTGAAGTTAAGATTTGTACCAAAACCTTTGAACTATCCCTTACAAAAATTTGATGAAAATTATGAACTCCTATTTGAAATAATTACTTTAAGTATGTAGTGAAACCTAACAATCTTTTTCAAATAAATCCCTATTATATTAACAAATTTATGATTTAACTTATTTAAAGTGAGCAACTTTCATTAATTTTTCTACAAATAACATTATACAATCAAGTTATCTTATTATCCTAACCAACTTAATAATAAAGTCAATAACTACCACTTCGATCTTAACAAATTTATAAATTTTTATACTTAATATCTATTCTTTATCAGTTATATACACTTAAATAGATAAAAAATCACATTCTCCCCCTAATTATAACAATCTTACAATTCTAATTTAATAAGAATAAAGGAAATGAAATCTAAGTTTTATAGATAAACATGTTATTATCTTTCCATTTATAATATAGAATTTTATATTTGTTTATTGCTCTATGAAGGCCATCAACATAGTGTGTCATTTTGTTCACGGTAACTCCAATATATCTAATTCTAGTTTACAAAAAATATTTTTCGGCGAAGGTCACATGAGACATCATTTGTCGACACGTTTCGAACCAACCAGTGTGGTTCATCGTCAGGACAAGTTGAAGAACCAGATCCAGCCTAGCAGTTTAAATAGGCAGAGCAAAGCCGCCAGCGGTTAAAAAGACTAACAGCTACTTTTGACTAGGAATCCTAAAAAATGCTACCCCGGGGACCCGCCCTTTAAATAAATTAATAATATGATAAAAATATTAAAAATAATAATTAAAAATATATAATAGTTAGTTCAATTATAACCAAAAAATAATTTATGTTAATAGTTAATTAAAGACAAATAAATAAAATCATATCTAAGGGGATAATAATTATGTTCAATTAGTAAAAATAATTTATAAAACTAGTTAGTTAGAGATAAATAATTAAAAAATTATATCTAAGGGAAAAAAATTAATGAAACTTATATGATAATAGTTTGTAATTGTGGGACCCCCTACATTGGGGAAACTGGTCGCTCCATTAACCAGAGGATTAGTGAGCATGCTGCTGATCTTAAGCATATGCGTACTAAGTCTTCCGCTTTGGCTGAGCACGCCGAGAAAACCAATCATCATGTTTGTATTGAGGAAGCTAGTGTTATTGCTAAGGTTTCACACTTCCATCATCAGAAATTTAGGGAGGCCCTTGAGATTGAAAAGAGGCCGAGTAATCTCAATAGAGATGATGGCTGGAAAATCATTCGATGTTGGGTCCCAGCTCTCTCGTCCTAGTCCTCGTTTTTTTAGTAGTATTATTTTTATTTATTTATGTATTTATTTAATTTAATTAATTATTTATTTATTTATATTTTTTACTCATTTTGTTTTTCCTTCCTAATTTTCTTTCTTATTTTTAATAATTTATTTGTAACAAAATATTATCACTAAGTATTTTTAATTACTAATCTAACTTAAAAAAAAATTAATTTTTGAATTATATAATCATTTTATTTTAGGGGGTTGGTCCCCTAGGTAATATAATTTAACATAATTTTAATATAATGTAATAATATAATTTTAACTTTAGATATAATTTTAATTTTAATATAATTTAGTTTTAATTATATTTTAATTTTAACATAATTTTAATATAATTTAATATAATTTTATCATTACAAACTATTATCATATAAGTTTCATTGATAAAAAAGTTTTCACTTAATTATTTTATTTTTCTAAGGGATTGGTCCCTCTATGAGAAATATTTTTTTCCCTTAGATATAATTTTTTAATTATTTATCTCTAACTAACTATTTTTATAAATTATTTTTACTAATTGAACATAATTATTTATTTATTTATTTATTTATTTGGAGGGACTGTCCCCCTCTAGGGTAATTTTTCCCCTTAGATATGATTTTATTTATTTGTCTTTAACTAACTATTAACATAAATTATTTTTTGGTTATAATTGAACTAACTATTATATATTTTTAATTATTATTTTTAATATTTTTATCACATTATTAATTTATTTAAAGGGCTCGTCCCGGTAGCATTTTTTAGGATTCCTAGTCAAAAGTAGCTGTTAGTCTTTTTAACCGCTGGGGGCTTTGCTCTGCCTATTTAAACTGCTAGGCTGGATTTGGTTCTTCAACTTGTCTTGATGATGAACCACACTAGTTGGTTCGAAACTCGTCGACAAATGATGTCTCATGTGACCTTCGCCGAAAAATATTTTTTGTAAACTTGATATGGATCACAGAAGCCTAAACTCTATTATATCTAATTCTATTTCAGTAAAAAAAATCTATATTTGGGTTTCTTTAATATTAAGTAAATCTAATTGTTTTAAGTGTGATTTTTGAAAAAAATTTCCGTGTATAATTTTATATGGATTTATTGAAATCAATTGAAATCATAAATTGGAATCATAAATTTGATGTGTGAATTTTGTACAATCTAAATAATTCTGGGATTTTCCAAAATATTGAATTAATACATACAATCAAGAAACTCATTTAAACAACATAAATCAAAATTTTACTACAAATTATTTTTACCAGATTTTAACCAAAAATTTCTTAGAAATTCCAAAAAATCACATTTAAAAACAACTCCCATATAAACAAATTGTTAAGATAATGCCCACTCTAATAAAATCAATATAAATGACCACGAATTTCGTTCACAGATTTCCATGGAATTTATATACTTATAAAAAAACTATATAGTGGTGAACTTTATGGATTTTTCCAACGTACATGATGTACTTTACCAACTCTCCACTTTTCACGTCACATATAAAAGACCCCCTAAATCAGGAGATATCTTTTTATTCTGTATAAAATTCATAAAATTTTAAAGTATCACTACAATAAATGAAAGAATGAAAACTATCTACTGAATGATTAAGGTTACAATCCAATTGGTATATCTGCGGTGCAGAATAAATGGTGCCAAATTAAGAAATTGCTCAGCAGCTTCGGATTACCAACCCCAACTATGTGAGAGTGTGAGGCGAAACTGCCGTCGCAAGCTGTGCCTACTTCTGCTGCCCACAAGCTTCGCATGTCACGGTGTGCTCGAAAGAAAACGCGTCCTTCGCTCAGTTTTAAGTCAACGAAAATGTCGCGTGAAGCCATTAATAGTTAATACCAGCCACCGACATTTCAAAATCCGTGGGATGGACAAGCCAACGAGAGGGTGATCTCGTCGTCTGAATCTTTCCCTGCTTTCGAAGGCAATGTCCCTGGCTTCATCGTGGTGTAAGGAGCCACTCTGTTCATTCTGTACCAAAAAAATTCATCCGATTAATAAACATTTGCCTAGTCACTCATCTAAATTTACACTGTAAATAATTTTCAGTAAATGATTTAAATTTTGGAATTGCTATTCAATCTTCTGAATATACATATTTTTTTTAAGTGATCTAGAGTTTCTTTACCTCTCCTTTCGCTTTTGGAGGAAGCGTTGCACAGATAATTTGCGGACAATTTCCAGACCTGCGCGCGAAAAAAGTAAAAAACACAATTTTCAATCTTGAAAACCTTTTCTTAACTTTTAACATTCTGTCAAATAGTATGAACCACATTTGTCAATATAAAATATTTTACGATCCGCGTCTTACCTACGGGAAGTCTTTCAGACTGGTCTTCATTGTCAGCGTTCGATGCAGGCTTTTGATGCGGCGGTTTCAATATGTGTTGGATTTTGCTGATATTAATCTGAGGTGTTCTTGCTTTGCTCGAGATTATAGAGCCGGCAAGCCTAATAATGGCTTCTGCCTGCCACGAAAATAACGAAGTAAGTCTGCGATCAATTAAATAACGTCAAGAGGACTAAAGATGCAACCGTTTTGTCAAAAAATATATGCGAAATTTGCTTTTAAAGTATTAAATTTTTTGCCGGATCAAAATAATACCTTCTCAGTCGGCACATTGTAAACATTCACCATTCCGTTATAAAAAATAACGAGTTGACCTGTGGACTGCTGCTCGGGAGATTTTGCTGGAACTGATCTGCTGCAAATAGTGCAAGAAGACATAAAGTTAGCCTTATACAACATTTAAGCTCGCTCAGCTATCAAGAATTCGCAAATATATCAAATTACAAATGTCTGGACATGAAAATACCTGGAAACCGGATCAGTTTGGCTGATTGCAAAAGGCACGGTGATATTTCTTTCTTTAACTCGAGTGTTTGAACCGTAATCGGTACTTAATGGAAATAATTCCATCATTTCGGCGTGACTGGGCGCCTCAGAGCGTCCATTAAGGCCCTTGGCCTGATGATTAACATAAGCCAAATCGCCATGCTTGTCCTCTGGAAGTCCGATCAACGAAAGCACCTTTTGCATCATCTCCGGTTTTATACGCGACAGATCTTGCACTGTTGATAAAAAATACTTACAAAATCAGTCAAAACATTCCGCCAAAACAAGAACAGAAGATAAATTTAAGGAAAGCACAAGCCGATCTAAAAATAAAGCAGCGAGACAATTTCAACGGGCTTGTAAATGAAACCATACATCTTGGCTTGGCTAGCTGTTTTCCAGGGCCGAATTCCAAATTGGTACTGACATTTACGCCTGTTCCATTTGTTCTAGAGGCGTTCTGAATGCGCACAAAGTCGAAAGCTACAGATGCACTTGGCGACATATCTGGCGAACTGAATTGTTTTGATAAATCACCAAAATTTCCACTGCAAACTACCTTATTTTAAGCTCTGATACTCCTGGGATCAATCAAAGAGCCGAATAAATGTAGATTATTTTGCGGTTCATAAGATGATAAATATTTGGCAGGCAGGGGCGGTAATCGGGTGAGGCGGCCTCGCAAATTACAGGTGTATATTTCGCATGTGCTGATCACTAATAGCAAAGTAAATAGAGGGGCATTAATTATTCTAAAAGTAAAATCCACGTTAATGTTGTGGATTCTGGTCAAATAAAGCCACAGCCCTTCCGAAGTCCGGACGGTTCCTGGTAGACGAACAGAAAATTGTATGTAAGTTGGACGAACGGTTTCATCGGTGTGCTAATTGTGCACATGGAGGGGTTATTGCTTGCTATGTACCTTTAATGGAAAATTAGGTACGAGTCGGTCGTGATGGAAAAAGAAGTGTAGCGCACTGGCGGTGATTGAGAAGAACGATTCTACTAGTATGTAGAATGAACATGTGCTTCATTTTGTGTTGGAGCAAGCGAGAGTTTTCAGGTATACGTTACCATAAATTAATAACTGAATATGTCATTTGTCGTCGCAGCACTTGTGTCATATTTTCCGCGCGTAGGACAGATATTAATCCCGCGTCAGAAACAGAGTCCATTCTGGCTTGCATATCCTGAGACCCTGTAGGATTGGGTAGGTTAGACAGTGATGGGAATGAGGTATGAAATTCGATGGTTTTGAAAATTTCGTCGTTTATTTCCATAAATTTAATAAAAATTGTGGAATGTTTGTAGTTTAGAAGAATTTTGAACTATGTTTAATGGGTAAGTTATCCGTCATTTTTACTGTTTTAACAACCTTTACTCTTAAAAAAACCGTTCAGGCATATGCTCGTCAAATTCCATTCGGTAGTGTGAAGAAAGTTTTTTTCAATCCTTTTTCCGTGTGTGTATATATATTTTTCGACCTAGCACAAATATAATGTATTATTTTAACCAACACTTAAACAACAATTGCTCCAAAAGTGTAAAGATACATCCATAAGATTATTAAATTGAAAATTTTGTACTTTGATTTTCGTAATGAAGTAAATAATATATTAAATTTACATCTTTTAGGGTATTATATGTATATATGCTAGGTAGTGTGCATTGTATAAGAAAACTCATATACTTTGAGATAATTGAATTTATATTTGTGTTGTGGTGAATAAGGGTAGAACATTAGGGGCGGTGAACATTAGCTCTAAGCGTAAAAGGTTTACAATAAATTTTTACAAATATACTCATTTTTCTTTAGAGATATATTGAAAAATGTCGGCCATATCCTAAAATATATTGGGATAAGAGATTATATTGAAGACCGGTCATATGCTTTTAGATAATTTGATTTTCATAATCTAAGTAAATGTTATTTTAAATATATATATATATAGATAGATAGAGGTGTTAAGTAGTGTGTATTGAAAGTTGCATTAATAAAACCCATATATTTCGAGATAATTGTATTTATATTTGTGGTATGGTGAACATGAGTAGAATATTAGGGGTTGGTGAACATCAACTTTAAGAGTAAATGGCTTATCACATATTCTTACAAATATATTCATTTTTTTTAACAGATATATTGAAAAATGTCGTCCATATCCTAAAATCTATTGGGATAAGAGACTATATTGTAAATTTACATGAGATGTAGCATATAACAACTCATTTTCTTCAACATGATTAAAATTTATGTCATTTTCTAAATGGTCGGTGTCATCATGTAATTCAACTCTAAGTTTGAAATGATAATCGTATTCTGAGAAGTCATGGTCACATTTTATACTATGCCACATATTGTTAGAATGATGCATCAATGTTATCATGTATTGCTTGACATCGGAACTCAACGGATATGCGAGAAAATAGAAATCATCAATGTGAATAGCAGTTATAGTTGAATGAACAGAAACCCATGTTGTTTTCTCAGATATTTTGTGTGCATTTAATGTTATGAATCATCTTCTATGGTTGGGCACATTTAGAAGCACCACTATAGTTCCTACTCAATAATGGAGAGGAATAATTGAATCCAATAATAATCCTAAATTATTAGACCTCAAATCCTAAACTTTGTTGGAGAAGGATTTCTACCATGACTTGATTCATCACATTAATTGTATATGTTGTTTCATGAATTGTAATTATTATCACGTCATTATTTAAGCATCATTTATACAATATTAATTCATCATAGTTCTTTTTGTAGGTGCATTATTTTTAGTGGTATACCTTTGCAATCGCCAATCAATGACTATATACATGAACTCAACCAAGAGAATCCTTTACACAATTTCAATGGATTTTAAGTTTTGATGTTGTGATAGATCCAACTTACACATGCATTGCCCTTAAAAGGCTTGGATACAAAACACTTTCATAGATGGCTACAATTTTTGCTTTAATTTTGAACCAATGCATTTAATGATTTTTCCCAAGAGAAATTATCCATTTGAAAAAAACTAAAGGTTTTGAAGAAACTTAGGAAAATGTTTTCATAATTTCGTTAAAGAAAAATTTGCAACCTAATTTATGATTATAGTTATGCATATGCTTATTTTTTTTGTTTAAATATATAAAGATTTTCCACCAACATATAATAGATTTTCTTATATTTTCGCCCAACCAAATTAATTGGATCCCAAATTTTTGGAACTATTGGCTATGTATGAATAATTAATTAGTATACATCACTCATGAGAACACCCTCAATTTTTAATTAAAAAATGTAGATTTATGTAAGTTTTTTTTCTTTTTACTACTTTAATTCTATTATTTTTTTTTCACTTCTTCCATCATTTTGTAAATTAGTATATGTAGAAATTTCGAATAATATGACACTTATTCACAGAGATTATCCCAATTATACACTATTGCGGGATACATGCATAATACATAACCTCCTCTACGTTGATAATCAATTTAGCAGCATTAAAAACAATGAAACATCAATCGCATGAGCACATTAACACAGTATGTAACCCGGGGGAAGCATACAGCTAAAAACCCCACACTATATGTATATTATAATGATTGAGAACATGTAACAATACATAGTACAATACTCCTCACAAGTACTCAGTACTATCTCCACCTGTTACACACAAAACTAGCTTAGATCTGAACAATCACAGCTCAAATCTACTTTGCCTGCCTCCACTGCGCAATCCTGCATGAGAATGAATGATTATGGCTGATCCAAACTTGTATTTACTTGGCTGAACCACATGAGCACAAGCTAAAATTGCCTTGGTATTGGCCCACACTGCGCAATCCTCATTGGAATAACTCAATCCCTGCATCTGCAAAATCTCATGCACAACTAATAGTCACAACTCACCCTTTCAATTACCTCTAACATTTGTCTCTGTTGAACTGTCCATGCACTGAGTTAACTGATGTATTCTTTAGTTTCTTTATGAGTTAATAATTAGTTAATTAATTAACAATCAATTCACACAACTCATCACTAGTGTATTCTTTAGTTAGACTAAATACGACTAGTTCAACTAAGTCAAATTGAAAACAACTCCATCAACTCGACATCCAACTCCACAGAACTCACATGCATGAGTTTTAACTGAAGTCCTCCATGCAATAACTCAACTAACACATAAGAAACCACGTGATTCCTTTTGTTAGCTGCATGTGCCACATCCGTAGCTCGAACTGAAGTGCTCCAAGAGAATAAGATAATGTTTAGAGTCCAAATATTACTAAGGGCTAATAATATTTGACTGTTTCTATTTTTAGCCTGGCAGTCTAAAAATAGACTCTGATCACTTCATTGTGAACCAAAAAATAGAAGTCCATCTATTTTTCCCAACATGACCAATCATCCATAAACAGCATCCTGCTACTCATAGACCATGATCCATATGTCTAAAAATAGACATAGTCTAAAAATAGACTTTGCGCCAAAAATAGCCTGCGGGCCTACTTAGTGAAGGCGACTCCTTTCCACTAAGCTCCATCATCTTGTTGCATTTTCAACAGTATAAGCTACTCATGGAAAAACCATAAGTTTTCAATTGAAATATTGTAAATTTATGTAAGATATAAAATGTATCAAATACTTCTATTATTATTTTTTTTCACCTTTCCCAATACTTAGGCAGCATATCATGTTTTATATTAATGCCTAATGTATATTAAAAAAACAAAAATGACAATTGAAAATATCTTTAAAGAAGAAAAAAAATACTAAAATATAATATAATGTAACATGTGTATTGATCTAGGTCTGGGTGTGACAAAGGACCCTTACAAGACCTTTTAATTTTGTGATGTGTTAAATTGCATTTTTAAAAGAACATAAATGAATACATATGCATGTTGTAAAGAAGAGGAACATGACATTCATCAACACATGAAAACATAAGCCGTTGATAACGGAGTTCGTCCAGGAGGGACTATGTCTCTGGGCCCCGATGTCAAGATGGTGTAGGCTGCTGCATTAAGTGCTGTCAATAGTGATGATGTGCATAAGAGATGATGTCAATATCATACAAGGAAAATTCCCTCACGCAGGAGTGTCTCCAAGAGATGTTCCGCTACAGGAACTCTCAGTCAAAAGGACTCCTATCAGTATGACATAGACTCATGCATGATGATGATGAACATCTCACCAACATGGCATAAAGGGATTTCAATGCAATCATACATGACAACAACATGAGTATCCCATCAACATAACCACAAAGGGATCTCAAATAAAACATGACGAATCATGACAACAAGTACATCACACAAATGATTTTGTATCACATCAAGGAGGAATCATTAAAACAAGTAAGAAGCAAGATCCCACATCAAACACCAAACAGGGATCTGTGCAGCACAATGCATAGCAAAAGAAGTACATGAACACACTGCATATACCTCACATCCAAGGGCCATATGAAGAAAAGGATATCAAGATGTTGAATCTATTCGTACCATCAATCTCATGGCATCGAATCACATGGAAATGGCTGCTTGCACATGAATGCTGACACCTACACTCCACTTAGAAAAGAGTTTGAAAAATGAAATGAGCAAATGGAAAATCTAAACACTCCATCAGATTTGTGGCATCGAATAGTGCAAAATCGACTGTCAAATTTTTCAATTCTGAGAAAATGAAAATCTGGGGCTCAAGGAATCTTTTAGATTCCCCCTAGATTCCTCAAAGATTCCCTCCTCCGGGTCCTTTGCAAATTGGCTGCCTAGATTAGGAAACTGACTGCGCCATTGGGTTCATGTCGCAGAGAGGTGTAAGATCGACATAAATTTTTTCCAATTTGGACATTGCAAAAATTTCACCCTCTTGAGAATTTTGCTCAATCATGGTTCCACCTGCAAATAAATTAATTAAAAAGTTGCCTTGATTTTCATGCCCACTCCTAGTTCCTCCATGCTGCCTCAACACACTATGAAAAATTAAGGTTTATATAAATTTTTGGGCTGATTAACCAGGAAGTTTGTTTAAGTGGATTGGTTTAAGGCGAAATTAGTTGAGAAGGGGTTGGGTGGTCAAACCCCACCCCTCCCATTTTAATATATTACTATTCCTTTTAAAAAACTGCATGCATATTTTTAGGGTGGTCGGATCCGCATTGGGCGCCCTGCCCCATAACTCCCACACTGCTGTTATTAATCTTTTAATGGAGGCACGTTGGTGTTTTGGGTCGTTGGTTTTGTTGGTACGGTGGGTGGTACGTATCATATATGGATTCAACGTGGGGTGGCCGCATGGGCAGGGTCGACCCTCCCACCAGCATCATTTAATATAGCATGTAATATGGTGGGTTGTTGGGGTGGTGGTGGGGTTGGTGGCCCGCCACCCAAAATATATATATATATATATTTTAATTTTTTATAGTTTATAAAATAATGAGGCTTTTTGAAAATTCAGATTTTTGACCAAAGGAGTCATTTTAAAGAGGAAATTTTTTTTCCTGGAATCTCGGTGGAGTTGGCTGGATTTCGTCCATCGAAAAAAGTCCAATTTATGTCTCCATTAACCTACCGAGCCAGTGAAAGTCAACCAAAACTTTGACTCTGTCTATCTTCCTCATCCGGAATCAGATTGACGAACCGTTCACACCACCACGATCATGACGACGTGATCTTTAATATGAACTTGGTTCGAGAATAATACAAACACTTTGATTTTTGAGCTTTCATAAGCCCTCCTTATCTTGTGTGTTTCTCTAGAGCCACCTGGATCAATCCTCCCCACTAAGGAGCTTTTGGTCCTCCAAAAGCATGAAAAATAATCTGCAACTTCTCTATACCTTGTCTGCATCACAAGTGTTTTGAAAGCTCTCGCTTCCATCTCCTTCACCCTTGTTCTTCGGAGCCTTAAGCAATGAGTCGACACCTGCAATCTCTGCAACCTGTAGTACATTGTTTTTCAAATTACATGCTTCACTTTCATGACCAACTAATGACCCAAGTATTCCATACTTACCACGAGTTTATACCACATACTCGGTGGTCAAGTTTACATCAAGATGGACATAATACCCTAGCTATGACAACAAGGCCAACATATCATTGTTGCTTCAACAAGTGATGGAAAACACATCATAACCGCAACACATGATTTACAACAATAAGGCCAAACATTATTTTGTTTTGACAAGTGATGGACACACGACATCACTTTCACAATTTATCATGCAACACAAAACAAAGACCAGACATCATTGTTGCTTAACAAGTGATGGAAAACACATCATCACTTTTACATTTTAAAATGCAACAAATGATTTACAAAAGCACGACCGTGACAAGCTAACATATATAGAAACCATTTTTCACTTATCAATGTGAATGGGTCACCTCCTTGTGGTGGTTTTGCTTGTCTAACAATTGTTTCACCTGGTTCATGCACCGACACTTTGTCTTTAAGACGCTGCTCTGGATGGAGCCTCCAACAAGTAGGTCTTTGATGGCCATTCTGTCGCAATGACTGTAATACATATTCTGTCTCCAGATCTGTTTAACCTGTTGTTGAGAGGGTCTTTCACGCCTCATCCTTTTGTGTGCTGCCATTCTTTTCCAACACTTAGAAAATGTATGGTTATATAATCCACAAAAGGTACATGTTTTCTGATTCCATGTGTTATGTTCATCTTTAACAAAATCGAAATGACCATTTGAATGTTGAGAGTGGTTATACCTTTCCTTATTGTCTCTGGTGTAAGTATGGCGATGAGAGCTTGCCTCGGCTATTTCCCTGCAATAGGCACTGTCATGGGATGATGGGGATGTGTTCCCATCATTCTCTTTCCTTGACGATTTTGACGATGTCTTGGAAGAATTTGACACTTTCGAGCATTCTCCCTCAATGTATATCAAGCCTGCAAATTGATGTTTATACACAACCTCCAAAGGTTGAGTTATGCCTTGGTTATTAACACCAAGTCCTTTTTCCTCCTCGTGACTCGTCCTGGTAAGGAGCCTCATGTTTGTTCCTATAATTGGGATCTCCAAATCTCCAATAGAAATCATACTATGTGAAGACGAAATTAAAAGGAAATCAACATCTTTTACCTCCTCTGTCGATTTGGAAAGAATTGATGAGGGCTTCTCATCATCTATTGCTGGTGATTCGCTTGCTGTCTCGGCGCATTCCCCAACTTCTTTTCTCACATACCTAAGTCCTACCTGACAGGGTAATTCTTCTACTTTGATGGGGTTGACAATGCCTTGGCCATTAACGCCAAAGCCTTTTCCTTCATACCCCATTCTCTTCAAAAGTTTGGATCCAATTCCTGTGGTGTGATTTTCGAAAACAACAAAATCATCATCAAGACACATACATGAATTTAGAGAATTATTTTTTACCTCACATGGGTCACTCTGTAGCTTTTCCAAGGCCTCGTCCTTAGCTTGCAGCTGTCATAGAAAACTATGTTTCTCCTCTTTCTCTTCATGTAGACACATCTTCAATTCAACGTTCTCAGTTTGAAGATTATGTTTGTTGTGCTTCAGTTCTTTCAGGGCCTCTTCCATGGCTTGCAACTGAAGTTGGAATCGATCCTTTTCCTCTGTCTCTTTTTGTAGAGTTTCATACATTATTTCCACCCCTTTGGAAATTTTGAGCATGGTCTCGTACATCTCTTTTTCATCCTCTGTCACTGCACGTTCCATTGTTCACGCTTGCAGTTCACATCAACGCAAAGACTGCTCTGATACCACTTGATCCAGGTCCAGGTGTGACAGAGGACCCTTCCAAGAAATTTTACTTTTGTGATGTGTTAAATTGCATTTTTAAAAGAACATAAATGAATACATCTGCATGCTGTAAAGAAGAGGAACATGACATTAATCAACACATGAAAACATAAGCCATTGATAACAGAGTTTGTCCAGGAGGGACTACGTCTCCGGGCCCCAATGTTAAGATCGTGTAGGCTACTGCATTAAGTGCTGTCAATAGTGATGATGTACATAAGAGATGATGTCGATATCATACAAGGAAAATTCCCTCATGCAGGAGTGACTCCAAGAGATGTTTCGCTATAAGAGCTCTTAGTGAAAATGACTCCTATCAGTATGACATAGACTCATGCATGATGATGATGAACATCCCACCAACATGGCATAAAGGGATTTCAATGCAATCATACATGACAACAGCATGAGTATCCCATCAACATAACGAAAAACGGATCTCAAATAAAACATGACGAATCATGACAACAAGTACATCACACAAATGATTCCGTACCACATCAAGTAGGAATCATGACAACAAGAAAGAAACAAGATCCCACATCAAACATTAAACAGGGATTTGTGCAGCACAATGCGTAGGAAAAGAAGTACATGAACACACTACATATACCTCAGATCTAGGGGCCATTTGAAGAAAAGTATGTCAAGCTGTTGAAGTTGTTCGTACCATCGATCTCATGGCATCAAATCACATGGAAATGGATGCTCGCACATGAATGCTGACACCTGCACTCCACTTAGAAAAGTGGCTGAAAATGAAATGAAGAAATGGAAAATCTGAACACACCATCAGATTTTTGGCGTCGAATAGTGCAAAATTGATTGTCAAATTTCTAAATCTTGAGAAAATGAAAATCTAGGGCTCAAGGAATATTTTAGATTCCCCCTAGATTCCTCAAAGATTCCCTCCTCTGGGTCCTCTGCAAATAGGTTGCTCAGATCAGGAAATTGATTACGCCATTGGGTTCATGTCGCCAAGAGGTGTAAGATCGACATAAAATTTGTATAATTTGGACACTGCAAAAATCTCACCCTCCTGAGAATTTCGCTTAATCATGGTTCCACCTGTAAATAAATTAATTAAATATTCACCTCGATTTCTATGCCTGCTCCTGGTTCCTCCATGTTGCCTCAGCGTACTGTGCAAAATGAAGGTTTATATAAATTTTTGGGTGGATTAACCAAGAAGTTGGTTTAGGTGGATTGGTTTAAGGCGAAATTAGTTGAGGAGGGGTCGGGTGGTCAAACCCCATCCCTCCCATTTTAATATATTACTGTTCCTTTTAAAAAACCCATGCATATTTTTAGTGGGGTTGGGTCCGCATTGGGTGGCCTGCCCCATAACTCCTGCACTGCCATTATTAATCTTTTAATGGAGGCATGTTAGTATTTTGGGCCGTTGGTTTTGTTGGTACGATGGGTGCTACGTATCATATATGGATTCAACGCGAGGTTGCCGCATGGGAAGGGCCGGCCCTATGGCCGGCCATGGGTTCAACTCCCACTGACCTCATTTAATATGGTGGGTTGTTGGGGGGGTGGTAGGGTTGGTGGCCCGCCACCCAAAACACATATATATTTTTTAAATTTTTATATTTTATAAAATAATGAGGCTTTTGGAAAATTTGGATTTTTGACTGAAGAAGTCATTTTAACAAGGCGACAATTTCGCCTGGGATCTGGTCGGAGTTGGTCAAATTCCGTCCACCAGAAAAAGTCCAAATTGTGTCTCCATTAACCTGCCTAGTTAGCAAAAGTCAACCATAACTTTGATTGCCTCTCTCTTCCTCATCCACACTTGGATTAACGAACTATTCACACGACCGCAATCACGATGACGAGATATTTAATATGAACTTGGTTCAAGCATAATCCAAACACTTTTATTTTTGAGCTTTCATAAGCCCTCTTTGTCCTGTGTGTGTCTCTGGAGCCACCTGGATCATGTATGTTGGAAGAAATTTAAAAAATAAAAACAGAATATAAATATTTTTTATTTTTATTTTTAAAGATAAGTGATACAAAAAATACACATTAATATACAACATGATACGTTGCTTACACATTGGAAAAGGTAAAAATAAATAATAGAAATCTTTGATACATTTTATATCTTACATAAATTTACAATATTCAATGTTAATTCAGCTTGATGTAAATTTGTTTTTCCTCCATAGATGAAATTTATTTATCTGTTGCAATGCATACAAAAGATTTTCATGACCGAAAAGGATCAACCTTCCAAATGAAGGGTTTCAAAAATAACCTAGTATTGTAAGTCATCTAAAATAATTAACATTCCAAGAAAAAAGATCTTTCCAATATTTTATGATTCACTTGATTTGAGTCACTAATGCATGAGATTGAAATTTGACACTAGTTGATAGACATTCTCAGAGATAAAATTTCATTAATAACATTTCTTTAAAACATTAAGAGTTATTGGACCAACAAAAAGTTGTCCTCCAGCCTTATAGCGAGGGAATTTATGAGCATCACCTCAAACTTCTTTGGAATTAAAAAGAAATGAGCTCTTTTAGGCATCAAATACCAATGCAAGCAATAGGTATTTGTTAAGGACAATGGGTAAGAAGCTACACGTCAAGAATAGATTAAGTAACATTAAGCTAACTATAAGTTTCCTCCATGCAACATCTTTAGTCAACTCCCTTGCAAGGTGACCCCATCATAGACTTTTAGCACCTGAAATTATTTCTAACACACGTATTGCTTCACTTTCCCATGCATTTTGGAAAACCATTCACCACAAGTCCTCCTTTTTTGTCAACTGATAAGGACACCTACAAAATGATTCAACCAATGCAACATCTCTGGTTTCAACAAAGACAACATTTTTTATGCTAAAACCTCATCACTCAGCTGGAAAATCCCACATATTTCACAACATCAATATTCTAATCCAAATGGAGTTGGACTACATAGGAAAGTATCAGACAATGATTGATATGCGCATCTAGTAGATGCCTCCTTGTAAAATGGTAATGACATAAGACTCAAGTCAATATTTTCTTTAGTTTATAGTTGAACTCTTGTAATGTGTGTGATTATCCCTTCACCATGAATTGGATTCAAGTGGAGCCTATTCATCAGGAGAGTCCCATCCTTTCTAAAGTTCAATATCTCACCTTGTAATTCGACACCTTCATCAAGACACCCTTTGATTTTTGAAACCACCATGGAGTCTATCTGAGGATGCCCTCTCTATGAAAATGGGCGTCTGTAATGTAGAAATAGGTTGAAAGAGAGTAAAAACAATGATCATCAACTCTCTTTGTTAATATCCTACTCAAGGCGTAGATGTTAAACTTTAAAATTAATCTTGATTTTGTTACAATTTTTTTTATTGTCACAATATTGTGTAGAATTGTGAATCAAATGTCCATAACTTATCAAACAGAAATCAATTTGAATACTTATCCTTGAGAAGGAAACATAACATAGTTCAGATGTTAGTATTCTGCTATGACAATAAATCAAAGAATTTGGACACACAAAATGATTTTACTAGTAATATGAACATTATGATATGAGAAGCTTTCTAATTTTTTGATGTGTCATGTCTCTAAGCATGAGAAATAGTTTTTGGAGTAAAAAAAAGTATATGAAGCACATCAAACCATAAAACTTGCACAAGATGGAGGCTATATTATTTTAACTGAATAATGCTTGCAAATTAAAATGGCTATTAGTGCACGTAAAAAAGAAATTACAATATCTAAAGTTTAGATACATTTCCATTAATTAATGCTCCATGCATAATTAGCATGTACTGCTAAATCACCAAACCCTCTCCAAAATTAGGAATGACCAAATTTCTTGCAAAACCCATAAGAAAATGTGCACTATTCCCCAAATGTGAATCCATGAAATGTGAGTCTAACAAGATATGCAAAGGGTTGTTCCTAAAAGTTCAAACTGTCCAACCAGGAGTCCAAGTTTGGTTATATCTCTTCTACCTCAAATACACTACTTAGTCATCTTGGAGATTTTTTTAACAAAATATATTAATTATTAATTATCAACTTACCATAAAATAATTACTTTCCTTCACCCCCAATCCGTCACAATATAATACAAGACATAAGTGATGATATTTGATATGTACCACTTTCCTCTACAAAGTACTCAAAGACTTTTAACATTAATGAAATGAAAATCGATCTTGAAGAGTCTCATTCTATACTCAATACCATAAACAAAGGTGTTATCTCACATTGTATGATACAATAAAGGCCACATACTAAATGAGATCCTACAAATTTGTACAACTAAGACATTACTGCTTCAGAATTTCAATAGAAGATACCATCGAGAGCTTGCCCTCAAGATAGTCAGGATTTATAATCCAATGACAAGAAAACAACTCAAAAATCAAATGGCCCAATCACAGGATTTTAGATTTTGGAATGCCTCTGCCTTTCCTTTCACCTCCATTGGAAGTTCAATACCTTGATACCCAATAAAAATATAAAAACAAAGAAAATGGAGAATTCGACTAAGGCTCCAGCTGCTACACCAAATAAATCATACCTGTATCAAAAATAATCCTCCACGAACTTATTCAATGTTCTTTCTCCCTCACCCAATACATCGAGAGGGTATGTAACATCCTCATACTATGATACAACATGGCCATAGATGCTCCAGGAAAATGGGCATATCCAGTAGTACCAGATCCACCATCTTGGGATTCTCTACATACATCCATAAATCCATTATAACAAGATGATTACTAATATGAACCGGTGATAGTAAATTATTGTATATGCTTCACCTACTCAAAATGAAAATTGATATATGTTTTGTTCTTTCCTAGTTATACAAGATAATCAAGTTTAGTCAAAGGAAACAGTTAGCATACATGTTTGGGAATGAATAATATTGAAAAAATATTGCAAACAAAGTAGAATGTTGCAACAACTATTGATGCCACTTGTTGGTTTGAAGCTATGGAGATAGCCATCATCCCATAAGGGTGAAATAAATAAATTTGAAGTATCTCATGACAACTCTAAACCTGGAATTGGCTCATCTAGAAATCCAAATGGTACCCTAAGAATCTAGAAGCACCATGTAATCCTAATATGAGATAGTGGAAAGATGCTAACACATTATTCCCAAAGCTCGCTCTTGAATTGGCAATGCAAGAGGTTTATATTTTTCTTTATGGGAAATATTTAGAACATGGAAAGTATGGATGTGGATAGTAATGATAGAGAATAAAATGAAACAATGAAATATGGCTAACCTGAGATAGAGCATAAGGCAAAGCAGAGTACATTCATGTAGCCTTTTCTATAGAACAAAGTTCTCTCTACTGCAATGACAGGTGAAATTATTGATAAAAATATCATTGTTGTTGTCCCCAATATGTAGTTAAATATATTTCTTAGTATCAGAGAAGAAGAAGAGACTATAACAAACAAAAGAATGGAAAAAAAACATTTTTTCTCTTTTTCAATCCAAACAACTTACTTCTTTGACTCGCGGAGTTAAATATTACGTACATATTATTTTGTGTCATCCTTCAAAAGGATTGTTCTAAGGAGTAGTGTACTAAAAATTGTAAAGGAGTATGTAATGGTGTTATAGTTGAGACTTCACCAGTAAGTCCACCATTTCTTCCACAAACAAGAATTTAGTTGTCCAAAGAATGCTTAGTTGCAAATTAAAGATCTGTTTCTTCTGGAGACAAAGACCTCAACTCTGTTACGAATTCCGTGTTCCACCTTTATTGCCAAAAAGGGGGGGGGGAGAAATTAGGGAGTGAGTATAAAGTTGATACCTTTGTGTCTTGCACATTGCTTGTAATGCTATATATCATATGCATAAAGAATCTCGTAGGGAAATATTCATAACTATAATTCTTATTTATAGAGGGAAAATTGTGTCTAATCATTTCAGTAACATGATCACCATTTTATCAAGTCCATTGTTCTTTTGCCAATGAAAATATTTTTTTCTCTCTGAAGGTGTTTTCCCAGCTCACCCCACACCACTTGCAGTTGGAGGTTATGAGGGAGTTGGAGAGCTAGAAGGTTTGGGACCTGGTGTGAAAAATATTGCAACTAATACATCTATGAGAGTTGTCTTCCTTACACCACTAACACCAATCTATGATGTAAAAATAGTATTTATGAATGCCCCTGTAACATATTGAAGTAATTGAGGTTTGTTCGTAGTCACTCCTTGATCCTTCATTTCATGCAGTAAAATTCAGAACTTTTCAACCAAACTTTTCAGGTAAGAGAAGCCACAAAAATTGGAAGTATGTTGGGTGATTTAATTGTGAGTTAAATCCCTATCATTAATTGTCAACCCAGGGTTCATATAACTAACGAGGTATACCTATACTATATGTATTAGGTGGTTATCTTTCATATTAGATTAATATAATTCAATTAAAACTAATTATAAAACAAATTAAATCAATATAATTCGAATCAAACCAATAGAAATATAAAGAAATTGAAATCACACTTGCAGAATTGAAATCACTCCATAGTTGCATAAATGAAATCACACCACACTTTCATAATTGAAATCACACCACACTTGAATAATTGAAATCACACTTACTGTAATGAAATCACAATTGTTAAAATTAAAATCACACTTGCACGAAAATAAATGAAATAAAACAAATACACTATGTTGCCAATATGTACAAAGATGTTAAAATTGTGGTTGATGGGGGTCCTCAATCCCTCAGCAAGCACACTAAACAAACTATCACATCTTGGAGATTAAAGTGGTAGTATGTATTTCATAAAGATGAAGTTACAAAATATTACAATAGTTCTCACTCCTCACTATACAAATAACATCTTGGAGAGAACTTGGAACCTCTAACTAGAAATTGACTTGCAACCCTAACCTCACAACTAACTACACAACCCTTTGTATGAAGGGTGCACTCCTATTTATACAAAAAAATAGGATAACTATTCAATAAATACAAATCCTTAAACTCTCCTAAATCCACATTTATCTCTTTGTGGTTACAACCAATAACCTAAAAATGTAAAATACAAATCCTCTTATCCATGATTCTTCTCCTTTGAATGTTAATAGTTAATGATCCACTTCTTCTACAACTATTCCACAAATCCTCATGAGTTGGAATTTGAAATTCGAATTTGTGGTTGGGTGGCTAACTAGGACCCTTCTAGAATCTCCAAGTAGGCTTACAATATCACAAAACTCATAACACTTTTAGATATATATGAAAATATGTTAATTTCCTAACATTTAATCACAAATTCACTTATAATACTTAAAATCAATTATTTGGAAAATAATAATGATAAACCCATGTAATGATGAAAATGATTACTTAATGTAAGGTTGTGGGGTTATAAAGTTACGAAATGAGGGTAAAATGATGGAAATGAAGGTGAAAGTGGATGACATTTTGGAGACCCAACATAACCCCCAAATGAAGATGTTGCATGTCCTCATGCAACTATTGCATTGATTCACTTAATCATAAGTTTGTCTTCTTGAAATGTTTTGCTTCTTTGTGAGCTCTCGATTTTTATTGATTCTCTTTTAACTTTTCATAATCATGTCATTTGATAATTTTATTATTTTTGCAAAGTGTACTTTGAAATACATTTGATTGCAACATATAATTTTATGGTTGGTTCTTGTGTGACAACCAAAATTTTATGAGTATTTGTTATTGTGTAACAATACTTTTATTATTTTTGTTGCATCAAAATAATTGAAAACATTGATAATTCCTTTTTAAGTTGCATAATGACTTTCAACCATTTAATGTGCTCATCAATTGATCATTGGAAAACATATAATTTTTTTTTGAATAAAAGATGCAATAGTAGTTGATTGGGGAAAATATGTTGGTTAGGATGAAATGAAATGTGACATGTGGCATGAAATATGAATATCCCTTCCCCCAAACTTAAGGAATTTTTAGTTTTTGGAAAATGAAAAAGGGAATATGAATGTGGTGAGGGATTTTACAAAATCACAATTTTAGCATTTAAGGAATTACATGATTAAAAATTAAAAAATTACATACCTTCACCTACCTGAAAAGTGGATAAGCTATGTATATCAAAGAGTGTGGTTATTGCTATTGGATCATGGAATATGGAATAAAAAAATATGATCTTTCTTCCTCTTTCTCTTGGTTGTATGCATTGAGGATGAGATTGGAATCTTTATTGTTATGGTTGTTGAATTGAGTCCTGCTTCAAATTGCTGAAATCATGTAGTCTTCATTCATTCCCACTCGATGACACAATTCTTATCTTATGTGAATAGATGTGTCGATGTCAAACATAGAAAAGAAATTGTTGGATTACTGACCATTAATGAATGCAATTAACCAACACGAGACTACTCATCACTGATGTCAATGAGAGTCAATATGCCTAAGTACATCTTACTAGGTACGAATAGATCTGTCGAAGTTGTGTCACCTAGAAGATCCGACAAACAGGGGAATTTGATGTATTCCCACTATTTATTAGCGAGAGAACTTTCCATTAGGGAATACAAGCCTCAAGGTACTTGAAATATCTCTAGTTTTGATCCCAGATGATGTGTCATAATCGAAGGGTCAAAACTTGTTAGAAGGGAGGCCTTAACGAATCGTCCATCATCTAACACGACTATGAAATAATAATTTGAAGGACTATAGATGGAAATTTTGCATGGAAGGAAGGTTTATTTGATAGGAAGGAAATGGAAAATGGGATGATTCAACTTTGTAAGGGATTTGAATGACTTTATTGTTGGGTTAAGGACGAGTGAAAATGAGGCAGGAAAGTATGAATATTGCAAGGGAAATGAGTTTTTGATAGTAGGGAGATGGACAATTATAGATTAAATTCATGCTTAAAATGTGTAGAAATTGCAAAACTAGTATGTGTTTAGTAGAAATGGTGTAGTGGATATGATTTTACATTCAATGATCATGCTCTTTTGAAAGAAAGTTGGTCTTTAGAAAGGTACACATGCATATAGTTTCATCTTCCTTCATAATCCCGAAACCTGAAAGAACTTAGCAATTTTTGCAATAAAATGTAAGACTATAAAAAGAGAGAGGTGATTAGTCCCTCTTCATTTGATATATACACAAAAAACTTAGAAATAGTGCTAATAAAACAAATATAAGAACGGAAAATTACATGCACTTTTACTTGATCAGTACCATGAATCACTTGTTATTGTTTCGTTGGTGACTTCTTCATTGTGTTTCTAACCAATTTTGAGCTTGAGACCTCTTCTCCACACACTTAATGCTTTATCAATAGACCATAAACCAAGTTTTCATAAGCTATTTAATTGTGTCGATTCTACAGCTACCAAAAACACAGACCATTGCATTGCCTTGCCATTTCTACAACTTGCATTTAGACTCGGATGGTGGTCTGTCAATTATTGTTGTTGGGTTTTTAATGTTTGCAACTTTTTATGAAAGTTGAAGCCTGTAAATGTGTTTGTTATTTTTCTCTAGCACTCCACCCTTGTCCATGATCTCGTGGATCAAGAAAATGCTCAAGATTCCAAATTATTGGATCATCTTGAAACCAGTGCCAAAGCATAGATCCCATCGCCCTGAATCTAACACAATTGATTTCACTAAAATCCGACGTCAGATTCTCCTGAAATTGCATTCTAATCATTTTGTGAAACAACTAAAAAAATGAATTTTTGAGTTGCAGGAATGCCCAGTTTGCAATTCTTATGCTAACTGGGTCATGCCATTTGGCAAGTTGAATGGGCCTTCACTGGCCAATGAGCGGTTGACACTTGGCACTGTTTCACTGGTTCACATGTGGTTGTTTTTTATTGGTTAACAGTTTGTTGTGGAGGTCCAACGAGAGAGTGCCACGTGGACCAACCAATGGTTTCCACGTGGCCTCCTCATGGTGGGCCAAAATTTTGTGTAGGGTCAAACAACCCTCCATGGGAATTGAAACCACAACCTCCAACCTACCATCAAAGCACTTAACCAACTCGGCTACTACATGTTTCTTACTTACAAACCATTCCAACATATATTTAAATTTACCAAACGCGCCATTTGGGGAAGGGGTTGGGGCTAAGCCCTAGCCCCTAGTCCTACAGCACCATAGGACCAGAGCTGGGGCCCAAGGGCTAGGCCTTATCTCGGCCCATGATCCCATGCAGCATGCCATATGACCAGGTGCTAACGTTAAAGGAGCCAACGGAGAATGGTGTTAGCCCATGGTCATATGGCCCTCCATATGACCACACCAGCGAAAAAAAGGGCTAAGTAAGAATTTTAACCATCCTACAATTTTGCCTGTGGATCGGGAATATAGGTCAAGTTTTCATGTAGTTTCCACGTTTGAGGCACACAGGCTGGGTTTAGTTTGACTTGTAGGATTATTAACAACATAATTGGGTAGAAACTTAAAACAGTGATATCTTCCTCAACTTTTGGCCAAATGAGGTGCGAAAAGAGTCAAAATAGAGGTTTTCAACAGTGATGGATCCATTGCAGCCATTATGTTTTTTATTTGAGCTTTTTAAAATCTTTTAATTATACTTTTGATTATGAATTTATATTTCTTATCCAATGTTTATTGCAAAATTTTCAAAAATAACTTTGTTCAATTGTCTTTCTTGATCTTCTAGATCACAGAGAGCACAAGAAGAGAGCATACTCGGAAATATTGAAACTCTTTATTCAAAAACAAAGCAAAAGGATTTGATTTCTAACTTCAAATTGTGGCTCTCAAAACTCTATTTGTCTCCTTCTTCTCAAATATTCCTTCTCTTTATACATCTTCCTACAAATGATTAGTGAGCTGGGTGGATCTTACTGCACCACCAATAAATAAAATTTCAATAAAATAAAATCTAACTTAAAAACTTAAAAAAAAATGCATCACCAAGCTTGGTTTTTATTCACTGACTCTACCCTACTCTACTCTACTGGAAATAGAAAATTTGTTTCGAGTGTATGCATATTTCTAGTGTAACCATGAGTGTAATAGGAGTAAAAATATATTCATGCTTAGTTCTAAAAAATATGCATTAAAATACATCAAATCATGAAAGACTAGTTGTTTGATAATACAATCAAGAAGTAAGGAAGAATGAAAGAGTGATGTGACTTGATCCTTGGTTGGAACCATTTTTCAATAAGGTCATGAATTTCTTGATTATTTTCTTGGTTTAAATCACTTTGAATATCCTCCTTTATTAATCATTTCTCAATCTTAGAGTCAAATAGTTGCTCCCCATCAGAAGTATTGCATGATTGTTTAATATATTCAACAGATTGACAAGAGGAACAATAGACTTAAAGATCCTCTTGTACAGATGGAGAGATAGACAAGTTTCTGTATGCAGTTAAAATATACTCTTCCTGAGAGATAGATATCCCAGTTGTTGTTAAGATTTGGGAAATTTCTTGGAAGAACATTCTTCAAATTCTTAATTGTCTTTGAATTACTCCAACTAGTTGATAATTCCTGTCGTGCACATAGATTAGTACCCATTTTTTTATTTTTTATTTTTAAAATTAAATATGCAAAATGATTTTAATATTATTTTAACCATGCATAAAAGAATGAATGAAACTACAATGAGTTGTCTAAAATCCAAAATAAACACCTACGTATACCTCCCCAATAATGGCACCAAAAAAATGGGTGATTTAATAGCAAGTTAAATCCCTGTCATTAATTGTCAACCTGGGTTCGTATAACTAACGAGGTATACCTGTACTATATGTATTACGTGGTTATCTTTAGATTAGATTAATATAATGCAATTAAAATTAATTACAAAACAAATTAAATCAATCTAATTCGAATCAAACCAAACCAAATATAAAGAAATTGAAATCACACTTTCATAAAGGAAATCAAACATGCTTGAAATTGAAATCACACTTGCAGAATTGAAATCAGACCACACCTGCATAAATGAAATCACACCACACTTGCATAATTGAAATCATATGTGCTGGAAATTAAATCACACTTATTGAAATGAAATCACACTTGTTGAAAGTAAAAGCACACTTGCATGAAAAGAAATGAAATAAAACAACTACACTATGTTACCAATATGTACAAAGATGTGCAAACTGTGGTTGATGGGGGCCCTCCATTCCTCAGCAAGCACACTAAACAAACTATCACATCTTGGAGATCAAAGTGGTAGTATATAATTCATAAAGATGAAGTTACAAGCTATTACAAGAATTCTCTCTCCTCATTACACAACCCTTTGTATGAAGGGTGCACTCCTATTTATACAAAAAAATAGGATAACTATTCGATAAATATAAATCCTCAAATCTCTCCTAAATCCACATTTATCTCTTTGTGGTTACAACCAATCACCTAAAAATGTAAAATACAGATGCTCTTATCCAAGATTTTTCAACTTTGAAAGTGCATAGTTAATGATCCACATCTTCTACAATTATTCCACAAATCCTCACGAGTTGGAATTTGAAATTCGAATTTGTGGTTGGGTGGCCAAGTAGGACCCTTCTAGAATCTCCACGTAGGCCTACAATATCAAAAACTCATAACACTTTTAGATATATATGAAAATATGTTAATTTCCTAACATTTAATCACAAATTCACTTATAATACTTAAAATCAATGATTTGGAAAATAATAATGATAAACCCATGTAATGTTGAAATGGGTTACTTAATGTAAGGTTATGGGGCTATAAAGTTACAGAATGAGGGTAAAATGATGGAAATGAAGGTGAAAGTGGATGACATTTTGGAGACCTAGTGTGAAAAATATTCCAGCTAAGACATCCATGAAATTTGTCTTCCTTACACAACTAACACCCATCTATGAAGTAAAAATAGTAGGTATGAATTCCCGTGTAACATTGTGAAGAAATTGAAGTTTGATCTTAGTCACTCCTTTATCCTTCATTTCCCACAGTAAAATTCATAAATTTTCAACCAAACTTTTCAAGGAAGAGAATCCACAAAAATTGGCAATAGCTGAATCACATAATAGATCAGTCTTAGGGCTCAAATTCATATGTGGGGAATTTCAACAAAGTAATTGACATATTCAAAATACATGGCTTGTGTTGTGAATGAAAGAAGAATAACTCGCTTTGTAGGAACCCTCATTGCAGCCTCCAAACGCAATTGATTATTTCCTTCTAGATTAGTTGATTGGTTGTTCATTCCTCTGATCTGCATATCAACTGCATAACGAAGAAATGAAGAATTTATTATAGAACTCAGAATCATGGAGTTCGGGCTCCATAAATTCGACTTAATATGTTCACGAAGCTTTGGAGCAGACTAGGCTAATAGTTCTCTTACGAGCATTATTTTCCTATGGAGAAGACCCTCTCCTTGATCTCGATGATATTCTATTATGTCCTTCCTTGGTACCATTCTCTTGGACTTTGCATTTTTTCAAGTTCTTCCTCAGAAATGATAGCTTGAGGTTTCCCAGAGTTGTGCACAAAAAGTTCCCACATTATTTCATATATTGAAGAGTTTGGTTAAAAAAAGGTTAACAAAAAGAGAATGGCATATATTATTATAGAGAAACAATTCACGTTTTAGGTATGGGAGAGCCAAAATCAATATAAAATTGAAGAGGATTGAAAATCTAGGATTTTCCCTAAGAATCTATTGTTATTGAAATCCAACTATCTCAATTTCTTCTTTTATTGACATTAATTATGCGGTCGTTACATGGATTCACTATCTTTGAGGTGTTTGCCACTGGGGTTTCATTGAAAGAAGAATCCCCAGTCGTCATGAAATCACTTGTTGAGAAGACATAAGTTCCTGTAGTAGTGGTGCAGTCTTCAAAATCAGTAGCCATGAGGGACTCATCTAAATGATAGTAGCGCGGCGAGGATGACATAGCCTCTGCCATGGTCGTTTTTCTTGCTCATGGATCCCGTACAAATGACAGTTAGAGCTTTCTTATTGAACTTCAAGCTTCATACTAGAAACCCAAACACCAATGTCCAGGACACGGGCATATGGAAAATTGTTCTATGGTGGAAAATCCACCGAAACCCTGTGATGTGTAATGACCGAAACATGCGATGCGTAAGAACCAGCTGCAAAATTGGCAGTGGAAACTGTAATTCATATCAACGACTGAGAGTTTCACACATGATTACACATGATTGGACATAGTAGGGAAAATGTGTAGACAAAAATGTCATGTGAATAGATCCAAAAGGAGCACCTATTAGCATAATTGTTATTTATAAAGATGAGATTAAATAAATTTTTTAAAAATAAATAAAAAATTAATCTTTATAAAGTTATTTTAAAACATATAATTATTTTTAATGTATAAATAAATTTCATAGTTCTATTATTTTTATTAGAATTAAATTATATAATACTAATGTGTATTATAACTTCAATAAAATGAAATAAGTTTTATCCATTTTACAATATATAATTACAAATTTTTATTTTATTATCTTGAGTAATTAATCAAAAAACGACTTATCAAACATATCGAAAGGATGAAAAACAAATTGATAATTTTTTTTGAATGCAATCATTTTTAATAATAATGTTTGATACCCTATCACTCTCACACCCTATTGAGTCTTAAATGGTGATGTTAAAGGTTTAGGATATATATTAGACAATTTGAAAACCTGACGATTATTTTTTTCTCTTTTCCAATAATAGGACAATTCCTCAGTGATTGCACCCATCTTCGCATCCTCTCTGTTTGAGGAAAATCCCCCAGGTTATCCTTTCTCATCCAGCTGCAGTCGACATCAACCTCCCGTATTTCCCCAAATCGATTTTATCATTGCTGGAGGTCTCTCACATTCAACACCCTCAACTTTCTCCCATTCTCAACACTCTTTACTTTCTCCCATGCTTATCACTGCATCCTAAGTTGTTCCTATAACATCTAATAGATTCTTGTAAGTATTATTTGGATACCTTTATTATTAGAGGTATCAAGCCTAAATGGTTACATTCCACGTCAAAGCATCCAGGTCGCTATACTACTATTACCATCTCTTACATATAATTAATGATGTTAATTTTCCAAACCAAAATGTTTTTGATTTCTAAATGAGATTTGTAATCTGATTTAGTTCAGCCAGTCTAAAGACTTGATATTCTAGTTTTCTTTTGTTTTTTTGTTATAAATAGTTAATCAAGTTGATGAAAGGTAGGATAGAAGATGGCTTAATAAATTCACAATCGATTGGAGATCTTGCAATAAGGCGGTGACAAGGTAAACTCAAGGCCATGGTAGATTCACTTCGATCTAGGCTCTATTCCATACCCACAAATTACAATTCAATGTATGAAAAAGAATATTTTTAATGTATAATTTCATGACAATTTAAATTTTTTTGGGTTAAGTATCTTGACATTTGATTAGTCTATTCCAAATTCCATTTTAGCATATTTATATTTGTGTGTATTTTCTAAAAAAAAATTATCCAAGTGTGCTCATTATTCAGATTTCAGTCCAGCTATGTACTGCTATGTACTTCTCATGAATTGTAGTTTGTAAAATGGGTTCTTAGTTTCTCCCTTTTTTTCTTAAAGTAGAGGGACTTTTATAGTTATTTGTTTTGGGTGGAAGAGAAACCAAATTATCATATATGTAAGCATTATTGAAGAGAGATTTGATGTGGGTTTTGGGTTGTATTAAATACCTCTCAACATACAAACTTACTAAATCCCTATTTATGACCTAGTCTACCAACTAAACAAACTTACTAATCATCTTAAAAGAAAATACAAGAATACTGGATTTGAATTTGGAGATCCAAATAAGTGTTAAAATACTTAATTTATTGGTTTTAATTATATGAGATAATTTATATTAGCAAGACTGTCTTTTCACCATGGATTTTCTTAGGCCTCTTTTATGCCACAACTATATGACATTTATTCGATTAAAATAAAAAATAATGTGTGGGGTATACCAAAACTTATGACTTGTCAGGAAGGAGTGCAGAAAAGGCCATAACCAACAGAGATATTTGTTATCATAAAATAGCAACCTAGTAGGCATGTTTCCAAATCTCTAATGGAACATGTCATTGTGGGGATTACCATTGACTCGTGTTTCTTGTTCTACACCCTAGCATGACTCAAGGTACATGAGCAAGCCAAGCTTTTTGATGTATATTAGCTAATAGACAATGGGCCCCTATCTTATGATTGAAATAACAATTGTGTTAAGTAAATTTTGAGACAAAAATGAATTGTATGTATTGTGTATAACCATAATAGTGAGATCCAACCATATTTCTATTTTCTCCATGGAATTTGGCAATAGAATAAAATTCGGTGGTGAATTTTCTAGCAGTACAGTCAACCTGTATTTTTGTGTCTTTGTTACCATTCAAATTATAAGGGCTAGAAAAATGGTGGATAAACCTCAAAAAAAAATAAAGTAAAAAAATAAAGAGGCTAATAAATATAAACTAGAGTGTAAAAATTTTCAAATGAAGTATTTTTTCCAATTTATTACACATTCCCAAGGTTGAAATTTTTCTAAAATATGTAACAAAATGAATATTTCGTATCTATGAGAAGTATAATTCTATATTGGAAGGTGTAATTGATTTTTTTGTTATGTCTTTTTGCTTTACCAAATCCCATTTGAATCTAAAAAATATGTGTATAACATCACTTGGTCTTACCAAGACAAGGAAAAAGAAAATCCCTTTGGGGATCTCTATTGTCCCGAATGGATAGTAGCCTAATAGCATATTTCAACCCAATTTGGCCATTGGAGTTTGCAGTTTATTTTAAGAATAATCTAGGTCATACTGTTTGGTAATATCCTAGGTGTGAATCTTTGCCAAGCGATGCTTCTAGACGTTTCCTCTAACCCACAACCAAATGAAATAAAACCAATTGTAGAGCTCAAATAACTCTATAAAATCTGGAACCTAAGCCTAATGATCTGAAGCCTTGATGTACCAGGACTAAGAAAAAGCACAAACCAGTGGGAATTCTTTTGTCTAGAATGGAGTATCAAAATGGTTATAAAATTAATCATGAATAAAAAAAAGAATCAAATTTATAAAGAGAGGGTAGCTACTGAATGCGTAATTTGAGGAAACTCTTAAAAACTAGTACATATCAACCTTTCGAGAATCTTTTCAATCTAAGTGAGAAAACTATATAACCAAATGGCAACTATTCAATAAAATTAATGCTTCGAAAAGAATGCATGCGATGCATGTAAACGATAGTAAATTCTAACATCTAATATTGAAAAATAAGAAACTTAAAAGGATTTGTTTTAATAATTGATGATTAAGACATAAAAGGATTTGTTTTAATAATTGATGATTAAGACATAAAAGGATTTGTTTTAATAATTGATGATTAAGACATAAATAGTAGGCAATATATACCAACCAAGGTTTTTCCTTTGGTGTGTTTATTCTTTTTAGTAGTTTTACAAGAATAGTAGTTTTACAACAATGAGCACTAGGAGATTTAAATCCTACTTGTCTTGTGCATATTAATTGATGTTCATCATCATTAAATGTATTTGTTAATTAGTTAGATATGAGATATTCATTCCAACTAAAATAGTTCCTAGGTTAGTGTTTAGTTGAGAGATTTTCTCAACTAGTTGATTTTACGGTAAAGATAGAATTTCTATATTGACCTAATACTTGTATTTATATGTGATGTTTAGGAGAATACAATTTTATTTTGGTGTTAAATTGGTTTCCTAAATTGGTATCAGAGTTCATATGGGCTTGAGACTTGGTCTGTCCCGGGCTAGGGAAATCAAAGAGTATAGTAAGGTGTATCAGGTGATCTTTTTGTTTAAGTCGTGTGACTATGTGTATTAAGTAGCTAGCCTGTGGGACATAGTGAGCCTAACATTTTCCAACTCGCAGTAGAAGCATGCCTCTCTCAACCTCGATCTTTGTTTAAGATTTGTGTTGAATTAGTGTTGGCGTAGGAATGTCCCCACGTATTCGTATGAACTAGTGGACGAGAGTTGGGATGTATATGTTCCTGCATGTTGATTGAGACTATTTCTGATCAGATCAAAATGTTTTGACGACCACTGTGGAAGTGGTGAAACAAGGTTGACTTCGAGTTGCATTATTGTTTAGTTCTCTTTGTGCTTAGAAGAGAGCTTCTACATGTGAATTGTGGCAGGTAAGGTTGTCATATAGGTTTTTCTTGTTTATCTTCTTTGAAAGGGATGATAGGATGCATGGTGTGAACCTGTTTCATAACTCTGTCTGTAGTTACATTGTGAGTAGTGTGTTGTGTTTCTTGAGTGAAGCCCGTGAGAGCACGAGGGTCGCTACCTGACACAGTATTATAAGGATGCTGCTCTCATCTGATTTTTTATCCATAACATTGCACCTATACGGGAGGCTAATAAAACATATAGATGTTAGAGCCTGAGTACAGTATCTATAGGTTTTTTGGATTGTCGTATGAAAACAGATTGAGATCCATTGACTCGTGCAATGTTTTTCTTTTGCAGCATGTGCTCTTGTCTCAATCCTGTTGATAACGATGATCTTGGACTTGTGCAGTGAGAGAATATAATGTTGAGATAATTTGTGTGTGGAGCCATGTAACAAATAAATGAGAAATTTGTGCGTGCGATCAACAATATTTCAGTGGTTTGAGTTATGGAAAAAAAATGTGTGGAAATCTACATGATGATGTGCAAGGTTCATGAGGCAATAACAACTATGGACTGTGTTCCTTCTCAGACCAATGAGGTAGCTTCAAACATCAAGCTCTTTCACTGCCTTTGTCATCGTGCAACTTGCTACAGTCAATGAACTATTGATGGCTAGACAACGATGGGAATCATCTGTAGAAAAACATCGGAGGATGAGGATGCAGGTGGATAACTGTAGTTAAATTGAAGAGGTGTATTGGAAATCATGTAGGGACTGTTTATAATGGAAAACTAGGTTATGTGTTAGATTATGTGTGATGTAGTAGTTAAATTATTAGTATTGTAATTTGTTTGTAATACTGATGATGATGAACTTTCAAAATTAGATAAAAAGGTCATGTTGTAATAACTAGCTCTAGATACTTTTCGTGTCTAGATGACTCTTCTATATAACTGGAAAGTACAACGGTTGGCACCCATGTATCTCTGTAGATGGGAGATCGTCCATAGAATGACTAGTAGTTCAGTTTTTATTGAAGCAATTGTTTTAAGAGATCGAATGGTGTAAAACTCGACATGGATGGTCTTACATATAGTTTGGTGGTTGTGGATCTAGGGAATGATCCCTCATTTTTTGAAGATGTGGGATTTGTCTTCTCATGAGGTTATGCGACAACTTGGATGTTTTTTAGTAATTAACTTCGGGGGATCAGTGGTTTACGAGTTCGAGAGTGGAACTCAAGAATCCAATTTTCAAACTACACCTTTATGAGGGTTATGAGACAACTTGATGGAGTTCTCTCTATGCGATTTCGAAGATGTTTAAATAAGCTAATGAAGACATTATAGACATGAAGATCAAAGACAAGTACTCGTTAAGGGAGGGACTTGGAGATTTAACTCCTACTTGTCTTGTGCATATTGATTGATGTTCCTCATCATTAAATGTATTTGTTAATTAGTTGGATATGAGATATTTAGTCCAACTAAAATAGTTCTTAGATTAATGTTTGGTTGAGACATTCTCTCAACTAGTTGATTGTATGGTAAAGATAAAATTTCTATCTTGAACTAATACTTGTATTTATATGTGATGTTTATTAGAATACAATTAGGTTTTGGTGTGCAATTGGTTTTCCTAAATTGATAAACCCTAAGTAGAGTCTAAGGATTAAGGCAAGGAGTAATGATTGCATATGTAACAACCATCTCCATTGATTGGGAAGCCATTATTCGAGACAAGATAAAGATTGTGTCCTAAACATTGCATAGATTGAAAGTATTCTTTAAGTAGTAATGTGTATATTATGATATTTTCATTTATATTAAAATTAGTAACATATCCTCATTGTATTTATTCTACCTAGAATGTGCTTAATGGGAAGCCTTGATTTTATTCTTTATCCCTTTATATCATTTTGTGATCAACTTTCATATGTCATCAATGTGTTTATAATAATCAATTAAATTTTTATAATTTTATTTTCTTTGTTTTTAGTAGAAGGCTCAAAATGAAGATATTGTGAAGGAATGGAATTTTTTCCTAATATGTTTCCACTTTGTTTACAAACATTGAGACAAAATGAAATATAAATCAAGACTATCATAGGCCTTGAGGTGCAAGACCTTAAAGACAAGATAATATTTTTTGGTAAAGATCTACTCTGGCTTAGAATATATAGGACGAACATGAATATTGATAGGGTTGCAAAAATTCCTTCACATAAAGTTCTTGAATTTATTAAAGGAGAGAAAATGAATCCAGAATACCAATGAACCTTCACCCACAAAAAGAAACAAATGCCCAAGCTGAGGGGCTAGTAGTACCTTGTGATATGAAGTGTAAGTATTTTAGAAATGGTATTTTAGAGGTGTAAGTATTTATATGTTGGTATTGATAGTGCTTTATCATTTTTCATATGTATTGACATTTCAAAATTTCTTATGTAGTTATGCTTGCTTATATGGTATAAAGGACAAGAGAGAAGAATGTACAACCAAGTGAAGGCCTCATTTTTTAGAAAGAGGGGTTGCCAGTGTCATTTTATTGTAAAGGTTATGGTTAAAATACCGAACATAGCAATATTAACATACAACATGTATGATCATGAATATCAAGAAGGATGACCTTGTCATAGAAAACATGAAACTTCAGGTGATGCTAAGTCTTTGTATAAGCCAAGGATTTTAAGGGGGACAATTTTTTATGTGGAAAGTTTTTTTTAAAACCAAATGCCAATTGAATTAGTTTGTAAATTGCATATAAATAAATATGTTGACATGGATTCCACAACTTTCTATATATATTTTCTCCTATGTAGAAAAGATGTTGTAAATATATATAATCATCCGATGAAAGGAAACTACCAACTACATAAAAAAGATGAAACAAGTGTGAATCTTTGGTATGAAAAACACTAAGATAAATTTTTCTTTTACTGAAAACCCAATGGTGGAGAGATCCATTTTATAGTTGTAATACGAATGAAATGGATGTTGGAGACTATGGTGAAGCTATCCCATAATATCTTAATCACCATGGATTCAACATTCAATAAAATTAAATATGGGTCGAGTATTTTCCCAATGATTGATTTAGTAAAATCATTATGGATGTAATGATTAAATATGATTAATGACCTTAACTTAACTTCCTTTTTCTTTAATATGAAAATATTAATTGCACATGATTGTGGTGTTTTATGAGAAACAAAGTGGGGTGTCAGTCGCATGAGTGATGATTTCACGTCGTATGTCACAAGATATAACACTATGGTTGGAGATTCTTATGCATAGGTATTATCAACTTCGTCTTGATTGGAAGGCCAAAACATTTATGGTCGATGGAGTATTGGATAAAATCAATGCTTTTAGGTAACTAAAATATTCTTATTTGACATTGCAACTTATATTCATTCTAAATATTTCTCACTTAAAATAAATTAAATATGGCAAGAGAGTCACTAGGTCTAAAGTAATCTTATGTGCTTGGAACATACGAAGGTGTGGCTAAAAACCATGAATCGATTAGTGAGTAGTCAAAAAAAAATGAGATGTTCAATGAGCTAGGTTCTATCACAAAAAAATGTTCCAATGATGAAGTGGCTAATGTAATCAATATATTTTTCACCAATTTTTCAAATGAGAAGAAGTTCTTGGACTATTTCCACAAGAATTGGGTTTTTGGTGATAATATTCAAAAGTTCACATAAAATTTCTTGTGTTTATAATATTTTGTTTCATAAAGATAAGAAATATATACTAAATAATTTTTTACATTTTGGGATGTGGGTAAAATGCTACCGATATTTTCCTCATTCAGATAAGGAGATAAGTAATGTTGTGGAGTCATACCATAGTTACCTCAAGACATACTATTTATATGATCAAAGAAAGAAATATGCTCATATGATGGATTGGCTATTCTATATTCTACTCAAAAATGTTGAACCATGTTACTGATTCAAGGAAATTTTGAAAAAAGAAGGATATTTGAACAACTGCAAGAAAGAGGAGCAACTTGAACTATCAATGGAAAAAAGTAGAAGAATTCCAGATAATGATTACAAGCCTCATGAGAGCATATCTCATGCTTATTACGTGAGGAGTCAAAGTAAACATCATAAACAATATCTTATCATCCAAAATCACACAAATTTAATAACTTTTGACTTCCCATGGTCTACATGTGGCTACATTCGCAAGCATTTGATAAAGGTAGATTGATTATGTCCCCCCCCAATGGATTTAGACCCTTTATTGGATTAGGATACCACACCTAATTCATTTAATTCTCGTCTTGAGATAATTAGAAAGGAACAAAACCTTGATGTAGATGATAGAAAAACTATTATGGCTGATGACAATGTTGATCAAATGATGAAGAACTTAAGTTGGATAGAGAGAATTTTTTTGGCTACCTTGACTTGTTTCAAAGTATTCCTCTATATATTTTGAGAAAAACAAGAGAATTAATAGGTTTGGTTAAAAAAATTATGGACAACGCCATTGATTTTTAGATTATGGATTATAACTTCACCCATGGGTTTGGTGTTTTTAAGTCATATTTGAAGAGGAAGAAGAGTTTTCGTAGCCCTAAAAATAAAAAATGAAAGAATCAAACAAATTGGATGCTTGGAAATTGATTTCAACATCCGTACATCTGAATATGAACAATTTTAGTTTCAACACATCAACAAGCGAGGTCATCCTTACTCTAAGAATGCATCATTTATTGTCCTAGGTAAGTTCCATAGAGTGATGAGATAAATATGTTTATATTAGTGTATATAGGCATTACCATTTCTCAAAAAAGTAGTGTGCAAATGTTTTTAAAGGTGCAACATAATTTTTCATCTTAGGGACAAATTTCTTCCTTTGAATAGTCTTCCTCATCAAGAAAAACACCTCCTACTCCATGGAAGAATTTAATTTGGTTAAGGAAAATATAGTTTTAATTTGGAAACCAAAATGTGTACAAAAGGACAATTCGGCTCCAAGAAGAATGTTGGGAATCACGATTGTCGTTAGACCAAACCCTGCAGGTGTTAGTCAACGATCGCATTACCATAGATAAGGATCCATGAGAGGCGGTTAGTCCATGTCATGAAACACACGGGGAGCATTGGTTTATCTAATGTCCTACAATTTCCCCCCCAACACGAGCCAAGTGTGTATTGAACTCGTGACTTACGCTATGATACCACTTGGTGGGAATCATGATTGCCATTAGACCAAAACTCGTAGGTGTTATTCAACGATCACATCGTCGGAGATAAGGATCCAAGAGAGGCAGTTAGTCCATGTCACAAAACACATGGGGAGGGTTTGTTTATCCAATGTCCAAAAAATAATATGAACACCCTTGGAAGCCTATAAATACAAGTCAAGTGACCCTTACATGGAGATCATCATCAAGCATATTCTTCTTCTCTCTTCTTTGATTTGGCTTGCACAAGTCTGAAGTGGTTTGTAGAGATTGGTTTGTATAGGTTCAAAATTTTAGGGTCCGAAGCTTGCGCGTGATCTAGTGTTTTGATTTACAGTTGTAGGGTTGCTACAGGGAATTTTTTGTTGCAACTGTAGGGACACTATCTTATCGATGTTGTTGGAGGATTTCAATCGAACACATGTACACTCTCTCCATGAAGCTGGAAACTAGGGTCTGATTTTGACAATTGACTTCAGTTGAACGTAGATTCTGACAGTGATGACAGTTGACCACATGTTGTGAAAGTTGTCTTTAATAAATATTATTATTGGGTTCATATTTGGGATATTGTTTGGTATATTTTGTTTTATAGTCTTGTGGATAAAGAATTAGATTACTATACTTTGTATTTGTTGAAACATTCATTGGAAATCTAATAAGAAGAAGAATTTGAAAGGGTTTTCCCCCCTATCGTGTTTTACCATGGTCTCTAACTAATCTTAGTGTCTCCATGTATGAATGATTTTCTTCTATTGTTCCTTTATGGTTTGTTGCATTGATGATGATATTGGTCTTTCTATATAATTGCATAGGTTGTAGAATAATTTTATGATGTTGCGGGGTGAATTCAATGTACAAATATTGAAATGTAATTATCTAAAGAAAAGAAAAATATAGCCCTAAGAAAATTAACATGGTCTCAGAGTTGTGTTGAAGGAGAGTCATTGAGATCACCCCTTTTAAGACACCATTCATGAAAGCAAGAGAAGATGGAGGAAACCTAAAAAAATACTATGGTGTGAAGGAAACCCTAGAAATCTATTTATTAGGGTTTGATGGATATCATGAGGTTAATGTTTGGAAGAAACCCTAGGGTATGAAAAAGGTTTGAGTTGTGCAATGTTTAACTCCTAGCATGATCAATAAGATGCTGTTCTAACACTTGTGAGAGCTTAAGTGTTACCCTGGATGGGTTAGTCTCAACTAGGCCTAGTTGTTGATGAAGATGATTTGAAATATTTGAAGGAAACATTGTTACATGGATAATGGACATTACTAACTCTTGAAGGTTAGTTCAAGAGGGAGTTGATCATCTCTTGTTAAAGATAAGTACATTTGAGATTTATGTTACTTCTTTGTGACCCTATTCTTGTTAAGGATTATTTTTATTATTATTGGTTATACTTCCTACATGAATATTTGAGTATGTGAATACTTCTAACCTCTAGATACGATTTGAGAAGAATATCCTTCTTGAGAATCATCTAAGGTGCAGGAAAAGATATCTAGTACAAGAAAAAAAGAGCTGGTGCTAGAAAGTGAAATAAGTACAAAAGGAAATTTTTTCAAAGTTTTTCAAAACAACATCCAGAAATTACAGTATGCAAGTGCTACAACTTCCAATGACAAATAAAACCTACAAGTTGAAAATGTATATGAATACTACAAGGTTTGTGTAAGTTGCAATATTGGATGACAAGGTAAGCCTTGAGGTATGATGGAAATATAATATTCATAAATGCCTCATACATGATTATGAAAGTAACTTTGATTTCTGGTACATGTGATATATAGGTGCTCTAGATATTTGGCAAGACATGGTGGATTTATTGATTTTATAAAGTTGGCTAGAAACATTGATTTTGATAAATACCTGTGATCATAAGCATGGTAACCTTGATGATAAAAGTGTGACAATAATATTGATACTCTTGCTGATCTTGGTTAGGTTTTCTTTAGTAAATATGACAATGTTGTAAAATTGGATGCCCTATCTTGATGGTAGAGTAATACGATAAAGAAGTGATGTTGTGATTATAATTCTTCTAGTATGAATATACACTTGTCAGCTTCCCTAATTGTATGAAACTAACCCTTGATGAAAGTTTGATGTCATGTTCATATGCGATGATGAAGTAGTTGATATTAATATGTTATAACTATGATGCGTATAGTTTGATTTCATGATCTAACAATTATGTTGATGAATGAAAATATTATGATAGATTGGTTGATGTCTTGATTAATGTTGATTGAAGTGGCTTCTTATTTAGATAGGAAAACTCTCCATAAGATCCCAAAACCTATTATTATTTGCAGAAATTGAATAGGAGACACTTGACTATTGAAGGAAGGATTCTGGACATGAATAAACATTTGATGTTGTGGAAAACGTTTTTGCAAGTTCTGATATGAGAAGAGAATATTTCTCCTAGTCCAAGCCTCAACCGCTAGGAGAAAGGCTTAAGGGTGTGGTTATAAGCCTCCTATCCGCATGGAAGAAGGCCTATGGGTGTGGTTGAGCCTGCAGGACACAAAAACTAAAATCTCATGCATGAGACCAGAAACACATTAGGAGTATGACAATTCTACAGATATGGAGTAGATAATAGATAGTTCTATGAGCATGGAAGTTTGAATGTTTGGCTTATTGTAGATAATGTGAATGTCTTGACTAATTTTCTGTTTGAAGGGGACTAGAATATGCATATCAGTATGTTATCATGGAACTAGTATATGACAGTATTTGGTAATAGTTGAAGGGGTTTTACAAGACTTGGCTTATTGACTTGACTAAATTAACAATATTGAAATTTTGACATGATGCTTGACAATTCATTGAAATATATATTGGTTTATGGAATGATTAAGTTCACAGTAATAACAAGTTATGGTTTTGATTAGATTTGGTACATGACAATGGTATTTTCCTTGATGTGGCAGGAAAATATGGGCATAGTGATTAATATTGGTATTCAATATTGATTGTGCATTAGCATTAGCATTGGCACATTTATTGAAGTATAAATAATTGTGATTCAATATATAGTAATTTTATGGATGGAAAAAACTTACATGACTTGTCCTTGGTGTATACATTTACTTTTAGTGAAAGAAATAATTCATATTGTAATCATGTGGATGACTTGATGAAGTTTGATATTGCTTAATAACAATTGCTAATAGGACAAATAGAAAGGTTGTGACCTAGTATTTGGGCGTGAAATCTTCCTAGCACCTAGCTTGAAGAGTTTGTTAGTGATATTGGCAAAAACTTTTATTGGTTTGATATTAGTTATGGTTTGGCATTTAAGGTTTGATAAAAAAACTTAGTAGATTTGATTGCATAGCATTAATTTGTTTGAGACTAACCATCACTACAAGAAAAAAGGTCATTGGTGAGGGTCATGCCTGTGATGAACCTTTAAGGTCCATCACCAATGTCGCATATGGTGACGGTCTTTAAAGAAGTGTTGTTGTAAGTGTATATAGTGATGGTCCTTTAAGGTATGTCACCAAAGCCATTTTCAATGACACTTTTGGTGAGGGTCGTTAAAGGCTCGTCACTAATTTTCTCTTTGGTGACACTTCTAGTGATGATCTTTTATTAACCCTCACCAATGCTCTTTTGGTTACTTTTGGTGACGGTTAAAAAATGTTCGTCATCATTGATCATTCCAATGATTTTTTATGTTGCTTCATGCCTGTGACGGACCTTTAAGGTTCGTCACCAATGTCGCATATGGTGACGGTCTTTAAAAAAACGTTGTTGTAAGTCTATATAGTGATGGTACTTTAAGGTTTGTCACTAAAGCCATTTTCAATGACACTTTTGGTGAGGGTCGTTAAAGGCCCGTCACTAATTCTCTCTTTGGTGACAATTTTGGTGAGGGTCATTAAAGGCCTATCACTAATTTTCTCTTTGGTGACACTTCTAATGATGATATTTTATTGACCCTCATGAATGCTCTTTTTGGTTACTTTTGGTGACGGTTAAAAAATGTTCGTCATCATTGATCATTCCAATGAGTTTTGATGACACTATGTACCGATTACTATAATTTTTTTCAAAAGATAATGATTTAAGACCATTGTTGTGGAGTCTTTTTCATTATGTGTCCAAGGTCATAGTGGTTATAGTCAGTCAATTTGTTAAGAATTAATTAGTGTGTATCATTTCCCTCAAGTCATATGAATATAGTTTTCCTATGAGTAAACCAATGATTCATCTCTATTAGGTTTATTATCTAGCAAATTTCCTTTAAATAAAGTTCCACTAGTGTGTGTAGGAACTATATTATTTAATACATAATCAAGCTCTGTCAATTCTATTAATGAGAGAGACCTAGCACTCCTCAACACTCATGTCACACCTTAACATGCTTTGGAACAATACACTAACATTCCTTGCAAAACCTCACATGTCCTGGAACATCTTTGTACCTAGAACATCTTTTCATGAGTAAGACACCAAAGCACATGTTGGCATGCCCTAGCATAGCATAGCACTCCCCTATCATGTGTTGGCATGCCCTGGAACAACTTGGCATAATATTGCATTGATAAACATTAGCACTTGGCATGTATTGGAACATATTATTAGTGTGCCTAGCATGCCCCTTTTGGAAAAGATAAAGTCTCGACTCATTAACCCTCTTATCTGTTCATCTTCATACATTTTAGTTTGGTTATTCCTTTTGTTGCCTTGAAACTCCTTGACGCATATTGGCATACTCTAGCACCCTGCACATCCTAGCATGTCTTAGCACCTGGCATGCCTTGGCATATGTTAGCACACCCCAGAACTACCTAGCACACTCTATCACTTCTTGACATGCCCTGATTTTCCCTGGCATGCCTTACTCGTGCTTAGCATACCTTGTCACTCCCTCCTTGGCATGAAAACTAGAACTCATTGACACTCCCCGACACACCCTCATATTCATTCACTTCCATGTATTTTGAATTAGTGCTCCCTTGTGTTTTCCTAGTACTCCCTAACACTCCTCAACATGCATTGGCACTCTCTAGCACACCTTATCACTCTTCGATATGCTCTGCCACTTCATAGCATGCATCACACTCCCTGATGCACATTGGCACTTGAAAAGTCTTAGCATGTTTGGCATGCGTTGAGATGACTTGGTATGCTTTGGCATGGTTTAATATTAATGTTATTTGAGATCAATTATTGGAAACTAGATGAGAAGAAACGGAGGAATATTTGGTACTTAGAATTCATTGATACTTGGCACTTGGCACCTATTGGCACCTAGTGTTGGCGTGCCTAGCATGCCCCTCATGGAAAAGGTAAATTGATGACTTATTAACCCTACTATTTGCTCATTTCCTTTTAGTTTAACTTGTTCCTCCCTTTTGTTGCCTTGACAGTCCCTGGCATGCATTGTCACACCCTTGTATATCTTGGCATGCCTTAGCACTTGGCACATATTAGCTTGTTTGACATGTCTTCATAATATATGGCACATGTTAGCATGCCCTAGCATTACATTTTTCCATGACTTGGGAACCTTACATTCACTAGAACACCTTGGCACTCCCTAGTTGTCATGCCCTCTGTTATCCTCCACAATGTCCCAGGCTGATGAGGAGATCGACAGAGGTAACCACATACCAAGCTTTTAGTTTGGTAGCTAGCCCTACCAAACCAGAGAGGGCTCTCTCTATGAAATCATAGGCAAGAGATGACTGTAATGTAAAGTATTTTAGGCTAGATAGCTAGGCTCGGGTGGGTTTTGGAAAATTTAGGGTTTTGTTGCTGGATAAGGGAGAAAAACCAGGTAGCTAGGTCAGAGGATCAAAGGGTTACATCAGCAAATATATAAAGGAGAAAGGTAGCATTACTTTTGTGATGGATATTAGGGTTTTTCAGTGTAGTGTAGTGTTTATAAGAAGAAAAAGGTCTTAATGAGCATGAAACATGAATTCATTAAGCAAGAAAGAAAGTAACACATAATGATTTTTCCATCAAAACAGAGCTTTATGAAAATAATTATGTTTATAATTTGTAAGGAAAACCATTGAAGAATTGATGAATGGAAATAGAAGATGAATATCTTTCATATAAAGCTATAACAAAGAAAAACAACATCACAAACTTACTGCACATGAATTCCTAGATAATAGTTGCAAACTGTGTCCTTTGATTTCCAGAAAATGTCCAAGTACAAGCTACAATAGTTCTCTCCTTTGAAATCCAACCCATTCTATCACTAAGAAATTGATACATAAAGACAAAAAAAACATCTCCCCACTCTCAGGGGTCGAATCCATGACTCTAGGAACTGTTCCATGAGGTGTTCTAACCAAACCCTAATGTCTAGGGAAGTTAAAAACAACTTCTACAATTAACTTTGACTCCAAACTCTCTCATAAATGAGGTCAAATTTACATCAAAACAACTTACAAAGAATAACCACCCATTATTTACATTTAATTTTACCCCTCACATTCATCTACTTCACCCTTTTTACTTTTACCAAAGTCAAACTAGGAATTACAAAAGGTTACATAGTAAAAATTTTACAAAAATATCAGAAATTTCTAGGTGCATGGCGAGCTGTTGGAGCCCATTTTTGAGTGCCTTTCTGAAGTCCAAATCTAGATCTAAAGCCTTTTCTAGAAATATGGGAGAGTGTAGATGTCTTTAGAGTATTTTTTCACTCAAAAGGACCCATTTTTTGGCTGAGATATGGCCATTCTCCCAAGGTGTCTCTAGGTGTGCAACGAAATGGAAAAAGAGGGGCAAAAAGGTGATTTTTGGCCTCATTTTTGCAAATTTCTCAAAAAATTAGCCCTAGACCAGGAAAGTGGGAAAATGGGTTTTGAGAGGGGGTCATAATATTTCCAAAAATGCTGATTTTCCATCATTTGGAGCCCTGAGGAAGAAGCGCAGCGTGAGCTCGCTGCGCTCCTAGACAGAAAATTGCCAAAAAATTTCAAGTCTGCACCAAAACAAAAAAATTTCTCCAAATCCTCCCAAAATTTGTCCAGAGATGCCTAATGAGGTATGTTATGCAATCATGGATGCATCAGAAAACAAATCTAACTTACCGTTCTCCTCTTGGCTGACTAGGGTTTCCTTGAGTTTTTCCTTCCACTGCTTGATTTTGACCTTGGCAACCTGATTCCTTGTGTAATAATGGATGGCCATTTTATTTTGCAACTTGTTATCCCCGTTGGCTTTGTCAAGTAGATTTTCAAGGTGGAAATTGACTTTGTCAAGCCAAAAATCCTTGTCCTCATTTATTTCCATGGCAATCTTATCTTCATAGGTCAATTCTTCCATTAGTGGCTTTTGTTCTCTTTCCCTCTGAAGTTCCTTCCTAAGACCTATTGTCCTTGGTCTCTTCCTTGCCACATGTACTTAATGCTTCTCAGTGTCCTCATGGTCCACCACTTCCTTTCTTTTCATCTCTTGTTTCTTGGCTTTGCATTTCTCTTTCTCCATGACTAGCTGTTTTGCCTTAAGTTGACTATTTTCTTGCTCAAGGAATGAAATAATGAATTTGGCCCTTTCCAAACTGTCCTTGAGCTCCATGATCAGAGAATATTTCTCTTTGATGACTTGTTGTAGGGTTTTATGCTCATCATGTGCCTCCAAATCAACTAGGTCAAAGTCATGCTCAATGGGTTCCTCATCATGCAAAGAAGCTTCATGATGTGATGGTGATCCTTATTCTGTTGATGTAGTAGGCTTGGTCCCTTCCTCAATTTGAGGAGAAAACACAAGCCTTTTGCCTCTATGATATGTCTTGGTCACCTCAGGCCTATGTGCCTTGGAAACCTCATCATTTTTTATTGATGACCCCACCTCGATGGGATGTACTGACATGGTTTGGTGCTAGCTTGGTGAAGTGGTTATATGTGTTTTAAAATCTACCTCAATGAAGGTGTCCCATGTCACGTTCTTCTCTATAAAATGATGGAGTACTATAACCTTTATCAGGCTACGGTGAAATAGGTTGGGATAATGCAATTTTCCTTTCAATTTCATCCTTTCAGACATTTTGGTTAGGCTCCTATACAAGTAACTGGACAAATTTAGAGACTTGGAAGCTGTAAAGTGCATGAGCAGTCTTATGTGGTATTGATATAGACTGGAAAATCTGCCCTCACATGTGAAGAAATTCATGACAACCTTCATCAATGGTGCATATCTCTCCAACAAGTATTTGAATGGGAAAACATGTGAGTGAGCTCCTTTGTATTGTGATTTCAAGTAGGGTTTGTACTCTTCTAGGTATATGTTCATGCCTTTGAACCAGTTTTCACCATGGTTTGGTATGCATGTAGCTTGAGAGATGGCATCCACTAAAAACATGAAATCATTCCCTGCAATGGTGATCTTGTCTTCCTTCAAGGTGAGGGAAAATATACCTGTGAGATGCTCATGGTAACCTACTTCCTGTACTCTTTGACAAAACCCTAAACAATTGATATCTTCAAAGCATTTCATGAGAAATGGGGAGGAAGCGATTTCATGGCAATTAGAAGGCTCAAACCTTAGTATCTTTCCCCCCTTGTTGTACTTCCTCTTCTCTGATGGTGATGAGTTAGGCTCCATACTTCAAACCCTAGGTGAAAGGCAAGAAAAAATAATGAAATTTTCTGCTGTGAGGGAATGAGGTGGTATGATGGACTTAGGAGTTGCCTAAATTTGTAAGGAAATTTAGGATGGTAGGGGATGATATCAGTGAGTAGTAGAAAAAGGAATTTTGGGAAATGAGTGAGGGGAGGGGGTAGAAAAGGCCAAAACACAGACCTATCCTAGAAAGAGATAGGGTATATTAGGGGGATAAGGCTTTGTGATGGATGGAAATGGTGTATTAGCTACAAATAGAGGTGTAGGGACAAGGAAACTAGGGTTTAGAGCAGAAACTCATCATTTGAGGATCAAAACCATGAAAATAACCCTAGAAGAAGAAGTATTTAATCATTTTCTTGACATATGAGGCAAATGAGGGCATGAAAATGATTAAAATTACTTGCTATAGAGCTTGGAGGATGAAATGACTGAAGAGGAGCTTTGAAAAATGAATTTTGGTGGTCAAACAATAATTTTTGACAACTCTGCCTTGTGCACAGCATGTTGTGCAGGTGCACAACGAAGGCTCTCTGTGCGCAATGAGAGTCAATTTTTGCCAATGAGGGCTATGGAATCACATTTTTTTGCAAAGGAGATAGGGGAGCTCGATGCTAGGATGGTAGACAAGTGAAAATGAATGTGAATGATCTCCTCCATGTGTTTTCATAATTTTCTTTTGGTGTCTAAGTGATTAATGAGGTAGGATGGCCCACCTTACCAATTCACTTTCTTTTTTAGTTTTGTACTCTTAGGACCTCTTCTTGTAACTTTAGAACCTTAGGAACATGATTACATATAAAAACATAAATTACATTTGAAATCAAGTGTTATTGAACAAATTTACCTATTGCTACTCCTCATTTGTCGAATTTATACATGAAATGACTGATTTTGTGACCTTAACCCTAATGACCTAATGGTGACACTGAGCTGAATGGAGACCATGATGATGTGACTGAAGTGATATTAATGATTTTTTCATGATGGTAGAGTCAACTGAGTGATGAAAGTGATCGGCATATGAAATTCTTGAGAGAGTGGAAATAACCCTAGACACACTAGCTAATGACCAAATTTTTATTTGAAGACTCACTGAAATGAAAAAAAATTGACTTGACACCCTAACAACACCTTGTAAGAGCATATTTGATCACTGGTGATAGGCTGAACTGATTGACACTAACACCCTCACATATAACCTTACTTTTTTTGTGACTTGGGAACCCAACCAATTCATTAGCAAAACAATATTGTGCCCAACCCAAAGTCTCCCTTTCTCCAACTTGAGGTCAACCATGCCAAGTTGGAGGTCCACCAAGTTGAATTTCAAAAAGTTCTAGAAATGAGAATTTTTATATTTTTATATTTTTTAAGATTGAAATGAGAATTTTCTATATTATTATTGGACCAAAGCCCTAAAATTTACTCATTTAAAAGAACCTAGAAAATACAAATCTATTGGGCACATGCCATTTTTTGAGACTTCTTTTGCGACTGTTGGTGTCACACATTCAAACAAATAGAGGTAGGTCTTGGGAACGATCTGGGTGCACTAAGGAGATCACCTACCTCTTGATTGCACATGACTTATGCATGTTGGATGTGTAACACCCAACAACAACATATTTTTATCTCATGAGGAGAAAAGTTGTTATAATATAGTAGGGCTCATCTTGGGACACTACTAGCAGCTCTACTATGGGATGGCGCTTACTCATCTCATCAAGGAAACCTCAAATAGGTCATCTATATCACATATATTTGGAATTTCTCTTGTTGATTATGGGATATCCCCAGAGATCAATTTTAGGAAATTCCATTCTAACTAAATAAAAAGAATCTTCTTTTTTTATCCTCGATGAAGAAAAATAATGGTCATCGGATACATCGAAAATAGATTTTGGCTATTGCAAAATGCCAAATGATAAGGGTTTTGATTTAAGATAAGATGATCTAGTCCCACTAATGGATTCTTTTCATCATAGTTGTAAGGATGAGAAGAGGTTTGCACTGTGAACCTTAGCTAGCAGGAAGGAATTCTTGGTTGAATCTAATCAACTAGTAGTGGTAACATCATCCCAATTGGCTAATGCTATATGTTAGATGAACTTGTTTGCACCCCTTGTTGGTTCTTAGCTTCTTTTATGCCATAGCAGCTTATTGTTGTCCCTTAATGGAAGATGAGTAAAATGTAGATATCGGGCAAGCTCTATCTCTGCCTATTGCAAAAGGTTAGACCATCATCCACACACACATAAGAGGACTACAATCATCCCTAACATATATGGTATGGGTTTCTTATGCATAGGCCAAGGAGATACTTATCAGTGATGTAAATTGGCTTTGATGTGGAGACTATGAAAAAGAATAATATCATATGGCACATTAGACACACTGAACGGGTTTGAAACCCTCCTCTTGCATAGATACACACCTTAACATGGGGCGAAACCCTCAATAGGACACCCTTAATGGCTTGAAAAGCCTCTAGCTTCCCTCCATATAACACTTGACGGGTTGAAACCCTACATCTGGAAGTAAGGAAGGATGGATGGGTTCACATTTTGGTTGCACACCATCATAGTTGGATGGGGAAAGTTCAACATCTCGATGCAAGTTTTGTTGAGCCTCTCAATTGAAGGCATCCTGCCACTATTATGGAAACCCTCGGAAATGCCAGTTTTCCCATTTGATATTGCCAATGTGGGATTTCCTCATTGAACCACTCAAAATTAGATTAAGACACTATGGCAAAATGTGAAATGAGAGGGATCTGTTGGAGTAAATATCATGCTAACTATTTACAAGGAAGGAGGGGTTCGCATAACGAACCATAACAGTAGGTAGGAAGGAATTGGTGTTTGCATAGCTCTCAACCATAACTACTCTCATGGTGGTGCCCTTTCATGGTGGATAGTTCAGTTTAACCACCTCATCAACTATGTGGTTACTAAAAGCCTCTCCTATTTGTTTTGTTGAACCTCACTAACTTCATGGGGAACAAAAAATTTGGCTATCCAAACAACCATACAAAAAAGCTTCGGCTCACTCGACCTCAAAGAAATCCAAGGGGACACTCCCTAACACTCCCTGGCACACATTGCCACACTCTGGCATTTGGCACAATCTTGCCATGTTGCCCTGGCACTCTAGCATTCCTTAGCACTACCTAACATACCTTTTCACTCCCTCCTTAGCACACCTATAACTCACTGGAACTCCCTATCACACACTCTTATTCATTCATTTCCATGCATTTGAAACTAACACTCCCTTGTGTTTCCCTGACACTCCATAATACTCCTTGATATGCATTGGCACACCATAGCACCTGACAGATCTTGGCATGTTGCTTTGGACTCTAGCATGCCTTAGCACTACCCAACATACCTTGTCACTCCCTCCTTAGAACACCTAGATCTCACCAACACTTCTTGTCACAAACTCTTATTCATTAATTTCCATGCATTAATTGACTTAATGCTCCCTTTTGTTTCCTTGACACTCCCCAACACTTCCTAGCACATGTTGGCACACCTTGGCACCTAACACATCTTGGCCACATGTCACCCTATCACTCTAGCATGACTTAGCGCTGCCTAACATGCCATGTCACTCCCCCATGCTAGTTGAAGATTCATGTTTTTCTGTTTTCCAAAAAAACGCCATTTAGGTCCTCAAAATGGCTCTGGAAGTTCAGGACGCGAAAAATTGCTAAAGATAGTAACTTGTGCTATAATTAAGGAAACTGAAAAACTGAAAGAAACAATGGTGGGGGTCCAAGTGGAATAGCTGGGTGGCCACCAATATCCACCTGGATCATTCCTCCCCCCTTAGGAAGAAATGGTCCCCATTGCATTGAGCGCCTCCATGAGATGGGAAAAATTCTGTTGAAGTTTTTCCCTCGTGAGCCACTTGCCTTGGTGTAGGAGTTGGCCACCTTTGACAACTCGATACAATTGGATCTTTTGCTGGTGAGTTTTCTTGATCTGTGTGTCCATGATCTGATCAGTTAACACATATGTTAGCTAATTAGTTTGCACATATTAATTACCACTAGTTGAAGAAGTATAGGTGCCTTGAACCAAAGATGATATCTTAACACATGTTATCGACACTTGAACATAGTTGCCATGGATCTCATGGACAAAATATGGAGAGACTCTTTGAATCTTAGGAAACATTTTCTCATAATCTACTTAATCTATAAGTGTTAGGGCTTCAATTTTTTCCATTTATTGGGAAATCTCACCCAAAAATTCAACCATTGAAGAATCAATCCTATGCTAAATCATACCTACCTTCTCATTTTTAAGATCTTTGTGAGCTTTCACCTATGAACCTTAAAGTCAGTGCCCTTTAGCACCTCGAATGGTGGAATAGAAGGCATTGCAATAGGAGGTAAACTCCATTCCCCTTCACCTTTGTCAATATCTCTAGAGACACCTACAATCTATACCCCTCCCTTGACTCAACATGATTCCACTTCCTTTACAAACCCTCCCTTCAAAGGCATCCTCATAGGAAGAGCTTGTGGTTGAAATATTACGATAAAAAAATGGGGCACATCATCTCTTTACAGGGTTTCAAGGGAAGGGTATTGGAAAATAATCATCTTATCCTCTATAGCCCTTAATACCTTCTCAACGCATAAGTGAAACAACATAGTGATAACTGGACCCAAAGATAGATCTCAACATTCAAGGCCAAACTCAAATAGAAAGAATCACACCATGGATTAAGAATTGGCATTTGGTTTTGGTAAAACCAAGGACCTCATTTCAAGATCATGACCTTGATTTTAGCATTCTCAAAAGGAAGGTTTAAAACCCACACTAAAATGGGGACATTTGCACCTTAGCCTTTGTAACCTTAGCCTTTACAACCTTTTCCGAAGACAAATCTATCTAATTGACCATTCTAGATATGTTAGGTCTTGGAATTCTAGAGTACCCAATCAATGCCTTTGAGAGGCCAACTCCCTAGCTCCAACTAAAATTTAGTCCTATTGAAGAGGCAACTTGAATAATCCTGCTAAAAGGATACATTTTTCTTTTCTTTTGATTAATTTACAACAAACTTCAATGCCTATTCTTTCTTATCTTCCTCTTACATTCCCAAACAAAAAAATCATTAATCTTATATCATAAACACTCTATATAGATAAGCATTGGAATCATTTTCCTCAACTCATGGGGTACCTTTACACCTCAACCCATGCAAGTTGACCTAAGTCCATGGTACAACCCATCACACTCTAAGATGGTTCTATTTGTCTCCTCAAAACTAGGGCATAAGACACCTCACAATGAAAAATGGTCAAGCCATCTCAAACTTATGGGCTTTTTGCCTTCATGGAATACATTCTGGCTAGTTCTCATCAAACATAATGCACTAACACCACTAACACACACCAAAAGTCCAAGATACTCGTAATATGTGACCCACACCCAAGTGCATAGACTACACCTTCATAAAATGCACCTTCAACTTTGGATGTCCAAAAACAATAATATCCTAACCCAATATGGCCTATTCTTTTAGATTTGTGTAATTCACTCCTTATCAAATCCTTGCACCTCCTTAACACTCCATGAGAAATATACTTGAATGGTCACCTTCCAAGTTCCAACACCTCCTTTTGCAACATGAAAAAACCACCTATATATGTTGCAACAACCTTGCCAACTTCTTTAGTGGGTTGCACATATATTTCACATTTCTTCTTCACCTTGCAAAGTGGTAGTGCAAGGAGAGGGTATCAACTTCAATCAAGGAATGTTCACTTAGTACCACTACCAAGTTGCCTTCCCACAACTTGTCAAATGTCTTAAGTTAGCTTCACAACTTCTCATGGTGCATAACGTGCTTGTCTACACCTCTAAGTGAGACCACAACCCCCCAACCCCTCTAACTATTCCACCTCTTCAACCCTTGTTAGAGTCTTTTTGGACGTGCACCCATGCCTCAAGTAGAACATAACACTAGCATCCCAAACCTGCATGCTTGTTCCATCTTTTAATGCCTCATTGAAACCACATTATCACACTGCTTAAAATGAAATGTTTACATCTTAAGGCAAAACATCTACTTTTCTTATGACAACCTAAACTATGTGAGTGACTTGGAGAGGACTCCATTTTCTCAAGATAAAAACATCAGGTCTTACAAACCCCTTCACACGACAATTTGAATATATTTAACCTAAAAAATGTTACATACCCTACTCCCAAATTTGTCATATAAATTTTAAGAAACTAACACATGTTTTTAGTTATTAAATCTTTACTATAGACTCTCTTTTGTTTGCACCCACCTCTCAATACAAACAAATTAAGAGCACATATTTCCTTCTTACACTTAAATGTTTTCAATACAAATAACTTGTTTTCTTCTAATGACATTCAATTTCCAAAAATACTATATATCTACCTCCATAAATTTTAATAACAAACTAACATTCAAATTTTCCAAAAATACAAACATCTACCTCCATAAACTTTAACAACAAAATTGTTACATAAAAGCGATAATCTTAAAATTAGATTATTGTTAAGATAATCTTTCACTTTAACAACAAAATCGTTACATAAAAAAGATAATCTTAAAATTACATTATTGTTAGGATGATATTTCAAACCCAACCAAAAACACACACTAATTTATCAAATGAATTAAAAAACTTAGTATGAAAGTGAAAATGAGCACTAATTTATCAAATGAAACTAAAAATTTAGTGGGAAAGTGAAAATGGGCGAAACTAAAAACTTAGGGCTAGTTTATCAAATGAAACTAAAAACTTAGTATGAAAGTGAAAATAAAATAATGTAAGCAGACAGAACTTGTGACCTAACTATATAGGGTAGCATATATCTATATTTAGTGTCTCTGTTGTGGAGCTTCTGAGCTTTACATTGGTTTAATGTCTTTTTCCATACGTGATAGTTTGGGCGCTATCTTGATGTTTATTTGCTACTGTTTCCTTTTTTAGTACCTATGTACCCTTTTACGGTGTGTTTCCCTCAATACTTTGTATAAATATTAACTTTCTGGATTGAATCTTTTCATGTCTTTGTCTATTGCGAAGCTACTAAGGAGTCCATCTTCACAATAGGGAGTCCATCTTATAGCAGGTATACAGAGTGTCTGCCGAAGCAAAGCAAAGGAATTTTTGCAAAGACGTTGGATTCTATCGGGGTTGTTTTGGGATCGAACTTTGCATATTTACAGTGAGTATATTATTGATCGGGAAACTCTGCTCAAAGCCGAGTTAGTGAATATATAAATATTATTCCTAGGTAGGGTTTGAAATAAAATTGCGGCAAGATGAGGATTATGATAAAGGGAGGTGTTTGGAAAAACACCGAAGATGAAATTCTGAAAGTAGTTGTTAAGAAATATGGGAAAAATCAATGGGCACGTATTTCTTCTCTGCTCATTCGGAAATCAGTCAAACAATGCAAAGCTCAGTGGTATGAATGGTTGGATCCCTCTATCAAAAAGGCATTTTGAATAATTTTTTGTAAGGGTTTTGTGGAAATTTGTATAAGGTTTTTCTATCAGGGCTTTGCTGTATTCGCAGTAAAACTCTTTGTGGCAATTTTTATAGAACAAATTTAAAAAAGGGTTTATATTTTTCAATAAGTACAAACAAGGGTTTTTTGTTGTACAACGCAAGTCAAATGATAAAGAAATGGGTCTCGGCACACCCTCCTTTGCTTTGTTTCTTTGTATTTAAGTGAACATAAAATAATGTATGTAGATCTAGCTAACTGCGTGGAAGCACATCCTATTGACCAAGTGGAAGCTACAGTTCTGATTGAAGCAGTCAGGATATTTCTTTGAAGCGCATGCTCCAGAGCTCCAACGGTGATGTCACCCTTAGTAAGCTCCTGTTCCATTTAATTGTTGTCTATTTTTGGATCGATGAAACCCATTAAGTTATGAAAATAAGTAGACTTTACTTAGAAAACCTATGAATTATAAGTAGAAATTACATAAAAAGAATTTTGTAGATATTTTGCAAGGAGTGGAATAACCAAATACTCTATGATCTTTTATATACTAAAGTAAATCTTGCACATTGAGACAATATAGCCAAACTCAATAATAAAAAATTACATGTCTTTCTGACAGGGCAAAGTGCAGAGCACCTCCATGCCTTGAACATGATTCAGAGCTCTCTTTTCTTAAGGGCATGGGATACATGGACAAATTATTATAAATGGATGGAAATCCATTGCCCTCTGGTAAAGTTTCAGGTGTATTCAGTGTTGTTAATGCACCTTGAACATGATTATCTAAACCACCAACCCCTGTGGTAGCTTGTGAACCAAGGTTCAGGCCATCTTCCATTTCTTCTTCTGAATCACTCATAATTACATCAGGTTTTTTTGAAGAACAGAACTAACAGAGTTGACAAGTGAATATGATTTCTCATGAAGCATAGTATGTTTGCGCAGTCTTCTCCCTCTATGTCACCATTTTCCCCGGCCTTGTGCGTGTCTCCATTTTTTGTTTTATTCATTTTGCACTTTTCAACACCACCAGAATCATCAACACAATCAGTTGCTCATACTTCCTTCTTTGCTAGATCAAAAGTTGCTTCTTCCCTTTGAATTCTACGAGTTTCAAGGTTTCCATCCTCTAGAATTATGGACATCCCTTGCAACAGTTCCTACTACTTTTGTTGCAATGCAGCAATCTCTTCAAGTAGAATGAAATGCTTGTAGTTTGTTTCACAAATAACATAATGCTCCCGAGCACATTGCAACTGTTGCCTCTCAAGTTCTAGATCTCAAATTGCAGTATCCAATTCCAACTGAAGTGATGAAACCTTGGCCCATGCATCTTCCTTGTGTTTCCTGGAGCTTATTATTTACAACAAGCTGCTCTTTTTATTGTCAAGTAGTTGGCTCAGATTGTTGCTTCAGTGCCTCTGAAGACTCTGCAAGAACCAACTTTCATTTACATTTCAAAATAGTCCTCCATAAGCACAACAGGCAATGATATAAAATGAAAAAAATAAGGACCTTTCATATTTCAAAATAGTCCTCCATAACCACACAGACAATGATATAAAATGAAAAAACTAGGACCTTTTTCTAGAGCATCTGGCTTTACAATAAATTCAACATACTGAACATAGAGTAAAAAATCATAAATACTCGGGAAATATTATGCTAGCCTTCAAATAAATAATGCACTGTAAAGTTCTGTAGATGCCAAAGATAGATAAAGCCCTTAAAAACTAAATCGTGTTCTTTGCTTGTTTCTATGTTTCTTTTGCTTTGGTGGTTGAAGAACCACTTTGATTATGACATCAAAAGCAACCTTAACATTCTGTTGTGTTTTAGAACTACATTCAATGTATGTTGTAGCCTCGATTTGCCTCTTCAAATCTTCACCTTTAGTTGTCGAGATTGGGGCTACTCTGGGATGATCAGAAAAAAACTGTTTGTCTTTTTCGTAAATCTAATTTTGTCCCTGCCAAAATGATAGGCACAGATGGTGCATATTGTCTCAAATCTGGAATCCACTTTTTGGAAATGTTTTTATAATTGGCCTCGCTGATCAAGGAGAAAGCTAGGAGGAAGACATCTATGCATCTATAACTTCGGGACCTGATCCTATTGTAATCCTCTTGTCCCACCATGTCCTAGAGGCCAAGATTCGTTTTACTTCCATCCACCAATACATTTGCACTGGAGTTATCAAACACTGTTGGTACATAGTCCGTTCGAAATGTGTTGCTTGTGTAGGAAATAAGCATGCAAGTGTTTCCGACAACACCATCCCCCATAGTCACACACTTAATAAATCAGGCAGTACTCATGGTTGCACTGACTCTTCAGAAAAACTAACTATGTTCGCTAGAACATTTCCTATCTAGTGGCTGAATTCACAAAGGCTTCTTAGCTCAGCTAACAACATATAACATACAGTCAAAATTTTTAAAGAACTCAGAGAAATTACAAACTAGAAAGAAAATAATTTCTCAAATTAATATTTAAAAGGTTGTCCCAGAGAGATTAACAGCCATTAGAAAATGGAGCACACTTTGAAAAGAATCAAACAAACTTCTCAATCCAAAACATCACAGTTGGGATTTGTACTCACAAAAACCAAATACTTTATGATCTTCTCACTCATCTCACACACTGCGAGGCCCACTTAGTTCCTATAGAAAAAAACCAATTTTTATAGTTAAAGGCCATTGTAAGAGACTTGGTGGTGATCTTGATCAAGTGCTAAACCCCCTTCCAGACCCCAAAATCACCATGCTATTCTCACGAACATAAAAGTGTTTTGAATCTAAAAGGAGTTATCATTCTTATTGTTTCTATTTTGTGCCTGTGAGTGGTTTTAATTTTTTCCGCCATTATTATGGCAGGGACGAGGCCATGGACAACCAGAGGGGCACCATGACTGGTGTTGTAGCTGAACCTTCTAAGCCCTAAATTTTGAAACTTCTCTTAGACACACTTGTATAAAAAAATTCACTTCTGGTTCAAGAGCAACAAGAGAAAAAGGTTTTCATCTATGCAACTTCTTGAGTAGTTGGACAACTTGTTGGTTGGTTTGCAAAGATGCATGGGTGTTATGTTGTTGGGATTGCTAGAAGTGTATGATCAAAGGAGGATATTGCCAAATTTTGAAAATTAAAAAAAAGAAAACACATCTAGGACTCAAATTTGTTATCTTCTTGGATGGGAATTGGATGTACACTAAGGTCTTTGTTTCTATGAATGGAAGAGATGCTCTTGCACACTCTTGCACACTCTGGTACACTATGGCATGTAGATCCAATGCTTACAAGTGCTTGGAACATTCTTCTCCAAGGATGAAAATGTGTAGCCATAAAGTCAGTGAATCTTCATTTCAGTTATAAAAGTTCCAAAAATATTTTGCATGAGGTATCATTCACAAGTAATCCGGATCTTAGAAAGAAATATCCAAAGAGGAGTTGTTATCCCTTTGAAAATGAGGAATCATTTCCAGCAGTTTAGTGATAAGGATGCATAATTTCAAGGATTTATTCGCTTCTTATGAAACCATTTTTAGGGGTTTTTCACTTGTTATTTTGAAGTGGAATTGGAACTATATTTGCAGTCCTTTCACCTACTTTTTCTAAGAGCTTATAATTGAAGCAAAACATGTTGATTGGAATGCTAAGAGAGCCTACATGCAATTGTAGCATGCAGATTTTGAAGACAAAAATCTGGTACAATCATAAGAGTGTGGAAGCATCGCATTTGGCAGTAAAAGCATTCAGAATTATGGAAGGAAAAGAGACAATAATATGTTCCAAAGAACGTCAACGCTATCAGTGTGCATGACAGTAATGAGAAGAATCCTTGGAGTTTGACGAATTACCTCCAAATCTAGCTAATGGTTTAAGTAAAATAATTGTGTTGCCCTGGATGATTACTCTCATGAGGTAAGTCCAAATGAAAATAGTTATCCTCTTCATAGAGAAATTCACTTAATTTTTTTCATCTAGAGATAAGTCTTTTTCCCATGCAGGAGATTTGAAAGACATTGATTCATTAAGTACTACTTGTCAGCTTAATATAAACCTGGCCTTGGAAACATATCTTTTATTCCTTATCAAATGTGTAGTCTATCCATCTGCAGGATGTCTGATCCATATCAATATTTCTGGCCATTTCAAATTGAAGATGCAGCTACAGTTGTAGAACTACTTTGTTGACTGAGATTTGAAACAAACATGATAACATTATTGATGAACTTCATGTCATGGAAAATGAAACAATTAAAAAAAACGCAGAGTTATTAAGAAAACAACATATATTTTCCTATTATAAAGAAGCATAAATTCTTCTTCAGAAATTCAACTATCCATCCATTGGGTATACGATTTTTAGTTTTTTGGAGTTTAAAACTGCTTTTATCTCCTCCTTGGACACATCTGCCTCCAAGTTTATGTTCATTTCATCACTGACAAGGAAATACCTTGATAATTTTCATGATTTCACAAATATTTGCTGCCATTAGACTTTTAAAATGTTTCTTTCTCACTTCAACTATCTCCTTAAAAGACTTATTAACCCTAAAGCTATCTGGCTTATTGTTTTCCCAAATAATGTTTATGTTTCTTGTATGACTTGCATACTTGTGAAAAATTCTAGTATTCCTGTCACTTTCAGCGAATAAGATGGTTCTCCTTTTTAGCTTCATTTCTTTTTCCTCTTTAGCAAGGTGGTTTGTTTTCCCTTCCAGTTCTTTGAGAGGATTGATTTCGTCTTTCAAAACACCCCTGCTTTATTATTTTCAGAGGTTTTTAATTCATTTTTCGACATCCTTTAAATATTTTTGAACAAAGCTTTGAGATCAATCTGCAGCTTCACCTTTTACCCTTTTCAGATTGTCTATGAAATGCTTCATGTCTCTATCCTCACTGTTACTATCGTAATGTCTTCAATTCTTGATGACCAGAGCTTTGGAATCCTTTTTATTTAGCCAGTAAGTGAGTAAACTTAAAGGGGGCTAGAGGCTTCTTACTCTCTGATTCAATTTGCAAAAATATAGGGAAAGCATCCCTAAACAATTTATGATCTCACTCTCTGAATCTAACATCAACTAAGTAGCAACAAAGGATTTATCTAGCCTTTTTGAAATTTCACTTTTTCCTTTTTAGTTATTTCTCTAGGTAGGTGCTTATTTAATTGGTTCTACATCAATCAAATTTTGAACTTCAAAGGAATTACTGAAAAATCATTTAGAAATCGGGTTTTGCTTGCTGCAAGGGCCCCACTAATTGTCAACAGTGCCCTTTCCCTCCTCTTTTTTTGAAACCATGACTTTACTTTAGATTTATTAGGGTTTCTTCCAATGGAGGCTTGGTGGTTATCCTGATCAAGTGCTAAACCCCCTTCCAGACCCTAAAATCACCATGTTATTCTCGCGAACATAAAAGTTTTTTGAATCTAAAAGGAGTTATCATTCTTATTGTTTCTATTTTGTGTCTATGTGTGGTTTCAATTTTTTTCGCCATTATTATGGCAGGGATGAGGCCATGGACAACTGGAGGGGCACCATGACTGGTGTTGTAGCTGAACCTTCTAAGCCCTAAATTTCGAAACTTCTCTTAGACACACTTGTATAAAAAAAATCACTTCTAGTTCAAGAGCAACAAGAGAAAAAGGTTTTCATCTCTGCAACTTCTGGAGTAGTTGGAAAACTTTTTGGTCAGTTTGCAAGGATACATGGGTGTTATGTTGTTGGGAGCGCTAGAAGTGTATGACCAAAGGAGGATATTGCCAAATTTTGAAAAAAAAAAAAAAACACATCTAGGACTCAAATTTGTTATCTTCATTGATGGGAATTGGATGTACACTAAAGTATTTGTTTCTATGAATGGGAGAGATGCTCTTGCACACTCTTGCACACTCTGGTAGATACAATGCTTACAAGTTCTTGGAACATTCTTCTCTAAGGATGAAAATGTGTAGCAATAAAGTCAATTAATCTTCATTTCAGTTATAAAAGTTCTAAAAATATTTTGCATGAGGTATCATTCACAAGTGATCTAGATCTTAGAAAAAAATATCCAAAGAGGAGTTGTTATCCCTTTGCAAATGAGGAATCATTTCCAACAATTTAGTGATAAGGATGCATAATTTAGAGGATTTATTCGCGTCTTATGAAACCCTTTTTAGGGGGTTTTCACTTGTTATTTTGAAGTGGAATTGGAACTAGATTTGCAGTCCTTTCATCAGCTTCTTCTAAGAGCTTCTAACTGAAGAAAAATATGTTAATTTGCAATGGTAAGAGAGCCTAAATGCAACTGTATCATGTATATTCTGAAGACAGAAATCTGGTACAATCATAAGAGTGTGGAAGCATCACATTTGGTAGTAAAAGCATCCAGAATTATGGAAGGAAAAGAGCCAATAATATGTTCCAAAGAATGTCAATGGTATCAGTGTGCATGACAGTAATGAGAAGAATCCTTGGAGTTTGAAGAATTGCCTCCAAATCTAGCTAATGGAGTAAGTAAAAGAATTTTGCTGCCCTGGATGATTACTCTCATGAGGTAAGTCCAAATGAAAAGAGCTATCCTCTTCATAGTGAAATTCACTTAATGTTTTTCATCCAGAGATAAGTCTCTCTCCTGTGAAGGATATTTGAAAGACATTGGTTCATTAAACACTACTTGTCAGCTTAATATAAACCTGCACTTGGAAAAATATCTTTTATTCCTTATCAAATGTGTAGTTTGTCCAACTTCAGGATGTCTGATCCATATCAATATTTCTGGTCATTTCAAATTGAAGATGCAACTACAGTTGTAGAACTGCTTTGTTGACTAAGATTTCAAACAAACATCATAACGTTATTGATGAACTTCCTATCATGGAAAATGAAACAATTAAAAAAAACGCAGAGTTATTCAGACAACAACATATATTTGCCTATTATAAAGGAGCATAAATTCTTCTTCAGAAATTCAACTATCCATCCATTGGGTATACAATTTTTAGTTTTTTGGAGTTTAAAACTACTTTTATCTCCTCTTTGGACACATCTACCTCCAAGTCTATGTTCATTTCATCACTGATAATTTTGGGAAATAGCTTGATAATTTTCATGATTTCACAAATATTTGCTGCCATTAGAATTTTAAAATTTTGCTTTCTCACATCAACGATCTCCTTAAAAAACTTATTAACCCTAGAGCTATCTGGGTTATTGTTTTCCTAAATAATGTTAATGTTTCTTGTATGACTTGCGTACTTCTAAAAAAGTTTAGTATTCTTGTCACTTTCTCTCATAAATATTTGCTTCCATTAGACTTTTAAAATGTTTCTTTCTCACTTCAGCTATCTCCTGAAAATACTTATTAACCCTAGAGCTATCTAGCTTATTGTTTTCCCAAATAATGTTAATGTTTCTTGTATGACTTCCATACTTGTAAAAAAGTTTAGTATTCCTGTCACTTTCAGAGAACAAGATGGTTCTCCTTTTTAGCTTAGTTTATTTTTCCTCTTTGGCAAGGTGGTTTGTTTTCCCTTCCAGCTCTTTGAGAGGATTGATTTCATCTTTCAAAAACACCCCTGCTTTATTATTATCAAAGGTTTTTAATTCATTTTTCAACATCCTTTAAATCTTTTTGAACAAAGCTTTGAGCTCAATCTGCAGCTTCACCTTTTACCCTTTTTAGATTGTCTATGAAATGCTTCATGTCTTTGTCCTCACTATTACTATCGTAATGTCTTCAATTCTTGATGACCAGAGCCTTGGAATCCTTTTTATTTAGCCAGTAAGTGATTAAACTTAAAGGGGGCTGGAGGCTTCTTACTCTCTAATTCAATTTGCAACAATATAGGGCGAGCTTCCCTAAACAATTTATGATCTCACTCTCTGAATCTAACATCAACTGTGTAGCAACAAAGGACTTATCTAGCCTTTTTTAAATTCCCTTTCTGCCTTTTTACTTATTTCTCCAAGTAGGTGCTTATTTAATTGGTTCTACATCAATGAACTTTTGAACTTCAAAGAAATGACTGAAAAATCATTTAGAAATGGGTTTTTCTTGCTGCAAGGGCCCCACTGATTGTCAACAATGCCCTTTCCCTTTTTTTTTTTTGAAACCATGACATTGCTTTAGATCTATTAGAGTTTCTTCCAATGGAGACTTGGTGGTGATCTTGATCGAGTGCTAAACCCCCTTCCAGACCCCAAAATTACCCACAACATTCTTTCTTTGATCTTGGATGGTAAGATGACTTCAACATCTCATCACCTTTATTTTGTGAGGCCTCTTTAACTGGCTAACCACCCAAATAGGACAAAGAATGAATCCCTACATCATTTGATGAAGCTTATGAATATTGAATTGCATGGTCTAAAGAATGGATAATAGTCATGAAGAGAATGCCACAATTTCCTGAAGCAAAAGATGGACCCAAATTCTAGTGGGGGGCCTTAAAGTCCCCTAAACCTTCCTTAACGTTACAAACAATTTTGGAACAACCAATAATGGAAGGGGATTCTTTTAGTATTGTTTGATAGCATGAGGAATTGATAAAAATGGGACCTACCTTGAAAAGTCACAGGAAAATCATGTGTTCCTTCAACCACTTTAGGACCACATACCTCAGACTAGCACTTATCGCCTTCCAAAGCTGGAAGTTGGAACAACATCTGAATCAACAATCTTGAGATTTGCCTGCCCTTTTTCTTCTACCTTGTCCAAACTTCAAACTAGCCTCAAAATTAGAATATGTATACACCACCATTCATACGTTTTTCTCTCTCTACAATCTTCCCACGGAATTGTATGAGAGCCAAACCAATGAAATGGGACTTTTCACTGTTCATAAGTCCAACTTCTAGTTTAAAATCCATTTTCCTTAGGAAATCTCAGTATCTGCAGGAAATCTCAGTATTTTCATGAAGATCAGTTTTTGCCAACATTTTAACCACTCTCCTATCTTTGAAACTGAAAATTTTCTCCAAGGAGATAAAATTGACCTATAGCATTACTGACCCTTCCAAAATTTCTGAATTCCTCCACAACTCTAAAGGGAGCTTGAATCTATTGCAAAGATGTTTGTTCCTCTTTCTAGTGAACAAATTTGAGACTTTTAATGAATTGTGAGACAATTCCAACCCAATAACTATCAGTTTCTTATTTAAAGTTATACCCACTAGATTAGAACTTGCACAAGGAGAATTCCATTCCCATTTCAAAAGAACCTGCAATCGACTTATACCATGCTATTTAATATTTTATGCATTTCTTCACATCCTTGGCCTATGACATAAAGATGCAAAAGGATACCTTGCATTTTCTATACTAACACTCTTAAACAATAATAAAGTATGCCCAAATCTATCATTTCAAATGATCTACGTAGCTCACCTTTTGGTTTTTCAATTATTGAAGTTGTTACCTATATGGATGAGATAATCTAAAACTGAGGCCATAGTGACAATATCTATTAGAGTTTTATCCATGCTACACTAAAGGTGTTTTTTCTTCAGCATCACTACAACACATTGCATTTTCCATTCAGCGAAGAAGTGTACCCAGTAGAAACCTTGGTCTGTGTGCAAATGGGTTGAATTCACAGTAGACTTTATTTGTTGTTTTGAAGGTGTTTCTCCTTCAATAGTAATTCATCTAAGTAGATCCTTTCAATCTACACCTTCAACATATGCATACAACCTTGGAGTACATGCTACAGATTCTAGTTTTGCTATGAGGGTATAACAATGATGAAAGAAGCACATCGATTTTAGGCATCTTATGGTTGTTGCATGCAAGAATGCTTGTCTATTGTTTCCCAAAATTATATAGAGCCATATTTAGTATACTTCTATAGTTTGACTTAGATGCTCACTTTTCTTAATTTAGGTGTTTTTCTTAGTACTATTTTATGCACAAATTTATATTTAAGAAAAATTCACAGTATTGAAGGGTTCTATATTTTGAGCAGGGGTCACTCTTCTAGGTAGGAGGTACTCTATTCCAGGCAGCTTCTGTCATGCTTGTTAGGTGCTTTATCCTAGACAGAGTTACAAGTCCCTGCCTCCTTGACAAAGTCCCTGTCAAACAAGACACTGGTGGACATAGTTCCAAGTCCCTAAATTTTCCAAAAACCCACCTAAGCCTAGATATCTAGTCTAAAATCCTTTACATTCCAGTCATCTCTTAGCTGTGATTTCATAGAGAGAGCCCTCTCTAGTTTAGTGGGGCTATCTACCAAACTAAAATCTTGGTTTGTGGTTACCTTTGTTAATATCCTCATCAACCTGGGACATTGTGGAGGATAACAGAGGGCATGACAACTAGGGAGTGCCAAGGTGTTCTAGTGAATGTAAGGTTCCCAAGTCATGGAAAAATGTAATGCTAGTTGTGAGGTCATGACTGCCAAGGTGTGTTAGGGAATGCTAGGGCATGATAAGATGTGCCAGATGGTACGAAGACATGTCAAACAAGCTAATATGTTCCAAGTGCTAAGGTATGCCAAGATGTACAAGGGTTCCAAGTCCCTGCATCTTCTTCTTCCATATGTTATCCACTTATGACATTTCCTTTGCAATATTTGGTGCATTTTCTAGTTATAGGTCATTTATAGGTTATAAATGTCTTCAGAGTTTCACTTCTAATTGAGTATTCAACTGAACATATTGATTCTCTTATACATAACTATTTTTCCCTCTACACACTTTTCATAACTTCAATAACCATTAGGTAGGGACTTGCAACTTCAATGCTACTTTTCTTGTTTAGTAAAATATTGTCGAGACTTTAATTTATTGAAAGTTGTAGAATTTACAATTTATGAAGTTTCAAGGTCTAATTTTTTAAAGTAAAATTCTTTAAAGGGTGCTAGCTCAATGGAAGAGCACTTGCTTTACAAGCAGGAAGTTGGTGGTTCGATTCCGTCGTGCCTTGACATCCATATGGAATGGCGACGATCAATTTTTGGTGATGGAGGCTCTTTTGACCATCACCAATGAGCTTTGGTGACATTTTTCGACCCTCACTAAAAATATGAAATGGTGATGGTCAATGAACGCGACCATATATATGCATCAATAGTGACAACCCTTAAAGGTTCATAACCATAAATCGTCATTGTTGATATGAAATAGTGATGGTCGATGTCCATCATTATAGTCATTATTCATGACAGATCTTGAATGTCACCAAAACACCTATACTTCTGGTAATGCGGCTTTTGGTGACAGTCAACGAATGTCACCATATATATGCACCAATAGTGATGGCCATTAAAGGTCCATCACAATAAATCATTGTTGTTTATATGAAATGGTTACGGTTGCTATCCGTCATTATAATCAATATTTTCGATGGACCTTGAATGTCACCATAACACCTATACTTTTGGTGACACCACCTTTGGTGACGTTCAGTTTTTGGTGACCGAGGGTATTGTTTGTCGCCATTGCTCATATGCAATGGTGACGGTCACTATCCGTCATTATAAATCATTATTGGTGATGAAATTTGAATTTCACTACAACACCTATACTTTTGGCCACGCCACTTTTGGTAACGTTCAGTTTTTGGTGACAGAGGCTATGGTCCGTCACCATTGCTCATATGAAATGGTGACGGTCATTATCCGTCATTATAAATCATTATTGGTGACGAACTTTGTATATCACTACAACACCTATACTTTTGGTGACACCACCTTTGGTGACATTTAGTTTTTGGTGACAAATTCTCTTTTGACCATCACCAATGAGCTTATGGTGGCATTTTTCGCCCCTCACTAATGTCCTTTTTTTCTTGTAGTGCATATTGGTTTGGTCAGTATTATTGTATGGTTTGAAGCAAGCTTCCTAAACCTGGCATGTCCACAATGATAGTTAATTGGTGAAGCTTGGAAGATGTCCCAATTCAAACTTTTAAAGTGGTCCATGGTATGCCTTTGATTATTTTTGATTTTATATGTTGATGATCTATTATTGACAGGTAATGAATCTATGATGATCCAAGTAAGAGGGAGTTGTCCTTTGAAGTTCGAGATGAAGAATATTGGCATGATGAATTACTTTTTGGGATTAGAAGTTTGGAAAAGAAAAATATATCATGAAGCTATTGGAGAGATTTTGGAAAGTAGGAATGCATATCGCTGGACAACCCGACGGAATTGAATTTCAAGAAGTTATGCAAAGATATTCTTGAACCTAACTTGTCAACCAAATTTTAAATGAGGCATTGATGTTCCTTGTAACACCCATCTAGATATATGTTCATGTTTGGTATTCAATATTGATTCTGATTGAAGTATAAACAATTGTGATTCGATAAATAGTAATTTTATGGATGGAAAAAAATTACATGGCTTGTCCTCGGTGTATACATTTACATTTAGTGAAAGAAATAATTCATATTGTAATCATGTGGATGACCTGATGAAGTTTGATATTTCTTGATGACAATTGCTAATCGGAGAAATAGAAAGGTTGTAACCTAGTATTTTGGGCATGAGCTCTTCCTAGCACCTAGTTTGAAGAGTTTGTCAGTGATATTTGAATTTTTTTTTTATGGCTTTGATAATAGTTTTGGTTTGGCATTTAAGGTTTGATAAACAAACTTAGTAGATTTTATTGCATAGTATTAATTTTTATGAGGCTGACCATATTGGTTTGGTCAATATTATTGTATGGTTTTAAGCAAGCTTCCTGAACCTAGCATGTCCACATTGATAGTTAACTGATGAAGCTTGGAATATGTCCCAATTAAAACTTTTAAAGTGGTTCATAGTGTGCCTTTGATTATTTTGGTTTTTATATGTTGACGATCTATTCTTGACAGGTAATGAACCTATGATGATCCAAGTAAGAGGGAGTTGTCCTTTGAAGTTTGAGATGAAGAATATTGGCACAATGAATTACTTTTTAGGATTATAAGTTTGGAAAAGAAAAATATATCATGAAGCTATTGGAGAGATTTTGGAAAGTGCGAATGCATATCCTTGGACACCTCGATGGAATTTATTATCAAGAACTTATGAAGATATATTGTTGAACCTAACTTGGCAACCAAATTTTTATTGAGGCAATCATGTTCCTTGTAACACCCATCTAGATATATGTTTTCATAGAACAACCCAGGTCAATTCATGATTGAGCCGCTTCATACACAATGGGTTGCCGCTAAGAACATTTTTGAGGTATTCACATGATCAATCTTGGTTTGAGATATAAGTCTAGAGATGTATGACTGCATGTATACACTAATGATGTCTTGGATGGAAAACCTTATTGATAGAAAGAGCATATATGTGTGTTGCTTTAGCTTTGGATCTGACATGGAATTTTGATGAGAAAGAAATAGAAGTATGTAGATTTAAGCATGATTGAGGTTGAGTACATTTTTGCTAGCATGGATAGATGTGAGGACGTTTGGTTTAGGACACTCTTTGGAGAGTTGTGACATTGATACATTGTGACAATAAAGAGTGTATCCGATTGGAAAAAAATCCCATATATTGTTGAGTTTGAGATATCTTCATGCATTGAGACAACACTGCTATACAAGATAAGCTAAAGCTTGTGGTTGCTACCTCCTTGAGAGGGAGAAAGGAAGAATACAGTATCCTTTTTATGATATATTTTTTCTCTAACATAATATTTGATTTGATGAACTACATGAATTGGAAAAACAGAGGACCGCTTCTCTTGGTAGTGTATGAGGCAATATGATTAAACTCTTCAGTGAATTGTTTGATACGAGGGTTTTGATATTTTTCTAATCTATAAAGAGTAGGGATGATCGAGAACACTAAGCATATATATTCTCCCTTGGTTGAGATGCCCAAGGAGGGAATGGAGCATTGAGGGCTCCTGTGGTTGAGGGAAATATGGAAAATAGGGTGTGTACTCCCTACTCTTATAGTAGGTTAGGTATATCCCCTTTGTCACCCATAGGGTGTGTGTGATCCTTGTCCATTTTGACAAGTTGAGTATCTCCCCCTATATTGGTCTACGGAGAGTATACCTCAGTTGGCATCATTTCCACAAGTCGATCTTGTTGGGATTGTCCCTCCCCATCTGGCCAACGAGTTGAGGAGGCTTAGGGGTGTGTGATACTTACCTTTGGTAAGTTGAGTATCTCACCCAAGTTGTTTTATGATGACGATTTTCTACCGCTTGACCCCTCAGGGTCATTGTTGGGAAGATAATAAGGAGAAAGTATGATTGTGATCCATACCTCATATAGAAGTTGGTATCTCGTCTATTGATTACAAAATGGATGGTTGTGATCCTTTCTTGGTAAGTGGTATCTCACCTATTTCTCGATATAGGGTGGTAGTCAGATGCTCTACTATATGAGATTAATTGGGGTGAGAGTGTCCCATAGGAACATCCATACTATCATAAACACAAGGTGAGCATGTCCCATAGGACCTCCTTCATTTTCATTGGATTTTGGGTTGAGTTGTGCTCCTTGATGTCGTTCCAAGTTGATAAGGGCTCCTTGATGATCATATCTCTAATGTTTCATGATTAGTAGCATTGGGTTCCTCACTAGAAAATGATTTCGAGTGGTAGAAGTGGCTCCTTGATGAATAGAGGGTTATAGATTGGATTCGCCTTTGATTTCAAATTCTTCTTCTTTTAGATTCAAGAGCGTTGATCATATGAGAAAATATGAGGAGAGATAAGATAAGAAGGGATGAGCAGAGACGAGCAAAGATGAGCAGTAACAACATTTGTTGATGATGAGATACTTGTGATGGGACATATATTCTAGTTGGTAATTTCTCCCTAGATGAGAGGGAGTATTAATTTGCAAACTCAGAGACAAATTCCCTTTGAATAGTCTTCCTCATCAAGAGAAACCCCTCCTAGCCCTTGGCAGAATTTAATTTTCTTAAGGAAATTAAAATTTAATTTGGACACCCACATGTGTATAAAAGGATAGATCGTCCCTAAGAAGAATATGGTCACCCTTGAAAGCCTATAAATACAATTCAAGTGACCTCTCTTGGATATCATCATCAAGCATATTCTTCTTCTCTCTTCTTTGATTTGGCTCGCACATGTCTAAAGTGGTTCACAGAGATTGATTCATACAGGTCCAAAATTCTATGGTTCAAAGCTCACACGTGTGATCTATGGTTTTGATTTATAACTGTAAGGTTGCTACAAGGAATTTTCGGTTGCAACCACAAGCACGTAGGCTTATACGTACAGTTCGAGGGTTTCAACCACACGCACATACACTCTCTTCGTGCGGTTGGAAACTAGGGTTTGATTTTGATAGTTGACCATAGTTGACTGCAGATTTCGATAGTTGATGATAGATGACCATAGGATGGGAAAGTTATATTTGATTAGTATTGTTGTCGGGTTCATCTTTGGGATATTGTTTGGATGATTTTGCTGGATAGTCTTGTGGATAAAAAATTGGATTATTGTACTCTATATTTTCTGAAACATTCGATGAGAATCTAATAAGAAGAATAATTTGAGAGGGCTTTCCCCCTTTCGGGGTTTCGCCTTGGTCTTCGACCAATCCTGGTGTCTCTATTGTTCCTTTATTTTTGGTTGCATTGATGATGATATAGTCTGTTTTTATATAATTTCATATGTTTTTTAATAACGTTATGATGCTATGGGGTGAATTCAATGTATAAATATTAATTAAATGAATTTATCTAAAGCAAACAAAAATATAGCCCTAAGAAAATTAACACAACATCCCACTAGTGTGCCTTCAATTCAGAAACATAGACAAATGAAACATCATTCTTTCTCTCTTATCATTATAGGTACATCTAATGGGACTCCCAATTGATATTGTCCATATTTTTATATTGATATTACTTTACATGTCATTATAGGGTTTGATGAGAATTTCAATATTATCCTATTTATAGGAGCTTCTTCTACGTATCATCTTCCCTTAGAACATGCTTGTCTGGTTAAGAACTCTCCAATTGGTGGTTGGTTAAGTTTGTTGTTATAAATTTTCCCTTGATTTTTTTTTTTAGTGTATCGGATGTTGTTGATGTGGTGTGTGAATGTTTTCATAGGTGAAACATCCTACTAGTATGCCTCCAATTCAAGGGCATAGATGGATGCAACATCATTATAGTTTTCCTATCATTCCAGGTGCATTTGATGGGACTCTTAATTGAGGTATTCCATATTTTGATTTTTGTATTTATTTACATATTATTATAGGTTTTGATGATAAATACATTATTATCTTACAAATACAAAAGCTTCTTCTATGTATCATCCTCCCTTGGAATATGCTTGGCTGGTTCACAACTCTCCAATTGGTGGTTGGTCATGTTTGTTATAATATATTTGATCTTAATTTGTTTTTGTTAGTGTATTTGATGTTGTTGACGTTTCTAATGTAGTGTGCGAATGTTTTCACATGTGGAACACCCCACTAGTGTGTCTTCAATTCAAGGACGTAGATGGATGAAGCATCATTCCAGCCTTCTTATCATTCCATATACATTTGATGTGAATCCTAATTGATGTAGTCCAAATTTTGATGTGTGTATTATTTTACATGTCATTATAGGTTTGAATGAGAATTGCACTATTATCTTACATAAACAAGAGATTGTTGTGTGGGCCTTCCTCCCTTAGAACATGCTTGGTTGGTTGATAACTCTCCAATTGGTGATTTGTCAAGTTCATGGTTATATCTTTGATCTTAATTTATTTTCGATATTGAATTGGATGTTGCTGATGTTTTTAATGTATTATTATTATGTTTACTATGTTTATGCTACGAAATATAATATTAGGAGAGAAGAATCTTCTCCTATCATACAAATATGCCCACATGAGGGCTAGAGGTTGAGTATTTCCAAAATATCTAGTGGCATGCCTCATCATATTAAGTAATCCATTACACCTTGAGTAATCATCGTCTCAAGAAATGAATATTTTTGGTTTCTTCATCTTCGCTTGATTTGAATTTCAATGTGGTTCTAATCTAGGTTTCTTTTTCCAATAATTCATGCAATTTTATCATGTTATCACTTTAATTCCAACAACTTCATGTGATCAACACTGAGGGATAGATCAATAACAAAATATAAAAAAAAATTTACAACCATAAAGAAGATGATGACATTTTGTAGAAGAAAGACATACAATTAAAGTATTCCTTAGAATCATGATCCGATGTTTTGCTGATGGAATAACTCTAGGGTCGTGAATCTAGAGACTATGGTTAGCCCCAGATAATAAAATTGTAACTTGGATAATTACTAGAAAAGAAATATGCAAGGTCCTGGAAGACGTATTATTTACAAAAATAATGAAGAATCATTGGACTACTTGCTTGTAAAATTCCCTTTCACTAAAGAATTCTGGAAAGAGATTATAGGTTACTAGTGGGGAAATAGATGGGAGAAAATATCCTTGATAGATTGTTTTCATTCATGAACATTGGAAAGTAGAAAAATTTGTGAACATAGGGCTCGTGTTTTTTTATTTAGGGGGTGTGGTTATCTCGAAACAAAATGGTTTTTTAAGGCTTAGAATTAAAGACTACTTAGATTGCCGCTAAAATAAAAAGTGTTAATTATGGAAACATGGATTCTTCTAAAGAGAAGGAAGAAAGAAATTTAATAGAGCCTGAAATTGATTATGAACATGAATAGGGTTACTTTGATGGTGCATGTTAGGAATCCCCAGGTGTATGTGGTTCTAGTGCTATTTTATTCATGAATCAACTACATTATTTCAAGCTAATATTTGCAGTGATCCCATATACAACCAACAAAGATGAATTTGTTGTATGGTTTCTTTTAAAAGTAACAGAACATAATGTTTCCAAAAAAATCAAGTGTTTGGTTACTCAAAATTTATTGTGAATTGGGCTAATATAAAATGTAGAATTAATAATATTTTGCTTAATCCTCTCATATTGCAGTTACTTCAGGTCAGGTAGAGATACATTCTTTTTTTTTCACATCTCTATAGACAATTCAATACTATGGATGACCAAATTTCAATGGGTGCTTTGCTTTTGCAAAAAGGATCCCTCGATGCATAAGAGTTAGAGAAGGGAATCAAGTTGTTTCTATTATCAATATGTTATTTTAATGTTGTATTTTCTCTCTCTTCTTTGGACATATGATGTAACAAAGTAAATAGTTGTATCTTATCAATTGTATGCAAATATAAGGTTTTGTAAATGATCCTAATAAGGAGTGTACAATATCCAGGAAGTTATAGGATAGATAAGGAGATATTTAGAGGTGAAGTTTTTCTACATTGTTATTTTCTTTTAGCCATACAACCAATGCAAGATGCTCTCTAGTTATTGAAACCACTAAGCGTATCCCAACAGAAAGAAAAACTTCTACACAATAGAATATCAATGCCCACCTACTAAAACCATGAAATTGCAAGATGTAACTATAACAAAGTAAAATTACAATAGTGATGTCAATAAAAAGTTGATCAATAGTATAAATTATTTTCCCTTCCACATGGAACTTCTCTTTTCTAAAATACTCCAAAACCACCATAGAATTCATTGCAACATCAACCAACCAAACTTGGAATGCATGATTAATTGAGAGGTCTCACATGAAGGAAGAATTGATTTTACAAATTGATTAATTAATTATATTCATTGCAATATACAAAAACAAAACAAAAATTCCTAAAACACTCCTCGTAGATAATTCCAATAGAGAACTACTTAAGGGAAAAATAAATCAGGGTCTCAATCCTCTAAATTCCAATTATTTATCATCTTCATCACATATAAATCAATTTTCACAACTGATGTTATTTTCCTTTGACATTATTGCAAAGGGATTTCCCAGAGAAATGCTTATCGAATTTTTGTGTTTTTTTCCCTCTCACAAATACTAATATATTGCTTGTAGTTATCATATTCCACACTGTAAATGTACAATACTATGTCAACAATTGCTAGGGTATACACCATCAAATGAGATAAATATTTAGTACAACAACTAGGGAATTCTACCCATAAGTCATAATGGTAAAAGTATATAATCACAAAATGTTGTAGGGAATAATTATTTAAGAAAGTAGGACACAAATGTCTAGCACCAAATCAAACTAATAATGGTTTATGTAACAATATTGAAATCATTTAAAAATCTTACAATATCAAACTAGGAATGGTATTAGAAGAGCTCACATCTATAGAATTTAGAAGAATATATAAAGGACTTCTCAAAGATGCTCCATGCTAAGCACCATTATTCTTATTAGTGAAAACTAGCAATGCTCAAGCACCTTGGGGAAAATATACCAACCCATACCTTTGTCTTCTGCGAGCAACTTGTGAACAACTATCATTCTAATTTGCAAGTATTGGACTTCGTCTATCTTGTTTACTTCATGTTGCTCTATCACTTACAATATTTGGGTTTGATTCATCTCCATTTGTATAACCATTGCATTTTCCATCCAGTTTTCTCGATCCATTAAGGATTGGAGGTGAATCTCCTGTACAATTTATACAAGTATCCATAATGCTATTAAAATTGTTTCTATCAAGAGAAGATGCAGTTGAGCATGTTATTTTTCACCTCTTCTTCTTGATATGTCCTTGAAGAGAGGATGCCAATTCATTTGCTCCATGTGTGATGGGTTTCATAAATCCATTGGCTTGAGTCTTCTTATCCAATGGTTTCACAAAGAGTGGGGATGATACGATTTATTTGTAAGGACCCAAATCACAAATATCATCTAATTGTGTAGCCACGTTTGCATGAAATTCAATAGACATGAAGTGTTGGACCCATATGCAACACCAAATTGGAGATGACCCAAGAATTAATCGACTGCATGGTTCTTTGCAATATGAGCAATATGCAGTTTCGTTAGGAATATCACTCAATTTTTTCCATCCTTATATCCATTGATGAGAATCCTTTTGAAAACCTACCATGGATAGACATTTTAAATCCTTTGATGCATCCTTTGAACAACTTGAATAGGATTCTACACCACAAGCAATGCAGTGTTGTATACAACAACTAGAAGTCACCACAAGTCCCAATGGTTGTTGTGGTTGAAGAGACTTCAAACAAATGCAACAACTTGAAGTTTTTCTATGGGATCCATACTCTTTATCCCATGTGTGACTCATAGGAGGCATCAACCTTATATTGACTTTCATTTTTTCCCTTCTTTCCATTTTCATCCAGTGAAGATAAACATTTTTTTTCCATTATATGGTTCCATAAATAAGAGGTATAAATCCAACATGTATAATAGTAAACCATGCCAAAATGAGTATACCTAATTCTTCAATTTTTGTCTTGCCAACTTCATCTAGTGAAGATAAACATTTTTTTCCATTATACGATTGCATAAATAATTGGTATAACTCTAACAAGTATAGTAGTAAACCATGCCAAAATGAGTATACCTGATTCTTTAATTTTTGTAGAAGGATAGAAGTGCAATAACTTTGGCATCATAAGATGTCATATTTATTTGAAATTATCCATTATTTCAGGGCTTACATATTTCATTGAAATGATATTTTTATTCTCTCTAAGAGAAGAAAATTTACAAACAAGTTTTCACTCTTTTGATTGCTTCTTCCATGGAAAGAACTCAGTCCTATAAAACATTTTGTGACCACACTCACCACTAGTTGTTGTAATAGCATACCTTAGAAGTGTTATCCCTTTAACTTTGAGAAAAATGATTGATTCATCGAAAATTCCAACTAAACTTCTAGAAGCTCAACTCTTTCTCATGTGCATTCATACAATCTAAACAAAAAAGCAGGGAAGATCCCCTAAATGTTTTCCAACCTTAAATAGTTCACCAGATGGCTTCCTCTAAACTCTTCAAAGAATGTACTTTTCGGTTCTATAGAAAAGTACATCACATGCTATGGAATTGTCAAACCACAATTTCTAATGACCTTGAAAAATAAAATCTAGTCGTTGAGATTGCAATGTAACTATGAACGAGACTAATTAAGCCAATAATATAGGTCCATCCCTAGATGGGAACATGTCTAGCACAAAAGGGCTACTACTGTGATAAACTTATAGAAAGATGGTGCAAATTTGCTACAAAAGCACAAACATTTCCATTATAAAGAAAACTTGATATCAAAGCAAGACATTTCCACCCAAAATTGTGTTATCTCCAGGTAAGTTGCGAGGCGACCAAACTTGTGTTAATGCAGAGACTCAAGTTCAAAACCTATTTATTTTGTTATAAGGTGAAATTGATATCAAACTGAATTGTTTGGGAAATTCAATTCATATATTTCTTGTATTAAAGTCATATTTATGTCAACATTACCATTTTACCCATATAAGCCATGACATTTCATAACAAATTTATATTTATGACAAAATGATCCAATTCAGCCACAAAAACTAGGAAATTTTAGAAGAAATGGAGTTACTAAACAATTGTCTATTTTGACAGTGAAAAATGAATATTTGTCTCGAAATGATCAAATTTGGTGAGAAACTATGAAATTTGTCACAGAGTAAAATTTACTGCTCAATGATCAATTCTAAGAATATAGAACAACTTTTTATGTGAAAATGATCCTATTTACCTAGAGAAATGTGAAAATTCATGATAAAGTCAAATTTGATGCACAGTGATATAATATGAAACTAGAAAACAAATATTTATGGAAAAATGATCCAAACAAACGATAAAAAAAACAAATATCTATGTCAATATTATCCAATAGACCCACATTAAAATGATATTTCATAGTGACTCAACTTTCCTACAAAATGATACAATCTAATAGTACAAAAGGAATATTTATATCAACAAGATCCAAGAGCCAAGAAATCGTTCAAACACCAAAAACATGATTGGTTTGAACTTGATGAGTACCAAAGACCTTGTTTGGTAAGAACTTCGGTGTTTATGTTCCATTTTAAGAGTCTTTTGAACCTGCCACATGTCCCAAAAATGTGGCTCGGTGTTTAAATATTTTTTCCTGCATACCCAAAATTCTCTCTAGAATTTCCCGGTGATTTGGTTCTATTGAATGGTTTGCGCAGTTATTTTCGACTTGCTTGTGCAGTCACTTTCGAATCTTCAATATCATCATAATTTTCAACATAGCATTCGCATTCATATATGAAGAGACAAAACCTCTAAAGGGGCTGCTTTAGTTTGTTTGAGGATGAACATTCTTGTAAAACATATTTTAGGTTTTTGAGTTATATTCATTTTATTCATAATGACGTGGTCTGTGAAAAAAACCACTCATGGAATGTTGGGAGTTGGTAAATCAAGGAATTAATATTATGTTTATGAAAAGTTTTATTTTGTCACAAATATATATTATTTTCTTTAAATATTGGTGAATAACATTACATTTGTCTAACTGTTGAGTTTTATAATAACTTTAATGATTTATTGGATATTTTTCTAGGTCGTTACTCCCAAAATTTTGAAATCAATTCATTGTTTTCTTGTCATGTTTTGCCATGAAAACATGTTGGTGTACTTATGTAATTATGTTTGTCAAGTACGTAATGATTTGATCGAATTTATCGTACAAAATGATTTGATGAGCTTCTTTGAAATGGTTTACTAATACCCTTATAAATGATGAGATTTTTTGAAATGGTTTATTAAGGTACTTAACATTTGTTCGGGGCTCAAGTAAATTTTATTTTAACATGGTAAAATATCATAAAATAAATATTTTGAACTTCAAAAACATTCAATTTTTCTATCCCAATCCATGCAAATATTATATTTGTCTATATACATGGAATATACCATTCTACATCCATCTTATTTTTCAATCTTGACATCCATCTCATGTGTGGATCTCAAGGTTAAACTTGAAGAAAGATTTACATCTCAAGAAATCTGATGTCTCTCGGAGCTTGATAGATATGGAGTTAAGATAGATCTGGGCTAGTTTAATTATTAATTTTAGTTTTTAGTTCAATTTTTATTTTTATATAATTTCACTGAGTCAAAATATTTTAATTAATAATTTTATTTTTTATTTATATGTAATTTGATAGTGTTAAAATGTTTAGATAACATAATATAACTGTACATTACAACAACTCTTCCATATTGGGATGGAGAGTGTCTCTTGGCCAAAAAATGTAATAAAATTAAATAAATAAAAATATTTATAAAATATTTTGATTGTTAAATGAGAAATGGATTTTGGCATGTGGTATTGATGAGCCATGGTATTGGCCCATGGTATGGTATGGTTAATAATATCCATGGTAAAGTGGGGTGAGTATCCATGGTTAAAAGTCTTCTTAATTGTAAGTATTATTTTGATTGTGAAATGAGCGATAGTTTTTGGGCATATGGTATTGATGAGCCATAAGATTGGCCCATGGTATAATATGGTCGATAGTTTTTGGGCATATGGTATTGATGAGCCATAAGATTGGCCCATGGTATAATATGGTCAATAATATCCTTGGTAAAGGTGGTGAATGAAATTTGAATATGGTTGCAAAATTATCATTTTAATTTATACGGTGAAATAAATTTTAATTTATAGCTACTATTTATATCTTATATATGGGAGATGGTTTTTGGGGATGTTGTATTGATGAGCCATGATATTGGCCAATGGTATTGTAGCAAAGCCTATTTATGAGTTAATAATATCTATGGAAAAGTGGATGTGAATATCCCTAGTTAAACATATTGTTATATAGTAAGTTTATGTGCTTATTAATTAAATTTAAATATGATTACATAATCATTATTCTATTTTATAAGGTAAAATAGATCTTAACTTATTGTTGCTACTTATATATTTTAATGTAATATGTTATTATGATTTTTTTTAATCTAAAAAGTTATTCGTATGATAACAATAAAATTAGAATATAACTGAAGATTTTAACCCTATAAAAAAATTACCTACATGCAAATTCTAAAAACAAAAAATAAACAATGGTGAGAGCATAAAACATAAAAAAGATATACACAAAGATTTTTCCCTAGATCCCAAAACTGGGACTACCAAATTGATTTTTCATTATATTCCTTTAAATGTTACATCACATATATATACATGTTGAAACATTCATAAAGCCCAATCCATTAACTTTGGATTAGAACATAATCGTAGTTCCCTTCATTGGATCTATAAGATACCATGGGCAAAAACCATCATGCCCAAAACCATGGGTAAAACCCATGCACAAAACCATATGTAGGTCCGCCCACTTAATATAGGGTCCAAAAAAAAAAGTCTCAGGGTGCTGCCTTGGACCTTCTGTAGGGGGGCTATCGACCCCTGCAAACCCCTTGACAGGAGGGGCTACTGCCACCCCTCTTACCCCCCCGTTGCACCTGACGCAACAAAGGGGGAACTAGATGTGCCCCCTCTAACCCTCCGACTTCACGCATGGGGCTAGTCGTGGAAAGAATATAACATACACCCAACATTCTTCCACTTGTTGTTTTCTTTTCCACATAAGGGGTCACTGGAGAGCTTAGTCATTGGTCCAGTCGTGCAACACCCATTGTTTCTCTACATTAAGAAAACTTCTCAGTTCTCACAGACTTCGTCAATGCATCCGCAGTATTCTTCAAAGTGTCCACCTTTACTAGCAACACATTTTTGTCCTCAACCATATCCCTTACAAAGTGATAGTGAACATCAATATGCTTTGTCTTTGAATGATACACAAGGTTCTTTGCCAAGAAAATTGCACTTTTCATGTCACATTCCATCCTTATAGCTTGTTGTACCAACCCCATACTTGAACACAATCTTTGAAACCAAACTACTTCCTTGCTTGCATGAGTGGTTGCCATGTATTATGCCTTTGTAGTTGAAAGTGCCACTACAAATTGTCTCTTGCTCATTCAACTGACCGCACCTCCAAATAGGTTAAACAAATACCCTTTCGTAGATCTCATTTGATCCAAATCTCCAGCCCAGATTGCATCAACAAAGACATGGATTTCCAAAACTTTGTCCAATCATGGTCTTCCTTGGTAGCAAAAACCATAATCAGTAGTTCCATGCAAATACCTAAAAACCCGCTTCACTATTGTCTAATGCTCCTTCCCTAGTTTTGACATAATCTTGCTCAATACTCCCACTACATGTGCAAACAGACCATTGCATACATTATGCTAGCAATTTCACTTGCGTATGGAACACGAGACATTTCCTCTTCCTCTTCTTATGTCATGGGACACTGTTCAACAGATAACTTTACACATATAGGAATAGGAACCTTCACTGGTTTACTATCCTACATATTAAACCTTTGCAGTATTGTCTCAATATACTTCCTCTGGTTTAACTAGAGCTTCCTCTTTTCCCAATCTTGTTTATTTTTATGCCCAAAATATAGTTTTCATCACCAAGATATTTCATGTCGAATTTGGAGGTCAATTAGGTCTTGAACTCTTGGATAATTTCTTTGTCATTTCCAACCAGCAACATATCATCCACATACAAGACAAGATAAATAATATGATCACCAATTAATTTAAAATACACACAGTGATCTGCTTTACTTATGGGGAAGCAAAGCCCCAGTATATATGTATCAAATTTCTGATAACACATCCTTGGTGATTGTTTTAACGCATACAGAGACTATTTTAACCTTCACTGCAAAGCCTTCATGTTGGTTCATGTAGATATCTTCTTTCAGATCCTCGTGAAGAAATGTTGTCTTCACATCCATCTATTCTACCTCAAAATCAAAAGCAACAACAACATATAAAAGTCATCTAATAGAAACTACTTTAGCAATTACAAGAGAAAAAATATCACCAAAATCAATTCCTAGCACCTGGGAATAACATTTTGCTACCAACCGAGCTTTGTATTTCTCCACCTTGCCTTCTACATTCATCTTATTCTTAAACACCCATTTTCTTCCATTGGTTTTCCTTCTAGTCGACAACTCCACCAGACCCCAAGCCTCATTTTTGTCCAAAGATGCCATTTCATCAACCATGGCCTCTTTCTAGAGTTTTCCATGCTCTGAATCTACTGCCTGCATGACAGTTCTAGGATCATCATTAGTAATAGATAAAGAAAAATTAAAATAGAAAGCAGATGGACTATACCTTTTTGGTTACCTTCTTTCTCGAACTGATCTTCTCATAGCTGGAGTTTGTGGCTCTTCATCTTTTAATTCCTCTTCTGTTGTAGAGTCTGATTCTTCCTCCTTTAGATCAAACTCTATCTTCTCATATTCCTTTGGTAGGACTTCATGTTTAATACCATTTTTCACCTCTTTAAATGCCACATCTCGGCTGTACACAACCTTCCTTGTTTCTGGTTTCCAAATTTTATAACCTTTTAAACCATCCTTATACCCAATAAAGATGCACCTTTCAGATTTACTATCCAACTTGGTTCTTTTCTCCTTTATAACATGCAAATATGCATCACACCCAAATACCCTCAGATGTGAAAGAGCAGGTTTCTTACGATTCCATACATCATGTCGATACTTATCCTCCAATGCTAATGTAGGCGATCTATTAAGCAAGTAACATGCAGTCTCCACTGCCTCTGCCCAAAATTATTTAAACCCGTCAAAGACTTCAGATTTCTTCCTGAGTAAATATATCCATGCAGTCCATGAGAAGTCATATATAAGTAATACATAGTACACATACTTACCCAGTGATGGAACTAACACAGGTGCAAACACATCACTGTGCATAATCTCTAATATCCCTTTCGCCCTCTTAGCACCAGAGGGGAAACTCACCCAATTCTTCTTCCCATATACACAATGTTCACAGAAATCGAAATCTAGAGAGAAATTAGACATTCCTTATACCATACCATTGTGATGAAGTATTCGAAGGCCCTTCTCTCCATTATGTCCAAGCCATTGATTCCATAGCATGGCCTTTTCTCTAGATACCACTAGATTCTCTGTTCTATTTTCAGGAACCACTGAACTGTTGCACCCATCAATAACAATACTACCCAAAAACTTGTGCAGAGTTCCAATCCAAACTCCTTGTATTAATACTAGTGTTTCGTGAACCATCTTGCAGGTATCTTTCTCGAGCACTATTTTTACGCCTACATCATCCATATTGCTTATAGAAATCAGATTTATTGCCAATGCAGGAATATGCAGAACACCCGAAAGTGTTCTAATCCTTCCCCCTTGCAACTTTAGCTTGAATTTTTCCCGTCTCATGATTCTAGCCTTCCTGTCATCCCCTAAGAAGACATCACCACAATCATATTTCTCATACTCGCAGAACCACTCCCTATTGTGACTGAAGAGAAAGGATGCACTTGAGTCAATCAACCAAGCCTCATGATCTACATGTGTACTTGAAGAAGAAGCCAAGTACAAGTCCCCACCTTCATCTGAGGTGGTTTTTGCCTCTGTAGAAGGAGCATCATTAGATCCCTTTCCTTTCTCAGGAACTTTAGATCTACAATAATTCTTGAACTTTCCTTCCTTTTTTCATTTCCATCACAACTTTACAAGTTTTCTTATAGATTTAGATCTCCCTCTAGATTTAGATCTCCCACTCGAGGAATTTTTTTTTTTTTATGTTCTGTGATTTTCCTCATACAGACAATGCATCTCCATTCTAGGCCTCCATATTTTTCTGTCTCATCTCCTCCTACATCAAAGATGAGACTATTTCATCAAACTTCAAGGTAGTTGTATTGCTACCTGTTGCAAAAACCAGACTATCCCACGAATATGGTAGAGAACAAAATAAACTGATGCACTTATATTCATATGAAATTTTAATATCAACGGATAAAAATTGCCTTACCACATTATTAAAGGCATCCAGATGCTCTGTCACTGAGTCTCCATCCTTCATCCTCAGGTTATACAATTTTTTCTATAGGAACATTTTGTTCACGAGAGACTTAGATTGGTACAAAGTCCCTAACTTGTCCCACCAAGCCTTCATTGTAGCTTCCCCTAATACAATAAAAAATACTAAATCTGAGATACACAACCGTATTGTTCTCTTTGATTTCTGATCCAACTTTCCCCAATCTTCATCTGACATTGTCATTGGTTTAGTACCCAGATCTACTGCGATCCAATGATCTTTATCCATTAGCAGATCCTCCATCTTCATTTTCCATGACTAAAAACTATGACCATTAAATTAATCGATCTATATATTTCAACTGCTCACCATACTCTTTCACTAGAACAATCTATCCTGCAAATCTCCCACTGAACAGTGTCAACTATAGGCCCGAGCAAAACCCCTCCGCAGCAAAGGCGTCCCCTTGAAGCTGAAACAACTCTGATACCGAATGAAAGTTTTAACACTGTATATAAATTACCTGCATACAAATTCTAAGAACATAACATAAACAATGGTGAGAGCATACAACATAAAACATACATAGACAAATGTTTTCCCATGGATCCCAAAACCAGGACTACTAGATTGATTTTTCATGATATTGCTTTCAATGTTACAACACATATATGTACATGCCGAAACATTCATAAACCCCAATCCATTAAAGCTGGATTAGAACGTAACTATAGTTCCCTTGACCGGATCTACAAGATACCATGGGCGCAAAACCATCATGCCCAAAACCATGTGCAAAACCCATGCACCAAACCATAGGTATGTCTGCCCACTTAATATAGGGTCCAAAAAAAAAATCTTGGGGCACTACCCCCCCTGCCATTCCTAGTGCAACAAAGGGGGAACTGGTCACCCCCCCCCCTCTAACCCCTCGGCTCCGTGCATGGGGCAAGTCATGGAAAGAATATAACACACACCCAATAGTAACAAATTTGAATTTTATTACTTTTATCTTTTTATGGACACTACAACATCTTTCTTGGAATATATTTTAATTTTAACCGGGATGTAAATGTTTGCAAATTTACCTATTATAAATTGGACATATTAATATAAATTCAACATATTAAGCAGACATGTAGAAATGTTTATAAACTTTCTTACATTACATCTACACATTACCTCTATACTGGGTTGTAGAGCACCTCATGACACAATTACATTTCCCCATATATTTTCATGCATACAAGAGAGCCCAATCATTGTAGGTTGGGGAAAAAAGTACATTAATGGCTTCTTCTTTAGTGAAAGAACCAGTCCATGAGATACACAACAAGAATGATAACAAGAATGCATTTGCATAGTGATGACCTATATTGATGTTGATCAATGAATTCTATTCGAATAGATGGTGATCCTAAGTCTTATTTGACACCTGCATCTACAGTTGACACTACTTCACACACTGGATCTTTGAACATCCTTTGAACTTCCACATTGTAATCTCCGGTGAAAATATTAAATTGAGAAGAAACTTATTGCTTCTTTGTAAAGATGTTTTAGATTTTCTTTTTGAACTTGAATTTCATCTAGTTGCATATTAGCTCTGAGTTGGTGAAGTCTGCAATGTCATTGAGACCATATTTGTTTCCTTCTTTTAGCCCTCAAACAATGGAAATATAGTACACTTCAGTGTTTCTAGTCCTTCCATGCACTTCTCTATTTATCTGGAGCACATGATTTATTTCCCTATTATGATCGACAAATTTGATCATTTCTTGACCTGGATTTGGATAACAGGGTACTTCAATGCATAAAGTTTTCTTTTGCACCATTCTCTACACTTTAAAGAGATGGAGAATAACATAACAATAAATTCTCATTATAAAAAAGGAATTTAAGTTTTAACATTAAACAACCTATACTGCCAATAATAAATGAAGATATAATTCTTTTAAGCATATGCCCTAGAAAAACCTAAGATATAACCCAAATCAAATCTGAAGAACTCCATCTAAAATTTATGCCACTATGTCTTTATTACAAAGAGTGACCATAAGCCAGTCCAATTTTTTACTCCGACATTTGGGTGTTTTTACTATGGCCAGGGCATATACATACATAAATATATATGTATTTATGTAGATTTGTAGGGCAAGCATGGATGGTCAAATTCCCAAAGCAAAGGAAGAAGTAGTCAGTAAAAAATAAATAATGGAGAAGGTGGAGAAATGGTTGCAAGCTTGTGAAGAAGTAAATTGACTTGAAAATCACAATAGGGTAGTTTTAAGTGTTGCACACTTCAACATATCATCTTTATTTTGTTTTATGTTTATTATCTTTAGGATATTTAGTATTGATGATAATGTATTCCTATACTCAGATTTAAATTTGTCTATTATAGGAGCTTTGGCATTGATGATGATCTATTCCTGAACTCAAACTTAAATTTGTATATGGAAGGGAATTTGACATTGATTATGATGTATCAATTCATACTTAAATCCATATATGACAGGAGATTTGGCATTGATGATGATGTATTCTTTAGCTCAAGCTTATCTCTATTTTGGGACCAAAACAATAGCTATAGACATACTGTGAATTTTGATGTAACTCGTATTTATGATACTAAAAGTAGGTGTAGATATGACATAAAGGGCCCAAATTTGGGGAAACATCAATTTTCACATTCTAGCACTGAAGGTAATGAAATTTTACTCAAGAATATCCCCTAGGATTAAAGTCAAGTCAAAATTGTATTGCTCATGACAGTCCCATATTGATAGAAGAACATGATGTTGATGAATTTTGTGTCTTATAAACAAACCTAGAACCTTGGAAATTCATGATCTACAAATATATTGATTGTATTTTGATAACCATTTGGGAATAATGCATATCTATGAATTTTCCTCATCAAATAAGAGTATAAAGAAGTCATAATGATAATGGAAATACTTATGAAGGGAAATTTGTGACTTTAAAGATTTTTTATGAAGACAAAATGGTAGAAAATACATCTAGTAGCTCGAGACTACATTTTGGAAAGAATAATTTTCCCTTTTTGATGTTCCTAGGTCTCCCTTCAAGATGTGACTCTATGAATTGGCTGTAGCGGATGCATGGGGGTTTCACTAGCAAAGAAATACTATATCAAGTGCGTTCATATCGGGGTATAAAAAATGAAGAAAACATAAAATAATATATTGGCCATATAATAAGGGGGAAACATGTTTTTATATGTTATATAATAATATATGTAGATTATAAGGTATTATTTATTCAATATATTGGCCAAGCGGAAGCCAAAAACATGTGGGTTAAGCGAAAAAAACATGGGGAATATCGTGGAGTATGAGAAAGTAATGTTTCACTCTCTGATGTTGGGCAAACAGGTTAAGAAAATCAATGAGGGTTTCATGGAGAGGAAGTCGAACGTGTTGGAGGCCTCAAGCATCAAAGTTAAAATGCCATTTGTAATGCTAAGTTTTGGGATAGCTAGACCCTCGTATCCTGAAGCAGGACTTATTCAAATTGAGCAGCAAGGAGGGTTTCAAGGTTGTTGGAGTTTGGTTCTTGACTATGGCTAAAAACCATTGAGCCTAGTTATATTTGACCTGACATGTGGAGGGTAAGCCCTGAAAATGCTAGCGAGGACATTCACTAAAATACAAAATTGTTCTGCAGCTCGAATCCTCTAATAGAATGAAAGGAGAATGAAGAATAAACATAAAATAATTATAGGCCTCTCCTCATGAGTTCTTGTCTCGTCATTTAGTTTATTAGATATTCATAGTATAAATATCTCATGAATATGTATTTTATGATGCAGATGAGAGAGGGAAATTTGAGAACAAAAGTGGTGACCCCCTGTGTGGCTTGTAGGACGCTGAGAAGGTGGTGTGGAGACAAATGTGTGTTGGCTCCTTACTTCCCACTAAACAATCCTGAGAAGTTTGCAACTGTGCACAGAATGTTTGGAGAAAGAAACATCACCAGGATTCTTCAAGTTTTATGATTTTGAGAATCTCTAATGATGATAATGATCTTGAACCCATAATCTAATTGATGATAATTGATATTATTGAGGCATTGTTACCAATTTTGATTCAGTAAATTAATTAAGTTTTTTAGATTTATATTGGAAATGAATTCAACCATGTTAATTGTGTGAGAAACTTATATATGTGTGTGTGTGTGTGTGTGTTGGAGTGGGGATGTTTGCTCATATTGCTAATATTAATATCACTATGTTTATTTCAGGATGTTGACAACGAACATAGAGATGATGCAGTGAGTAGTATGGTGTATGAAGCGAGGACAAGGCAGCGGGATCCCCTCTATGGTTGTGCAGGCGAAATTTTCTAGCTGGAGCAGAGTGTATGTGATTTACAAGCTTAGTTGGCCATTGGTTAGGCACATATCCTTAATTGGCATGGCCAACAGACAAATATCCTAGCATTTCTCACAAAAAAGAATTCTAGTTTTAGCAAAGGAGGAGTACCAACTCAGTATGATTATGATGAGACCTTGGGCGCTTCCTGGACCGACAACCCAACATCCCAAGTAATTTCTTGTTGTTGAAAATTTCTACTTGGAGACGTCATGGGAAATAACATATCCATACTTGATTGGAGCCACTGTGAGGACTGACATTTATTTGGATTTGAAGTTGCACATTCTTCTTTTATTTCTTTATTTTTGTTTTGATCTTTACCTTCTTTTTGCTCTCCTTAATTCTTCTTCTTTTTTTAATTTCAAAACCACTGGAGGCCAAATTTTTTATTTTCACCTTTCTCTATCAGATTCTATAAATGTGAACAACCTTATAATCCAGACCATTTCATGATTCAATGCGATGGCTTCGAAGAGTGGTGAGTAAGTCTTATTTTTTTTTCACATTTATAGTTTTCTATCTATCATGTGTTCAAAACACCATCAACTTCTTTGCACAAAAAATACCTATATAATATGCACATGCACATGCATTTCATATGATTATGATATTATTTTTTTCTTCAATACACTATTAAAAAATGGCTAATTAGTTTCTAAACAAACGACTAAAATTTGCATATAAATGATCATTTTTCAGTCAGTGACCAATAGTATAAATTTTAGTCATTTTTAGCTTAGTCATTAATTGGTTGTCTCAATTTTATCATGTAGTAGTGTATTTAGTCATAAATTTGGTCATTAATTGCCACAATTAATGACCAAATATATAACAAAATATATTACTATATGATCACCCAAGAAAACCAAATAATGACCAAATAAATATGACCAAAATGTTGGTCGTGTTATAAGATACTATAAATTTGCTACTAAGATATATATATATATATGAAAATTTTAGTCATCATTTGAAACCAATTAATGACCAAAGAAATATGACTAAATTTCGATTGTGTTATAAGATACTGTAAATTAGCTACTATTATTGGTATATATGTAAAATTTAGTCATCATTTGTAATAAAAAAATTATCATTTTCCGTAGCCATTTATCTTTTTTTGGTAGTTTCATATTCATTATATAAATGATTGATCTAGTAGTTTATATTCATTTCATTTACTTTTATTAATAATCATTATAAATGACTAATTTACTCGTGTATTCATTCTATTTGTATTCATCATTAATCAATATAAACTACTAATTTAATACTTTTATTTTGATTTTATGTGTTCATTATTAATCAACATAAATTAATTAGTATGATTTTGTGATTAAATTTTTAAAAAATTGTCATACAATGTTCATGTTCATCTAATAAAAAAACACAAAATCACATATATTAATTACAATACTAAATAATATCGAGTGCAAGTATAAATAATTTCAACCACAAATTATATTATATACAATGTCAAGTATTACAATATGAGTTTCCAACCTAATATTGGTTGGACTATAATTTACACATGAAATATTGTTTCATCACTTCAAAACATTATCATTGTGTTGTCATGGCATTGCAAATGAATTCACCAACTCTAAAAACTTGACCAACAGTCTCTATGTGTGTGTCTTATGTGGGATACTCGTTCTAAGGGTATATCACAAGATAGGTTATCTCCTCTTTCTCTTTTTTCATTTTTCCCTCTAGTTTTATTGTTATCCTCTTTCTTCAATTCCTGCTTCTTACCATCAATAATAAGTTCCTCTCCTACAATGTAGAATACAAGACATGAAAGATAATGAATACTAGAATATAAACTATAGAAGACTATAAAAGATTTATATGGCATATACCTCAACATCAACAATGTCAATGCCATTTCCCCCATAAAAGCAAGAAACTCGAACAAGTTTTCTTCAATTGGACGATAGTGGCCACTATGTGTCCAAATGACCTGTATAAAAGTAAAAAATAAAACATCACCATAGAAAATAACACCTTAGTAACTTAGTATTCAACCTTCAGAGAAAGCTTAGGTGCAATCATGCTAACTAAGTTACATGCTAAAAAGATCAAGTTGTAGATAACTTGTGAAAATAAATAATCTGAGGTGTGATGTCTAATCCTTGTCATTTTATTCGCAAGAACATTTCATTCTTTAACGCATGAACTTGGTCAAGTATATAGACAACTTCTGCTCAAATAACAACATGAAAGTAAACTTTTCTAATAGTCATGAAAATATTTTAACACAAAATAGCTAAAAGGATTTCAATTAATATCGTGTAATACTAATCTCATCTTCAAGATTTGGATGTTGTTTAAATGGACATGATACCAAGTATTTTCAATTTTATAGTTAAAAGACAAAATAAAATAAAAGGAAATTTTCAAAATACAATCAAACAATAAATAGAGGATATCATTGAATGGACATTGGAATTATAGAAAAAGTGTTTACCTGTCCACCAATGTCTTGTCTAGCATCCCTAAGACATTTTCTTTCCTAAAATAACCATGAGGTGAAAGAATCACAACACTAAAAACCATGGAAATACCTAATAGAAACATTTCCAAAGTTGATGGCTAAGGTTCCCGAAGGATCTCCAACAACAAATGAGTCATATCCAAGATATCCAAGGCATTATTTGCATTGTCTCCCCATCCTTTTTCCAATCTCATTTCTTGTAACCTTCCCACACTAGAGTCAAGTAACAATCAAAAGAAGGTATTGACATTTTTTTATTTTTTGTATCTATTACAACTCCATTTGGGTGCATCACTCCCAACATTTAGATTAGTACCGTTAGGGCTTATCAAACCCTAATCCAGTTGCTACATTCCCTAGACAGGTCATCACTTTGAATGCCTCCTTCCCTGAAAGTTTCCTGGCCTGAAGTCCTCCAGAAATTCCTCCTTGATGGATGATCACAACCTTGGTCGGGGGTAAATGCACTTCAGTACAGGTATGCCCATGTCAAGGTTCATTTCAGTGCACTTAGGCCCACTTTGACCTGCACTAGGCGAGATTGAGCGAAATCCTCATAGGGTTCTGGGAATATTCTTATCTTCTGGAGCCTTCTAGAAGATTACCACACTTATCATCTCCTATGAGCTCGAAATTAGATAGGGAATGAGTTAAGTAACCTCCTATCCTATCATCCCTTCCTCCATGGAAACTAACTCTAAGTTTGGAAGGCCATTCAATGCCCTCATTTATGACCAAACCACCTCCATTTTCCTATAAATTGAGCACTCATCTAAGTGATCAAGGGCTGGACTTTGAGAATTTGTAAGGAGATACTGTTGGTGAGGTTTGAGATTGTAAGCAAGTATTGTTATGCTATTGGAGTGTTGTGCTTTTGATGTGATGTTGGATGGAACTCAAGATCGAGGAGTTACATTGGATTAGACTTCATGGTTGTAACTCTTCCTTCTACTTAATAAAGCTATTTACACCTTTTCCCATATTCTTGTCTTTATGTATGATGATTATATGTGTAAATAATTTCGATTCCATTTGATTATAGTAGATAGGTCTCTTGCTTTGATTGGTTTTTGTCCTTTGTATATGATTGTAGGTACTTGTCGAGTGGATAAAGTTCGAGAAGGAGCGATGAAAGCCATACAAAGGAGACAAAGGGAGAGCAAAAAATAACAAGTAGGTCCCTTGACTTATTTATCTTCTATAGAAAAAGGTTAAACACTTTAGTTTTGTTGTTCTAGGTGTAGCTACCCAACTAGGGAAATTGTGTTTATCCGTAGATGAAAAATTCCACATAACAAATTAGTGACTCTGCTGGGGAATGATCATCATTATGGGTAGTTTATATTCATCCTAGTACACCTTAGTAGACTTTACTTTCTTCCACTGATCTTGTTTCAGCCTTTTTGATGTGTTTTGTGGTAAAAATTATGCTTGAAAGGCCCTAGGATGGCCTCTTTGGCACCACCGTAGGCTTGGTCAGGAGACAGAGCACTGCAGAGCACCCTTGGCTGGAGGACAATGCTCTAAAGTGCATTGTCTCCCATTCAGGGCTGCGATGATCCTCCTTAGGTCAAAAATCCTACATTTGACTTGATTTTTCCCAAATTTCCTTATGTTTTTTGTTTGTTGAAAGATCAATGATTTTTGTACTTCTGAAATCAATTTGTGTTTCCTATCCTAGCCCTACTTTGGCCATGATTGGTTAGTGTTTCTTAATTGATTTATTTATCACTATCAATTCTTTGTCAAAGTTATTTTATAGTCGATTAATCTTTGTTCAAAAGAAAGTGACGTAAAATCTTCATTTCTTTCGAAAAGGAACTGTTGTAAAGTCTTCGTTCTTGCAAAAAGATTTATTGATTGTATGTGTATTAGTTTCCTTTTTTTCATCTTAACATTAACGAAATTGAAAATAAAAACTTGCAATGTGAATTGAAAAGGTTTGTGTGTGCTCATAGGAATAGTTTAGGGAAATTGCATTAGATGTGCTCTTTGTTCTTTTCTTAAAAGATTCTGATTGCTCTATCCCTACTAGCTAAGGTTTTCATTTTTCATATTCAATGAAAAGAATACTTATCATATTAGTTGCATTATAGGAATTTCAAAGACATCACGTGGTGAACCTTGGAAGGAAAATTCTTAATCAAGATCAGCTTAAAATTAACCTCAATTAACCTAATTGAGCATTGTCACCTAACACAAAACATTTAGAGGTTCTAGGCTAGAGACGTGTTCTGGCATCATAAAACATAGCAGTTGTCGCTAACTTGTTTGCGATACATTCTAAGTGTGATACCTCATTCCACGTATGTGAGTATATCGTAGCTTGTTCACGTACCTTCGGGTATATAGGGCGGTGTTACAGTACGTAAAGTATAAAGGAATGCTCTCACTGTGTGGTTTCGCATTAGACAACACTAATACAGATTGGGCCTCCACGTACTTTCAGGTATATATGGGGGGACAACACTAGGTTGCTATCTATCCTTAGGTAATCAAGTCGGTCACCTTGTACACTGTGATACACCGAACACAAAATTCGGGGAGATTGCCTGCCCGTACTTCTCGGTTTGCCGGGAGGTATTCTGGAGTTCACAGTTGCTTGGTAAACCTTTTGCCTAGATTATCCCTTTTTGTTTATTTTTTCTTTGTAATAAAATCAATCAGAAATCATGGAGGAACATCAACGCTTACCCCGTCATTCGTGGAGGACAGTGAGTAAACTGCCTTTTGCCGCCCGAAGCTACACTTATTTGGTCAAAGTGGTCTCGTTTGACTGAATACAGTACTTCACAAACTTCCATTTCTTCATCTTAATTACCAGAAACAACTATACTGGTAAGTATTGTAACCCCAATTAATCCTACAGTTATTGGTACATCTGTTATTGAAGTAGAATCTCCACAATTACCTGAGGATACTAGAACTGAATCTAGTGAAATGGTAACCCAAGTTGTTCAACAACAAGTTGATTCTCAACCCAAAGTTGTTCAACAAGAAATTACTTATGAACCTGAATCTTTTCAACTAGAAGTTGATCTTGAACCTATCACTGTTCAGTTAGAAGTTACTTTTGAACCAGAAGTTGTTCAAGAAACCCAATCTGAACTTGTTCTTTTAGCAGAACACTTGGATCTTAAGGTTGAAAAATTATAAGTTGTTACCATACCAGAAGAAGATCGACCGGTATATCCTCATACATCAATAACTATCGAGACTTCCTCTTTACCTCAGGAAACAGCACTGGAAATCTATTACAGACTTGACACAAAATCCTTCCACTTGATTTGATTTTGATAGAAGAGTAACCTGAGGTAGGAACACCTAGTACTCCATTCCATTTTGGAGGTAGACTTTATCTGTATCCTCATACTCCTCATTTTACTGATCCTTTTGATCTTGATTACTTTCAGACACCTGTTGATTTGTTAGGAAATTTATTTGGACATTTGGCTATGGCAGAGTCAACATCCTAGACTATACCATCTATTACAGCTATGGTAGAATCCTCTGTCGCAACCTCTTCCATGGTTACTACGACACCTAAATAAAATTCTTGTTGCCATCTATCACCAAGGTTGTGGTGAAAGGTGGAGTTGTCACTATAGAGAAAGTAATTGCTTGTGCCCAATATTTGGATTTGATTTATACATAGTCTGGCACACTCTATGACAAGATTCTGAATGCACCCCGACCAGCTTTCACTGTTCCTCCACCACCATCGAGTAAGGACTCTCATGCTGTTGATGGTGTGATTGGTTCTTTGAGCACACAAATGGCAGGTAGACCATCTGGTCAAACACTTGCCATTTCCAATCAAACTTCAAATGCATTTGATAACACTCTTGCTTCCAAAATCAATGCCATGTCATCTGACAAAGGCAAGAATGAAAAGAAACTAGGAAGCAAGAAGAAGGGGAAAAATAAGAAGAAACAAAATAATTCCCCTCAAGAGAAATCATCTGATTCCTCTATGTCGACTAGGAAACCTCGTTACCCATGTTCAATATGTAACGACGAGCTCTTTACGCGAGATTTTCCTCACCGATCTGAATTCTCAAAGCTTCTTAAGACTTCTAATACATCTGCGGTGTTGACTGATCCTTTTCCAAACCCGGAGACAAATATGGTTGCTACATACCATGCTTCCACTTCCCAAGTGCTTATGCTATCTGCCTCTAAGCCTAAAATTGAAGTTTTGGTGTCAACACAAAGTAAATATTATGGAAATCAACCATCATCGTCGAATAACTAGGCTGATCAACCTAATCCTTTGACTTTGACTTCGTTTGATCCTATTCCACCACCTATTGCACCAAAGTTAACAATAAAACCACCTAAGGGAGTTGTACATAAATCAACATTTAACCCTCGAGCTCGAGCTGCACAGAACTATAACATAGTAGAAGACTTGGCTTAGTCACCTTCTGCTATGTCGATGCTCGAGGTGCTTCAAAATAGTCCCTCCCAAAAGCAGGTTTTACTGTCAGCAATTGGTGGAATCGATCCAACTGATTCCAATCTTGTGGTTTTCAACCATGCGAGTTATACGCTACAGTGATCAACGCAATTAGAATTCTTATTTCAAGTAAATGCCTTGAATAAACTTATTCATCGAACCATTATTGATGATGGGGCATCTACTTGTATTATGTCTATGAATTGCTGGAAAAGACTTGGCTGACCGCCTTTGTCACGTTCACCAACAACATTAAAAGCTTTTGACAGTCACACATATATGCCTTGTGGAATATTGAGTAATCTGCAAATCAAACTAGGGGGCAAAATGGTAACTGTTGAAGTTGAGGTCGTTGACAGACCCCTTGACTACAACATTTTGCTAGCAAAACCGTGGTTTTATGTTATCGCTGTTGTGGTTTTGACATCCTTTCGTAAAATTTCATTCCCTCATAAGGGTAGAATCACAATATCTATAAACTTTGAATCTGAATTGTTTCGGGAACATATTAATTCATATTTAAAGTCTTCCTATCATGAGAAGGTATCAATCAAGTAGGACATTAGAAAAATTGACCTTAATTAGGTCCTCAAACAATTCCTACAATATCAATGTTTTTCTTGTTGTGATATATTGGGTAGTAAAAAGATCATATATGCAAAAGAAAAAGCCATATATTACTTATGTTGAAACTCTGTATATGGTGTATTCTTAGGAAACTTTTTAAGATGTTCCTCTACCTTCACCAAACCAAATTGAGCTTGGTTAAACTCTGTATCCTATCATTCAACATCAATTTATGCGAGATAATGTCACACATTATTATTTCCCATTTCTCAACATGCTACAAATGATAAATTGAAAGTCACATAAAACCAAGAGAAAACCCTTTTCTAACCAAAACAAACAAACAAATAGTGCCTCTAATAAAACTTCACACCTCATAAATTACTCTGCCACATGCTTAGGCTAAAGGTGAGATTATTTGAATCATCTTTAGGTCATACTTAGTGGGATATTTGTATGTTTACCATGATGCCAATTTGGCGTTAAAATAGATATATAAATCTAGATTATTAACAATGAAATTCAAGTATGATTCATAAAAAATAATGTCATTGCAAGGTAGTGGAGAGAGAAAGATATTCATAATTATGCTTCTCTATTTTAGTTTGATTTGAGCTGAGTTTGGATTTAAATATTATAGTTTTTTCTAAAGAAGTGAAATAGAAATATGAGAATCGAAATAGCCCAGAAAATCCCAAATCTTCATCTCATGGTTATCCATAACTATCTCCTAGCCTCGTTAAAATAATGTGCTTTAAATTATGTTGGAAATAATACTGAGGGGGGGGGGGAATCAGTATTATCTAGCAATTTACCAAATCTCCCTTATTTGATCTTTTGAAATATTCTTGTATATCAGTACCATAAAACAATGAGCATGAATAAAAGAAAATAGACAGTCACACCAAAGAACACAAGATGTAAGGTGGAAACCCAATGCGGGAGAAAAACCACCTGCTGCAATAATGTCTCTATCTTCTTTCAAGAAATTCTTTTTACAATGATTTTGTACTGGTGCAGTCCTTTACCAGCACGCAGGCTGCAACCTGCAAAGAGCTACAACTCTTTCTCGTTTTCCAGACTTCTCCTGGAAGGGAGCTACAACCCCCTACTTCTTTTCAAAAAGATTGACAAGTATACAACAGATACAGTCTACTACAGATATCAGATCAGTAATTACAGAAACAACCCAGAACACCTTATGAACAGAAATATACAGTTAACAGATCATCTTGAGACAGGGACGCATATTTTCTTTCTGTGGCCTGCGACTGGACGCAGTATACCTTATGTTGTTCTGCGTGCAGACGCACTGTTCCTTTTGCTTGTCTGCGACCGACGCAAACATCAACACTATCGCGCCGCGTCTTTCGCTTCAGAGACGCACCCAATACCACAGTCGCGCCGCGTCCTTCGCTTCAGAGACGCACCTGATCCTTTACTGTACTGCGTCCCGGCGCACTTTCCCTTCACTGAATCTGCGTCCCTTTAGATATAGAAGATAAGAGGACTTCAGAACCAACCCAAACACTCAGATCCACAGATCTGATCATGCGCCATATAGATCGTAGTCCATTAGAAGATTTACCCTTAAAGATATGGACTAGATCACACCAAGAGATGATCAACCAAGATGATGCTTAATCCAAATGAACTCCTTGGCTTTATATAGGCAAGCTTCTCCCCAAAGCGTGGAACAATACCACGAGCCGACACCATAGAAACACGCAACCGTCGGCTAGATACCACACAAGAAGCCCCGCACGAGCTTTTCTCTACCTTGAAATGTGTGCACTGGGCGGACGCACCTTCTGAACGGCTGGCCGGCGTCCCTGGACGCGGGTTCTGTATGGAATACCTGCGGGGACGCACTTGCTGAACAAAATTTCCTGCGTCCTTCTTGATTTACCACCTGAAAGCGTTTGCCATCAAGTACAACACCTGAATCATAATGCCAACAAACTCCCCCTTTGGACTTGATGGCAACCACATAATCTTCAGCTTCATCATTCTCCCCCTTTGACATCAAGAGCAAAGGGTATGCTCCCCCTATGCTCATGCTTCTCCAGAATTGTAACCAGAAATCCATCACGAAGGAGACAGAGACATATTGCAGCTATTTCCAAGATCTCCTTCTCCATAATGCCAACAATGCATTATGTGCTCCCCCTGAGCCTATACCATCAATAGGAAGATGGTCAACAGTGAGATGATGCATCAACAACCCCCAGCTTTTGCCTGAGGTATTCAAAAGTGTCCCTGGGCAACGGTTTGGTGAAAATATCAGCAACTTGTTCCTTAGAAGGAACATACTCCAACTTGACCTTCTGTTCAAGTACTTGTTCCCGGAGAAAATGGTACTTGATTGGTATGTGCTTGGTTTTTGAATGCATAACCGGATTCTTTGAGATGCTGATTGCACTTGTGTTGTCACATAAGATAGGAATAGGAGGTGTACAAGTGATTTGATAATCCTGCAAAGTCTGCATCATCCAAAGAAGTTGGGTGCAACAAGATGCAGCCGCAACATATTCCACTTCAGCTGTAGACAAGGCAACTGAACTCTGTTTCTTGCTGAACCAAGATACCAGTCTAGAACCCATAAAGAATGCACCACCACTTGTGCTTTTCCTGTCATCCACGCTTCCGGCCCAATCTGCATCTGTATAAGCATGAAGAGTGAGATCTGTATCTCTAGGATACCATAGGCCATAATTTTGAGTCCCTTGAAGATATTTGAAGATTCTCTTTACTGCTTGAAGATGAGTCTCCTTTGGATTTGCCTGAAACCTTCCAACTATTCCAACTGCATGCATGATGTCTGGTCGGGTACCTGTCAAATATAGTAGACTTCCAATCATAGATCTGTAGGTTGGTTGATGAACTGCTGCAGATTCGTCATTTGCACTGAGACTACATCCTGTAACCATGGGTGTACATACTGGTTTTGCATCTTCCATGCCATATTTCTTCAAAATCTGCTTGAGATACTTGGTTTGAGATAAAAGGATTCCTCCTTTCTTTTGTTGGATTTGCAAACCAAGAAAGTATGTCAGTTCTCCTAGCAAGGACATCTCAAATTCTTTCTGCATGACTGAGGCAAAGCTTTGACTCATAGCTTCTTCATTACTGCCAAAAATAATGTCATCTACATACACAACAAGTATTAGTAATTTGTCATTTTCAACTTTTATATAAAGATTGCTATCTGCTGAACCTTTTGAAAAACCTTGTTGATGAAGATATTTGTCCAACCGGTAGTACCAAGCCCTTGGAGCTTGTTTGAGACCATAGAGAGCCTTTTTTAATCGGCATACAAGATTTGGATCGTTTCCAAGGATGAAACCATCTGGCTGTTCAATGTACACTTCTTCATCCAAGTCTCCGTTCAGAAAAGCTGATTTCACATCCATTTGAAATACTTTGAAGTTCTGACAACTTGAGAGAGCAAGAAACATTCGGATGGCCTCAAGTCTTGCAACAGGAGCAAAAGTTTCTTCAAAGTCTATTCCTTCTTGCTGTGCATACCCTTTACAAACAAGTCTGGCTCTGTTTCTAATTACTTCTCCATTTTCATTCAATTTATTTTTGAAAACCCATTTTGTTCCGATAACATTCTTATCCTTTGGTCTAGGAACCAGCTCCCAAGTATTGTTCTTTTCGATTTGCTCAAGTTCTTCATCCATTGCTTTCATCCAACATTCATCTTTGCATGCTTCTTTCACATTTTGTGGTTCAGTAGAGGAGAGTAATGCCAAATAACTTGAAGCTTCTGCAACTGTTCTTCTAGTTTGTATACCTGCTTCCTTTTGTCCCATGATCTGAGATTCTGGATGGTTCTTTTGAACATATCTGGATGGAGTCTTTTCTTCTATTCTTGTTCTTTCTTCTGCTTCTTCGTGAGGTCCGTCTTGAAATTGTTCTTGCGGTTCTTCTTCTTCATCAAAAATGTATAGATTATTTGAAGTTCTTTTTCCTTTGAGAACTGTTTTACCTGTATCAAGATCACGAACAAGACATCCATTTGATCTGAATATAACCTCGGTTCTTTGATCACACATCTGGCTTACACTTAGAAGATTATGTTTTAGTCCATCAACAAACAAAACATTTCCAGCTTTAACATCTTCTTTTAAAGGAGCAATACCTTTTCCTTTTATAGTTGCAGGAGTATCATTTCCAAAAGAGACTTTCTTTCCCTTTTCTAAATTAGAATAAGATTCAAGTTTTTCTTTATCACCTGTCATGTGCTTTGAACATCCACTGTCAATGTACCATAGATTTTCTTGTCCTTCTGCATAGAATGCTATCCCACATCTTTCTGTTTGAGGTTCCTTTATTTTCCATGTTTTGGTGGCTGAGGTTTGTTCCCTTTTTTGTTCTTGTACCTTTCTTTCCGGAAACCTGCTTCTGCATTCAACATCTTCATGTCCAAAATTATTGCAAATAGAGCATTCAACTTCATTTTCAAGAGCTGAAAAATTGTTATAGGTCCTTTTTGTATTCCCTGTCATGCTTCTTTGTTTTTGAGCTTCCCTAGTCATGATTGTTTTATACGCAACACATTGGGCTGCTTTGTGACCAAAGTTATGGCAAGAAAAGCATTGTCCATTGAAGAAGTTTCTGCGATTATTGAATCTACCAGCCGACTGATTGTAATTTCTATTTTCATTTATTCTTGAACCAAATTGAGAAGGTTTTACCTGTGGCTGGTTGTGACTTTTGTTCACCCTTAAGCTGGATTGCCCCTGATAGTTTGAAGTTTGTCCCTGCTTTACCTGATGATCTTCCTTGTGTTCTTGCTCATTTCTTCTTGCGGCATCAAGATAACTTTTTGAAGTGGAAGCTTGAGAAGTTTCTCCATTGTAGCCCAGACCTGTCTTATTTAGAGGAGATCGCTGCACACTGATAATCTCATTCAACGTTTCAGATCCTTTGACAAACTTGAGATTAATAGTTTTTGTTTTCTCAATTTCTTTTCTAAGACCAACAATTTCACCTTCTAATTTTTCAAGATGTTTTTCCTTTTCATCAATCTGAAATTGTAGAGTATCAATAATCATGTTCTTTTCTTCTATACATCTCTTGAGTCTAGTAATTTCATCATAAAGGTTATCCACATCTATAGCATCCTCATAATTATCATCTTCAAATGCCATTAACAATCTATATTTGTTACCTTGTTCATCTTCATCACTGTTTGATAAGCCATCGCTATCTTCATGGGTGTAGTAGCTTTTCTTATTTGTACCCTGTTTCTTGTTCCATCTAACTGGTTCCTTTCCTTTATCCTTATAAGAGCATTTTGCAGCATAATGACCTACTCTTCCACAAGCAAAACATTTGAAAGGTAGCTTACCTCTGAACCTTCCAGAACCCCTTTGAAGATTTCTGACAAAGTTTGATTCTTCTTCCTCTTCTTCTGGAACATGACATGCTTCATAGTGATCTTCTTTGCCTGATGCTTTAAAAGCAGCTTCCCTTCTATCTGATGGACCTCCCTTTCTCATTTCATAAGCAGTTAGAATTCCATGCAGCTGAGACATAGTGAGAACACGGAGATTTTCCTTTTCTTCTACTGCAGATACTTTAGATTCAAACTTGGGAGATAAAGATCTTAGAATCTTTTGAACTACTATAGTCTCTTTTATTTCTTCACCCAAATTTTTCATACAATTAACAATCTCATCTACTCGAAGAAAATAATTAGCCACACTTTCATCATTATACATCTTGAGAGTCTCATATTGAATCCTGAGAGTTTGAAGTTTAGCTTCTTTTACCTGTTCATCTCCTTCATAGCTAGTGATCATTTTGTCCCATATCTCTTTTGCTGATTTGAAGTGCATGACCTTCATGAACTCTGTTTGAGATATACTTCCTAATAGAGTACTGACTGCTTTTGCATTTGTTTCATACTGCTTTTTCTCAGCTGGATCTGTAGGAGTAACTGAAGGAAAGGCATAGCCTGATTCTACAATGTTCCAAACTTCTGTACCAAGAGATTGAAGATATGCAGTAACTCTTACCTTCCAATAATTGAAGTTTGTTCCATCGAAGACGGGTGGCCTGATTGATGCTTCTCTCTCGTAGTTGCTCATGATGAACGATCTACCTTCAAGCGATCAAGCTGTTCTGAAGGACCTGCTCTGATACCAATTGTTGGAAATAATACTGAGGGGGGGGGGGAATCAGTATTATCTAGCAATTTACCAAATCTCCCTTATTTGATCTTTTGAAATATTCTTGTATATCAGTACCATAAAACAATGAGCATGAATAAAAGAAAATAGACAGTCACACCAAAGAACACAAGATGTAAGGTGGAAACCCAATGCGGGAGAAAAACCACCTGCTGCAATAATGTCTCTATCTTCTTTCAAGAAATTCTTTTTACAATGATTTTGTACTGGTGCAGTCCTTTACCAGCACGCAGGCTGCAACCTGCAAAGAGCTACAACTCTTTCTCGTTTTCCAGACTTCTCCTGGAAGGGAGCTACAACCCCCTACTTCTTTTCAAAAAGATTGACAAGTATACAACAGATACAGTCTACTACAGATATCAGATCAGTAATTACAGAAACAACCCAGAACACCTTATGAACAGAAATATACAGTTAACAGATCATCTTGAGACAGGGACGCATATTTTCTTTCTGTGGCCTGCGACTGGACGCAGTATACCTTATGTTGTTCTGCGTGCAGACGCACTGTTCCTTTTGCTTGTCTGCGACCGACGCAAACATCAACACTATCGCGCCGCGTCTTTCGCTTCAGAGACGCACCCAATACCACAGTCGCGCCGCGTCCTTCGCTTCAGAGACGCACCTGATCCTTTACTGTACTGCGTCCCGGCGCACTTTCCCTTCACTGAATCTGCGTCCCTTTAGATATAGAAGATAAGAGGACTTCAGAACCAACCCAAACACTCAGATCCACAGATCTGATCATGCGCCATATAGATCGTAGTCCATTAGAAGATTTACCCTTAAAGATATGGACTAGATCACACCAAGAGATGATCAACCAAGATGATGCTTAATCCAAATGAACTCCTTGGCTTTATATAGGCAAGCTTCTCCCCAAAGCGTGGAACAATACCACGAGCCGACACCATAGAAACACGCAACCGTCGGCTAGATACCACACAAGAAGCCCCCCACGAGCTTTTCTCTACCTTGAAATGTGTGCACTGGGCGGACGCACCTTCTGAACGGCTGGTCGGCGTCCCTGGACGCGGGTTCTGTATGGAATACCTGCGGGGACGCACTTGCTGAACAAAATTTCCTGCGTCCTTCTTGATTTACCACCTGAAAGCGTTTGCCATCAAGTACAACACCTGAATCATAATGCCAACAAATTATTGAAAGAATAGAATGAATTTGCTACAAAAAAATTGTGATTATCATGATATTGATTATAAGCTCCATAAAGAAAGTTTTCAATTGGGTTTATGTCTGGTGGTTGGGAGGAATTATTGTTATCCTTCCCACCCAGTTTCAATTTCTATAAGTAACGTGTTGAGCCCATAACAAGTATATTGGTGTAATGACATTGAAACTTGTTGTGGACTGGAATTCAACAAGGTAAATATTTTGGTCACCATTCTTTCTGACTCGCTCCAAAAATAATTAGCCAATTTCTACATAAGTGACGTCACAACTGCAGCTTGTGAATTCTTTCCTAGCATATGGCCTGTTTCATCTTGGCATTCCTCTTCCTTACCAAAACATTCTACTTATTTCTTTCATGTATTCAATCAAAAATGTATCTGGTATTGACAGAGTTAATTCAACTAAATCACCCATTTTCAACTTCTAAAAAGGATCACTAACGATTTTGTGATTCACTCTTAGCCTTAACTCCTCTTGTATTGACAAACCATATGATATAAAAAGTGACTCTACCATAAGCTATTTTGTCTATCATATCCTTCACAGTCGAATTTGAAGGTAGTTCTTGCACAATCATCTATTTAACAATAATAAGAAATCTTGTATTCATGAAATTGATATGATGGTAGAAATTTTAAAAAACATACATAAAAAATTGTGTAAACAATAAGCAAATGGATTTCAAAACAAGTAGATTGCAAAGCAACTACATCATAATATGATGTTTTTAGGAATACCATAATCACTTTATCATCTTCCAACATAATTAGAAGGAGACTATCATTTGTGCCACACGGTGGGCTGTAGCATTTATCCATATGTGGGAAGACATCTTTATGGGAAGGAAAAGGGAAAGTTGGTCTCATGTCTGTATCTTGGGGAGATAACCACAGTTTAGTGTCCATAATCTCACTCTTCCATGGTAGCACCCATCTTGACCACTTGACCATTTGATAAATGAAGGAAGAGTGTGTTTCTTCACCCTCCTTATACCTCAAATGTGCATCAACTCCAAACTTAGCTTACTGATGTATTTCTTAATTTAGTCAATATTTGTATTTCTAGTGGAAGACCATTGTCTCTAAAAACAATAGTATGCAAAGACTTATACCTAAAGTGTTTGGACCACAACCGGTGTTAGGAGAGTAACCCGAAAATCCCCATTGGTTTGTTCCTAACCTAATCTATAAATGATGCAACTTCAATAGAGAGGAATGATGTATATCCCAAATGAAGGAAAGCATAAAATACATATCCCTTACATGCACAAATGTAGTGCTAAATTACAATTTGTATATTTGGAGAGTGGTAGAAATGAAAAAGTTTTTCAAAGGGAATGTTGATTAATGATGTAAGTAGAAGCATCCATAATCCAACATATCCAATGGAATTTTTAAAAATTTAATAGTATCTTATCAAGAAATAATGAAAATTATGACACTGCCACCATGAAAAACTTGTCAATATGATTGGTGATATGTCATTTAAGTTGTACATTCTCCTATAATGGCTCAAAAATGTCATCCACTTGTTTGTAGCTATTTATTTGACTTCCCTCTCTCACGAGAGATTTCAACATTTGATTTGCTACTTAACGTTTATAATGATCATCAAAAAGGGGTTTGTTAAAAGAACCTTCCTCGCCTATACCGCCACTATATGATCTCTTTTGTCATAATTTATCGACCTCCTTGAAGCTCATGCCTCTCACCTAAGGAAAAAAATCAAGGACAAAAAGGAATGAAACCCCAACAAAAACGACAAAGGTTATAAATGTTTTGGATGTGCCCAACACATCAATCAAAGATAGGAATCTCTCTGAAACAATCAAATTAGATATCCAAGAAACCGTTGAAGCAATGCCTCCACACTTCTATATTTTGAAGGATAAATTTCATAATTGATTGTCCATGGAACTGGTCCCATGCTAGGAGAGAATAAAGCTATATATAAAACCAAGCCATGAACAAAAAGCCAACCATAGCTACTTGGACACACATCACTGTACCAAGAGCCAAAATGTTGGGAACAATACTGCTCGGATGTTGTGTTTGCAAGAAAGTAATTTCCAAGAAGCATTTGTACAATCAATGATAAAATATTGTAATGGATTAATAAAAATATACATGTTAATATAGGAAATCCAAGTAAATGACATCAATATTTCAGTAAGTTTATCTTAGACAAAATTCTGATCACAAAACCTTTTCAGGTGCCTAGTTTTGTTGTCTGTTAACATAGTTACTTTTTAGTCCATATTTTTATCTTTTCCGTAAACTACACAGGACAGAGTGAATAAAATCCATTTCCATCAATAATGCATATCACATTGAGAAAGGAACATGGGGTGTGTCCTTACCTTGTTTCCAGAGGCTTTGTAAAAGCCACACCCAACAGTTAAGAAACCATTGCAGTTCCAAAGAGGTCGAATAAAGTTGAGGAGTTTTGGACAAGCATAACCTACTTTTAGTGTCTATTGAATGTCAACAATGGACACATCAATAGAATCCAAGTAAAATGCTTGAGATAGAATGGCTATTGAGAATTTTTTTTTTTATTAAGCTCTTTAGAAGTAGCAGTCTTCTTCCACACCAATCTATTAGATATATGCCAAGAATTGTGCCAAGTGCATTCATTGTCACAACAAACAAGGAAAGTAATAAAGTTATTTGATTTGAAACAAAGCCTGCCAGCTCCACAATAGTAGGACTGTAATACATTACAGTATTAATACCCATAAACTATTGAAATGCCTGCAAGTGAATTACTGTAAAAATATAAGTCACAAAGAATAGAAAGAAGAACCAGTGGAAAACAATGTGAATGACTCATGATTAACATTGCTATAAGCCTTTGGGGCCAACTCTAAATAAAAATAAAAAAAAAATACAATCTAATATCCTAGCAATATGGAGGTCAGGGACATAAAAAAAATAGGTATAAATATTCCTTCAAGAGACATAAAATGAATAAATTGTATTCTCAGAACTAATAAAATCTCTATGGAAGGGAAGACATGGATTCTGCATCAAACCAAGAGGGTTCTTTAGAGGGAGTAGCCTCCCTATGGGATTCTGATACCCTGCAAAGTAGGGCTGAAAGGTTCTCACTAGATCACAACATCCTTTACAGAATTTTCCTTGGGTCAAGAATTCTAGTTAACCAACATTTACACCCCAAATAATTGGGGTAAAAGAGAAGCTGCTAGGAATCATTCAAGATCTCAAAGGAATCCATCCCTCAGAAAACCATACCATGGCAAGTGACTCCAATAGGACCACAAAGAGAAAAATGATGGTATATATAAGAGACCCTACAGAGTACAAGTAAAATACCTAATATGAACCTATTTTATGTCAAACCTGCAAACAGGAAATTCACCTGGAACAACATAAGAATTGGCTCAGGATTCATTGCAGAAATAATTTCCCAAATTTTGTTGTGTAAAAAATGGTTGGCAAGAAATAGAAATATCTTCCAAGAAGAGAAAATTTGTCCAGTTAAAATAACATCAACAACTATGACATTACTATTGTCTCAACTCTTAATGAAAATTGTAAAGAGAAAAGGTTGACAACTACCTTGGAGGTTAGGAAAGGAATATGGCTACATTCGCTGAACCTTTGGGATCAGATTAATGTTCAACAACCAACCCTAGAAATGCCTAAATAAGGAGGTTGGAACCCACATATGGAGACACTCTTTGAACTACCCTGCATTTTGTCACATCTCTAAACACAACTGCCATGCATTCTGTCACATCATGTTTATACCTTTATCAAGTAATCCATTCATCAAATAGGTCGTCATCAAGGAAAAATCACCAGGTAGGTTGCTATCACGAACAACACCTAATTCATAATACCAATAATTTCCTGTGCCAAGCTTCTGATTCTGATCTGTAAACCTTTGACCCATTATTCTGTTCCATCATTCTGTCTCCTATGATATCTTTGTTCCATCATTTTGTCACCTCTAATCTAAGCTGTAGATCCATCTAGTTACCATATACTTGTTCTGTTACGAGTGAGTTTCCATCAAGGACAACACATGCATCATAATGCCAACAAACATGTTGAAGGCAGAACCAGGAATGCCTAGACCATAACAGCACCCAGGCGGCATGAAAAACGAGAAAGATTATGAAGGAATCTTGGGAGAATATTCTTGCAGGGAATCTTGAGGGAATCTAAAGATTCCTGGAGCTCTAGACGTCACTTTCTCAGAATATGGTGAATTTTATTGTTGTTTCACACAATTTCATGCCACGAATCGAATGGTGAGGTTCATTTCTACATCTGAGCTTTGCAATTTTCATCCATGATAGAATTTGGAGGTATAAGTGTCATTTATGTAAAGTTGATTGTAATTCATTTTCACTGCCATGAATGAAAGAGGCCTCCCCACTTTGAGCACGGCCCGGAGATAAAGCCCACACTAGGTGAATTTTGTAATCAAATCATTTGTGTGCCTTATTATTCATGTGTTTAAGTTACTTTCTTACATGCTCTTTTATATGCAATTATGTATGCATCCTTGAAGTTAAAAGATATGGATCAAGTTTGGTAGAAGAGAAGGACTTCTTGATGCGAGTTGCATGAGTGAATGCTAACCAGGAATAAGCTCCAAAGAGGAGAAGGAAAACTTAAATCCTTTGGTCCCGAAGTGGGGCATGCACCATGAAGACAAAACATGGCAGATGAGGAAGTTCGAATGGAGGAAGAGCGAAGTTATCGTAAGATATTATTCACCATGGCAAAGAAAGTTGACAAGTTGTTTGCAGAATATTAGAAGACAATGAAGTCGGAGAAGAAAGAACCAGATGACCATGCATCTGTAAATCATGAAGGTGGAAGAGGAGATCCTCTTGAACCACCCTCTCCATCCTCTAGTGACAATTCTTCTTCTTATTCTCTCATCACTCTATAATACATGATAGGAATACATCTAAGAAGCCATTTTTTGAGCTAGATGTAAAGTTTGATTTTCCCACATACAATGGAGAATGTAATGCAGAGAAATTAAACAATTAGATTAGACAGATAAAGGTTTATTTATGAATTTAGTAGATCGAGGAAAATGAGGCCAATATCTAATTATCATCTCTTCATCTGAGTGGCACCGCTCTCATCTGGTGTAAGAGAAAGTTGCAAAAAGAAGAAAAAACTTGGGTAATCTCCTTTCTTCTTGGTCTAATTTTTTTTTGAATTAAAAGATCAATTTTATCCTTTGGGTTCTCGACAAAAGGCTTTAATGGAATGGAAATATTTAAGACAAGGAAAGGGTCAAAATGTACAAAGCTTCACACAAGAGTTTAAAAAACAAGCTTTAAACTTGGGCATTTCACTTGATTCACCAGAAATTGTGACAAAGTACATTGGTTCTTTACAAATTTACATCAGGCATTCTTTGTTGTTATTTGATCCTACTACTATTGATGTGGCCAAAGTAAAGGCCATTCATCTTGAAATCAAGGGAAAGAATGATAAAGAAGAGAAATCAAATAAATCATCTTTCAAACCTCATAATGGAAAGTTCAAAGTAAAAGGCAAGGGAAAAGACAAGAAGGAAACTATAACCAAGAAGGAGGAAGGAACAAAGACATATTTCACACATTCCAATAAGGAATGCCATAATGATGAACATTGTTGGAAGTTGCATCTAGAGTTGAAACCAAAGAGACTTTGTGGGAATAACAAGCAAAATAAAGAGACAACTGTACAATAGGACCTTGGATCTGATTCCAATGACGAGACACCAATCACAATAGTGGGCATACAAGGTACGCTTTCACTTCATGCTAATTAAAATTATGAATTGCACGAAAGTATAAGTTCTTGAAATGAGTATGTTGTTAGTGAACGAAAGAGGATTGAATTGTTCCACATAGGAGTCATAATCAAACATACTAAAGTGGAAACCTTGTTGATTTGGGCTCATAAGAAAATTTTATTTCAGAATCCTTGGTTAAGAAGTTAGGATTAGAGACCAAGCCTCATATGAAACCCTACCATCTTGGTTGGGTGTGTGATAAAGCAAAATTACATGTAACCAAGCAGTGTAGAGCTAGATTTATGATTGCATCCAAACTAATAGATGAGGTTGATCTTGATGTTCTACAGTTGGATATCTATGGTATTGTATTGGGGAGTCCATATTTGTATGACATGAAGGAATGTTTATTTCACCATGAAAATAAGTACCTATTGTGTGTGGAGCCTGATTATCTTCTTTATTCAAATTTATCGATACATTGGACCCTAATTCATAATGGGGTGGTAATGCCTCCCGTTTGTTTTCCACTAAGGGGGTCCAAGGGGGGGCGATGATAATTTTTATGAGCCCCCCTCTAGCAGGGGTTCGGGTGCAGCACCCCCAAAGCTAAAAATAGATGTAAAACTACCTTGTAAAATATTGTAATTTCGTAGTCAATCTGAGCCATTCAATAGGTGGATGATATGATGGTAGAAGTTATGTTTAATTTAGGGATTCTTTCCCTAGAATGCAATCCCTCGCTATATATGAGGAAATTGTATTGTGACTATGTATATGTGTATTCTGAGCAACAAAAGAGAGAGGGGATTGTGTGAGAGTGAAGAGGAAATTACAACGGATTTGTTGTAGATTGTATCTCTTAATTTTGCTGGATAATATAAATGAAGGTCTGGTTGTTTCTCCATGGATGTAGCCCAAATTGGGTGAACCATGTATATATGTGTCTCTCTTGTTTAATGCATTTTTCTATGTTTATATTTCTGCAATATTTTATGTGTTCCATTGCTCTGTAATTTATAGTTTTCTAATAGTATCATCTCATGAAAGATGAGGTGGAATGCATTGTTAGAGCTCATTGTGTCAAAATTAGTACTAGTCTTGTAAGTGCATGTCAGATGAAGAGATTGATCAATTCGAGGAAAGGGTTCATGCTGATGGTTGTGAGAGGAAAATATGTGGAGGCATCTGAATCTTTATAAGGCTGTGATCCCACTCATTGAAAGGAATTGTATGAAATTGTTTCTAACTATAATCCATATTAAGATTCACTTGCACCAGGATGATCCTTTACCCAAGATTGGTATGTACTGGTTGTTATCCATTGAGATGGAGAAGATAAAGAAGTAGGTAGATGAATTTTTGAACCAAAGGGGTCATAAGGCCAAGTTATTCTCCATGCGTTTCACCTATTGTGTTGGTGCCAAGAAAAGATGGCACATGGAGGATGTCCGTGGACTACAGAGCACTCAAAAAAATAACACTGAAGAATCGATACCCTCTCCCTCACATTGATGATTTGTTAGATCAATTGAAGAGTGATGTTTATTTCACAAAAATGGACTTGCATAGTGGCTATCACTAGGTCAACATTGCAGAACATGATGTATGGAAGACTACATTCAATATGAAACAAGGGTTGTTTGAATGGCTAGTGATGCCATTCGAACTATGCAATGCTTCGACCACATTCATGAGGGTGATGAATGATATTTTCATACCTTTTCTTGATGATTTTGTACTTGTGTATCTTTATGATATTTTTGTTTATAGTAGGACATGGGAAGATCATTTGAGTCATGTTAAAAAGGTACTTGATGTTTTACAAATAGAATAATTGTATGTCAAAATGTCTAAGTGTGAATTTGGTAGGATCTTTTTTGGTTTACTAGGGTCACATTGTCAGATAAAAATAGATCCTTCTAAAATTGATGTGACAGTAAAGTGGCCTAAACCCACCAATGTTACAGAGGTTTGTAGTTTTTTTGGTGCAGTACAATACTAGAGAAGGTTCATTGCCAAATTATCCATCATTACATCCCGCTTACATGCATTGACAAGTGTGAAGAAAACCTTTCCTTTCAATGGGGAGGAAAGCAGCAGAAAGCCTTTGATACACTGAAAGAGAAAGTCAGTACCGCACCATTTTTGGCCTTACTTGACTTCTAGTAACCTTTTGAGATCAATACCTATGCCAGTGGATACACATGGGAGTAGTGTTGATGCAATAGAGAAAACCTGTATTTTACCATTTAGAAACATTCTCCCAATTTGTTGTGAACTATGCCACATATGACAAGGAGTTGTATGCCTTGGTTCAAAGCATGAAGAAGTGGAAGCATTATTCGATTGGAAAGGAGACCATTATTAATATAGATCATCAACCCTTGTAGTACCTCTAGTAGTTTCACTGGGTAATAAAATAAGAGAAGGGCACCAACAACAAAGTGGCAGATATTCTTTCTCGCCCTCTTATTTTTGCATCTATAGTTTTGCAAAATGATTCTTTGTCTTTTGAAAGTTATGCTAAACAATATGTTGATGATGATGATTTTAAAGAGATTTATGAAAATCTAACTCATGGATCGCAGGTGGACAATTACCATTTGCAGGGAAAGTTGTTGTACCACCTTCGAAAACTTTGTATCACCACCAATGAGGGAATACATGTAATTAGATAGGCACATACCTCTATTGTGTCAGGTCATTTTGGTGTAGGGAAAACTTTGTGTCATTTGTAGAGGGTGTGTTATTGGTCTCACATGAAAAATATTGTGACTCGATATGTAAAGGGATGTGTGTTGTGTTCAGTTAGCAAGCCCACGAATAGAAAATTTGGGCTCTACACACCACTTCCTGTTCTGAGTCGTCCATGGGAAAGTGTGTCAATGGATTTTGTAGGCGGTTTTGCTTTACCTAGGAGTGATCATGACTATTTGTATGTCGTTGTGGATCGCGTTAGAAAAATGTGTATCTTAATGCCTTGTAAAAAGCATGTCACTACATAGCAGAATGCTCATCTCTTCTTCCAATTTGTAGGGGTCCACTTTGGGTTGCCCACATCGATTGTTTATGATTGAGACTCTCACTTTATTGGATATTTTTAGATGAGTTGGTGGATTATGATGGAAACTAAGTTGAAGAGAAGAACGCCATTTCATCCGCAGATCGACGGAAAAAAAGAGGTTTTCAACTGCACAATGATACATTTACTTTGAGGCTATTGTCGTAAGCATCCCAAGTTGTGGGACGAGAAACTTCCTTATGTGAAACATGCATACAACTGGTTAGTGCATTCATCCACTCAGATCTCACCGTTCGAGACATGTTTTGGATATTTTCCAAAGGATCCCTTAGACATGGTATTTGGGAGAGATGAAGATTCCAGTGGGAAAGATGACAAGGACAAAGCAGGGAAGTTCATTCTGCGAATTCATATGATTCACTAGGAAGTTCAGGATAATTTGGAGAAAAGTCAAGCTCGATACAAAGCTCGACATGATAAGCACTGAGTCGATCACCAATTCCAAGTTGGAGACAATGTGTGGCTCCACATCAGCAAAGAAAAAAAGAAAGGGGAAGGAAAGAAGTTGAGACCAATCCGATATGACCCATTCATATATTAGAAAAGATTGGAGACAACACCTTTCATCTCGATTTTCCTATGTACTTGTCGATGTATTCAATGGTGAATGTTGAAAACTTGAAGCTTTATGAGCCTCTGTTGATGATGGACACCAAAGAGGTTAGATAGGTTCCTACAGTGGATGATTTTGCACCTGAATACTTGGACAAGCTACCTGAGGATATAATTCTTGACAGGAATATTAGGACTTCACGATGGAGAGATGGTGAGTACCTTCATATTGGTTTCAAAGGAAAGAATCCAATTATGGCCCAATGGTTTCAAAAGGAGAAAGTGAGGGAGCAATTCCATCACTTTCCAATTGACTGATAAAGCTTTTGGTGGTCCAAAAGATCATTACTAGGGAGGAATGATCCACGGGTCTCCATAATAGAAGTGGCCTTGAAAAAGCTCAAAAATCAAAGTCATCAGATGGAGCTGAAGCTAGGACTAGATTGTAGTTCTCGTTGTCCTGATTCCAATGGTGTGAATGACAGTCAACTCCGAGTTCATATCCACAAGTTATAGTCGTTCAAAGTTTTGGTTAAACTAGGACAAGTGACAGTCAATAATGAGGAAACAATTTGGAAAAGTATCAATGCATGAAATCCATCCACCATTACAGGTGAATTTTTCTCCTCTTTAATTCACCCAGTGACCCTTAAAAATCGGATCCAAAATTTTAACCGTTATTACTATTAAAAAAAAAATAGGGTGTGGGCTGCCAACCTCACCAACCCCCAAATGACACTACACAAACATATTGAATATAATATGGTGGGCAGGCCACCCAACGATAGACCCGACCAACCTTTCAACACAATGGCACCACATATTAAGAAGTTGGTAGGGTTCAAACCCACCCGACCCATGTGGGCAGGCCACCCAACGATAGACTTGACCAACCTTTCAACACAATGGCACCACGTATTAAGAAGTTGGCAGGTTTCGAACTCGCCCGACCCATGTGGGTAGGTCACCCAATGATATACCCAACCAACCTTTCAACACAATGGCACCACGTATTAAGAAGTTTGTAGGGTTCGAACCCGCCCGACCCATGTGTGCAGGCCCACCAATGGGTGGCCCTAAAATTCAAACAAACGTTGATCACTAAAAATAATGCTGCGTATTCCAATAAAGTTTTGATCTATCTTTGGGATGCAATGTGTTTTGAACCCGGTCTGCCTGCAACTTATGCACCACCATTTGCCAATGAGCCAACGGCTCGTACATTGGAACCTCTACCATACAAAATATATATAAACCATACTTTGCTATGCAACTGAACAGAAGGGTGGGGGAACCCGATAGAGTAGAACGTGTTGAAGGTGGAACTTGGAGCGCCAAAGTTGCAACCACGCCCAAGAGGGCATGGAAACCAAGAAATACTCTAAAGGAATATTGTGAGAATATTCTTACAGGGAATCTTGAGGAAATATAAATATTCCTTCGAGCTCCAAAGGTCACTTTATTAGAATGTGGTCAAGTTTATAGTTGTTTGACATGATTTCCTACCACGAATTCAATGGTGATGTCAGTTTATTCATATGAGCTTTGCATTTTTTGTCCATGATAGAATTTGGAGGTATACGGGTCATTTATGTAAAGTTTATTGTAATTAATTTTTGTTGCCATTTAATGAAAGATGTCTCCCCACTTTGAGTAGGGCCTGGAAACATAGCCCACATTGGGTGAACTCCGTAATCAAATCATTTTTTTTGCTTTGATCTCATCGTTTCTTTATTATTTCCAATTATTTTTCATGTGTTTTAGTTACTTGGTTACGTGCTCTTTTATAAGCAATTTTGTATGCATCCTTGAAGTTAAAAGATATGGATGAGCAAGTATGTCCCGTATCCAATAAAATAATATTAAAAATAAAAAAATTAATGTTGGGCCAAAACAAAAATTAAAATAACCATATAGATAGAAAGACTATAATACAATTCAACAGAAAGAATGGAAAATCTTGCTCCAAAATCTTTTAATATTTCTTTTAATTAAATATTTGTATAATGAGTCTTTAAAATGAAAAACCATATCCTATGCATATATTAAAATATTTAAAGACAGATATTTCCATGTCAAAGTTGTAAAAAACATCATTAAATCTAATATTAATATTAAAAGATCCATCTAGCTATGGATCTATCATGCTCTCTAAGTGCAAACCTTTCCTCATTCTACTCTCTAAAAATAAGTTTTGCACCTCAAGGGATTTAATCCCTCTCGGCGCATGATCGATCCAGAGTTAGATGGATCTAGGCTGGTATAGATTAATTTATATGTAATTTTATATACATGCGCATAATCAATCTTTACAAAACATAGTTGATCTTTGTGTTCCTTAGACCATTAAATGCCACAAATCATAGTGAGATGTGCTTGAGAGTGGGTTAATTAATTCGATTGTGGGAGAAATAATATGCATCTAAAATGTATATCAAAAGAAAAAAGGTGCATTGTAGAATGCATGTGGGTCATAAGAGAGACATAATTCACTATACTAGGGATATAAATATAAATGGGTATAAAAATGTTAATGAAAAAATGAATAACTATAATATCTAGTAAAAATATGGGTTTTTTAAATTGGGAATGTGTATTGGGTTCATATTGGTAGGGGGTTAAATAAAGGGATTTTTAGAGGTATTTTCAAATATGTAATCAAATTAAGGGTATTGTTTAGTATGCCACGAACACACGTGCTATGTCATAATTTCACTGACTGAGGCCCACATGAGAAGATGTTCCTAGGTTTCCCTCCTAGATTTATGATTATAGCTTTGTCCACATCAATTACTATGGGTGGAGTGTGATTACTCTTGGATGTACATTGGATTAATTAGAGGAATTAACCACAAATATTGTTTATATTATGAGCTTTGACATCTCCTCAAGAAGTAGGTAGTGTATATTCTACCTTTTTCTTTCCTTATCGCTAAAAAAAGGTTTGCTTTGTTTCTCTAAAGTATTTTTTAGGGTTTGTCAGCATGATTATATTTACATTAGTTTAAAGAATGGATGATTCGATTTTATTTGAAAAAATATAGAAATATGTCAAATCAATCTCTACCACAAACAATAAATGAGTAAGGGAAACCACATAGAGATGCATCACCTCGTGGAGCTATGTTTACCTGTTCACCAAAATCTATTAAAAAAACACACAAGTTGACATAAAACATGGATGTTGTATTTATATTTAGATTTTGATATCAATATAACATATAAATTGTAATCGTTGTATTAATATTCTACTTAAGTGATTTCAAAATGGTCTAATTTATCAATGAGGTCTTGGTTAGTGGATCAAGAATGTTTGTTTAGTTGGTATAAAAGGTTATAAATATGGATTTGGTTAGTTTATATGTTGATAGGTATTTAAGGGAAGCCAAAAAACCAAATAAAATCCCTCTTTACTAGTGCTTGAATATTTGATCATTTGGTTTCTCTTCCACATAAAACAAAAAATTATAGAAGTCCCACTGCTTTACATAAGGAAAGGGAGAAATTAAAATCCCATTTTAGGAACTGCAGTTGATGAGCATTACAACACTACACTAGAATCTGAATGATGAATGCAAGTGGAGAATATTTTTAGAGAATATTAACAAATACAAACATGCTAAAATGGAATTTGGAAGACGTTAATGAAATGTTAAGATAATTAACCTAAAAAAAATGAAATTGTCGTCAAATTATACATAAAATAACTTCTCTTTCATACCTTGAATTGTAACTTGTGTTGTAGGTATAAAATAGAGCCTAGACTGAAGTGAATTTACCATGGAATTGAATTTACCTTCTCACCACCTCCTTCCAAGATCTTCAACCCCTTATGAATCTATTAACCCATATTTTAGCTTAACTTTCATCAATCTAATTAATTCTTTGTAAAAAAACTCAACAAAAAACTAGAGTCACAAGTATTTGGACCGATCAATATAAATCATATTGCAAAATCTTATTTAGAAATTAAAAAAATATATGTTTGCAAAATTAACATGATTAATTCTATGTAAGATCTATTACTAGTGTTCTATCAACCTGGATGCTTCAACTTGACATGTAACGATTCAAGCTTGATACCTCCAACAATAAAAGTAGCCAAATGATAAATATAAGAATCTATTAGACATTACAGGAACAACACGGTATGCAATGCTAAACATGGGAGAAATTTGATGATGTTGAGTGTGGGAAATTTTTTAGGGTGTTAAGCATTGGTGAAAGCTAAGGGTGCTAAGTGTGAGAGACCTCCAGCGATGATGACAATAATTTGGGAAAATAAGGGAGGATGAAAATATTGTATAGGAGTTGGAGCTACAGCTAGAGCTGGATTGAAAAGGTGGTGTTGCACCAAAAATGCATGACGTAATTTGTTGGGTCCCTATAATACTAGTGATTACCCCATTACTATTGTATTTATACCCCTTATTAATATTGTTGTGCCCCTATTTCCCCCATATTGTTATTATTGTGCCCCATAGAATCCCTCCATTGTTATTTTTGTGGCTTTATATTATTATTGTTAGGTCGGCTGGATTATATTGTGACTCCTTAGACTCCTATATATAGAAAGGAGGTTTTGTCATTTGAATCATCCAAGAATTGTTCATTTATGTAATGTAAAGGAGGTTGCCCCCTTGAAGAGGCTGAATTCTAAGGCCTTGATCTATCTTTTCTATCTTTTCTTGAGCTGGTTTCATAACATTTGGTATCAGAGCTTTGGATTCTAGGGTTTCGCTCCTCCAAACAGGTCTTCGTGGTATTTTCGCTCTAACTTTTTTTCTGCAACGTTTCAGAAGTTGCAAAAAAAACCCATTTGAGAAGAAATCACGCTGAAACTCGGGTCCAAATTTCAGAGCTTTTCGCGCTATATTTGTGGAGATATGATCTGAGGAAGTTGGTCTTTTTGCAGACTCCTGAATTACATTCCAAACAGGTGACCTGGGGAAAATCGTCATAACTTTCTCTCTGGGGATCAGATTGAAATTTCGTAAGAAGGTACAGAAAGAGGATGGAATTTAGTTTCTTGTATGCATTTTTCAGATCCAAAGGTCGAAACAGTGACTCGTGGCACGTCATACAAGTTCGCTCTACTGAACTAGTCTATAATCAAGTCACTGTGGGAGATTTCGCATAACTCTTCCTTGGAGAATCCAATTTGGTTCAGACTTGTGGCATTGGAAAGAGGAGACAAAGGGCTAATGCAGGTCACAAATTCAGAACTAGATGATTGGAAAGTACGGAGACACATCAGAGGCAATATCGAGCTCCTACAAAATGAAAAAAAGGTGTGTAGTTTTTAAATTTTTTTGCATAAGATTTGTTTGAAAAATTAGTTTGAAGGAATTCAAAGGGCATAGTAAAGCATTATTATTGGTAATTGATTCCCCGAGGAAAGAAAATGCAAACACCTAGTAGGCAACCTAAAATCTCTAGCATGACCCATGAAGAAGAAGAAGAAATGCAACATGATATATCAAAATTATGAGACCAAGTGCAACAATTGTCACTTGCACAAAAAGGAACAGAATCTAATATGGATGGTTTAAAGAAAGATGTAGAAGCTAAGATGGATGGTTTAAAGAAAGGCGTAGAAGCTAAGATGGACGATTTGAAGATAGATCTGAAGACAGACATGGACGAATTGAAGATAAATATGAATAAGTTGCTACAAGAAATGGTCACTAAGGGTGAAAGGGTACTGAAGGAAACTCATGATGAGAACAAAAGAAATGATAATCATGATTCCATAGACTCTAATGTTGGATCCAAGACTCACCATATTCCAAAAATCGATATGAGGAAGTTTGATGGCAAGGATCTCGCCACATGGATATTACAGATGGAGCAATTCTTCGATCTCAATAATGTGCAAAACACACAAAAGGTACGTATGGCAACTTTATATTTGGAACCAAATCAGTTTGTATGGTATCAATGGCTTTGCGCTCGTAAACAATTTATCACTTGGGCAATTTTTACGGAAGAATTGATAGCACATTATGAGGATACAAAAAGCAACACTTTTTTTAGCCAATTGATAAGTCTCAAACAAAAGGGTTCAATAATGGAGCACATTGAGGAGTTCCAAAAATTGAACATAAGGGTAAAAGATATTCCAGAGGAGCATAGGATTGATGTGTTCATAGGGTCTTTAAAGGATAATATCCAACATGATGTTCGCCTTTGGGAACCTGATTCATTAGAGAAGGCATTCAGGTTAGCAAGAAAAATGGAAAGCAAAATTATGGCAACTAGGAAGCATACCACTCACAACTATAAAGACGGAAGTTTTGTTGCCCCCAGTCTTCCAAAACCTATAAGATTGACACCACAATAATTGGAAGAAAAAAGAGCAAAAGGGCTTTGTTATAGTTGTGATAGCAAATACACTAAAGGTCATAAGTTTGCTGAGAAGAAATTATTCTACATAGATTGTGAAGAGGAAGAAGAAAAGAAGCAAAAAAGGTCAAAAGAAGAGGATATACTCCAGGAACAAAGCCTAGATGAAGAACAAATAAATCCGACCATATCTTGTAATGCATTGGCGGGAATTACCACTCCTCAAACCATCAAGATAGAAGGACAAATCAAGAAGAAAAAGGTAATAGTGTTGATTGATTCAGGAAGCACCCACAATTTTATTCATTGTAAGGTAGCAAAAGAATTGAATTGCTTCCTATATCCAGCACCAGAGTGTCAAGTGATGATTGCAAATGGAAGAACAATAAATTGCTCTGGAAAGTGCCATAATATCAAGCTATCCATGGGAGAATATGTATTGACTAGCCCAATGCTTTCCATTCCAATGGGAGGTGCTGATGTTGTACTAGGAGTCCAATGGCTACAATCCTTGGGTACAATAGCTTTTAATTTTCAAGAACTTTTCATAAAATTTTCTACGGAAGGAAAGGAAGTTGAATTAAGGGGTATTGCAGGGAAACCAGGAAAGATAATCAGCTCTAATGGTATGACAAAGCTTCTAAAAAAGGAGCAAAGAGGTGTAATTGCACAATTATGTTCGCTAGATGTTTCCACATTGGAATCATCTATTTCTCCAGATCTCCAAAAAGTCTTGGACAATCATTCCAAGGTATTTGAGACTCCCAAAGGTCTCCCACCTATGCGTGATCATGATCATGCTATTCATCTGATTCCAGGAAGTGTTCCTCCAAACATCAGGCCGTACAGATATCCCTATGTCCAAAAGAGTGAAATTGAACGTATGGTTGCAGAAATGCTAGAGGCTGGTATAATTCAACCGAGTCAAAGTTCTTTCTCTGCTCCAGTAGTATTGGTGCACAAGAAGGATGGATCATGGTGCATGTGTCCGGATTATAGGGAGCTCAACAAGCTCACTATTAAAGATAAGTTCCCCATTCCTGTCATTGATGAATTACTGGATGAATTGCATGGATCAATTTACTTCACCAAGTTGGATCTTCGTTCAGGATATCATCAAATCAGAATGAAGACTGAAGACATTCCGAAAACAGCATTTAGAACTCATGAGGGTCATTATGAATTTTTGGTCATGCCTTTTGGCCTTACCAATGCACCTTCAACATTTCAAGGTTTGATGAATTCAATTTTCAAACCATTCCTTAGAAAATTTGTGTTAGTATTTTTTGATGATATACTAATCTACAGCAAGTCTTGGAAGGATCATGTTGAACATGTTGACAGGGTGCTACAACTATTGGAGGAGAAACAATTATATGCAAAAAGATCCAAATGTTTCTTTGGAGTCCAGGAGGTGGAATATCTGGGTCATATTGTATCTCATGAAGGAGTTAAGGTAGACCCTAGCAAAATTAAAGCCATTAAGGAATGGAAAATCCCCACATCCATAAAGCATCTGCGAGGATTTCTCGGGTTGACAGGGTATTATCGCAAGTTTGTTAAGAATTATGGGAGAATAGCAGCACCTCTAACAACATTATTGAAGAAAGATGCATTTTCATGGACTCCGGAAGCAACAAAGGCCTTTGAACATCTTAAAGAGGCAATGTGCCAAGCACCGGTCTTAGCTACACCGGACTTCACAAAAACCTTTATTGTGGAATGTGATGCTTCAGGAAATGGAATTGGTGCTGTTCTAATGCAAGATGAAAGACCCATTGCTTTTGAAAGTCGTCCAATCAAGGGAAAGTTTTTAAGCAAAGCTATTTATGAGAAGGAAATGTTGGCAATACTCCATGCACTTAAGAAATGGCGACCCTACCTAATGGGAAGACACTTCAAGGTAAAAACGGATCATGATAGCCTTAAATACTTTTTAGAACAAAGATTATCCTCTGAAGAGCAACAAAAGTGGGTCACAAAGATGTTGGGTTATGACTTTGAAATCATCTACAAAAAAGGGAAGCAAAATGTGGTGGCAGATGCACTCTCAAGAAAGGATGAGGATGTGGAAGCATTGTTGTGCGCCATTTCTATTATCCAACCAGATTGGATAAACGAAGCAAGGGAGGAATGGAAGAATGACGAAGAAGTGTGGGCACTTATTCGAAAGTTACAACAAGATTCCAGTACGTCTGATACATTTAGCTGGAAAAATGATTCGTTATGGTACAAAGATCGCTTATACCTCTGTAAGAATTCCCAGCTAAAACAAAAGATTCTTATGGAATTGCACACTTCTCCCTTAGGAGGGCACTCAGGATTTTTAAAAACTTACCACAGGGTTAAGAAGGAATTTTTTTGGGATGGCCTTAAATCAGATATTCAAAAGTTTGTGGCGGAATGTTTGGTTTGCCAACAAAATAAAGTTGAAACAATTAAGACATCGGGTCTATTACAACCTTTATCCATTCCAAGCCAACGTTGGGAGGAGGTTTCAATGGATTTTATCACAGGTTTACCCAAGTCTGAGGGAAAGAGTGTCATCATGGTGGTAGTTGACAGACTTACCAAGTATGCACACTTTTGTGCATTATCACATCCATTTAAAGCCAGTACAGTTTCTACTGCATTTATGGAAACAATTCAAAAGCTACATGGAAACCCAAAGATTATTGTAAGTGACAGAGATCCCATTTTCACTGGAAATTTTTGGACATAATTATTTTCTTGTCTTGGTACTCAGTTAGCTCATAGCTCATCTTATCATCCTCAATCTGATGGGCAAACTGAGATAGTAAACAAATGTTTGGAAGGATATCTTCGTTGCTTTGTATCTGATAAACAGACACAATGGGTCAAATGGTTGCCTCTGGCTGAATGGTGGTATAACACTTCCTTCCATACAGCAACAAAAATGACCCCATTTATGGCACTTTATGGGTATCAACCACCATCCATCACATCATATTTAAGAGAAAATTCTAAGGTTCAGGCAGTGGAACATCACATCGAACATCAACAAAAAGTCCTCCAACTCTTAAAGGATAACCTCGTGTTGGCACAGAATAGAATGAAACAACAGGCAGATCAACATCGCAGTGAAAGAAGTTTTGATGTAGGTGATTGGGTATTCCTACGGCTACAACCATATAAGCAAATGTCCCTCAAGCAAGCTAAGAAGGATAATAAATTATCACCAAAGTATTATGGTCCATACAAGGTGTTGCAAAAGATTGGTACTATGGCATACAAATTGGAGCTTCCTGCAGCTTCTCGATTGCACCCAGTTTTCCATGTTTCATGTTTAAAGAAGGTTATAGGTGACAAGCTCCCAGTTCAAACAATATTGCCAGAACTTGACGAGGAAGGAAAAATTATATTGGAACTAGAAGCAGTCACAGAAACAAGAACTCGACAGCTACGAAATCGATCAATTTCAGAGTATCTTATCAAGTGGAAGAACTTATCCGCTGAAGATTCCACATGGGAGGATGAGAATTTTATGCAGAAGTATCCAAAACTACTCAAGCATTGAGGACAACACTTTTTTGAAGGAGAGGGGCATGTTGGGTCCTTATAATACTAGTGATTACCCCATTACTATTGTATTTATACCCCTTATTAATATTGTTGTGCCCCTATTGCCCCCATATTGTTATTACTGTGCCCCATAGAATCCCTCTATTGTTATTTTTGTGGCTTTATATTATTATTGTTAGGTCGGCTGGATTATATTGTGACTCCTTAGACTCCTATATATAGAAAGGAGGTTTTGTCATTTGAATCATCCAAGAATTGTTCATTTATGTAATGTAAAGGAGGTTGCCCCCTCGAAGAGACTGAATTCTAAGGCGTTGATCTATCTTTTCTATCTTTTCTTGAGTTGGTTCCATAACATAATTTCAATTTCACCTAGATGGGAGAGGATCAAGAGGGAACTTTGATAGAAATAGAGAAGTCAAGGGGACAAGTGCAATCGCCAAGGAGCTATCAAATAATAAAAAACCCAAAAAAAATGATTGCCAAGTTTTCAAAATCTCTAATAGATATACTACATAGATGTTAAAATGTTCATACATCATTATGTAAGTGATTGTGAGAAATAAACTATTGGGGTCTCAGAGTCACATTGCACTATGTAAATAATGCAGAGTCTAGGAACATCTAATATTTCTTGTTTAGAGATTTCTTAGTTCTTTTTCTTAAGTTCTTTCATTCGTTTCATTTCATTCTTTATGATTTATGTTAGAAACACTTAGAACCTTTGAAAAGGACTACTGGGTTTATTTTTTTCACCTATTTTCAGGCTGAGGCATTCATACACTTAGGATTTGACATACATATTATGGGTATGGTGGAAATGTAAGAAAATGAATGATATAACAAGAATAAAAATTGGGCACTTAAGATTCCAGTCACACTAGAGATATTTTGAGGTCTAAAATGGGCCTCCTAAGGAATATTATAAAATAATAATAGAGATAATAAAATAAAGTTGGATTTCCTCATTAAGTTCTGGAGGGAAAAAAGAAAAAAACTACTTTTTTCAACTCGTATTTTCAACCTATCCCCCTTACTCAAATTTCTAGTGGGAACACTTGTTGGATGAAAAATTCAATTTCACATCCAAGGAGTACTCATGTTGCATACTTTTGATGGACTCTACTACATAAAAATGTGAAATACATGAAAAAACATTTTTGCAATCACATTTTTCATGTATTTCCCATTTTTCGTGTAGTAGGGTCCTTCAAAAGTATGAAACATGGGTACTCCCTGGATGCAAAATTAAATTTTGCAACCAAAAAGTGCTCCCACTTGAAATTTGAGTAAAACCGTAGGGATATAAGTTGAATATATGAGTTGAAAAAGTAGTTTTTTTTTTTTTTTTTTTTTCAATTTTAATTTTTATCTTTCTACCTTTTTACTCCAAAAATGGTGAATCAACCCCCATGGTTGACATCAATATATTGAATCCTATTGGTTCTTATAAAGTTGATTTTTGTTGTATATTTTTATTTTGAGGCCCATTTTATACCTCAATATTTCTCTAATAAGTTTAACAGAGGTATAAAGTAAATTTTCATTTAACATTTAAAACCCATGTTATAATTCATAAGAAAAATGAATACTTCATGAATTCCTAATTCATATCATCGAAATAAGATGGAAATTATATTAATTTAATTCCTTTCATAATATACAACATACAATCATACATTAGACAACAAAGATGTACCATAAAAATTTCCATGAACAACTGCATTTGTATTAGATCAAAATTGCAAATTCAAGTTACAAGATAGTTACATGATCATATAAGAAAATACTGACAAATCATAATGTACTACGAAATCCCAACTCTAAGCCTAGCTCCAAATTACAATCCTGACATATTTCAAAAATTTTGACAGAGTTTCTGTAAAAAATTCCCCTTTTTTTTTTACTTCAAAATAGGGGCTATTTATAAAGCACAACATCCTAGTACTTAACCCTAAACTACTAGTGGTAATAGAAAACCACTAGGAAGTTTACAACAAACAATGGGTAGTTTGTGACTAACTTCTCCTGGAGACTTCCAAATGTCAGTGTGGGCTCCACTTCTTCTACTCCCCACTCTTGCTGATTGGAATGTGAAAGTGACTTAGCAGAGGAATGAATGGAATATTGAGGAGTGTTTTGCATCAGTACTATAGATATTGATGGTGTCTGTAGGGTGGATGTGGATGTTGCTGGTGCTATGGAATTCTTCAATTTCTTTCGATACCACCTAATATGAACTGCATATATATGTGATGACATCAAACTCCAATATTTTGTTAGAGGGAACCTATAATTTCACGTTGTTTTAATGGAAACAACTAAATCAATAATTCTGTCATACTCCAAAGGCTACAATCCCTTTAAAATATGTGTCACTTTGAACATAATGTAGAAGGAGGGCTATAAGTGTTTGATGAACTCTTTGGGTGTCACTGTGTCCCCTTCTGTTTCAAATATTAGGTGATCATTTATAGTTGCTTCCATCACAATATGATAGTATTCTTACTATGCATATCTATTCATGTCTATGAATCTGGGAAAATATTTTCTGAACAATGGGACAAAGTCTCCTATGATCTTCATCAGATGGTCTCACATTTCTCTTGCCTTCTTTTCCATTTCACTATAAGCTTCACTTTCTGAGAGACCATATTGCATTGGCGGACTAGGGAAGCTCTATCATGAAGTGATAACTCTGCTCTACTTATTGTTGAGATAAACTTAACCAATATCTTACACTTCTCTCGTTTGTTCTCCAACACTATTCTGGAACTTTCAACTTCTTTTTTGGCTTGTAGAATCAAATCCCATTTTTCTTGTAATAGTGAATGTTGCTCCCAATTCTCATCATCTAGCATATCTTCTTTTCGATATTATCCTAAATGGTGTTATAAGTCACCTTCAGGTTTGCTCCAGAGGCATGCTTTTTCCAGATGGCATCTAGTTCACACCTGACTTGGTCATATGACATATCTCACTCCACAAATCCTTTATTTAATTCTTCGATGGCTCTATGTTTTTCAGCCAATTCTTGATCTCTGCTACCCAACAAAGTCCTAATGTTTTAACTTCATCTTTCACTAGAAAAATTTCCATAGTTATAGCCAAATTGTCTACTTGGGTCTGGATGCAAATAGTTTCTACACTACCATTAGCTTTCAAATCAACCACTTATGATTTAAATAGTAGGATATGATCTTGGTATTGTTGTGCATCTAGGGTGATTGCATAAAATCTATTCACCAACTCCTCTTTTTGTTTCTCAACCTCAATTAGCTCCATCTGTTAGGTCCCTATACTACTAGTGTAACCCGTTATTGTTATTAGTACAACCCCCTTATTATATTGTTGTGCCCATGTAGTCCCCATATTGTTATTATTTTTCACTTACATTATTATTGTTATGTCGGCTCTGATTATATTATGACCCCTTAGACTCCTATATATAGAAAGGAGGTCTTGTCATTTGTATCATCAAAGAATTGTTCATTTTTGTAATGTAAAGGAGGTTGACCCCTTGAAGAGGCTTATTTTGAAGGTTTTTATCTATCTTTTCTATCCTTTTGTGAGCTGGTTTCATAACATTTGGTATCAGAGCTTTGGATTCTAGGGTTTCGCTGCTCCAAATAGGGCTTCATGGCATTTTCACTATAACTTTTTTTCTACGACGTTTCAGAAGATAAAAAAATTTGATTTGAGACGAAATTGTTCTGAACCTCGGCTCCAAATTTTAGTCATCTTGTCTTGATAAATTTTCGGATATTTGATTTGAAGAAGTCAGGGTTTTTGCCAGCTCCAAAATATAATATAAAACAGTTCATCGTAGAATTTTTTCTATAATTTGCTTTTTACAAAGTTTCAGACTTTGCAATTAAAAAAAATTTAAGCGGAAAACCTGGAGAAGCTCGGGCTCGAATTTCAGATCTTGGTTTGTTATATTTTTGGAGATACTGTCCAAGACATTTAGGGTTTCTGCAAGCTCCCGAATTACATTCCAAATAGGTGACCTTGGGAAAATCATCATAACTTTCTCTTTGAGCATCAGACTGAAATTTCGTAATAAGCTACATAAATAAGGTCCTAAGGTTGAAATAGTGACATGTGGAACTTCATACAAGTTCGCTCTACTGAACTAGTCTATAATCAAGCTATTGTGGGATATTTGACATAACTCTTCCTTGTAGAAACCAATATTGATCAGAGTTGCGGGGTTAGAAAGAGGACTCAGAGGGATACTACAGGACGCAATTTCAAAACTTGGAAATATAAAATGACAGAGTTACAGTCATTTCAATATCGAGCTCCTAAAATCAAGAGAAGGCAATATGAGGAAGTTTGATGGCAAGGATATGGTAAATTGGATACTACAGATGGAGCAGTATTTTGATCTACATGAGGCGAACTGTTACAAAAGGTACGTATTGCATCTTCATATTTAGAACCGAATCAATTTTTATGATATGAAGGACTTTTTTCTCATAAACCACTTGTCACGTGGTCAATTTTCACGAAGGAAATGATAGCGCATTATGAGGATACAAAGAGAAACACCTTCTTTAGCCAATTGATAAATCTCAAACAAAAGGGTTCAATGGTAGAGCACATTGAGGACTTTCAAAAATTGAATATAAGGGTAAATGATATTCTAGAGAAGCAAAGGATTGATGTCTTCATAGGTACTTTAAAGGATAACATTCAACATGAGGTTCGTCTTTGGGAACTTGATTCATTGGAGAAGGCATTCAGGTTGGCAAGAAAAATTGAAAGCGAAATTATGGAAACAAGGAATCCCACCACTCATGACTATAATTATGGAAGTGTTTTTTCTCCTAGCCTTCCACAACCTACAAGGTTTACACCACAACAATTGGAAGAAAAAATAGAAAAAGGGCTTTGTTACAATTGTGATAGAAAATACACTAAAGGTCATAAGTGTGCTGAGAAGAAATTATTTTACATAGATTATGAAGAGGACGAAGAAAAGGATCAAGAAATATCAAAAGAAGAGGATATACACCAGGAACCAACCCCATAGAAAGAAGAAATGAATCTGACCATACCTTGTAAAGCATTGGCAAGAATTACCACTCCTCAAACTCTCAAGATAGAAGGACATATCAAGATGAAAAAGGTTCAAGAAGTCAAAGATCACGTCGAGAAAGAAGAAATGAATCCAACCATGTCTTGTAATGCATTGGACGAAATTACCACTCCTCAAACTATTAATATAGAAGGACATATTAAGAAGAAAAATGTTCAAGAAGTGAAAGATCACATTGAGCATCAAGAAATGAATCCGACCATATCTTATAATGCATTGGAAGAAATTACCACTCCTTAAACTCTCAAGATAAAAGGACATATCAAGAAGAAAAAGATTTAAGCAGTGAAAGATCACATCGAGCATCAACAACAAGTTCTCCAACTTTTAAAGGATAACACCACTTTGGTGCATAGTCGAATGAAACAACAGGCATATCAACATCATAGTGAAAGAAGTTTTGTTGTAGGCGATTGTGTATTTTTACGGCTACATCTTAAGCAAGCTATTTATGAGAAGAAAATGTTGGCAATACTACATGCACTTAAGAAATGCGACCTTACCTAATGGGAAGACACTTCAAGGTAAAAATGGATCATGATAGTCTTAAATACTTTTTAGAACAAAGATTATCTTTAGAAGAACAGAAAAAATGGGTCACAAATATGTTGGGTTATGACTTTGAAATCATCTACAAAAAAGGGAAGCAAAATGTTGTTGCAGATGCACTCTCAAGAAAGGATGAGGATGTGGAAGCATTATTTTGTGTTATTTCTATTATCCAACCAGATTGGATAAATGAAGCAAGGGATGAATGGAAGAAGGACGAAGAAGTGTGGCCACTCATTCAAAAGTTGCAGAAGTTCCCAGTTCAAACAATATTACCAGAACTTAACGAGGAAGGAAAAATCATATTGGAACCTAGAGCAGTCACCGAAACATGAAACTGAAAGCTACGAACTTACCCACTGAATATTCCACATGGGAGGATACAAATTTTATACAGAAGAATCAAGAACTACTCATGCGTTGAGGACAACACTTTTTGAAGGAGAGGGGCATGTTAGGTCCCTATACTACTAGTGTAACCCCTTATTGTTATTAGTACAACCCCCTTATTATATTTTTGTGCCCATGTAGCCCCCATATTGTTATTATTGTTCCCTTACATTATTATTGTTATGTCGGCTTTGATTATATTATGACCCCTTAGACTCCTATATATAGAAAGGAGGTATTGGCATTTGTATCATCAAAGAATTATTCATTTGTGAAATGTAAAGGAGGTTTCCCCCTCGAAGAGGCATATTTTGAAGGTGTTTACCTATATTTTCTATACTTTTGTGAGTTGGTTTCATAACACCATCCTCTGAACTTAATAGGCCTCCCATTTTCCTTGTCTCCTCAAGAGCTTGATTTTTTTATCCTTTTCACCTAATATCTTCTGGCATTCTTGAAACTGACTCTCAAAAACAAACATTTTCATAATCACTTTCTCCGAGGATTTTATCTTCAACATTCTTTCCCTAGTTACCACTTTCTCCTTCTTCGAATTCTTTTCTACCCTATTGTAGTCCTCTCTTAATCATTTTAGGGATGAATGGGGCTTCTATGATTCATTATATATGATATCATTTAGATCATTGGACAAATTGTAGGTGTCAGGAAAAGGTATTTAGGACAGATCAAAGGTGATCCTGGTGGCCTCATAGTATTCAAGAGAGTGAACTTATTTTCCATACCCTATTTAGGACTGCTAAAATCAATTTTTCTCCCTTGTAATCCAGCATACTGAGCAATCGAGTGTTCGAAATCCTTCTATTTTTAGGAACATGAAGATCTCTTTTCAATTCTTGCTTTGATTCCTTTACTATGCTTTCAAATTTTGAGATGAGTAATGATGGTTCCCTTCTAGTATGAATATAAGAGGTGTCTATGGTCTCTGAGGAAGGAAAAGTTGTCGATATGTGTTGCACTATTACTAATGAACCTTTTGTTATCATAGTCGTATTTGATGGATTGAAAATGTTCCCATAATCACTTCTAGGGATTTATCAATACCCTAATCTTCTTCTTCATCATCATATTCTATCTCTATCACTTTGAAATTCTTAGAGATTGACACTCTTTCCCGATCTATATCCATGTCATCAAACTTGCTCCTCTTAGTACCAGACAACTGAGAATATTGTGGGTATTCTGGCAAGAGTTTCCTTTACTTCTTTAAAAGTCAATTTATTGGTTGCTTGCTCCAAAAGAGAACTTGACTAATGGAGGCATGTGTTTATATCCTTGTACTTCCTCTAATTGTAAATTATATCCAAAAGATCATACACCCACTCTTCTCCTTGAGCAAAGTGTAGTTCCTCTAGCATTTTCCCTATTGTCTCTTGAGCCTTTATGGTTTTAGCTATGAATGGCTAGACTTCATGTGGAAGATGAAATGTTATTTACTTATTTCTTAATGAAAATTGTAACCAATCACTGATGAAAATTTCTCCTATATTGAATTCTAGTGAAAAAATCCTAGGTGTAAGGAAACTAGGAAGCAAGTATGGCTTCTCATCCAAACGATAAACTCTTATCACAGTGAAGTATTCTAGGAGATACCAATCTCCTGCCTTTGAAATTTCATTCATTCCCTTAATATCTGGGATGACTAGAGGAAAAGGCTATTCATGTACTAACTTGTAAAATATTGACACAAAAAAAATGTAGGTTGTACAAAATTCCCATGTTATATAGGGTTTTCCTTATAGACGATATCCACGCAATGGTAGGTAATCCAATGTTAGAAGAATCAACCAACCTTAGGGTTAGGTGTTCTAAGGATCTATAGTTCTAGTGCATGAAAATGTAGATGATATAAGAATAGTATCTGAATGTGTTTATGGAGTAGAAGTTTCTAAAGTGATGATGGATGGCATCTATAATATATTTGGGGAATCAAACAAGGAGTAAGCTATGTTGTGAGGGTAACACATAGATATTAAGAAACCTCACATTGTCTCATCAACCTCTGAGTCCTTGTCCATGCCATGTATGTAAGTGATAATGGAGATGGTTGTCTTAGATTGTCTAGAAAAGTTCACAATGGAGTAAGGTGGAGGCCCTATCAGAGAGACCACTCCCTTAGGGACATGTTCTATCAACAAGTTTTCTTTCTACTCTTAAGTGATAGCCTTCCAATATCCAAGCAGTGTGGCCTCCTCTAGCTTATGTAATCTAACTTAGTCTTGGAAGCATAACATTGTTGCTATTTCTTTTCGAGTCACTGATAAAACCACCTTAGATCCAGTGGAAAACGAGATAGTCTTGTTATAAAAGTTGTAATGATGCACAATCTAGGTGATGATTTATAAGAGATCATAAAATTGGGGTGGCACTTCTTTGACCAGGTTTCTTTTGAAAACGTTTTCTAAGTCCAGTATTGTCTGCAAATTTGAATAGATCTATCGAATGGTAGCATACATATCCTCCATATTGAGGATGGGATCATGGATTTCTATGTGGGTGTATATGAGATATTCTTCATGTGGCTTCTCCATTGCTATGGAAGTCATTTAATATGGGCTATGAGACATATTTAATTTGGATTTTTTTGGCTGAACTTTTAGTTGGTTTATTTGTTGGCTAGTGTTTTAGGGCTGGGGGACCAAAATTTTCTGCCAAAATTCGAAAAAGTGTAGTTGAGTTTGAGTTTGTTGGTGACTCTGTTGAATTGAGCTCAAATTTAATCGAAATTCAGTGAATTGTATTAATTAGTGTGGGTTTGGGGGACAAATTGATTATTTAAGGAATGACTTTGATAGTGGGGGGAACATCACGTGGGTATGGGTGTTTCCTCGATGTCCTTATGGAGAGGGGGCTAGAAGAGACAGAGGATGGACGTTAGTTAGAAATTGGTCAGATAAAGAGGATGCTAAGGTTTATGGTGTAAACTATCCCCTCTTTGGCGTTCTATGGAAACAATGATCAGAAATGATGCCCACCATACATTATATAAAAAAAAAAAATTTTGTGCCGCCATATGTCAAGTTATGATTGGTGTGTACTGACATGATGATGACATCACCATATGGTATTGACATCATCATAATAGATGTGGCATTGATGTGGGTATTGATATGGGTTGGAGAGGTGACATGGAGGTGGGTGATGGGATGGTATGGTGAGGTAAGGTGGCAAGTGGAGTGTACAAGGTGGCATTATGGCAAGGTGATGTGGGCTGGAAGTGATGGCATAATGATCCATGTTCATGGGTGGCTTGCATCATGATGGGTTCACCCTCCTTCGCTAAGCAGTTTTCACATAGTGAGGGTGCTTTAGTACACCACCCACCTGGGTGCATGGCCAATGGTGGCACACCATGTGTCGTGAGTGGTATTCAACCACAACTCCTATGGGCTTTAACTCGTAAGTAGGTTAACAATGTAGTGTGATTTGTGTCGTCGATCTATGTGGGATGTCGTCCGTCAGATTTGGGGGCCGTGTAACTTCTCGGCTGACATCACATGACCCAAAGTGTCACATTAATGTCATTCAATGTGAATTCATTTTTTTATTTTTGAAATAGCTTGCATTAGCTCCATGGGGTCCGACAATTGGTCATTGTGACAAATTGAGAACAACACAATTCCAGTGCCTTCCAACATTTCGCTATGGAGTATTAAACCTAAGATATGTGAGGGAATATAATTTTTTTTTTTCAAAGGTGATGAATCATTATTTGAATAACTTCTTCAGGATTCTATCATTCACAAGATTCCCAAGGAAATCTCCATCGATAGTCTCAAGCTAGTAAGCATTTTTCCTTGGGCCTCTTGTAATTGGAAAGGGCCAATCCACAAGTTGTCAATTTTCTCATGCTTTCTTTTGTTAGCACGAAATGAGTCCCATTTCAACACCAAATATCCTATATGAAAATTCCTCTCCTTTTCTCTTTTTTCAATGATTACCTTCATATTCTGCTAGTAAGCTTCCATTTTTCCAAGAGCCTCTTCTATATGCTATTAAGCTTCTATTAGCTGATAGATTATTTTGTACATTGGGATGGTATCTTGTTCCTCTTCCTGCAATAGCTTCATTACTGGTTGTGTTAGATTCATACGAAAAATGACATTTGTGCCATATACTAGTTGATAAGGAGAAGTGTTGATGGCCCTCTTAGTGCTTATTCTGTCTGCTAAGAACATATTTTTAAGATTTCCATCCCATCCTTTTTTATTCTTGTCTAGCATCCTCTTTATTATTCTTATGAGATTCTTATTTGAGGATTTTGGTAGCATGTTACCTTTTGGGTAATAAGCTATGGAACGTAGCAGTTCAATACCATAATCCTAATGAAATTGTATCATTCTGTATGACTTGAAGTCCTGCAAATTATACATCACAAGATTCCTTGGACATCTGAACCTTGAGAGAATGTAGTCCTCGAGGAATGTCATAATCACCTTCTCATCATCCCTTTGGGTCAAAATCTCTTCCACCCATTTTGTGAAGTAAGCGGTACATGTGAGAATATGTTTGTGCTAGCAACTTGAGTTAGGATTTATTTCTATGATGAAATATAATACCCATTGTAGAAATGGAGCTTGGAATTCAATAGGTTTTAGTGGAAGAGACTTCAACTTTTGCTTGCCTGCAAACATCTAGCATTCCAAACATGATCTTATAACAACATTTGTGTCCTTGAACAAGGAATTTCATTAGTAACTAGCCCTCACATTCTTGTATGTTGTGGATTTCCATGCTTGATTACCCCCACATATTCCACGGTGAAATTATGAGATGATCTCCTACATCACGTATTCATTTCACAAGTAAGTAGGACACCTGTGAGGTATTTCAATACAAAATTCCTCCTATGATGCAATACTTAATTGATTTCAATTTCAACGATCTACATTTGGATTTAGGCAGCTTAGGAGGGAACTATAATATTTGCAAGAAAAATATTATGACTTGGTTCCATCTGAAATTCTTAAACCTATCAAGAATTTTTTGAAATAATTATTGCGTGTTGGATTATTCTAATGGGGGGAATTCATGTGCACTCTATTGTACCAAAGTGGCACAAATTCACCCCTATGTACACATTTACAATGCCACATGGTTTACTTCAGTAACAAACCTAACCAATCCTTGAACTTTCACAAGATTTATGTGTTTGATATCCATATCATACTCTTTGAGCTTGGCTATCTACTTTCTCTTTCTGTCATCGATTTAAGGCTGAGTGAGAATCTCCTTCACTAGTGTCGATGGCACGTATCCAATCACTTTTGAATGTAATAAATATTCCCTAAAGGCCTTAAAATATTTCACCATATCATATGCCTATTTAACTAAAATGATATATTGTAGCTCTGCATCTCTCAGTGCATGGATGAAAAGGGATATGGGCTGCTTGTATCCTTCTTGATTTATCTATGAGAGGATAATATATATTGTATGATTTTACATGAAATAAAAAATAAAAAATTATTTTGAAAAGCATATACTTGTCGAGACCAAAGCCTCCATAATAACTTTCTTGATCTCTTCAAAATGTTTGTGGGATTTAGTTGTCCACCTCACGTCATTGTCTTTTTTGAGCATATTGATTACATACTTGAGGCATTTTTCAAAGCTTGTAAGCTAATATTTGATATGGCGTTTACTCTTTCTTCATGAATTTTGACGTTGTCCTTGGATACTATGTGCCCAAGTAACTTCCCTTCTCATAAAGGAAAGAAAAATTTATTGGGATTTAGAGAAAGGCCAAATTTTCTGCACTTCAAGAACACTTGTCTCAAATGATAAAAATGCTCTTCATCTTATTTATAGAACACAGTCATATCATCTAAGTAGACAACTATGAATTTTTCCCTCTCTCCCATGAAGGTGATATCCATGGCCCTTTGGAACGTAACTCCTACGTTCATCAAGAAAAATGACATTTTTTCATACATAAACCTTCCCAGTGGCATGGTGAAAGAAGACTTCTTATTTTCCTCTTCATTCATGGAAATATGATTATATCGACGAAACCCATCCATCATGGATATCTTAGATTCTCATACTAATTTCTATAATAGATGGCCCGTGTTCAATAATGGGTAATTATCTTTCAATCAGCACCTATTCAAATTTAAAAAATATACACATAACCTTATGTCTCCATTCCTTTTTCTTACAGGGACTAGATTGGCCACCTACTTTGAGTATCTCAAAGGCATAACTATTTTTCTATCCAACAATTCTCTAATCTCTTTCTCTATTATTGGAAACATGATAGGATTGCATCTTCTGAGCTTTTGTTCAAAATATTTTGAACCTTCTTTCAAAGGTATTCTATGTTGTATTATATAAGTATCATATGTTTTCAAATATTCATAACTCCATGAAAATACATATTTGAATTTCTTAAACAAATCTACATAACTTTTCTCCCTCAGTTTCTAGAACTAGGGTTTCAGTTTTGGATGCAACGTTAACTTTTCTTTGTCTTCTAGGTGTATGATTCACTAAATTTTTCCTTCTAAACTTCTCTATTTGCTTATTCAATTCATGTATGTACAATATCTTGATTAAGACGTGATGACATATATCATGAGATAATAGCTTTGCCTTGGTTCTCGCCTTAGTGGCCATTTTAAACAAACTTTGATTCTGAGAATTGTCGTGGGTTCAAATTTTGAATTTTATTTTTTTTAAATGATGTTAGTAAATGTATTTTATTTACATATTTTTAATTATGTTTATTTTTTAATGTTTTTATTTTTTATAATTATGTTTTTATTTTTTAAATTGTTTTATTTTTATTTTTATTTTTATGTTTTATTTTTTTATCATAATATTTTCTATGATAATGAGAGCTTTGTTAAGGAGAGATCCCATCTCCTTGATGTCTTTGTGGAGATATTTTCTATCATAATCTGTTAATGAGAGCTTTGTTAAGGAGAGATCCCATCTCCTTGATGTCTTTGTGGAGAATGGATATAGTAGACACCTAGGTCAGAAGGCTTTCCTTAAAGCATCTAAGAATGCAACTATTAAAAAAGAACCTAAGGAACGTCGAATAGGGGTCCACCTTCCCTATGTCCAAGGAACCATGGACAAGATTGCTCGGATCCTTAAGAGGTATGATATTCCCTCTTCTTTTAGACCCCTCAACTCGATTCGTAATTCCCTCCGATCTGTGAAAGATCCCGTTAACCCCAAGGACATGAAGGGTGTCTACTTGATCCCTTGCTCTTGTGGGACCCCCTGCATCAGGGAAACGGGTCGCTCCATCCATCAGAGGATCAGTGAACATGCAGCTGACCTAAGACATGGGAGAACCAAGTCTTCAGCGTTAGCAGAGCATGTGGCGAAGACCAAGCATCATGTTTGTATTGAGGAGGCTAAGGTTGTTGCCAAGGTTACCCAGTTCCATCATCGTAAACTCAGGGAAGCTATTGAGATTGAAAGAAGACCTAACAATCTCAATAGAGATGATGGCTGGAAGATCAGTAGGTGTTGGATCCCTTCCCTTTCATCTTAGTTCGCCCCACCCCCCCCCCCCTTCATCTTTTTCGCTTTCGTCGTTCCCCTGGAGCCTTCCTGTCTCCTTTGGTTTATCCTTCTTGCTCTGGACTCTTTCCGGTCCTTCTCCTTCTAAGTTGTATCGTTCCTTTCCCGCCTTTGCCGAGTTGATATTGGTATTCATAATCTTAACAGTTTTTTATTTACTCATTATTATTTTTATTTTTTATCTATTTTTATGTATTTATCTATTAACGAAAATATATTAATAATATCAGTATTATTTATTTGCTTATTATTTTTTGAGTCGTCCCCCCCTTTTCCCTGTTTGATATTGGTACTTATATTATTAACAAATATATATTTACTTAGTTTTATTATTAGTATTATATATATATATATATATATTTTATTTATTTTATTTATCTATTAACGAATACATATTATTATTATTATTATTATTTTTTTTTTTTTTCAAGTTATTTATTTATTTATTTATTTTTTGTTTTCCGTAACTAGCCTTTATATATTGTTATTATTGTATATAGTTATTAACGAATATATATTTTACTATTTCTTTCATAACTAATTTATATTATTTTATATCTTAATTTATTTAATTATATTATTATTGTTATTTCTATCTAATTTTTTCGTAACTAACTTTTATATAGTGTTATTTTACAATTTATATATTAACGAATATATATTATTTTCATTTTTATTTATGTTTTTATTATTTCTTTAATCTATTTATTTATCTACTAACGAATATTTATTATTATTATTTATTTAATTGCTTATTTTTATTTTTTATTTTATTTAACTATCAACTTACATTTACCTTAGGTATATAAATGTTAGGTCTCCATTATAACTATTTCCCATTTAATAAATTTTTTTAATTATTAAATTAATAATGTAACCTCCTTCTAATATCTTTTCTTCTATATATTTATAGGTATGGTCATTAACTATCTTCCTCTAAATAATCAATTTGACTTTTTGACTGTCCCTTGGTCAAATCTAGCCGTTGATCTAGATAGCTGTTGGAGGCCCTGCTCAGACTATTTAACTTGCAAAGCTGGATCTGTTTCTTCAACTTGTCCTTACGATGAACCACACTTGCTGGCTCGAAACGCGTCGACAAAGATCTCTTTCTATATGTGATTTACGCCGAAGCTCTTCTTACAACTGTTATGGATCATAGAAGTCTCAATTTAACATTTTTAATGTTATTTTTTTTTATTTTGCAAAAGAATTTAAAATTTTCATTATAAAAAAATATTGCAAAGAAAAACCAAAAAATATATGTTTGGAAAACCCTTTAAAAACTAACATCCTAGGACTAAAAACAAGAAGAGAAATAAGAAATTTTGAAAAATTGTTAAATAATCAACGTTGAAAAAAAAGTTGTGCATACTAAGGACATAAGAAAATTTAAAGTGTCAAAATGTCTTAAATTTTTTTTGAATTATTATGTTGATTATTTTTCAAAATCCGCATGAAAATTACCAACATTTAAAAAAATTATCCACAATTAATACATTAGAAAATTTAAAGTATTAAAAATAAACCCTATAAAATAAGTGGTTGATATTGCATCAACACTTTTCAAAATCGGCATGAAAATCAAAGACATTTTAAAAAACTTGTTCATATTTGATATATAAAAAAATTTAAAGTGTCAAAAATATGCTTAAAAAAAGGATGTATTCTAAATCAACACTTTTCAAAATCAATTGATTTTTTTGCTACTCAAAACAATGGGTAATCGTATCAATTTTTGTTTGAAAGTTTACACTGTTAAAAGTCTTAATTGATTCTCAACACACTTTAACCCCTTTTTTGAAAATACAAACTAAGTGCTTTTGCTCTATTGAGCCGATGCATCTAAAAATATCAGATAGGATCTAAGGGAACACTATTGAGTCCAAAAAGTAAATTGTTTTGGGATACAACAAGATTGTGAAACCTCCAACACTTCCCCGCACGTCTAATTCCATGCATTCCACTTGGGGCCAACAAAAACCCAACAGATCATACAAATTTTCCTAAGAGACTTCAGTTTATTTAATCACCATTATCTTTGGTCTCTGTTTTTTAATTCTCTCTTTGAGGTACCACCTCTTCCCCTTAGAGTTGAGGCACCTAATATTTCACGAGAGTAGTTTCATTGAGGGCTAGGGGCGGATCTTGCAAATTATTCTACGAGCACAGTAGATTAGCCTAAGTAGATCAAAATTACCCCTTGTTTCCTAATCACCTCCTGCATTGTTTTCCTCACTTTTCTCTTTTTTTCTCCCTAAATGTGGATCCAGGAGTGCCAAATGTAGGGGGTCCCCTCTGATGATGAGGGAGGAATTTGTAATACCTTTCGAATCTTGTTGTCTTTTTTCCCATTCACTATAGATTCGCTAGAATTGGTCGAGTTACTCTAGTAGGATGTCTTCCATGCATGCCTTGTCACAATTGTTTAGGAAAGTGAGCATTATTGTCTCTTCACAGTTTAACTATGAAGCCTTATCAGTTTGCTCTACAGTAGGATGGACTTACGTGAGAAGTTGTTGAATATGCCTAACCTCATTGGTTGTTTCTGGGGCTTTCCATTTCATCACTTGCTTCTCCTTATGATTTTCATGTGGTCCTTCCAACTCCATGGGTTACTGAGCCTGGAGATGTTGATTTGACCCTGAAGTGTTACCTTGATTGGTGAGATATGAGAGAATTTATAACGAATTGAAAATGGGGTTCGTCTGGGAGTTATTTCTCGACTTTGATTGGGTTTTAGTGTTTAAACCTTTGCCACCATGATTCTTTTTTTTGGGCCATTCCTAGAACCCATTTTCCGCTAGAGGCAAAGGGGGAACAAGGTCTTCTTTGTGTCACTGAGTTCAATCTCTAAATAAGTGTTGATATTTGTGGTAGAGCTTGCATTAGAATGGAATGTGCTTAGAGTCTAGCTTCTAGTTCCTCACTTCATCTTGGTACTCGATCTCAACTGATTCCCACAAGGGCTTGTATTTGTTTCTTGGTTATTTCCGAGACTTGCAAAAACTCCCTAATGGAGTTACCAATAGACTCTAGTATATCCAGCTCCCAAAATTCCTCTGGAAGAGAATAAAGACGAACCCATATGGGGGGAACCAAGAACTGATCCTTGTCTAGGTTTTAGCAGGGCTTCGAGTATCGTATGAATAGCCCAACGTTATTCAAAAAATATGGACCACCTTCAAACACCCTTTTTCGATCTTCCAAATCATGGAAAATGACTGTGAAGAACCCTTTAGCCCACAATCGAAGCTCGATAGATTCCCTCAGCTGCCATTCTTTTTGGATACATCTAAGGATCTCCTATTCTTTGGGTGAGATACCCATGAATTTACATATAATTTCATGATCTTACATAAATTGGCACCAGAATATTGTTGTGTATGACTACCTGTGGTTTCATTGTCGCCTTCTGTAACAACTTCCTCAAAGAGTTGACTACCATTGCACACCCAAACCAAAGGCGTCTTGTTGCATGGTGTGAACCTACAATCCAGATCCATTGTCATAGGTAGGAGACCATTCTAAAAGGAGGGTTTTTCCCTACTGCCCTCCCCCCTGGAACCCAACATGCAACCAATAACCAGAGAGTGATGTGAGCCTAACGATGGCTAGATCATCAAGGTTATGATGCACCTAGAATTTCATAATTTTGCAAAAACCTTAGACCACTAAAGCATCGTCACAATATTTTTGTATTTTATCAAAAAATCCATAATCTTGATAATTTTAATATTGCATAAAACTAGAATCTAGATAATTTTAATATTGAAGAAAACTAGAGTAAAATTCTATAAGTAAACCTTTCAAGGAAGAAAAGTTACTGTAAGATTAGACATAGTTACCGAAATATTTTGGAAAAAAATAACATGAAAATGTGGAGAGATGTAGATGCCATTCATTCCAACTCAGATTGTCCTGACATATCATGGTGTAACTAGTCGTAAATACAGAAAACACCTTGTTGAAATGAGGATTTGCAATAAAAAAATGTGTCTGTTTGCTCAATCTAAGAATTCAATATAATTTATCGGTGAAAATGTATAATTTCAAGTGCGATAGTAATGACTTATTATGAGAATTTACTATTGAATCATTTGAATATATCTATGTTGTAGCGGCTACAACCACCCTCCAAAATTTTTCCTTAGCTTCATTTTGGAGCCTCCCTACCAAGCATCCTCAGCAACATGTCCTACATTGTCAAGTACATAAGATTCAATGGTTTTCTAGTAGCATGACAACCTATGCATGACAGCTTGTTGCATTCCCCTCATAGGCTGCTTCTCCAGAGTTGATTCAGATGCACACTGACCAACTCCCTCAAGAAATTGCGTAATTTTGGAGGGCAACTAGCCTTCCCTCGAGAAATTGTGCCATTCTGACTGGTAGCCTGCTGGCCTCAGAAATTACGCAATTTTTCCTATCAACCTTCCCTACAAAAAACTACATAATCTGACCCAGCAAGACTGCTCAGCCAGTAAATTACACAAGTTTAGGCAGCAATAAGTTGCTCATCCCATAAATTGTGCAATCCCTCTGGGAAGCTAGCCCAACTTCCTCCTAAAAACTGCGCAAAAGTTAGCCTCAGTCAGGCAGGCTATTGCATGTGCCATCAGGTTGATCGGTTCCACCCGGGACGAAGGAAACTTGACTTGCATGCATGGGTTGCTTTTTCCCGAAATAGAAAAGGGAAACATGAAAAAAGAATCCCTAGATTTTAGGGATCTATTTTTAGCAGCTGGAGGTTACATGCAAAGATAGTTTTAGAATCCTTCCTCCAAGTGTCTCTTTTTCCTAGATCTGTGGCATGCGTGTCATGAGCATCAAAGTTATTTATTCAACGCTTCAGAGCTCACTTCTTCACATCGATCTTGGAGCTCTGACATCCCACATCACATCCAAGAGTCTTCGACAAATCCAAATCAGTTGTTTCTGGGTAAGTCGACTTAACTTGTCTTTTGCATCATTTCTGTCGCTTTTTTGTTTTGGCTTATGTGAGTGTTGTATGCTTAATTTCTATAGGATGAAATGCATAGTGTATGGAGAATTGAGATACCCTCAAGGGTCTTCCCAAGACCCTTGGAAGACTATAAGATTATTTGTAGTCATCACAAAGTTACATGCATGTCCATAAACATTAACTAACTATCAAAGCAAAACAGATGGATTACCTCAAGCCTCCGTGTAGATTTGCTGGAGAGCACAATGCAGCTAGCTGGAAGTCCCTTGAGCTGGCTCCAAATCAAGTCCTGCACATAGAAGAGAGAAGCATAATCACAACATACAACCTTGATAACTAATACATGAATACATAAAAGACATCTAGTTACAAATAATTAAGCTACTCATGCTAAAAGGTATTGGACAAACAAGTAAATGAATTATAGTACCAACACCATGGAGTAGATAGTACAACTGTAGTTCTATATTAATGTTGGAAGAGTGATTACAACCATCTGTTGCATTAGCTTTCCCTTACCCCTCCAGCTTCTCTCTCTCTCTCTCTCCCTTCTTACCAACTTCTTATGCTTAGATTTGAGACTATGCTCAACAATCAAGTAAGCTATCCTTTCAAATGATCTTACCTCTATTACCATAGCCATAGCTTTGCTTATGTAGAAATTGAGTTAGGGTTGCCAAGTTCCTCCATGAGTTCCTTAAGGTAAAAGCAATGAAGTTGCCATGACTTTTAGCTCGTTCCCATTTTCCTCCTTCATTAGGATTAGAAATCCCAAAAATAGGTCGAACTTGAGATGTTTCCTTGCTTTCCTTGAGTAGATTTAGGAGCAAATATTTAGATATTTATGAGTCAATTTGCTCCTTTGACCTTTAGAACTTCATTAGGATCCACTAACGTTGTTCCTGAACTAACAACTACAATTAGTAGGGTCACTAATGCTCCCTTAGGCTTACAGAGAAGCTTTATAAAGCAGGTTGTCAGTGTATAGCCAGCGTTAGTGTGGAAACAAGGCATGTGATCTTGGTCTTTGCTTCAACTATCATGTCTTTCCCCTCTGAGCTAATAAGCAGGTCATTTTGCTGTATAACAGATGCCCCCTAAAGTGTGAGATCAGAGGTTGCGACGATGGCTGAAATACTTTACTTAACTATAATTTTCCTTCTTCGACAAAAAGAGAGAGAGGATCAGAGCTTCGGGTGGTACGGGAAACCTAATACAACACATATATATAAAACAACTAAAATCATGTCCTGAGTCAGGCATTCCCATGCTCAGTAGCTATGTCAGAGTGATTTTCTTAGAAAAGAGATATGACGATGTTGGCCGCCGATAAGCACAATGCGGATCCAGTGTCATAATAGGATCATTTTGATGATTTGTCTCCAAAAAAAAATATACGCAACTTGGGAGAGGAAGCAAGGATGATTGATGCAAGCCTCTACTCAAGGTCTTGATTTCCACTTCACCGAACAACATAGATCGATACATGTGAATATATGCGTTGATGTCGAACATGCACAAAATCATCTGATTACCAGTCAATAATGGAGACTGTTAACAGACGCGAGGAAGGCCACCAATAATGGTGATGGTCTCCAAGATGCACAGTACAATCTAATGAGTGTGAAAGATGTTTTTATTTTACACCTGTTGAATCGCTTAACCAAGAGCCAACAATGAGAACCCCTGATCAAACACAAGGCGACCTCCCACTAATGTCTGCAAGTACCAAGGCACTGAATGTGTTTCTGGGTTGTCTTCCTAGTTAGAGTGTTGAAGTCGATAGGAAGATACCTGTCGAAAGGTAGGCAATAATGTGTCCTACATCAATCAACACGAAACGGGACAAGAATGATTTGTTTTTTGATGAATCTTTGAGAATTAGGTCTTAACCAACAGAGGGCATGATGAAAGGATATGCTTGATGGGTTGATGGAGGAAACAAAAGGTTAACTCTTGAATAGTAGAAGGCATGACAATGGTTTTAACCATGCAACACTAGACTCATGAACACCAAAGAGTGTTAGGATACATAGATGCAAGAACATCAGGGTATTTAGGCTAAACTCATAGGATGGTAGGATTCATATTGAGAGGTCATCACAAGAAAGGTTTATCTGAGGGAGTGCCATGTTCAAGGGAACAACTGTTGCCAAACCACACTTTCTAATATTGAATGCAGTTGTATTGTCTACTTTCCCCGTCTGATTAGTTTAGTATGTCCAGACGGCTAAACTCGTTGATCTTTTCATATTTTAAGAGTTTGAAAAGGACCATGAAAAGAGTGACTCTATGCCCTATCTGATTAGTTTAATGAGTCCAAACAGGAAAACTCGCCGATCTTTTCATGTTTCGAGAGTCTGAAAAGGATCGTAAAAAGAGAAACTCTATATCTTGTCTGTGTAATTTAATGAGTCTAGACTAGACAACTAATTGGTCTTTTCATATTTAGAGAGTCTGAAAAGATCGTAAAGAACGACTCCCTGGTGGTCCCTTTGTCATAGTTGTTAACAGGGTGTGAAAAAAGTTTAATAGTATACCCGGATCAGTTACTTTTCCGTGACTTAATCTATTGAATCTGGATAAAGAGAAACCTATGTTCAATAAATGTTGACCTCATTTTGTTACGAGTATGAGGAGATGGACTAAACTCGTTTTTAGTCATGAATTTTTACTGAGTCATGCGACGATAAACTCAATACCCTCATCAAATTTTAACGAGTCAAATGAAGAAAACTCAAGGTATCTTTTTTAGTTTATTGAGCAAGGAAAAAGAGGTAAAATAACTGCTCATTCCTTCTTCGTAGATTTAATGAGCCCGAAGAAGGGGAAAACATGGGGATTTTTCGATTTTAAGAGCAAGAAATGGTCCCAAAAAAGCAAGTGCTCTTGTTGTTGCCATAGATTTTTAACGAGCCCGATGACAAAAACTCAGGATTTTTCAATTTAATGAGTGTGAAAAGTACCTAAAATAATGCTCGGGTCATCTTTATAAATATTTAATGAGCCTAAAGAAAAAAACTCGGGAATTTTTTATTTTTATTTTATTTATTTTTTATTTATTTATTTATTTTATTTTTACTTTTATTTATTTATTTATTTATTTTTTCAGTTTTATGAGCGAGAAAAAAGCACCTAAAAAGAATGCTCTAATGATTGTTTTCAGTTTAATGAGCTAGAAAAAGAGTGAGAAAGAGTTGCTCGGACCATCTTCGTATGTGTTTAATGAGCCCAACGATGACAAACTCGGGGATTTTTCAGTTTTTAGAGCGAGAAAACATCTAATAAAAGAACATGCTCATATCTTCTTTGTAGTAGTTTAACGAACCCAAAGAAGGAGACTCGAGGTTTTTCGGATTAACGAGCGAGAAAAATACCATAAAAAGAATGATTGATATAATTCTTCGTGGTAGTTTAACGAGCCCGAAGAAGGAGACTCAAGATTTTTTCGGATTAACGAGAAAGAAAAATACCATAAAAAGAATTCTTTCTCTTCTTTGTGGTATTTTAACGAGCCCTAAGAAGGAGACTCGATTATTTTTCAGATTAATGAGCAAGAAAAATACCATAAAAAGAATGTTTGATCTTCTTTGTGGTACTTTAACAAGCCTGAAGAAGGAGACTCAAGGTTTTTGGATTAACGAGCAAGAAAAATGCCATAAAAAGAATGCTCGATCTTTCTTGATATCATGCTTGACAATAGAAGGGTCTATGCCATGCATTTCCTCATAAGACCAAGGGAAAACATCGCGGAAGACCTTAAAAGGGCAGGTGAAGCTCACAATTTCCTCAGGATTGCGATTGGGTCCAATCTGTTTGTTTTCCACGATGACTGTCTTGAATGAAATATCGATGAGTATTGTCTTTGAAAGATGGCCCATGTTTCCCTCCGAGTCCAAAGTTTGGATAGTCGTATAAGGTGAGGAAACGATTTCAGATGTGTCAAATGACAGGATTTGAAGAGGCATCATGTCCGAATCAGATATTGAAACATGATGGTGCGAGTCCTCCCAAGGTCTCTCTTCTAAACTAATGATTTCTCTAATAGCTTCGTCCATAGGTAGCACATGATTGAGTGGATCAAAAGAAGGAGTAGTTATGGGAGGGGCAGTGGTACCATTGGCCGTGACCAAAGTGACTGGAGACTCAGATGTAGATTGAATAGCCTGGTAGGCCCATTCAGCTGGTGACAGCGGCATTTTTTCTCCGTAAGTGTCAAATGTTTGAAGGGGCCGGGAGGATCTAAGCATCGGTCAGTTCGTGAGGAATGGATGAAACCATAGAGACTGTCTGAAGAACCACGGGCAACAGAAGAGGGAAACAACCCATCAGGGAAGAGCCCTTCAATACACCAATATTGATACTGACATAAGAGTCAGGTATACCACACACTAAGGGTACAAAGCTGCTAGGTACCGGGGAGTAAACTGGGGTGCAAAAGGACAACTGGTCCACTGTGACTATCTTTCCATCTAAGGTAAATAGGATGATACGGAAGATTGAAGACACAATGGCATTCATGGCATAAGTCCAATTGCAGCCCAAAAGCATATTATAGTTGAGTTTATGATCCACGACTTTGATATCCACCGTTATCGTTTTCCCACTCAAGGTGATGGGGTAGCTAGCTAGGTAACCTTTTGGGATGAAAGTGTGGCCACCGAAAGCTTTAAGGGAATTTGATGGCGGGGATAGGGTTAGAGAACCCAAAGCGAGCCAACATGAAGTCGACATGATGCAGGTAGAAGCACCTTCGTTGATGACAGTTCTATGTATACCTTTACCTTTCGAAAAGATTTGCACTTGAAATGCAAGCTGGTGGGAAAGGGGAGGTTTACACTTTTCCATGTCGAAAATTGCAAGCATGGAATCCTGTGGGTCAATACCACCAATAGCCGAAAGCAAAGCTTTCCTTTGTGTTGGACATGTTTGTAATACTTCAAGCGCTGACATAGCCGATAACACTTGCACCAAGTCTTCTACAATGCTGTAGTTTTGGGCGGCATGTGCAGATGTATTGTGCATTGTGCGTCAAAGTGCCCCTTTAAGGGGGCGAATCACAAGGTCAACAACTGGATTTTCGATATGTAAATCGTTAGGCGGCGGTGGGTTTTGACTTGAGGAAGGTTCCTCTGCATGAGCGACAGGAGCTCCATAAGATTTAGTTTTGGTTTGTAGATCTACCGTTTCAAAGGTGTAAATAGTAGAAGATCCTTCACCAGCTGAAGGATGTTGCGAACCACCATTGCCCCCTTGTGGGGGTTGGGGTTGGTTTGCAATAAGGTGTTGCTACTGCTGAGCGGGGAAAGGATTATTCAGGACAATAGGGTCCTTCCAGTGTCCTTTTTAGCAATGAAATCTGTGCATTCCTAAAGACGTGGACACAGATATGTCATGTGGTCTTGCGCACAGATTTTGCAAGGGAATCAGGTGGGTTTATCCTTTCCATCGTTAGGAGGTGCAACAGCCTTCTACTTTGGGTTTTGCTACTTTGTTGACTACTCCTTAGAAGGAGCAGTCTTTTTCTTATTCTTCTTGTTCTTACCACCAGGTTTTTGCGTAGACTACATAGATTTTATCGCGGTGGTAGGAAGAGCAGTCGATTTGGTAGAGGGGTCCACTGACATTTGGGCAATGTGACCGTTGAGTTGTTTTACAGCAGTCCCGGAGGTTGCGCCGATAATCCCATTGGCGTGCGCTCCAGTCTGCTGAGTAGCGGAAACATTGGAGTTGCGAGGGGCATTTGGGATTACATCGTAAAGAGTGCCAAACTATGAATATATCAGATCTAAGTGTTGGGCACGATGTATGGATTGGTCTTCTGTGACCGCACCACCTAAGGCGACATCCTTAGCGATTTGAGGGAGTAGGGACTTGCAGAACCAGTCTGCTAAGAGATAGTCTAGGAGGGGAGCTTTGACTAACCTCCGCCTACGTCTCCATTCATGTATATGATCAGAGATGTGGGTGGCGGTATCTTGACGTAATGAAGTGAGGAGCTCTGTCCCAGTCTCATAGCGGATGGGTAGCTGGAAGTGCTTTAAGAATTCCATCGCTAGAGCATTGAAGGTATTCACTGACACGTGTGGTAACTCAGTGTAACTCATGTGAGGGTTTGTACCTAGGACAAATGGGATAGCAGGGTTCGCCATCAACGGTGTGGTGGTGACTGTCGACTGGGGAAGTGGTGGGGGACCAAAAGTGTCCACAAAGTTCCATGACCTATTAGTCATCGACGGGATGGATGGAAATGTTCCAACTAAAGAAATAGGGAGTACAGGTGTCATGAGAACCAAGAGTGGGTCCAACAGATTCATGAGTGGAGGGTTAAAGGGAGGAAGAAATCCTTCAGTAAAGAAATCCTCCAGCAAACTTGAATTGTCGGTTGTCCAAATAGATTCCATTTGAGATCTAGGAGACTAATTTCTCAAAGATGGGGAATTCGGTTCACTGGAGTTTGGCAGATCTTCCATAATGAGTGGAGGAAGTCCTAACAATTGTCTAGATTGACGATGAGGGCCGGCTATAGCCATCGTGACCGTTAATTTTTATCAATAAATTTTATCCTGATATTTGTTAAAGTCTTAATGACAACACATGGGTACCTAAAAAAATATAAAAAATACACTGAGTCGATCAATCAGCAAACAGAGGGAAATGACCCTGTTTAATAAGCACCGATCATTGGAGATGAAACCCAGTATCACAATGAATAACAGAAAGGGTTGGCTAAATGTATAGTTAAGGTTATTCTAGAGATTCGCCTGAACCTCAAATTGAGAGGCCAAGTACTCTCGTGAATATGAGCACCCTCCCAAAAACTGCAAACAGAGTAGGTCTGTCTATGTTAAGTACTAGGGTAGCCCACCCCAGTCACCTTGTGTAAGTCCCTAAAAGCTTGGCCACTAGGGATACCTTAGATCACAAACACTACCGGGGGGGGACATAGTCATAGATAATATGTTGTGTGGGCAGGATACCTGAGTCCCTAACTCAGTTTCGAAATCCCCGAAGGGATCCCCAATACATAGAATACCCAAAGGAGTTGCAAGTGAAGGTGCACTACCTTCACTTACAGTCCGATGTTGTCTCGTATTTAGCTCCGCTTTGACTGGAGTGGTCCCCGTAGTATGAGTGCAGAAGTAATTTTCTCTCTTTTAATGACACTAGTTTTGGTTTCTAATCTTGGTTAGTTTACTCACATTGCCTATCCCAAGATCCTAGCCTCAACTAATGTTTGTTTTCTCAATAAAGAGTTACTGATTGGTTTTAGGTAAATTTTATGTGTACTGTTTTAGTGTCTTCGGTAGGGGAGTTGACATATGAAATGTGATGGGACTCTGACTCAAGAATCATGCACAAGACAATGCTTAAAAAAAATATTCAATTCGATGAAAACAAGTTGTATTATACAAGTGAGAGTCTTTCACATATTCATATTTGTTCCATGCATCCTAGTCATTATAACACATGCATAACCAACAGAAATCTTTCCAATGTTTTCTTAACAACTATTTCAAACCAAAATAAAACATATTTTAAGTAGCTAGCAGAAGAATGAATAAAAAATGTGGATTTTTCTTTTATGAAAAATGTTTTAAGGAAGAAAAAAAACTTATTTAGTCAAAAAAAAATCTTTCAAGACGCTGATCTTGCTAACAAAATGCAGCTGTAGATCCTCTTTAGTCCATGAGCAGGCTTCCCATCCCTTTGATTTTACAAACACAGCTGTATGTCAAGATTTAGGGGACTAAAGCTCTGTAGCAGTGACCATAGAGAGTTATAGGGTCCACTAACGCTCTGTGTGTGTAGACACAGAGCTTTATAAAGCATTGTTTAGTCTGCTAACTTGTGTTAGTGTGGGAAAATAGCTTAAAACAGGGATTTTAGGATTAGATTCAAGGCTGAATATATGAAGGCAAAATGCAGCAAGGCTTTGGTGGGTCAGAAAGGGAATGCAGAAGTAGCGGGAGGTCTTAGAAAGAGGAGGAAACTGAGAACTGTCTGGGTGAACTAGGAACTAGATGTATAGTCCCCAGTGGAGTCGCCAATTCTGCTATAGGATAAAATGCATGGTGTATGGAGAATGGAGATACCCTCAAGGGTCTTCCCAGGACCCTTGGAAGACTGTAAGATTATATGCAGCCATCACAAAGTTACATGCATGTCCATAAACATTAACTAACTATCAAAGCAAAACAGATGGATTACCTCAAGCCTTCGTGTAGATTTGCTGGAGAGCACAATGCAGCTAGGTGGAAGTCCCCTGAGCTGTCTCTAGATCAAGTCCTACACATAGAAGAGACAAGCATAATCACAACATACAACCTCGATAACTAATACATGAATACATAAAAGACATCTAGTTACACATTACTAATCTATTCATGCTAAAAGGTATTGGACAAACAAGTAAATGAATGATAACACCATGAAGTAGATAGTATAACTGTAGTTCTATATTAATGTTGAAAGAGTGATTACAACCATCTGTTGCAACAACCTTCCCTTAATCCTCCAACTTCTCTCTCTCTCTCTCCCTTCTTACCAACTTCTTATGCTTAGATTTGACACTATGCTCAATAATCAAGTAATCTATCCTGTCAAATGATCTTACCTCTATCACCATAGCCCTAGCTTTGCTTATGTAGCAATCGAGTTAGGGTTGCCAAGTTCCTCCATGAGTTCCTTAAGGTAAAAGCAATGAAGTTGCCATGCTTTTCAGTTTTTTCCCATTTGCCTCCTTCATTAGGATTAGAAATCCCACAAATAGGTCGAACTTGAGATGTTTCCTTACTTTTATTGAGTAGATTTAGGAGCAAATTTCTAGATATTTATGAGTCAATTTGCTCCTTTGACCTTTAGAACTTCATTAGGATCCACTAACGTTGTTCCCGAACTAACAGCTAGATTTAGTAGGGTCACTGACGCTCCCTTAGGCTTACAGAGAAGCTTTATAAAGTAGGTTGTCAGTGTATAGTCAGCGTTAGTATGGAAACAAGGCATGTGATCTTGGTCTTTGCTTTAGCTATAATGTCTTTCCACTCTGAGCTGATGAGGGGGTCATTTTGTTGTATAACATTAATTTATGTGAACACTTGTTGTCATTACATACATATTAGCTTGTACTAGTACCATTTCAGTTTTCGTTATCATCTCACAACTATAGCATGCATGGCACTGTTTTGCATGAACGGTCAGCGATTCGGCAACTCGCTTCACACACATGCATGTTGTTCCATTTTATGAATCTTACATTCACTGCTTTCATGCACGATCATTCACTCCTTCTTACACTCTGTATTGCCATGAATTAAGATTCGAATTTGCTTTCAGTTGCTCGTCGGCAGGTTTGGGCAAGCTTGGCCTGGACTTTGCCTCACCAAGACAGCATTGCGCAATCTTGAGAGGGAAGGGTCACCCTTCCTCCTAGAAAATGTGCATTTCTACCCAGTGACTATCCTCCAAGCTTGCATTGCATAATTCTGAGAGACAATGACTTCTGGCCCAGAAAATTGCGCAATGCAGTCACTGGGCCTACAACCCTTGCCAGCTAGAATTATGCATTACACATTTGTAGCACCCAACAACCCATTCTAGATTGTGCACTGCATGATTCTAGTAGCCAACCAGCCTCCCAATAGCCCGAACTGCCTTTTGTGCAGTCCTGGCAGCGAGTCTCCCGACCTCCTAGAGAAAATTGCACAATCCTTGCCAGTCAATCCCCAGGTATGTTGCATGTCATTCCTCAAGTTTGCTTTCATTTTATCTAACATATTTCTTTTCATGCATGTCAGAATGTCTCTAGATCTAGCAGGTGTTCATCTGCCCCTCAGCAGTTCAGCATCAATGGCCTCTAAGAGAGTAGGATCAAAGGACACTGGCGGAAGTGCAACTGGAGCAGTATTTGAGCGAGTGTCTACAAGTTTTCTGATCTACAAAGACACCAAGATGATTGTAGACAAGGACATCAAGATGAAATGGCAAGAGGTCAATGATGCATTTGCAGGCACACTTGGGGAAGATCTTGAATACTTCGAAGTCTACGTGAACATTCACAAGTCCAGCTTGTATTAGATTGCATGCAGGTATCCCGTGTTCCTATGCACGGACATGATACATTAGATCATCTCGCATATTGACCCTGAGACAATGACATTGAGTAGTGTCAGTGGGACGAAGATTTCTACCTTCAGGGCACATGATTATGATCATATGTACCATATGTCGAAGCTCATGATCACCATGGAGACACCCTTCAGCATACCCAGCAACAATGCCAACTCCAAATATATCTTGAAGAACTAGGTAAAGGAGCTAGCCAAATTTAGGATGACACCCAACTAGGTTTACAAGACAAAGATACTGCAGAAGGCATATCAATACTTGGTCAAATTTTCATGCTACATGTATGGCCAAGAGAGCATGGAAACCTTCCCGCAGAATTGGGTGATCGGGTTGGACCAAATGGCCAATGAAGGAAAAGCATGCAATTGTTTTAAAATGTTGCCTCATAGGCTGAAGGAATAGGTAACAAGAGCTCGACAGTCACCCAAAGGTAAGCAAGTATAAATCTACATGTACGCTTACATCTTGGATGTAATTTGTGCTCGTTAGGAGTTCCCGGGCTTGAAGTAGGCATGGAAATTGACGAAGACCTTTGTGAACACTTACTGTAAAATGTTGTCTAAATGCAACTTCATAGGAGTTATCACATAACTGTCCGATCATTTTGTCACCCCGCTGTACAAGATAATATTTGAACAGGATCCACCCTGCATGTCTAAGGCAGAAATGGAGGCACTGATCAATATAGTGAATTGGTATGCCCCACTGTCCGACACCTTCATATGGATGTACAGCGCGGAGAAGCCTCCGCATGTTTTACCGAAGTTTTCCTTGGAAAAACTCATCATGCAGGAAGTATCATACCACATCTCGACAGGACTATCAAGTAGGATTCACCGAAAGAAGAAGGCACCTTGGCGCGTTCTTCCATTGTGGATCAGGTTATATGAGCAAATTAGTTACTAAAAAATGACTAAATTTTGCATATAAACAACTATTTTTCAGTCGATGACGAGTAGTAGATAATTTACAGTATCTTATAACACGACCAACTTTTAGTCACTTTTAAATTAGTCATTAATTGGTTGGCTCAATTTTATCATCTAGCAGTATATTTAGTCATTAATTTATTCATTGATTTAGTCACTAATTGACACAATTAATGACCAAATATACAACAAAATATATTACTATATGATCACCCAAAAAAACCAATTAATGACCAAAATGTTGGTCGTATTATAAGACATTGTAAATTTGCTATTAATAGTCATATATATGCAAATTTTAGTCATTGTTTGAAACTAATTAATAACCACTGAAATATGACTAAATTTGGTTGCGTTAAAAATACTGTAAATTAGCTACTAATAGTTGTATATATGAAAAATTTAATCATCATTTGTAATCACAAATTTATCATTTGTAGTAGTCATTTATCTTTTTCTGGTAATTTCGTGTTCATTATATAAACGACTAATTTAATAGTTTATATTAATTTCATTTACATTCATTATTAATCATTATAAACGACAAATTTAGTCATATATTCATTTTATTTGTGTTCATCATTAATCAATATAAACTAGTAATTTAGTAGTTTTAGATTAATTTTATGTGTTCATTATTAATTAACATAAATTAATTAGTATGATTTTGCAACTTAATTAAAAAAAATGCCATATAATATGCATGTTCATCTAATATGAAAACTCAAAATTACATATGTTAATTACAATAATAAATAATATCAAGTGCAACTATAAATAACTTCAACCATATAAATTATATTATATGAAATGTCAAGTATTACAATACGAGTTTCCAACTTAATATTGGTTGGACTACAATTTACACATGAAATATTGTTTCATCACTTCAAAACATCATCATTGTGTTTTCAATGCATTGTAGGTGAATTCACCAACTCTAAAGACTTGATCATCAGTCTCTATTTATGTGTCTCATGCGAGATATTTTCTTTAAGGGTATTACTAGATTGGTTCTCTTCTCTCTCTCTTTGCATTTGTCGCTCCAGTGTTATTGTTCTCCTCTTTCTTCAATTCTTTTTTTGACCATCAATACTGAGTTCCTCTTCTGAAATTGAAGAAGATATCATGCAGAGTGTAAGAAATGAAATATGATGAACACTAGAATATAAACTATGGTAGCATACAAAGGATTTAGACACATATACCTCAACATCACTATGTCAATGCCATTTTTCCCAAGAAAATAAAAAACTTGAACAAGTTTTCTTCAATTGTCGATAATGGCCAGATGACCTATATAAACAAAACAAATAAAACATCACCATAGAAAAAGAACACCTTGGGAACTTAATAACAATCATGTCAACTAAGTTATAATCTAAAAAGATCAAGTTGTAGATATCTTGTGAAAGTAAATGGAAAGAGAAAGACAACATATAATAAATAATGTATGACCGCTACATAAAAAATTGCATCACAGAAGAAATTTTTTTTTTCTTATGGTTACCCATACATGTGGGTCGATAACATGCCCCAATATGCCATGATCCTTAGGGTCCAGATGAAGTAAACCTTCTACTAACATAATGATTGATTGGTTGAATTTTGGCCTTGCCTTTCCTTTGTGAGTCCAAAAAAAGAAAAATAAGTCCATAATTAACTAGTTGTACTCCATAGTATCATGTTCTCATGTTATCTCCACATGCCTACCAAAAATGTCATATATGCCAAAAAAATGACATTTTGGAATTGCTTCTAAAACTATGTCATTTATATCCCCTTCCAATGTATCTAACCAAATGTACCCACTTGATTTTCTTCTTTCATATTCATTTACATCCTAAAAAATATTCGTTTCAAAAATAAAAACAGCCCCAATATCTCCAGATCCTAATGCTCATCCATATTTTCAATAAACCATAGGAATTAATACTTTCTTATGATCAAAATTGTACACCAATGAAGCTACACAAAACTAAGTATTCGTATAAAACAAAAACGAAGCTATTGGTATAAAAAAAACAATGATGCTACACAATGAAGCTTAATTTCTATTAGTATAATGAAACATAATTTCTATTCGTAACTACATAAAATAGAAATGAAGTTATACATATAAAACAAACAACAATGAAGCTACACAAATTACTCACTCAATTGGTACAAATTCCAAAAATAATGAGAAAATGAGCAGTGCATCATTCTCTACCATGTGTTCCACCAAATAAAATGGTAAAAATACTAAGAGGAAAACTCTCTTCTTTACAATGCATTTTAAGAAGAATAAATGGATATTCAGTTCCTTATATTTTATTTTAAGAAATCCATTTGCATTCCAATGTTGAAGTAGCTCCACATAAAGAGATATAACATTTCATGTTTCCAAATACATCATAGAAATTCAGTAGATACTTCCATAAACAAGAAAATGAATTAAAACTAGACAAATCGCATACTTGTGACAAGAAAAAGTATGCAAAGTATTGGTTATCTTGTACAGATAAAAAAGTTTCATTTTTTTGTCTGCGGATCCTATACCCAATACCCACTCACTGAAAGAATTGAACACAAGACAATTAAACTGAATAAATAAGAATACACTTTATCAGAAGAAAGAAAAATAATACCTCAACCCAAAATAAAACTCATACTACAATAGAAACAAGAAAATAAACCTTATTGATATGTGCATGAATTGGAAGAGCAATGAGAACAATCACACAAGAAGGAAAGTGCAAGAGAAAATCAAACTATACACTCTATATTATATTAGGTATATATAAGAGTAGAGTTAGGAGAGTGATAATTTTTCACCCACCTCATTGTAATAAACTTACATATGTATAAATATTGGACCAAATCAACTAGGCCTAAGTCTCATCACTCAACTAAGTTACTAAAATTACATCATGGAAGAATAGCCTAGCCTCAAAAGCAAGTTTTGATACAAAGAAAAAATGTGTTATTGTGAGTATTGGCTCCATTTTTTGTCTACCTCCTACACCTTATTTGGATGGTCTTTTTTTATTTCCTGTGGATTCCTTGAAGTTCAGAAACTAGTTTTTAGAACAAACATATCAAATATTTGTGCACAAGTACTTCACCTTGTTGACCACAATCTTAGAACATTCATTCATAAAGTAATTTTACAATTCTAAAAAATAGAGTCAATATATTGCAGTTCTATGGGGGCATTTATATGAAATGGGAGTTCCAGAAAAGGTATTTAATAAAAATATGGTTTTTTATTGAAAATATGTATTGGTAATGGGGTTCAATAGAATAATTTTGGAAGAAGACTAATATGCTAATAATATATTCCCAAGGGAGGGCTGAGATTTTAGGGGTGATTGTTCTCAGATTTGGCACCATATATCAGTGTTTTCAGGAGGATAGATTGGAGATCAATCATGATATTTTGAAGTTGAGAAACATCATTAAAGGGTTTAGAATTTCTGAAGGATGCTAACATTTTGTACCTTCTTTCTGAGTTTATACCAGTGGGCCGAGATTGGTCAAAAGTTTTCACCAAGTGAAGCTCTAGTTTCCTTGATCTTCCTATATTGTAATAGCTTTCTAAATTAAGCAATAAAATTAATGATTGCCTCTTATTTCCTCTTGTTGTAGTATTTCCCTTACTATGCACGCCAAGTGTTTGATGAAATTATTGCACTTTAACTATTTGTAAAAATTGTCAAAGAAAGTTTGTTTATGAAGGAAAAAATTGCATAATTTAGAATTGGTACATCACAATGGTATCAGAGCATGCTCCTAGCCAACTATGGAACTAGAACATATTGAAAAGGAATTCTGGAACTAGAATAAAAAGGTCTAAGGTAACTAGGAAGAAAAAAAATGTTTCCAAATAAAAAATTTGAAGACTATAGCCAAGCCTTCATAAAGGTAACAGAACTCTTGGAAGCCTGGGTATCATCAAGGGTTGCCAAGAAGGGAAGAAGTAATGAAAAACCTGAAGTTGATACAAGCAGGACTGAAGGCTTAGTACATTTAGTTGAGAAGACAGATAAGGATGAAGACATGGAAGTAGTTGATTCCGTAGAGGATCCAGATGTAGTTGAAGCTTTGAAAAATCCATTTAGAGGGAGCCAAAAGGTAAATAAAGGTATGGGAAAGATGTTAAATCCTACAAAAGAGACAACACCTATATTTGAAGGTGAATTCCAAGATCGAGATATCAAGGACAAATTTGGAGGAATTTTCCTTGTTGAAGAAAAGTATATGACAAACAAATTAGTTTCATTATTTGTTGACCAAAATCCTTCTACTCAATTCTCTGACAACACATTTATAGTTTATGATTGAGGCAAGGGAAGATTTACGCTTAAAATGTGAGGTTGCAGTCTCTCTGAGAATTGGTCAACTATGGAGGTGGGCCATTCTATAAACGTTTTGGAGGCAAAGAAGCTAAAGTCCCATAATCCACAAGAGGTGGATCATTATACATAGAGAATACAAATTTTCCCAATCCTGCAATTTAAGTGGCTCATGATTTCTGAAAAATGCAAGAAGTAAAATGATATGGTAGTATATGATATCAAAATAATGGAATAAACTCTGAAACCAACATACTGGAACCCATTCCTAAGCAATCAAAAAGGCTTGACAGTCTAACAAACTGTAATGGTTTATTGGAAATGAGCATTGTGCAAATGAGTGATGGCTATGTGAAACTTTGGAATATTAATTAGGAAGAAAGTGTTCTTCAGTTTCCACCAAGCTCTGCATTGGCTACTTGCATCAAGATCTGCAGATTATAAAATATATTGTGACAATATTTTAAAGATAAAAACACCGTGGTACATTTTGGCACATCACAGGAAAACTATGGATAATATCAAGTCTGTTGATTCAACCAACGTTACCTCAGCGTCAATTGATGGTATATTCAAGCCTTGGAACTTGGCAACAAATACAAAAAGTGTACATTGCAACCCTATTCTAACATATTCTAGGCATAAAATGAAAATAACCTCATGGGGCTTTCTGCTGCTGATAGGTATAATTCTACTGGTTCAAAGTCAAATAAGGTGTTTGTCTATCATGAATATTTTCTAATACCAGTGGCATCTTACAAGTTTAACTGTGTAGACCTAGTGAATGGTCAAGAGGTATATGATGCCAATGGGAAGTTGGTTTCCTCTGTGTTCTAAAGAGGGTAGACCCAAACTTTGGTTGCATCACCACTGTTAACATCTAGAGGCCTCTATTACACTTCATTTGTAAACCAGATTGGATGTAAGGTGAAAATAAGACTTCTTGCAGCTCACGCAGTTGTCAAGGCATATGCATAATGTTGCATGAGGAGGAAGTTTGACATTACATAATATTAGCTATTTGTGCCATTTTTTTCAAATGGCCCAACCCTCCTTGAATAATGTTGGATTGGGCTTCTCCAAAATCATACAGTTCTACATATGTGTGTGTTCTCAAAGGAATACAAGCTATTTCTGGATGGAACACAATCAATAGCCATTGGATTAGTTGAGCTACCATATCTACATGAAGTCAGACCAATTATTCTTTAATCTAGTGTTTTAGATGCAGCTCCAACAAAGTTTGGGAATGGAAACCCTTACACCCAAAATACCAAAGAAATGAATTCATTGGATAATAACACGTCTGGTTGCATCGTGGTTCAATTGGGAATACAAGATTTTAGTTTTCTTTGGGGCCTTGCAATATTGATTTTGTGTGAGAAATACCATGCAAAAGCATTACCATCATCCAGCTCCTACATCTACATTATAAATGGAAAACTAGCTCAAGACATCCATACAAATGTAGACTCCAGGTTGCTCTCAAAACAAGACTTTTATGACAAAGAGATGTTTTCCTGCAAATTTTGTCTAGAGCTCTTGCAGATGCTTATATGGGAAGTCACTTTATCCTTATCAATCTTGGAACAAGTTCTCAAGTTTTATTCGAATGATCACATAAACAATGAAATCCTTTTATTTATTGCACTTGAACTTTGTATGTACTGCAACATTTTTGGAAATGATAACTCTAATATTCCTAATCATGGTGATCTAATAACTACCTTTTAAAGAATTGTTGGAAGCCTTGAGTATTGGCTGGCTCACAAGTCATTACCTTCAAAGGTCCCAAACAATAGGTTGAATCATGCTAAGCTTTTGAACAAGTGTTTGGAATTTTTAAATGAACAAGAGAATTTGGTGGTTTGTGCATGTGCTCATGAACAACTCAATTCCACGATGAACACTGAAAGTGATGTGCAAGTTCATGTTGTTGGGGACCTTCTTGCTATGCTACAACAAGAGATGCTTGTCAACACTATTGAAATGAAGGAATATGACACCGCACCAATAAAATTTACAGGGTTTCAGAGATCTCATTAAACAAATTTCTGAAAATTGATGCTATAGGTTATAATGCCTTACAGATTTTTCAAGTTGATAAGCATCCAAGCAGGATGGGCATTGGCAAAGCAAAGGAAGAATTTTTGTTATTTTGCATGTTTAACAAGTGTTTCATTGTCATGGGTTGACGCCTTTTAAGGACTTGATTCTTAAGGCCTATATTAGATCTCAACATTTTGAATGGTCGTTTCACCACTATACCACTACTCCATCATTGTGACAAAATGATGTCATCCCTGCACAACACTTTGAAATATATGAAAGATATTCCACATCTACTCAAGATTTCGGTGTCTAAGTTATCTGTCAACATTGGATGATTGGACAACAATGTCAAAGAGTATGAGTTCCATTTTACATACAAGGAAAAATTTTTAAATTGGGATTTCAGAAAGACAACATGAGCATGCAGGAATGTTCAATTTGAATATTGTAAGATAGGCTTTTACATGCATTACAATTGAGCTTTTCCATATCTATGAAGTTTGAACTGATAAATGGAGTCTTTGACTTTAATCAAAGTAATAGAAACAAATATAGAATGATGATTGCATCTGACATTTGTCTAGAGTTGGATGAATTGAAGGAAATATACGAGGGCTTGCTTGAGGAGATTTCAGCACTTGAGCTAAAATTCCTCCCATGCCAAGCTAATAATCCCAAACACGGGTCCATTGTGTATATACCTCAAATTGGTTATCAATTGTGCCTTTCTGGACTAAAACTCGACGATAGTGAATTGGAAAATCTTAAAGACATGGAGTTTGCTTATGCAGGTGAAAAGGAACATCAAGAAGCATACTTTTATCGTACTTCAAAGACAAAAGAGTTAGATCTTCTTCTAGGAGACATCTATCATAAAATGTTAGATATGGAAAGACCCATAATAAGAGATTTGGAATTGCAGCTTTAGCCTTTCTCAATGCATTTTCATTTGACATTAGAACTCGTTTGGGAGCTAGAATGCATGCTCTCATTGGCATTAGTTGCACATCAGTACATGTATGTAAGGCCAATGCTAACTAAGGAGGATGTACTTGAGATATTAAAAAAAAAAACTCATATTTTGTTGGGAATAATGCCTTCTCCCCATCGGAAACCCCTGCAAGCATTGACAATCTGACTGTACGAAATGTTGATGACACTATTTTCCATTGGATCGAAAGGTCAATACATAAAAAATTGGAGTCTAAGGAATCTAATCTATCTTGGACTAGTTTCCTCTGTGTGCTAAAGAGGGCAAACCCAAACTTTGGTTGCATCCCCAATGTTAACATCTGGAGGCCTTTATTACCCTTCATTTGTAAAACAGATTGGATGTACGGTTAAAATCACACTTCTTTCATCTCACATAGTTTTCAAGGCACACGCATATTGTTGCATGATGAGAAGGACTTAAATTACAAAATATCAGGTATTTGTACCCATTTTGTCAAATTACCTAACCCTCGTTGAACAATGTTGTATTGGGCTTCACCAAAATCATACACTTCTACATATGTGTGTGTTCTCTCAAAGGAGTAAAAGTTATTTATGGATGTCACTCAATCAATAGCCATTGGAGCAGTGGTTCTACCATATCTACATGAAGTCAAACCAATTATTCTTCAATCTAGCACTTTGGATGTAGCCCCAACTTAGTTTGGGCATGGAAACCCTTACACCCAAAATACTAAAGAAATGAATTCACTAGATACCAACACGTCTAGTTGCATCATGGTTCAATTGGGAATACAATATTTTAGTTTTCTTTGGGGCCTTTCAATATTGATTTTGTGTGACCAATACCATGCAAAATCATTACCATCCTCCAGCTCCTGCATCTACATTATAAATGGAAAACTAGCTCAAGAAATCCATACAAATGTAGACTCTAGGTTGCTCTCAAAACAAGACTTTTATGACAAAGAGATGATTTCCTGCAAATTTTGTCTAGAGCTCTTGCAGATGCTTATATGGGAAATCACTTTAGTCTTATCAATCTTGGAATAGGTTCTCAAGTTTTATCTGGATGATCGCATAAACAATGAAATCTTTTTATTTATTGCACCTGAATTTTTTATGTTAAGAAATTTACTATATAACATAAATAATTACTGAGAGGAATAAATATAAAAATAACTAGAAATAACCATAAACACATAAAAACAAATGTTTATCCGGGAAAACCCCAAATCCGGGGGAAAACCCAACCTAATAAGATCTTATTAGCATTGGCCAAAACCCTGGCCAATCCGACCAAGTGAGCCTTTACTGCTCACCTCTAGGTCTTGCATTACAATGAAGTCCTTCCAGCCTTTTATAAGCTCCATTACATATAATACCACGGGCAGAATACTATGGGTGCACATTACCATGTGCCCCAAAACCATCATTGTTTAACCTGGTCAACTTTGACTCTATCCCGATTCAAGTTTACCTAACAATTCCCTCCTTAAACTTGAGTTGGGGTTCCTTGACTAACTACAGCCAAACCTGGTAAGTGAGACAATCCCGCTCACTCTAGCTCTTACCCCCCTCAGAGTTTTTACCCGGGGTGTTATTAAAACCGATATCCCCCCTATCACCTAGGTCTAACCCAGACTTTACTGGTGATCACAGAGGGCTACACATGCCTTACCAGGTCTTACAGTAGTATGCCCAGTTACATGCAATAATTTTGACTTTATTAATTTTTTTTTTTTGTTTATTGCTCTTGCGATTCTGATCCATCCTCTCTCAATTTGATTTGCTCAAAAGCTTCTATCAAATTGCTCCAACTGCGAGCCCGATAAGAACCTCGTAGATTCCAGCACTAGTGGCCTCACGTAGCAGAAAGTGAACAATTTTCGAAGCTGCATGAACAATTTTCTTTTACTGACCTTCTTTAAATAGCCACATGAATCCCGAACAATTCGTCAGCATGTTCCAAACTGGTAAATATCGCAAATGCACTACGATTCCTGGCAGTTACGGCACTATCTTCCGCACATTCTCCTCGAGGTTCTTCCACGTATGATTGTTTCACCATTATTTTGCAGGGCCAGATCTGTAAAAAGGTTGCATTGATCTCATCAGGCACTATAAACCCCTGGCATCAAAGAATCCCTTTGAAGCCAATATTTGGCTCTGATACCAGTTGTTAAGAAATTTACTGCATAACATAAATAATTACTAAGAGGAATAAATATAAAAATAACCAGCAACAACCATAAACACATAAAGACAAATGTTTATCCGGGAAAACCCCAAATCTGGGGAAAAACCCAACCTAATAAGATCTTATTCCTGGCCAATCTGACCAAGTGAGCCTTTACCGCTCACCTCCAGGTCTTGCATTACAATGAAGTCCTTCCAGCCTTTTATAAGCTCCATTACATATAATACCACGGGCAGAATACTATGGGTGCACATTACCATATGCCCCAAAACCATCATTGTTTAACCTGGTCAACTTTGACTCTATCCCGATTCAAGTTTACCTAACAATTCCCCCCTTAAACTTGACTTGGGGTTCCTTGACTAACTACAGCCAAACCTGGTAAGTGAGACAATCCCGCTCGCTCTAGCTCTTACCCCCCTCAGAGTTTTTACCCGGGGTATTATTAACCTGACATCCCCCCTATCACCTAGGTCTAACCCAGACTTTACTGGTGATCACCAAGGGCTACACATGCCTTACCAGGTCTTACAGTAGTATGCCCAGTTACATGCAATAGTTTTGAATTTATTAATTTTTTTTTTGTTTATTGCTGTTGCGATTTTGATCCATCCTCTCTCAATTTGATTTGCTCAAAAGCTTCTATCAAATCGCTCCAACTGCGAGCCCGACCAACTGTGAGCCCGACAAGAACCTCGTAGATTCCAACACTAGTGGCCTCAAGTAGCAGAAAGTGAACAATTTTCGAAGCTGCATCAACAATTTTCTTCTACTGACCTTCTTTAAATAGCCACATGAATCCCGAACAATTCGCCAACATCTTCCAAACCGATAAATATCGCAAATGCACTGCGATCCCTGGCAATTACGGCACTATCTTCCGCACATTCTCCTCGAGGTTCTTCCATGTACGATTGTTTCACCATTATTTTGCAGGGCCAGATTTGTAAAAAGGCTGCATTGATCTCATCAGGCACTATAAACCCCTGGCATCAAAGAATCCCTTTGAAGCCAATATCTGGCTCTGATACCAGTTGTTAAGAAATTTACTTCATAACATAAATAATTACTAAGAGGAATAAATATAAAAATAACCATAAACACATAAACACAAATGTTTATCCGGGAAAACCCCAAATCCGGGGAAAAACCCAACCTAATAAGATCTTATTAGCATTGGCCAAAACCCTGGCCAATCTGACCAAGTGAGCCTTTACCGCTCACCTCCAGGTCTTGCATTACAATGAAGTCCTTCCAGCCTTTTATAAGCTCCATTACATATAATACAATGGGCAGAATACTATGGGTGCACAATACCATGTGCCCCAAAACCATCACTGTTTAACCTGGTCAACTTTGACTCTATCTCGAGTCAAGTTTACCTAACATTTTATGTACTGCAACATTTTTCGAAATGATAACTCTGATATTCCTAATCATGGTGATCTAATAGCTACCTTTTAAATAATTTCTAGAAGCCTTGAGTATTGCCTGGCTCACAGGTTGTTACGTTCAAAGGTCCCAAAAAACAAGTTGAAGCATGCTAAGCTTTTGAACAAGTGTGTGGAATTTTTAAATGAATAAGAGCATTTGGTGGTTTGTGAATGTGCTCATGAACAACTCAATTCCATGATGAACACTAAAAGTGATTTGCAAGTTCATACTATTGGGGACCTTCATGATATGCTACAACAAGAGATGCTTGTCAACACTATTGAAATGAAGAAATATAACACTGCACCAATAAAATTTGTCAGGATTTCATAGATCTCATTAAAGAAAATTCTAAAAATTGATACTACAGGTTATGGTGCCTTGCAAATTTTTCAAGTTGATAAGCATCCAAGCAACATGGGCATTGGAAAAGAAAAGGAAGGATTTTTGTTATTTGGCATGTTTAACAACTGTGTCAATGTCATGGGCTGACGTATTTTAAGGACTTGATTCTTAAGGCATATATTAGATCTCAATATTTTGAATGGTTGTCTCAACATTATAGCATTGCTCCGTCATTGTGACGAAATGATGTCATTCTTGCACAACACTTTGAAATCTGTGAAAGATATTCCACATCTACTCAACATTTCAGTGTTCATGTTATCTGTCAACATTGGATGATTGGACAATAATGTCAAAGAGTATGAGTTCCATTTCACATACAAGGAAAATTTTTGAAATTGGGATTTCAGAAAGACAACATGAGCATGCAGGAATGTTCAATTTGAATATTGTAAGACAAGATTTTACATGCATTACAGTTGAGCTTGTCCATATCTATGAAGTTTGAACTGATAAATGGAGTCTTTGACTTTAATCAAAGCAATAGAAACAAATATAGAATGATGATTGCATCTGGCATTTGTCTAGAGTTGGATGAATTGAAGGAAATATACGAGGGCTTTCTTGAGGAGATTTCAGCACTTGAGCTAAAATGCCTCCCATGCAAAGCTAATAATCCCAAACATGGTTCCATTATGTATATATCCCAAATTGGTTATCAATTGTGCCTTTCTGGACTAAAACTTGATGATAGTGAATTGGAAAATCTTAAAGACACAGAGTTTGCTTGTGCAAGTGAAAAGGATCATCAGGAAGTGTACTTTTATTGTACTTCAAAGACAAAAGAGTTAGATCTTCTTCTAGGAGACATCTATCATAAAATGTTAGATATGGAAAGAGCCATAATAAGAGATTTATAATTGTAGCTTTAGCCTTTCTCAATGCATTTGCATATGACATCAAAGTTCATTGGGGAGCTGGACTGCATGCTCTCATTGGCATTAGTTGCACACCAGTACATGTATATTAGGCCATTGCTCACCGCAGAGGATGCACTTGAGATAAAAAAAAGGAAAGCACTCATTTTCTATAGGGAATAATGATTTTTCCATCTAAGAAACCCCTACAAGCGTTGGCAGCCTGTCTACACAGAATGTTGTTGGCACTATTGTCCCTATGATCAGAAGGTCAAAAGATCAAAAAATTGGAGACTAAGGAATCTAATCTATCCTGGACCGGTTTCCTCTATGTGCTAAAGAGGGTAGACTCAAAATCTGGTTGCATCACCACTGTTAACGTATGGAGGCCTCTATTACCCTTCATTTGTAAAACAGATTGGATGTAAGGTGAAAATAAGGCATCTTTCACCTCACCCAGTTGTCAAGGCATATGCATATTATTGCATGAAGGGCAGGCCTGACATTACAGAATATCAGGCATTTGTACCATTTTTGTCAAATGACCCAACCCGTCTTAAACAATGTTGAATTGGGCTTCTCCAAAATCATACACTTCTACATATGTGTGTGCTCTCAAAGGAGTACAAGATATTTCTAGATGGCACTCAATCAACAGCCATTGGATCAATTGTTCTACCGTGTAAACATGATGTTAGACCAATTATTCTTCAATCTGGTGCTTTGGATACAGCTCCAATGAAGTTTGGGCATCGAAACACTTACACCCAAAATACCAAAGAAATGAATTCACTAGATACCAACACGTCTGGTTGCATTTTAGTTTTCTTTGGGGCCTTGCAATATTGATTTTCTATGAGAAATATCATGCAAAATCATTACCATCATCCAGCTCCTACATCTACATTGTAAATAGGAAATTAGCTCAAGACGTCCATTCAAATGTAGAGTCCAGGATGCTCTCAAAACAATACTTTTATGACAAAGAGATTCCTACAAATTTTTTCTAGAGCTCTTGCAGATGATCATATGTGCAAGTCACTTTAGTCTTATCAATCTTGGAACAGATTCTCAAGTTTTCTCTGGACGATCACATAAACAATGAAATATTTTTATTTTTTGCACCTGAACTTTGTATGTACTGCAGAATTTTTGGAAATGGTAACTTTGATATTATGGTGATCTAATAGCTACTTTTTCCATAATTGTTTGAAGCCTTGAGTATTGGCTAAATCATAGGTTGTTACTTTCAAAGGTCTATTGGGTGAAAATATTATCGTTTAATTCTGTTGTAGTACTTGCCCAACTATTTAATTTGTCAATCTGAGGTTCGTAGACTTACGAGACACATGCGATATATATGCAGGACTGAAGTGGAACTAATTTAATCTAAATTACTGGAATCAAATTAATCTAAGAAGGCATTGAAACATTAACTATGAAAGCAGGAAATTGCATAAAGGAAAAGAAATACAACATGTGAAGAATTGAATAACAAACAACATATGTGAGCTCCCAACAATAAAACTATCTCAAATTATATTACAAGAATCAAATTACAAATCATGAAAGCATAACAATAAAAGATGAAAAACTAAGAATTCCTTTTCATTATTCATTCATTATAATGAAGAGAGAGCACTCTCTTAAATACATGAGGAAGATAATCATCTCATAATTACATATCCAATATTTTCTCAAGCACTCTCAACTAATTTCCCATTATTACAAGATATGATCCCACAAATCTCTCAAGCATTTTTAAATACTTTCCCATTTTTACAAAATATGATCCCTTTGAATCCTCCATAAATCTCTCGCATATCTTGGATACGATATGCGAACCAAATCCTCCATGATTTTCTCCTTAGGAATAGGCTTGCATAATTATCTCCTTAATATGGTGGAGAATATATTTGAGAAGTCTCTTGGAATTAATTCTTCACATATTTCCTACACATCACAAAACTCACATATTCTTGAGATATATATAAAAATATATATATTTTCTAATATTTAATCATAAATTCACTTGTAATACAAAAATGAATAAAATGGAAAAAAAGAAGGTGAAACCCAAATGTATTTATGAAAATGATATGACAAAAGGTTAATGGGATGATGAAATGTAAGGAATAGTGAAGAAAAAGGTGGATGAAAATATGACATTTTTGAGTCCCAACAAGGTCCCAAACAATAAGTGGAAGCATGTTAAGAATTTGAACAAGTGTTTGGAATTTTTTAATGAACAAGAGTATTTGGTGGTTTGTGCATGTGCTCATGAACAACTCAATTCCATGATGAACACTGAAAGTGATGTGCAAGTTCATGTTGTTGGGGACCTTCTTGCTAGGCTACAACAATAGATGCTTGTCAACACTATTGAAATGAAGGAATATGACACTGCACCAATAAAATTTGATAGGGTTTCAGAGATCTCATTGAAAAAAAATTCTGAAAGTTGATGCTATAGGTTATGATGCCTTGCAAATTTTTCAAGTTGATAAGCATCCAAGCAACATGGGCATTGGCAAAGCAAAGGAAGGATTTTTGTTATTTGGCATGTTTAACAACTGTGTCATTTTCATCGGCTGATGTCTTTTAAGGACTTGGCTCTTAAAGCCTATATTAGATCTCAACATTTTGAATGGTCATCTCAACACTATACCACTACGCCATCACTGTGATGAAATGATGGCAACCCTGCACAACACTTTGAAAAATGTGAAAGATATTCCACATCTACTCAAGATTTCAGTGTTCAGGTTATCTATCAACATTGGATGATTGGACAACAATGTCAAAGAGTATGAGTTCCATTTTACATATAAGGAAAAATTTTGAAATTGGGATTTCAGAAAGACAGTAGGAGCATGCAGGAATGTTCAATTTGAATATTGTAAGATAGACTTTTACATGCATTACAATTGAGCTTGTCCATATCTATGAAGTTTGAACTGATAAAGGGAGTCTTTGACTTTAATCAAAGCAATAGAAACAAATACAGAATGATGATTGCATCCAGGATTTGTCTAGAGTTGGATGAATTGAAGGAAATATATGAGGGCTTGCTTGAGGAGATTTCAGCACTTGAGCTAAAATGCCTCCCATGCCAAGCTAATAATCCCAAACATGGGTCCATTGTGTATATACCTCAAATTGGTTATCAATTGTGCGTTTCTGGACTAAAACTCAACGATAGTGAATTGGAAAATCTTAAAGACATGGAGTTTTCTTATGCAAGTGAAAAGGAACATCAGGAAGTGTACTTTTATCATACTTCAAAGACAAAAGAGTTGGATCTTCTTCTAGGAGACATCTATCATAAAATGTTAGATATGGAAAGACTCATAATAAGATATTTGGAATTGCAGCTTTAGCCTTTCTCAATGCATTTGCATATGACATCAAAGTTCAATGGGGAGCTTGATCCAAAATGGATTTTGGATAGACTCCTAAGTCTAAGTGTTCCTCACAGAGGAAAATGAAAGTCCAAGGAAGTTCCTGGAAATAGCCCCATGGCAGAGATATTTTCATTCTGAATCTACTATAAGTTGAATGGGCTAAAATGGACTTAGAATGCAGAAGTTATCGCAGAAAGAAGATGCCCTTTGTTCTTTGGAAAAAGAGGAAAATTCCCCTAAAAATGGCTAAAGACCCTTATAAAGGGAAATCACATCAGAAAAAGGAAAAGGGAAGGACTTAAGCGGAGGCGGAAGAAACCCCGATCCGCCGATCCGATGTATCAGAGGCAGACATGTAGGCGATATCGAGACCCTGGACTCAACGATTGCGATCATGAGATATGCCGATTTCCAATGATCGGATTGGCGAATCAGTATCTGCAATATACAGAACCCCTAGGCCATTCCAATTGCAATAGGCGATAGCGATCACGATGTGCAATCTCAGCCGTCGGATCGGAAAAGGAATGGACGACTAGGATTAAATTGGTGACTTGCGATTACCGGACCCGACGGATTTCATATGCCTGATTCATAAAATTTGAGTTCCGTAAAGGTGGATTTCAGGTAGGCCTCAAGTGGTAAATGGTATTGGGTTAGTTGTGCCTGATACCACACACTGGTCGACACGTGGCTGGCGGAGGAGAGAGGAAAACAACCTTTTCGGGTGGGCAACCTCCGTACCCTTAAGCCACTCGAAATGGCATATTGACCATTGGATCAAGGATCCCACAGATCAACGGTGGAGAGTGCGATAGCAGCCAAAGGCAGACCTGATATGATTATAGGGTGGATGCGATAAATTTTGAAGTTCGATAAAAAGGATTTTGACGAGTTTTTCAATGATTTCCCGTGTATTTGGGATTTTTCCCAATATGCTTCTGCGATGCGATATAATGCCTAATGGTGGACCTGATAGGGATTTTAGGGGCGATTGAATGGAATTTCGAGTCCGAAAAACACGCTCGATAGTGTATTTTCCGGAAAATCTCTGTTCAATGTAATTTTCTCAACCATTGGGTTTTTGCCTATAAGAAGGCCCTGAAAACTTTGTAACTGCTCCTAATCATTCAGGCATTTTTACAGGCAATGATGCATTTTGAAGCCACGAAGCCATAGAGCCAGATGGCCAGTCTAACTGACAGGGAGTAGAGAAGCCGCAGAAGGATAATGAATCATAGAGAAATAGCTGGGGTAGCCGAAAAGCCAGAAAAGAACCTCAAAGGAGGTAGAGAGATCAATTGAGAGCAAGCAACAGAAAGGAGTTGCAAGGCAGAAGTAGGAGAGCGAAAAGCTACTATGCAGAGTAGTTGAGGGAGTCTTTGGGGTCACTTGGAGGTCAAGTGAAAAGCCAGAGTTGAAGGTTGTAGAAAACCAAAGCCAGAGCCAGAAAAGCTAGAGCCAAAGAGCCAAAGCCAGAGCAAGAGCCAGAGCCAGAGCCACGAGCAAGAGCCAGAGCCAGAGCCAGAGCCAGAGCCACGAGCAAGAGCTAGAGCCAGAGCGAGAGCCAGAGCCAAAGCCGAGAGCCAGAGAGAGAGCCTAGAGCTAGAAATCCGAGAGCTTCAGAGCCAGGGGATAAGATGGTGTTCTAAACCCATTGTGTTTTGTGTAAACCAGTGGAGTTGAGCATGGAGCTTGTAAAAGAACTCAGACCATAATCCCAGAGAGCCTAGTTGAGTTGACTAGAACTCAAGGAGATGTAGCCCAACAGTTTTGGGTGAACTCCATATTAAACTTGTTATCTTATGTGCGTTTGTTATTTGCTGCATTGTTTCACTGTTATATGTTTTATATCATTTTAAGAAAATCATTTTACAGCACATAAACAGTTTAAAACAACCATAAGCATACACCTTATTTTCAAGCACATATTTAATTCCGCATTGGTTAATCATAAAGGCTATGGGAATATTTAAGCTTTGGAAGTGGGAGAGGTTCTTGTAAGTTAGACAAGAGGCCTAAGTGCCCCATTTTCAGATCAGAGCTAGACTGCATGCTCTTGTTGGCATTAGTTGCAAACTAATACATGTATGTCAGGCCAGTGCTCACTACATAGGATGCACTTGAGATAAAAAAAGGAAATCACTCATTTTTTGTAGGGAATAATGCCTTCTCCCTCTCAGAAACCCCTGCAAGCATTGACAACCTTCCTATACAGAATGTTGATGGTGCTATTGTCCCTGTGATCAAAAGGTCAATACAAAAAAAATTGGAGACTAAGAAATCTAATCTATCCTAGATTGGTTATGTCCATATTTCTTACAGCAGAAAACCATCAGACAATGAATAAGGGGATCCTATTAAGTTTAGCCTTGGAGTATTAGCAAATAGCATGGCAACAAAAGAAGTGGAAGATGTCAAACATAATGTCACATAGGAAAATGTCACACATAATGTGAGGGTACCAAAAGCATATGTCTGAATTAATGGCAACTTGGAGTTAATGATGATCATCCATATATGCTCAATCAAATAAGCCTAGATTATTTATGTCCTGATGGACTTTCATGTGCTATACTACAAAAATAGCTTTCTATCAAGACAGTATCAATGCTTATATCTACTCAATCCTGAGAAGAGTCCTAGAAATCCACAATAAAAGAGGTTGTGGCTCCAAAACTTTACATGTTGGCTAAGTCCTCACAATATATGTGGAGTCTTTTGTAATACAAAAGTTGATTCAAAACTTGTTCCCATAGTAAATCTGGGCAATTGTATTTGTACTATTTTCAAAAATTTTGTTATTCCTATACTCCTATGTCAAACTAGTTACTTTGCAATGCATTTATAGTAGCTTTTCATTTACACATTAATTATTGTGTCATGCCATTTCCCAGTTTCCTAGAAATTTATAAGTGGAATTTTTAAACATGTACCATTTCCCAATCCCAAATGCACTTTTTGATTCCCGGTGGCAAGAATCACATTAAGTGGCAATGTTTTGTTGTTGAATTGTGTTTGTATGGTGAAGTGTGGACCTTAAAAGCGTATATATGGTAGTTGTCCATTCTTCCCAACCCAAATTGTCCTGCAATGATATTGTACCACCACTTGATTCTATAAAGAAGTTGCAATCAATCTTGTACCACAAATATGACACCATAGTTCATGGTTTTATGACTCATATTCTAACTAAAATTATATCAAATGATAGAACACAGTCATAGGTTGAAGTACTTTGTCCACTTAAAAAGCATATGATACTAGCCAACAGGATGGAAATTCACTAGTGAGGTCGATGGAATGCTAAGCCACCACCATTGTTCCATTCCTTTAATGCTCTCAATAAATTCCTATCTGATTTGTTGGAGAAGGGCCATTTCACAGGAAAGGGGCAAGCAAACTTTAGGAAAGATTATCAGACCATTTTGCACATATCCTGGTCTTCACTCTCAAAAAGGACTTCCATTTTTTTGACTAGCATAACTTCCCATTACCTCGAAGGAAAACACTCTAATTACTAAATGAGAGTTACAAAAATACTCGGACACATTAGAGGACAAATCATACTAAAAGACATGTACCTACAGAAGTTGGTTCTTTAAATAGAGAAAAAGTTCCTTCCATATTTTCGACAAATAATGTAACTTCCCACTACCTAGAGAGACAATACTCTAATTACTAAATGGAAGTTACAAAACCACTTGGACACATTAGAGGATAAAACATATAAAAAGACATGTCCCTATGAAAGGAGATAGTAATGGGCCCAAAAATTTCTTATAATCTAGATTAAAACACCCATGATCTTCTCCCTACTCAGTGAAATTGTCTCAACTTTTGAATAAACAATTTTCACCATATTTACAGACCATAAAAAGTCATAAAAAAATATGAATCTCCTTCTGATGTAATTGGATTGATACAGATAGTAGAGATACTGTCCTTCCAAATTGTGAATTGGCCTTTACTGGTTGTTGAAGGAGAACAATGATATGCTACCAGTGGTCCTGGCTTGTTCTATTGAAGAGGAGATGTCATCCATATAAGTTATTGCATGATTAGTCAAAATCCTAGCTATATTTCATCTTTTGGATAGTTGGTCAACACAATTTATAATTGTAATGATTTCAAGATGTACAATTTTCTAAACTATTTCAATGTCCTCTAAAAGGAGGTAACAAAATAACCTACTTTTTTACTTTATTTTAAGTAAGGAGCAAAGTAGAAGAGATGAAGGAGGCTTTCTAGTCGTACAAGTATTCATAGAATCATTACTCCACCCTTTTTATCTCCAATCTCACTATTCTCTCATTGATACTCCTGAGCTTTAGAAGCAACTGGTTTTAATTGACCTCAATAATCCTTTGATCTTCTAGAAACCATGTAGTAAAGCTTTTCTTCTTTCGATATGCAGGCTTTTGAACATGTATAATTAAAATTTTCAAGATGGTTTTGTCCTCTTTGAGGTAATATGGCAAGTTTTTGACCCTAGGGGCCATGGAAGCTCACATCAATACAATCATTTGTTGGTTGCCCCATAGAGGGAAACAACACCTCTTCTCTCTTGAATAAGAATGTAAACCTGCCAACCTTTCGCACAACTCTAAGAACCATACAAAATTCAATGAATCTATCATCCAAAATAACAAAAAGTGTATGGACGATGTTGAAATAACATATTGATGTTTCTTTGACTTTTGTCTTATAGATATCTGAGCAGAAGACACATCAAAGACTACTCCTAAGTACAGGAAGACATGAATAGAGGAAACTGAGGAGAAAGATCATATGTAGATTTCAAAAAGGTTACAACCTTCATCCATCTGTCATGGCCAAGACCAAGAATGCTTACATGACAATAAGGCACTTTCTAACGCATGTCAAGGAGATGAAATTGATGTTATCAGTTCCAGATGCCGAGGGAAGGGAAGAGATATTAATGTTAGGATTGTCCCTCAAAGAATGGTAGAGTTGGGAGGCTCAATGACATGCAAGGTACAAATAATATAGAGGATGTGGCATGGTACATCATGTTCGGTGAAAATGCATTGAAAGAAAATGAACATGGATAGAGAGGTAGTTTCATATTGCATAATGGGATAATCTGGCAGTGAAGTACCCTCCTAGAAAATGGTATACATAGGAAGAGACTGTAGTTGATGGATTCCTTGCATCATGAGAATATCCGAGTGTGCTGGTAATGGGAGTAGTCTAGTTTACAGGATGTTTAACCATATCTGGACACCCATTTGGCTACACTGAATAACCTGGTGATGTCATGTTAAATGGGTATGCACAGGGTATCATAGATGTGTATGAACACAAGGGATTTATGCTAAACAGGGGTCCATTTTTCATCGATTTGAGGGAAAATGAAGTGAAAAATCACTTAGTCCATATAAATTCTATTGCACATTAATAGAAATCATCAGGCATCCAATGGAGTTTTACATATTGGTTTAACACCAACTAAAATTCTGACAAATGGATAAAATCTCCAAATATGTGCAAGGTTCATGTATTGCTTCTTTCACAATAATCATGTTTCTCTGCAAAGGTGACTGCCTCAAAGTACTCACAAAAGAATGTGTTGCAACTTGTAGCATTTTCTCCAAGAGAATTCACCATCATTGTTACAACTGCTAGCCCTATACCCCATAACCCATCACACTGTCTATCTTTATGCAACACAGAGAATGGACCCTCTCTGTCTCTGGAGCCTGATGAAAGTTCATCCCATAGGAAGTGACTAAATGTTGACAAGCTTGAAAAAATCCCAGCAGACTGCAGCATCTCAGCACCTCCTCTAACACATGCTAAAGATAAACAAAAATTCAAGATTACAGGAGTTGAATCTCTCCAACTATCATGTCGAAGCTGACTAATTACACATTGTGTGGGAAAATGCTTTTGAAAAACAGGCATCTAGGTATTAGGTGCCAGGAAACCTTTTAAGAGCATATCAATTAGAACTAAAGATAGGTTTGTAACATTGTTTTTTTCAACACAACTGCAAAGAACATGCAGAAATCCCAAACTCATAAGAGAAACATCAGAAAGGACATCTCCCACATTCTTCCTATCTGTCTTTGATTCTCCATTTTCCTGGTACTTTTTATGTTGAGAATGAATAAGCTCTAATAATGTTAGAAGCACTTCTAGGAGACATCTAAGCATTGTTTCAAATCCATCTGGAATAAATGGCTTGATATCCATCAATGATCTTAAACTTGTGATCACTGTTTTGATCTCCTTTGCATAGAGTGTCCAAGTTTGAATCCTATTTTTTGTTGATATTATATAGTTGGACATCCATCTCACAGAAATAAGAAAAAGTTGGGCCTATTTTAAGAGAAAATTTAGCATGTAATTTGTTGGATCGCAGGGCCTAACAACTGCATTGATGCCAATAGATAATTGAAAAGATATTCAACACACAACCCTATTGATTCTTCTAACAAGGTTGCATTTAGGTTTGTTTATCCCAACTTTGTCCCCTATTCAGCAAGACACAATATGAGGTCCTATAAACAGAAGGATAAGCACCAAAACAGACTGATCCAGAAATGTTATACCAGAAACAAGGAATGTAGGTAGAGTCTAGAGACATAACAAGCACAAAAATTATTTTGGATAAGTATGATAGTTCTCAAGCATGAATGAACTTACAACATTTTTTTTGAATATTGACAAGGCTAACATAGTCATCCATGTTTTTAATGCATTCAACTACGAATCTGCAAGACAAAAGGCCTTTTTTTACACATCTAAAGATTTCTAATGCCTTTTCTTCTGCAGCTGTGAATCCTTTGTCATCAAAGTGAGACCACCACTCTATACCCAATTCTGTTTCAAGAGATTTGGTATCGTAAATATACTTATCTTCACACAATGGATGAAGCTCCTTTAAATGGAACTATTTATCAGTTTGCAAAATTTGATCTATCTCCAACTTTATGAGGTACTTTGAAACTCTCTGAAAGGAACCTGGGGGAATTTTTCGACCTTCTAACTCTCCTTGAAGATGATAATACAAATCATTTACAATCAAAGAATGAAGTTCCATACCGTAGATGCCAATCAAATCAAAATTATTGTTAAGGTTTCAAATACAAGAAGACTATCGATTTCAATAGGACATTTTCATGCAGATAAAACTTAAAAATATAGATCTTAGCTAAAGGATACAATCAACCATTAGTGGAGGAACTCCTTTATGGGAGTAATTGTGAATAAATTTCAATTAAACATTAATACCCATGAATTTAATGGAAATTGTTACATTTATAATTTACTTAAAAAACACGATTTACATCTCGGTCTATATATTGTTTCTATAATTTAATAAAAAATTATGTATGTGTGTGTCCTCTGTATTCTATTTTGGGGGATCTATGTGTCTATGTCGTACACTATGATACCCATGTCAGGTGACTCTAAAGCTTCTAGCTCTGGCAGGGAAGGGAGCTTGCTGGCCATAACTCTTCCTAACTCTGTAGCTCCAGAAAAAGGAAAGAAGGTTCGCAAGACGACAAAGGAGGTGATTAGAGAAGCAGGTGAACTTTTGCTCAATTCGGGACAAATGGGGAAACTGATGGATTATTTCCCCAGATCCATCCAACCATCTCAATGAAAATCATCTTGGAACATTTGGGGCTGCAATAGCAAAGGTAAGCTCCTATATCTGAAAGATAAAATCAATAAAGTCAAACTGAATATTGTATTGTTACAAGAAACCAAAATGACAATAGATAAATTGTTGGAAACAAGTCAATACAACTAGAAGTTTAGCGAAGTTATGATGATAGACGCCATAGGAATGGCTAGCGGAATTGTGGTATTATGGAATCCCTAACAAGTAATCTTCAAATATTGGATCAGAACATGCTACTCTCTCAATGGATCATGTCGGCCCATTGGCTCTGATGTCTGGCTCAACTTGACGATATTATGGACCTTCCACCACTCATGCCAAGGAGTGCTTCATCAGAGACATTTATGCCCTGTGCCCTCAAATCTCCTCCCCCCTCTAGATCCTGGGTGGGGACTTCAATCTTATTTGGAACCTAGAAGAGAAAAGGGGAGGTGTCATAAGGTTCGATTCAAGCTCCATTTCCTTCAACGAGCTGATCGATGATCTCCACCTAGCAGACGTGCAAACGAAGACAGGGCTACACACTTGGAACAACCAAAGAGGAGGAACACACCAGATTGCCTACCGACTTGATCACTTCCTCTTGTCAGAAGAACTACTCTTACAAGGCCCTCTTATTGAGGCTTTTATTTTTCTGTCTCTTGGCTTGGACCACTGGTCGATTTGCCTGAAGATGACAACCCTCTCTCTCCTAAAAGAGAAGTCATTTCACTTTGAGAGCTTCAGGCTAAGGCATCCTGGATTCATTGAGAAGATAGAAGCTTGGTGGAATGCCCTAGAATCTCATCTAGGGATGCACATGCAATATTTTCAAAAAAACTCCAAGCTCTGAAATTAAAGATCAAGGTTTGGAATCGAGAGGAGTTTGGGGATATCCTAAATGAGAAGCATAAGCTTAAGCAACAAATGGAGGAGCTCCAAATGTAGATCATATGCAATGGTCGATATGAGGACTTAGCAATGCAATAAGGACACCTACTAGCTCAGATAGAGGAAAGAAGAATCCAGGAGGAAACATTATGGCATCATAAATCTCAAATCCAATGGCTCCGAGAGGGAGAGCGGAACTCGAAATTATTCCACCAATCGATGATCAGTCATCACCAACATAATCAAATGACCTCTATCACTACAGAGGAGGGGATTCCTAGAAAACCACCAAGATATGGAGAGGGAATTGATTTCCTACAACTCTTCTCTCTTAACTGAAGAAGATATCAACAGAGCCAAAGATATAGAGAGAATCACCTATCATATTACCCAGCTTGTGACTGAGGATCAAAATGAGGCTCTTATGCGATATGTATCGTATGAAGAGGTGGAAGCAGTGGTGAAGGAAATGCCCTCTAATAAGGCTCTTGGTCTGAACAACTTCACTTCGAAATTCTTCAAAGAATGTTGGCATTTCCTAGGCCCTGAGATTGTAGATCTTATGGAGGAGTCTCGCCAAAGGCATCAAATCTGGTCAGGTATCAATGCTACTTTCTTCACCCTTATCCCTAAGACCAAAGAGGAAAATACCTTAGGTGGGTTTAGACTGATCGCCCTTTGCAATGTGATCTATAAAATCTTGTCCTTTGTTCTGGTCTGAAGATTGAAGCCCATCCTTCACCACATCATCAGCCAAGAGAAATCTGGGTTTGTCAAGGGGTGAAAAATTCTGGACAGAATAGTCTTCACTCATGAAGTCATCCATTCTCTCATGAGCTGAAAGAAAAGGGGAATGTTGCTTAAATTGGACCTCTCAAAGACCTACGATTAGATTAGTTGGTATTAACTCATCTCAGTGATGCAGGCTTTTGGCTTTGCAGATGAATGGTTGTGCTAGATTTACTCAATGATCTCTACCCCCTTCTTCTCTATCTTGGTCAATGGGGCCCCTTCCCCTACCTTTTGATCCTCTTGAGGACTCAGGCAAGGAGATCCTATCTCACCATTTCTATTTATTATAGCAGTTGAGGGCTTGAGTCGTGCGATTAAGGCAGTAAAATTGCAGAATGATCTGAAGGGCATCCAAATCCTATGCACTAACATCTCAATGACCCACCATCAATTTGTGGACGATAACTTTATGGGGAAGTGACGGTTCAAGAAGCCTTAATGTATGATGGAATCATAGAAAAATTCGAGGTTGCTTCAGGTATGCTTCTAGACAAGGAAAAGTCCAATGTCTATTTTTTCAATACTCCTCGGCCCATTCATGTGTTTTTGGCCCGTATTCTGGGATTCCCTATTGGGGCCCTTTTGTCAAAGTATCTGGGAATTCCATTATTGGTAAATCCTCTGTGTATTAGCCACTGGAAGGAGTTATGCACCAAAATAATGAAAAATTTGTCAAATTGGACCTTTAGAATTATGAATCTGGCTGGTTGAGCTACACTCTTAAAGTTGGTCCTGCAAGCGATCCCTATTTATCAACTCTCTGTTCTCCCTACCCCTAAGGGAATATACCGAGAAATGGTCTCTATCTTTAGGAAGTTTCTATGGAAAGGTGAAAACTCGGAACGAAAATGGCCCCTCGTTGCATGGGAAAAACATTGTTTTCCCAAGGACCGAGGGCATCTTGGTTTGAGAGATCCAAGAGATCTTAACATGGCATTGGGGGCGAAGTTATGGTGGTGTTGGATACAAGGTGGAACAGAGCAATGGAAACAAATTTGGACCCAAAAGTATGGTCAAAGAAGAACACAGAGTATGCTGCTAAGAGATCACTCCTACCCACAAGGCTCTGCCATTTGGAGCTTGGCTAACCAGAATAACCACCTCATTAGGGAACATTTCTTCTAGGAAATCAAAAATGGCAAAACAATGCTCTGTTGGGAGGAATCATGGCAATAGTTACCATGTCTGGCTCAAGAAGCCTCTCTACAGGATCTTCGCCTCTTGCTTCTTCCTCATTCTAAGGGTCATATAGCTAATTACTGGATTGAGAACTAGGCTCTGTAGGAATGGCGACAATGGAAATCTGAATTTGATTGGAATATAGAGGTCCCTCAGGCTGATTGGCAACACTTTATGCAACAGATGCAACAGAGACGCATCCCCTTCTCCTTGGAACACGATAAACTATGCTAGGAATACTCATCTATGTGATCTTTCTCCCTTAAAGAGGCCTACATTAAGAAGACTCAGGCCCACAACATGCCGAGACGAAAAATCTAGAGCAGACTTTGTGGGGGGGGCAACGTATGGCCCAAAGTCACTCATTTCTTATGGTTGATAGGGCACAAGCAGATCCTTACCTGGGACCATCTGCTAAAACATGACTTTGTCGGTCCCTCTCAGTTCCCTTTATGCCAAGTTTAGGAGGAAACTATGGAGCACCTTCTACTCGTTTTCCCCTTTGCCAAGGAAGTGTGGGATCTTGTTGTTGATCTCTTTGGAACCACATATCATCATCAAGAGGACCTTCTTGCTATGATTGAGTAGTGGCCCAACAACTGTTTCAAAAACCCCATTGTTAACCAAGCTTGGAGCCTAATCCTAGGATTTATCCTTTGGAATGTATGGAAAGAAAGGAACAAAGCTATATTTCAAGACTAACCCTCTTCCAGTGCCTCTACTTGGGGTCTTGTGAAAGAAAACACAAGGGAGACAATCATGTCAAAGAGATGGGATCTAGATGATTGGAAGGCCAACCTGCATGAGACATCCATTCTTGTAGCCCTTAACCTAGCTCAGAACATGTCCATTCCTCAAACGCCTTCTATAAAAGATCCCCCCTGTATCTTCACCATCTGTATTCCAACTACCCCTAGAAGGATTCGTTCAAATCAATTTCGACAGAGCCTCTAAAGGGAACCTAGGCCCTGCTGGGTATGAGGGTATCCTAGGATCCTCTAATGACTCTCCCTTTGGGATCTATGTTGCCTTATGTGGCTCCACGAGAAAAAATGTAGCAGAATTGATGGCTCTTGAGAAAGGCCTCTCCCTTGCTTGGAATATGGATTGTCACAATGTTCATATCATAGGAGACTCAAAATTGGTCATCCAGATGGCCCAGAAGCTCATTAATGGTTTTCCTACCACCATAATTTCCAAGAGTGGGCAACTAGAGGCTCAGCTCGAACACATAAGACATATCTTCAAAAGATTTGATTATGTCACTACTGGTCATGTTCTCCGAGCTGGTAACAAAGTGGCAGACAGGTTGGCTAATAAGAGAGCATCACATAAGTATCGTGATTTTGCCTCCCCTTGACATGAAGTGCTCGGTATAGCTAAATTAGACCCTGGGAATGCTCAACTGCTTCAGGACCTCATAGAAAAAGACTATCCTCCCCCTGATGGAGGTGATTGGATTGTGGCACAAGAGTGACCCTGAGGACCTGCTCCAACTCCATGCACTTCATAACTTCACACTCATGAAAAATTAGTGCATTCAATCCAAAGGTATGTGGGAGGCTCCTACCATGTTTATAATTGCAAGCTGGTCGTGAAGGAAGTTTAGTGTGGAAGCTTGGGAGATGAGTTTTGGTACGCAGGGAGTGTGGGTTTGTATCCATGGTGGCTCCTCGGGGTTTTGACCTTGGCTGAGAGGTGTTTTGGGGGATCAAGGCCCTGTGGTGTGGTCTGGGGTTCATGGCTTGCTTTTCCCTTGGGACCCGAGGATGTGAACAGGCGCAGAGCTAAGCCACCACCAAGCTCTGGCCCATCACTGGTTCGAGCAGAAGGAATTTGTCTCATCGAGACTTCTTGCCTATGTGTGGGATAAGGAGTGTGAGTCTCTTCGTCTCTTTGTATGGTGGTTAGTCTAGAACTCTGCTCATATGGTGGTGCTCGAGCAGCAATTAGTGGGTTCTTAGTGGATTGAATTGCACCTGGGGTGTCTGCGACAGAAGAGGTGAAGGCCATCCAATGTGGACCCCGGCTTGTTTGTCTTATTCCTATCAAACATTGTGTGGGTTGAGGAGTTTGAACCTCCCATTCATGTTGGGTGGTTTGCTCAGAACCTCGCACATATGGTGGTGCTCGTGTGTGAATTTGTGGGATTCATGTGTCTGTCCTTTGGAATTGTGTGGTGTAAATTCAGCCTTGGTGTGACTAAGGCACATACGATGTGCGGTTATGGGTTGAAGTGCACTTAGGGTGGTCACAATAGAGGGGGATGCAAGCCACCTGTTGTGGTTAGTGGCTTGTTTATCTCAGCCTTACAGGAGGGTGGTGACCGGCCTGGTGCAGTAGTCTCCTCGTGGGTGATTCAGCAACCCAAGTATCGGTTCTTGTTATTATAGGTGTCCTTCTTTTCAGGGAGCCATCTCCTTCTCTCTAGTTAATTTTCCTCTTTTCAACGGGGTCGACCCCATCATGGGGTTGGGCAGCAGTAACAAGAGAGGCATCCTGAGCCTGGACATAGTGCATCCTCGACCAATTCTAGTAGCTGGGACACTGAGGAAACAAATATTGTCTCTCCAATTCATTCACATGGCCAAGTGGTAGCTCCGGTCACTCTGGAATCTCTTGCAGTGCAACTTCGTCAAATCTAAATCAATATGGATATCTTCCGAGATCACAGGTATGAAGACAATAATGAGACTATGGCCTATTCCCAGGACATCTAGTATAGCCAGAATGAGATATTGGAGTAGCTAGATAGTCTCTGACGTCAGCATCGTCGTACGAATGACCACCTTCACAGTTTGGGAGAGCATATTGACTTCCATATCCATGATCATGTTGGTTTCTTCACTACTCCTCATGTACTTCCTCCTCACCCACCACCCTGATATGAAACTATCAATTATGGTTTTCTTTTTGTTTATGTCAGTTATGTCTAGGCTTGAACGCCCTCCGAAATAATGTATGTTAGTTTTCCTTTTTGGTATGTCCCAGCCCCCACTCTCAAAAATTCTAGTCAGAATGAGAGAGCAGAGGCTTCCATGATGATCTTTGTAAGTTGTATTTTATTGAAAATCTAATGAAAGCATTTTTGACCGACAAAAAAAAATGCAGTTAGCATAACAAGGCTTAGTTGTGTGCATAGTAAACATTTGGAGAGGCTTAGTTGTGTCTGATAAATGATGCAAAAGGCTTAGTTTTGTGTTGATTTGTGGCCCAGAACCAAGAGGTGGAACTGCAATAGCAAACCCCCTTTGTCGAATGGACAACTTTCCACTGATTTGGGCAGTTGATTGTTGGCCATCGGATTTCAAAACCAAAAAAAAAAGAAAAAAAAAACTTCTTTGTATGAACCCCGAATTCAAGGATAACCCTGGTGTATTTATGAGGCCTTATTAATTCGAGGGAGATACATGGTTCAAACTCTCTCCCTCCATGATAAATTGGATTTTGGTGTTCATAGCTACCAATAAATTAGTTGGGCATTGTGACAGTGGCATAGGAGGAGAGGAAAACATAGAGTATCATTTGCATCCAAAGCATGTATTGAAAGACTTATCTAGATACCCAAACTGTCTTCCACACACCCTAAACCGATGGATGATCTAATAGTGTATTGGAAAACGCGTTGTTAATGAATGCTATAAAGAAGTGCAAGTTCAAAAATCTCAGAATCTCTCTGACCATGTGAAATATTTCTTGTGTATCACTGATCAATAAAAAAATGAAATGTACCAATAAAAAAGTCATATTAACTCTGAACCCAAAGGAAACATAGTAATCATTTTACCTTTTAATTTCCTTGCAATATTGTTGAAGTGTCTTGATGAATTTCACTAGGGTTCAAAACTCCTATGATTAAAAATCTAAAGGGCATAAAAATAGGGTACGAACACAGAATCAAACCCTGAGCATGGCCAAGCTTTACGATTGACTTACAAAGCATATGAAGCACCAAATCAATAGGCTTATTCTAAGAGATCATCTACATGGCGAAGTACCAGAAGACGACCATTCTCAAAACCACAAACCATGTCTGCCCTGCCCCACACCACCCTACCCTACTGATTTTGTTGGTGTTTCCTGCGTATAGGTGAAACGGGTTGCCCGCCTCTTCTAAGTGGTGCCATAATGCTTAATCAGATTAATGAATACCAAAGACTCCGACTACTCGCAGATTGAAGCCATTGCAGACCCTGAAAAACAGATCAATGAGGTTTTGGGCAAAAATGAAGAACTGAACTCAGAAGGAAGCGTTGTCTGGGAGTCCAAAGTTACATCCATTTTTTTGGAAGGATTACATTTTCAGAGGATGAATTTATCTCCTCATTAACATCATGTAACTTAAAAAAAAAAATTGTATAAACAATAATTTTGTTGTAAAGTTTTATTTATTTTTTATTTTGAAACATGTAATTTTTCAATTTGATTAACTTAATATTAATATAAACTTAGAGAAATTTAATTTTAATAAAAACTAAACCATTTGTAAATTGATTAATTTATATTTTTTTAATAGTAGAAAAAATTATTATAATTTAGTTGTTAAATTAGCAGTGAGGACAATTTTCTCTAGTTATTTAAGGAAAACCAGGAAACTTAAAATGAACCATTGGTGGTCTATAAATGGGTAGGCCTTCACTGCTACTAGATGCCTCTGTGTCTTGGGTGGTTAGCCAACTTCCTTACTTTTGAGGAAGATGAGCTCTTAGCCAAGCAAAAGCAAGTTATTTTAAGGCATACTCCAGACCCAATCGATTAATTTATATTTTGAAGAATATATTAAAATTAATGGTCGAATTTTTTTATTTATTGAATCTTATATTAGTATATCATACTATATTTTAATAAATATGATTTTATTTTTGAAAATATAAATTATAAAGATTATGATAGATATATATATATATATATATATATATATATATATATATATATATATATATATATATATATATATATATATATATATATATATAGATATATATATATATATATATATTATGTTTCTTATTTTCAATTATGAGTTTGATAGAGATAGTTTATGGTATTATTATATATCTATATGTGAGAAACTTAACCATAACTCTCGAAAGAAAAATTAATGAAAATAGGACAACTTAAATGGTGAGGTTCAAGAAACTATAAAGGGTTCCAGCTCGATGTGAATTGACATCTAGGATAAGGGTTTCATTATGAGGTTTTCCACGTCATATATGGGATTTAGGGCTTATATCTTGGCCAAGGAATGAAAAAGGGCCCTAGGCCTAAAACAATTATTTCTCATGTTTAATATCCATATTGAACAAGATATTAGAATGGGAATATGGGCACAATTAGTATGTTTTTCATAATAAGATTGGGTTTTATGGCCTCTACGATAGATAGGGAAAGAAAACAAGATTTTTAGTCCCTAATCAAAACTTCTCTAGTAGTTCAATGGATATGAATAAGGCCTCAAACCACCACACATATCCTATCTTATAAGATATAGCTAGCCTTCAGGTATGTTATGGGTGTTATTTGAAGGTTTTTTGTGCCATAGTTGGTTCTTGGGGCCTCTAAGTTTGGCCTCAATATCATTAGGAGGTTTTTTACACCATGTATGGCACTTGGGGCCTTAATCCTTGTGAAGGAAGGATCATAAGGTGCTTGGGTCATATTTTAATCTTCCCATGATCAATCTTCTTGAACAAGTATTTGAATTACCACACAGGACATCTCTAGGGGATATTTGGCATTTGTGGGGGATCTTTGTCACCATTGGTATGGTTTACATGATAAGAATGGGTCTTGGGGAATGTACTATCTCGAGGGGAGGATAAAAGAGGGCCTTAGGCCCTAAATAAAGCTTCTAGAGTTCAAGGAACATGAAGTAACCCGGGGGATCCATAAACTTAGAGATGAAGCACGGGCAATGCTAGAGATGGTAGGAATATTTCTAATATAAATCCCTACTTTCTTTAAAGGAAAGATTGTAGAATCAAACTAAAAGGAGAAAAAGGCAACTTGAACCATCAAAATAATCTAAGACTGGAACAAGGAAAAATGCATTTACAAAAAGGATATAGAAATAAAGGGGCAATCACTCTAGCTAACTATTGATTAACTACTGAGTGTGTGTTTTTCTTTAGCAGAGACACTTTGAGTCTCATCAGATGGGCCCTTCAAACCTGCTTAGGTAGAGATTTCCTTCTTGCACTAATCTGTCATGCACTATCGCAGTCTGCTTGCACTAGTGCAGGAACAGAGATTTATGCAGAGGGTAAAAATGATGTCTTTACTAAAAGCATTTTACTTCCTGTAAGCGATTGAACTTTTCCAGGTTCAGAGCACTCAGATCCCATGGCAAGAAACTAGTTCTTACACCAAATCAGAGCTTCTTGCACTTAGCATTTAATTCTTAAAACAAGTGCTTAGTTACTGCAAGTGTTATTATACTGTGAAATTAAATTGCACACATAAAAATGAATGTTTTTGATTTTGACAGAGTGCAGCAATAAAGAAACAATCCATATAATTTATCCTGTCATAAAGTATTTAATGAAAGCAAGAAAATTGCGGGAAGTAAACTAGAAAGGCTTGCTGCATCACACCAACGTGCACTGATGCAGGTTCATTTCTCCTGCTTAGACCAGGTGGGGAAAACCAACCAAACAGAACTGCAGAAAAGGAATAGCACACCAACATGCACTGGTGCAGGTTTATTTCTCCTGCTTGGACCAGGCGGGAAAACCAATCCGAAATCAAGTGTAGGAAAAGGAAATTTAACTACTTCACACAGCAGATCTGCTTTCACTCAAACAGGAATACATGTGCTTGAAATTAAATCACACTTGACAATATGAACATAAATTACAAGAAACAAGAAATAGGGTAAACGTGCTGGGTTGGTTGGGCCCTAGCCAACCAGTGTGTTTCCCTTTCAAATAGAAACACTACTCAGTACTTTATGAATTCATCAGCTTTCAAACACAGAAATATGATTCATAAAACATGAGGCAGAGCTCCCTTTCTATTAATTCACTGAGGAAAATACATGTGTGAATACATAGTCCATCCCAGATTCAGGCGATAACAAAATACAACAACTTGCTACTGCCTCTCTGGCTGTATCTCTCTTCTATATCAATTACTATCAAAAACTCTCTTTTACTATTTACATTCTTCATTATATAGATCTTTGGCCGAAGGCCAAAAATATCATTTAACCAATTACATAACTGATATGCAGAATTTATCTTCTCGGCCTTCAAAATTAGATAGTTCAACAAAACTAGCCGTAGCCAATCTTCAGATGTTCGTTCTTCATAAATTTGATCATGGTTGCCTTTGGATTGACCTTGCTGTCGTGGTTGGAGCTCGGCTGCCTTCAGATTTATCTTGCTGTCGTGGCTGAAGCTGCTCAAAATGAGGCGGTGATCAAGGAGGTTTAGATCTGCTGCAAGGATTTGTTGTGATGGAACCGGTGCAAGATTTGATCCTGCACTAGGATCAGCGGTCACGAAAAGCACTTGAATACTAAATAAACATTAGAGATATCGATAAGTTACAAGAGTGATTATAAGCAAGAAATCATGTAATAAATAATTAATTAATGCCAAGTTAAGTTAAAAATATGAAATATAAAGTTCATACGAAATATGTCATCGTTCTTGGACTAGTGCAAGATGAGGGTGTATAAGAGAGGTAAAACAACGGTAAATAGTTATGATTTAGGAAGGGGAAAATGCAAAAAGAGAGAAAATTAGGGGGTTAACATCCTCCCATCCCTAAACTGTTGTGTGTCCTCACACAACTCTTTACCTCTGCAAAAAAACTTCAAAACTTTGAGCATTCCAGCTCAATCCTGCTCTGGCATACTGTCATTAGCCTGCAATGTTTTAGACTTCTTCTTTATGATGTTCTTTAATTTCTTTGTCACCTTTTTAAGTCGCCTGAAACATTGTGCAGCTCGGTACTTCCAGACTTTAACTTCTCTTTTCTTTTTCTGGATCTCTGCCATCAATTCTCCTCTACTCTGTTCTTTATCCTCCTACACTTTAGCTATAAGTTGTTCTAAGTTCTGCACTTGAAGCTCTAGTTCAACTACCTGAGCAGCAGGAGTTACCAAATCTTTTTCCTTTTCTATTTCGGCATGGGTTGTGTCTTCCTCAGGGACCTCAATATCCATCATGGTTACGTCATGGAACTCTTCTTCCTCTAGTCCCTCTTCTTCTGGTTCTTCCTCCACTGGTTCTTCTTCTTTTGGTTCTTCCTCCTCTAGTTCTTCTTCTCCTGCTTCTTGTTCTGTGGGTTCTTCTCCTCCTGCTTATTCTTCTTCTTCTGTGGGTTCTGCCTCTTCTTCTTCGAATTTCGTCTCTTATTCTTCGATTCTTCTACTCCTGTTTCTTCTTCTTTTGCTTCTTCACTTTCTTCTTCTTCTTTTTTTTTCCGGTTCTTCCTCTTGCACTGGTGCTTCTTCTTGAACTGGTGCAGGAGGGGATTCAATGCCCTGTGGGGACTGTGGTTCTTTTCCTACATCAGATACTTTATTCTTTTTCCGGGGCTTTTTAATGAAATCGGACAACAGAGCATCGTCTTCAACCTCTGCAAATTTTGCTGTGTCCACAAGGACTGAAGGGTTGTCATTTTCAGGGGTCTGTGTCTGTACTGGTCGTGTAGAAGGAGTCTCTTCAACTATAGAGCCTTGAAACTAAGATCTAATTCAAGATATATTGCTAAAATTTATTGAATTAACCTAAGGAATCATTGAAACTTAACACTGATATCTAGAGGTCTAGGCTAGAGACGTGTTCCGACGTCTTTAAACCTAGTGGCTGTTGTTTTCACTAACATTGTGTGATTCCTCCTTTTGTGATTTGCTAAGTGTTAGTAAGGACTTGTGCTCCATGTACCGTCGAGTATATGATGGGAGACCCCACTAGGTTGCAATGCTTTTATCCATAGGAAGCTGGGTCAACCACCTTGCAAACATGATACACTGAACACATCATTCGGGGAGATTACCTACTTGTACTTCTTGGTTCACCAGGAGCTATTATGTAGTTTACAATTTGTTTGGTAATCCTTTTGCCTAGAGTTCCAGAGTAGTCATTTTATTTTTTTGACTCATTAAACTTAAAATATCATTCGAGCACTTGTCCTTTCGAGCTTGTTTCCAATCGAAAGCGATAGAGTCACCTTTCATCCCTTTATTAACTCTTAAAATATGAAAAGGAAAATTTTTGTTTCAGTGTCTTAAAATTAACTGCCCACAAAATATTCTTGGCTAAAATTATCTTCCTTAGTGATTATTTAGGGTCGATTCCTATGGCAATATTTCCAGAGTCCACGGAAGGGAATCCTGGTCCATTTCCTTCTTTTGGAAACGTTGGTGCTCCTTATATGGCAACGTTGTCCCTCCCTGCATTAACCGTTGGTTTACTTGTCTGGTTATTTTCGACCTCAGTAATCCTGACTATCCCAACTACTGCCCACTGTCTCCTTCATTCAAATCGCATCACGATGATTCTAAGGTTGACCCCTCACCTTCTTCCCCTATTTCTTCACCTTCCTCTTCTACTTCCCCAGGGGAAAGTTTCAAATCTAGTAACCAGGAGGCTAAGAAGAAGAAGATGAAGATGAAGAAGAAGAAGTCAACTAAGAAAGAGGCCAACCGTGTGACTGCTACTCCAAATGCACCTCCTATAGGAAAACCTTATGTTCCTCCATGGAAGGTTAGATTCCCTTGCAAGGTGTGTAAGGGTGACCAACTCCTCCAAGACTGTCCTGGCATTCCTAGAGTCTTAGAGGTATGGTCTCAAAATCTAGATCGATCATCCCCATCGACCTCTAGAGATCATGTCGTTGCTACAACCTCGGCTAATGATGGTAAGAAGAAAGGAAAGATTAGATTTCCCTGTAGGCTATGTGAAGGAGGCATCTTCTTCACCTTTGTCCTCTTATGGATAAAGCTTCCAAAGTTTTGGAAAACCTTACAGCCCCTCAACCCCAACTCCTTGCTGGTTATCAGAAGCTTTCTTATGACCCTCTCCCGGTTGGTAAAGAGATTTACCTGGGTTCATCTCTTGTTCGTCCTGCTCTTCCTGAGCGAGAATCTTCTGTGTCTATTCCCGACCAACCATTGGTCAAAAAGAGTGTGGACTTGGCTCTGCCACTAGTTTCTCACTCTGTTTCGGAAGAGCGTAGTGATCATACTACTCATGTTCTTCTCGTCTCCTTAAATTCTCATGAATCGAAGAGTGACCCTCCTGTCCCAGTTGTTCAAGGGAGTCCTTCTTCTATTCCTGCAGAGCATGGGGGTGATCATATAATTCCCCCACCAAGTAGTTCTGTCATGTCTTTCGATTGGAGTCACTTGACTGCTTTCCACCTCGCATCTTATGTGCCTTTCCATATCATAGTACAAGCCTATAATATGGTCGTACCTGGCACTATATTAGATGAAGGCGTGTTTGTTAGTATCATGTCTTCTACTACATGGAAAGCTTTGGGCTCCCCACAGCTTGTTCCTCTCACCCAGAATATGTTGGCTTTCAACGGAGGAACCATTCAACCCTTAGGGATCTTTCCATAGTTCCCTATTACTTTGGGAGGAAAGACCATCTATATAGACGTGATGGTAGTCCAAGGTTCATTAGATTTCAATCTCCTCCTTGGAAGCGATTATGTGTATATCATGGGAGCTCTTGTTTCTTCGCTTTTCCGTGTGGTTTGTTTTCTGCATGAAGGGAGAATAGTGACCATTGATCAATTCTTGTTCATTGATCACTAGGCGCCTCCTTTGCAACCATTATCCCCTATCGGCTCTTGTTTCCAAGCAATACCTTCCCTGCCACAGGTCAATTATGTGGCTACCCATTCCATCTCTGCATCTACTGATGATCACATAGATGGTATCGTTAATTATGTACTAGGGGCATTGGAACCTGATCTATCTTTGGTACCAAATGGCATGTATTCTTCCTGGAGCCTTATCCTTCCATCTAGTGAAGACCTCTTGGGAGCCATGTTCTCATATGGGCCATGAACATTTGTATGAGGATAGTTTTTGTCTTGTCTTAACCTCGTTAAAAAATGAAACAAAGGGTCTGCAGCATAGTTTTTGCCTTGTGTCAAGCTTGTTAAAAAATGAAACAAGGGTCTAGAGCATAGTTCCTTGTCTTGTGTCAAGCTTGTTAAAAAATGAAACAAGGGTCTCGAGGATATTTCTTTTACTGTGTCAACCTCATTATAAAATGAAGCAACTCCCTTTTCAAATCGAGTATTTGATTAAGATCTCGTAAAATCCTAGTCCAGTCTTTCCAAGATCTCATAAGTCAACCTTCATTCCATCCACCTAGTTGAATGAAATTAAGATTGGGGGGCTTGTACCTTGATTTGAGTCATTATGTTAGGGGCATGCAAAATTATAGCAAGCATAGTTTTTCATTTCAAGCTTTTGTAAACATGAAATCGAATCCAAGCATAATTATTCATGGTTAAAGCTTGTGTAAAAATGAAGCCATGCCCGATTTGTATCTCGTGATTGCCATTTTTTTTTATCAGTTAATTTCTACTAGATGAGCCTTGGTTGTTTCATTCCATCGCCACCATCTCTTTGGCCGATCATATGCTTTCACTAGGTTGTTTTTCCTTTCCCGAGGGACCGCAGTGATGAGTGGTTTTATTAGCCAACCTCTTCACCATTACATGTTTTGAGCAATTCCACCATTGCCAAAACTAGTTGCTACCCTTTATACCACTCATTCCTCCAAGACAAGTCACCTTTAAGTTTTTTTCTAACTCATAAAGGATGAAAAGATTGTTGAGCTCTTATCGCTTTGAACTCATTAAAGGTTGTGAAGCATCATCTATCCAGTATAATTTTACCCCTTTTACGGACTCGGATAGATTATTTACGAAAAAGGTATACATTGATCTATCATGGTTAATAGGTTCCCTTGGGTATTGTTTTCTACCTTTTTGGATTCAAGGGAAAATTTTACGAAAAGGGACCTTCGGAGTTTTCTTTTTAGTGTCTTTTTCAAACTCTCTAAATATGAAAAAGACTCTGAATTTTACCTATGTCGGACTCGTTAAACCCTGACGACATTGGACTTGTCATCATGATGAGACCGAGCTTCTCCTTCCTAGGGCTCGTTAAAGTTTACCAGGTCAGATTTGTCCAAAGGAAAAACTTATATTACAAGCATATGTTATCCCCTTCAAGCTTTTGTTTCAAAAATAATTGAGGTACTTGCCAGAAATGGTGGGGGGAAATTTGGAAGTATTCCGTTGCTTGTATTAATTATTATGGTAGCTTGTCACTCTTGAACATCGACACTCTTTCTGCTTCATGTCAGGTTGGGATATCCTCACTTTATCATTGGCCTTCCGAGTTTTGGGTTATCCATTTTGCCTCATTCAATCTGATCCTTGCTGCATCATCATGACCTTTGATCCCTTGGTACCAAAATGCTGCCAAACTTCGGAGTCATGTTGTCGATATGTTCAAGAGCTTAATCCATCTACAGTTTGTATCCTTACACACCTTCCTCAAATTCTCTCTCTCATCCACATTCATCTTGGTCCTTTGTCTTGCGTTAATGATGTGGGAAACATTATGGCCCTCCTTCGACTGATCACTTCTTGTCGACTTCAACTCATTATCCAGGAAGTTGATCTAGAGACTCCTTTCTGGTAACTTGGAGCTTGCATGCCTTAATGGCCAGTTCTTTGCATTCAACGATAGGCTTTCATTATTGGCCTTTGATCAGGTGATTTCATGGGTGTTCAACTTAAGATCATTCTTCACACTTTGTGGATTTTACTAGCAGTACCTTGAGAACCATTGACATTATTGGTGGTCTCTCTCACGCTTGTTAACGATTTACATCATTCACCAGTAATGAAGCAAGTTTCTAGTATGCTCGACTTCAGCCCATCTATTCGCGTATTAGAATTTGTACCTTGATTGGGTTGAGATTTAAGACCCTGGGCACAGATTACACAAGTCCAGGTTGTGTGCATTGGTTCATGATTGTATACATGACTCTTTTGATTGGATGGTTGTGACCATACCTAAGCCTTTTATCTAGTCCTTATAATTGGATGGTTGTGTCCATGCCATAGATTGCTTATGTTTATCTTCTTGATGGCTGCACCCATGCCTTATGCACATGTATTTCCTTTCACTATGTACTTATGTATCAGAGATATTAGTTGTACTTGCATTTGCAAGTTCTTCGCGATGGTGTTTTGTTTCAGTTACGGATTCGTAAAGCATTTCGCCCCTCCCACTCTCTCAGCCTTCATGCATTAGGGGGCATTTATTACATAGTGTTTCGTCACTGACCCCACATTCCCTAATTCCGGACATTGCTGGTCCGTGTTATTGACATATGCTTTGTGTCATGTTGCAAAATATGTGTCAGTTTCTTCCTTGTCATCTCAGGAAGAATACCTCAGTTCATTACTCCTAGAGAAAACCCTTTTTAACCTTTGTTTTTGGGTCGTTGCGGGTCATCAATTATTCCACCCGCGAAGATGGCCAAGATTGAACTAAGCCTAGCGACATCGTCGCTATGTCCCTGTGTTTCACTCGCGATGAGCTACTTTTGGCAAGTTTGTTTAACAAATTGTTGATGAGCAGTCCCAGGATTGATTGTTGGATCAGATGAGCTCGACTCCCTCCTTTGGGATGGTTGTTCTGCCCTTTGTGCAACCTCCCAAATGGATAAGCTCTTTCTCCCATCTCTTATGGAGGCTCCTCCTCTTATAAATATCTCCTTCATGGCTAAGATTGGTTGGTGGAAGTTCAGTTCAGTGGAAGTTAAATATAGAGAGAGTTTTGCTAGAGTTTGGAAGTAGCCTCTTATGTAACATAGCTTGGAATAGTTTTGTGTGGAATTGGCTTGATTGTATGAGTGTCCTAGCATCATAATTTTTCCTTTTGGGTAGGAGAGGGAGTTATTCATCCTCTTGGGAGACAATTCATAAGTGAATGCTTGCGGAGACATGCTGACTAGACCCTTCAAGGAGACCTACAATGTCGAGGCATGGTTGTAAGTTTTACTTCGGTTTATATTAATAAAAATCAATGGTTTATTTCCTATATCTTATCTCAAATTGCATATTGATAGCTTGAAGTTCCTTGACCCTTTAAGTATGTCGTTTTTGTCATATTCTATTATGTTCGTTGTTGTTCTTTGTATGTTGTTTTCAGGTACAAAAGTGATTAAAACAAGAGCTGGAGCAACACAACGGGAATTTCATCAAATGAGGATTTGAAGGTAGGCCTTCATGACATTAACTATCTAAGGGAATTTGCTTTGATATTGTTCTTGTTGTGACTAGACCCACTCTAGGGCTAGAGGGGTTGCCTCTGTCTATAGGGGGAACTTGTCTGCTTCACACAAACATTACTCCAAATACACTTCATAAATTTCCAACATTTTAGGAGTACTACAAAATATTGTTGTGAGAACACTCTATAAAATATTGCAAGAATACTGTTGAGAGAACCCTTTATAGTGAAAGCATGGCATGCATGAGAAATGCATTATATTGAGCACTGCAATGAACATATGTATTCTAAAGGTATCCCCATGATATGTAATCCACACCAAGATGATAACAAAGTGCATTGAGTGGAACCTCATTGATTGGGATGTGTTCACTTAAAATAAATTGACCAGCACCAGTATAGAATAGTTAATAAAATATAAGAAGGCCACCCAAATTCATTTATATTGGAAAAACACTTTGTCTAACCATTCTCAATCATATATTCTGAAAGCATAGAAAGAGCACAATGTAAATTCCAATATTCTATTGTCATTTGTTTCAAACGAGTCTCAAGCCTTAGTAACACAACAATCATTTCAAAGTCTTGTTTGTCATGAGCATGCTCAATGAAATTGGCTTCAAGTAAACCCTCCAAAATGGCATTAGAAGTTGTGAGCATTTAAAAGAGGAGCTTCCTTTGTGAAGCCAATTGTAGTGACAACTGAGACCTCCTTGCTACCACCAACTTGTGGTTTGTACAGAATAAATTATGGAAATTTAAGATCAGCAACAATTGTATGATGCTCTACCACTCGACCACGCAATATAATTTTGAAATGGCTTGGAAACTCAAGATATAATATAGAGGCATATAAACGAAGAGAATAGTGTATGTAATTTGAAATATGTTGTTCATTGTTGCTTGTTCGCAACATCGATTTTATCAACTTTAGGCCCTCTCCTCAATGCAATATCCTATTTGTCTGACTCAAAGTCAAACTCAATTTGACCATCAACATTTAACCATAAATTATAAACAATAACATTTGTGTCATGTTTTCCAATATCATCAAATGGTTTGAGTAAATCATCTTCAATTGAGTAAGGTGACCATTGTAAGAGCGTTGACAAATTCTGAGCCCAATCTTCTACAGTGGAACAAATCAATCTTTTAAGTTGTCTTGAAAATGATAATTCTAAGTCCACTATTGGAACTATAATATCTTCATGTCCAGTCTCCCTTTTTCTATCAAATGCAAGCACATGCTTTAGCAAAATGGGGAATCATAACCAATGGGCAACATGTCTTGCTGCGTTTCTCTCCTGTGCAGCTAGCCATTCTTTCAAAGTTCCTTCAACTGGAAGGTTTGCAATCCAACCAGAAATTCTTGATGGTAAGGATTTCTCAGTACTTTGGCCCTTCCATATTTTATGCATTCAATCATGCACATGTCAATATGCTCACCAAGCGATAATTAAACATTGTAAGCACTCCATGGTAGATATATCATCTATGAGAGAAACCCAAGAATAATATAAATGTTTCAGCGCCAGCTTACACACCCAACCACAACTAAATGCCTTAATGTAACACCATATAATTCAACTTAAAGTTGTTTGCAAGGTTCTTGCCATATTTTCAACTTAAAGTTGTTTGCAAGATTCTCTTGGAGAAAGATTTATTATTACACTATAACCAACATTATGAAAAGTCGTCAATCCATTGCAAAGAGGAAACAAAAAATTATATTGTCTCACTGTTCTGTTGAAAATACCAATGAGGGCACAAAACCCTAATTTGTACCAATAACATTATAATGGATGAAACCTTATAATTTGGAGGGAGCATTGTATATTAAGAGAAAAATTATATTGTCTTATTGTTCTGTTGAAAATACCAATAAAGGCACAAAACCCTAACTTGTACCAATAATAGATGAAACCTTATAATTTGAAAATAGCAATATATATTAAGATTTTTCCATTCAAAACCCCCAACATTTTCCTGCCTATATTACACATTAGATAGCATGAACATTGCATACATTAGAACCTCCTTAAATGAATGTTCTAGGATATCCTTGTAAGGCAACCCAAAACAAGTGTATGAAGTCGTGATGCGAATTAAAAATCATGGTCATATGTATTATTATTGTGCGCCATAATCCATTTGAAAATCAATGAGCCAACAAACCATAAGCAAACAAGTCAATATATCAACCCCGATTAGAAGCTTCTCTATTTGTGCAATATATAATCGTGCAAAATATAAACGTTGATATAAATGTGAGCGTCGACATAGATGTGAACCTATGAGAATGCTGCTCCATGAGAATAAAATACAAGCATTCAAATAATATGTATGCTATCCAAATTAATGCTCTCAACATAATAATAATGCTCTTCATATTAATTCTCTCCACCATATAATATGTTTTCCCTTTAAACCATGCTCCAACGCAATTCAGCCCATGAGTAATACCAAATGAGGTTGGCAATAAAAAGTTTTTCCAAATAAACGATCAATATCCTCCTTCACGGCTGGCTTTGTAATATTTAATTCTGCTCCAATGTGTTAATTGTTGCAAGTAACATTGCAAATTCTATTGGATTTGTAACATTTATTCTGCTTCAACGTGTGCAACTACCAGTTTAAATTTATTCTAAATATGTTAAATGTTGTGAACTGGATCCAATGTTGTGCAACTTGATCTAGCTCAAAGCAGGTTTGTATGATATCAAAATTGTTCCAGCAATGCTCCAATATAAATGAACAATTTAAACAAGTATTAATGCTATAGCATTAATGTACTGAGGCTAGGGTTGTTCCAACAATGATGTTGGAAATAATAACACTGATCCAAAGGTGAATTATAAATGAACAATAAAGCGTTAATGCTATAGCACTGAATGTATTAACGCTGGCCTGGCCTGCTTCAAAAATTACTGTTGCTCCAAAGATGACGCTGGAAATGATGATAACGTTGCTCCAAAGGTGAATTTGTATTAATGTTGGGTGAATTTCTATTAATGTTTCTTCATAGCTTTATGTATTGTAATGTATTAATCAACATTCTCAAAAAATAGGCAACAAATACTAACACAATATGGCTCATGTCTATTATCAATTATATACTTACATTATGCACCAATATATTTACCAAGATAATGTTTACCAAAACTATTCAACATGATAACCAAAATAATATTCACTATTTACTAACATATCTATCAATTTATTTACCAAGATAATATTCACTATTTACCAACATAATTATGGAGATAATATTCAACTAAGCTTTGCACCAAAATGATATTCACCAACCCTATTCACTAAGATAATATTCACTTGTAATTACTTGATTATAGGTGACTCATCCCAATAATTTACGTATCAAATAAATTCTTATACACATGATTAAAAAAACACTAAATATATCCACATATAAATTCCACCCATCCTTAAATCAACCCATAATTTATATAAACAAATAATAGTTTTTCTTCCTAACCAATTTTTTTCCACACCAAAACCATTACCAAAAAACATGTGGTCTTCCTCCAAACCACTTACCTCTCAATTCCAATCAACTCCATATATCATAAATAGTTTAACGTATCGCGTTCAAATATATATATCCTCTTTCCAATATTATCACTCTCCAAACAATAAAGAAAGTCTCTTGAATCTATATCTAAACATTATAACTCTCGAAACTATATATATATAATAATGTTCCTCTCCAAATTGTAGCTCTCGAATTATGTGCCAACCCGTATGCTGCGCTCAAATAATATAATAATAACTCTGTATTATATTATGTTGTGTATCCATATGCATGAATGCTTGGAATATGCTACCATAATACCATATGGTGTTGGGTTAATACATGAATCTATATGATGCATTAATATATAAAGTTGTTGCTTCATATGTAACGCGTCAATGGTTGTTGTGTTAATATTGTAATTGCACATCAATATTGTAATATTGAAAGCATTCACCATTAATCATAATCCTAGCCAGCATACCTCATGTGACAAGATGGTCAAAGCTACCTACAAATGTTGTTTTTGTCTCATGTTTCTTTTAGATCCAAAGAATATTTTCACCATCGATGTCAATATATTAGTTCATATGGACACCATATGCCTTGGTTTCAAAGAATATAGCATGCTTACATTCCAATGAGAACATTAATTTTGTGCCAAATGCAAAATCCCTCAGATACAACTTTTTTTTTCAAGAAATACAAATCGCATCTTCTTTATGTAACCACTTAATGGCCCCTTGTATCGCTTTAGTTCTTTCATTTGGTATTTTTAACTAAAGATATAGAGTGATATATCCACTTGTGCAGGTTCCATTGATAAACAACCAATGTTCAGGTCAAAGTTGTTTACTAGTATAAGAATATTTTGAAATTGTTTCAGGTGTGCTACACATTCGCACTTTGTTACCAAATTTATCCAAGGCCAAGTCCTAGGAGGCTTGTTTCTCATCCTAAGCCATTCCATTAACGAGCATCTTTTCTATGCTCAATCCACCATCTCTGGTACTGCAAACCAATTTGATTTTGTTTAATGGAAACTTGTTAAAGTGAGTCATGAATGAAGTACATCTTCTGCTACTCAAATACAATGTGGGTTAACATGGAATTCTTCACAACATAGTGGTGCCAATGTATTTTAAAAGTGATGGATTTGGAAACCATGATGTCCACTTAAAACCCAGACAGATATGCAAAAAGAAATATTGGATGTCCAGTAGCTCTTTCCAATTTTACACTCTCAAAACAAGTGATGTTTATATGATTTTCCTTTCTTTTGTATTTTCCTACTTCTTTTCATAAAAATCTCATGAAATCCTACACACAACCCATAGAGCCTTTGAATCACATTTATTGGTCAATCATGTCTTTAAGGAGCATTGTCTTCCCATGAGGTACCATTGCTCTAACATGGATTTTGACAAGACTGTTCATTGCTTCATGAACAAGTCCCCGTAAGATCATGATAAATTCATTATGTTATTGAAATCATAGGCTGCTCCTTTTTCTTCCTCTTCCATATTTTGGTAGGTTTCGTTCTACTATCTGCATTTCTTTTTAATTTAGAGTTTTTTCTACTTTGATTTGCTTCCATCATCTATTTAGGATTCTTGTAATGTTCCAAAAAGGAAATAATAGTGATAAACAAAGTAAAATACCATACAACATCGATATATTTAAACAGCAATCGAACACCCACAATTTATACTGAAACTGCACCAAAATTCAGTCATTTTATTATATATGGAAAAGAGTACAATGCATGAAATGTGTGCACCTGGGATTGCCAAAGCAAGCTAAACAATCACATGTGAGAAATATGCTACCCGGATGCAGAGGAAAGGCTTCTCCTCAATGTTCTGCATTGGCCCTAGAAATTCTACAATTGTTGGCTAAAAGAAACCCCTGTTTGAGCCTTCAGAATGCTCAGAAATTTCTGCCAAAATAATCTTGAGCTCTCCACCCAAAAACCCAAAAAGGGTTTGTCCTATCTCCAAGCCAAAGTCGAACCCACAAAATGGTGCAAATTCATCAGCTAATTGGCAATTCACTCTCCTATAAGAATTAAGATTTCAGGTTTGAATATTGCCTAAAAAATTCTGTAAAATTAGCCGTAGACTCTTCTCAATAAACCCACAAAAACCCATAAAGGGTTTTGGCTAAATCCACCAATCTTCGGTGACCCCCAATAAGTGCAAATTGCGTAATTTGGCTAGAAAATGCCCCACAAAACTAATATTGTTGAATTAAGCCCAAATCCACTACTGGAAATCTCTCCCGACTTTGGCTAAATTCTCTCTTGAGGAATACCTCCAATCTCTGACCTTTATCTCTCCTCAACCTCTATTCCTCCAACACCTAGAAATGTAGAATTTCAGCCCCAAGAATTCTCTCAACTCAGCCTTGCTAATCACCACAAAATCTCTGGCTAAATTAGGGGAAAACCTCTACAAATCCTTTGGTGTTCTACTTCTTCGTAATTGATCTCCCCACAAGAAATTTGAAGCACTTATGCACCCTGGAAGAAAAATGTACCAACTGAAATAAATTGAAAATATGCCCAATGGAAACTTTGAATGAAGCTCCCCAAATTGCCTCACTAGGGAGACACTCATAGTTCTCCGAAATGATGGTGGAATTCTCGCTCGAAAATTCCTTATGCTGAACAACACGATTGTCTTAGCTAAGCAGCTCAAAAGAACTAATGTTTGAATTGTCAAATGATCAAAGATACCAAATGGAGGCCTCCAAGCTCTATTTATAATTGCTAGTCCTCTCCCTTTATGGTCCCCACCTTCCATTAATAAAATATTACTTTTCCACCATTCTTCATTAAAATAATAATTTCCACTTTTCTCCCACAAAATAATATTTTCTCCTTTTTATTTAATATCACCAAAAATTGGCAAAACTCCTCAGTGAATTTTACACTCACAAAAATTAGGAACATTAAAATTCTTTAGGGTATATGGTAGCCTGCGGTCATTGGCTTTATGTCCAAGGTTGTGACATAAATAACATCTTATTTGATCAAGGTATGGTTGAGCTGGTGTGTGACTTTTTGTGCCCCCTTTTGCATATAGTTTACATTCAACAAGTTTATGTCCAAATTCATTGCACAATTAACAATAACCATGGAAATGATTTGTGTACTTGTTGAATGAATGCCTTTTTTGTTTGCTTGCTTAAGGGAGTCTTCTCATTTTCTGCATCTTTTGTTGATTAAACTTTATCTTCTTGGTCTTACATTTTTCTACAACATATCCTCATTCCTGACAAGAAAAAACTTTATATTTTTCCCAGGAGAAAAGAATCTCCTTTAAGATCTTCCAAATTTGTTCAATTCATTTTCTTGCAGTGAACCCTTTCTGCATCTCATTCATTTGCTTTTGATGTTTTTTCTTGTTTTTGTTTTCTTCTCTATTAATCATGGTGCTTGTCCCTTCTCCTACAAGTCTTTATAGGAAAGATTCATTATCATCTTTAATGTCTTCCTTTATTGAGTTCTTCATGGAGGCAAGGTCCTCTTTGAACTTCTTACACAACCTACTATTTTCTTCTAACTTACATATAACTTAATCAACCTCAGCTTCTATTATTTTGCACTGTAGGTCTCTCTCCTTGATTTTACTGCTCATCACCTCTTCTAGTCTCCTTGCTTTTTAAGTTGTATCTTCAGGCTGACAATTTCCTCCTTGTATGCATGCTCTTTCTCATCACATATCTGCACTAGTTTATTCAAACCTTTGTTCTCATTCTTCATTATTTCTATACTAACCAATGATAAGTCAAGCCTAGCTTGATTTTTGTCTATTTTTCCTTCATGAGAGTGAGGCACATTCACATAGGTAGAGGTTTCATTTGACTAAACACTTTCCTTTTGACATGGTTTTTTCCCTTTCTTCTTTGTCTTTCCATTCTCTACATTGTTGTTGCTAGCCTCTGCATGAATGAGCTACAACCTATCCTAGATTTCTTTTGCAGAAGTTAAATCTATTAGTGTATCAAGATCTTTATTATGAAGATCGTTATACATGACAAATTTTCCTTTATCATTCCATTGTTGTTCTTGCAAAGAGGGATAACCTTTGCAGTAACCATCACATACAAGTTTCCGTACACTAGAACCATAAGCTAACAGTTCATATTTTACCTTATCTCTTCATTCATGAAATTTTGTTGTACTTAACACAGGTACACTTTGATAGTCCATGACTCAACCAGATCTACCTTCAAGTTGTTAGACTTATACAGAAGGAACATGCTCTAATACCAATTGATTAAAACTTGACTAAACTGATGGGGGGGGGTTAATTAGTTTAGCATACTCATGTACATTAAAATTATTTTCATTAAACTCATTAATTGAAACATTACATGAGAATCTTAACAAATAATGACCAACAAACTGAATATGTGAACATTAAGTAATATGCAAACCAAAACATCACATTAACACATAATAACAAGACATATTGAGACCAGATATATGTGGAAACCCATAAAGGTGGAAAACCACAATTTTATTATTGTTGTGATGCAAAGGCAAGCTCCTACACCTTATTAGATTTGATTTTTTGTATGCTCCAACCTATTGGAAGTTGCTACCTCAAATTTCTGCAAGCTGCAACTGTAAGAAAGCTCTAACTCCCATTTGTTTTCTCTAGGCTACAACCCAGAGGAGGCTACTACCTAAGTAGGCTCCAACCTAATTTTGATCAAACCACTACTTGAAAGGAGACTACCATCTCCTGATGTAAACAAGAAATAATAATGTGTTTGTTTACCTGGTCATAAATTATGCATATCTCCATCTTCATTCCTACATCTTCTTCCCTTCAAATCTGCTTCACAACTTCATATGTTCTAGGTAACTAATGCATAATAGCTCAATTATGTCTCTCACATTCTCCCATTCTCTAACCTCTGAATGCCTTCCAAAATCACATCTTTTATAAAGATATTTTGCTACTTGTTTGTATCCCACATAGGAATATGAAGTGAATAAGCTTGACTCTTTTCCTTCCACTCATTCGTTTCCAATCTCTTCAGATCTTGAATACTGAAACACAAAAATAAATAATCCATCCAATATTAATTGCATCCATATGTAATTATTGAATGCATCAACCTAATTTCAAGATCAAATAAAAATATTTATCATTAATGCATCACAACAATATTTGCAACACCTTCTCCTTTGCCTTGGAATCTTGCCTTTGCATCACAACAATTCAGCTCAATCAACAATTTTACATCACAACAAATTCTTCAATATAGAAATCTCTACAACATTATCAAAATATTTTAATGTTTCACAACTCCTCCTCCTTTTTATGCTCCTTTTCCTTATTTTTCTCCTTGCTACTCCTTGCATTGTTGTTGCTCCTTGCATTGTTGTTGTTGCTTTCCTTGCTACTTCTTTTTTCTCCATGCATTGTTGTTGCTCCTTGCCTTGCTACTTCTTGTTGCTCCTTGTTTCTCCTTGCATTCCTTCAATGATCCTTTGTATTGTTGCTCCTTGCATTGTTTCTTCTTCTTGCCTTACTGCTTCTTGCTCCTCCTTGCATTGTTGTGGTTGCATTCCTATGATGCTCCTTTGCCATCAATGAATATTGCCAACATTTAATCCCCTTAATATTCATTTTTACCTGGCCACCTAAAAATAATAATGGTGCTACAAATGTTTCTTCATTGAATTGCTTTACCATGACCTTGAAGGTCTTCTTTTGAAGTAAAGGCTTCAAATCTATTTCTCTTCCATATATAAGGGGACCACTTCAGTTCAGAAGCCATTTGATCTTATAAATACAATGATGAACATCACATTCACTAGTAAATTTAACCTCTAATATGATAAAGATGAGCTTCTTATCACAATCTCTGCCTGCTAAGATATTACTCAACTCTTTGTGAAATTGATCAAACCTATTAACAAAACTAGAGCCACTTATTTCTTCATGATGTTGTGAGGACGAAGTCCCATGTGAGGCCTCATAAAAAAAAATTGTGCTCCATTAATGTATATATGTATAATTTTTAGAAGGCAGGCAACAACACTTTAATTAATTGCTTCCATGCATGACTCTGGTGAAGTGCCTACTTGGACTTTGGGCATGTAAATGTAAAGAGCTTTCATGAAATTGTGGTATTCAACATATCTGGGAAATTCACCATATTCAAGAAGAGGGACAAGATGCTCATTGCCCATTCTACAGAAGTTCAAATCGCCATCCTCGAACCAACTATTGAATTGAATTGAAATTTGAATAGTTCCTTTAAATATTTTCACCTCTGATATTGTAGAAACTCTTGGAATCTAGTTCTCCATGGTCAAGAAAATACAATGATTATACCCATCACAAAATACAACATTACCTAGTGTGTGAGTCGCATTCATAGAAGTAGTTGATTTCTTGAATTGTCTCTCAATTGTAACATTAAATTCATCGGAAAGCCTGACATCATTCTTAGAATTTTTCACATGAATTATTAAAGCTTCTTGGTTCCATGGGCGCATTTTTATGGATACCAAACCATTTTTTCTCAGTGCACGATCTATCTCCCTTGCATTATGAAGCTCAACCAAGGCTGCCATTTGGAGGACTTTGCAAATCTTTGACATATATTTTAGGTCATGGTCTCACAATACACTAGCAACTAAAAGAACGACATTTGAACCTTTCAACGGAGCGTGATATAATTGCCACACATCAATGAGGAACTCTTTGTGCAACACAAGGCACTCTTTCCAAACATCCTCTAAATGATTAAGAGTAACTTCCCTGTATAGCAATGAAGAAAAGCTTTTCTTTTGAACATGACAATGAATTGTTCAGTGACTCTCCTGAACATCTCTTAAATGGAGGTAGAAATTCCTATAAAAGTACATGGCATTGTCAATCCTATGGTAGGAATGCCACAAACACTAGATTTTACATTGATTGGAATCCACTGAACAAAATAGGAGGATTCTTTGTTCTGTACATTCATCGTCCATTCATCTATTTCTTTGGTTCTCATATTCCCTCTGAAAATTGTAAATGTAGATAGAGACCTTCCATGCTTAGGCTTAGCTACACACATCATGTTCTTTGCAACCCACATTTGTTGGGATAGTTTTGGAATTGTAAGGGCACGATATTCCTGATAACCCTGGGAAGTGAGAGGGGAAAAACCCACCATGAAAAAGAACACATGAGGGAATGGGATAAGGTTGATTACGAGTTTCGAGAGATCATAGTTCAACTGGCTAGGAAATCTAACGCAGCACGTAACTCCACTCATAGTGGCCGAGATCAGGTGATTCAGATCCCTAAATGTTGGAGAGGAAATTTTGAGTGTTTTGAAGCATATATCATATAGTGCTTCATTATCCAGCACCTTACATTCATATGAATTTTCCACGAGTTGATGAACTAAAAGTGTGGCATTATAAGGATCTACAATTGTGTCAAACATGTTAGGGGATGGGAAAGCCGAGAATGTAAGCATCATCTAATCCAAATACTCTTCTCCGATCTTAGATATAATCAGCGTGCCCATGCTTGATCTAGTTCGACCTCCCAGAGAATGACAGACCTGAAAAAATTGCATTCAGTCACATTTCATCACCTATTCACACCACGTCACATTAATTTATGATATTATAAATATGTTTGATGCCCATGTTGAAGATCAAATTTCCTCCATTATATACAATTATATTCTCCAAGATGATCTGGAAGTTTTTAAAGTAATACGGAACTTTAGGAAATTATGTCCATTTGAATTGGCCAAGATCAGGACTCAAGCATCTAAGGATTTTCAGGTGTTTGAAAGAGGATGCTAGCATCAACCAGCTAGAAATAAAATCTAGTTAAGGAAACTCTGATTGGTTTATCGTTGAACCATAACCCAACCACATAAGGTTCTGCTCTCATAATGATGATGTATTTTCCAAATCACCTCCCACCTTAAGAAAGGTTTATTCTTTGTGTGTCGTGTAACAGGTAGGCTCTTGTAGGCTCATATTCGCAATGCCTTGGCTTGTCTTACTCACTGAAATTAAATAGCTCCCATAAAACTATCCCCCTTTCCAAACATTTAAAATTAAACCATGAGGCATTTCATCATTCTTATTATTTTTCATCAAAGCAAGAATGTATTCCCTTTGTAGAGCTGTGAGCAAATGTTATCAAGGTGCCATCAAATTTTACAATTTTAATCTTATGTTAGAACTTCCTTGAATATCTTTAATATTTTAGCGGTGCCATATTGGGGTATAATCAAGGGCATAAGAGGGATCACTTCTTCACATGAATAAAGTTTTGTAGCTTCAACCAAGCTAGCTAGAAGACCATCAGATATTATATTCCTTTCTTATGACTTAGACTTTATTGGACCGGGGTTAAACAACTGCTTTTGACACTACATGGACCATTCCCTTGCCAAATATACATATGCATGAAATATTCTACATCAACAAGGAACTCCTTTGTAATTAAGAATTTGTATAATATCCTCAGCATGGCCAATATCCATGGTCTCTTCAAGCCCATGATGAAGGTCTATGTTGACCAAAACTCTCGCCACCACTTTGTTTCTAGTAATTTTGTATGAGGAGTCATAATCAAGGAAGGTCCCCAATGAATTTCCAAGATCTTTAAAAATTCTCTCATTATATTGCTAAGTTGGAAGGCCAGATAAACAAATCCATATTGGCACTATGTCCATTCTTTCCTTATTTGCATTGAAAAGGTGGGTCGATAACATGAAAATGATCTGGGTGGAGACAATTTGCCATACCTTCTACTATATATTTTTTCCTCATATGGAGTCAAGAAATAGCTTGATCCATCCATTCAATTGTTGTTCAATTTAAGGAATCTCTACGACATACAAGCATAACTCCCTTTCATCCCATGGTTTGATAATATATTATTTAAAATACCTTTCGTGAGCTCAACCAAATAGAGTTTTTTCATCCAGGGTTGTCACATTCTTCATGACCACATCATCACCAAGAGCCAGAATGATCTTTGGATGTGAAATTTTTTTTTTAGGCAATAACTCTTATTTTGTTTGGAATTCAAGGTTTTATCAAACAAAAATTATTAGTCCTTCATAGTATATTTCAAACCCTTATCACCTAATTTCCTCCCATTACTTCCTATGGAATTTAAACATTCTGACCCTCCAGTAGATAAAACTTCAATTATAAAAGTGTTGTTGCTTGGCTTGATGCCTTCCTTTAGGAGAGAATAAAAATGTGGAAATAGAAAAGGGGAATAATTATTTACAAAAATTAGTTCTATGGGCCCCTTTACATAAATATCTTCCAAAGTTCTAGAAAATTCCTAGATTCCATGTGATTCTAGACACACCAAATATATACCTATAGTAGGAAGAAAATGCTCTATAATTGGAAGGGCCCACTAGAAGACTCCAGATCTAGAGGCCATTAAGCCCCTATCCTCTGAATGGGATAAAAGATTTGGAGAAAAAACTCTGAATGGGACCAAGAAAGAGGAGATCAAAGTTAGTGACCCAATAGGTGGTCCTTGAGCCTCTACCATTGTAGAGGATTTTGACATCTCATAAGTGTAGGAGGTTGAGGCCATGATATTACCTTGAAAAACACAAACACAGTTTTTCTTGAACATTAGAGTAGACACTCAAATGTTAGAGCACCAATGGGTGTTACAAAAGCAAGCATTGAAAAATAAAACTTATGCAAATCCTTCCCCTACCATTTTTTTTAGCTATAGTGAACATCCATTATGACAGGAAAATGTTGAAGTAAAGGTTTTGTTTGAAAATATTTCCCAATATGTCAACACTAAGAAACTACGCAGAAGTCTTTAATACAAGGTGTTTTCCTTGTAGAGACAAAAATAATTTCTCATCTCCCTTGCAATGCAACACACCATCTCTCTCTCTCTCTCTCTCTCTCTCTCTCTCTCTCTCTCTCTCTCTCTCTCTCTCTCTCTCTCTCTCTATATATATATATATATATATATATATATATATATAATTTGAGGATTATTTCATATTACTATAGTAAAAATTATTTTCTATAGTTTAATATCTAGTTCTTAAAAATATATAATTGGAAGTGAAGAGGAATTGATAAGTGTTGATGGTATGTTAAAATAACTTTTAATCACTTTATGCTAAATTTTCATTAACAACCCTTTCATTACTAATATTGAAGTTTACTTTTATGCTTGTACTAGATATTACATTGATTATAAGACATGCTCAAGGGGCTTTGCAGGGCATGATAATACTTCCACATGATCATTCATTTCACACGGAAAGGGACTATTCACTCTTAGTGGCTTCATAAATCCTTAGAAGTTTAGGAGATATTAATAGCGATAAAAAAGTATCAATAACAAGAACAAAAACAAAAAATAACACCATATAGAATATGGGACATAAAGCCATAAGTAAAACATAATATCTAATATATAATTTTTGAGTGTGTCTATGTTGTGCTCCTTTTATATCAACTCCTTCCATCAAATTTTTAATGTCATATTGGAGGAGGATAAGCTGAACTGTTTAAAATTCTTAACCATCTACAATCAAATTGAAAATAAGCATTGCAAATGAATATGTATATTTTAAACCCTTGATGGGGGTGTTAATGTAGATGGACAAAACTTGGGTTTATGTGCGCACCACCTTTGGGCATTCATGCGCTCATTTGATTTGGTAGTACGTAACACCTCCCTCACATGCATGAACATGTTCTTAAATATTTGGAGGTGGTTTCGTTTGATGGTGCATAGTGAGAAGGAATTCCTCAGTCTTGTGTGGCATATCATTTGATTTCTAATTCGAGGGGGGGATCCACTCTTGGTGTGTTTACTTTAAGTAATTTTCTTGTGGGGGAGTGAGAATCACATATTTTCCCTCACGTGTTTCATGAAGGCGATGCTCTGGACACAGTATATTCGGTGGGTGATGGAGTGGCGAGCTCCTCCTGGTGGTATGGTGAATAGATATTGTAAAGTTTTGGTTCATTGTTGTGGATCTTGGTCCCATGGAATCAGTTGTTTTTCACTTAATTTTCGTGTTTTCATTCTCTTGTGTGCATTTTTATCTGCCCTAATTTGTTTATAGTTCCAGTATTGAAAGTCTTATATCCAAGGAAAATTTTAAGGATGGAAAATTTTCTTGAAGTTTAAAAACATTGGTGAATCTCACTAATCCCTAATATGCAACTATAAAATGTTTACTGATATATTTGTAAAATTATTCAAAATTATATTGATTTTATATATAGTCTCTATACAACGTTGGCAATTTTTAAGGTAAAATAATTTTATATTCTAAAATTTGGGCAAATCATCTTTTATAAAAATTGGAAATTGGTGTATCTTTTTTGTGGAAAAATCATGGAATAATTAGCCCACTGGGCGAACATTAGCCCCTAACATTTTCCATGTTATATCTGCATGGTCTAGGGCATGGGGTTTTGTTTATTGTCTCTATCTATGTTGAGTCGTAGGTGTTTGTGTAGTCGATTATTTCTATTTCATGTCGTGGGTAGTTGGTGTGGGTGATCTCTTGTGGAGAGCCACATTGGCTTCCCGTGGTATTGTTCTTGAGTCCAGGAGTTCTATTGTTTTATGTGGTTAGTCTAGTACAAGGAAGGGGTGTTGTATGGATCAAATGTTGAAGGACAATATGTCTGTCATGGAGTTTGTTTCAACTCTTTTTTGTGTTTGTGGTCTAATTTCTAAGTACAGTCACTTTATTCGGGGAAACTGTGATGGCACAATGTGTTAGTGTCTTGACTTGGTCGAAGATAGAGGCTGGTCTATTTGTCCTTTTACAGGTAGGGGAAATCCCTATAAATATTTCAATCAACCTATCCTCGAATCTGACATGCCTCTAAGGAACCGTCAGAGAAGTAGAAGGGGTAGTGGAAGTACTACTTAGCCTCATTATAGGGGAAAGATTGTTTACCCATGAATCAATGCCATCCTATTTGAACATTATCACCCCAAATGTGTGTCTGGAAATAAGAGAATTGGAGGTGAAGGTGGGTGAAGAAAGGAAATCATTGTTTGAATCAAATTTTCTTAAATTTTTTAATAGATGGGTTCCAGATCTGGGACACACTACAGGTAGGAAAAAATGATTCTTAAATTTGGTTGCCCTTCATTGGCAAATGAAGACACTATTGGTCTTAGTTCTCAGAGACAAACAAGTTGAGAAATACAACATATTTTCATCCTTGGAGGATGTTAAGAGAGTTTTGAGGAACTTTCATTTCACTGTGGATGGAACTAGTGCCTGCCTGAGACATGTTGAAATCCACGTACCCTGCAAGTCAAACAATGGTGACCATGATGAGTCACCTAGTTATAATGTTTGTGCTTTGGGAATAGTATCCTTTCATGACAAGGATTAGCGATTACAATTGGTTAATGGTGGTTGACTCCCCTAGTGGTGTCGTTTGTGTTCCAATTCAGCCTAGTATGGGCATTTATCTTGAGGAATTATGGTGACATATAACATCACAGCCCTGTGTTTGGTATGGCCATGTGTTTTGGTTTCGTTAAGCTAATGTTTTTTTATGGATCCAAGATGAAATGTGTCTCCTGCTATGCTAGTTCTGAGAGCCAAATTGGGTTTCTCGTATGTCGATATGGTAATATCTTGTTGTTTGGTCTATCCGTGTTTCTTGTTGGGTAGCTTGTATGCTCAACTTGGTAAGGATTTGTAAAAGTCAATATGTCAATATCTAGTTTTTGTTGGGTATATGCAAAAGAGGTGGAGTTCCTTTGTTGGAATTCCCTTGAAGTACAACTACTTATCCATGTATCTTTGTTTCTATGACTAATACAAAGCACTAGATTTTACAAACGAATATGAAGATTTTAAAGAATTGGTCTTGAGAATCAAGAAAAGTGCGTTGAAGCATCAATAAGAATAAAATGTTTTCCTCTTGTTTTTTTTTCCTTTCAATACATTTTTTTAGTATCAATGCTCCTTGGTTTATTTCAATATCATTTGTATGGTAATTTATTTAAAAGAAGAATATATTATACTCTATAATTTAAATAGTTTTAATTTACATAATATACATATTTTATATACTACTATAGATTAAAAATCATACATATATGTTATTATTTATCCTACAACATAGTACACTTTAACATATGCACTATTAATCTCTTGTTATGCATTAATACATTTATAATTATAATTATATACTTAATACTGCACCTTTATGCTTCTTCTCACTTTTACAATGTTCATACTTTGTCCATACTACTTATTTCTTTACATGCTCCTTATAATTACTCCTTTCTTGAAGATGGACCCGATTGGTGGTTTTGAAACGATGATTGAAACTCTCAAATTTGTGGATATTCCTCCATTAATAAATATCATCCTTGTTATTGTAGGAGATGACACAGAAGAACATGGAAAGTCAAAGCATAATTGCCTTCTCTATAAGAGGATGCTTTCGAAATAGTAATAAAAATGAGTCCTCAAGTCAGAGATATAAATAAAGAGGGATATCTATCACTAGGAAAATTTATAAAGGTATGTTAGAGATGTGGAAGAGAAGGGGATTACAAGAAATATTGTAGATCCAAAATTTCTAATAAAGGGAAGGGATTTATGTTGATCCTTCTATATAAGAAAAAACCTTCTCAAATGAAGGAGGGGATGCGCTTGTTCAAGTACACATATATATCATGAGGCATAGTTTTTCAACTCAGGTGCATCCATTCATATGAATCCTCATATGGAGTGGGTTTGTGAGTATAAAAGATATGATGGTAGTGATGCTTTCCAAAGAGATGAATCAACAACCATAATCATAGGCTGATGAAAATTAAAATAAAAGCTTATGGATACAAGGATTGAAACACTCCCTAGTGTTCTACAAATCCCATGATTTGCCAAAAATCTAATTCTATAAAAAATATGAGTGACGTTGGTGTAAAATCAATGTCTAAATACGAAGCCTGTAGGATGGTTCGAGGGGTAATGATATTGTTGCGGAAATTTTGGCTCGAGGCTATATATATATTGTTGGGAATAAATATTAGTGATGGGTGCAGTAATTCCATTGTCCCTAAGAATGGAGTTTGAAAAGGTAAAACTCCTATAATCTCTATATATAGGACTATATTGTGGCATCAAAAACTAGAATATATTAGTGAGAAGGACCTTCAAGTTCTACCATGGTAAAATTATGGTAGAATGAATGCCTAATTACTCTCTAGATTTTGATTTATTTGATCATTACTTATATGGAATGTATAATTGGGTAAGATTCTCCTATAGTGCTACAAGGATAGAGATAATATTACAGTTGGAGTAGTAGTGATGTGTGTGGACATATATCGATTTCATAATTCGGTAAGTCTATGCATTGTGTCTCCTTTCCAAGTGAATTATTGAGAAACACATGGATTCATTTAATAAAAAGTAATTCTAAAGTATTTGAAAATTTTAAAAATATTAATGCCTTCTCAAAAATAAGACATCGAATAAAATTAAGGTGCTGATAATAGATAATGGTGGAGAATTCTATGGGAATGAATTTGAGGAATTATATAAAGAGTGAAGTAAAAAAAGGTAGAAAAAGGTTATACACACATCTAAAAAAAATGGAGTTGTAGAAAGGATGAATAAGACATTGATGGGAAAAAACAAGGATCATAATTAGTGGTTCTAGATTAGGACAAGAATTCCATAAGGAGGTAGTGGATACTACATGATTCTTGGTAAATATATCACCCTCATTATTGTTGTATTTCAAGGATCCACATGAGGTATGGACTAGTGATAAACCATATCTTAAACATATCAATATATTTGGTCGTGATTCTTATGTACATGTTCCAAAAGAAAATAGGGGAAAACCAGATAATAAATATAAGAAGTGTATCTTTATTAGCTAAATATGGTTTGAAAGGCTATAATATTTCGAACCTAAAAAAGAAAAGTGTTATAGAAATCAATGATGTTGTCAAATAATAAGTTATAAGGGAGAAGAAACTAAGAAGATAGAGACTATAGAATAATTGCAAATAGAAGGAGAAGAACCATATATTGGGGTATTGAGGATATTTTTTAAGGAAAGAAGGATGCCAAAAAGGTATACTCTGCCATATTTTCATTCAAAATTTTCTTTTTATATTATTGATGATATTCCTATATTTATTGTAAAGGTAGTGGATTTAGAGGATGGAAGATTTTGGAGAAAGGACATCGTTGAAGAAATGGAAGCATTAGAAATGCATGAGTCTTGGGATTTAGTGGAGATATTGATAAGAAGAAATCCAATTTCTAGAAAATGGTTGTTTAAGATGAAGTTGAATGCAAAAGAAAAAGTGGAGAAATGCAAACCTCAATTCGTATAAATAGGCTATTCCTACGTATGGGAATTAAATTTGGTGAGATTTTTTCCCCTTGTTTCCAAGTTAACTTCTATTAATTTTTTTTTATATTATTGATTTTGGTTTTGAAGTAGAGTATATTAAAATCAAGACAAATTCCTACCTAGGGATATAGAAGAATATATATATATATATATATATATATATATATATATATATATATATATAGATATATATATATATATATATATATATATCGAGAGAGAGAGAGAGAGACCAGAAATGATTTTCAGTGAAGGGAGAAAAGAGTCGATATCGATGTTGAAAAATTCCTTGTATGGGTAAAATCAATCACCAAGAATGTGGTATCAAAAATTTAGTAACTAGATAAAGGGACTTGGATTCACAAGGAGAAAACAAGTGTGGATTTCAAATTAGTTGGTAATTGCTTTATTTATTTTTTATTGTATGTGGATGATATGTTGCTAATTGAAAATTAAAATGAAGCCATCTAGGATGTGAAAAATCATTTATCCTCTAAATTTGACATGAAATATCTTGGTTATACGAATTTCATTTTTTGTAGCGAAAATCTAGTTAATGAGAGAAACTATTCTCATACAATATTTGAAAGGTTTAATATGCAAGAATGTAGATCAATAAAGGTCCCTATTCCTATAGGTGTAAATCTATATATACACTAAGTACGATTATTGAGTAGGTATACATCAAAACTAGGGAAGAAGAATTTGATAGTAGTAAACATGGATTTTAATTACTTTTGTGGCACTACTAGCTGTGGATTCTGCAATCAAGGAATACTAATATTGGATAGTGTGTTAAACATACATAACTCTATTGATGATGATTGGGATAGAGATATGGATTGTAGAAGATATACAAGTGGGTATGTGTTTAACCCTTTAGAGGAGAAATTAGATGGATGAAGAAAATACAATATATGGTGGAACTTTCAACTATAGAAGTTGAATATATGGAAACCACTCATGCAAGGAAGTAGTAAGGGAATAAATATTATGATGAGGTATTTGGTTGGTACAAAAAGGTGTAAGGATATATTGTGATAGTTACAGTGCATTATTCTTAATGAATAACCCAACTTATCATTCTAATAGAGCCATATTGATTTTTACTATGATTTTGTAAGAGATATGATTGAAAACAACAAGGTGTTACTAGTAAAGGTGGATTCTATGAAGAACTGTAATAGATTCATTAGAAAAAATTGTGACCATCGAGAATTTATATTGGTGTAGAGAAACAATATACATTTTTGCCCTAGATTTTTGATCATTTACTCCTACGCCCCCTGTATGCAAGGAAAAAAATAAGTAGGAGGATGTTGGTTATGTGTTATATTACTTGAAGAACTACCTCCACACATGATTCATTGCATTGAGGAATGGTACACCACCTTGTTCATGGGGGTCACAAGGGGAAAATAGACCCCTGTTTGGGGGTTCAAGGCCTCAACCACTTAAAAAAAATTGGGAATTTTTTGCATCCCTTTTTTATTGTTTCTTTGCACAATCTTTTTTCTTTTAGCAATTTTTTGGTACATGGTGGCTTTGCCTAAGGTTTTTTAATTCCAATTAAGGTACTAAAATTATATTTTAATATTAAGTTAATGGATTGGTGGTTTATGGATGTAGGAAATACTTATTGTATTATAACAATATGAAAGAAGAATACACTGAAAAAAGTTTGCGTTTTTCCTATTTTGGGTTTCCATTGTAAAATATTAGAGGTAATGTTTGTGTTTTCCATCACAATTTCTATTGTTATTAAAAATACATTTATGAAAAATAATTATAGAGGGTTAAAACAAATCTTTCCCTCTTTTCCATGCCCATTCATGAAGCTCTTTAATTTTTTTGGTAGCACCTCTATAGGTTGTCTATCATGTAAATTGTCTCTCATTCCTTGGCATAGATTGTAGAGAATCATATAATATATATTTCCATTTCAAATATGTCAACCTTAGGCTTACCTTAAATACGTGAGGTTCCTATAAATATTTGCATCCTAATGGCACATATGTTACAATGTTTGATCATTTTCAAGATAAAAGTTCAATTTTTTTCCAAATTTGTAAAATGTCTTGAGATATAGTGGCTTGTTTCTAGAAGATTGTGATCAATTTTTGCAATTTTTCCTTATATATATATATATATATATATATATATAGATATATATATATATATATATATATATATACATATATGTATGTATATATATATATATACATATATTATATATATATATATATATATATATATATATATATATATAGATTAAGATATATATATATATGTTGTGTATATATATATATATATATATACATATATGTATATACATACATACATATATATACATATATGTATATATATATCTATATATATATCTATATATATATATATATATATATATATATATATATATATATATATATATATATATATATATATATATATCTTGTGCCATACTCTAGGAGCTCCATTCAATGTTGGGTTCTCTCAAATTTTAAACTAGGCAACTTTAGTCGTCGATCAATGAAATTAGAGCATTTCAAAGAATATGATCTATTTTTGTTGTATATGTCATTCACTACTAAGGAATTCTTGAGTCTCTCAATTACAAGTGATATTTAGCTTCGAGCATTATAAAAATTGTCATGTTATAAATGACCTTATCAATCTATTGAATAATGTCCAGGTGTATGTGTGGGGTTCCTCGAGCAATTGTAATTAAAGTATTCTTGAGATCATGCTTACTAGATTGAAATTTTGTTAAAAGGGTTTATACAAGTGCCATTATATTAGTCAAGCTAAAATTTGCATGTTGAATCCATCAATGATGAATACACAAATCTATATGCATTTAACTTTTAAAATATTAAGAGAATCACTAATGAAATAGGAAACCACATTTCCTTCTTAGTGTTGGAATTATGGCTCTGGTGTTGTCGTTGATGGAAATCTACACTGATGAATACGTCAAGCTATTAATGGTTTATTTTCTTGGTCAATTTTTTGCATGTCTCCATGGATGAAATATCATAACTATTCACAGAACCTAGTGCAGGATTGAAATGTCATCACAATTTGCATGAATGGACTACTTTTTTATGACATTATGATGGTTAACAACTATTAAGTATAGGATCTTAGTATAGTAAGAGTTTTATAAGACCTACATATGTGTGAATAGGTGTTGAGGAACATGGAGTAGAAGTTTGGCAAGTTTTGGACCACAGAAAGGAATTTTACCTAGTCCAAACCCTAGTTGCATGGAGGAAAGCCTAAGCATGCAACTAGAATTCCCTTGTCGCATGGAGGAAGGTGTATGGGTGCCGCTAGAGGTCTCCCAATTGCATGGAAGAGAGCCTATGGGTACGGCTGTCTTGAAGGGTGTAAAAATTAAAAAACTCTGCAAAAAACTAGGGTTTCACCCACAAGAATTTGTGTGTGAAATGGGTTTGATTTGGTTAATGATTATTATCGTTGGTTTTTCCTATGGTATGATGAATAAATTAGTAATTTCCCTGAGGTATTGGGAGGATCAAATTTTATATAAGGAGATTGAACAAAATAATTTGGGAGTGCAATGGATGAAATTCTTGTGATATATTTTTGATGCAAGTGATCAACAAGTGCAAGAGGAGAATTAGATATTTTCCTCAGTAATGAATCTAAAAGATATCTAAAAGATAAATGATGATAAGAGATTTAGTGAATGATTTTGTATGCATTATGTGTGGTTTTTAGGTGTAATAATGATCCAAAGAAGCAGATCTATGCTCTAAGGAATGACTAACTTATATGACACCGAAATTTCATTTTCATATTTAGATCTGCTATGAGTACATTGATTGCAGACATCATTGTCTATACAAATATTAGCAAGAATATTTAATTTCATAAATCAATAATGTGTTGACAAAGATCCTTTGATGGATTTGACAATTATTTGATTAATATATTAACCTTCTGAATACAATAAATAATCAATCATAGCAATGACTTGATGCAAATTTTGATGGATTAATGTATATATAGAGATTTTTCTTGTTGCCTATATGAATTAATTATTATAGTATCATTTTGACCTATGTGCATTAGCAAAGGAATTTGTGACTGATAATAATGTGTATATAGAGAACAAAGTAGAGGTTGTTATGGCTTGTAGAGATCTGAACACAATATGTAGTGACTAAGGGTTTTGATGTGGGAAGAACTTGTTTGGGCAGAGACTTATTGTAGTGACAAAGAGCTCTTGGCTTATCTTTATTTAATGTCAGTAAACCTAGCTCATTGATAATGTGACAATGATCCAAGGGTTGGTTTGCTTGATGACAGTGACAGGTTATATGAGTAGATATCGAATTTCAATGTTGACGTTCTTTGATGTGTTTGGTCTTGGCTGCTTGAGTTACCACTATAGTTTTTATGTTCTCTAAATAGATTGAGAACTTATGCAATCCCAATGACATAAATTGATGAGTATGCATAATGCCTCTATGATTTGATCAAGCTATTAGCAACAGAGGATGTTGGATATCATTGTTTGTGATGTAGAAAAAGACTTGTATTATGAAAAGTTCGTCTTTACAAAATTATTAAAGCTTTATCTAGGGATATGTGATTCAATATGATAGAGAGTACATGATTTTTGTGACACAGAACTTATATTCTACTTCTTTTTCTTTCCCATGTCAACTAAATGACCTGACTTACAACAGATCTCTGAAATTTTGGATAATGACAAAGTTACTTGAAGGATTTGACTTAGTTGAAAACATTGAATATAGAAGATGTTTCCTTATGGTGAGATTTTACTTGATATGAAAGATTTATGGTTTGTCATGGCCTCTTGTTTGAAGTATATTCAAAGTATATTTATGTTAGTCCTTGTCACTTGTTGAAACCAGTAAAGTTGACATTGTGTTTTCTCTCCTAGCCATAAGAGTACACTCACTAAGCATACTAGAAGAGACCTTTGATGAGTAGTATGAGCTATGGCTATGAATATGATTTTGTTTTCATATTTCCATGAGTTTTTCATGACTATTCTTGATCTATGAATAAATAGGTCTTGGTGAGACAATAATTTTGCATCTTTTCCCATTTAGAAATTACAATGGAGAAGGATTTGGCATTTGATTGAGAGTGGGAGTTTTTTTAATTAGGTATTTATTAGTACATTGTTTTGATATTAGCCTCAGCTGATAGTTTAGAATTTAAAAATGGTTCTTGACAAATATTGGCATGCATTGATCTTTTCTAGTTGTAGTGGTTTAACTGACTTATTTCCGTTGATTTAACATTTTGGTTTGACCTAGTTGTATTAGTATGATTATTTAGTGATTCAGTTGTTTTTGGTGATTCAGTTGGTATCCATTGGTTTCATATATCGATGCTTTAGTGATTCATTTAGTGATTCATATATTGTCTTGCTTCAAATATTAGTTTTCAATGATTTAGTAAATGGGTTTGATTTAGTATTCAATGGTTTGATACTTGATTGGCTTGGTATTGGAATTATGACTAGATCGATTGGTTTTTCAATGGCTGGCACATTAGTATTGGTATTAGACTTCATTATTGGTGTTCAGTGATTCATTTTGGCATTCATTTGGTATATTGTGTTGAGCTTATTACAGGGTGTGGTATCTAGTTTTAAAATATCGTGGAAGGTGACCTACATGTTTTGATGTTTTTTTGAGGCAGATGTATCTAGTGTGAAAGATTGTGAAACTTGTCCATGAGGAGCTCAGGGTTGTATCCTTCAGTGAGGGAGTCAGAGAGTCCTTCTGATAGGAGCTGGTAAACTAGATTAGGGGGCAGTACCTACCTTCTAATGGGTGATGGAGAATGAGTGGAGGTTATAACCTCTTGCGGGTAGGACCCTATGTGCTGGAATGAGTCTGAGCCAATAAAAAAACAAGACGTAATGAATAATTTTATTTATAATAAAATAAGAAGATAGAGATGAAAATAATGGTGGTTTTATCCCACATTGAGTTTCCACCTAAAATCTTGATGTTCCTATGTGTCTTGTGTTGATGTGCCTTGCATTCTATGGTTTAAATGATTTATTCCTAATGTTTCTCATAATATCATATATATCTCACATAATGTTGGTACTAAACTAATGGATCATATTCATTGAAAAGAAAAATATAATCTAAATAAAGTTTTAATTAGGCATGAATTATTGATCCCCCCTTCTCCATATTTCTAACACTGAGTCTCTATCTGGTATTCCTTCTAGTTTGCTTGCTCAAATCTAATAGCTAGAAGCTTGTTTGTTGTGTGTTAAATGAATTTATTTTCTTTTTCATGAAATTAGAATTACAAGCTTTATCAGTTGACTTAAATTCCTTAACCACAATACAACACCTTAATTTTCACTTACTTTCATGCTTCTAACAACCTTCACACCAAATACCTAAGAGAATCTCTTAAGTTACTTTACAATTTCAAGTCTTGCAACCATGATACCATTGTATTGTTTTGAATGTATGGGAACATGAGATTGATCATTTTCTATGCTTACATGAACAAAAGTCCTCAGGTACAATAATAATCTCTAATAGAGATGACTTTAAAGAGTAATTTAACCTTTTATCCTACTATTCATGACTAAGGAGTAACCTAAGAGTGGTAATAATTTAACTCCAAAATAAAGAATAATTTTAACTTATAAATAGTCAAAGTTTCTAACTTTAGTTATTGAACTTCACTGTAAATATGTGTATTTTCATTAGAAGATGACACAACCTTCTTGTGAGTTTAAATTAATGTCTTGAATTGATGAATTACTAAAGTTAGTAAATACTCTAATACTCTCAAGCATCAACAAGATGGTTACAATTGACAAAGAAACTTTCACTTTTATTCTAACCTAATTACAAGATCATAAAGGAAAAATTGAATTTCTTTAACTTGAATCATAACTATAGTAAGATGAAATACAACAAAATAATCAACATTATCATCTAGTCCCCTTTTAGAACAATTCTCTCTTTGACTTTGATCCAAAATCTTTTGCTTATAGATGTGTTAAAGAATTACATGCATAAATTGTAGCTTAACATAGAAAACTTAATGTGCACATGAGAGAAGAGGAGAAACACATAAAACCTGGAAGAAGACAACAAGACTTGATAATGGAGTTCATCTGACTTGGACTACGTCTTTGGGCCCTGCTTGATCAATGGGGAGGCCTTCATTCATTAAGAGGCATGAGAAAGAAGAGTACAAGCATCAATTACAAAAAGGATTTTTATACCTCCATAATAAAAAATGGCCGAAAAATGCAGAACTTAGATGGAGAAATGGAGAAAAATGCACCCCATAGAAGGCCTCATCAGTATGCATCACACCCTGACAGTGGAGCTCTCAGTATGGTCCAATTCAGGCAAGTTCTAGATGGCTTTTCAGGTGGAACTTTTGGGGAATGATGTAATCAGTTGACCATGACCTTTTAGGGTATGAAACAACACTTTTAGGGATTAAAGAGCCCTAGTTTATCGACATATAATATTGGGGTTGAAGTGCCCAAATATGTCTATAACAGTTGCCCCTTAAAGCATGAAGTCGTAAATCTTTGATGTCGGGTGAAATGCTTTAACATGAGGATCTGAGGTTTTCGAAACTGGAATGTGACCTGTATATGATACAATACAATACATCATCATCACATAATTTTCATGATCTAGCTAAGGCAGGCATTCCCATGCTCAGATTTATAAATTCATTTCATGTACATAGAATAGATAATCGTCTGTAGTTGCAGACTGGTGATTCTTCATATGAAGGGTCATCGTCCCTGGCTTGGATGACCATCTGTGCAGCTTCTGTGTACATTTGATGTCTTTATATTCCTGAATATATCGTAGCCCGGATGGATGAAACTAGATCTGGGGTCTTCAAACTCATTCAATCTTCGCCCGATGTACAAATCGATCCATGTGAAAAGATGTTCTGAAGTCGAACATGGAAAGACATCACCTGATTACCAGCCAATAATGTGAGCTGTTAACAGACGCGAGAGGAATCACCGATAATGATAATGACCCTCAAGGTACTACAGTACAATTCACGTGGTGTGAATATATGATCCGATGTTGAACACCACGCAAAATCTTTCAGTCGAAGGCCATTGATGTCAACCTATCGCTGGAAGTGAGAAACTTGCCATTAAGGCATGCAAGCTTCAAAGTACTGAAAGGGTTGTTTCTAAGTCAACTTCTTGGATAATGAGCTGATGTCAACAAGAAGTGACCCATCATAGGAGGGCCTTAATGTATCCCACATATACGACACGAAATGAAGAAAATGATTTTCTAGAGGTGAAAACGATCGACGACACAAGGTTCAGGAATGAAGGTCAGGAAAAATGGAGGTTGAAGGTATTGTAATGGATGAGGCATTAACTAGATGGTGAATTCTCAACTAAATGACTTCCCTTGAACATATCGGCGACACTGAGATGGATTGGTAGCGTTAACCCCAAAAATGGATGGTGAAATGACCAATGGTGAAATGACCGGTGAATAGAAAAACCCAACCTGACTCAATCATGGTGATGGAGTGAAAGTGTCATGTTCAAGAGCGACCTGCTACCATAAAATTCTTCAAGTTTTCTTCCCTTTTTTCCCAGTCCTTGCTAACCAGTACCTCTTTATTTTTGTCAAGCTTGAGGAGGATAACATATGCTTATTCTATAATTTTCCCTTTGGGCAAACCTATCACTATGTTAGTAGCATAATCCCTTAAGTCCATAAAATATTAAAATAATACAAAAAGGATGACTTTTCGATCACTTTAGCAAGCCAAAATAGACAAACGCTTGAACTTTTTCGTGAGATAATCCCTCAGGTCCGAAAAAGATTAAAATCTATATGAGGGACGGCACTTTCAAGTACTTTAGCGAGTTGGAAAGGCCAATAGCTCGACATTCTTTTCATATTTAACAAGTCTGAAAAGGGTTTAAATAGGACTCATTTTTTAGGAACGAGTGGTGTCTAATATAGCAACTAGTTTCGGGTAAACTTGGAACTTCTCAAAACATGGTGGTGTGAAGGGGGTGGCTAATAGGTCCACTCGTCGGAGTTGTTCCTCAAAAAGGTAAACAATGAAGTGGAAGCGTATGATCGGCCAAAAGAATGGAGGTGATGGCAAGAACACAACCAAGGTTTCAAAAGGTTGATGTAATGGAAACCACAAAGGTTATTTACCGAAGGTAGGTTCATTTTCTAACGCGCTTGAACTCTGGGGGAACATATGCTGTGTTTCGGTGCGGGTTCATTTTTTAATGAGCTTGAACCTTGCGGAAACTATGCTCAGAAGGTAGGTTCATTTTGTAATGAGCTTGAACTTTGGAAGAAGATATTCTCAGAGGTAGGTTCATTTTTTTAACGAGCTTGAACTCTAGGGGAACATATGCTCAGAAGTAGGTTCATTTTTTAACGAGCTTGAACTTTGGGGGACATATGCTCGGTGAAGGTTTATCTTTTTATGCGAACTAGAAATGATCAAACTAAAAGCTAGAAAAACTAAAAAATCTAAGGGACTACTGAGGTTAGGTAGGATGGCTTCATCAGCGGTTAGGCAAAACACTTCCTTTTCTTTGTCCACAGAATAGATGAAGGTGAATGATGTGTCGGACCAATCACCTAACCTAAGAAGCTAAATAGCTAAAAAGTTATAAAAATTAAAAAGCTAAAAAGTTAAAAAAAACTAGGAAATGGAATTGATCGTTTTTAGCTTGCATAAAAAGGTTTGCATGCCCCCAGCATGATGAAAAGGAGAGTCTCTAGTAGCCATATGGAAATTTACGATGGTTATGCAGGATGGTTTCGTCCGTTGAATAGACAAAACACTTCTTGCACTTTGTCCGCAAAATAGACAAAGGCGAAAGGTTTCTTAGACCAATCACATAACCTACAGGGAGACCTATTTTTTCGACTGGTTTCGTCTGCCCAATAAACAAGGGTTCATGCCCCCTAAGCTTTGTTAAATTCAACAGATTAATTTCAGTAATTAGGTGGATGGAATGAAGGTTGAAGAGACGCCGTGGATATAAAAGGACCATTTAGGGATGATGGTTGACTTGGAGCTATGCTTGAACCGGGAAACGAACGCTGGTCAATGGTGACAATTTTGCCTTCAAGAGAAAAACACATCTTTCGGAAGAGTGTTGAAACAATAGCTTCCATGTTATAAACATAGTCATGTCCAAGGAGTAGATTGTAATCTAACGTCCTAGGACTACCATCACGTTGAGGTGAACGGTTTTCCTTCCTAAAGTTATCAGTAACTTAGGAAGGATCCCTAACGGTCGACTGGTTCCCTTGTTAAAGCCTGAAAAATTTTGAGTAACAGGCATAAGCGATGGAAAACCAAGCGCTTTCCAAATAGTTGAGGAAAGGATACTCACTAACGCACCTTCATCTATTATAATGCTTGACACGATCATTTTGTAAACTTGTACTATGATCGGGAAAGGTACATAAGAAGGAAGGCAAGATCTTGCTAGTCAATTCCAATCAAAGGAAGCGATTAGACTGCTTGGAGGGGGTACCGAATAAACAGGTGAAATAACCCCTTGAGTAGTGGGAACTGGTGGATTCTCTTCCTGTTGTGAAGGAATGGGCAGATTGCCCCCAAGTTCATTGGACTCTGAAGTAACAAAGAGAATTTGAACGGTATCATTCTCACTCTCTTGAGGATGGATTTGATCTTGTGAAGGTAAAACTGGGTCGACTGTCATCTTGACCTATTGAGTTTGGTCCGATATGGACTCATAAGACTCACTCTCAACGATAGGTGTTCCTACTGACGGTTCAGTTAAGTCAGTCGAATTTTCCACTAGTAAAGGACTAGGGGAGATTTTCTTGTATCCAGGTGGAAGTCGCTGCAGTGAAGCGGGATGGTTATGCAAGACTCTTTTGGCCTCACCCAAAAAAGGACAACGGGGAAGTGTATGGTTCCCTTCACATAACTCACATGGAACTTTGACTTTTCCTTTCTTTCCATGGACTTCACCATCACTAGTTGATGGTGTATTATCAACATGATCAGCAAAGGTTGATGACACCAGTTGGTGCGAATGGGGGGGCCATTCTCTCAAGATTCGAGGAATTCATGGACAATCTTGATGAAAATGATCTCCTCTACAGATTACGCATGGATATCTGGGTTTATGATCTTTAATGTGCAAATTTTCACTAGCCGATGCATCCAAATATATGGTTGGTTGGTTGCCCCCTTGTTGAATTGGCTTCTTCTTCTTATCCTTACCTTTCTTATTCTTCTTAGCCACTTGGTTATTAGAATCACTACTTTCACCAAGCAAAGAGGAAGAAGGGGAGGGAGAAACAAATGAAGAAGAAGGCAAGGGGTCAACCTTAGCATCAATTGGATGCTGATTCGATTTCTGAGGAAGCACATTGTTTTGAACCACAGAGGTCGAGAACAACCATACTGGCAGGCCAATGGTAAGTCCCGGAAGGGACAAAGTGGCCATATGAGGTGCACCAATATTTCCCCAAGATGTAAAATGACTAGGATTCCCCTCAAAAGGGATTCCATGATTCGTGGACTCCATTATCTCAACCTAAGATCAACGAAGGAACATGGATGTTATTCCGAAATTAATAAATTTTAATGACGCTTTGACACAACTTTGCTTTTTCAATTTTTAAGAGTCGAGAAAAAGCTAAAGATGACTCTAGTCCCCTTCGATTTTTAATGAGCCTGAAGTGACAAGTGCTTAGATGGGCCTTTTCTTTTAAAGAGTTGAAAAGGAACGAAAGTGACTACTTTGGAGATATAGACAGAGGGATTACCAAACCAATCGCAAAACTGCAATATACACCTTGGTGATAAATTAAAGAGAGATTACCAAGGACTTATGTATGGCAGCCAATCTTCCCAAATGTTGCATTCAGTGCATTGCGATCGATAGGGCGGCAGACACGGCTTCCTATGAATAAAGGATATAATCCTATTGTGGTCTCCTAATATATACTCAACGGTACAGGGAGCAAAAGTCCATGCTAGCACTTGTCGTTTCAAAGAGGAGGAATCACCCAACCTTCGATGAAAACAATAGTTACTAGTTTTTACGACGTCGGAACACGTCTCTAGCCTAGACCTCTAGATGTGTTGCGTTAGGTTCCAAAGCATTGTTAAGTTCATTGAATTTTTTTTTAGAGTTGATCTTGTTTAAAAGTTTGCCTTTCAATGGTCCACCGCGTGATGTAGATTTAAAATTCCTAAATATGTAGTCTACAATGATAAGAAATCGTTGTTTATTTTGATCAATGGAAATCCTAGCTACTAAGGAAAGAAGATTACGATGCTTTCAAACAAAGAGCAAAGAGCACACACTAAATGCACTTTTCCTAAATCATTTTTCGCACGCAGTCTAAATGAAAATGCAAATGCACGTATTTATTTTTCATTCTCTTTAATGTGTAAATTCCAAAAAAGAAAACTAAATGTAGTAAAGATCTGAAATATTTTTACTCAAAGCGACATTTTGACAATTTCTTTTTCAAAATAGAAAGGAAGACAAAACGACACTTTTCGATTTCGAATAGAAAATGCTTTGACACTTCAAATATCAGCAAATCAAATCAAATACATGACAAAATGTTCAATCGACTATCGAAGGAAGGAAGACTCAATGACACTTCTCTTTTTGACACAAAACAATAGTTACGACATTTTTTGCACCGAAACGACAGTTCGATTTTAGCAACTTTTCGACAAAGGATCGTAAATGATGGACAAGTACATAAAAACATTTATTAATCCTAATCAATGGAGGCTGATCTATCTGATGCAAGAATGCTTCAGTAATGAGGTACTATTCATAAGCAGCAAAAAAACTAAACAGAGCTGAAAACAAGGACAAAAACCCCAAATTTCAAGAAGGGAAATAGGCTTAGTCAGTCATTGCACCTGGGCTTCACAAAAATAAGGATGCATCACACTTTTTAGACTCAGGAGGAGCGATGTATATTGGCAGACAGTGATAGACAGTGCGATGGGCCAGGGAGTGCAACTGAGATGAGTTTTAGCTCAAATTTGTTGCTGATTTCAATGAGTTAAGCTGATCTATGATAGACAGTAAAAAGCAAAGAACAGAGGTATGATATTGGGAGGTTACTGAGCTACCACAAGGGCATCTAGAATGTTTGTAAGTCAGATGTTTAGTTATAAACTAAACTGAATATTGACTAAAGCAGCATTCATCTACTATGCAATTGCAGAGCAAGAGCAGTTCGAAGGCTATCTGGCTAACTTTCGGCTCCATCTATAGTTTATAAAACAAACAACAATAACCAACAAACATCTATTCATTCCCCTGTGGAGTTGCCATTTTGTTTCCGGGAAAACTAGTGTCTTTTCAATCGACTTGCCCTCTAGGATTGGCATCTATCCTAGAAGCAAAGAGTTTAAAGCAATTTGCGATTTCTGCTATGTATGATAGATAAGAGAGAGGCAAAGGAACCAACTTGGATCTTCCACTTAACTCCTTGCTTGATATCTCTCCCCCTTGATAGAGCTTGCAACTCCTCTCCGTACTTATCCCGCTTGGAGAGTACCTGTAGAAACACAGTAACAAAGAACTATCAAAGCATCTTGATCTATTATATCATAAGCATTGCAGAATCAAAAATACAATGAACATACAATGTCATTCACAAATAACAACATTCACCAATACACAATTGTATGGAGGAAAACTCAAAGAACTTTATTAAATAGAAGGGAGAATTACAACCCAGCTGTCTGATCCAGCATCAAAGCCCTCTTCACCTCATGAAAAGCAAGATCACCAGAAAATACAATGCTCTTTCTCAGATACAAACTATCAGCACTTCCTTACAAATTACCAAATTCCATCCCCCAGATCTCTGAGATGAGGGATCCATTTATAGATGTCTGCAAGGGTGTGAGTCATCTCTAGGTTTTTGATTAGTGTCATTCCACTTGTTGTTTTTGGTTCCACTTGGAGATTTCTTAGATCTCTTACTCATCCCTGGGCGAATTCAGAGAAACAAGTGTCATATGAGAAGTTTCTAGAAGATTCCATGAGCATCCACTTAGCAAACTGTCTCGGACATTTGTCCATTCTCGCTCATCGCACCCCACAGAAGGCCTCATCAGTATGCATCACACCTGGCTAGTGTAGAAGTCAGTATGCATCGCACCCTGATAGTGGAGCTCTCAGTATGGTCCAATTCAGGCCAGTTCTGGATGGTTTTTCAGGTGGAACTTTTGGGGAATGATGTAATCAGTTGACCATGATCTTTTAGGGTATGAAACAACACTTTTAGGGATTAAAGAGCCCTAGTTTATCAACATATAAGATTGGGGTTGAAGTGCCCAAATATGTCTATAACATAAACCCACTCATTGGGCTAAAGAGGTTGTCTCTATCCGAAAAGAGGATTAACCTTGTCAACAAAACGGTGACTCCACTGGGGAGCCTATGACCCTTTCCATCCAATCTTTCACCCTGATCTTTTGACTAGTTTGACCAACCATTGATTTTTCAGCTTAACTGCATCAGTCTGGGTTTATACCATCACTGATTACTACCTTATAGTGTTAATTCTAGATTGTTTCTTGGAATCGTTTTTTTTTCCCATCTTTCTCACCCATCACAGGTTTACCCTTTATAGTGGTGATGGCATCACAGTTTTTGCCTTTACATTCGCGTTTTTTACCTTTACAATCACGATCAATTTTTTTTCATTATTTGCTCGTGCTAAAATCATCGCTAATTTTGTTATACAAAGTATTGATTCCATCGCAGGTTTTCCTTTGCAAAGTAGTGATAATCGTGAGTTTGGGTATGTAAAATAGCGATGATCCTTAAATATGATAATTTTAAAGATTTCTTCCTTAGAATCCAATGTGTCTTGGCCCGTAACATCTTTTCCCATCCTGTATGCTTGGATTTGTCAATGTTTTGATTAATTTCCTTGATTAATTTACAAAATTTGTCTCATTGGCTTTGAAGTGAAACCTGACTGAATTCCAGGGTTTCTAGTCAATTGGTCATCACTTGCTACTTGTTGTTGTCATTGAGATGTTTGGTTTGTTGATTGATTGAGTGTTGTTTTCTGTAGAAATCATTGAAAACATCATTTTGCATCTGTTTTAGCTTGTATTTCTGAATTTGCTTTTCGTGAAATGCATTAGATTAGTTGCATTGAGACGTTATTTTTTTTTAGCTTCATCATTGAGAATAGATCACATTTTTCAATTATTGAAAGCTAAAAATTGTATTAGGTGCAACAAATCATTCAAAATGAAAAGAAAAACATAATTCATATAAGTGCATCTTTGTAAAGTAAAACCATTTTACTTTCAAAAACGTTGCATTTAGGATTACCTTTTGGCATTGCGTTCAGTGAAATGAAAGACTAGATTTCATTTTCACATTTTGCATTTGGAAGACAACAGTGAAAGTCAGTGGAAGGAATTTTGCATGATTCATTTTGTTTGATGCATTATGGATTGAAATTTCTTCCCTTGGTTAGTCTAGCTTCAATTGAAGTGAAAGCTTTCCTTTTCTCATGTAGTTGTGTCATAGGTGCTCAAGTGACATCGTTAAGGCCTTGAAACCAAAACATAATTTCAAGATCAAATATAAAAGCTATCAATGAATATAAGGAGCATTTGAAACATTAACGCTCATACTTAGTTGTCTAGGCTAGAGACGTGTTCCACTGTCTATAAAACTTAGCAGTTTTCATTCACTCTTACATTAGACAACACTAGCACAGACTTATGCTCTCCATACCATCGAGTATATAAAGGGAGACCCTCATAGGTTGAAAGCCTTTATCCATAGGAAGTCGAGTCTGCCACCCTGTAAACATGATACACTGAACACATCATTTGGGGAGATTTCCTGCATGTCTTCAAGTCCTTGGTAAATTTATTTGCTAAGGTGTATATTGTAGTTCATGGTTACTTAGTACTCCTTTTGCCTAGAGTACCCTGAGTAGTCATTTTGATCTTTTCTGACTCCTTAAATTTGAAAAGATCATCAAGAAATGTGTCCTTTCAAGCTCGGTAAACCATCGAAAGTGACTAGGGTCACATTTTCATCCTTTTCTCAACTCTTAAAACATGAAAAGGCAAATCTTTTGTTTCAAATTCTAAAATTAATTGACCATGGAACAAACTTCTTCCTATGGAAATACTCCTTATTAGATCTTAGGTTGATACCAATGGCAACATTTCTTGAGTCTAGTAGTCAAGGAAACCCCTCTAATGGCAATTATAGTCATTTTCCTTCTTTTGGAAATGTTGATGCTCCTTATATGGCGACATTGTCCCTTCCTGGATTGACCATTGGTATGCCAGTTTGGTTATTTTCAACCTCGGTGATCTTGAGTGTCCAAACTTTTTTTCAACCGAGTTCTCCTCCACCTGAACAACATCACCCTCATGTCGATCCTAAAGTTGAACCCTCACCTTCTTCGCACGTTTCTTCACCCCTTTCTTCCTCTTCGCCTGGTGAAAGTCTCGATTATAGTAACCAGGAAGCTAACAACAAGAAGAAGAGGACGAAGAAGAATAAGAAAATTAAGAAAGGGGGAAACCAAGAAACTGTTGCTACAGATGCAACTGATGTAGAAAAACCTTCCAACCAGCCCCAGAAAGTAAAATTCCCTTGCATGTTATGTAAGGGTGACTACCTCCTTCAAAATTGTCCTAGTATTCCAAAGGTCTTAAAAGTGTGGTCTTCAGGTTCATATTGACCATTGTCATTGGCCTCTGGCGATCATGTTGGTGACAACCCCTCAACTAGTAAAAGTAAAGTCCATGGGAAAAGGGAAAAGTCAAATTTCCTTGTAAGTTGTGTGAAGGTAATCATCCAATTTGCCTTTGTCCTTTAATGGATGAAGCCTCCAAAGAGTCGGAAAACCTTATAGCTTCTCAACCTCATCTTCTCACTGGGTATTGAAAGCTTTCCCGTAATCCTTCACTAGTTGATCCAATGATTGAACAAAAGTCATCTTTGGTCAACCCTGCTCTCTTTGAAAGTGAGTCTCGTGAGTCCGTTCTCAACCAACCATTGGTTGAGAAAACAGTAGACCTAACTCCACCTTCAGTTAACCATACCTTTCATGTAGAGAGTGAACCTCATGTTGCTCTGGTTCTTCTAGTTTCTCTAGTTTCAAATGAGATGGAGATAAATCCTCCTATTCCCGAGGTGCATGAGAGAATTTCTCTTATTCCCATTGAGCAAGGGGGAAGATATCACATTCGTCCAAGTAGTTTAGTTACTTATTTTGATTGGAGTCGACTCGCAGGATATTGCCTTCCACCTTATGTGTCTTTGTAGATTACAGTACAAGCTTACCATATGGCCATACCTAGCATAGTCATAGACGAGGGTGCATCTGTTAGTATCCTATCCTCAACTACTTGGCAAGCTTTAGGTTCTCCTCAGCTTGTCCCCGTCACCTAGAATCCGTTAGATTTTAACAAAGGAACCAATCAACCATTAGGGATCCTTGTCAGTTTCCTATTACTTTGGGAGGAAAGACTGTCTATATAGATGTGATGGTTTTCCAAGGCCCTTTATATTTTAATCTACTCCTTGGTCGTGACTATGTTTATGTCATGGGAGCTCTTGTTTCTTATCTCTTTTGAGTGATGTGTTTCCCCCATGAAGAAAGCATTGTGATCATTGATCATCTTACATTCATTGGTCCTAAATCAACTCCCACTCAACCATCATCTCTAAATGGTTCTTATATGAAAGCGGTATCACCCCCGCCATAGGTGAATTATGTGGCCACCTGTTCCATGCCCACATCTACTTATGATCTAGTAGGTGATGTAGTACATCATGTACTGGGGGCATTGGAAACTAATTTTTCATTTGGATCCCTAGACATGTATCCCTTCAAAAGTTTTGTTCTCCCTTATGATGAGAACCTCTTGGAAGCCATGGCCTCCTTTGGTCTATGATCAAAGGATCATGGAGCAAAGTTCCTTTTCTTGTGTCAAGCTCCTTGAAAAGTGAAATAAGGAATTGGAGCAAAGTTCCCCATCTTGTTTCAAGCTCCTTAAAAAATGAAACAAGGATCACTAAGAAAAGTTCCTTGTCTTATGTCAAGGTCCTTAGAAAATGAAACAAGGACCTTGGAGAAAAGTTCCTTGTCTTGTGTCAAGCTCCTTAAAAAATGAAACAATGACCTTGGAGAAAAGTTCCTTTTCTTGTGTCAAGCTCCTTAAAATTTGAAACAAGGGCCTTGAGGATAGTTCTTTTACTATGTCAACCTCGTTAAAAAATGAAATAGGTCTCCATGAGTAGAGTTCTTTTACGTGCGTCAAGCTCGGTAAAAAAGGAAACAAGGTGTCATAAGCATGGTTCTTTTCGTGTGTCAAGCTCGTTAAAACATGAAACAAATCCCCTTACAATTCGAGTCTTTGATTAGATCTCATAAAATCCCAGTTGAGTCTTTCACTTGATCTCGTAAGTGAACCTTCATTCCATCCACTTAGGTGAATGAAATGAAGCTTGGGGGGAATGTACCTCGAATTGAGTCATTATGCTAGGGGCATGCAAACTTATCTCAAGCATAGTTTAGCTTTGTTTCAAGCTTTAGTAAAAATGAAAACAAATTCAAGCACAGTTTGTTTTCTTGTCAAGCTTGTTTACAAATGAAACCAAATCCAAGCATAGTTTGTCTCCGTTTAAAGCTTGTGTAAAAATAAAACCATTCCCACTTTACATCTCGTGATTGTTGTTTTTATCGGCCAATTTTTATTAGATGTGCCTTTTTCTTTCATTCCATCGTCACCATCTCTTTGGCCGATCATACGCTTTCACTTGGTTGTTTTACCCTCGCCTGAGGAACATCTGTGATGAGTGGTTTTATTAGGTAGCCCCTTGACCATTACATGTTTTGATAAAATCCATCATTACTGAAACCAGTTTCTATCCTTTTATACCACTTGGTTCGTCGAGGTGGAGTCTCCTTTCAGCTCTTTTCAGACTCCAAAAATAAGAAAAGATCATCGAGTACCTTTCATTCTGAACTCGTTAAAGTAAATGAATTGACATCTACTCAGTATAAGTTTAACCATTTTCTGGACTAAGATAAAATATTGTATGAAAAAGGAATACCTTAGTTGAACATGGCTAAGAGGTTCTCTCGAATATTGTTTTCTACCTTTTCAGATTCAAGAGACAAATTACAAAAAGGGACATGATGGAGTTTTCTTTTTCTAACTCTCTAAATATGAAAAAGATATCGAGTTATTCTTTTGTCAGACTCGTTAAAATTTTTAAGATGAAAGACTCATCACCCTGATGAGACCGAGTTTCTCCTTCCTATGACTCATAAAACTTACTAGGATGGATTCATCCAAAGGATGAACTTATACGATAAGCATATGGTATCCTCTTCAAGCTTGTGTAAAAATAAATAGGTACTCGCTAGAAATATCCACGGAAAACGAAGATGAAACATCCTTTGTATAGGAATCATGTCACTCTTGAACATGACACTCATATGATCTCGTGTTGGGTTTGGGATATCCTCACTCAGTCACTTGTCCTTGCGGGTTTGGGTTATCCATTTTACCTCTCATCTGACTATTTCACTTCAACATTATGACCCTTAGTACTACGTTGAGTCAAATGCTGCCACACTCCGGAGTCGTGTCACAAATATGTTCAAGAGAAGTCCAATATACAGTTATTTACCTATACACCTTTTGAGTCATTATTACAGTTTTAAAACTTATTCCACTTTATTCCTTGTTTCGTGTCGATGATGAGGGAATCATTATGACCCTCCTTTGACGGGTCACTTACTATCGACTTTAGCTCATTATCTAGGAAGATGACTTAGAAAATCCATTTTAGTACCTTGGAGCTTGCATGCCATAATGGAAAGTTCTTCGCATCCCACAACTAGTTTTCACTATTGGCCTTCGATCGGGTGATTCCACGAGTGTTCGACTCTAGCTTCATTATCACATTTTTGGATTGTACTATCATACCTTGAGAGACATTATCATTATGGATGGTTCCTCTCGTGCCTGTTAAAATTCCACATCAATGGCCAGTAATCAAGTGGTTTTCTAGCATGTTCGACTATGACACGTTTATTCGCATGTTAGGATTCGTACATTGATCAGGTCGGGATGGAGTGCAAGACCCTGAGTCTTGTCTGTTATGACTCAGGCTACATGGAGTTATATGTCATTCACGATTGTACACATGTTTTAATATAAGTATGGTTGTGACCATACCATGGGACTTTATATTTATGATGATGATCTTTATATATTCGATGGTTGTGTCCATGCCTTAGATCTTAGATTACAGATTACCCTTTTTTATTGGATGGTTGTGCCCATGCCATGGATCTTTTCATAAGTCCTTATTACCTGGATGGTTGCATCCATACCATGGATTCATGTTTTGACATCAAATATGCATGTGTATATGCATCCTTGATTTGTAGCTCTCCTGATAGTGTGTGTCCTTGTCCTTGCAAGAGCTCGTAAAGCATCTCAACCATCACTCCTTTTTCTGCCTCATGCTTTAGGGTGCATCTGTTACACAATATTTTTCCACACCTCCTACACTTCCCTGTGACATACCCTAAAGTGCCCGAAACAAGATCATTATATAGTATACTCATCCATGTATACAGCTCAGATCCCTCCTTTAACTTTGCTTGGAAAATGTATGGAGCTTTCCCTGAAGAAATAGCTCTTAAAACCCTAAAATAAGGGTCATCACTCTTATGAATATAAAAACCGCGATGTTCACCTGTTGCACCGTGTTTGACCCGCAATGGCATCACTCTGTTCCCTGTCATACTCGCAATGATCCGAAAAAGGTAATTCCCCAAAGAGGATGAGAAGATTCGTGACCTAGAAGCTTCTAGAGTGATGAGATGGAGGTGTTTTTGCATAGATGAGGTCGAATCCTCCTAACTTGACCTCTTTTTCTTATCCCTATGAGATACCTCCTTGAGATATGGGCCTAATCCCATCTTTGGAGAAGTCCTAACTCCCTATCTCTGACTATAAATTCATCCTCTCCCATTCCCAAATGATTGGTCAAGTTAGACGCTGGGTTGGTCTATGTCCATTCTCACCCCTATGCTAAGCTTATGCTTGGAGGCTATTTATTAGACTTGGAGAATGAGTGTTTGGAGAGTTTCTTGGCTTGGACTTGGATTACCACTCAAGGAGATCCTTTCAATATCAAGGTTATCGTTGTAAGCTTCCCTTTATTCTTTAAATACTATAAAACTGTTGGCTCATTTTCCCAAAATTAATATGTTCATGTATGTATTAGCTTGGAATTCCTTGATCAGTTAAGTAGGTTATTATTGGATTTGCTATTGGTTTTGGAATTCTTTATTGTCTCTTGATCACTTGTGCAAGTACATAAGCGCTGAGAGAAGCAGGAACAAGTCTGTGACACAAGCAGTTCGAGGATCTCAACAAAGGAAATTAGGAATAGCATCAAAACAAGGTAGGTCATCTCTCTCATTCTACTTTTCAATTATAATCTAGAAATATGTCTAGTTTATTACGACTTCAGTTGCTAGACCCACTCATTGGGCTAGAGGGATCGTCTCCACCCATAGAGAGCATTAACCTTGTCAACGCTCCCTAATCAAATTTACCAGTCACCACCGGAAGGGAGATACCACTACGTCACTAAAGGCTCAGACCCTCTATGGACCACATTTCAAAATATTTCACATTGGATCTATCGGACTCAAATACAAATCCTGCATGCTACATTCGATTCAATTTTTAAACTGGACCTACATATAACATTCTACTCAATCTGAATAATAAGATGCAAACACCCCTGATCATAAAAAAAATCGGCTCAATCTCAATAACTGAAAAATATCTGATTATTGCACAAGTGTAAACAAAAACTCTCTCTACGATATATTTCTGATCAAAAAACAAATATGTTTAATAGTCAATCAAACCCTAGCTCCTATATATTGTTAAATGTGAAGCTATACATTCTCCTCAAAATCCAATCTCATATATCATCAATATACTCAACAAAATAGCTTTCAATATTACAAAACCCTATTTGTAGCAAATACTTAATAGAACTTGAAACCTTATCTCATGACAAACTATCAAGCATTGGCAACAAACATACATTCAATGACTCTACTCACCCTTGCGATCAAACCCTAACTCATCAAATCATCTTTCCTTCACTCATACATCGACATATAACTCATTACCTTAGCAATAACACACTTTTATCATACTCATAGACAAGGAACTATACATTAGCAGCAACATATTCACACCCCAATAATATGAGTAACCCTATCTATATATAGAAATGACTCATAAATCATTTTCCCCTATAATATAAAATTTTTCATACTCATTTGCAACACTAGAAAATATGACCCAATGCATTTATGTCATAAATTCCATTAGAAAAACATAAAGATAAAACTTAATGTCATCTCAAAGCATCATAACTCTTTCAAAGATGTCATCAATAACACATTTCCAAATCATTCCTCTTATTATTAATCAATACAATACACAATATAATAGAAAAAAGGCACATCATTCTTATAACATTCATGAGCTATATTTCGATGTATGGTTACCCTAATTCTTACAAGGCACATCATTCTGGAATATTGGCTACCCCAATATTCAATTTTTGGAATTCTTCAATGTGCTCCTCCATTGAAACCTTTTGCTTGAGATTTATCAATTGGTTAAAGAAGGTGTTTCTCTTTGTATCTTCATAATGTGTTATCATTTCCTTCGTAAAAATTGACCAGGTGACAGGTGGTTTATGAGAAAAAATCCATATATACCATGCAAACTGATTGGGTTCTAAATATAAAGATGCAATACATACCTTTTGTGAGGGTTGCACAGCATGTAGATCAAAATATTGCTCCTTCTGTAGTATCCAAGCTACTAGATCCTTGCTATCAAAATTCCTCATATCTATATTTGGAATGTGGTGGTTCTTAAACCCCACATTGGAGTCTCTAAAATTGTAATTGATATTCCTTTTGTCTTTATCATGGTTCTCATTTATTGGCTTGCTACCACTAGGACGCCTTTCTTCTAGAAACTTTTCCAAACCTTCCTTCAACCCCTCTATCTTGACATTCATCAGTGCTTCCATGTATTCTTTTGGACCATCATTCAAAAATCCCACGTCATGTTTTATACCACCTATCTTAGCTTCTATTACTTGTTGTGAGAGCGGAATTTGTTGCACTTGGTTGCGTAATTTTGATATATCATGTTTCATTTCTTCCTCTTTTTCATGCATCATAGTACAGCTTTCGGGTTGCTTACTACATGTTTCAATTTTATTTCTTTGGTTCATCAATTAATGATATTTATACTTCACTATTCCCTTTGAATCACTTCAAAATAATTTTTAAACAAAATTTATGCAAATTTTAAAAAATACATACCTTTTTCTTGCTTTGTAGGAGCTCGATATCGAATCTGTTGTATATCTATAATTTCCAATCTCCAAGGTCTAAAATTTCATCATATACTATCCCTCTGAGTCCTCTTTCCAACCCCACAATAGTAATTGAGATTAGATTCTTCAAGAAAGAGTTATGCCCAATATCCCACAATGACCTAATTATAGAATGGTTTTGTAGAGCGAACTTGTAAGGAGTGCAACATGTCACTGTTTTTCTCTTTGGCCCTGAAAATGATACCCAAGAAACAATAGGTAGTCTTATTCTTTCATGTTTTACGAAATTTAAATATGATTCTCAGGGAGACATTTATGACGCTTTTCCCAAGGTCACCTATTTGAGATGGAATTCTAGAGCCGGCAAAAACCCTAACTTCCTCAGATCATATCTCCGAAAATATAGTGAGACAAGATCTGAAATACGCACACAAGGGTCATCAAGATTTCAGCTCCACGTGGTTTCAATTTCAACTTTTAAAGCTTCATAGAAAACAATTTATAGTGAAAATTCCATGATGACCTATTTGAAGCAGCGAAACCATAGAATCCAAAGCTCTCATACGAAATGTTATGCAAGTAGCTCACAAATAGATAGATAAATGACTTAAAAATTATCCTCTTAGAGGGGGAAACCTCCTTTACATTACATAAATGAACAATTCTTGGATGATACAAATGAAAAGACCTCCTTTGTATATATAGGGGTCTAAGGGGTCACAATATAATCAGAGCCTACATAAAAATAATAATGTAAGAGAACAACAATAAAAATAATGGGGATACACAAGTATTAGAGGGACCTAACATATGGACATTAATTTAAGCTCTCAAACTCCCTGCAATCATGCAAGTGATCATTAACCATTAAGGTGTCAACCAATACTAATATTTCTTCTCAATAAATAATGACAATCCTTAAACCTCTATTAACTATCCTTGTAATACACAACAATATTCAATGCAATATCAAGATACAACAACAATATTATACTCATTAAATCCATTGGCATGTTGGCTTCAATCCTGCATACAACCTCAAAGGACAAGAAAGATCATACACATCATATTTGTGAACATTTGACCAATGTAAACCTCTGCAGTTAATGGGAACATTACCCTCTTCCCTTCTATCCTATGCATTTCACCCTCAAATAAAAAGAAACAACGTTAAGTCTATTCACAAACTGGCTTCAATTAGTGAGAATCAATCAGATCTAAGTCTCTGCAAAAATCTCCCTGCGATTGCACAAATTCATAAATAAATTACTATAGCACACATATATATCTAGGAATAGACAAATAACTGATCTCCTCTACACAAGTCTTTGTCATTTCTCGAATACAATGATTACAATCAAACTGATGCCAAAACAAGGTCTATACCCAAATCCTTAATCTCTAGGCATCAATTTTTGAAGGACTAAACCTTTGTCACAGAAAAAGACTAATCTCTACAATAAATCATGTATCATTCATCATAACTGAGCATAATCAAGTATTAAATAATGCATATATCTCCAACAATAATATGTTGTGCATAAATTAAAAATGAATATTTATGGATTAATAGCATGGTTTGCAGAACAAAAATTAACTTCGAAGATTAAGATCTAATGCGCATAAACTCCAGTGACTATAACAAAAGAAACCTTTATTGGCTCGAATATATGGTGCATCTCTAAGTTTTATCAATTTTACTTACCCATATTCAATATTCTGGACCAATGCATAATTAGATATAGCCCTTACGCATTATTATATAGAGAACTTATCATTTTTTATCAAACCTTTAGTTCACCTAGCTTATTGAAGGAGAATAACCACTCACACTTTCTCCCATCTATTCCAAAACATTATAAAATTAGGATCAAAGAAAATTGTGTGAACTACCAAAGCCAATGGATCACATAAAATGCACACAAGACTTATCAAACTACTGACCCTTTTATATCTTCTCTTCCTTATATTACCATAGGAATATCCATGGGATTCATTGATGGATTTGTTGACCATTTCAATAGCATGTTGAATCATCCTCGTGCTCACGATTTCCATGTGAAATTCATTGGTTTTTCCAGTGGTTTTCAAATTTAAGTATCTACCCGCATCGTTGCTTGGATAACATGTCATCTTAGAGAATATTGTCATGCTATTGAAATTAGGCTCCCAATGGAAGTGAAGAATATTTTCACTATGTGTAGTTGACTCCCAAGGAATATAGGTTAAATTGAATAAAAAAATATCCTCTGCCTATAAATGTTCCATGCTATTTCACTACTTCACTAGACGTCTCCATACCTTGTCCAACCTCCTACAACTATACTATTAATCACCAAGATTGTAATATGATCTAGTTTGACATCAAGGCCAACATTCTAGTTGTAATGCCAACAATATCCCCTTTTGGTGTTTATGTCAACCTCCTGCAAAACACCAAATAATAATTTCCTTCTCTCCCCCTTTAACATCACTTTCAAAGGGTAATACCAAGCTAAGAGAAGTACTCTCCTTGAGATGCTCAAGACCATGTTGACTATAATGTTGATACAAATTGATCCTCAAATGTTTCTCTTGCAAGATAATTGTGTGAAAAGAAAAAAATTGGCTACACAACATGCCTCTCATGTTGACCATGCACCCCTAAGCATAAAATAAGGCTACAATCATACTCTCTCTGCTTCTATGCAATAAGCTTCCTTTCCAAGTGCAAGAGACTAAACCACTTTTGAGAAATGGTGTATAGAGATGTGCAATACATATATAAAGCTCCTTGGAGTGGATACATGGTCGTAATATTATGTATATCTCTTATATAAGCATGCATATCAGTAACCAATGACACATGACTACATGGACTCAAGTTACATCATTCCATCAAATGACCCTATACATGTTTGAACTTGACACACTTTTACAATACATGTTGGACAAAATGTATCTCTTAATGCATCAAAACATAAAACATAATATGATCATGACATAATGATAGCATCATATCAATCATAAGGCTCAACCATATTGAAGCATACTTCCATAGCACGAACTCTAGTTCCAGGAAACACATAAGCAAGCAACAAAACCATCACTTGCAACAGATGAGTTAATACATCAACAATCTTAACAATACCATTAATGAGTAGTTGATCAAATAATGTACCAAAAAGGTAATGTAAGGGGACTGATCTAATAATACCAACAATATAGGATTTTGCAATGAGGCACCATTATTAGCTCATGAGATCATCATAGGTCAACTCAGTGTTATACACAATCCTAAGAAGCATATAGGCATTAGCTACAAACTCCTCAAACTATGATAATTCCTACAATAAACCAATGTCAGAAACAGAAAGTTCCTCCAAGGAATATCTTTTCCCTTTTTTTGCTCGTAAGGGGCCATAAAGCCAACAATGAACGATTGAAACATCGGCAGCATATGATATTCTCCCCCTAGACGTAATGTCATCTTCTTATGGTATTCAAAACTTTCTCTTGAAGAGATACATCACAAATCCTAATCAGAATAGCCTCACCAGATGCAACATTGGTAGCATAAATAATTTACATGGAAATAATATGTATAAAATTAATCTAACAACACATGGGGTCATCATTAAAGTTGAACCAATGACATAGAACACATGTAAACCTTTCTTTCACACATCGGTCCCCTTGACATCATGCACCTCATTCCAAAGAAGAAGTTGATCCTGTGGACTTGATTGTCATTAATCTATTCACTTCTCCATTACTCTTAGGAATTTATATCAAATACAATATATTGTAGTGGGAACTATCTTCCCTTACTCTGAATCTGAAGAGGAAACTAAGATCTTATTTCTTCCCATATTTTTCTTTAGTACGTGCACTTTTTCCACATTTCTGGTCCCTTTTGCTATAACCTTTCCAGTGTCTTATTCTATAATTTTGTATCATGTTGAGGTAGATATAGCTACATTCCCTTTATTAGTTATATGACCCACACTCAGAATGTTATACTTTAGCCCTTCAACCAAAAATACATTATTTGCTTCTATATTTTTAACATCATGATCAAGAATACCTTTTCCTAATACCTTTGTCGGTACACTATCTCCAACAATAGCTTCACCACCCTTTGTCTTATTGAGAGAGGTAAATATGCTCTTATTTCCATACATGTGATGAGAGAATATGTTATATATGTACCAATGATCTTCTTCTTCTAGTGCACACAGAGCAAGGCCACACTTCACTTTTCGCTCTTCCTTTTTCTTGATATGATGAAAGTTAATGGATGAATCTTCTTTAGCACTTTTGATAACTATATTCTTGTCCAGTTTCTTGTCTTCGATACGTTCTACTTGTTGTCTGAAATTTCTAAATGAAATTGTTTACTTTGTCTTATATTCTTTTAATACACATATGAATCAAGAGAATCATAGTACTTCTGCTTCATGTTTCTTTCATTTCTATATGATTTGCAATCAATATCCTTATGAGCAAATAAATTGCATGTAAAATAATATCCTTTAAAGAAATATGGGTACCTAGGAATTGATGATATTCCTATGGAAATAATGTTTACTTGAGGTCTGAACAATCTACTTTTGCAATCAGCTGCAATGTGTCCAAAGTTCTGAGAGATAAAACATTTAATATCATTGATCGAGGGGGAGAACCAATTGTTATTTATATTTTTGCCATACTCATTAGGAGAAAATGGTTTCCTTTGAAAATTCATTTTTCTTGGTTGTTGGTTCAACTGCCTTCTTAATTATTTACCAAGATTTTCAAAATTTTGTTCGTTGAATTTAAAAATGCCTGAACAAGCTTGTGATTTGGATTCTCACTTCATAGTGTCATGAAAACCAAGGCCTAATTTAATAGACAGAGACCTTTAACTACTAAGAAGGTTTTCCAATATCTTGGTACTATCTTGACATCTCAATTGTTTGTCCTTTTTAGCTAATTTGGCTTTTAATGATATTAGCTAATCCTCTTTTTCTCTTCTTGCCTCTTCCAATTGTGTTATTAACTCGATAATTTCTTCTTTAAGCCTATTTTCTTGTTCTTCAAATACTTGAAGTAACTCCTAATTTTGTTTATTTGACTTTTCTAGATTAGATTTTAGAGAGATGGTCTCTACCTCAATTCCTTTACAATGTTGTTTCCTTTCGTTATGTTTGTCAGTCACTACCACAATGTTTGATGATTCATCATGATCCCTATTTTCATACACATGCAACTTAACCTTGAGACTATCAATCCTTTTCAAAGCAGAAGCAAGTTTTCTTTTAATATTAGATACTTTCTCTAATCTGTCTTCTTCTAAATCCATAAAACCATCTGATATGGTGAAGGTTGTGATGGCCACACTCATATTCTAATAGGCTACAAGTTTCTTCTTCAAATACATTGAATTTTTTGAAATAAATAATACCTATTGGTCTACATGATGAACAAACTTCTTCCTTTAATATATTTCCTTCTCCTTCATGAATGGCTTGCAGATTATCCCATACATCCTTATTGGTTTCATAGTGCATAATTTCCTCAAATTATGGATTAGGTAAGTTACAGACAGTTTCATTTAATGCCTAACCATTCTTTTGTACTTATAGATCTAATGGGTGGGTTTTAGTAAAACCATTACAAACTAAGTGCCAAACATCAAATCTGAGGGATATTATCCTAGACTTCGTCCTTTCTTTCCAATCTTGATAATTTTCATTATTAAGTATAATCATACCCTGATTATCCATAGTTCCTGACTTGACTTGTTCTGCTATTGATTATCCCTGGTCATGAATTGCAGATACTACCACTACATGTGATGCATTGCTAGTACTATCATAGTTTTCCAGAATTGACTTCTTAATTTGAGTTTTCTTCTTCTTGTGCTTCTTTTTCATGGTTCCCCATCTACTCTCAAGTGGTTAAACTTTACTAGAGAGAGCCTTTCTCTGATACCAATATTTAGAAATACTGGGGGGTGAATTTACTAGATCAATTTTTACTCATTTTATAATTTTATTTTCACTATTAACTAAACCACCATTTAATTCACAACACAATATGTATTATATCTAAGCATAAAAAATAAACCATGAGAAACATTTAATCATAAAGGCATGTAAACAACACATGATCAACACATCAACACATCGTGACACCATATTTTTAGGTGGAAAATCCAACAAGGAAAAACCACCATTATTATTCCTTGCTTCATCTTATTTTATTAATAAATAAATTATTGTATTACATTTTTCACTCGCAAAAACTCTTACTGGTGTACAAACTCCTACCTACTGGAGGCTACCACCTCCTCTAGTTCCTCCAACTATCACTCAAAGGAAGCCACCATTCCTTGATCAAATTTACCATCCACCATAGGAAGGGAGCTACCACTCACTCACTAAGGTCTCCAACCTCTAGACCCTCTAAGGACCATGGTTCAAAATATTTCACACTCGATCCTCCTGACTCAAACAAAAATACTGTAGGCCATGTTTCATCCAATTTTTAAAGTAGACCCACATATAAAATTCTTCTCAATCTAAATAACAAGATGCAAGCACCTCTGATCAACAAACAAATATGTTCAATCTCAATAATTGAGTACACATTTGATCGTTGCACAAATGTCAACAAAAAATTTCTCTACAATAACTTTCTGATCAGCAAACAAATATGTTCAATGGTCAATAAAACCCTATATAATCAATATTTTCAAATTCAAAGCCATACTCTCTGCTCGAATATCAATCTCAGCTGTCATCAACATACTCAACAAAACAACTCTCAACAATACAAAAACCTTTATGCAAAAAATACTCAATATAACATCAAGCCCTATCTCATGCAAAACTATCAAGCACTTGCAACAAACATACATTCAATGACTCTGCTCACCCATGAGATCAAACCCTAACTCATCAAACCATTTTTCCTTCGCTCATACTTCAACATCTAACTCATTACCTTAGCAGTAGAAAACTTCCATCATACTCACAAAAAAGGAACTATACATTAGCGACAACATATGCATACCCCAACAATATGAGTAACTCTAGCTATATATAGAAATGATTCATTAATCCACTTTCTCTGCAATATACAAATTTTCATACTCATCTGTAACACTAGAAAATCTGATCCAATACATTTATGTTACAAATTCCATCAACAAAACATAAAGGAAAACCTTAATTTCATCTCAAAGCATCACAAATCTTTCAAAGTTACCATCAACAATGCATTTCCAAACCCTTGCTCTTAATACCAATCAGTACCATACACGACATAATAGAAATAAAATGCACATCATTGTTATGGCATTTATGCACATTAATATAAGTTTTCAAACTACTTGCAATCGAACACATGATCATTAACCACTAAGGTGTCAACCAATACTAATATTTGTTCTCAGTAAATAATCACAATCCTTAAATATCTATTAACCATCCCTGCAATACATAATTGTTATTCAATGCAATACTAAAGTAGAACAACAATATTATACTCATTAAATTAATTGGCATGTTGGCTTCAATCTTGTATACAACCTCGGAGGAAAAACAACATCATACACATCAAATTCTTGAACCTCTGACCAATCTAAACTTCTCCACTAAATGGGAACAATACCCTCTTCCCTTCTACCCTGCGCATTTTAACCTCAAAGAAGAAGAAACAATGTTTAGTCTATTCACATACTGGCTTCAATCAATGAGAATCAATTAGATATAAGTCCCTGTGAAAACCTCCATACAAGTGCACAAATTCAGAAATAAATTACTAGAGAACACATATAAATCTAGGCATAGACAAACAAGTGATCTCCTTTCCAAAATTCTATGTCAATCCTTGAATGCAAGAATTACAATCAATCCAAAGCCTACACAAATCTCTACCCAGATTCCTAATCTATGTGCATCAATTTCTGAAAGGAAAAACCTCTGTCACACAAACAAAAGATTGATCTCTGCAATAAATCATGTATCTTCTCAACATCCAAAAATACCCAATTATTAAACTATGTGTATATCTCTAGCAAGAATATGGCGTGCATAAATTAAAGATGAATCTTCAAGGATTAGAAACATAGTGTGTAGAACACAAATGAATTTCCAGGATTAATATCTAATGTGCAAAACCTCTAGTGATTATAACAAAAGAAACCTTTACTGGCTCGAATATATGGTTTGGTTGTAGCGGCTACAACCACCCTCCAAAATTTTGGTCTGCACCAATTCCAGTACCTCCCTTGAGAGTTTCACTTGATGACTACACACACTCAAGTTCACTCCATGAGCTCGTGTGAGTCCTTGCATCTGCCTTGCTTGTTCATTCCATTCAAGTTTCTACATGCTGGTGTCTAAGTGATGCTTGTGGCCATGGTTTGGTTATGCTCAAAGTCTTCACTTGGTATGTGCTTGTTGTGTTCACTATGAAAGCATCTATTGCACTCACACACTGAGTCACATTCATTGTTGCACAAGTGTCATCTCGGTCAATGAACAGTCAATCACGAGTTTCGTGCTTGTCACTTGCACCGTCGGTTAGTCATGTTGAAGATGTGTGTCTGGATGGTTTGAGTCATTTCATCATCGAGTCATGTGAGTGTGCGTTCCTATGATCACCTATGCATCTTTCGATCGTTCACACACTTAGTCATTTTTGCTAAATTTTTGACAACTAGACTCCCCTCTGATAGCTAGACCACCACCACGCCATCGACTGGATCGACTGTCAACCAGAGCAGCATAGAAACACCAAGCTAATCTTTTCAGGCTACGTTGCCCGCAAGAAATTCAATCAACTCTCATGCTGACAACCCAAATAGTCAGACCCAATAGTTACCCCGGGGCTGACTCCCTTAGAAAATTGCGCAGAGGCCACTCACCTTACTCGCTCAGCTGACTGAGGAAATTGGGCATACATGCCGAACAGACACCAAGTTCCTGTCCCTGTCTCCCTCTAAAAACTACGCAGTTTTCCCAGTCGAGCATCCTGATAGTCGACTGACTCCTCATCTCAAAAATTGTGCAGTTTTCCCAGTTGGTCATCTTGATAGTCGACCGACTCGTCATCTTAGAAATTGCACAGTTTTCATGAGCAAGCCTTCTTCTACCCACAAAGTCTGCTCAGCTCCAAAATTGCACAAAGATGATCAGCAAGTGGCCTCTTGGCCTCAGTGTAGTTTCCCCTGCGAGCAGCTCCTAGCAGCAGGCTACCAATTCCATCTAGGAATTGTGCAGTTTCTGCTGCCAGTGACTCCAGTAGCCAACTTCCATTTCCCTCTTGGAATTGAAAAGTTTTGGTTACTAGTGAACCCAGCAGCCAACTACTAGTTCCCTTTGGGTATTCCACAGTTTTGGCTACCAGTGACCCCAGCAGCCAACTGCCAGTTCCCTATGGAAATTGTGCAGTTTTGGCTGCCATGCTCCCGAGCAGTTACTCCCAAAAACTTTACAATCTCTGCCTGCTGACCTTGCTTGCAGCCCAACCTGTTCCTCCATAAAACTGTGCAAATTTGGCCTTCTACCACCTACTGTTCTCTCGTTCCAGAAACCACACAGATCCTACCTACCTTGCCTTCCTAAAGCCCAGACTGTCTCTCCCAAAATTTGCGCAATTTTGCCTCCCAACCGAGCCAGACCTCACAGACAGTCACTGTCGAATTGGATTTCCCGTCTTCATCACTCAGTGACTCTTGCGCAGTTTTCATCAGCGATGTCCAGAGCCGTCATCCTGCTTCACATCCTTACCGCCTCTCTCGAATACCCGCATCTGAAATGATCATGTGTCATGGTAGACTAGGAGGTTTTGGATTTAATGTCGTCTAATCATGAGTGATTGCAGGTAAAGGTACACCAACGAATATGGCACGATGATGAATGGTATGAAAGAAGGGTGCATATGAAGGACAGGTTCACCAACAGACGAACGAATGATGCATGCGAAGAGATGTGCCTGTGAATGGATCATCATGCAAAATGTGTTTGCAGAAGAACGGATGAGAAAACATGCAAGATGTGCTCACCAATGGATGAACGGATGAACATGCACCTTCACGAACAGATGAGCCTATCAAACCTCCAACATGCAAGCAAGGAACAACATGCCAAAGCTTCATGAAGTGAACCAAATACCATCGAAGACTCCATACACTTCGCCATGCGAAGGTGAAGCTATGATACACCATGAACACATCCATCACCCAGAAACACTATAGCTTGACATGCACACCAGCAATAGCATGAATGTATCAACATGCTCATGTCGAGTCATATCATGAGTCATGTCTCCCACATCTCTACTACGGTCTATGTTTTCAATCAATGTAATTTACCATGGAAGTCCAAGAGACCCACTTGTTGTACAAAGAGTCATGTAAAGTCAAAAATTCATGGAAGTCAAATAGTCATGAGGGTAGTTGAACAGTCACAAGGGTCAGTTTCACCCTTGGCTATAAATACCCCCTCATTTGTACATGCGAAGGAATTTTTCACCTCAACTTCTCCCACATAGCCAAGAGAGTCTGTAATCTTTTCTTTGAGGAGTAAGTAGTGGATCCAACACCCCGCACTTGGGGTTAGTGATGTATGGTGTAACGATGCGTCTTGGAACTTTTTATTAATTCGGAAGCCTGCTAATAGGCCAACTCATTTCACATGTATTGTAATTTTTGTAAGACTAATCTTTAACACTTGTGATGCATGTTTCTTTAACCTGTGTTATATATCTGAACTATTTCACTTGTTGTAATACATAATATATTAATGGAAATGTGTTGTATATGTTGTTAATGTTGTCTCGCCTGTGTAGACTACTCTCCCAGACACTAGACAGACCTTTCAAATAAATCTTGTTGTAACAACTGTTTCACTCATTCATTGAGTGGCGTACATGTTATCTTACCTTGTGTGTTGTGACTACCGCATCCGTGTGGACTGCTCCTCCAAAAAATTTGCACGTCTTGTTGTGTTGTGTGTTCCTAACTGAGTTGGGACTTCATCCCAACCAACATGGGACTCACTCCCACCCTCTCCCTCTACAGTGAAAGAACCATTGACACAAGTGACACTTACACTCACCAGGCAAGCGAACCTCACTTCTCGAAGACAAAGCAAACCACTCTCATGTGATGACAAGCAAGAGTTGAGGAAAATCCTTAAGACAATGGAAACTGGGCCATCATATCGAATGGGACTCCCACACCAAATGGTGTTAGCCTGTTATCACTCAAGTTGTTCCCAAAAGTTGTAAGAAAGGGAATACGGCCGAGGTAACCACAGACTAATCTTTTACATACAAATTCTAGCCAATCTGCATCCAGAGAGGGCTCTCTCTTTATGATTTGGTTTTTTTTTAAAGGTGTTAGGCTATTTATGAAGTACAAGGGTTTTGTTTTGAGTTTGGGTGGTGAGATTCAATAGAACAGTGAGGAAAAACTGAAGAGTTCAGTCCGTTGGGCATGATGGAGTCAAACGAAACAGGCTTTATGGATTTGGTTTCTAACAAAGGATGGCATCACAGAGCAAGGTACTCAAACATGGAACAATTAAAGACTAGAATCAGATGGAATGGACTCAAATGGTGAAGGGTAGTTAAGAATCCTTCATCATATTGAAAGAGGGAAAGTGAAAGCTTACCGACAAAGAGCAATTAATAATTCTTTATCAAATAATCAACATGAGAGAATCAGGGGAAACAGGAGCAATTAAGAATTCACTATTTATTCTAATTCTAAAGAAAACGCAGAGAATAGTAAAGACTGAAAACAAAGTGCAGCTAAGCAAATTCTGGATTAATCTTTTTCTCTACTATTCAAATTATGAAACAAAGGTGATATAGTAAACATGAAAACTGTAAAACACAAGATATAGGGGACTTATTGATCCAGAGTATGATTCAAGAATTCTGTGACAAGTCCTCTGCTTTGATTCTTCATCCAGTAGGCCAGACAACAGTTTGATTCCAACAGCTTTTTATTCCAAAGTTCAGTATTTACAACAAAGTATAGGGAAATCTACACATACGCAACCTCTTCAAAACTCTGATGAAGAGGGTATTTATACAATAAAAATATGTACTACAAAATGTCTCATCAAAGCTATGAGACAATATCTAAGTTTAACCTAAAGTAATTTACAAGCAAGGTAGAAACAGCTCAAGAAAAATATCTAATGTTGTGCTGGAGGCTGCCTCTTTAGGGTTCGGCTTGCAGGTGTCCTCTGTAGCTCTGGGCTGACTCTTTGTCTTAATTCTGTATTAAACTTCTCATATTATTCTTTTAGTCGGCTATGATACTCTTTAATTTTTATTTGATATGCTTTTAATTCTGCCCTGATACACTTTAACGCTCCTCTGATACTCTTTGACTTTTTTATATCCTCTTTAATGCTCCTTTGATACTTTTCATCGCTGATTTGATTCCTGCTCACCGCTGTTCGGCAAAATGGAACTGCTAACGTGTCCTCTGAGTGCCTTTCCTCTGGTAAATCATGTCTCCGACTGTTTCACACTGACTGCAGCATGTATCCCTGTTTATCTCTATTTCTTCTACTGCGAGCTTGGGAATCCATCTGCTTTGTTTCGAACTGTACAAAGAGGAAGAAAACTGTAAAATGGAGGGTCGGCAGTCGACGAGCTCATTGCTGGAGCTTTCGTGGTTGGGAGGCGGTTTAAAACATTGGAAATGCGACCTCGGCTGACATCAAAACCTAGAGCATTGTTCGCAGCAAAATTATAACAAAAATGACCTTTTTACCATATATTGAACAAAAGATTTTTTGGCGGGAAAATTTGATTTTTCTGACGGGTGATGTCAGCATGACGTTAGTGAGTGGTACGGACCAGACGACATGGTGGGTGACGTGGCAATACAGATGGTGACATGGCAGTGTGACGTCAGCAGAGGACAACTGACGTCAGTGGATGACGTCAGCGAGGGGTCAGCGGGAGGGCGGTAAATGGTTTTGCCTGCACCGCTTTCGGGCTAGGGCGGTTTCGGGCGGAGAGGGAGCAATCAACGCGGGAGCACGACGCGTGTCCCGGGTACGGCGCAAAAACCACCAGTTCCCTGGGGGTTAATGTTCAGCAGAAGGATGGGTCACGATATGGATATGGACCGTCAGATGGATTGGCAGAGATCAGACGGATGGCGTTTTGCGGAGATGGTAGATGGTTAATGCGCGGGGGTTGTATTTAAACAGTGTTTTATAATGGAGTGGGGGCAGATTCTATTGGTTTGTGGGGTTAATTAAGTTTATTAATTAACGTGAGGTTAATTAATATTTGGAAGGCACAAGGGACGGTTATTACAAGGTTTCAAATAAACCTTTAATTCCATTTAAAACAACGATATATGGCTATAGTTTCGCCGGGGGCAGGAATAATAAATTTTTGGGGTTTTTCGTATATTAATATAATACGGGAAAGGGAACAATTACAAGGGAGTTATATAGTATAAATTTAGTTTGTTAATATGGATTTTGAATATGAAAGCGCTAAGTATAATGTTAGGAAACTTAGGCTTAAAGGGGAAAAAGAGTTTATGCAAGAAATGTGGCTAATCCCTAAGTAAAACAGATTCTTACTTAGGCAAACGTTTATGGAATGAGAGGCTTCAAGAGGGATATTAAGCAGATCTTAATATCTTTGGGGGAAATTAGTAAGTGATTTGGGGAGAAGCATGAAGGGAAGTTAGTTATGCCTCGCTTGAGCTGCTCCAAGAGTATCTGCTTTGCACTTGTGATAGAGGTAAATTTAACACTTTGAGAGACAAAATTTATCACAAGTCTTATTCTGCAACATCAAAACTGCCTACCCTGCCTACTTTGCCTAACATTTTTTTTTCTTCTTTACATTTGGGTGCACTTAAACTAGAAAACCCTTATCAATTTTATTTTCTTTGCATGGTAAGCCTACCTAAGTTTGCACTTATTTCTTCCAAGGGCTCAGATTAAACAGTTGAGCTCCTTTGACTCTCTACCTATCTACTTATCTGCCAAGTTTAAACAGTTTGGACAGACTTTATTCTCTATCTCTAAAACAGGAAATTTAAACATGAACTGGCCAAGATTAAGCTGTTTGGCCATTCATCAATTGTGGTAAAATTTCAACAAGCTTTACATGATGCTTTATTTATAGAAAATGAAATAGTAGTGGCATTTAGACTTGCACACTTTCCTGGTCTTTTTTATTTGGGGTTCATTTCTTTTCATTTTTTCTTTTGACCATTTATTTTTATCACCCTTTGATTTTTATTTTAGGGTATACCCTCTTTACATTTTTTAATTTTTTTGATTTTTTGATAATATGTAAAACCTTTGCAAAAGGGATGAACATATTACAGAGCTCAACCAGTCAATCATGAAATATGACACCTATAACCATAGGAGTATAACACTGACTCCACTTGGGGATGGCTTTCCCTCGTGGAAAGTCAAGAACAGTAGGTCAGATGGCCTTCTGCATAACTTTTGCTCTGCTCTGAAATTTTCCTTTTGTTGGTTGCTTTATTGTATATATGACAACACACTTTCTGAAGCATAGGGTCTTCTCTTCGGGCTTCAACTGCAGCAAGTTACTATCCAATCCACATTAAAATACATTTTTTTATTTTTCTTCCTCCTTGAATCCTTCTTGAGCACCTTGTCTCTTGGGCAGGAGCTTTCAGCCTTGGTCCCTTTATCAAAATCTTCTTAATCTTTTCCTGCACAACTATGAGATCTGGCTTGAAACAAAAAGGTGCTGCACTCTTCAAACCAGATTAGCAAATCATCAAAATCTTGGATTCAAACATTTAAGGATTTATTTCCTAACTCACTAAAAAATTGAATTTTAAAACAAACTAAAATCCTACCTACTTTACTCTAATCAGCTTTCTGACTACTGGTTAGGTAAAATGAAATAACCAATGCAACCACTTAAGCATTATATACATCAGTGACCTGTGTTGCTTGTGTTTGATGGTGTTTAAAATTGAGATCTTGCAATCAAATTTGGCTTTGTTAAACTTTGAGAAGATAAGGAAATTCCTGATCTCCTTTGCTGAATCTAGAAACTGTACAAAAGGATCCTGAAAAATATATACACTAATCTCGAACTGATTCAAACAACTGTACAAATGTTCTGGATAACTTTCATGCCTTGGAATTGAGAAATCACTTTTGTCTTTGTCACCATGTATGTTTTCAACTGTTCTTTGCGGTGATATTTTTACTGATTGTAATGCCTCTTTTATAAAACCATTATCATCTTGTTTTTGACCCTTATAGTCCATTAATGGAGAAGAATTCTAATTTCTTTCATCATTCAACCTGTCAACTGATGGATCATAAAGAACTTGGAAGGATTCTTGCAACTTATTACATACAGGTTCAGATGGGACTTGACAGATTTCTACAAGTTGCTCCTCCTTTTCTTTAAAAATTTCACATGATTCAAAACAAAGGGGCAAGGAATCAACTTGGATATTTTTGATCATCTATTCCTGCTTCCAAGATTTCTTCTATAGCCTGATATTTAATGGCATTTTGGGGCTGCAAATCTAAATATGACAAGTCTTGAACAACGATTTGATTGCCCTCTAGATGATTAATATCGAGACTTGTTGACATTTGATTTCTAATTGCATGATAGTTATCTCTAATAAACTGAAATGAATCAAAACAAAATGGTAAAGTTCCTTCACTGATTTCAAAATTTTCTGCACTTTCCTCCTCATCCTCTCTACTACAATGAACAAGCTGATCACTTATTTTAAGCTGTTGATCTTGAATTTCCTTGTTCCACAAATTAGCTTATGATTCCTCTGCAAGGTTAATTTGGTTTTGAGGAACATAATCATCATCATATTGATCATATTTGGGTGAGCCATTGAAAGAAGAAATGTTATCAAATGCACACATTAGACCAGGAGATTGCTCCTCCACACATTGCTCTACGAATCTGTCTTCTGATCTATGGTAGGTTGAGTTGGTAAAAATTTGTTCATGAATATCAACCCTTTCTTCTTGTGAAACAAATGTGTCATGATGATTTTGAACAAAGCATTCAACTTTCATTGTGATCTTCTGTATCATTTCCTCTGCTTTCTTTACCAAACTATCAAGTTTTTCCTCTTTCTCTGTTTTCAACTTTTCTTCCCTAATTTTCATATTAACCTCTACATCCACTACCATGTTCTACATCTATTCCATAGTGGAGGGGTTTCTTTCTCTCAGATGAAATTCTATCTCTGAATCAAATGCTCTTGGGTAATGTAGTAGAGCTGAATCAGGGGGAGGTTTTATATTCAATGGTATCGAATGATAGATTTGATTGAATCTGTCTGAAAATTGTTGCATTGTTTCATCTGGATGTATTTTCAATTGATTATATTCTTCTATGATCATGAGGAGATTGACTTTGATTATCCATCTATCAAGGAAGAGTTTGAGAAACTGCTCAAGGTTTGTGATGCTTGCCTCAGGCAGGGTTTTGAACCAACTCCTGACTTTGCCTTGCAAAGAAAGAGCGAAAATCCTAATACTAACATCCTCTTCATCCACTTCAAATAAGTTAAGATAATCTTCAAAAACTTGGATATGTTTTTGGGCAGTGACACCATTCTATCCATCAAATATTGGGAGATACTTGGGATAATCGTTAGGGAAAGCATGGACTGTAGGAGGAAAAATGAGTGGTTTATACCTATCAAGAACTTCATGAGGTATCGGAATATGTTCAGGGATCGGATGATTGGTCTTGATTTTTGGATTCTCTTTAACTAAAAAATGATCTTCATAAGAATTAGAAGACTGCTGTTCAAATGTATAAGGAGAATTTTCATTTATATTTCTGGAAGGAAAATAATAAAAATTTAATCTAAAGTCATCTCTAAAATACAATATACATTGAAAAATATTGTCGATGAGAAAGAACATAATGTCTTGGATAACAAAACAAATCAAAAGCCTGATCTTTTCATACAGTTCATTCAGGTTCATGTCTCTAGTGGAGTCTTGATTGTGAAATTGATGTGGAGTCGCTAGGTGGATGATTTTAACCTTTGTGTGTCTGATCCATGTCCACCATCATAGATCAGATCTAAACCTATAAAACAGTTCTGAAGAAAAGGTTCAGTTTCTCTAGGAAACAAAATTTTTGAGTTTTTTATGATTATTTCAATTTTTTATGATTTTTCAAAACGAATTCTATGATTTCTTTAAGAGCTTTTAGATATGATATTTAAACTTTCTTAAAGATTTTATTTGACAAGAGGAACTGATCAAGAATTTGAAACCAACCGTTCAAACCATAAGCTAGACCGGAGATAGACTGAAGTAGAATTTATTTACTCTTGCAATTGCAAAGAAAAATCAGTTTCAAAAGCTACCTGGCTAACTTCAGGATCCATCTGTAGCTTATGAAATAAAAAACAGTAACAAACAATTATTCAGATCCCCAGCGGACTCGCCAATGATGTTATCACTCAGGTTGTTCCCAAAAGTTGTAAGAAAGGGAATACGACCGAGGTAACCACAGACCAATCATTTAGTTACAGATTCTAGCCAATCTGCATCCATAGAGGGCTCTCTCTTTATGATTTAGCTTTGTTTTGAAAGGTGTTAGGCTAGTTATGAAGTACAAGGGTTTTGTTTTGAGTTTGGGTGGTGAGATTCAATAGAACAGTGAGGCAAAACTAAAGAGTTCAGTCCATTTGGCATGATGGAGTCAAACGAAACAGGATTTCTGGATTTGGTTTCTAATAGAGGATGGCATCACAGAGCAAGGTACTCAAAGATGGAACAATTAAAGTCTGGAATCAGATGGAATGGACTCAAATGGGTGAAGGGCAGTTAAGAATCCTTCATCATATTGAAAGAGGGAAAGTGAAAGCTTACCGACAAAAAGCAATTAATAATTCTTTATCAAATAATCAACATAAGAGAATCAGGGGAAACATGAGCAATTAAGAATTCATTGTTTATTATAATTCTGAAGAAAACACAGAGAATAGTAAAGACTGAAAATAGAGTGCAGCTAAACAAATTCTGGATTAATCTTTTTCTCTACTATTCAGATTATGAAACAAAGGTGATATAGTAAACATGAAAATTGTTAAACACAAGATATAGGGGACTTATTGATCCGGAGTTTGATTCAAGAATTATATGACAAGTCCTCTGCTTTGATTCTTCATCCAGTAGGCCAGAAAACAGTTTGATTCTAATAGCTTTTTATTCCAAAGTTCAGTATTTACAACAAAGTCTAGGGAAATCTACACATACCCAACCTCTTCAAAACTCTTATGAAGAGGGTATTTATAGAATAAAAATATGTACTACAGAATGTCTCATCAAAGCTATGAGACAATATCTAAGTTTAACCTAAAGTAATTTACAAGCAAGGTAGAAACAGCTCGGGAAAAATATCTAATGTTGTGCTGGACGCTGCCTCTTTAGGGTTCGGCTTGTAGGTGTCCTTTGTAGCTCTGGGCCGACTCTTTGTCTTAACTGCTACATTAAACTTCTCATATGCTTCTTTTATTCGGCTCTAATACTCTTTAATTTTGACTTGATATGCTTTTAATTCTGCCCTGATACACTTTAACGCTCCTCTGATACTCTTTGAATTTTTTATATCCTCTTTAATGCTCCTCTGATACTCTTTATTGCTGATCTGATTCCTGCCCACCGCTGTCCGGCAAAATGGAACTGCTAACATGTCCTCTGAGTGCCTTTCCTCTGGTAAATCATGTCTCCGACTGTTTCACATTGACTACATCATGTATCCCTGTTTATCTCTATTTCTTCTACTGCGAGCTCGGGAATCCCTCTACTTTGTTTTGAACTGTACGAAGAGGAAGAAAATTGTAAAATGGAGGGTCGGCAGTCGACGAGCTCGTTGTTGGAGCTTTCTTGGTTGGGAGGCAGTTTAAAACATTGGAAATGTGACCTCGGATGACATCAAAACCTGGAGCGTTGTTCACAGCAAAATTATAACAAAAATGGCCTTTTTACCATATCTTGAACAAAAGATTTTTTGGCGGGAAAATTTGATTTTTCGGACGGGTGACGTCAGCATGACGTCAGTGGGGGGTATGGACCAGATGACGTGGCGGGTGACGTGGCAATATGGATGGTGACATGGCAGTGTGACGTCAGTAGAGGACAGCTGACGTCAATGGATGATGTCAGCGAGGGGTCAGCGGGAGGGCGGTAAATGATTTTCCTGCACCGCTTTCGGGCTAGGGCAGTTTCGGGCGGAGAGGGAGCGATCAACACGGGAGGACGACGCATGTCCCGGGTACGGCGCAAAAACCACCAACTCCCCGGGGGTTAATGTTCAGCAGAAGGATGGGTCGCGATATGGATATGGACCATCGGATGGATTGGCAGAGATCAGACGGATGGCGTTTTGCGGAGATGGCAGATGGTTAATGCGCGGGGGCTGTATTTAAATAATGTTTTATAATGGAGTGGGGGCAGATTCTATTGGTTTGCGGGGTTAATTAAGTTTATTAATTAACGTGAGGTTAATTAATATTTGGAAGGCGCAGGGAATGGTTATTAAAGGTTTCAAATAAACCTTTAATTCCATTTAAAACAATGATATATGGCTATAGTTTAGCCGGGGGCGGGAATAATAAAGTTTTGGGGTTTTTCATATATTAATATAATACGAGAAAGGGAACAATTACAAGGGAGTTATATAGTATAAATTTAGTTTGTTAATATGGATTTTGAATATGAAAGCGCTAAGTATAATGTTAGGAAATTTAGGCTTAAAGGGGAAAAAGAATTTATGCAAGAAATATGGCTAATCCCTAAGTAAAACAGATTCTTACTTAGGCAAATATTTATGGAATGAGAGGCTTCAAGAGGGATATTAAGCAGATCTTAATATCTTTGGGGGAAATTAGTAAGTGATTTGGGGAGAAGCATGAAGGGAAGTTAGTTATGCCTCGCTTGAGCTGCTCCAAGAGTATGTACTTTGCACTTGTGATAGAGGTAAATTTAACACTTTGAGAGACAAAATTTATCACAAGTCTTATTCTGCAACATCAAAACTGCCTACTTTGCCTAACATTTTTTTTTCTTCTTTCCATTTGGGTGCACTTAGATTAGCAAACCCTTATCAATTTTCTTTTCTTTGCATGGTAAGCCTACCTAAGTCTACACTTCTTCCAAGGGCTCAGATTAAACAATTGAGCTCCTTTTCTTCTCTACCTATGTACTTATCTACCAAGCTTAAACAGTTTGAATAGACTTTATTCTTTATCTCTAAAACAAGAAATTTAAACATGAACTGGCCAAGATTAAGCTATTTGGCCATTTATCAATTAAATTTCAACAAGTTGTACATGATGCTTTATTTACAGAAAATGAAATAGTAGTGGCATTTAGACTTGCACACTTTCTTGGTCTTTTTTATTTGGGGTTCATTTCTTTTCATTTTTTCTTTTGACCATTTATTTTTTTCACCCTTTGACTTTTCTTTTAGGGTATACCTTCTTTACATTTTTTTATTTTTTTTTATTTTTTGATAATATGGAAAACATTTGCAAAAGGGATGAACATATTACAGAGCTCAACCAGTCAATCAGGAAATATGACACCTATAACCATAGGAGTATAACAAGGTCTAACTGGGACTTCATACCTGGGTGATCCCTTGAATGTTGGCAGGTCGAGCACTGTTAACATTTCTAGCGCTAGGAGGAGGGAAGCGAGTTGTATATGGCTAAAATACCCCTCACACTCATTCATCAACCATCTAGTCAAGGTAGTAACTCACACTCCCTCTCACCTACACACGACTCTACAGTTGGTTACTCCTCACCTCCAAGAATTGAACACGAGATTTCATATCAACACCTTCACTCCGTCCATCCCATCACTCGTCAGTTCGCGAAAGCAGTCAAACCGATACGAGGCACACAAAATCTTCCACATACATGTAGGAATCCAAAAGCCATTCCCAAAGGAGTTGGTGTATCATCAATGGAAGAAGAAGTCCTTACCATACTTGAAGTTCTAGAAGAAGCTATTGAAGATGGAGAGGAACCACCGATCTTTTGGCAAGATGAACAAGACACTCTTGTGATCTTAGGATCAGAATTCGGTGGAGGAGGCAGAGGGGAAGGTAGCAGAGGTGGCGTAGGCGGAGATGAACCAACAAACTCAGAGCCAGAACCATCAGACTCCGAAGGAGAGGAAGAGGATGACGAAGGAGAAGATATGGCTGACCCAAATCTTAAATGGATGACTTAGGGACCATTGGCTCTCCCAGCTATTCTGCACAAGATGCCGAAACGAGCGGAGAGAATGAACATCAAGTTCATCCCTAATAGCACGGTGAAGGCAGAAGACCACTTAGAAAACTTCTACCTACAATTGCATACCCTTGAGGTACGCTATGAGGACGTAGCATGTAGATTGTTCCCATGTACCTTGGACGGTCGTGCAGCTGCTTGGTATCACAACCTTCCACCAAAATCAATATAGAACTGGGTTGTTTTCAAACATATCTTCCTTGAAATTTTTTTTGATGACAAGACCCCATCCATGTTACTTAAAGAATTGGGAAGCCTCAAGATGGAGGGAAAAGGGAAAGTGAAAGACTTTAATCAGAGGTTTACACATATTTTGAAAAAGTTTGTGGTGAACACTAAACCTCATGACTCCATCATGGTTGCCTATTACACGTCTGCACTACCAACCAACATTGCACAGTTCGTCAAGTGAGTTGCGAAGACATCACTCTTGGAAAGTTACGAAGAGGCTATTGATGTTGAAAAATACTTGCGCGCAATCGAAGTCATCAAGGATGATGAATCGATGAAGGACTCCAAGGATGTGAGCAAGAAGCCCCAAGAAATAGCAAGCAAGGGTAGAGACAAGGAAGCAACCGATATTGAGACCCTCCCTCGCCTTGTCAAGAACTTGACCAGAGAAGTGTCCGAGCTCAAGCAATGGAAAACAGACACATTTGCAAGCAGTCAACCACCCAGATAGAGACAGGGAAACAATTCATCAACTAGCTCATCAAGGAACAATTGGTTCGCTTCAAAAACTACACAGAAGCCTGTGTTCCAACTTGAACTGTGTGTAGATCCTAAGTTCTGTTCCTTCCATGAAGAACATCACCCTGAGAACTCTTGTTCGGACTGGAAGTGAGGCATTAGCTTTATCTATAGTCATACACTTGATGCAGAAAGAAACATGCAGGAGCAACCGAAAGACACTGACGATGACGAAGAGGTTGCACCTGATGAAACATCAAGTTCTGGGAATGTGGTGAATGCATATTAGTGCTCACGAGTAATGTCAAAGACAAACACCGAGAAGAAGCCCCAAAAGCAAAATGATCTTTAAAGTCTTAGGAGTAAAGGGGCTCCCCCTACACTTGGGTAAATGCAAGAGAAGGTGAGACTGTTGATGAAGAAGACCGATCCACCGGCTTCCTCAAAGCAGCAAACACAAAGCAAGTCCAGGAAGACAATGGAAAATAACAGTACATCCATGAGTAGCAAGTTGCAAAACACTCCTCCAGACGAAACAAACATCCATTCCACCACAGACACCTCGGTGAGTTGACCGCATCTGGACTACAACATAGTTGATGACATGAAGGAAACTCGAGCGAACATCATTTTTTTCGAGTTAGCCAAAGTCTAGAGTCAGTGAGATATCTTGTTGTGTGCATTGGTACAGACAACAACGGATAGCGCAACCTCTACCAGCAAGGGATCAAGCACACCTCCCGGATCACTATCCATTGTGCTCAATACACTCCGGATGGAAGAATAAAACTTAGGTTCCCATCCATTCCTACTCTCATTTGAAGTTTTTAACTACAATGTTCATAACTGCTTGGTTGATTCTGGCACGGTAGCCAAGGTCATGCTGCTCTCCATTGCTAAGAATATCAATGCACAATGGATCAAAACATCTGCAAGAATCATCCAACACTATCGAACATCAATACCAACCATTGGTGAACTACGAGACGTGATCATCTGACTATCTCATAACAGTCGAGTCCACCAATGCAATAACATAGTTGTTGTGGACATATCGGAAGCATATGGTCTTCTACTTAGCAGAGACTGGTCTAGCAAGTTAGATGGACATTTTTCTACTGACTGGTCTGACATGTGGCTTCCATACAAGGGAAAATGTAACCAAATCCGGTTGTTATCCGAGAGGTATATGAAACACAATGTCACTCCCCTTAACGGCGAGAATGAACAGTTGGACTTCGCAGAACTCATGTTTGGCAAATGCCTCCTGGAAACAACATTAGAGTGTTATCCTACATGGCCAGCTCCAACCTCATCAGACAAGTAGTTGGGACTCCTTCCTTTCCAAACTGATGGTAATGAAACTTGTACAGTTTATTTTACTGATAGTAGCAGTAGTAGCAATAGTAATAACATGCCAAACAGTTCATGTACAGACAAGATGTGGGCCATGAGTCTTGATGAATCAGAAACATATGATGGCTCAAGGACCCGGTGCAACTCAGTCGTCCAAAATGACAGACAATGCATGATTTCTAGATGCTTGAAGTTCGAGTGCACAAATAACACTACTGAGTATGAAGCACCTGTGTTGAACATACAAAGGACAAACATTATGAATGAACAGAGAAAACCTAGAAACCTATCATGATCTGAAGATAGCCAGTCTCGATACAAGCTACACAATGCAACAAAGAAAAACCTTTGACCGCTTGGCCAAACAGTACCGAGATGGGTCTACATGGGCAGGTGATGACCTGAGTACACACTACATGCAAGAAATCCAACACGAGATCCCAGGTAAAGGAGGAGATAAGCTATTGCAGCAAAGACCAAGTAACACATTCATGTTGTTTACACTCCTTATACAGAAAAAATTGTCTAACAATTTGGATGATTGGATTACTTGCAAAGTTCGTCATCATACTTGATTTTCTAATTTAAATTTTTCACAGAAGAAATCAGGAAAATCCACTTATGAATTGACTTCAAAAACTTGAACCCTTCCTGGAATAAACACAACTACCCTGTGCCATCGTCCGAGCCCATGTTGGACATAGTACCTATACCAGTGGTGTTGTCTACACTTGAAGGTCTTTTAGAATGCCACCAGGTTCCAGTAGCGGAGCCCGGTGGACTTGCACTAGTCTACGAGAAGCTTGGCCCACACATGTATCATTTTCAATTTCTTGACAGGAGGATTGACAACCTTCCTTCCAATGGCCAAGATCTCAAGCATTATTTTCAGTAGGTCGGGTCGCGCTCGTGCCATGTACATAGTCTGGTTGCTGCTTGTTGTTTTCATCTTGTTTTCTTTGCTCATTATCTTTTATTTTGCTTTGTTTTATTCTGCTTACTATTTTTGTTCATGTTCATTTTGTTTGTTTGATATATGACTATTTTCATTTCCAGAAATAAGTGTTGCCAACTATTACGTTCTGGCTTTTGAATAGAGTATGTGGCTAAAATTTGAAGAGACTTGTGACACTACAACACTTGGCCAGTCTTGTGTTTGTCTTCTCTGTGCTTGGTTATAACCTTTGGCTGATGAAGTCTTGACAAAAAATACAAACCATTTGTAAGGGAAGTTTTTGCCCAACCATGAACCTGTGTCCATACATGGAAGCCCCATGCCCGTAATCAACCTTCTTCTCTGTGTGTTCAAGCTCATCCAACTAGTAGAGACGGAGAAGGGGAAAATTTAAATGAGCAAACCTATGTCAAAGGTCTTACATGCTTCTTTGAAGGAACAACCTCTTATGCTCTTCATAAGTTGGGATCCCTCTTTTGACCCAAAAATAAATAAGTGCCTATGCATAGTCCTCTTGAAAAATACAAAGGGGAAATAAGAGAAAGGATTCGTGCACAGAGAGGTGAATCATGCAACTCCACCGGGGTACTGACCAGGCTCATTGGAAGTGGATCAATGTGTGTGTTCCTGCATGACTTCCTCGGGGTAATGTCTAGACCTGTTGGCAGCAAATAAATGCTAGAGAAGAAAAATTATACTTTGAAAATTTTCAACTCACGAGCTAAGCTACCCTTCTGTTATAACGGCTACATACGCCCTCCAAAATTTTTCCTTAGCTTATTTTGGAGCCTCCCTACCAACCTTCACAGAATCTTGCCTTGCTCTGTCAAGTCCTCAAGCTTCATTGTCTTTCTTGCTCAAAGGCAACCTGTCGATCACAGTTTGATTTGTTCCCTTCACAGGCTGCTCACCTAGACTTGGTCCAACTACAAGCTGAGCAACTTCCCAGTGAAATTTGTGCATTTCCAGAGGGAAGCTAGCCTTTCCCTCCAAGAATTTCGCAATTCCCTCTGACAGCCTACTGGGCTCCAGGATTGCGCAATCCTACCAGCCAACCCTCCTAGCAGGAATTGCACAATTTTTCCCATCAACAGGTAGTTTAACCCAGGATTTGCGCAAATATGGGCAGAAATCAGCTATTGGGCCCATAAATTGTGCAATCCCCTTAGGCAGTCAACCTAGCTTACAACCAAGAATGCGCATTTTCCCCAAGCAATTAAGCACTGGCATGCATGGATAGTTCGGTTCACTAGTTCCACCAGGGACCGAGGAAACTAACTTGCATGCATACATGACTTGATCTTCTCGGAATAGCAAGAGACAACATGCAAAAGGAATCACATGATTCAGAGAGCTATTATTAGCAGTCGAGGTTTACATGCAAAGATATTTTAGAAGTTTCCCTCCAAGTGTCACTTTTTCCTAGATTTGTGGCATGCACGTCCTGAGACCAAACTTATCTATTCGACACATCAGAGCTCACTCATTCACATCGATCTTGGAGCTCTAACATCCCACATCACATCCAAGGGTCTTCAACAGATATGAATCAGCTATCATAGGTAAGTGGCCTCAACCTGTTTTTTCAGCATTTTTGTCGCTTTTTGTGTATTCGCTTCTATGAGTGTTGTTTTCTTGATTTCTTTCAATGTTTGCTGTCATTTACATATATTCTAGCTTGTCCTAGCTTTGTTTCAATTTTTGTTGCTATCTCATTGTTGTCACATGCATGAAACTGATTTGCACGGACGTTCACCCAACCGGTGAACAGCCTCACCCATATGCATGCTGATCTATTTTCTCAATCTTCCATTCATGTTTTGCATGCATTGTTTATCACTTCTACTATCACTTAGTGTCACCATGCATGTCATCGACTTACCTTCTTTCAGTTGCTCATCAACGAGTTGGGCCAACCTTGGCACAATCTTTGCCTTCACGAAGGCTGCATTGCACAATTTGGGAAAGGAAGGCCCACTTTCCTCTCTATATTTGCACATTTTGGCCTAGCACTGGCCTCCTATACTGAATTTCGCATTTATGGAGGTCAGTGGCTGCTTGGCCCAAAATTTGCATAAATTTGTCCCTGGGCCAGCAGTTCGTCCCAGCTGGAATCGTGCATTATGCAATCCCAGTAGCCAACTGCCCAACTAGATTGTACATTTCGCAGTTCCAGCAGTGAGTCAGTCTCCCAACAGCCCAAATTGTGCCTTGTGCAGTCTTGGTAGTTGGTCAACCGATCTCCTGGCCGAAATTGTGCAACCTTCATGATCATTTACCCAGGTATGTTGCAAGTTAGTTCTCATATTCATTTTGGTTTTCGACTGACAGATTGCTTGCTATGAGTGTTTCCATGTCTCCAGGTATCACATGTGTTCCTCTGCCTCTCAGCAGTACAGGTACAATGGTTTCCAAGAGATCAGAGATGAAGTCGATCAAGTGTCCATGGGCTTACCTACTCACGAAGACATCAAGTTATTCATGGACAAGGACATCAAGCAGCAGCATCACAATGAGCATCATCATGAATAGCAGCTGAAGGCAACATACCTAATGCATCAAACGCAGCAACTGAAGTGAACGTAGTGAATGCAAGAGGAAGGTTGTTGACAACATAAAGGCAGAGAAATGTTGCAAGATAAAGCAAATGCACTAATAATGAAAGAAGATTTGGAGACTCAAGCTATGAAGTGACAATGGGATAGGAAGATCGCATGAAGGCAAAAGATGGAACAAATAAGGAGTTGCATGTGTTGAAGCAGCAACCCAGGAAGAACAAGAAGCTACATAGACAGTCCAACGAGTTGTAGCAGGAATAGGAACAACAGTGGGCGCAACATGCACTCGCAGATGTACCTGTGCCTGGACAAGTTAAAGATCCATCCCAGCAACTAACACAAAGCAGACATGGTGAGCAGTGTGGTTGATCGCATGCATATCATTCTGTGCAAGCATGCAATACAACCCATTCAACACACTCACCAAGGCGAAGAAAAGAAGCAAGTACAACTAGAGTTGAATGGGTACTTTGGCAAGTTGATGCGCATGACCACTAGCACACACTTGAAGATTAGCATGGACACTATGCGTCAGTGTGATGCCAGCTTAGCTGCACTCAAGAAGACCATGTGCATGTTAGCAAACGAGTAAGATGAAGGGGCCAAACCAATGCACCGGTTGCAACAAAAGCGAGGGTTCACTTCAGCAAGATGTCACCATGAGGTGCAAGCACATGATCATAGATGACCAAGCTTAGCATCAGCTCACCAGCTTCACCACTCAAGCATGTCAAAGAGTTGGTCTCACCACAACGGACTAAGTGTCAGTGATGTCTTGCAAGTATTGCTCAAGCCATGTTGTCTCACATGAGTACATCTGCATTATAATGTTGAGTAATGTCAAGTGTAAGTCAAGTGTCAACAGTTGGATGTAACAGTCTTAGAGTAGATGAAGAGTCATGAGGGTAGTTGAACCGTCACAAAGGGGAATGTAAAGGGTCACCCCACACTTTGCTATAAGTAGTCCCTCATAACTCATTATAAGGGCTTTTGGTCAGCCAAACTTCTATTACGACTATCTTGAAGAAGGCTTGGATAGTATTGTAACGTGCCTTGGCTTCTCCACTGCACGGAGCTAGTACATCTCTTTGGAGGAGTAGGCGGATGTGGCTGTAATGTTCCACTAATGGGGCTAGTAGGTTTACATGGTGTATTGTATGATTGTGACTTACACTTCTTTATATAATAAAATCCAGTACATTTTCATGCATATGTTGTTATTGTATTTGGACTACTTTGGTTTCCTTAATGATATATGTCATTTAACTTACGTAGTTGTGTATGAACTGATTCACATGCAACTATATGAATCTTTTTGTTAATGTGTTGCATATGTTGTTAATGTTGTCACCGTCTGTGTCGACTGCTCTGCCTGACATGAAACAAACCTTTCTCTGAACCTTGTTATATCAACCACCACACTCATCTCGGACTGATCCCTGAGTGTTTATTTTGTTATGTTACCTTGTATGCTGGGACTACTACATCTTTGTCGACTGCTCTGCTGGAAGTTGTGCATTTCCTTTGTGTTGTGTGTTCCTAGCAAAGTTGGGACTGATCCCTTTCAACTTGGAACCAACATTCACTTTCATCTCCCTTTGAAGTGTCGGAACCTCTCATACTCATTCCTTGACTCACTGCATCAGTCACACCCTTTCTACTGACAGAGTTATCTTACTTGCCTATGTCCGACATTGTGGTCAAGGCATTACCTTATGACCCACTGCTGGGAATCCTACACCAAATGGTCTAATGTCTAATTGGGACTTCTTATTGGGGAGATCTCCTTGACATGTTGGCAGGTCCAGCACCGTCAACACCTTCCTTAATTCGAAATGCTGAGATCAAGCTAAACTTTTGATTATGTTTGACTGAGTTGGCAAAGGGTGAGCCATGTATGTCCATGGGGTAAGTGGGGAAGATAAAGTAACACACACAACGATTCAAAACTCTATGAAAGACCAAGGCCCTATGCTAGCAATGAACCAAAATAGAGAAGTTGGAGTTCTACCACTATGTCACCAAGTGTTGTAGCAACTACAACCACCCTCCAAAATTTTGGCCTACACCAATTTCAGAGCCTCCCTTGAGAGTTTCACTTGATTACTGCACACACTCAGGTTCACTCTGTGAGCTTGTGTCAGTCCTTGCATCTGCTTTGCTTATTCATTTCATTCAAGTTTCTGTATGCTAGTGTCTAATTCATGCTTGCGACCATGTTCTGGTTATGCTCAAAGTCTTCGCTTTGTATGTGCTAGTTGTGTTTGCTATGAAAGCATATGTCACACTCACACATAGAGTTACATTCAGTGTCGTGCAAGCGTCGTCTCGATCAATGAACGGTCAATCACGAGTGTCATGCTTTTCACTTGCACCATTGGTCAGTCATGTTGAACATGTGTGTCTAGATGGTTTGATTCATTTCATCATCGAGTCATGTGAGTGTGTGCTCCTATGATCACCTATGCATTTTTCAATCATTCACACACTTATTCATTTTTGCTAAAGTTCTAATGACCAGACTCCCCTCTGATAGCCAGACCATCACCCCACCATCGACTCAATCGACTGTCAACTAGAGCAGCACAAAAGAACCAAGCTAGTCTTTTCAAGCCACGTTGCCCGCATGCAATTCAATCAACTCTCATGCTGGCCACCCACACAGTCGGAGCTAACAGTCGCCCCGGGGTTGACTCCCTTAAAAAATTGTGTAGAGGCCATTGAAATTACTCACTCAACTGACTGAGTAAATTGCGCAGACAGGCTAGACAGACACCAAGTTCCTGTCCCTGTCTCCCTTAAAAAATTGCGCAGTTTTCCCAGTCAGTCATCCCGACTTCTCATCTTAGAAATTGCGTATTTTTCATGAGAAATCCTTCTGCTGCCCAGTAGTTCGCTCAGCTCAGAACTTGCGCAGAGATGATCAGCAGGCCGGCCTCCCGGCCTTAGTGAAATTTCCCCTGCCGGTAGCTCCTAGCAGTAGACTGCCAATTCCCTGTAGCAAATGTGCAATTTCTGCTCCTAGTGACTCCAACAGCCAACTACCAGTTCCCTTTAGGAATTGCGCAGTTTTGGCTGCAAGAGACCCCAGCAGCCAACTTCCAGTTCCCTCTCGGAATTACACAGTTTTGGCTGCCAGTGACCCTAGCAACCAACTTCCAGTTCCCTCTCGAAATTATGCTTTTGGCTACCAGTGACCCCAACAGCCAACTGCCAATTCCCTCTAGCAATTGTGCAGTTTTGGCTGCCAGGTTCCCGGGCAGTTCCTCCCAAAAACTGCGTAATCTCAACCTGTTGACCTTGCTTGTAGCCCAACCTGTTCCTTCAGAATACTGAGAAAATTTGGCCTTCCAACCCCTGCTACCCGCTCGTCCCAGAAACTGTGCAAATCCTACCTAACTTGCCTTCCCGCAGCCCAGACTGTCTCTCCCAAAATTTACGTAATTTTGCCTCCTAGCCTAGCCAGACCTCGCAGGCAGTCACTATCGACTTGGATTTCTTGTCTTCATCACTCAGTGACTCTTACGCATTTTTCATCAGCAGTGCCCGGAGCCATCATCCCGCTTCATAGCCTTAGTGCCTCTCCTGGTCACCCGCATCCGAAATGATCATATTTCATAGTAGACTAAGAGGTTTTGGATTTGATGTCGTCTCGTCATGAGTGATTGTAGGTACAAGTACACCAATCAACATGGCACGACAATGAATGGGATGAAAGAAGGGAGCATATGAAAAAGGATAGGTTCGCCAATGAATGAACGAATGATGCATGCGAAAATATGTGCTTGCGAACGGTGATCATGCAAGACATGTTCGCAGATGATCAGAAGAGAAAACATGCAAGATGTTCTCACCAACGAACGAACGGATGAACATGCACCTTCGTGAGCAGATGAGCCTGTCAAGCCTCCAACATGCAAGCAAGGAACAACATGCCAAAGCTTCATCAAGTGAACCAAAGACCATCGAAGATTCTATGCACTTCGCCATGTGGAGGTGAAGCTGTACATCACTGTAGCTCGACATGCACTCCAGCAGTAGCATGAATGTATCATCACTCTCATGTCAAGTCATATCATGAGTCATGTCACCCACATCTCTACTACGGGCTATGTTGTCAATCAATGTAATGTAACATGGAAGTCCAAGAGACCAACTTGTTGTACAAAGAGTCATGTAAAGTTGAAACAATGTAAACTTTGAGACAGGAATTATAGCGTTACCCGTTTCGTAGAGATAGTAAAAAAGTGACCCAATTTTGAAAAGGGGTGGTGCAAAACACATATTTTTTTTAGAACATAGTTTTTGTACTTTCATTTTTTTTTTATGTACATTACATTTTAGAATGTTAGTGATTTGCATGCTGATTTTAAAAAGTGGCGATTCTACATCAAGCCCTTTTTATAAAAGACCTATTTTTTGACTTTAAATTTTCTTATTTATGAAATGTAAATAATTATTTTCTAAATTTAACAATTTTTGACACTTCAAATTTTTTAATGTATTAAGTGTGGATATTTTTTTTAAACGTTACATTTTTTTACACTTTAAAATTTTTTATGTCAAATTCTTTTTGACATAAAAAAAAATAAAAATAAAAATAATATATATATATATGGCAAAAAAAAGGCAAAAAAAAAAAAATATTGGGAAAAAAAATACAAAATAAATTTAAAAAGCTATAAAATTAACTAAAAATGGAAAAAAAAACATTAACAAAAAACTACAAAAAAAAATAAAATTAAAAACAAACTAGATTAAAAAAAAATAAAAATTAAAAAAATAAGTCATTAAAAATCTAAAAACTGCTAAAAATCAAAATGAAAAAAACAACCAAAATATACTCAAATTAAATTTAAAAAAAAAAAGAACATTTTGAACTTTAAAAAATATATATATTTTGGAATTTTTTTAAAAACCATAAAAAATTAAAATTAAAATTAAGAATTAAAAACATATATTTTTCGATTTTTTTTTTTGAAATAAAAAACATTTAAAACTTGAAAAAAGATATATTTACGATTAAAACATTAAAAAACATATATGCGCAGAGCTCCGCCGCCGAAGGCTGCGCCCCCATGGGCGGCCGAGTGGGGTGGCCGATAATTTTTTTTTTTAAATAAGAAATAAATTATGTTAAATATGTTAATTGTATTTAAAAAAATGTTTTTTTTTTTTAAATTTTATATATATTTGTAAAACATATTGTTTTTAAATATTTTGAATGTTATTTTAAAAAAAAAAATATCTATATATATATATATATATATAGATTTTTTTAATTTCAAATGTTTTTTTATTTTTATTTTTCTTAAATCGAAATTTTAAATCAATGTCAAATCCAAATTTTAAATTTTAAATTTTTTAATATAAATTTTGAAATGTTTTCTTCTTTTTTTAAATCAAAAATATGATTTTTTTGTTATTTTAAATGTTTTTTCTTTTTTTTTTTTTTGAAAATATGTATATTTTTAACATTTTAAATATATTTTTTTTCTCAGAATATATATATATATATATATATATGGTTTTTTTTTATGTTCTTAATATTAATTTTTTTATTTTTTTTCCTATGTTTTTTTAAATCTAGTTTGTATGTTTGTTTGTTTGTTTGTTTTTTTTTTTTTTTTTTTAAGTTTTTGTTAATGCTTTTTAAAAATTTCCTATTTTTACTTAATTTTTTAATTTTTAAAATTTTTGCTTTTTTATTTTTTTTCCAAACTTTTTAAGGGTTTACGAGATTAAAAAAAATGTTTTTTTTAAATGTGTTTTTCTTATTATTTATTTTTTTATTTTTTTTATTCTTATCTTTTATAGGTTAATTTTGTTTTTTTAGTTCTTTTACTTTTTTTTTATGATTGATTTTCTTTTATATTTTATGTTTTTCTTTTAATATATATTTTTATTTATGTATTTTTAAACTTATTTTTTTTTTAATTTTATGTTTTCATTATTCTTTTGAAATTTTAATGTTTTTCAGAGTCATGATAAAATATTTTACACCATTATTTCAAAATGTTGAAAATTTACCCTAAAAAAAAAAGTGTTATTCTAGCATCAACACTTTTCGTTTTGACAGTGTTTTTTGCGCAATTTTTGCACATAAAAATTCGGTTTTACTAGCATTTTTTAAAAATCTTGAAAATTGACCCTAAAAAAGAATTCATTATTCTAGGATCAACACTTTTCATTTTCAGAGTGTTTTTTGCACAATTTTTGCACAAAAAATTCATTTTCACTACCATTTTTAAAACATGTTCAAAATTGACCCTAAAAAAAAACACCGTTCCAATATACACATTTTTTGTTTTTAGGATTGTTTTTCATGTTTTTTCGAGGTTTTTTGGCTAGAGTTCCCGTTTGAGTTTATAGCTCGCATTTCAAAGTTTACATTGTTTCAAAAAGTCATGGAAGTCAAATAGTCATGAGGGTAGTCGAACAACCACAAGGGTCAGTTTCACCCTTGGCTATAAATACCCCCTCATTTTTACATGCAAAGGAATTTTTCACCTCAGCTCCTCCCACATAGCTAAGAGAATCTGTAATCCTTTCTTTGAGGAGTAAGTAGTTGCTCCAATTCCCCGCACTCGGGGTTAGTGATGTATGGTGTAACGATGTGTCTTGGCACTTTCGCTTAATGGAGAAGCCTGCTAACAGGCCAGCACGTTTTCACACATGTATTGTATTTGTTGTAAGACTAATCTTTAACACTTGTGATGCATGTTTCTTTAACATGTGTTCTACATCTAAACTATTTCACTTGTTGTAATACATAATCTATTAATGGAAATGCATTGTATATGTTGTTAACAATGTCTCACTGTTGTAGACTACTCTCCCGAACACCAGACAAGACTTTCACATAAAGCTTGTTGTAACAACTATTGCACTCGTTCAGACTCATTCGTTGAGTGTTGTATTTGTTATCTTACCTTGTGTGTTGTGACTGACGCATCTGTGTGGACTACTCCTCCGGAAGTTGTTCACGTCCTTTTGTGTTGTGTGTTCCTAACTGCATTGGGACTTCATCCCAACCAACTTGGGACTCACTCCCACCCTCTCCCTCTACATTGAAAGAACCATTGACACAAGTGACACTTACACTCACCAAGCACACGAACCTCACTTCTCAAAGACAAAGAAAACCACTCTCTTGTGCTGACAAGCAAGAGTTGAGGCAAATCCTTAAGATAACGGCAACTGGGCCATCATACTGGATGGGACTCCCACTGATCCAGGTGGATATTGGTGGCCACCTGCCAAGTCCACCTAGACCCCCACCATTTTCTTTCTCAGCATTTTCAGTTTCCTTAATTGTAGCACAACTTACTATTTTTAGCAGTTTTTCGGGTCCTGAACTTCCGGAGCCGTTTTGAGGCCCTAAACAACGTTTTTTGGGGAATCCGGGGGCACCATGGGTCATGTTGCCCGTTCCAACAATGATAGTGCTCGGATAGATCTTTCTAATGAGCTATTGTACGCGTCAAACAGAGATCATATGCCAAAGTTACGACCCCGGGAAGTTGATGTACCAATTTACCCCCAAACGGGGCCCACAGTTTGGCGTTTCATCTCCTAGGGTTAGGTTTTGGAATGTTAAGGGTTTTCCATTGTTTCTCAACAATAAATAGGCCTTCGAGCCTCATTGTAATACAATTCAGAGGCATATAGCCATCACATTTCTTCTCAGAGATAAGCTACCATCGCCCTAGCTGGTTTATTTGCATTTCTGATTGTAAGCATATTTCAGTATTTTCCATTAATGAAATGAAGTATTATTTCCGCTGCATCTTTGTGTATATGGTTATCTCTGTAATTTGTTGCGTTCCTGTTTAAATCTGGATCAGTGGTATCAGAGCGGTCTGCTTTTTCTCTGTTTTTCTTTGCATGTCCCCAACAAGGTCGGGATATAAGGAGTTAGGGCTTGAACTGGTTGAACCTTTGCAAGACCAGCCTCGCAAATCCCGACGACCTCCCATGGCGGACAAGAAGAAAGACTAGGGGGCAGGAGATCCCATCAAAATCTTGCTCGAAGAAGCCCTCGAGCGACAACGGAACGCGATGATGGACAGCTTTGCCCAGATCCTTCAGCGGCTACCCAGAAGCAACGCATCGGCTTCCAACAGCTACTCTGGAAACACCACACCTTTTAAGGTACAAGTTAATTTTGAAATCCCCATATTCGAGGGTCAGATAGACGCAGATGCCGTAGATAAATGGTTAAATCTGCTAGAGGATTATTTTTCTGTTCATGAATTTTCGAGTCGGGAAAAGATTGTTTTTGCTCTCCTCAAAGCAGCCCCCACGTCAAGGACTGGTGGGAAACCTACTGCGAGCAGAAGGATGAAAGTACTGGCTCACTATTTTCAGCCGCACCCACCTGGGATTCGTTCCGGGATTCCATCAAGGAGCAGTACTACCCTGTTGGAAGCTATGAGGATGAATACATAGAGTGGACCACGCTGCGGCAGGGAAGGGACCAAGACGTGCCGGAGTTCACCAATCTTTTTCATACCCTTCGCACAAAGTTGGGTATCAAGGATTCGGAGCAACATTTGATACTCAAATACCGTGGCTGCCTGCACAAGTACATCCAGGAAGAAATACAGTTCCTGAACATCCCCTCGCTCGGCGCAGCATACCGATATGCCGTCAAGGTCGAGCAGAAGTTTAAACAAAAGAAGCGAGACTTTGGATCTGCGAATCCAAAGCAGGGGAAAGGTGCCCCGAAACCACAGAACAAAGGACAAAGCCAAGGTGGGACAGCCCAAGACAACCAGTCGAAGCTGCAGGCAAAGAACAGTGCCGCGAAGCCGAGAAAGGACACTGGAAAATGGTGCGAGTTCCATAAGAGCTCCACTCATAACACAAGTGAGTGTCGGGCCAAGCAGTCACTGGTGGCTGAGCTAAAGGTTTCAGAATCAGATGCATGTTCCGACTCTGAGTCAGAACCCGATAAGGGGTATGAAAAAGGGAAGCAGATCATTGATGCGGATCCCAGCGCCACTGTTGCTACCGCAAAGATCCAGAAAAATGAACCCGAAGATCCAGAGGAGGAGGAGCGTCTCTTCCACTCTCAGATGTGGGTAAAGGGCTCCCCGATACAGTTCATTGTTGATAGCGGGAGTCAAAAGAACCTCATTTCGGTAGAGGTCGTGAAGCGGTTGGGCTTACCGACCACAGCACATCCACAACCATACACCATTGGGTGGCTTCACCAAGGACGAGATCTTCGCGTGAGCCAGCAGTGTCACCTTCCATACAACATCAAGCCCTTCACGGATGAGGTATTGTGTGACATTGCTCCCCTTGAAGTTTGTGATGTATTACTAGGACAACCATACTTGTGGAAGCGACATGATGTGTATGAATCAAGGCCCTGTGCTGTTATTATTACATTGGGAAATAAGTTGTTCAGGATACCAGAGGTAGCACCACCTGTCGCCATCTCTTTGATTACTGCAAAACAATGCAGACAGATCATTTCCAAAACCAGGAAATTTGTTTTCCTGATGATACGCCCTCAAGGAAAGAAGAAGACAGTGGCCGCGGCCTCCAGACGGGGTCCCTCTGCACGACAACTACAGATGGACAAGATTGTGGAGGAGTACGAGGACATGTTCACCTCCCCAGCAGGGGTTCCTCTGCACTGTCAAGTCAAGCACTCCATCGATCTGACACCAGGTGCGCCGCTACCCAATGGACCAATTTATCGGCGCTCCGTTCTGGAGAACGATGAAATCAAGAGGCAGATTCAGGAGCTCCTACAGAAAGGTCATATCCGTCCGAGTTCATCGCCCTGTGGGAGCCCGATCGTGTTGGTACAGAAGAAGTATGGGACGTGGAGACTCTGTATTGACTATCGGCCGCTGAACAAGATCACTGTGCGTAATAGGTACCCTATCCCGCAGATTGATGACCTCCTAGACCAACTAAAGGGGGCGAAATATTTCAGCAAGATCGATCTGAAGTCAGGATATCACCAGGTACCAATTGAACCCTCTGATGTATGGAAGACTGCCTTCAAATCCAAGGAGGGCCTCTTCGAATGGTTGGTCATGCCTTTTGGATTGACGAATGCTCCTGCAACCTTTATCAAGCTAATGGATGACATCTTGCGGCCATTCACCAACTCCTTTGTAGTAGTATACTTGGATGACATTCTGATCTTCAGCCAGAGTTGGGAAGAGCACCTCCACCACATCCGAAAGGTTCTCCAAACACTGCGGCAACACAAGCTATGTGCCAATTTGGAGAAATGCACTTTTGGCATGACCCAGGTTCAGTATCTGGGATACATCATTGATGAACAGGGGGTGCATGTCGATCCAGCCAAGATCCAAGTCATTCGGGATTGGCCCTCTCCAACCACTCTAACAGAGCTCCGTAGCTTTCTAGGTCTTGCCAACTTCTACCGCAGGTTTGTGTTGGGGTTTTCTCATATTTCTTGGCCCTTGAGTCAGGTCACCAAGGGAGGGGCGAAAGCAAAATTCTGTTGGTCTGAATCTCAACAGAAGGCATTCATGGAGTTGAAGGATCGCCTCTGCACGGCACCAGTGCTCGCGTTACCAGATCTACAACAACCATTTGAGGTCGAGACAGATGCCTCTGACTATGCTATTGGGGCAGTCCTTACTCAACATGGACATCCAGTGGCATATCACAGTGAAACACTTTCAGACACAGTCCGAAAGTACCCCACTTATGATAAAGAGATGTATTCCATTGTACAGGCCTGCCGACAATGGAAGCAATACATTTTGGGGAAGGAAACAGTCATCCACACAGACCATCGACCCCTGCAGTTCATACAGACCCAAGGGAAATTGCAGAATGATCGCCATCAGAAGTGGTCTACATACCTGCAACAGTTCCACTTGAATATTAAGTATAAGAAGGGCAGCACCAATAATGTTGCAGATTGCCTCTGTCGACCACCGATCATGGCGTTAACCACCGTGCTCAACTCTTGTGGGCACGAGACTTCTGATTGGCCACTTCTCTACAAAAGCGACCCAGAATTCGGCCACACATACCAGAAACTCTTGGAGGGTCGGCGTGTTGCAGATTTTCACCTCCAGGATGCCCTATTATGCCACCTCGGTCACCTTTGTGTTCCGTCAAGCGAGCGTGCCAAGATGATTTGGGAAGCACACTACAGTCGGGCTGCTGGGCATTTCGAGGTCGAGAAAACAGTGGCAGTACTGCAAAATTATTTCTATTGGCCAAATCTTCGACAGGATGTTGGGAAGTACATCAGATCATGTACTGCCTGTGCCATTGCCAAACCGACCATTAAGAAGCACGGCCTCTATACCCCGTTGCCTACCCCTAGTCGACCTTGGGAATCCATCTCCATGGATTACATGTCAGGCCTTCCTTCCACTAAGCATGGAAATGACTGTGTTTTTGTGGTCGTTGACAGGTTCTCGAAGATGGCCATTATGGTGGCCTACAAGAAGAATATCACAACAGAAGCCACTGCTAAACTCTTCTTTGAACGAGTGTGGGTGCACTTTGGGATCCCACAGTCTATCATCTCAGATCGGGACAGTCAGTTTCTCAGCACATTTTGGTCCAGTCTCTGGTCAATGCTGGACACCAAACTCACGAAGTCCACAGCCTTCCATCCTCAAACTGATGGCCAGACAGAGGTTGTCAATAGGATGATTGTGCACATTCTGCGCATGTATAACTCAAAGCATCCACACACATGGGACGAGAGCCTCCCCTATGTTCAGCACAGCTACAACCGAGCTCTTCACAGCTCCACTGGCCATAGCCCTTTTCAGGTGGGTTTGGGATTCCAGCCACTATGCCCCATTGATGTGGCCATGCCACTTGCAGCTACTCACATGAATTCAGCTCATGTCCAGTCCGAAACAGATAAGGCCACCAGCTTCATTGAGCGCATCCAACATATTCGCCAGCAGGTCCATGACATTCTTGAGAAATCAAATGCCAAGTACAAGCAGCGACATGATCAACATCGGGTGCCACACAAGTTTCAGGTGGGCGACAAAGTCTGGTTGCATTTGCAAAAGGAACGCCTTACTGGAGCCTATCAGAAATTGAGACCACTCCGATATGGTCCTTACACCATTACTAAGGCTATGGGAGACAATGCATTTGAGCTCAACATTCCCCCATTCCTTGGCCTGCACCCAGTGTTCAATGTGGACCACCTTCGGCCATACTTTCCACCATTGCTAGACACATCCGACATTGCAGAACAGCTCAAACCCACAGAATTAAATCCAGATTGCATGGAACAAGCTGCAACTGATCGGATCATGGACACACAGATCAAGAACACTCGCCAACAGAATATTCCACTGTATCGAGTTGTCAAAGCAGGCCAACTCCTTCAGCAGGGCAAGTGGCTCACTAGGGAACAGGTTCAGCAAAAGTTTCCTCATCTCATGGAGGAGCTCAACGCAATGGGGACCATTGCTTCCTAAGGGGGGAGGAATGATCCAGGTGGATATTGGTGGCCACTTGCCAAGTCCACTTGGACCCCCACCATTGTCTTTCTCAGCATTTTCAGTTTCCTTAATTGTAGCACAACATACTATTTTTAGCAGTTTTTCGGGTCCTGAACTTCCAGAGCCGTTTTGAGGCCCTAAACGACGTTTTTTGGGGAATCCGGGGGCAACATGGGCCATGTTGCCCATTCCAACAATGATAGTGCTCGGATAGATCTTTCTAATGAGCTATTGTACGCGTCAAACGGAGATCATATGCCAAAGTTACGACCCCGGGAAGTTGATGTACCAATTTACCCCCAAACGGGGCCCACAGTTTGGCGTTTCATCTCCTAGGGTTAGGTTTTGGAATGTTAAGGGTTTTCCATTGTTTCTCAACAATAAATAGGCCTTCGAGCCTCATTGTAACACAGTTCAGAGGCATGTAGCCATCACATCTCTTCTCAGAGATAAGCTACCATCGCCCTAGCTGGTTTATTTGCATTTCTGATTGTAAGCATATTTCAGTATTTTCCATTAATGAAATGAAGTATTATTTCCGCTGCATCTTTGTGTATATGGTTATCTCTGTAATTTGTTGCGTTCATGTTTAAATCCGGATCACCCACACCAAATGGTGTGAGGTCTAATTGGGACTTCATATCGAGGTGATCCCCTGAATGTTGGTGGGTCAAGCACCGTCAACAGGTTTGTATACAAATTTTATCAATTTGACTTACTCACATTCAATATTCTCGACCCATGCATATTCGTATCTGGCCCTTTTGCATTATTAGACAAAGAGATCACCATTTTAGATCAAACATTTAGCTCATCTAGCTAGTCCAAGGGGAATAATCACTAATACTTCCACCCATTTGTTTTAGAGCATTATAAAATGAGCATCAAAGACAACTATGCAAACTACCAAGAGCTAATGAATCTCATAAAATTCACATAAGAATAATCGAACTCCTATCCCTTTTATATTGTCTCTTTGTTATAATTACCATAGGAAAATCCATGGGATTTGTTGACCATTTCAATTTCATTTTGAATCATCCTCTTGCGCATGAATTACCTACAAGCATCGTCACTTGGATAACACATCATCGTAGAGATGTTCATTGTGTTGGTTACAATAGGTTCCTTATTGTCATTGTGACAATGACCCTCCAAAAAATTTTCCTCATTCAATTTTGGATCCTACCCATGTTTTCAAGAGTTATCGCTTCAATCTATCTTAGGTCATCTTAACATTTGTTCATGTTTTCTTAAGTGTCAACTATCCTTTCTACATCTCTAAGTGTTGCTTTTCCTCCTAGGTAAAAGTGGCCAAAGTGTCGCTTTCTAATCTTTCGAAGTTGTCGTGTTGCCTTTCTAAAGATAGAAAAAGCACTAGATTTTATTTGACTTAGCCAAATTATCTTTAATTAACATGCACACCACACAAAATCAAGAAAGTGCATATTTCATTCATAGTGAGAGCGCACTTTCCAAACTTCGTGATCACACATGCATTGTTGGAGAAATTTCACCCCCCTTGCTTGCAGAGCGCACTTCCATTTCCTAGTGGAGCACATTCCTCGTCCATAATGAGTGTGCACGCCTTTTGTTATAGGCCATTTTATCACATCTAGGCAATAGGCCTACAAACAGGATCATTCATATCCCTTGAACACTTTGTCATCCTCCCTACACAAAGCCCTAAGCATGACACTTTCTAATCCCTCAGTTTGTGCCTGAAAGCACCTTCTTTTAGTACCCTTACTGGCCAATGTTGACTACCATATTTCCCTACCCTGCACGTGGGTTGATCACCAGTAGGTTGCTTAGTGTTGGGGGTGCATTGATTCTACAAATTCAGGAAAACAAAAAGGAATCCTGAAGATTCCTCTTGCAAAAGATTCCAGGATATTTTGTAACCCTTTACCTCAGATAAAAAATCTTGAATCCTATCTTATCCTACCTTAGATTTTTCATCCCTTATCCCTTGAGCTCATCCCCCCATCAAGAGTGGAGCTCAAGCCCATATTGGTAAAAGGATAAGAATTCATGAACTACCTCGTTCACCTATATATTTATTGCCATTCATAGCCAAGGGGTTGGGTTTTTTAGAATGATTCTACCCTTATGTTGTTGATGTAATAGATATCATTCCATGCATTAGGGCTATTAGGGGTGCACTTTGTAACAAGGAAAGGACAAGCCAACTTGGAGGAGCTCTTCTACAACATTGACACCTATTTTTGGTTGTAACTCACTCCATTTATATTAATGCAAAGATTTATTTGTTTTCCTATATATGCTGTTATGGTTTCATATATTTCAATGTCATGTTTATATATTGAATAAAGTGATTAGATGATGTTGCAGAGATTCTGTAGATTGTTGGATTGTGTTATCTAACTGTGCAGGTTCTAATTATAGTGATCATAGCTAGGATTGGAGCATACAAGCAAAGGAAGGAGGAAAGAATATGACATATTTCAAGTAGGCTTCAACCCATTATCTACTTACTTTAAGGAAAAAATTAGTCTCCTTGTCTTTCTGTTGTTCTAGGTCAGTCCACCAGGCCTAGGGAAGATACTTTTGTCCACAGTCGTAGACTTCACATAACAAATTGGAGACTCTCTTAGGGAACAGTGTATTCCCTTGGTGGTTTATTTGTCCAATGTGCTTGTCTTACCTCTTCCTTGGACCTTTACTATTTTATTTAGTCAAGAACAGACCTAGGAATACCTTTTATTAAGTCTCAATTACAATCCTTGTGTCAAAACTTTGCATCCCTAGACCAACACACCCTCTGGTCTTGTGACAAAGTGTTGCACCTCAAGTGACCCTTCTTTGTGCCTGCATTGCATAGCATTGGTGCCTCCTTTGCACCTGTGTTGGCCCCTGTTCATGCACTTTTTCTTTTGTCTTGATTTTCACTCTGATCAACCTTGTTCTAGTCTCTCTTCCTTGAGTCTTTGAGTGTCTTGCGGTCTCTCTAAAGCCCTCATTTGGTTTTCTTTCATTTTTTAGTTCCTTTGGTAAGGACTTGTTTATATTTTACTTTGTTCTTATCATTAGACTGATTTTGTTTTATCATTGAGTGCTTAGATGAATTGGTGTTCTAGTCATCGTTTTGAAAATATTGTTTGAATCAGCGATTATACTTTTCATCTTAGTTTCTTCATTTTTTATTAAGTGACTTGAAAAGAAAAATATTTACATTGAAATTTAGGGTTTTGTGTGTGCATAAACATTAAAACAGTTTCATTTAAAATGGAATTGTGCTTTGCACATTGTTTGCTGCATACTCTATGTATCTTCCCTTCCTTGGATAGGTTTTCATTGAATGAGAAAGTTTTCATTTCCTCATGCTAGTTTGCATTTTAGGATATTTAGGTGACATTCACGGTCAGCCCCAAAACTGAAAATTAATTGAAGATAAACATTAAAATTTATTGAATCAACCTAAGAAGAATTTGTAACATTAATGCAAACATTTATAGGCCTAGGCTAGATATGTGTCCCATCATCGTTAAACGTAGGATTTGTCATTGTTTTCTAGCATTGTATCCCAGGGGTGAAATCTCATTCCACGTATGTGAGTATATAGGATCATTACCGACATACCATTAGGTATATTGGACGACGCTCCACGCACGTAAAGTATATGGGAACGCTCTCATCAAATTGTTACGCATTAGACAACACCACTATGGATTGCACTTCCACATATCGTCAAGTATATTTTGGAAGTCCCCTATAGGTTTCTATCCTCACCATAGGTAACCGATATGGCTACCTTGTGTATACTACAGTTCATGGTTTCTTGGTAATCCTTTATGCCTATATTACCCTCTTTTTTATTTATTTTTGTGTTAATCTCTAAAATTACTATCCAACGTGGAAGAACAAAATCCCCCACTCTGTCATTCACATAGAATGTAAAATAAGCTTCCTCTTCCACTAGAGGCTACTCTTGGTCATCATCAAAAGCATAAGAAGACACAAACTACTAAATCAAGAAATTCGGGAACTACTTCTGGTCCTCCTCCCAAATCTGATCAACCAAAAGCATCTTTCCCTTTGAGTACTAAGCCTAAGATCACATCTACTCTTACTCATTAGTCTGACACAATAAAAATAGATTTCCTTCAAACGTTATTGCTTGAGATTATTTAACCTGACTTTCTTGGGTCGGAAACTTTATTTCCTAAGGTTGTTGAACTTCCCGAACCACAGAAAATCTTCTCATGTTAGTTCGGGACCTTCCCCTTCTCTTCCTTTGTCTCAGATAGAACCTCCAACCATATATCTTAGACCCAATGGTGAACCTCTTCCATACGGTCTTGTGAGTATTGAAGAGATCCTGCAAGAAGAGCCGTGTCCTTCTACTCCTATTCATTGGATTGGAATCCATTTTTATCATACAGATTCTCTTTATCCTCTTTAGACTCTAGCACAACCTCATTTAACCGATTCTTTTGACTCACCCACAAATTTATCGTGGCAATATTCATTGGTATTATTAACCATGACTGAATCTGATTTGACTTCCCAAATCGTTCCCACCACTATGGTTGAGACATCGAATATTACTTCCTCATCCATGTTTGCAACATAGCTAGAGGCACATTTGTATGGTTCCCCGTCCTTCCCACCTAGATATCAGTCCTTATCTAGTACCTTCTCTCATGTAGCTTCAAGTCCTTGGACCTCTCCCATGTCATCCATTTCAAGAATTTTGTCTAGACTTATGAATGCTACTCTGTCTACTCTTTCTCCTCTTCCTACATCTATAGTTGAACAATGGGTTGGCCCTTATGTTAATGGGAAATGTTATCTTCAAAAACATAACTCTCCTTATGTTGGGTGCCCTCCATCTGGGTTACAGTTTCCTCCATCATCCCTCCCTCCTATGGCAAGGGGAAACCTATTGTTGGTATACCTCAAGTTGGTAATCAACTTTATTATAATCCTCCTTATCTTGGGATGGCTTCCAGTGTTTGACAACCTGCTTTTCTCATCCAACCTAGTTCGTTTTGTGACCGATTGTTGAATCCTCAACCTATTTTGTCTTCATCTCAAATTCATACCCATCAATTTGTACCTCAACAAGCTCAAATACATGTAAGTCAACACTTACATTATGATATTTCATCTCAATCTATTCTATCAATATCTGGTACCCCTCAAGTTCCACTTACCTAACTTTTACAAAGTACCTTACAATCTCAACCACTTGGGCAAGGTACTCCTCAAATTCCAGTACGACTAATTGTGTATAGCATGGCACAACCTCAATCGAATCCACCTTTTGTCGGGATGATGCAAAATATCGTGGGGAAATAGTATAAACCTTATAAGGGTATTCCTAAAATTCCTTTTCAAGGCCAACACATCCAAACCCTATCGTTCCAACGTTTACAAGGTTATCCTCGAGCTGTTCAACAAGGTTACGTGTATGTTGGCTACTAAAATCCTCCTTACTTTGGTGCCCAAGTTCCTCTTTATCAGAACCCTCCTTATCCGGGAACGAAAGTTACTGTTGCTCAAGTTATTCCCTCTTATCCAAGCTATCCTCCACATGATTTTAACCGACAGTTACCGTTTGTGGCGTATCTCGAATTTCCATACTTGACTCGGCTAACCAACGATCCCATTGCTCATTCGCCTTGGTGGCCAATAATTCCTACCAAATCGCCTTATGATATCCCAAAATTTAATGTGAATCCTGGAGAAGACTCGTTGACCCATTTCATGATGTATCATTTGTGGTGTTCTTCAAACTCCTTTAATGTTGATTCCATATGATTACGTCTTTTAGAACATACTCTTATAGGTACTAAAACTAAATGGTACATTGATTTACCTAAAGCTTCATTTCACGATTTCGGTTCCTTAGCTACCACATTCCTCACACATTTCCAGTTACCCAACAAACATGAAACTAGAATGGAACTTTTGACTAACTTTAAACAATGTAAAGCCACTCACATCTTTGGTCACATTCATGAGTGGCAGTGTCGTCATCGGTTGGTTAAGACCTGTGTTCCAGATTAATTTTTAGCGAAATGGTTCATTAAATCCTTGTTTCCATCTATCACAAAGGATGTAGCTAAAGTTTGGGTCGTGACTAAAGAGCTAGTAGTTTCTTATGCTCAGTATTTGGACCTCATCTATACCCAATCTCGTACGCTCTATCAGAAGATAATAGGTGCTCTGAGACCTTTGAATGTTGTTCCTCAAACTCTTGGTAAAGAATCTCATGTTGTTGATGGCATCATTGGTTCTGCCAATTCCTAGACAGTGAGTAAACGATCTGGTGCTACTCTCACTTCTTCTTCCAAAAACCCTTCATCCAATCCTCCTGTGGCTTCTTCTTCTGAGATAACTTTTTTTCATCTAATAAAGGAAAATCTTAATAGCACCTAGGAAACAAGAAGAAAGGAAAAGGAAAAAGGAAAAAAGATTCTTCACTGTAGGATAAATAAATAAATCAGTCCTCTGATGAGAAGCGAAAGCCTCGCTACCCATGTTTGATTTGCAATGAGGAGCACTTTACTCGTGACAGTGCTCACCATGTATAAGTGAACCAATTTATGAAATCATCCACCTCTCCCACTATGTTGACTGACCTGTTTCCCAATTGGGAGACCGACATGGTTGCCCGAGATCCTTCTTCCTCTAAAATGGTTTTAATGCTTTCCTCCACGAAGCCTAAATATAATTTTATTGTGGCTACTCGGAGTCAAGACTATGGTGATGTGAATCCTCCGAACGATCGGGTTACTGATCAACCTACCAGTTTGGAATCACCTCCATACAATCATTCTCCACCCACGATTCCTATAGAGTTAACTATTAAGCCTCTGGAGGGCGTTATTCATAAATCTACTTTCAACACTCATGTGAGGGCTGCTCAAAATTATAATTTCCTCACCTTCTATCTCAATTGTCCTTTATCATCTAGGTTGTCGTATGTGGTAAGAACACTGATCATTCTATTGTGGACGAGGGAGCCTCGACTTGTATCATGTCTATGTCTTGCTAGAAAGCAATTGGTTCTCCTCAAATGAGTTAGTCACCTACCACATTGAAAGATGTTGATGGGAGAACATACAAAGCTTTTGGTATTTTGAACTCCTTACAAGTAGAATTGGGGGGGAAACTATATCCATAGAAGTGGAAGTTATTGATGGACCTTTTGATTATAATATTTTATTGGGTCTTATGTGGGTTTAAGCCATGGTCGCAATCGTTTCTACTTATTTCAATATGATCGCCTTTATTCATAAGGGTGGGATTGTGTCCATCCACCACCTCACCTTCTTCACCTCTGATTCTCATGTTACTAGAAGTGTCCCGCTTATACGGGAAACTCTACTGTCTTATCATCATGTCAGGGTTGGACTACTAAAGGATTCCTTGCTCATGGGAACATTTTTGCTTCCTCCTCCTCCACTTCCCGACAACTCATCACTGGTGTCTTATATAAATATGATATCATCTTCTACTGTCCCAACTCATCCATGGATTATACCATATGAAAATAACATCCATAGTTTTAGCGACCGAATGTAGCTTAGCCCCATTGAGCTTGATTACGAGGCCATCTATTTGCCTTGTGCAACTAATACCTTCTCTTCAATTAATTGGGTTGATCAATCATTGGATTATGGCATGTCTTATGATCCATTCTCTAATATATTCTCTACCGATGAGAGCGTCATGGAGATCATCATTCCAGATGATGCACTATGGGACTATCATAACCATATTTCCTTCTTACCATATTACATTGAGGATAATCTTAGTGATGTGTATCTACCCAATATCATCGAGTCTTTTACGAATTCCATTTCTATCAACGAAGTAGATTCAGAAAAGTATCTCTCGAATATCAAAGAGACAATACCTCTTGGTATCATTGTTAAGCTGAGTATTGTTCAAAATCTACACATTGGTATGTCTTTCTCTCCATCAGAGATTGAGACCTATAAAGCCCTAATTTAGGAGTTTTGCGATGTCTTTGACTGGACCAATTAGGAAATATGAGGTATCGATCCAAATATAGTGGTGCATGTTATTAAAATGTATCCTAGTGCTAAACTAGTCTAGAAGTGCCTCTGTCTGGTCCATCCAAAGAAGGTTTCCATGATAAAGAGTGAAGTTGAAAAACTTCTTCGCGCTGGTTTCATATACCACATTCCTTTGACTGACTCGGTGTCAAATATTGTCCTTGTCATCAATAAACTGGGGACAATCCGTGTATGTGTTGATTATCGGGATGTAAATCACGCTTCTCCAAAGGAAAAATATCCGACCCCATTCATCGACTAGATTTTTGATGACTCCGATGACTAAAAAATCTACTCATTCATGGATGGTTTCTCTAGATATAATCAAATCAACATTCTCCTAGCAGACCAACCTAAAACTACATTTATCTATCCTTGGGGTACATTTTCCTACCAGAAACTCCCATTTGGTTTAAAGAATGTTGGGGTCATGTTTCAATGGGCAATGGATTACGCTTTTCATGACATTAAACACATCGTGCAACCTTATTTGGACGATCTCCCTACTCATTCTAAATATCGGGTTGATCACCCGATGTATCTTAAGGCCATTTTCTTGCGATGTAGACATTATAATATTCGATTAAATCCACAAAAATGTGTGTTCTGTGTTAGTTTTGGTTGACTTCTTGGTTTTGTTATTTAAAAACATGGAATTCGTATCAATCCTTTGAAAGTACAGGCAATCATCGATCTTCCTGCACCTTCTTCGCTCATTCAGCTTCAACGATTTCAAGGGAAAGTTAACTTCCTGTGAAGGTTTGCCCCTAATTATGCTAAGTTGACTAAACGATTCACTCACCTACTTAAGAAAGGGGCACCCTTCCATTGGTTCAATGTTGCTCAAAAGGCATTTGATTCCCTGAAAGATGTATCGGTTCGGGTATCTCTTTTATACTCCCCTAATTATCAACGTGATTATTTTATGTATGTCATTACTTCCATTTCTACTATAAAAATGGTATTGGTTGAGGAAGATGATGTGGGGATTTAGAATCCCATATATTCTCTGAATTAGAATCTCAATGATACCGAAATCAGGTATACCCACGTATAAAAGTTGGTTTTGGCGGATGTTTAAGTTGTTCAAAGGTTTCACCATAACAACATGATCTGGAAAACTACAGTTGTTTTAGATTGAAAACCTATGACATATATTTTGTCACGTTAATTGCTGGGGGGAATACTCTAAATGGATAGTCATCTTGCAAGATTTTGACATGGAATTCATAAAATCCAATTCAAAGAAATCCCTAGCTTTTGTTGACCTTATGTGCAACATTCCCTACCCCTGATTCTGAATCGAAATTTGACAATTCTATTGCTGACAAGCCATTGTTTCTGATTTCATCATATGACATGTGGTATGGAGACATTTTGATATATCTCCAGACCCAAACTTTCCGTTCCGATACCTCTCTCTCTGAGCAATGACGTATTTGATACCAAGCCAAAAATTACATCATTATTGGTGACACCCTTTATCGACGTGGTATTGATATGGTTTTACAAAGGTTCCTCATTCATGAGGAGGTCGATAAAGTCCTTAATTAATGCCACTCATGTGCAAGTGGCGGTCATTTTTCTGGTTATGCTACTGTGTAGAAGATCCTACATGCTAGTTAGTTTTGGCATACCATTTTTCGAGACTATATTCTCATTGTTCAGAAGTGTCATCCATGCCAAATTTATGATCGTAAGGTTGGTGCTCCACCTGCTCCCTTACATCTCGTTATCATCATTGGAACTTTTGCAAAATGGGGTATTGAATTCATGACATATAACCCTCACTCAGACGGGGGGCATGGTTATATCATTGTCACAGTATATTATTTTACTAAATGGGTTGAGGCGATGCCTACATTTAATAATGCTGGCGAAGTGGTTGCATTTTTCTTTTCAATCCCATTATCGCAAGATTTGGTGTTATCCATTCCACAATTATGGATCACTTAAATCATTTCTGGAATCATATGCTGACCAAAGTAACTGTTAAGCTAGGAATTTCCCATGAAAGTTCCACTTCCTACTATCCTCAGGCTAATGGACAGGTTGAGGCTATCAATAAAATTATCAAAACTATGCTTCAACATATGGTAGGGGTCCATAAACTAGACTGGAATTTGCTTCTTTACACTACCTTGTGGGCATACCAAACATCAATAAGGACTACTACCACATTTACAACCTTTCATTGGTTAATGGTCTAGAAGAAATCCTTCCAATCGAATGTGAGATTTCATGACAGAAACCAGTTGTATAACTTCTTCCTTCCACTTTTGTAGAAGAGGAGAATATTTTACATCTGACCCAATTTGATGAGACACAATGTGATGCCACTATAGGTAATAAAGCTCATGAAAGACGTATCAAGGCACAATATGATAAAAGTGTCAAGCCTCGTGTCTTCTCGGAAGGAGAAATTGTTCTTTTATATGACCAAGAACCTAATAAGTTAAGATCAGGAAAGTTCCAATGTATGTGATCAAGTCCATATATTGTCAAGCGTGTTCTTGCAAAAGGGGCCTATGAGTAAGTCGATTTTGATGGAACTCCATTAGCATAGCCTAGAATTGGATTGTACCTAAATAAATACTATGCTTGATCTCATGCGTAGTAACACTATGTATAGGTGTGTTGAGTGTGTTTGTGGTGCGTCTCTTCATATTTTACTGTGGTTTCTGTTGATTCCTTTTATGTTTGGTTTTCATATGTCGGGATCCCTTGAACCATATTTTGGTTATGCTGATGGTTCCAATTGTAGTAATTGGAACCTATCCTCCACAACGTGGGATATATTTGCTCCAAATGGTGAGTTAGTGAGTCTACAATGGATTTTTATTAGCCACTCTACCAACAACACCATTGAGTATAACGTAGTGGTAGAGCTATTGTATGACGTTATTTCACATGTTATATGTCGTTTAGTCATCATACTTGACTCACAACTTGTGGTACTACAAATCACTAATGTTTATTCGGTTAGAATTCCTACCATCCTTCACATGTTTTTAAGGGTTCGCCTTCTACAAATACATTTTGAATTCATACAATACGAATTCATTTCTAGAAATCTAAACACATTGACAGATGTGCTTGCTAATCATGTTTTAGATAGACATTTGCAATGAATGTAAACAAGTTTCAATACACATAACATCTATTGAAAATATAATAGGAACATGGAAACATTGAAGATATATATATATATATATATATATATATATATATATATATATATATAGATATATAGATATATATATATATATATATATATATATATATATATATATATATATATATATATATATAAAGTTTGGTATTAAAAAATTTGTGTCCGAGACAAATATGGCCACATGGCCCATATAAAAAACTACATGCAAATATCTAAGTAGACTAATCAAAGTGCTCATGATAACATGACACTACATGAGCTATCTTGTGCAGTAGCCAACCAATATGGCTAGGCACTATGATAGTGTGTTGCTGAAGTTGCATCAGAATTTGGTCGACCGCGGTCTCATCTATCATGTGTTTCAACCCCTCCATGTGGCACTCCACATCTATTAGGATCTCAACTGCATTGAGATCATGTAGTGCATCCCATCCTACTACAACAACCTATACTGGTTCTAATGTCTACTGTGGTTGTTCTCCTGCATGACGGAGATATGAAGAACCTATCAGTCAAACAAGCCCAATATTTGCAAGAACAAATCAATAATTTAGTCTCGGAAACATCAAAAACACAAAAAAAAATGTAAAACTTTCAAAAATTCAAATGGCCAAAGTATCTTAACTGTAAAACCCCATCACTCACCCTCATTAATGACAAGCTCAAGGTCATCAAAAAAATCCATACTTACGTATGGATAATCATTGATCATAATGAATTGTTGACGGACCTGCAGGTTGGGACATATGATCTATCCACCTCCTCATCCATGGAATCCTCAGATCAATGGGCTCGAGCGTAATCTACTAAGGTTGTAGTAATGGAACCTGCTCTAGAGCAAAAGAGACCAATATGGAACTGTAGCGATTTTTTTTTAACTTTCCCTCTCTTGCTTTAGACAACTGTTTAATATTTTTGGCTCCAAACACCTCACAACATACTCCATGTATGATCTGCTAGCTACACGAAGTGTTGAGTTACCCACGAATCTAGAAATGACAAATAAGTTCGTTCTTAAGGGAAAATGGGTTACATATTTTATGCTAATCTTTCTATCTCTAGTTGGCTTGGATTGAGGTCTCTAGTAAGTAGTGATATAATCCTTCACTAATTCTCCTCCCTTTCTCCCACCTAGAAGAGAGATGGGGGCACCTCTCATGGAAAAACTTGCTAGAAAATATATGTCCTCTATTGTTATCTCAAACATATGTTCCCCAAATATGAATGCATGTGCTTCCACATCCCATGAATGAACAAGATACGCTAGTAATTCCATCTAATGCCTCATATTAGGAAGCCAGAAGAATTTCAACAATCCATAGTTTTTTAGTGCTTGGATTGTAGCAGGATCATTATCTCCATTCAAATATTGTTCTTTGTGTTCTCTTTCTCTCCAAATAAAAGCCATTTTGTGTTAATGAAGAGTTGAAACGTCAAGAAGAGACTCATTAGGATCCTTTCCATGTAATAAAATTCAAAAAATTTGAAGGGAAACTGGCAAACACATTTTATATTTGTGCCCAATGCACCCCTATAAGGAGAGACAATGCATTGCACCCCTCCCCTGCAGTATATTCTCACTTAGGTGAGACACACCTTTCAACCATCTGGGCCTACGTTGGTCCTAGGTTGAGCTACTTAAACCCCAGGGCCCTAAAAAATTCCTAAATATTGCATGAAAACACAAAATAGGACCATGAATTGAAAGAGAAAGGTCTTATCTCTTACTTGGAAGTGATGATGCTTGAAATGATCCAACAGATTGAGCATATTCAACTGTAGGATATCAAGGGAAAAGACTACTCAGATTTCTCACTGTTGAAGGCAATTGTGAAATGGTAAAGACGAATAGTCATTTTGAATATTTATGGTTGTTTCTTCCATTATTTTATTTATATTTAATGCTTTCACCTAGTTACAACCCATTTTTACCATGAAACATGTATTTTTAATATTTTTTTAATGTTCTGAGTAGGTCGACAGTTGTTTGACAAATTTTGTCATTTTTTGAGCAAATTAATTTGACCGAGGAGCACATTTTTATCACTCTTTTGGGCTCTATAAACTAACGAAAAAGGAACCCCTTGGATTCATCTTTCATCTATTTTTAGACTCCCAAAATATGAAAATATTTCCAAGCACTTGTCTTTTTGAACTCGATAAAGTAAATGAAAAGGCATCCACTCAGTATAAGTTTAACCCTTTTCTGGACTGAGATAAGCCACTTATGAAAAAGGAATACCTTAGTCGAACATGGCTAAGAGGTTCACTTGAGTATTATTTTCTACCTTTTCTGACCTAAGGAATTATCTATGAAAAGTAACATCTCGAGTTTTCATGTTCGCCTTTTTTTCAAACTTTCTAAACATGAAAAATATGTCTAGTTATACCTTCCCTGGACTCATTAAAATGTCAAACATTGATGGAATACTTGTTCATGACGTGATTGAACCACTCCTTCTCTGGGTTTGTTAAATATTCTTAGAGGGATTCATCCAAAGGATGAACTTATAAATCAAGCATATGTTATCCTCCTCAAGATTGTTACAAAATAAAGAGGTATTGACCATTATGGTTTGGGAAATTGGGAAAGTAGGGTACTCCATTTGTTAAAGACAATGAGTCGCTCTTGAACATGACACTCTTCCACTTCATCTTCGTGGCTATTGGGTTGGGAAATATTCTTATCTTTTGGTTTATCATATTGTTTCAAAGCCTTCGTTTTTTTTTTTCTTCAGTCAATGCTTACAACTCCCTTCAGTGTTGTCATTGTGTTCAAGAGAAGTCATTCAGTCAATATTTGCAACGATACTCTTAAGCCTTCATTCCATGTCTTCCTTTCCTAATACAGTTCCATACAACATCATTTTAATCATTCTGTCTCAAATCATCATACCCATTTCATGTCGTTGATTGGGGAATACATCAAGGCCCTCTTGTGACGGGTCGCTTCTTGTCAAAATCAACTCATTATCCAGGAAGTTGAATTAGAAACATTCCTTGGTACCTTGTAGCTTGCATACATCAATGCCATGTTTCCTCACTCTCATCAATAGGCTTACATCATTGGCCTTCAACCAAAAGATTTTGTGTGGTGTTTGAAATCAACTCATTTATTCACACCATATGGATTGTACTAGAGTACCTTGAGAGCCATTAACATCATCGTTGTTTTCTATTGTGTATGTTAACGAATTACATCATTAGCTAGTAATCATATGGTGTCTAACATGTTCCACTATAACTTATTGATTCACATAGTTAGACTCATACGTTGGTTGGTTGTGTGAATGAGATAAAAGACCCCAGATATCGTTTCATCCATCTCGGCTGCAATTTCATGAGTAATTCAATATCATAATTTATGATGGTTTTGATCATATAGACAATCATCCAGTCATAGGTCCACCATTTTTCATCTGTGGATGTGCCTTTTGATCATTGTACATCTAATGTTAGTTTATGTGCTCAGTATGGGTATGCCTCCCCCAACAAATATGTCATGTTGTAGATGTATTGTAACATATGATGATCTAGTCAGTTGTTCTTGATCCTGACTTGTCACAAGGTAAAGCACTTCAGTCACCAACTACCATTTATGACTTAGTGCTTTAGGTGGCAACCTTTTATAGGGCATTTTGTCACATCTATTCAATATCCCTGCAAACATGATCATTCACATCCTTTGAACACTTTGTCATCATCTGTACACAAAGCACTAAGCATGAATCTTTCTAATCCCTGATTTTTTCCCTAAAAGCACCTTGTTCCAATCAGGTTGACCTACTCTACACCTTCACTGATCACCAGCAAGTTGCTCAGTGTTTGGGGTGCATTGATTCTAGAAATTCGGGAAAACAAAAAAGAATCTTGAAGCTTCCTCTTCAAGAAGATTCTTGGATATGTTGTAACTTTTTACCTCCAATAAAAATCTTGAATCCTATCCTATCCTACCTTAGAGTTTTCATCCCTCATCTCTTGAGCTCATCCTCCAATCAAGAGTGGATCTCAAGCCCATATTGGTAAACGGATAATAATTCATGAACCACCTCCTTCACCTGTATATTTACTGCCATCCATAGGCAAGGGGTTGGATCTTGAACAATGATTCTACCCTTATGTTGTTGATGTGAGAGATATCATTCCATGCATTAGGGTGATTAGAGGTGCACTTTGTGACAAGGAAAGGAGAAGTCAACTTGGAGGAGCTCTTCTACAAGATCGACACTTATTTTTTGTTGTAACTCACTCCATTTGTATTAATGCAAAGAGTTATTTGTTTTCCTATATATGATGTTATGGTTTCATATATTTCAATACCATTTTGATCTGTTAAATAAAGTGATTAGATGATGCTACATAGATTATGGATATCGTTGGCTTGTGTTATCTCACTATGTAGGTTCTTATTACGGCGATTAGAGGTAGGATTGGAGCATACAAGATAAGGAAGGAGAGAAGCATATGAAATATTCCAAGTAAGATTCATCCCATTATCTATTTACTTTAAGGAAAACATTAATCTCCTTTTCTTTCTATTTTTCTAGGTCAGTCCACCAGGCCTAGGGAAGATACTTTTGTCCGCAGTCGTAGATTCCACATAACACCTTGTCTTTAGGAAGTGCAAACTCATTATATTTAGCAGGTGTGCACTCCTTACCTCTCACACATGTGTACTTCCTTGATTTCATGCAAAGTGCACTCCTAAAAAATAGGAGTCATATCCCACTTCACTCACCTAACTTAGGGATCAAACGACAAGTGGTGAGAATGCATCGAAACCCTAATATTAACTTGCATGCAGTTTTCCTTTACAAGAAGCATATTTCATTGTTCATTCTCACAATCACTATTCACTTTGAGCTAACCACATTTTCTCATCACAAGGAGTCTTTCCCACTCTTGGTCACAAGTGTGTCGATTCTTGGTAAGCTTTACAAAGTTTCACTTTTTTTTTCTTTTATTGTTTTTGGAAAAACTTTTGTTTTCTTTTATTGTTTTTAGAAGAACTTTTGTTTTATTTAATGGGGTTTTAATATGATTTTTGTATATTAGGTGTCATTTTTATCTATTATTTCTCCTACAAGTGTCGTCCTACTATCACATGTGGAATTTTTAATGACTCTTCATATTCCATGACCTTTCATCTTCCAGTCATGATTGCAACAAGATATATGAACACTTGAATTTTTTTCTCTCACTTTTACTGTGCCATTGACTTATTATTGGTCATCACTTAGCCATTTTTAAGCTTGTACCTCTCTCCTTGAGTAGTGCGCACTTGGAAATAATAGGGATCCACCATAAATCCAAATTGCACCCAACTAAGAAAGGATTCCCTTCTACAACATATACTACACTTCTAAGCCATAATGAGGTATCTTTGCCCACTACAATTATGAACTATTCCATTGTTGACCCTCCCTAGTGCACCGTGAACTTATAGTTAGCATTGTGCCTTACCCTTACTCACTGCAATTATGACTTGCGCCTATGAGAAGCCTCTCACTCTCACAAGTGAAAATGGAACAATTCTAAGCTCCATTCTTACTTTCCTTGCGCGCTGTGATTCTGACTTACGCCCTCTCTTCCTTCCCTTAGAGAAGTGGGAACTTTTAGTCGCTATTGAAGCCACCTTGTCTCATCATCACAAGATTGTGCCCAATCCTTATTAGTCACTATCGATTTCATAGCTTTTCATGCAATAACCAGAAGATTTCTAGGAACTAATATTTGTTCACCATGAGTGATCCTCCACTTGCAGATATTACAGATACATAATACATTAGTCTCTCATCTTCTACAAAGATAGTGCCTCACACCACTCAACAAGATACATCAAAAGAAACTTTAGAAAATAGTACTGAGGAGGCAATGAAATGTTCCAAGCCAGCTATTCCCATATTACCGGACACAAAATGTTTTGTTGATAAATCTATCAAAGAGTCCTGGAAGGATATAAAATATTATTTCATGCAAAAGGGCTTCTCGGAAAACTTAGAAGAAATGGAAGTATACATAAACTTTAAGAGGTCCATAATACATGTATTAGCATGAATATTTCTAGTACTACCATGTGCAGAAGCTATTGAATGGATCTTGCTACATATGGATAGAAATAATCTATTTCTTAGTAGTGAAAGTGGAAAGGATATTGTCACCTGTCATCCACATGATTTACATTCCTATTATAAGATGGTAACTTCTAGGAACTATTTGAATACACAGTTCTACGCAACTTGGGCTAGCATGAATACCATGGATATTATCAACTCATGGTGGAAAGAGCTTGTAAAGTTCTGCCAAAAGTCAAGTGTGGTTTATAGAACTAAATCCTTGACAAAAGTATATCAATATATTATGGTGATGTGTTTCATATTGCATGGGTGGAAGAATGCAAAATATTTTGAAGAGAGGTGGATTTATTTACTCAACCTAGTTGTTTCTAAAGGAAAGATCTTTAACTAGGCTGACATCCTCTCTCGCGAACTACAGATCAATATACAATATGCCAAGACAACTTTGCAATCCAAATAGTCACTATGTTTGCTTATCTGCTAGATGGAATTTACACTCGCTATGTACTCACATATATGAAATGGAATTGGACCCCTCAAGAGAAGTTGCATGTATATTTCGATTGTAGATTGTTTTTAGAAGTTAGTTTTAGAGGAGTATATACTGGACTAGCTGAGAATTTATTTCTAGTTTTATATTAGATCATTTTGACACAAAACCCCCCCGCATCACAGATCTAGTGAAGGAGGCACTATATGATATTGTAGATTGGTTTTCTTCACAAAAGGGAACATCCATCAGAGTTTTCAAGTGCCAAACTGCCCCTCATCTTATGTTGATGTATGTGACCGACAAGGTGGTCCTACAGGAGGTTTCTTACCAGTTGAACAATGGTTTGTGTGCACAACAGCAAAGGAGGTAGAAGTCTCCTTGGCCCTATTTTTATTTATCGATTGGATCATATGAGTTTAAGAGCCTTAAGGTGGTTGAAGCTGAGATTAAAGAACTTAGGCACCTTCATTTTGGAGTAATGGGCTTTCATAGATATGACCCCATAAATGTTTGCAGGAAAAACTTTATAAAGATACATTACACTTGGTCATATGTACCTATGACAGTTCCCAAAGATAATAAAAAAATTGAGAACCGATGCAATGCATTAAGGAAGTATCAACTAGGAGATGAGGTAGGGCCCTCCCACATTTCATAGGTACCAGATACACAGATGGAGTAGATCCAATAAGAAGTGACTTCCCAAGCTAACACTTTATTATCAAAGAAGATACGAAAGCGCAATCCAGTAATAGCGAGTAGCAGAAATTTCAAGGTTGATCCACTTTGAAAAGGTGTAATAAAAGCGGAGTAGCAAAGAAAGAAAATGGAGGAGGAGAAGAAAAGACAAGCAGAAGAGCGCAAAAGAGAGGAAGGGCGCAAACAAAAGGAGGAATAAGAAAAGAATAAGAAATATGAATTGCTAAGGAATAAAGTAGAAGAAGAAGAACAACGAAATCGATTAGAGGAAGAGACGATGAAGAACAAATAGGAAGAAGAAGATACACATGAAATGGAGGATGAACTAATGGCCCATGACATAGAAGCAAAGCTACAAGAGGAGGAATATATTGAACCAATTGTAGATGAGCCCAACATTTAGTGAGAACCTACCCTCATTGTTGATCATCTCCCATTCAACTCCTCTACCTAACGATAGGTTCTTGTATATATCCAACTTTACCTTTGACTAGTTGAAGAAGAGTATTGTACAAGAGAGGCAAAGGTACTACCCTAATGACCATGTTCATCCTGTTTCCATAGAAATAAAAAGGGTCATATCATCCAACACCAGGAAGAATGATCAAGTATTCATCACAAAAAATATGACCTTTGCGACATTATCACAGGATAATACATAATATCTTCTAAGTCAGAATGAACAACTATGAAAGGATCTGACTATTGTAAAACAACAAGTTGATCATTTTGCTGTAGAAATCATAGGTTTACTTCTACCAATATCAACATGGCAGAGTTGTGATCAGCCATACTTGAAGAACTGGAGCTAATGGAAGACACTATGAAGAAACTTTACAATGAGATGATCTTATTACAAGAGGTAATGACATCCCTCGCTGAAATCTAGAAAAAATCTAAAGAAATCCTAAAGGTTTTGAATGTTGTAGGCACATTTTTTTATATGATGCAGGATGGGAGCATCAAGTATTTGAATATTCCTGAACAGTTGGTCAAGAAGTACATATTAGCAGTTGAGGTCGATAAAGAAGATTTAAGGCTACATACTTAGAAATACAACTAGCTCGGTCAACATGTGACCAATACTATAGCTACATATGTCCGCATGCATAACAGTTTAGAGTCCTTGCCATGAAATCATAAAATACCTTTTATGGGCCCACTTGGAGAAATAAGGGGTAAGGATGTCATCATGCAGGAGTTGAAAGAGTTTACTGAATAGATCAATGAAGTAGAAAATCAAGAAGGCTTGGAGGTGAACAAAAGTACCATTCTATAGTATGCAATTGGACCAACTAATGTTCATACAAATTTATTCATATTGTGGAGTAGTATACAATCAAACTCCAAATCTATACTTTCAAATGACCTCGAGGTAAAGATGAGGTACAATGCAGATCTACCAGAAAGAGTCAAAGTTATTTTAGTAGAGTTCAAAGCATGGCACTCCTACATTACTAATGATCTCTACTCTCAAGCTATTGATTTGTCTTTTCCTCCTACATGAGGAAATTTTGTCCTATATAGCCACCAGTTTTTATGTAATTTATCGTTTATGAGAATAAGAAATTTCAATGTAAAAAAAGTTGAAGAGACACGTGTGGAATATGAAGAGTCACATAAAATTCCATAGGTTGTATAATTCAAAGTTTCATGAGGAAGCTTAAAGGTCATTTTCATTTGTTATAAATAAGGCTTCATAACTCAAGCAAAGGGCTTGGACTTTTGGAGAATTGGACTTGGCTTCTCTAGTTTTTCATAGGGGAGAATATCATTCTTTTTATAAGCATGTGGTAGCTTCATTTTCCACTATTGGGGCCAGTGTTTCATCAATGTAACAATGTACTTGGATCTTTCATTTAATTATCAGAATCTATTGCAGCCAACACCCTTTCATGCATGTATCATGAATGTTGTAAGACTATACTTTAAATGTTTGTGATATATGTTTATGTTATGCATACTAAATAGAATGAACTATTTCGTTAAATTTAGATATGAATCTTGTTGAATGGGTTTTGTTATTTGTTTCACGATCGTTATTATCTTGTGAACTATTTTGCAGGTTAACTAACGTTTTTTTTCTATTGCTCTCACATGTTTCTCTCAGGATAGTACTATTACTTTTCTATTTACATCACATCTCTTATCTCCCTTTCATGGATGCTCCCTTTACACTTTACAATTAGTGTCTGACAAATCTTACACACTTGCTATCCCCAAAGTTATGTATATGATCTCTTGTGCTTGTTTTGCAGCCAAGGCATATATCTAAGATCTCTTGCAAATGGTGGTCAGACCTAATATCCAAATTGCGAGGTATAATTGGAACTTCACATTAGGTAGACACCTTGTATGTTGGTAGTATCCAACACCATCAACACTCCCAATGAAAATGAAGAATAATCACACTATGCATAGCTGACTCTCGAAGAAGATAGATTATATTGAAGAAAAACTCAGATGCTCTACCCAAAACTTTTCCATATTGTTTCACTACTTCACTAGACATCTCCAAACCCTATCAAAACTCTTGCAACTCCTGTGCGATCTTCAAGACATCATTATAAACCATCATCTATCTAGGAACCATTGCATCCTCTTGTAACTCTATTGTCAATCACCAAGAGTGCAATACGATCCAAGTTAACACAGTATGATAAGGTCATGATCCAGGTTGATATAGTGTAATAGGATCATGATCCATGTTGACATCAAGGGAAACACTATATCATTAATTCCAATATGAGGATCAATTTTGTTTATCCTCATCCTTGTGAGCATAGTGGAAAAGAAAATTCATCCTTCAAACATATGCTGCAAATGGAGGAAACTTGCAAGAGTAAATATTCACTATGGGTGAATAACTTCTTGGAAATGGTCAACAATATTAAAATAGATATATCAGTCATATTAAATAATTCATTCTCAAATATTGGCACATATTTTGTCTCCTTGTCACCTTGTCTTTGATAAGAAAGAATAATATGAATTATTAATAGTTAGCCATCAAGTCTTATCAAGAAACATTGAACCATATCAATGACTAGATCCTAACATCATATTTAAATCCATATTCCATAAAATTGATTTTGTTTGTGGTATTCCTTAAATAAGCGTTTAGTAGAATTCCTAAAGCCTTCATTGTCATCAATTTGTGATTATCTTTAAACTACCACTTGGGACCACAACCAATTAAGAGAATACAGCAAATTCTAGCTAAATTATGAAATATTATGGGAGTTGTACACCCATATGATAAACCCTTGCACACATTGTACATATTTTATTAGGATGGTGAGTCAAGATGTGTTGGACTTGAATTCCATGTGTATATATGTGTTTTCGGGCTTACATTGGGGCCTACATGACAATATTTACATGTTTTTAGGATAGATCGTTTATGTGATTAAGGCTATGGAGCCTATGTGCTAAAAGGCCACTGAGCGTAGCCATGTAATATGTAATCACATCCACTTTAATGAAATACATAATTAATATAGATTGAGTAGACATGAGAGATCAAGGACTAGGACTCCATAAAAAGGAAGGCTTAGGGGGTCGAACTGTTACGAAACCAGCTCACAAAAAGATAGAAAAGAAAGATAAACACCTTAGAATTCAGCCTCTTCGAGGGGGAAACCTCCTTTACATTACACAAATGAACAATTATTCGATGATACAAATGACAAGACCTCCTTTCTATATATAGGAGCCTAAGGGGTCATAATATAATCAGAGCTGGCATAACAATAATAATGTAAGGGCACAATAATAACAATAGTGGGCTTCTATGGGCACAATAATAACAATATGGGGACTACATGGGCACAACAATATAATAAGGGGGTTATACTAATAACAATAAGGGGTTACACTAGTATTATAGGGACATAACATGTCCCTCTCCTTAAAAAAGTGTTGTCCTCAATGCTTGAGTAGTTCTTGATGCTTTTGTATAAAATTCTTGTCCTCCTATGTGGAATCTTTAGCTGGTAAGTTCTTCCACTTGATGAGATACTCTGAAATTGAATGATTTTGTAGTTGTCATGTTCTTGTTTCTGTGACTACTCCAAGTTCCAATATGACTTTTCCTTCCTCGTCAAGTTCTGGAAATATTGTTTGAATTGGGATCTTATACAACTTTTGAATGAGTGGCGACACTTCTTCGTCCTTCTTTCATTCATTCCTTGATTCATTTATCCAATCTGATGGATAATAGAAATAGTACAAAACAATGGTTCCACATCCTCATCTTTTCCTAAGAGTGCATCTACAACAGCATTTTGCTTCTGTTTTTTGTAGATGATTTCAAAGTCATAACCCAACATATTTGTGACCCATTTTTATGTTCTTCTAAAGATAATCTTTGTTCTAAAAAGTATTTAAGACTATCATGATCCATTTTTACCTTAAAGTGTTTTCCCATTAGGTAAGGTCACCATTTCTTAAGTTCATGTAGTATTGCAAACATTTCCTTCTCATAAATAGCTTTCTTGAGATGTAGCGTAAAAATACCCAATCACCTACATCCAAACTTATTTCACTGCAATGTTGATCTGCCTCTTATTTGATTCAATTCTGCACCAAAGTGGCGTTATCCTTTAAAAGTTGGAGAACTTGTTGTCGATGCTCAATTTGATATTTCACTGTTGGAACCTTTTTCTCCTTGATATGTCCTTTTATCCTAAGAGTTTGAGGAGTGGTAATTTCTTCCAATGCATTACAAGATATGGTCGGATTCATTTCTTGATGCTCAATGTGATATTTCACTTCTTGAACATTTTTATTCGTGATATGTCCTTCTATCTTAATAGTTTGAGGAGTGGTAATTCTAGCCAATGCATTACAAGATATGGTTGGATTCATTTCTTCTTTCTCGATGTGATCTTTCACTTCTTGAACCCTTTTCTTCTTGATATGTCCGTCTACCTTGAGAGTTTGAGGAGTGGTAATTCTTGTTAATGCTTTACAAGATATGGTCAAATTAATTTATTCTTTCTCTGGGGTTGGTTCCTGGTGTATATCCTCTTCTTTTGATGTTTATTGATGCTTTTGTTCCTCCTCTTCATAATCTATGTAAAATAATTTCTTCTCAGCACACTTATGAGCTTTAGTGTATTTGTTATAACAATTGTAACAAAGCCCTTTTGCTTTTTTTTCTTCCAATTTTTATGGTGTCAACTTTGTAGGTTGTGGAAGGCTAGGAGAAACAACACTTCCATCTTTATAGTTGTGAGGGGTATACTTCCTTGTTTCCATAAATTTGTTTTCCACTTTTCTTGCCAACCTGAATTCCCTCTCCAACGAATCAGGTTCCCAAAGATGAACCTCATGTTGAATGTTATCCTTTAAAGTCCCTATGGAGACATCAATCCTTTGCTTCTCTAGAATATGATTTTCCCTTATATTCAATTTTTGAAAGTCCTCAATGTGCTCTGCCATTGAACACTTTTATTTGAGATTTATCAATTGGCTAAAGAAGGTGGTTCTCTTTGGATCCTCATAATGTGTTATCATTTCCTCTGTGAAAAATGACCACGCAACAAGTGGTTTACGAGAACAAAGCCCTTTATACCATAAAAATTGATCTAGTTCTTAATATGAAGATGAAATACATACCTTTTGTAATAGTTGCACCTCATGTAGATCATAATATTTCTCCATCAGTAGTATCCAATTTACCGAATCCTTGCCATCAAACTTCCTCATATCGCCTTTTCTTGATTTTAGGAGCTCGATCTTGAAACGACTGTACCTTTGTAATTTCAAATCTCCAAGTTCTGAAAATTATGTCCTGCAATAAACCTCTGAGTTCTCTTTCTAACCCTGTAAGTCTGATCATAATTGGATTACCGACTAAAGCGTTATGCGAAATCTCCCAATATGGCCTGATTATATACCTTTTCATAAGAGAGAACTTGTACAAAGTGCCATGTGTCACTATTTCGACCTTCGGATCTGAAAAAGATACATAGAAAACTACCATCCGTCCTCTTTCTATAACTTCTTATGAAATTTCAATCTGATACTCAAAGAGACATTTATGAGGATTTTCCTCAAGTTGCCTATTTTGGATGTAATTCAGGAGCCTGCAGAAACCCTAAATGTCTTGGACTGTATCTCTGAACCAATAGTGAAAAAAGATTTGAAATTTGGACCTGAGCTTCCCCATAATTTCAGCTCAAATGGGTTTTAATTTTAGAGTCTGAACCTTCGAAGAAAACAAATTATAGCGAAACTTCCATGATGACATGCAGGGAAAATTTTAAGAAGCCCCCCTAAAGTTACATGTATAATAAATGGGCGAATCTCCATGGTATATAGGAAAAATGGAAGGCGATTTTATCAATAATATGATATGTATATATAATTTTTTGGCGAATCTCTCACTAGGCATGGCGAATATTTTACTCAATTATAAAATCTTGTGTTTACTGAATACACAAATGAAATCATTGCATTTCTTTAAAATATCTTTTGAAATCAAAATTATCGATATTTGATACCTTTCGGGGGTTAGTAGATCTAGAGTAAAGTTAAATAAGCTACATTCCAGGTGAATACCATGGGTCAATACCATTTGCCATTTTGGTGAATACCATGGGTCAATACCATGTGCCATTTTTATTTTTATTAATACTAATATTAGGGTTAATAATGTTTTTTTGCATGGTATTAATAACAATCTAGTCCATGGTATTTGTCCCATAGTATTTTGCCCATAGGTTTCACCTAAATATAACACATTTTTTGAGTGTTCGTAAATATAAGGTGACTTATGGAGTAAATATAAAAAAATGTTTTATTTGTTTACCATACCTCTCGTTTATTTATATTTTTATTAATTTACCATACCTCTTTTACAAATATGGTATTTGGCCCATAGGATTCACTTAAATAAAACCTCTTTCTTGAGCCTTCATAAATAGAACGAGGGTTAGGGACTAAATATAAAAAGAGGTTTTATTTATTTACCATGCGTCTAGTTTATTTATATTTTTATTTATTTACCATACCTTTTGAGTAAGTATAAAAATGTTAATAAATTTACTACATAACATAAATAATTACTAAGAGGAATAAATATAAAAATAACCAGCAACAACCATAAACACATAAACACAAATGTTTATCCAGGAAAACCCCAAATCCGGTGAAAAACTTAACCTAATAAGATCTCATTAGCATTGGCCAAAACCCTGGCCAATCCGACCAAGTGAGCCTTTGCGGCTCACCTCCAGGTCTTGCATTACAATGAAGTCCTTCCAGTCTTTTATAAGCTCCATTACATATAATACCACGAGAATAATACTATGGGTGCACAATACCATGTGCCCCAAAACCATCACTGTTTAACCTCGTCAACTTTGACTCTATCCCGAGTCAAGTTTACCTAACAAAAAAACGTTTTATTTATTTACCATACATCCACTTTACTTATATTTTTATTTGCTTACACCCTTGCATGTATATTAGGTGATTTATGGAGTAAATATAATTTTTTATTTATTTATTTGCCATACTTCTCATTTATTTATATTTTTATTAATTTACCATACCTCTTTTATAAATATGGTATTTGGGCCTTTGGCCCATAGGATTCACTTAAATAAAACCTATTCTTGAAAATGGGCGAATGGATTCACTTAAATAAAACCTATTCTTGAAAATGGGCGAATGAAAGGTTGTAACTCCTAATTTCAAGGGCTAAATTTACCTTTTTTACCCTCTCCCTTAAAAGAAGGTGGGCTATTTGAGGTGATTTGTAAAAGTGTACTATGATACAAAATAATTGCCCACTAAAAATTTAAAACCCCTTAATTTCGCCAAAGGGCGAACATTCGCCCCTAAAATCACCCCTAATGACATGTATGAGATTGAATTTTGGAGCTTGCAAAAACATTAATTTCCTCATATTATATCTCTGAAAATATAGCGAGACAAGATCTAAAAGTCAGTCTCGAAGTTAAGAGTGATTTCGTATCAAATGGGTTTTTTTTTAGCTTCTGAAACTTTGCAGCGAAAAAAGTTATAGCGAAAATTCCACGATGACCTATTTGGAGCAGCAAAACCCTAGAATCCAAGCTCTCATACCAAATGTTATGAAACCAGCTCACAAAAAGATAGAAAAGAAAGATAAACGCCTTAGAATTCAGCCTCTTTGAGGGGGAAACCTCCTTTACATTACACAAATGAACAATTCTTCAATGATACAAATGACAAGACCTCCTTTTTATATATAGGAGTCTAAGGGGTCATAATATAATCAGAGCCAACATAACAATAATAATGTAAGGGCACAATAATAACAATAGTGGGCTTCTATGGGGCACAATAATAACAATATGGGGACTACATGGGCACAACAATATAATAAAGGGGTTGCACTAATAACAATAAGGGGTTACACTAGTAGTATAGGGACCTAACACAAACCAAGAAATGATTTCTATGCCAAAATTATGATAACATAATCCTAAAGTCATGTTAAGGAATATAACCTCAATTCAAAAGGAATTATATAAACATAATTTATAATATAATGTTATATCCTAAGTCAAAAAACTAAGTGGAAGGATGGTATAAATAAATTCACAAGTGATGGGGGCGAGTTCCCTTCATGACACATGGCAAAAACCATATGCATACATAATCCTTAATTTCCCATAGTAACTCATCATCTTACACACGATTCTCTCCATTATTTAACCATCATTCTTATTGGAAATTCCTTGGTCCATTTTTGGCTCTTAGTACAAAATTGATGGAACATGAGATTGGATATCTACTAAGTTCCAAGACACAGTGAACAATTGTGAGTTCCTTCATTGGATTCTATGTCTAGTCCTTCTTGGTCATCTTAGGTAAGAATAGAGTTTGGAGGGGAAATTAGGTGGGTAATATTGCCTCATATGAGGCCTTAGGGGTGTTTGAAAGAATCTTAAGTGAAATGGAACTCTTATAGCTATAATTGTTTCAAGCTTCCTAGATAGTCTATCCTAGGATCCATAGAATAATATTAGGATAGCTTAAAGTATTGTGGGGGAAGAGAAGAGCATGAATTGCCTTGGGTTGTGTAAGTTGGGGGACAAAGTACTATAGTCGGGAAGGCTATTAGGGTTGGCACCTAGGTTAGTAATTATTTCATACTAATAGTGTGATCATATCTAGCTCTATATAAGCCTTTTCCATAGTGGTGTCATAGCCCCAATGTGTGGGTGATGCATTATTAATTGTGCTAGACTAATATAGTCTCTAGCATGGTGGAGCATCTAAGGTCCATAGCTAGTCAATAAATTATAAAATAAACATGTGAAATTTATACTTTATATGTTTTTAATAATGTGTTACTTTAATATGTAAACCACATTCATGTATTAATTTATTCATTCATGGTTATATTATTATTCTACTCACAATACAATTTCATATCATGTAATCTACATGGGAAATGAATGAATACAATTTATTTATGTATCAATGGTACCCAAGTAGCTTAATTAGATATAGTACTTGGTGACCAAAATGTTGAACATAATTGGTATCCACATAGTTGGACACTATACTATGGAATTGGTATTTGGTGCGCATAATCGTTATACACAATTGATAAATAGCAATGCCACATATCACATTGGTATATAGTAGAATCGTCTACACAGTCATCAATAGTAAATTATGTGTATGGTTGACATGTGATAGGCCCTTTTATGCAATGTATTCATGTGTACTCCACCCTTTTCTATGGATAATTGACAAATAGAATATCTTTGTATGATGTCAATGAGTTGATTGAATTCACTAAATGAGAAGTAAAGTTATCCTTCAATATGAATTTGATATCAAAATCAAGTTTCTAAATAAGAAATATTGCATAAGTGTGTAGATAAGTGAAGAATGATTTTTACCGAAGTGACCCATACTCTTGAGGGTGAACAGAGGGTGTCAGGTACATTATAGGAACCAATGAGCCTTAGAGGCAAGTTTAAAAGTTTAAAGTCATCATAAACCACTATTTTGTAGAGGGAACCACTAAGCCTTTGAGTAAAGTTCTATATTTTTTTGTCATCCTTAAACCACCATTTAGTAGAAGAAATCAGATTCTACTAACCATTTAGTCTATTATCATCCTTAAACCACCATTTACTATATGACATCAACTTCTGCTAGCCTTTTTTTGTGGTCTTCATTAAATCACAATTTCGTGGAAGATTTCCAACTTCTATTATCCATATGGTTTGTGGTCATCCAAAAGCCGGTGAATTTAGACAGCCCATTTAGGCATTGGTAGCTTTCTACTTCCAAATTTCAATGCTTTGCATGGAATCACATACACCCCTTCAGATTAAGGAGTGAAATTCTAGAGATATAATCAATTAGGATAATGATATTTGTCTTTCAATTGAGAAGCAACACAAAGAGTCACAATTTAATAGGAACAATTATTGGGTGTTGAAGATACCTCTTTGAAGATGATTCTAAAGGTCATACATCATGCATTTCTATGTGTATTGTAATACTATAATGCTTCTCATGCTTATCTGCATTATGATGTGTTCTAATAGAAACATGTTTTACTATCTTTTTTAACTACTAGAATGAGCAATTAGGATGGGCGGGCTCATACTCGTGTGACATAGGGTCAATTCTCACTCCTACCACTATAACCTCTAGACATACTTTCATAGTACACTACCCTACATGCACCACAAAATATTAGCCTAAATTTAAACCAACAACATCCCAATAAATAATTTAATAATATAATATATAGCAAATACCTTAATAATGCAACATAATACAAAAAAAATCTACATCCAAAATATATATATGTTTTATTATATTAAATTTCTTCTAAATTAGCTTAAATTCTAAAATGTTTCTATCAAAAATTAAATCAAATTAATTTATTTTTTTTAAATGAAAATTTATATCATATATAAGATTCGTAAACCATTATAATATACAACTTCTTTATTTTTAAGAAGTATATTATTAAACTAGACTTATAATGCTACTTTAAAATGAAATATGCTATAGAGGAACATTATATTCATATTGATATGATTTACATAAGTTTAATAATTATGAATATATTGTTCTTTACCAATATTCAAATTTAAAATTATTTAAAATAAAATCATTCCCATCATAATTGAAAGTGAGTTTATTGAAAATATTATTTAATTTTTATAAATAGGCGTTGTAGATTTTTAATTATATTATAGTGAAAAATTTACTTAAGGGTTTAAATTTTATATTGAGCCAATAATCTTAGTCAAATACAAAAATAGATGGCTGAGATGTATTTCTTAATCATATTTTTTGTGTTGTTTTTTTTCCATTTTAATTAATCTTCTTGCACATCTTTTCATTCCATTATCCTCCATTTAATTGATTGCCTTATTAAAACACCCTCCACACAGTTGAGCGCTCTACTACCACCCTCCACACTGTTGACACTCATAAAATGCCCTCCCTACTAATATGACACCTGAACTATGCAAACGGCCTGCTCCCTAATGAAACACCATCTTGCTCCATGCGAATCAAATGAAATGGTATATCTCCCTATAGAAATATCTCAGATTTGCTCGTTCCCTAATGGTATATCGCCCTAAGTAAATTAGTATTGTTCGACCATTCAGCTCTGTATGATTCATGTAAATATCATTGCTCGCTCGTTCGGCTCTGTACGATTGCTCGTTCATGCCGATTGTACGATTGCTCACTCATTCGGCTCGGATCTGTACGATTACTCCCTCGTTTGGTAAGGCACTTCGCATTATTTTTCATTCATAACTTGATACAGAGAGATCTCATGATTCCTTGAACATGGCCCTTAGTTTGGACGTCCTTACCAACGAAATAATGGTGTCGCATTATTGTTTCTTGAATTTATTCTGCGCTGTTCAACCACCACGAAAGACTGTATTCATGATTCCATGTCCACTTCGAACCAGCTAGGGCATTGCTTTACGAAAATAATAACTTACCGCCTGTCAACATATCTTATGCTGTGATATTTTCTCTGTGCAATAACATTGGCCAGCGAAGGTGATATTTGTGTCTAGCGATTGTGTCTTCGCGTGTGTATATATTAGGGTTGCGGGGGAGCGCCCCCCATCTCACTCCCGCCCCTAATTCGCATTGCAAGCGGGAGTGGCTCCTGAGCGTTAATGTTCCCAAGTAGAGGGAGCGTTTTTGGGAGCGCTCTCTTAAAAAATGCTCTCTGTTTTTTCGGGAGCATTTATTTTTTTTTGCAATTTTTTTTGCAGTAATGTTCCAAATTCAATAAGTTTTGAGTGAGGTAATGTGAGGTAATGCGATTCATGGTAATGTTAAATTCTTAAATTTTTAACATTACCATGAAATGACTCAGGTTGTTTGAGAGTGGTTCTCACCTCATTGGATTTCATATGGAGAAAGTGTTAGCAAACTAATAAACTTAAACAGCGATTCTGCATGCGGAAAGAACTGAAAAGAATCACTGAAACTTAATACCCAGGGATACGAGTTACCTCCAGCCATTGGTAATGTTTTGATGAAGGCCACAGTGCACTTGCCTGCTACTTCTTCTGCACTCCAGCTTCAATCCAAGCAAAAGAAAAAGAACGCAAGAATTCTGAAGGCACTTCCAAGCTCTGATATCTCAGCTAGATGGTGTAGAACTGAAGGGGATTGAGATATAAGCTTGGGGACCAAACAGATGAACATATAGCTAAGCTTCCATCAAGCTTCTAAAAGCTATGTGTTAGAAAAACCACAAATCAAGGTAGAGATCAGATCAAAGTGATGGACCACTTTAGTAGCTCCCAATTATAAATTTAGTAATTGCAGTTGATTTTCTTAACTTAAGGAAACTACTGCAGTTGGTTTCCATAAGTTAAGAAAAGCTGCAATTCCATAAATCAAGGTAGCTTTTGTGTAAAATCAATGGAGCTTAACATTCTCCCACTTGGTCCATACTTCCAAATTTAATGTCTCAAAAACCATTGACAATCTTTATTAAGTAATAGATACATGAATCATGGCGATAAGTCCTCTTATGACGAGTATTATCTTCCATGTATTACTATGCATTTATTCTTATTTTAATTTATGTGGCAACAATTTCTTAATGAATAAACCTTATGTTTATTCTTGGTCCTTCTTAAATGAATTTTCTCAAATCAACTTAAGGTGCACATAAATATGAGAAAAAACATCACAATGATTAAGAATTTCATTAACATTGTCCATACAATGAAAAACTGCATAATGGAACCAAGTCCCATATTCAATACATGATCCTTGAATTTAAACGGCGGCATGCCCTTAGTCAAAGGATCGGCGATCATTAACTCAGTGCTGACGTGCTCAATGACCACTTTCTTTTCTTTAACACGTTCCCTTATAGCTAAATACTTAATGTCGATGTGTTTATTTCGACTCCCACTTTTTTAGCCATAAAACCAGCAGCTGAATTATCACAATATATTCTCAATGGCTTAGATATAGAATCCATAATTCTAAGCCCATAAATGAAATTCTTAAGCCATACACCATGTAAAGTAGCCTCAAAACAGGAGACGAACTCGGCTTCCATAGTGGAAGTGGCAATCAAGGTCTGCTTGGCAAATGTATCCTGATGTTGATTTGCATGAATCAACACATTCAGCAAAGTCAGAATCTGAGTAGCCAGTTACTTTCAAGTTGTCCGTCCGTCTATACATAAACATGTAGTCTTTGGTCCCTTGAAGGTACCTCATTACTTTCTTTGCAGCTCTCCAGTGGTCTAAACCTGGATCACTCTGATATCGTCCCAACAAATGCAATGTCAGGTCTTGTGCAGACTTGAGCATACATTAGGAATTGCTGATCTCTTAGGTCTAGTAGATCTTCTTAATGTTGTACCATCATCTTCCTGAGAAGTATGTGGTTCAACTTGTTGTTCAAAAGTTCTTGGGAACTCTTGAACTCCTTGATCTACTGGAATATCGTCAGCAGCTTGTGGAACTTCAACAATTGGTTATTCAACACCAGTTTGTACTTGAGGGGTGCTATGAATAATAACCAATCTATCACTTGAAGTGGATTCTGAATGATCTTTTTCAGAAACTATGTTTCTGGTTTGATCGCTCCCACTGATCAAGTCATTTTCAAGAAACTTTGCATTTCTTAATTCCACAATCCTAGTGCTGTGAGATGGACAATAAAATCTGTAAGTATGTATGATTTCTAATATGTCTGAACTCCTATTGGCACCTTTCTTTGACTTGTTGGTCTGCTTTCCCTTTATGCAGTCCACACAAGTCTCAAGATCAGTGAAATCTAGAGTATTAAGCATTCCTTCATTTACCAATCTTTTAATTCTATCTATGGAGATATGACCTAGTCTCCGGTGCCATAATTTAGAGGAATCTTCATTAATAACACATCTTTTAGTGCCAGTGTGAACATGCATTGAATCATATGTGACATTGTTTTGTAAATTAATGTAGTAAAGACCATTAGACAAAATACCATTCCCAACATAAGTTTAAGGAATATCCAAAAGGTACAAGCCTTGAAACTGAAATCAAGTTTCTAGAAAAACTTGGAACATAAAAGGTCTTTTCTAACTCCAAAACAAAACCACTACTTAAAGTTAAATAACATGTTCCTATAGCTTCCATATGCGAGCCCATCTTGTTTCCTGATAAGATGCTTTGCTCACTTCCCACTGGCTTCCTTAGGTTTTGCAAACCTTTGCAAGGAATTCGAAATGTGAATTGTTGATCCAGAATCAATCCACCATGTGTTAATATTAACATTAAATATATCAGATTCATAACAAACAAACGAGATTACTTCCTCAAGTTCGGGAATGTCAGAACGAATTTCAGAGAAATTTGCAAGTTGTACTACTGCATCAAAATAAAGAATCACATGCTTATGTTGAGGTTTAATAAACTTTCATGTTTTACCAATGTAAAACATGCTAAAAAGAATTGAATCAAATGACATGAAAATTGCATGTGGGCTAAATTTTCAATTCAAACAGATTCAATAAAACTTTATGAACTTTCATGTTTTACCAACATGCTAAAAAGAATTGAATCAAATGACATAAAAATTGCCTATGGGCTAAATTTTTAATTCAAACAGATTCAATAAACTTTATGATAAAACTTATTAATTCATAACTCCTGTGGGTAGGTTATGAAATTTTATCCTAATTAATCACATAAATATAATAAAAATTTCTGTGGGATAAAATTTATTATATTCAGTGTAATTAATTACAATTTAATGTTTAAATAATCTTTATGTGATCTTGCCAATCAATATATAATTTTATTTAATTAAAGATGTTGTGGCTATTCTCTAATTAATTAAAATCATATGGATCACTAGACATTATTTTGTTGCATAAACAAAACTTAACCAGAGAGAAAAATAATGTTTACTGAAAGGAGTAAGTCAAAATGACATTTTAATAAACTCCATAAAACTGTAATAATTCTCCAGCAAAATCAAAAGCAGTCAGCATTACCGAAAATGACTACAAATTGATTGTTCAATTTATAAACTAAACCTGGAGATTGACCTGAAGCAGCGTTGATCTACTTTGCACTTGCATAGCAAATGCAGTTCGAAGGCTAGCTGGCTTGACTTAAAGCTCCGTCCTTAAGTTTATAAAACAACAAAAATTTGACCAGCAAACAAGCTATTTTGCTCACAAAAACTTAATTTTCAACAACGCTAAATCTGAACTTCATGCGAAATAAACATAGGATCAAAACTGAATGCCCAAATGAGAAATAAACCATTTCTTATTTCTCTTTAATTACAAATGTTCATAAATGTAAGTTCAATGTAAATTTTACAATAAATATGTAATCAATTATAAAATTTTCAGAGTGCCATTATTCGATAATGATGGGATCAGGAGACGCAGCTAACGAATTCAAGAACCATCATATAAACATATATTGAATAGCATGGCACATGCTAACACACAAATTGTGCAAGTCTTTAAGGCTGCTAACTGCACCACTAGATGTGTCAGCCAGAAGCCTTGCTATATAAAGACATATAAAAGTAAAATGAGAACAAGTAATTCAAAATGTGGAATTTAATGATTGCATTTAGATTCAAAAAGAGTAAAATATATAGCTACATTTATATTGCATTGTATACAGAAACCCACACATATACACACACTAATATGGACTCTTGCCAAATAATCAATATTGCATATCACTTGTGTAAGTTTGGTTGTCCATTATTGTGTTAACCCTTATCTCATGGGCATATAGGACCCATTTCTATGGCATAAGATCTACATGACCACCACGATAATGTCATGCAAACCCACATGGATCATATCATCTAGGCCCAAAAGGATGAGTAATATTCAAAGTTGTTTATAGCATATACATCATTGTGGCACTATTTGTAGCTTGGAGACCTATCAAGAACACACCTTGTGGGCCTTTTAGCCTCTAGACGGCTCATACATGCCCAAGTGCTTATGCCATTCAAGCCAAAATTATAAAATCCCCATGGATTATATTACTGTAACAAACATTTTACATGCAGAAATTATTATGTTTGAAACTAAACCCTTAAGCAAACGCTTTGCCAAATTTGATAGAATTATATCAAAAGATTTATATCTGGTAATTTCTGCCGAATGAAATGATCATAATTAAAATCAGGCAGTGTTAAATTTCAAGAACAGTGCGCCAGATCATTTATGATGTGCTGAATAAACATAAAAAAAATTGTTTCATGCACCATATTAAAGCGCCTTGGGGTTCATAGCTCCCACTAGAAAACACTAGAAAGGAGTATTCCCCTACGTGAACCACTATTGGAAAACACTTTACAAAATATCAAGAGATCAGAAACAAGGCTCGCATAAAGCACTGAATAATGGATTAAATATATATGATAACGATTATTATGTTACCGATTCAACGGTCATTGTTGATTAGCAAAATCAATCAGTTATGATTAACTTGCATCGATTCGAAAACCAATAAAGAATAGTAATATAAATACGTTTGCATTTATGGCAATTTTAATAACCTTTTGCCACCATGCGAATTATTGCAATGAATCTTACGGATTCACTGGATTAATACTCTAGATTTCAGAGAATCTCGAAATTATATACCAATCTTAATTTCCAAGAAACGGTAATTGGTAATTATTTCATCGTATGAAAATCCTTCTGAATTTAAAGAAAGCAGCCATATCATAACAAGAAAGCACGTTATGTCAAATATTTTACTGAAGACAATTCCAATGTTCAAAATCTACGGAAACTTAAACTCTTGGTGGATATAAGCCAGATCCAAGGGAAACTAATTAAAAACATGCCTTTTATTAATTAATAAGAAGTGTTCACGTTATGCTACACAAAAACTCCCAATTAGAAATGGAACTCTAAATATGGCACTTGTGAACATTGGGTGAAAGCGTTTGATTTCTAAATAAATATTTAACCCGCAGATCTCAAACCAATTTAATTTTCATAAAAGCCACCAGAATGACGATTTGCCCTAACCTATGATTCTTTGTTGCGATTGAGACGTTGTGCATGGGCTATTTACATATGATTATTACGAATTTATTCATAGTGGTTGTGGCAGAGTAACTTGTAAATTCAACCCCCTTTCTTCAGATCCACTATGAATGCATTCAAATTACCAAAACACATAATATAGATCCTCAGAAAATATGCCCATATTCTAAAATGCCATTGAAATAAAGGATTCAGATGAACTTTGCATTATAGAATCGAAATAAAATTTACGACATCGGAATCATTTATGCAAAGTGAAAAATGCGAATTTCCAAAGGAAACAATCCATGGTTATCTGATAAAACCACGGGAAACGAAAAAAAAAAAAATAATCACGCCCCTTTGTCAAATTCAATGCCACGGCTGAATTTCATCACCCACCGACTCCAAATTCCCCGAGAAACGAAATTTGATTTTGAGTTTAGCGAATTTATTCCGAATTAATTCGGCCCTCTTTCAAATTCGGCGAATTTCGAATTTTTGGCTTGAAAATCGGCGAATGCGGTGACACACTATAACCCCATGGATAATAACGTTACGAAAGCCACCAATAAATTCCGACATTGATTATCCAGAGAAGGGGGAAAAAATCAAAATTATATGAAAAACCCATTCATATAATACACTAATGGCCGCCACCAATAAAATCAGTAAAATATAGCAAGCCCTGTCGAAATTTCGATCTAGAAACGAAATTACGAACCGAAAAAAGTGAGGCAAAACACGGTACTCTTGAAGCCATTATTTATGAGTAAATCTCACACCAAGACAGAGGTAAAATTTCGCTCTGATACCAACTGTTAGAAAACTAATAAACTTAAACAGCGATTCTGCATGCGGAAAGAACTGAAAAGAATCACTGAAACTTAATACCCAGGGATACGAGTTACCTCCAGCCATTGGTGATGTTTTGATGAAGGCCACAGTGCACTTGCCTGCTACTTCTTCTGCACTCCAGCTTCAATCCAAGCAAAAGAAAAAGAACGCAAGAATTCTGAAGGCACTTCCAAGCTCTGATATCTCAGCTAGATGGTGTAGAACTGAAGGGGATTGAGATATAAGCTTGGGGACCAAATAGATGAACATATAGCTAAGCTTCCATCAAGCTTCTAAAAGCTATGTGTTAGAAAAACCACAAATCAAGGTAGAGATCAGATCAAAGTGATGGACCACTTTAGTAGCTCCCAATTATAAATTTAGTAATTGCAGTTGATTTTCTTAACTTAAGGAAACTACTGCAGTTGGTTTCCATAAGTTAAGAAAAGCTGCAATTCCATAAATCAAGGTAGCTTTTGTGTAAAATCAATGGAGCTTAACAGAAAGTAGAATTTTAGATTTCATTCAAATTCCAGGGGACTTATCAGTTTTTCAGCATTGGGGGATTGCAATGTTTCCATTGAATTTTGTCATGTATTAGGGTATGGAACTCGTATTTAATCAAGAGCAGCAATCCCTCTATGTACCTTGATGTTAGTGACATTGGTTGTCAAACGTCTCTATCATGGCCCTCCTAAAAATGTACGCATCACTCAAACAAAATCTTGACTTGACATGTTATGCTTTTTCTATCTTATGTTAATGCTTAGAGGGTGATATTAATGACAAAGATCCCTATATGGCTACAAAGATAATTACAAAGATACCTTTGGATATTAATGTTTAGAGGGTGATATTAATGACAAAGATCTGATTTTCTCATGGTGGCAAGAGGCCCAAGCATAAGCAATAGATAATAGATTTACTTGTCTTTTCTAGTTTTTAGTAGTTTTTATAACTATTGACTCTTTCATATTTATTATGATATTTTTTTAAACAATATATGACAATTTAAGTTTGAAGTTGGCAATTATAACTCGTTAATAATGAATTATGAATATAGTGCTTCATGAAAGTTGACAGTTGTTTCATTTCCTTTCATTTTATAACATTTGATTTCATGTTAGATATTATTTGTTGTAATGGTTACACTTAGCTTACAAGTACAACTTTGGCGATCAATAATGATAAATGTTATATATTGAATTTTAAAGCTTGAAACTCTAAGATTGATGAATCATGAGACTCAATATGTTGTATGTGACTATGTTACTAACTTGTGGACGTGGTTGATGAAGATTATAACTTCTAGATGATTGTTGATATATGGTTCAATCTATGTTTTTTTATTTATGTTTTTTATATCTAATTCATCATTTTACATGTTTTTGTTGACATATATATATAACATTCTAGGATTCACTCCCAAACCAGAAACTTTTGAAAATGTCGCTCCCGCATCCATTTTCGCTCCGGCTCGCAAATAACACTAATATATATATGTTTTATTATTTTCTTTTGAAGAGACTAATTAGAATAGACTCATACATATATGACATAAGATATATTTTTACTATTACTACTAAAAGTATACATGTTTACCTAGTACATTATCTTTTATATATCACAAAAAAATAATCTAAATTTAAAACAATAACATCCTTAAAAATGCTTTTATAATACAATTGGTCATAAATACTTCTATTTTTACTATTACTACTAAAAGTATACATGTTTACCTAGTACATTATCTTTTATATATCACAAAAAAATAATCTAAATTTAAAACAATAACATCCTTAAAAATGCTTTTATAATACAATTGGTCATAAATACTTCTATAGCCCAACATATCACAAACTAATCTACAGCCAAAAGTAAAAAGAAAAAAATGTTTTAATATATTAAATTTCTTGTAAATTAACTTAAATATCAAACTGTTTCTATCAAAATTTAAATTAAATTAAGTTTTATTTTTTTATTTCAAATTTTTATAATATATTATTCATTCTCTATCTTTTTCTAGTTTTAATCTTTCTTAAACTACTATAATGTAAATCTAACTTATTTTTAAAATTGTGTTTTCAAAGTCAGCGATATGACATTATTCTTTTAGAAATTAATAAAACTTCAACACTATAAAGTTTTTAAATTTAAAATGAAATATGATATGAAGGAACATTATATTCATATGGATATGATTTACATAAATTTAATAATTAAGGATATGTTTTTCGTTTATTCTCAAATAATTGAATTTATTCGAAATGTTATTTATTTTTTATAAATTAAAATTAAAATTATTTTTAATTAATTAAATATTTGTATTCAAAATAAAAAATATATTGTAAAAGTATAAATATATATTTTTAATTCATTAGCAAATTATTTTGATTAATATATATTTTTAATAAAACAATCTATATTTACGAATAACAATGAAACAACACGGTTCTCATTAAATTAGACAATTTTCATACTGCCTTGATGTCGAAAGCTGCTAGAATAACGTTTCTTTTATAAATTTTGGTGACTTTTGGTGATTTTTTCTGCTAGTTTATGTGACTAGTTAAAATTTTTGGTGATTATTTTTTGTTAGTTTATGTGAGTGGTCAAATAAGATAACATGATTTGACTGGTGTTACTAATTTATAGTTTGAATAGTTGCAACTCAAGAGTATCTAAGTCTTTAAAATCACCTAGGATGTCATTCATAGGTACATAAGTTCTTAAAATCACCTAGGATTATAGTTTTAAAACAAGGATTCGGTCTAGTTGATCGAGCCATACCCTTGCCTGGGCCGGTTCGGTAGAAAAATGGTCAGGTGGCTAGTCCGTTACCGAACCAATTTTCCCAGTCACCAACTCAGTCGGTTAAGTAATGGACCGACCGGCTTGGGCCCATGTTAAACCGGTCGACCTGGGTCATAGGGAAATAGCGCAGCAAAGCGAAGTTCAAAGTGATATTTTTATTGGATTTTTTACTAAGTGCCTCTACTACTCCCCCAAGCCTATAAAAGTGACCAAACCCCCTCACATTTGCTCACAACTATCTCATTACATTTATTTGAGCAGTTGTGAGGAGTTTGTGAAGAGTTGGAGTTGGTTTTCTTACTATTGCGAGTGCTACTACTTCTACAGTTGTAGTTAAAAATCTTGATGAAGGGGAGGAGCCATGGGTTTCCCCGCCTGAATTTGATTCAAAGTCTGAGCTAGATGATGTTGGCTTTTCTAGCAATAGTGACAAATGATGTTTTGTTGTAAAGGTCATTTAGAGTCTCTTCCGTTATGTGTTTTTGTTCTGATCTCTATATATTACATGTATTGTACACTGCATTGGGTGTCATTTTGATATAATAGATATATTCATGAGCATACTTTGATCATATGTTGTCTTCTCTCTATCTTCTAATGCTTTGAGTTTGGAAACGTGAATGAAATATTTAAAAATATATTTTTTTCATTAAAAATATTTATGTATTTTTTACAAAGATAGAGTCATTGAAATCAACTAGGCCGAGTCCATACAGAGTTGGAGTTGACCATCAGCTAGTTCTGAATCGAGTCCTATTTTTAAATCTATGCCTAGGATATCATCCAATGTGGACTACACTAGCCTTTAGCATAATTTCAAACAATTAACCTTTTATACCAAAAAGTGACTTAAGATAATACCATATCACTTTCTAGTTTATTCTACACCTTGTCATTGTCACTCTCTAATCCACCATATTTTAGTTAGGAGTTGTCTCTAGTGTGACTTCTTGGATTTTCCGGTACCGAAATCCGGTGGAAAATTTTGAGGTGAAATCTTGATTTGTGTTATTTAAACTGGTTTTTTTACTATGTATATGGATCTAGCACCCTGAAAAACCACCAAGGCACTTGGATTGTGCAGGGGTTACCCATAAAACTTGTGATTTCAATAAATTCCTACCAGATTTTAAAGAAGCACTTGGATTGTGCAGGGATTACCCATAAAACTTGTGATTTCAATAAATTCCTATCAGATTTTAAAGAAATTATACTAGAAAAACCCACCAGAAAAACTTCCAAATATTTAAAGAAATTATACTAGAAAAACCCACCAGAAAAACTTCCAAATAATAACATTAAAGACAACTCATTTTAATTTATTCTACACCCTCTAATAGATCATATTTTTAAAATAAAATTCCATAACTATAATTTTCATCACGAAAACATAAATGAAACTCATAATTTTAGACATAGTTTCCACCGCGACAATGTGGAGCGATATGAATTATGTTTATTCCAAAAGTCCTCTTGTCGAACTTGGCCACCAAAATTGAGAGTAGTTACCTGAAGCATTGCAGTAGTTACCTAAATGCTGATATAGTGAGCCATCAGCGTGTCACAAGCTACTGTGCTCCAGGGATTAGAGCCTTTGGCTACGCCTGGTTAATACAAGCACGGTGCAAACTTTGCAATAGGTTTTAAAGTGCACCAGATAAGATAGACAAAGCGAATACAATAGGGTACCTGGGTATATAACTTACAGGATAAGTGTAGGATAAGTGACAGAGCTTGGCCACTGGGCTTATCAGTTTCCTCTGCGAGGATTAATGTTCATAATTCTAACTCGGTTTTTTCGTCTCCTTGTCTAGATGGTGAACAACTGCACAACTCCTTTTTAGCTAGGGAAGATTATACTACAAAGGGTTTCTTTTACTTTCACGAAGCTCCGGAACAAACAAATTTCTCAAGCTCACATCTGTGGACACTACCTTGATGTGGCTCTGGAACAGTTTTGTTTTCGCATTGCTACAAGAGGTATGTACCTAATTCTAAGAAAATGAATTAAACTCTGGAATTGTCACCGATTGGTCTCTATTTGGTCTTGTTTTGGGTGTTATATTACATGTTTTTTACATTCCTTTACATATTGTGCTCTGTCACAATATTCTCATCTCTGTCTTGGTCTGGAATTGAACTCTGGGTCTCTATTTGGTCTCTGTTTCAGGTGCTATATTACATGTTTTTTACATTCCTTTACATTTTTTTGATCTGTCAAAATTTACCCATCTCTTTATTGCTCTCAATATCTTTTTTTGCATCTACATTATACATTTCCGCCATCAGCGAAGGCCATATGCCTTCTGACTCTGAATACTCAACAAACTTATGGTTAGAGACCTTCGTTGTGGAAATATCGGGTCCACTTTTTTGTTTTTTAGCTTTCATCAGAACACACAGTCCTTGTCATTGTTTCATCTCTAGACCTTAAAAAAAAATTGGTTTTAGGGTTTGTAATATCTGGTTATCTTGTTTGGGATGCTATTGTTGCTAATGCAGCTTGCTCTAGGAAATTTTTCAGCCATCCTCTCATCCTGGCTTGCACAATTGACCTTTAGCTCTGGTTCATTGTCGATTTTCCTCATTTTCCGGCAACGGACTTGCTATCTCCTTCGGCGAACGGTTCTCCGGCGAGCCGTTTCGATTCATGAGTGGTAGGTGGAAAAATCTACGTTGGAGTGTACAACCATATCTTCCCACGCGTTGGCAGGACATCTCCCCATGTGCCCTGAATGCCTTTTAAATCGACCTCTTACATCCCACATTCTCTCCCATTTAAAAACCAAACTTTTTACCATTTTTGGTGGTTGCTTTGATGGCGCCCCTTTCTCTAGGCTGTTTGTGATTGTACTCCATGCACGAGTCTTTCCCCTCATAAAAATTCCTCACACCTTCCTAGACTACCGCATTTACTTTCGGTCACACCTGCATCATTCCTACCTCTCTGACTAGATCACACATAATTAATTATTGTCAGACGACTTTATAAATATTCTATTACGGTCCTATCAAGCCTCAGGCATATGGCATGCCACCTATCTGACTCATCTGCCAAGGAGGCCTTTATCCGGGCCACGATGGACGTTGAGTCATTACTTATACATCCTATTGACTCCGGTAAATGGTGTGGCCCATGCTCACTGGATACGTGGCACAATATCAGGCTAGGTGACGCTGATGCGTCAGATATCAACCATGCATCCCACATTTCGCAGGGTGGCGAACATATTTCATGGGGTCGACGTCCTAAAAACAAACAATGCTCTATTAGAATGACCTCCCTGCCACCTGCTTTATCATTGGAAAATGATGTGCTAATTGACAGAATTACTAGTTTACGAAAGAGAGTTTTGGTAAGCATATGGTATTTTGCAGATTTCAGTGACTCAGACATGAGAGAGTGGGTAGGGAAAAAATGAAAATCTATGTTAGGATATATGCCGACTATTGTTCAGCTCCTGAAGGGGTGGTATAGCTTCCATTTTCTGGTATAGCTTCCATTTTCTAAGTCAGGAGGACTTAGAAAAAATCAAATCACTTCCATGGATTAATGGGAAGAGCTTCCTTGCACTGCACCACTGGTATATTGGTTATAATTCACTACATAATACACCCCAAAATAATCTCATTTGGGTAAAACTTCCCAGATTGCCAATTGAACTATGGACGAAGCAAGTCCTTATGGATATAGGGAATGCTATTGGAAAATTTGTATATGTTGACCCTCGCTGTCTAGGAACACAAGATAAAAGGGTCCCATGGATTCTCATTGACTTATCGACTTATACTGGGGGGAGACTCATTTGTCTCAGAGACTAGATTTCTTGAGAGTTCCATTTCGTGTTCACATTGTCACCATACGGGACATCTGTTGGCACAATGTCCACACAGGATGGGTGGCATACTACAAGGCAGACCCTTTACTGGACATAAAAATGGATGTGTTGGTGGAAGTGGGTATTCGCTAAGCTATCGAGATGCATATTCTCCGTGATGCCATAAAGGTAAACAAAGCAACTCATATCCACATCGCTCTTCTGCTCTGAATTCCTCCTTAAATGATACATCTCCTATTCTGGTTCCATCGTCCCCATTATCCTCTCTGAAGTCGGACTCCCTAGTTCCATCTAGCCCTACTACACGGCCCCGTAAAATCTCCCCAGTTGCCACCTATTCCACCCACTATCCCGATTCATGGACTTCCTTCCACCTCCCATATTTAGTACATTCCATCCTCGTCACCTTCTTTATTTGCAAATGGAGGGAAAGGGCCTAGGACTAGTGTTACTCCACCTAACTCATCTATTAACTCACCTACAAACTCTATTGGCAGTGACCTGGATTTTCTACTCAATAGAAAATCCCTGGATTTGCATACCCTTACCATCCACAAACTTGCTAGATCACCTACTCCTCACATCAGTCGTACATCAGCAGGCAACATCACTGTGAGGCGGACACAAAACCGTGGAAGCAGGCATTTTAGGGGATGCCATAGACCAAACCCCCACTCCTCCCCTATGGACAGATTTTTGGTTGATGTGCCAATTGTTGACATCCCTTCCTCACGGGCCCTTAGAGCACGCCAACCCAAGATGGCATCCCCATGACATCCATTCTCTCCCTGAACATCCAGGGATTGGGGGCTACCCCGAAATTTCGGGCCCTCATGAGTCTTTTTTCCTCTGTACGACCTTCTATCATTTTACTACAAGAATCCATGCACTCTGTTCCTCAAATGACACTATATTTCAGAAAAATGCTCCTGAATTGGCACATATCTGCCACTGCGGCTGTAGGAATCTTTGGAGGATTAGTGGCGATATGGGACCCTAAATGGGTTTGTTTCAAAGATTATGGTTGTTTTGTGGGCATTCTACTTGAGTGACACATCCGAAGCTTGACTGGGTGCATACATGTACTAAATACATATGCTCCCTACAAACACCAAACCATCTTCTCGGACTGTCTTTTCTCCTCAGGTATAATGGAACTAGCCTCCCTTATCATTGCAGGAGATTTAAACTGTACTATTTCCCTGGATGAAATTTGGGGATGGTCTAAAAGATTAGACCCACTGGCAGGGAAGTTTTGGGAGCCCCTTCTTACTTACAATTTTGTTGATATTTTCCTGAAAGAAATGGCTCCTACTTGGGATAATGGGCAAGAAGGGAAGGCATATGTCGCCAAGAGACTGGACCATTTTTTAATACATGAACAATTGATAGACTGACTTAGAGAGGTGCAGACTAAAACAATCAATAACTTCTTATTCGACCATAAGCCTGTCACCCTGGACTGGAAACAGCCGCTAATGCGACTTGGCATGCCATTCAAATTCAACAGGCTTTGGTTGGATGACCTGGATTTCAACATATTTGTGCGCGAATCCTGGAACTGTAAAAATACTTCTGGCTCCCCCCCCATGGAACTTATCCTTGACAAATTGGAATCACTCCGCGGGGTGGTGAAGACCTAGCAGAAAAATAAAAAATAGTTTATGAAAAGAGAGCTCAGGGATATACAATGTCAATTGGACACCCTACTCCCACTGATGGCCTCGAAAAATCTTCCGGATTCCATCCGATCTCACATTCGAGATCTAGAGGTAAAAAGAAACTGTATCTTAGATTTTGAAGAAGCAACTTGGCGACTGAAGAGTCGCGCTATCTGGATCATGGAGGGAGACAAAAATACTAAATTTTTTCACCATTTTGCAAACCATCGGCGCACTACAAACTCTATCTGGGGAATTTAGGATGCTGAGGGTTCCCATATCCAGTCACAAGAGGATATCTCCAAAGCCGCCACCCTACATTTCCAATCTGCCTATAAGAGAAATGAAAACATTGCTGCTAAGGATCTCATTTGGGGGATTGAGCACTACCCGACTATGTTTGATCAAAACTCAAATGGTGTTCTGTACAGATGCATCTTGGAGGAAGAAATTCTTAGTGTCCTTAAATCTTTCAAAGGTGACAAAAGTCCAAGACTGGATGGGTGGACCGTGGAGCTGTTCACGCATTTTTTTTGATCTTTTTAAACAGGATCTACTTCAAATGGTGGAGGAGTCTAGAGTCACTGGGTATATTCACCATCGCATCAAGTCCACCTACATTGCACTCATCCCAAAGTGATTCCCTCCTGTCTGTTTTGAAGACTACAGGCCTATCTCGCTATGCAATCTCATTTACAAGATTATATCTAAAACCATAGCAGGCCGACTGAGAGGCACTCTTTCTCGCCATATTTCTCCACAACAACATGGTTTTCTTCAAGGCCATCAAATACATGACGTTGTTGCTAATGCACAGGAATTCTTGCACTCTATCCATACAAGAAACCTAAATGTTGCTATCCTACAAGTTGATCTAAAGAAAGCTTTTGACAGACTGGATTGGGGTTACCTTAGGCTGGTCCTTTTCAAAATTGGCTTACAACCTAAATGTGTTGATTGGATTATGGCATGTGTCATCAATGTGGATTTTTCTGTAATCATAAACGGATATCCTTCAAAATTCTTCTGTGCCGGGAGGGGTCTGAGACAAGGCTGCTCACTTTTGCCATTGCTTTTCATTCTTGCTATGGATGGGCTTAGCCTCCATATCTCACATGTTGTGGAACAGGAACAATTTCAAGCTCTTAAGATCGGCAACAATATCAACATTTCACATGGCTTCTTTGTCGACGACATGCTAATTATGGGTATGTTGTACCGTCTCTCCTGGCTTTGCCTCTTTCACTTTTTTAGAAAATTTGCCAATGTTACTAGTCTTTACATAAATGCACCAAAATCTACCTTATCACGGAAATTGGGAATTGGATAACATTGTCTACATAAAAAAATTGTTTGGTATTGATGCTAAATTGATCAGACAGGGTATGAAATATCTGGGTTTCCATATTAAACCTTGCAATTACAGGAACATTGACTGGCAATGGATAGTAGATAGATTTTTCAAAAAAAATTCCAGGTGGGAATACATAAATCTTTCCCTGGGTGGGCGAGTGATTCTTACCCACGCTATTCTAAACCAATTAGGGGTATACTGGACACATCTCTACCATATTCCCGCTGATATCATCCTCTCACTAATTCGTGTCATGGCTAACTTTATCTTGGGGGGAAGTCATATCCAAAAAAAATACCACCTTGCCAAAATTTCTAAGATCACTATGCCAAAAGCCATGGGGGGATGGGGAATTCTTGATTTTCGTCGTTTTGGACAGGCTTTACTCATTAAGTCTCTCTGGAGAGGCATCTTTGGCACTGGAACGTGGAGTCTGGTCATTAGACAAAAATACCTTAAGAATCATGATTTCACTTTCTAGTTCCGTAAAGGTACCATTGGAGCGAAGAGAGGATCTGCAATTTGGCTCAGTTTTCAAAAGGTCACCAAGATCTTTTTACACCATATAGTTTGGAATATTGGCACTGGCCACAATATCCTCATTGGAACTGATCGCATTCTAGGTTATGGTGATGTTGACAATATCCTGGAACAAATTATTGTTTTTCTTAATAGAAGAGGCATCTTTTTCTAGTGTCAAGCCATTGCATTTTGGAGGGGTCCCCATCCTATCTGGAAGTCTGCACTGGAACTGGGTTTACCTGGTAGGTGGAACTCGGTTTGGGAGCACATAGTGGCTGGGATGAACCAGTTGGGGATCTGTCGAATTGGAAATCGGGATAAGTTAATCTGGTCAAGAAAGGTGCGTAACCACAATATTAATGTGGCTAATACATATCTTTCTCTCTGTTCTGAGGTTTCAAACTCGTCTAAGGAACATATCTTATTTGCTTTTTCGAAAGCCAAAATCCCAAATAAAATTATACTTTTCACCTCGATGGTTTTTCATAACAGAAATCTAACCTGGGAGAACTTACAAAAGAGGAATTGGCATGGACCTGGCATCTGGCCCATTTGTAAGCTGGAATCTGAAAACAACAACCATATTTTCCTTACTTGTCCCCTCACTACTCAGATCTAGAAAGGTCTTTCTTCTCTCTTAGGTTTCCCATTTCATCAACATGCCTGCATAAAGGACTGCCTACTATGGTGGAGAACTCAAAAGGCTGATTGGAAAATCATTCCTCCTATCTTAGTTTCGCAAATCTGGAAATGGAGAAACAACTACATTTTTCAAGACTGCATTAGGAATTTCAACTCGGTTTTGGACAACATAATCACATGTTACACTTTATATGCCACTAAAAACATGTAAAATGTCCAACAACACAAGAAGATCGAGGTACAAGAGATATACCCCATGGCATTTTTTGATAGTGCTACATAACAGCAAATATGCGGATGTGGATTTTGGCAGGCCATCTCGAAGGACTAAACTTATAGTGTTTTCTGGCATGGTGGTAGAGGCACAAACACTAAAGCTGAGGTAATGGCCTTATGGGGCCTCTTATGGTTCACTAACCTTCTGGATATTCCCTTCATCCACATCCATGGAGATTCCAAAGTAATTATTGAACATATTATGGGATCAGCAAAAATCACAAATCCCTTAGTACTTGGATGGTTGACAAGGATAGAAATGTTATGGTTACAACAAAACAATTCCACTATCAAGCATGTTGATAGGAAACAGAACATGAATGCAAATGATTTATCAAAGAAGGGCTTAACAGGGTCCATTGGAAAAATGCACTTAACAATTTGTATGGACCAGAACAACATTAATATTGAAGACTTCCCCTTCCCCGGCTAAATACTCTCACCCCACTAACATTTTGTTTATTTTGACACTGTGCAAGTCAACTGTGTTAAGTTTCTGCACCATTAATGGATGAGTGTCTATTAATTTTTTGCTTTTTGAACTTGCTTGCTTAGCCACTGGGCATAAAGAGTGTCCTCTATGAGGATGGACTTGTTCTAGTCTCCTTGTTAGATGGTGTATAACTTGGTACCATTGAACTATCAAGTATGGTCTTATAGATATTGCCTCGAATGTTACAACGACTCTCGTGTGGGTGCAATACATTTCTGAACTGAATGATGAGGCACCAGCACTGTGAGGATTTTATCTATGCTTTTCACCACCTCCTCTCAATATTGCTGCATTTCTACACTATAGGACTGACTTGATGATGGAATTAATGGGATTATGCATCTACGGGCATCTATCTTTGGCTATTTTCAAGAATATATCTTGTATAAAACTATTTTGCTATCTAGATGGAATTATGCATCTACGGACATCCATCTTTTGCTATTTTCAAGAATACATCTGGTATAAAATTATTTTGCTATCTGGTTTTTCTTGCTGTCTGAAGATTATGGACGGCTTATTTCCCCTTCTCTTGTTGACCCTTCACAACACAAGGGGAACTGTATTTTGGATTTGGTGATGAGGCTCAGTATGGCATTTGTATATGGAATTACTCATATAAATATAAATTATGGTTTTAAAAAAAGAATTTCGTTTATTCCTGACTCATAGTGGCTTGACTTATCACGGTGCCTCGAATTGGAAATGCAGAAAAAAAGAATTTCGTATGTTCCAGACTCGCAGTAGCTTGACTTATCCGGGTGCTGCGAATTGTAAATGCAGAAAACGCGTTGCCGTTATGAGGATTGGCCATACGAATATGCGTCGGTTTCCTCGATCTAAGAATTCGATATAACGTACCGGTTAAAAATTAGAAATTGCCTTGTGATGAATTTGAAAGGCAATGGCATCCACAGACTTTTAAAATTGATTTGATGTAGGGCCTAATAAGAGCGTCCGCATCCTCCCTGCTTTAACCATCTCGATGGTGGTGTAAAGAGCCACACTGTAGAATCTGCGTCCACCAGAAATAAAATTGTCGTTTTAGCACTTCTTTGGCTGTTTAATCATCTCAATTTACAGTAACATCAATCATTAAACGGCTTATTTTGAAGAGCTCTTATTCAATGATCTAAATATATCTAAAATATTTCTTTAAATAATCAGTGCGATTACTATTTTTTTTTTGTTTTTTGAGGAATTGTTTTGCACAGGGTTAGATTCTTCTTTATTTATTAGACAAAAAAATTAACGTTTTGGATCTTTATATTTCTCTCAAAAAATGTTATGGATTAAAATTAATTGTTAAAAATTAAAAAGTAGATAATTGTAAGTTTTGTTCGAAAAATTATACACACTTCTAAGTAGCAAAGTCCATTCAATGGAGCTTACCAATCTTGATATATTTTAAACTAAAAACAGAGAAAAAAAATGACTAATTGATTTTAAATTAAAAAATGTTCTGAGGCAGATAATTTTACACTGAAATATGTCATAAAGCAAAGTAAAATCTTTGTATTATATAATGATTTTTTGATGAAAAATAACTCACAATGGTGAAAAATAATGACATACACTACCCAAAAAAAAAAATTTGAAGTACTTAAGTTTTCTCAAGCAAATTCATCACCCTGTGAGTTATTTTATGCTCGCCATTTTGTAAAGGTTGCAAAGTGGGCTAACATTATGGAATCCTTTGGAACTCTTCTGAAACATTGGAGTGGAAGAGTTTCTTCATTTAAATTTTGTTTTGGAATTTATTGCATAGTAAGATTTTCAAAATAGAAAATGTAATTTTGATTAAAACCCACTACACAATATTGTTTTGGAATTTCATTGCATAATAAAATTTTCAAAATAAAAAATGTAAAATTAATTAAAACCCATTTGTTAATATTAAAAATTGAATATATAACTAAATGACTCTCCAAGTGAGATACCTGGAGAGTGTACAAACACTCATATAAGCCCTATTACAATGAGTCAGATGAGCCTCTAATATATAGGCTTTCACACTAACGGGATGGTTTCAACCACTCCCAAACAAATAGGGTCTCAATCCTATTCTAAAGAAACAAACACATAAACATAGGAAAGCTAACTTTCTCCATTAATGCTAACACTGCCCCTTAATGGAGAAAGAGTACTGAACAATAACCTGTGCCTACTGGTCTAGTCTCAGCTAGGCTTACAATTAAAACATAAAAACTTGGTAACAAAGGTTTTCCTTTTGGTATTTTTGCTTGTGAGTCCATACTTGTTCATCTTGAATCGAGGCTTCATCTTCACTTTCCTCACCATGAGGTAGTGTTGTATCTTCACCTCATTTCATCCCCAGTGATGGAAAGTTTGAATTCCTATTCTCGCCCTTCTCAAAATTATGGCAAGCTCGATAGGAGGAATATTAATGAGATCATCACAATTTAAATTCTCTCCAGCTTTGTATTTTTCTACCACGTCTTTGCAATTAGCTTCATGTGGCTCGTTCAATTGATCTTCAACACTTTGTTCCTCTTTACATCCTTCCTAAAGATCAGCTCGTGAGTCTTGAATCTCAAGATCTTGCACAACACACTGTACCTCTTGATTCTTGTGGTCATCAAGAGAACCACATTGTTTTTCTGAAATTTCTTCTCACTCGAACATACTACCGATGCTAATTCCAAATGCCCACACAAGAAAATCAACATCATCATAAGCAAAAATATCTAAAGATATAGACATGTTGTTAAAGTCTAACGTATCTCACTTTATCTTGCTTTGAGATTGACTCCACACGGTCCTCTGACGAGCTCCAACAACCCCGTTACCATGCAGGTGGGAAACTTCTACCTTTGGCAGCTCTTCAACTGTAGAACCTTGTACACTGTGGCTTCTGTGCCACGTAGGTCTTAGTGCCCTTGACTCTAGCGACAAACAACAAAATGATCTCTCACAAGTTGGAAACACTATCAGTATCTAATTTTGATGCATGTAATTAGTAATTTCTGATAACACATATTTCTGAAGATGGGTTCAAATCAACAAAAAAAATCACATTTTCTGTGGCATATAATAATTTAGAATAAAATTTATCCAATTGAGTTTCAAATCCCAATTGATATTCAGATCTCTACAATAAATGTTACACAGGTCTTCCAGCTTTCTCCACGCAGCAAGAAATTCCCAGTTACAGGGTCAATCCACGCACCGTAACATTCAACACAGCAGCTTAAAATAGAATGCTTCTCGGGAAACTTCAGCAACAAAGCACGCAAGCGATGTGGTGTTTTACGCAACAACAAACATGTTGTTTTTTCTTTAAAAAAAAACAGATCCACGCAATTTTAACACACCCCTTTTTTTTCAAAATAGATCCACGCTCCACACTGCTGTCGATCTCCTCCACACAGCCTCCGTGCAGGCCTCAACACTCTGCTCGAGCTCCACACGCAGCAAACAATTGTTTAATGGGTACATCGACAGTCCTCACCACCGCCTCTACACCCACGGTAGACTTGCTCACGCCTTTTCACAGATGTTAAAAAACGATGCAACAACACACCAACTCGGGCCAATCCACAGTGATGAAATGGAACATATAGAGATGTAGCGGATTGCAACAATGAATGAAAGGTTGCAGCGAATTTAAAAAACGGTGTTAAAAATGATGTTTACACATCATATAAAAAAAACTCAGCGTTTTTTTCTTCAGACCCACCTCCACTAATATTACTCCACCACAGACCGGATCCAAGCGAATGGCATCAGATCCTTCACCCATGGGGCTTTTCTCAATACAGGATGAGCGCACTTCAAGTATGCTGTCAAAATAAACCACGCAGTTTTTGTTTAAAAACAGGGTCGGCGCGAATATACACCACACATTTTTGAAGGTCTTTGTGACTGTACACGACAAAATTGCGACGACTGGTAAAATAAAAGCATAGAGTGTGACTGCAGGATCGACACGATTAGCCCTCCAATCCACGTGACGATTTCGCCTCAGTCGCGCCTTTCAAATCAACGTACAGGATTGATAGCCCTACAGCTCTAATACCATGTTAAAAATTGAATATATAACTAAATGACTCCCCATGTGAGATACCTAGAGAATGTACAAACACTCATATAAGCCCTGTTACAATGAGTCAGATGAGCCTCTAATATATAGGCTTTCACACTAATGGGATGGTTTCAACCACTCCCTAACAAATAAGATCTCAATCCTATTCAAAAGCAACAAACACTTAAACATAGGGAATCTAACTTTCTCCATTAATGCTAAAAATTAAGGCTCTACATAATTTTAACAAACAAAAAAGAATATATGCAAAGCAAACTAAAAACATTTTTGAATGGTTTAACAACCTCCATCCAACCATGAAGGTACTAAGGCCACGCTGAGACTGACGAGACTGCAGACTCCCTCCAACGTTGGGCTGAGACTGAGGAGACTGCCTCCAAGGTTGGGCAGCCAAACAAGTAAGCCCACAAGTGATTCTTCAATTGCACGTCCCATCCATGATCAGGTGCTCTCCCTGTGGAGTCACTCTAAATCGTCCCCTATGCATTTTTTTAAAGAATATTACAAAGTTGGGCACACTCAAGCATGATTTGGGAATAAATCAGTGAATTTCCTCCATTGATACATTAGTTAAAGATCACAAATTTTCCAATGTAAAGTATCAAATCAATTTCCATCATACATTTTGGTAGACAAGAAAAGTGGAAAGACATGCAACATTGATGTCCGACTACTCTTCTTACTCCATACTCGTGAATAAATGGATGGATGTGACACTATGACAACCCTCTTACTCCATACTCGTGAATAAATGGATGGATGTGACACCATGACATGCCCAATCCAAATGAAACACAACTTGATTCCATACTTGAAAATAAATGGATGGATGTGATACCATGACAGGTCAGTCCAAATGAAACACAACTTTATATACACCATTAAGAATGTTTTCAGAAAATAATAACCCATAAAAAATAATAACATCAGAGAAAAATATTATGCTAAATATTTAAACATCTAATACCTGCCAAAATTGTCCTTTGCCCATCAAATTCCAACCTTGGTTTTACATATCATTTCCAGCAGTTTTCGAGTTCTGCAAAATTAGAAATCACCTGAAAAACAATTTACTATACTAAAAATGTTTTTCTATTTGTTCACACATGATCTTATTTGGATTGCCGATTTCATCAACCAACAAACACAAGCATGTGTACTGCAGATTTCATCATCCGACAAGCACAAGCAAAGTTGATTGTTAAAAAAGTTTTCTATCCATTTATACTTGAACATATATGTGTTTGTTCTCACATGAGCCTAGATGTGATTGTAAAATTCCTCATCTAATGAGCATAAGTTATGTCAACTGTTGAAAATGTATTTTTATTCGTTTATATGTCAATTGAAGAGTCTGTGCATAGATCTTGATGCCCATTGGATGGTTATAATTGACATTCTGTCCAGGCCCTATTTCTTAATATATAAAATATGTGATGCGCGTATTACCTGCTGCCAGCCTTCGAGGTTGATTTTCATTGACAACGTTCAATGGAGGATTAGAAAGTTGTTGCAACATCTGTTCGATTTTACCTTTGCTGCTAATCTAGATGTTCTTTGGTTGTTCCGACTATTGGAGTTGGCAAGCTTTATAATGGCTTTAGCTCGCCAAGAAAATGGCTAAAGTACTACGTCGGAAATAAAATAAAGCAAAAAAAAAATATGAATTTTCCAACAATTATATTAATTTTCTCCATGCATAAAATTTGTTCTTTCGATCCAAATAAGACCTTCTCAACTGGCATATCGTAAACATTCTTTGCTTCAGTATAAAAAATAGTGAGTTGACCTATAGACAGTTGCTCCGGTTCTTATGTCCGAATGGATCTGCTGACATAATGCGAATGCCACATTGTTAATCGTATGTTATGTAAATGTGTTAGAAAACCTGCAGAGATGAATCTAGCTAGTAAAGGTTGAACACACAGCTTTGCGGAGAAAAAACACTAAAAGAAAATCGAAAGAACAAATGAATGATTCATTAGAAAATAGGTTACATTGCTCATGATATAGCATTACTGGGTGAAGATCCCAAGGTAATGCACCATAGTGGTGATCAATGAGCAGACTCAACACCTACAACAAGTTCCGGAGAGAAATAGCCAGTTGCGGAGTGAAAGAAGGAGCAAATAAGGGAGTAAATCATGCAAAAGAACTAGCCAGTTGTGGAGTTAAAGAAGGAGCAAATCAGAGAGTAAATCATGCAGAAGAATTAGCCAGTTGTGGAGTTAAAGAAGGAGCAAATCAGGGAGTAAATCATGCAGAAGGAATCTTGCATGTAGTCCCATGCTCTAACTAAGTGTCTGCATGTAGGTGTGTAGTTCCTCCAACACCCCCCATGAACACCAGTATGGGAAAAAATAGAAAATGGGCCGTGGCAACTAAGGCCAAAGGTCACCCAAAATACAGTGCAACTTGTACTAAAATTGAGGAAAGAGGGAAAACCTTGTGGGAAAAAACCCCCCTCAAAATACAATGTAATCAAAAGAAAAGAGCAAGAAAAGATAGTTGCTAAGAAACTATGTCCTTCACACCAAGATGATCGCGTAGAGAGCGAAACTTCTGCTCAGTGAATGTCTTGGTGAAGATGTCTGCAGTCTGTGCTACTGAAGGACAGAACTGCAAATCAATGACCCGATCATGTACTAAGTCTCTGATGTAGTGCATATGGATCTCGATGTGCTTCGTCCACTGTCGTTGTACTGGATCCCTGCAAAATTTGAGAGTGCTCTGGTTGTCACAGTAGATGACAATGGGCTGGTGGAACTAGATGCCCAACTCAGTGAGGAAGTGTTGTAGCCACAAAGCCTGAATGGTGATGTTGACTAATCCTCTGTACTCGGCCTCGGCTGAAGAGAGAGCAATAGTAGCCTACTTCTTGCTCGACCAACAGATAGGGCCAGACCCTAGACTGAGTGAATATCTAGAGGTGGATTTGCAATCAATATTGTCGCCCGCCCAATCAGAATCAGTGACGCCAAGGAGATTCGATGCAATGCCTGCTGCATAGTGAATCCCGAAGGTGATGGTGCCCTGCACATATCGGAGGATGCACTTGGCAGCATTCTAGTGTAGCTCATGCGGCTCTTGCATGTATCTGGAAACTGTCCCTACTGCATATGAGAGATTTGGTCTGGAGTGGGTGAGGTACAATAAGCTCCCCACTAGCTGTCAGTAAAGAGTGTTGTCAACTAATGGAGTTTCACCTCCATCCTCAAGGCGAACCCCAAACAAAAAAGGAGTCAGTGCTGGCTTGCAGTCAGTCATGTGAAATCTCTCGAGGAGATCCCATGCATACTTACCCTGAGAGAGTTTGATGCCTGTGGCATCCTGGCTGATCTCAAGACCAAGAAAGAAGTGTAATGGACCCATGTCTGTCATCAAGAACCTATCATGTAAGGCCCTCTTGACTGTAGCAATGGCTAAAGTCGAGCTGCCGGTGATCAGGAGATCATCCACATACAAAACCAAGATAAGAATAGAATCATTTGTCCTGAGCATGTAAACATTCGGATCAGACTTACATCTTTCAAAGTTTTGTGATAAGAGAAAAGAATTCATCTTCGCATACCAAGCTCTCGAGGCTTGCTTAAGGCCGTAGAGAGATTTCTTCAGTCTGCAGACCAAAGATGAATCCTGAATGAAACAATGTGGTTGCTCCATGTAGATCTCCTCATATAGGTCTCCGTGAAGAAAAGCATTCTTCACATCCATCTGATGTAATTCCCACCCCTAGGCACCTGCAATGGCAAGTGCAAGGTGTATGGAATCCAGTTTTGCTACTGGAGCAAAGGTCTCATCATAATCTATGCCATGCACTTACTGGAAGCCTTTGGCTACTAGCCTAGCTTTCTGTCTGGTGATTTTCCCATCTGCAAAACTCTTGGTCTTACAGACCCATTTGCATCGGACAAGTTTCCTTCCTGAAGGAAGGGGGACCAGATCCCAAGTCTGGTTCTTGAGGAGGGAGTTATACTCCTCCTCCATGGCAGACTCCCAAGATGGATGCCCAACAACCTCAGCATAAGACTGCGGATTAGAAGATTGAACCAAATGACAATGCAAGGATGGCATTGGTTCAATGGCAGTGAGGGCAAGGGGAGGATCAACAAATTCTGAGCTAGTTCTCCGCGGATCAGAAGTATCCCCCACAAGACCATTTCTACTAGCTGGGTGGTCTTGTGCATATATCTCATGTAAGCTCCTTGTTCTCTGATTTATGACAGGGGAAGTTGATTCACTGCAGGAAGCCCAATCCGGGCTTGGATGTGGATCATCATATGCATGCACTGGATTTGTATTTGAAGACTCTGTCTCTTCATATGCATGCTCTACCGCGGCATCTGCATGCTCTGTATCTGCATCTAAGTGTACTGAGTTATCATCTCGAACATGAGGTAGATAAAAGGTGTCTGCATGCAGCAATTGAGGTGCATGCAAGAGACTTTCCTCAAATTTGACACTTCGCTCAATGATGATCTTGTCCATAGAGGAAATAAGGAGTCAGTATCCCTTCACACCATCAGGGTATCTAACAAAGATGCACTCAGCGCTCTGTGGATCAAGAGCTTTCCTCTCGAGCTGGAGGAGTCATTGAAGGGCTTGGTGTACCCTTCCTTCTTTGGATGGGAATGCGCTTTTCCCTTGTCTTTTTGTTGCTGATTTTTTTGATTTGAATCAGATCTGTGATTTTTATTGTGGCTGCCATCATGCACAGCAAGTGCATGCTCTTTTGAAGGTTTGATTTTCCCCATGCCAATGAGTTTATCTTGCTGAAAAGTAAGGGACTCCATGAACTCTTTGAGAGAAGGCATAGTGTAGGATTTACCTGTTGCGAGCCTTACTGAATGAAATGTAGACACAAAGACGGAGTATTCCGGTCCGAGCTTTGACATAATAGAGAGAACTTAGCGACTCTCCTACTTGGATTTGTCAATTCCACAACCCTTGAGTTGCAACAATAGATCATTATATTTGGTGAAGAAGTCTTGAATTCTGTCATAGTTCCGTGGATCCAATGACAACAGCTCTACTTCGAGCAGATGTCCTTTCATCTCATCCTATTTCTCGTAGAGTTCTTCAACCTTTTTCCAAATCTTATTGGGAGTATTGCAGGTAGATAGATGAAATTGCAACTCTGGGGAGATGCACATGCATATGGATCCGTGGGCATCATCCATGTCGTTGAGGTACTTGGATTTCTCTATGGCTAAAGTGGGTTCCACTTCTGTAGCCATGGTAATCTTGTACAACCTTTTTTGACGAAGGTATCGAGCCATTTGGTCCTTCCATTCGTGATAGTTGTATGGCATTAGAATGGATGCTTTGAGAAACTCCATTTTTTTGTCGATCTTCGATCTCCAAGCTGTAATACCTGCAAAATAAAGTATTGGTGCACCTTTTATCTAGCACCCTGTGGGCTCTGATACCATGTAAATGTGTTAGAAAACGTGCACCAAAGTAATGCACCATAGTGGTGATCAATGAGAAGACTCAAAACCTACAACAAGTTCCGAAGAGAAATAGCGAGTTGCGGAGTGAAAGAAGGAGCAAATTAGGGAGAAAATCATGTAGAAGAACTATCAGTTGTGGAGTTAAAGAATGAGCAAATCAGAGAGTAAATCATGCAGAAAAACTAGCCAGTTGTGGAATTAAAGAAGAAGCAAATCAGGGAGTAAATCATGCAGAAAAAATCTTACATGTAGTCTCATGCTCTAACTAAGTGTTCGCATGTAGGGGTGTAGTTCCTCCAACATGTTACATTTAAAACTTTCACAATTAAAAGGTTTTTTTAAAAAGAAACTCGAATGGCAAATATATGGACATGAAAATACCTCGAATTTGGATTAGTTGGGTCTATTGCAGCTATAGGGTTTGAACCGAAACCTGTGCTTAATGGAAACGGTTCCAGCAATTTCGCGTGACTGGATGTCTCAGATTCTCCATTAAAGACGTCGGCCTCACGATTGGCATGAGTGAAATCAACGTTCTTGTCTTCTGAAAACTCCATAGACGAAAGCAACTGTAGCATCATATGCGGATTTATCGACCAATCTCCAGCGCAATCTTCTTTTTCTCAACGTCCTGCCCCTTCACGAGATAGATCAAAGCGCCGATTAAATGTAGATCATTTTGTCTTGTTGCTTTGTACTGTTCAGAGAAGAAATAATAAAAAATAGAATACGCTAGTAGAAACTCTGCCTTGCATGTAAAAGCTTTATATTTGGCATGTGGACATCGCCAGTCGATAAATAGGGGATTTTCATTGTTGTTAACGATGTTTTCGGCATTCTAAATGAGCACAGGGCATGGTGCAAATAGTGATATATTAGACTTTACGCGGCATTTAATAATTGGACTCTATGATGAGAGTCCGTTATCCATGTGCTTTATTTTCTGTCGGAGGTAGCGGTTCGTCATATCTTTTCCAAATTTTCCACAGATGCGACGGCGCGACTCTCGGTGCCTCAATTCTTGCACATCGAAAGTCTTGCTAGAAGGTAGATGAAATGTTTTTGGGTTCAACAACGTACATGTCTTTTGCGAGGGTGTTTATTGCTTTGCAACGAAGTGAATATAGTTCACATTGATTTGTAGCTAGGATGTGAGTATCTCAATCAGAATTTTTTGGAAATAGATAAGGGGAATTGAGATATAGTTTATTATTATATTTATATGGTTTTGTTGTCTTTTATGGTTTTGAATTTGTGATATTTTAGAAAAATTATATGTGGTTAATTATTAGCTTCACTCAAGTTGTATTGTTAATTTATTGATTTTATAATAATTTAAATTTTTTTAAGAATTTAAAAAAAATTAGAAGATAAAGTGTGTAGTTAAAAAATATAGAAGTATGTCCACGGGGTTTGGATAGACGGTGATCGGGTTGCTGTCTTCAAACATTTTTTGATGTAAAATCACAAGTTCAATTCCCTACCTCAATTAAGATGATATATTAAACATGATAAAAATGAAATCTTACCAAACTTACAAAAAAAAAAATATAAAAATACAAAAATAAAATACTTAATTACAAATCATTAAAGCAAATTTATCATATAAATATATTTATTTTCTGACTTAATTTTTATATTCACATCTATTTATATTAATAATAATAACGTTTGACATCACATCATTTTAAAGTTTTGGCGAACAATGTAAAAAATGCGGAAAATATTGAATGATCAAATTTAAGCAAATTTATCATATAAATATATTTATTTTCTGACTTATTTTTTATATTCACATCTATTTACATTAATAATAATAATAATAACGTTTGACATCACATCATTTTAAAGTTTTGGCGAACAATGTAAAAAATGCGGAAAATATTGAATGATCAAACTTAAAGTAAATTTGATAGATGAATAAAAATGTATTGTAATAAAAGGATTTATGGGAGATAATGAAAGCATGTATATCAACTTTATGTCCATTTTTTTATTATCATTTTCATAATTTTAAAATTAGTTCGATCAAAATTCACTGAAAGAATGACCAAAAGGGTTGAGTAAGAATTGTCTTTCTCATTAATTTGAAAAAGGCGAGTAAAGTTTTTATTTTTTAGGATGATGTAATTTAATGAAGTTGTAAGATAGTAGTTTTTTTTTTTTTTTTAATCCATTAGATTTAATATTAAAAATTTAATGTATAATATAGTATAATATTATTTATAAGGTTTGTAATTAATATTAATTTTTAAGGTTTAATATTATTTCCTAGAATTTATAATTTTTTGGATTTTTAGTATTAAATCTAAGAGATTATAAACTTAAAAAAATTAATATTATAAACCTAAAGTATATAAACCATACCATAAAATTATAAATCTTAGAAATTTTGTATTGTTAACAAGATTGTCTCAAAATGAAAATCAACCATTGTCAACTATGATCAACCACGTTTATTTTACGGTTTATAATATTTTTCTTACGGTTTATTATCTTGGATTTATAATATTAATCCTTAAGGTTTAATATTATTCCCTTGGGTTAATAATTCCTTAGGTTTTTAGTACTAATCCCTTGGGTTAATATTATTATCTTTGGTCCATAATCCCTTGGGGTTTTAGTATTAAATCTTAGGAATATGAACCCTTACATTAGTAAACCCAAGGGATTGATATTATAAACCCAATGGAATAATAAAACCAAGGGTTAATTCTAAAACCCCAAGGTATTATAAACCCAATGGACGAATATTATAAATCCAAGGTATATAAACTCTTGGTTGACCATGATTTATATTGAACTTAAGGGATTAGTATTATAAACCTATGAATAATATTATACCCTAGGTATATGAACACTTAGATTAATATACTGAAGGAATTGACATTATAAACCTAAGCGAATAATAAACCTAAGGGATTAATACTATAAACCCAAGGGAATATAAACCCTAGGGTTTTCAGTAATAATCCCTTGTATTTATATTATTCTCTTGGGTTTATAATCCCTTTGGGTTTTAGTATTAACCCCTTTTTTATTATTATCTTGGATTTATAATATCAATCCCTAGAGTTTATTAATCTAAGAGTTCATATTCTTAGGGTTCATATGTCTATTACATAATTTCAAATTAAATAATAATAAATAACATTTAATATTAAATAATAATTATTATAAAGAAATAATTATTATTAAGTATAATGATAATATTAATATTTTTATTGCAATAGTTTTTTAATTGTAGATACAAATGGTATATTTATCAATGGTAGATATAAATGAAGTCTTCAGCTTATATCAACCACATTAATAATTTTAATGTGGTTGTGCTAGTTTTGTATAATGTTGTAATTTAATGAAGCTGTAAAATAATTTTAGGCCCCTTTTTTTAAAAAGAAAATTAACGAACGTCTTATTAACTCGAATAAGAAGTCTTGAAAATTGAGAGTCAAAGGTTTCATTCTAGGCCCAAGATGAACTAACCAACTTAATGTAGGTTATGGTGGATAGAGATTCCAAAATAGCATTATGAAAGAGGATACACCTTGTTTGTTGAGAGGGAATCAAGCTCTACAAAGTGTTTTCAAAAGATAATTACTTGAGCAAATAAATTGGTTTTGGAATAAAAAATAGAGTAATAAATCAAAGATACTTAATAAATTGTTTTAGGTCAAAAGAAGAATTTCAAATGTAGAGATAATAATAGAGATTCGTTCTATAAATCTAAATCGATGAAAGGTTGATATTGGTTTCCCATGATTAGGAGAATAAGCTCATGCCACTGCAAATTATATTAAAAATTATAAAATGAGAGTAAAAAAACTCAAGATTTATTGTACTCCCCTTTCACGTATTCATGTTCTATTTAAAAGAGCCAAGAATCCATTTTTTTTTATTTTTCTATTTGGGTTTTAAAGGTAGTTTATTTTATTTATTGTGTTAATTGTCAATGTGATTAAATGATTTATTTCAATGTATTCTCATGTGAATTCCATTTACTAGAAAGATAAAACTCATGGCCATCGATGATTCCCTAAGTCGTGATTCTAAATGTATTAGTATAATTATGGATAAGATCCACAACCCCATCAGCTAATTTCCTGATTGTTGGATTGATTCATTTTTTTTTATGTAAATTGAATGCTACAAGACACCATATCCTATATTCAATATTTTTTTTAAACCTCGTTATAATGTGATTTCACCATTAATATAATTTTTGGAATTAATGACAATAAAAATATAACTTAGTTTTAAGGCCATGGCCAAGCCAAACACCAAATTGATGCATGAGGTCCCTCCTGTTTCTGGAAGAAGGGGTTTGTGTCCATGTACTAATTTAATTGCTAAATTATGTGGAAGCTTACATACTCTACCCCCTTCTCAATTTGATCTCATGACCTCTTAGGAGGAAACATATGTTCTTCAACATTAGGTCCACTCAAACTATAAAATATCATGAGTACAACATTAACTTATAATTGAACTAACCATTAGTAGGAAATACTTGTTAGTGATTTACAAATATAAACTTTTATTAACTAATGAATTCATATAATTAATTTTAGCCACAAGTACTAGACGTCCCCAAAACAACATTTTTGTCTCCTTCAACATACAGGTACATCGATTTAATGTGTTAATCTCTAGACAAAGTATTGTGTGTATGATTCATATTTATGAAGGAATGAAATGAAAAAATATATTTAAAACATAAACATAGAGATATAGTGAAACTAAACTTCAATTAATAAATGTTGAAAAATGTAGCACGAAATTCTCAATTTGATTTTGCCTTGATTAAATTGAGAAAATTTTAATTTCCACATCAACAGAAAACTTGGATGATGTTAACTTGTGTGACATGGCTTGTGTCACCTATTTTACTCATTAAATTTGATTTGGAGGAGTTAGATTTCCGTTCTGCATGTGATTGCTAATTTGTAGAATTCAAGGACAATTATCTCAAGTTATTTTCAGTTAACCTAGTTCCAATAGTTGGAAGAACTAGTGGAAGGTTAGTTAAGCAATGGGGCTTCATTCAAACTCAGTGATCATCTAGTTAACTGATCAATCGGCCCAAAATATCTAGTGCATGTAGAGAATTCGAGTTACCCAGTTAAGGTGGAGATTCCAAGGTACTGTAAAATCAGTTGTAGACTAGTCTTGAGTGTATAGGTGTTGCATGCATTCAGACGATCAACTTAAGGAATTACACAATTAAATTAGAGGAATTTGCTAAATAATAAGGGATAATTCCTCAAGGAACTGTGCAAGGAAATAGGCGTTCAAGCCGAGGAAATATTTAACTAAGAGGCCTTCAATGAGTAGAGAGATAGGTTGTACACTTGCAGGGTTTGCTCAATTGCAAAAAGAAATTGTAATACATCTCTATTCATTTGATTAGTGCAATAAGGCATTGGGGCTTTTAGAATGTTTCTTTTCTCGGATAAAAATACTTGTTGCATGTGTGTTATTTCTTCTTCCAAGTGTGATATTTTTGTTCTAAATTGTGGATTAATGTCCGTAGAGTAGTAGAGTAGGTTTGTGTCTTGTGATTTTGATTGAAACTTCATGAGCAGTCGTAAATATAAAACATAATTTCTACATGGTATCAGAGTTGGATTCACATTAGTGTAGGAAATTCGAAGTTGTTTTTGAGAGGCTCAAATTTTGAGATCAGTGTAGTAGGATTTCTTCAGAGTTGATAAGATAGAATTCAATGGACTAAGGCTAGAGAATGACTTGGAAGGCACCTCTAATATTGTTGCATTGAAGGATCGCATGGAGGCGGTATTGGATGACAATGTATTGCTAGAATACATCAAGTCAGATGTTGCAAAACCACAAGCATCTCATGCCTAGAACCTTGCTAAATGGAAGAAAGATGTAGCCAAGGCGAGGAGAATAATCTTGGAGGGCGTATGTGGTCATATTATCTCAAATCTCCATGGAAAATAAACTTCATTTGCAATGTGGAAAGCACTTATAGAATTTTTTGAGAATAGTAGTGACCATAATAAGCTGGTGCTCAAGGATAAAGTTTGAAGTATGAAGATTCAGAAGAATGACAAAATTCCGCAGTATCTAAGCAAGTTTACACAATGTCGTAATGAAATTGGTGGGGTCAGTGGTAATGTCCCTAAGAAGAATTGGTAAGAATATCCCTTCTCATCCTTCCAAAGAGATGGCATAGTTATCAAGATTCAGTGAATTGGAGGGAGAACTATTGAATTACCAGCACTTATGGTTCGATTTGGTACAAGAGGAAATAAGACAAGATACGAGACATGGGACTTCATCCAAGGGTGAGGATGAAAATAAATTTAAATTAGGTGGAAGGAAGAGAATGGAAAAGGGAAGAAATCCCTATCCAAACCAGAATCCAGTCAAGGGGGCAAGAAGAAATGTTTTTCAAAAATTAAATGCTTCCATTGTCATGAATGTAGGCCAGGGAAAATTTTAAGAACCCCCCCTAAATTTATAAATATAATAAATGGGCGAATCTCCATGGTATATAGGAAATATGAAAGGCGATTTTATCAATAATATAATATGTATATATAATTTTTTGGCGAATCTCTCACCAGGCATGGCGAATATTTTACTCAATTATAAAATTGGCGAATCTCTCACCAGGCATGGCGAATATTTTGCTCAATTATAAAAGCTTGTAAGATCTTGGCGAGTCTTTCACTAAATAATAAAACTTTGTAAAGTCTTAGTGAATCTTAGCATAGGCTACATGTTGGTTTAATTCCCCCATTTAAATAGGCTACATTCCAGGTGAATACCATGGGTCAATACCATGTGCCATTTTGGTGAATACAATGGGTCAATACCATGTGCCATTTTTATTTTTATTAATTCTAATATTAGGGTTAATAATGGTTTTTTGCATGGTATTAATAACAATCTAGTCAATGGTATTTGTCCCATAGTATTTTGGCCATTGGTTTCACCTAAATATAACCCATTTTTTGAGTGTTCATAAATATAAGGTGACTTATGGAGTAAATATAAAAAAATGTTTTATTTGTTTACCATACCTCTCGTTTATTTATATTTTTATTAATTTACTATACCTCTTTTACAAATATGGTATTTGGCCCATAGGATTCACTTAAATAAAACCTCTTTCTTGGGCCTTCATAAATAGAACGAGGGTTATGGACTAAATATAAAAAGAGATTTTATTTATTTACGATACGTCTAGTTTATTTATATTTTTTTTATTTACCATACCTTTTGAGTAAGTATAAAAAGATGTTTTATTTATTTACCATACCTCCACTTTACTTATATTTTTATTTGTTTACACCCTTACATGTATATAAGGTGACTTATGGAGTAAATATAAAAAATGTTTTATTTATTTACCATACCTCTCATTTATTTATATTTTTATTAATTTACCATACCTCTTTTATAAATATGGTATTTGGCCCATAGGATTCACTTAAATAAAACCTATTCTTGAAAATGGGCGAATGGATTCACTTAAATAAAACCTATTCTTGAAAATGGGCGAATGGAAGGTTGTAAGTCCTAATTTCAAGGGCTAAATTTACCTTTCTTACCCTCTCCCTTAAAATAAGGTGGGCTATTTGAGGTGATTTGTAAATATGTACTATGATACAAAATATTCGCCCACTAAAAATTTAAAACCCCTTAATTTCGCCAAAGGGCGAACATTCGCCCCTAAAATTATCCTTGATGTAGGCACTATGCCATGAAGTGTCCACACAAGAAGACAAGCAAGAAGACCTTAGGAGGAGAAGAAGATGAAGCTTTGGCTTGTTAGGTCCCTATAATACTAGTGATGCCCCCATTAATATTGTAGTTGTATCCTTTATTAATATTGTTGTGCCCCTATTGTCCCCATATTGTTATTACTATGTCCCATAGAATCCCTCTATTGTTATTTTTATGCCCTTATATTATTATTGTTAGGTTGGCTTGGTTATATTGTGACCCCTTAGACTCTTATATATAGAAATGAGGTTTTGTCATTTGAATCATCCAAGAATTGTTCATTTATGTAATGTAAAGGAGGTTGCCCCTCAAAGAATATGAATTCTAAGGCGTTGATCTATCTTTTCTATCTTTCTGTGAGCTGGTTTCATAACATTTGGTATCAGAGCTTTGGATTCTAGGGTTTCGCTGCTCCAAATAGGTCATCGTGGCATTTTCACTATAACTTTTTTCTATGACGTTTCAAAAGCGAAAAAAAACCCCATTTGAGACAAAATCGCATTGAACCTCAGGTCCAAATTTCAAAGCTTTTAGCACTATATTTGCGGAGATATGATCTGAGGAAGTTGGTCTTTTTGCAGACTCCTGAATTACATTCCAAACAGGTGACCTGGGGAAAATCATCATAACTTTCTCTCTAAGCATCGGATTGAAATTTTGTAAGAAGATACAGAAAGAGGACGGACTGTAGTTTCTTGTATATATTTGTCAGAGCCAAAGGTCGAAACAATGACACGTGGAACTTCATACAAGTTCGTTCTTCTGGAAAGGTCTATAATCAGGTCATTTTGGGAGATTGTGCATAACTCTTCCTTGGAGAATCCAATTTGGATCAGACTGGTGGAATTAGAAAGAGGACACAGAGGGCTACTACAGGCACAATTTCAGAACTGGATGATCCGAAATTACAAAGATACATCATATTCAATATCAAGCTCCTACAAAGTGAAAAAAGGTGTGTAGTTTTTTTTAAATTTTTGCATAAGTTTGGTTTGAAAAATTAGTTTGAAGGAATTCAAAGGGCATAGTAAAGCATTATTATCGGTAATTGATGCCCCAAAGAAAGAAAATGCAAGCACCTAGTAAGCAACCTGAAAGCTCTAGCATGACTCATGAAGAAGAGGAAGAAATGCAACATGATATATCAAAATTACGAGACCAAGTGCAACAAGTGTCACTTGCACAAAAAGTAACAGAATCTAAGATGGATGGTTTAAAGAAAGATGTAGAAGCTAAGATGGATGGTTTAAAGAAAGGTGTAGAAGCTAAGATGGATTGTTTAAAGAAATGTATATAAGCTAAGATGGATGGCATGGAAGCTAAGATGAATGGCATGGATGCTAAAATAGATGGCATGGATGATAAGATGGAAGAATTGAAGATAAATATGAATAAGTTGCTACAAGAAATGGTCACTAATGGTGAAAGGGTAGTAAAGGAAACTCATGATGAAAACAAAAGAAATGTTAATCATGATTCCATAGACTCTAATGTTGGATCAAATACCCACCATATTCCAAAAATCGATATGGGGAAGTTTGATGGCAAGGATCCCGCAACATGGATTTTACAGATGGAGCAATTTTTCGATCTCAATAATGTGCAAAACACACAAAAGGTATGTATTGCAACTTTATATTTGGAACTGAATCAGTTTGTATTGTATCAATGGCTTTTCTCTCGTAAACAAATTATCACTTGGGCAATTTTTATGGAAGAAATGACAGCACATTATGAGGATACAAAAAGCAACACTCTTTTTAGCCAATTGATAAGTCTCAAACAAAAGGGTTCAATAATGGAGCACATTGAGGAGTTCCAAAAATTGAACATAAGGGTAAAAAATATTCCAGAGGAGCATAGGATTGATGTGTTCATAGGGACTTTAAAGGATAATATCCAACATGAAGTTCGCCTTTGGGACGCTGATTCATTAGAGAAGGCATTCAGGTTAGCAAGGAAAATGGAAAGCAAAATTATGGCAACCAGGAAGCATACCACTCACAACTATAAAGATGGAAGTGTTGTTGCCCCTATCCTTCCACAATTGATAAGGTTGACACCACAAAAATTGGAAGAAAAAGAGCAAAAGGGCTTTGTTACAGTTGTGATAGCAAATACACTAAAGGTCATAAGTTTGCTGAGAAGAAATTATTCTACATATATTGTGAAGAGGAAGAAGAAAAGGAGCAAGAAAGGTCAAAAGAAGAAGATATACTCCAGGAACAAAGCCTAGATAAAGAAGAAATGAATCCGACCATATCTTGTAATGCATTGGCTGGAATTACCACTCCTCAAACCATCAATATAGAAGGACAAATCAAGAAGAAAAAGGTAATAGTGTTGATTGATTCAGGAAGTACCGACAATTTTATTCATTGTAAGATAGCAAAAGAATTGAATTGCTTCCTATATCCAGCACCAGAGTGTCAAGTGATGGTTGCAAATGGAGGAACGATAAATTTCTCTGGAAAGTGCCATAATATCAAGTTATCCATGGGAGAATATGTATTAAAGAGCCCAATGCTTTCCATTCCAATGGGAGGTGCTGATGTTGTACTAGGATTCCAATGGCTACAATCCTTGGGTACAATAGATTTTAACTTTCAAGAACTTTTCGTGAAATTTTATGTGGAAGGAAAGGAAGTTGAATTAGTGGGTATTGCAGGGAAACCGAGAAAGATAATAAGCTCTAACAGTATGACGAAGCTTCTAAAAAAGGAACAACGAGGTGTAATTGCACAATTATGTTTGCTAGATGTTTCCACATCGAATTCATCTATTGCTCCAGATCTCCAAAAAGTCTTGGACAATCATTCCAAGGTATTTGAGACTCCCAAAGATCTCCCACCTATTCGTGATCATGATCATGCTATTCATTTGATTCCAGGAAGTGTTCCTCCAAACATCAGGCCGTACAGATATCCCTATGCCCAAAAGAGTGAAATTGAATTTATGGTTGTAGAAATGCTTGAGGCTGGTATAATTCAACCCAGCCAAAGTTCTTTCTCTGCTCCAGTAGTATTGGTGCACAAGAAGGATGGATCGTGGTGCATGTGTCCGGATTATAGGGAGCTCAACAAGCTCACTATTAAAGATAAGTTTCCCATTCCTGTCATTGATGAATTATTGGATGAATTGCATGGATCAATTTACTTCACCAAGTTAGATATTCGTTTAGGATATCATCAAATCAGAATGAAGACTCAAGAAATTCCGAAAACAACATTTAGAACTCATGAGGGTCACTATGAGTTTTTGGTCATGCCTTTTGGCCTTACCAATGCACCTTCTACATTTCAAGGTTTGATGAATTTCATTTTCTAACCCCTCCTTAGAAAATTTGTGTTAGTATTTTTTGATGATATACTAATCTACAACAAGTCTTGGAAGGATCATGTTGAACATGTTGACAGGGTGCTACAACTATTGCAGGAGAAACAATTATATGCAAAAAGATCCAAATGTTTCTTTGGAGTACAAGAGGTGGAATATCTGGATCATATTGTATCTCATGAAGGAGTTAAGGTGGACCCTAGCAAAATTAAAGCCATTAAGGAATGGGAAATCCCCACATCCATAAAGCATTTGCAAGGAATTCTCGGGTTGACAAGGTATTATCACAAGTTGTTAAGAATTATGGGAAAATAGCAGCACCTCTAACAACATTGTTGAAGAAAGATTCATTTTCATGGACTCCAGAATCAACAAAGGCCTTCGAAGATCTTAAAGAGGCAATGTGCCAAGAACCGGTCTTAGCTACACTAGACTTCACAAAAACCTTTATTGTGGAATGTGATGCTTCTGGAAATGGAATTGGTGTTGTTTTAATGCAAGATGAAAGACCCATTGCTTTCGAAAGTTTTCCAATCAAGGGAAAGTATTTACAAAAAGCTATTTATGAGAAGGAAATGTTGGCAATACTACATGCACTTAAGAAATGGTGACTCTACCTAATGGGAAGACACTTCAAGGTAAAAATGGATCATGATAGCCTTAAATACTTTTTAGAACAAAGATTATCCTATGAAGAACAACAAAAATAGGTCACAAAGATGTTGGGTTATGACTTTGAAATCATATACAAAAAAGGGAAGCAAAATGTTGTGGCAGATGCACTCTCAAGAAAGGATGAGGATGTGGAAGCATTGTTGTGCACCATTTCTATTATCCAACCAGATTGGATAAACGAAGCAAGGGAGGAATGGAAGAATGATGAAGAAGTGTGGGAACTTATTCGAAAGTTACAACAAGATTCCAGTACATATGATACATTTAGCTGGAAAAATGATTTGTTGTGGTACAAAGATCGCTTATACCTCTGTAAGAATTCCCAACTCAAACAAAAGATTCTTTTGGAATTGCACGCTTCTCCCTTAGGAGGGCACTCAGGATTTTTAAAAACTTACCACAGGGTTAAGATGGAATTTTTTTGGCATGGCCTTAAATTGGATATTCAAAAGTTTGTGGCGAAATGTTTGGTATGCCAACAAAATAAAGGGGAAACAATTAAAACACTAGGTCTTTTACAACCTTTATCCATTCCAAGCTAATGTTGGGAGGAGGTTTCAATGGATTTTATCACAGGTTTACCCAAGTCTGAGGGAAAGAGTGTCATCATGGTGGTAGTTGACAAACTTACCAAGTATGCACACTTTTGTGCATTATCACATCCATTTAAAGCCAGCACAGTTTCTACGGCATTTATGGAAACAATTCAAAAGCTACATGGAAACCCAAAAATTATTGTAAGTGACAGAGATCCCGTTTTTACAGGATATTTTTGGACATAATTATTTTCTTGTCTTGGTACTCAGTTATTTCATAGCTCATCTTATCATCCTCAATCTTATGGGAAAACAGAGATAGTAAACAAATGTTTGGAAGGATATCTTCATTGCTTTGTATCTGATAAACAGACACAATGGGTCAAATGGTTGCCTTTGGCTGAATGGTGGTATTACACTTCCTTCCATACTGCAGCAAAAATGACCCCATATAGTACTTAATGGATATCAGCCACCATCCATCACATCATATTTAAGAGAAAATTCCAAGGTTCAAGTAGTGAAACATCACATCAAGCATCAACAAAAAGTTCTCCAACTCTTAAAGGATAACCTCATGTTGGCGCAAAATAGAATGAAACAATAGGATGATCAACATCACAATGAAATAAGTGTTGATGTAGGTGATTAGGTATTCCTACAGCTACAACCATATAAACAAATGTCCCTCAAGCAAGCTAAGAAGGATAACAAATTGTCACCAAAGTATTATGGTCCATACAAGCTGTTGCAAAAGATTGGTACTATGGCATACAAATTGGAGCTTCCTACAGCTTCTCGAGTGCACCCAGTTTTCCATGTTTCATGTTTAAAGAAGGTTATAGGTGACAAGCTCCCAGTTTAAACAATATTTCCAGAACTTGATGAGGAAGGAAAAATTATATTGGAACCAGGAGCAGTCTAGAAACAAGAACTCGACAACTACGAAATCGATCCATTTCAGATTATCTCATTAAGTGGAAGAACTTATCCGCTGAAGATTCCACATGGGATGATGAGAATTTTGTAAAGAAGCATCCAGAACTACTTAAGCGTTATGGACGACACTTTTTTGAAGGAGAGGGGCATGTTAGGTCCCTATAATACTAGTGATGACACCATTAATATTGTAGTTGTATCCCTTATTAATATTGTTGTGCCCCTATTGTCCCCATATTGTTATTACTGTGCCCCATATAATCCCTCTATTGTTATTTTTGTGCCCTTATATTATTATTTTTAGGTCGGCTTGGTTATATTGTGACCCCTTAGACTGCTATATATAGAAAGGAGGTTTTGTCATTTGAATCATCCAAGAATTGTTCATTTATGTAATGTAAAGGAGGTTTCCCCCTCAAAGAGGTTGAATTCTAAGGCGTTGATCTACCTTTTCTATCTTTTTGTGAGATGGTTTCATAACATGGCTTCACAGTTTGAGCTTGACTTTACCCTCATTACATGCATGTCCAACACAATGATGGGGAGTGTGTGGTACTTGGACTCAGGTGCGTCATTCCACATGACAGGGAATGTATATACTTTTTCAATGACCTCGAAGAAAAATATTTACATATGCACATCGAGATGGGGGACGATGAAAGGTATAGCGTGACTGGGATTGTTACAATCACCTTTCAGAGGGATTTAGGCTCCTCCCTTAAGCTCAAGGATGTCATGTTCATTCTGGGCCTAAAGAAAAATCTCGTCTCGGTTGCAGTTTTGGAAGACCATGGTTATGATGTGATCTTCAGTAAAGGAAAGGAATTCCTGAGAATGGGACAGGTGAAGTAGATCAGGGCTCGTGTAAAGAACATGAACAATTTAGTTGTGGAGGATTATGTTGCATTGAGCACAAAGCCAGAGAAGGCACAGAGCCACGATGTTAGTGAAATTTTTCATAAAATACTTAGCCATTTTCATCATGACTCTATAAATATAATGCAATGGATAACCACATGACTCTCCAAAGGAGAACTTGAGTAGAAAGATGTATGAAAAAGATGCACCTTGTGAAAGTACACAAAATACACATTCCATGATCAGAACAACAAAGAACATGCAATCCTTGAAAGGATCCACTCTGATGTCTATGGACCTTTCTCGACGGTCCCCACTGCTAGGAACAAATATCTTTTCATTTTTATTGATGACTTCTCACAGAAGTGTTGGATATTTTTCATGTGAAAGAAGGATAATACATTCTCCAATTTCATAGAATTCAAGTCATTGGCTGAGATTGAAATGGGTAAGAATTTGAAGGCTCTCAGGACCGATAATGGAGGTATGTGTCGAATGAATTTTAATTTTTTTGTGCAAAAGAAAGAATTTGACGAGAGTTGACAACACCCCACAACTCACTACAGAATGGGATGGCTGAGAGAAATAACTTTAGCATTGTGGGAGAAGAGAGGGTGGTGTTGCATGACCAAGGCCTAACTCTAGATTTCTCGGCCAAGGCATGCAACACAACATTATATTTCCATAACGAGAGCCCTCATCAGATTATGGGCATGATTACACCGAAGGAGGCTTTCTCGGGGAGAAATCCATATGTGTCACACTTCAGAATTTTTGGAGCCTCTATTTACTGCCATGTCTCCAAAGAATCAAGGAAGAAGTTAGAGATGACATCAGAATTGGGGGTATTTATGGGTTACATAGAAACTCCCCACAACTACCGTGTGTACTTTCCACCCCTTAGAATGACAGTTGTGGAAAGCGATGTAAAATTTGATGAAGATAAATCCATGTGGTGCTCCCTTGTAAGGGAGCTTCAAATCCCACCATAAGAGGAGCTTTTAACTCTAAAGGAGGAACCTCAATTGTGGAGTAGCCACAAGATGAGGAGCAGAGAGTGGAAACAACCACTCAAACAAAACCATCTAAAGAAGGCTTAAAAAGGACTAGGTAAGATAAGGGACACGTGCATGATGCGAGGGAGAATGTGGATGCTCCTTCAAATCAACCCAGGTGAAGAATGTCACCAGATCGATACACTTGCTACATAGATCTAATGACTGAGCTAATAGATACTGAGTCATCCTCTTTCAAGGAAGCAGTAGAGAAACTTGTATGGGTTGATGCAATGGTGGAGGAATGTGAATCCATTGGAAATAACTATGTTTGGCAAGTGGTCCCAAGACTAGAAAAAAATCAATTGTGAGTTTGAGATGGATCTTCAAGGTAAAACATGAAGCACACGAAAGCATATAAAAGTAAAAGGCCATATTTGTGGTGAAGGGATACTCTCAAGTTGAGGAGATTCACTATGAGGAGACCTTTTCTCCTGTAGCAAGGTACTCATCCATTAGAAAAATTCTTTCTCTGGATACACAGATGGGGTGGAAGATCCACCAGATGGATGTAGAAACAACATTCCTTGATGGAGTTATTGAGGAGGAGGTGTATATCGAGCATCCAAAAGGCTTCAAGACTTTTGATAGGCAGTCTCATGTGTGAAAACTCAAGCGAGAGTTGTATAGTCTCAAGCAAGCACCTCGTGTTTGGTACACCAAGATCGATAGCTATCTCACCGATTTGGGCTTCACCAAAACTGAAGCGGATGCAAACCTCTATCATATCTTGGTAGAAGGTAAATTGTTGATTATTATCTTATATGTTTATGACTTGATTTTAACTGGCGATGAGAAGTTGATCATATCTTGAAAGGAGGACCTTGCAAGAGAGTTTGAAATTAAGGACATGGGTCTCATGCAGTACTTCCTTAGATTTGAATTCTGGCAAGGCGATGGGGAGCTCTTTGTCTCTCAAGGAAAGTATGCCAACAAGATACTTTAGAGGTTCCGCATGGACAGTTGAAAACCCATGGGGATGCCACTGGCAACCAGTTGGAGGAAAGAGGATGCCACTTCAGGTGAGGAAGTGGATGCTATTGTTTACTTCTTGTTAGTGGGTTCACTAATATATGTTATGAACACACAACCAGATATATCCTATGTAGTCAACCAGCTAAGCTAAGTTATGGTTAGTCCAACCAAACTATTTTGGAGGGAAGCTAAGCATGTTCTACGATACCTTAGAGGCATTACCCAGTTTGGACTATGGTACATAAAGAGAGAGGGAGTGAAAATGTGTGGCTTCACAGATGCAAATTGGGTGGGGGGTCCCTTAGACTGAAAGTGTACATCAGGTGGAATTTTCAGCGTAGGTTTTGCAACAATTTCTTGGTACAGTAGGAAACAAAGATATGTGGTACTCATCTCGGTAGAAGCAGAAAACATGGTTGCAAGTCAAGCAACATGTGAGGCAATCTAGATGCAATCTCGATTAGAAAGATACTTGTTGGATTGTTTTATCAGATGATGGATCCAAATTTGATCTACTACAATAATCAAATTTGCACCGTGCTCTCTGAGAGTCGTTTTTTTCACGATCGATCCAAGCATACAGATACTAGGTATCACCATTTACGATACTATGTGTAGAGGCAGATAATGTTGTTGTAGTACATTCTGACAGAGGAACAAGATTCTTACATTTTGATAAAGGCATTTTCAAGAGGTAAGTTTGAGTTCCACAGGTGCATAATGGGGATGGTTGATAATCCCTTTATTGCTGAGAGGGAGTGTTGAAAAATGCAGTAAGAAAATCTTAATTTGAGTTTGCTTTGATTAAATTAAGAAAATTTGAATTTCCACATCAGCAAACAACTTGGAAGATGTTAACTTGTGTGACATGGCTTGTGTCACCCATTTTACTCAGTAAATTTGAGTTGGGGGAGTTAGAGTTCATTTTTGCATGTGTGATAGCTAATTTATAAAAATCAAGAACAATTATCTCAGGTTATTTTTAGTTAAACTAGTTCCAACAGTTGAAGGAACTAGTGAAAGGTCAGTTAAGAAGTGGGACTTCTGTCAAACTTAGTGATCATCTAGTTAACTAATCAATTAGCCCAAAATAACTAGTGCATGCAGAGAATTCAATTTACCCAGCTGAGGTGGAGATTCCAAGGTAGTGTAACATCAGTTGTAGACTAGTCTTGAGTGTATAGGTGTTGCATGTAGTCAGATGATCAACCTAAGGAATTGCATAATTCAATTAGAGGAATTTCCTAAATAATAAGGGCTAATTCCTCAAGGAATAAGACAAGGACATAGGAGCTCAAGCCGAGGTAAAATTTGGCTAAGTCTAGGTCAAAGGTGTTCAGTGAGCACAGAAATAGGTTTTGCACTTGTAGGGTTTGCTCAGTTGAGCAAAGAAATTTTAATACATATCTATTCATTTGATTAATGCAAGAATGCATTAGGTTTTTTAGAAAATTTATTTCCGAAGATAAAAAAATACTTGTTGAATGTGTGTTATTTTTTCTTGCATCGCTTGAGATTTTTGTTCTAAATTTTGAATTAATGCCTGTAGAGAATTAGAGTAAGTTTGTGTCTTGTGATTTTGATTTGAAATTCAGAAGCAGTTACAAATATACAACCTAATTTCTATAATAAATAACATTTTTTAATTAATAAATAGTGAACGTTGAAAATTGTTGACATGCATAATGAAAGAAAACTAGCTTGGGTGATGGGAGCTTATATATGAGAAGAGATGTGATGGCTACATGCCTTCTCCATTGTATTAGAATGAGCCTTTGAGACCTTTTATCATGAATAAATAATGAGAAACCCTAAACATATAAAACTCTAACCCTATGAGATGAAGTGCGAAAAGATTGTGGGCCCTAATGGGGTTATTTGGAATGGCAACTTTCTGGGGTTGTAACTTTTGCATACAATCTTCGTTTTGAATGCACGCTAGCCTGTTAAAAATATCTATCGGAGGAAAATAACTCTTGGCTGCAAACATGAGTCTTAAACTCAACTTTTCTTGTTTTTTGAAAAAATGTCATTTAGGGCATCAAAACTATTGATGAATTTAACTAGTGGTAGTCTACATAATTATACTTGTCAAAAGAAATTGTATTATTAAGTAAAATGAATTATTAACGCATGGGTTTCATGCTTGGATCAATGTTTCCTAGGTCAAAGCCTCCATTGAAGGCTTATATGTTTTTTCTTCAGTTAATAGAATCCTTGTCATTGTTATTAGACCCTTCTTGGGCTTTTGTATCATGTAAAAGTAATTATTTTTTTGTCAAAAAGGTTATTTGTCACCTCCACACCAAGTCGGCTTGGCCGCCATGAATTCAGCCTACATTAGGGAAATTCAACCCAGTAGAAAGGTTGTATATAGAGAGCCAATTTGATCTATTTGGTGTACTCACTCAACAATATTGATCTATAAGGAAGAGAACAAGAAAAAATGTGAAGTAGTTGGGGAAGGATGAGAGAAGAAGGGAAGATCTAAAATGGGTTCTTGGGCTATATATCTCTCATACGTGTGAAGCTTCTGGGAAATTGTTCGGGTCGAAATTTTAAATCCACTAGAAGTCTAAATGTTTTTAGGTGGGGGCCGAAAATTTGTTGCTTTGGGGCTGAAATTTTGGATTGTAGCTGCTACTAGGAAGATGACACTTAGATATTTTGGCAGAGGTCATATATAAGGAGGAAGGGCCAACTTGGTGATTGGAGGAGGTATTTGTCTACTTCTAAAGGGTATGTGATTGTCTCATCTTAATTTGAGCCTACTAGTAGAAGAGTTGGACTGGGTTTTCCCTTTGAAGTGGTTTTTCCCTAGTTGATTGCCTACATCTTATGTCTCTTGTTCTTATGGTCTTCATATACATACAATTTTTTAATTTCTTGATAAAAGATAAACTAATAAATAAGTAAAAAAATCCAACATAATTCACAAGTATTATTAAGAAAGAGGAATCAAACCCTAATTCCTATGAACATTGATTTCTCAACATGGTATCAGAGCTAAGGTCAAAGAAGGTTGAAGATCACTTTGTTGGCTATTATTTAAAGAAGGAAAAAGTAGTATTGGAGGAAAATGTTACTCCCCCTATTGAAATTTACTTGAATATGGGAATCAATATCATGAGAATTGCATGAAGCTAGATTGGAAGAACCATCTACAATCTATCTAGAAAAGTCAAGCATGAAGGATTCTTGGTTTCACTTATAGGTACACTTGATGATGATAGCACATGGATTATTGATAGTGGAGAATCCATGCATATGATGGGAGAAAGTGGACAACTTCATACTCTATCAAGGCAATCATCATCACATGCAGTGGAGCTAGGAAACAACAACAGTTATGTAGTTAAGGGCCTTGAATCTACATCATTGAAACTAGAAAGTGGAGCAAAGCTACATCTCAACAACATACTCTATGTCCCAGGTTTGAAAAAGAATTTACTTTCAATTTCTTGTTTAGAAGATAAAGTAGATAGGGTTGCATTTGTAGATGATAAATTTTTGTTTAGTGGAAATGGTTCATGTATTGAAAAGGAAAAGGTTATTGGAGTTCATGAAGGAAGACTATATAGAGTTATAACACCATCTCCTCAAGCCCTAGTTCACATTGAGATCAACACTATCAAAATATGGCATAGAATATATGGGCATATTTGCTACAAGATAATATCTTATCTTATTCAAATGGTAAAAGACATCCCCAACATCAAAGGAGATCATGAAGGAGTATGAAAGGGATGTGCTTTGGGAAAGAATTCAAGGAAACCTATTACAAGAAGTGATACAAGGTCTAAGGAGATATTAGAACTCATTCATTATATTGTGTGTGGGAAAATGTCTAATAAATATCTTGGAGGCCATATTTATTATGTGACCTTCATTGATGATCACCCTAGAAAGACATTTTTCTATATTCCCAAAACAAGGGATGAAGTATTGAAAATTTCAAGGAATTTAGATCTGAAGTTGAGACCTTAACAGAAAGAAAGATAAAAACTTTGAGATCCGACAATGGAGGGGAATACACTTCAAAAGAGTTGATTCCATATTGTAAAGAAGCAGGTATTAAGAGGGAGCTCATTGTTCCCTACAACCCTGAGCATAATGGATTGCAGAAAGGAAGAATAGAACCATTGAAGAATGCATAAGGACTATGATCTTTGATCAAGATATACCAAAATTTCTATGGGGAGAAGCAACAATGACAGTATTATATTTACAAAATATAAGTCCTCACAGAATCCTTGATAATATGACACTGAAAGAAGCATTCATAGGGAAGGAGCTATGTGTATACAATCTTTGAATCTTTGGGTGTCCCACATATATCCATGTCCCAAAAGAAAACTGAAGGAAGTTGGACCCTACAAGTATAAAATGTATCTTCATTGGCTATAGCCTTTTGTCAAAGCCTTATAAAATCTACATCAAATAAGAAAAAAAATCGAAGTTAGCAGGGATGTTATATTTTATGAAAACCACGCCTACAAAAATATCCAAGGGTATACCAATTGAATGCGATGAAGAATATGTACCGCTATTTGAAGAAGAAGAAAAACACGACAAGGCACCTAGAAACCAAGAAGAAGAAGAATAATGACCAAGTGAGCGTATTCAAACTACAATCATTCCCATAATGAAGAATAAGCCAAATTGGTTAAAAGAAACACTTGAAGATGTCAAAGGACATAGAGCAACTAAAGGATCCTTTAGAGAAAGAAAAAGACTCAAAAGATATTCAAGATATGCAACATACATGAAGAAAGTAATAGAAACATAGCCAACAACCTTTGAATAAGATTCTCGTTAAGAAAAATGGAAGAAGGTGATGCAAGAAGAATATCAATCCATCATGAAGAATGGGGTTTGGGAAATCGTTCCTAGAGGTCCAAGTGACAAATCGGTTGTCACCCCCAAATGGATGTCAAAACAACATTTATAAATGGAACCATTGATGAATAAGTATACATTGAACAACCAGAGGGCTTTGAAATAAATATCAAGGATACACATGTTTGCAAAAATCTCTATATGGCTTGAAGAAAACTCTTAGGGCTTGATATGCAAGAAAGGATGCATATCTCTTAAGGATTGGGTCCGTCAAAAGTTATGTCAATGCAAACATCCACATCAAGAGAGTGAATAACGAAACTATCATTATACTACTAAATGTGGATGACTTCTTTATTACAAGCATGGAGCACAGAATTGTAGAATGAAAGAAAATGCTGGTAGTAGAATTTGAAATGAAATATTTGGAACTCATGCATTATTACATGGGCTTGGAAGTCCGGTAGAAACCTGGTGAGATATATCTTGGTTAAGGGAAGTACATAATAAAGATATTACAAAAGTTTGGTATGATTAATTCCAAGCCTATGACAACTACCATGATCACTAATCTCAAGAAGTTGAGAAGATTTGACTCTAGTCTCTTCGATCTTAGTAGCTATCATAAGGTTGTGTGATCTCTAATGTATATGGAAAATACAAGACCTGATATATGTTTTCTTGTAAATTTTCTTAGAAAATTTTAGTTGGAGCTTCGTCATGACTATTGGATAGCTCCCAAGCATATCTTCATATACATATGTGGAAAATATATCATTTCCTAAAGTATGATGGAAAGGGAGTCAAGTTAATAGGTTTTATCGATTCCGATTGGGGTGGCAGTGAGACAGATGGAAGGAGCACTACCACTGGTTGTTTCAGTATGGGATTTGAAATGATTTCATGGAAGAATAGAAAGCAAGATCTAATTGCATTAAGTAGTATTGAAGCAGAACATGTTGTTGCATGTGAAGTAGGAAAATCAGTTGATTGGTTAAGAAAACTCTTGTAAGATTTGTTTGGAAAGTCTTTGGATCCTACAGTGATAAATTGTGATAATCAAAGTAACATCAAGATGTCTAAAGACCCTGTATTCCATTCAAGGATGAAGCATATCAACAACAAGTACCACTACATTAGGAGTTTGGTACAAGATAGGGCTGTGAGGCTACAGTATATTCCAACAGATGAATAGGTAGTTGATGTGTTGATGAAATCTCTTTTGAATAAGAAGTTTGAATATTTTAGAAGCATTCTCGGATTGGTTGTTGTTACAGATTTAGTTGATACGGAGAGATGAAGAATCTTATGGCAAGACGCTTGGGAGAACATCTGGCTGGCCTATGTGTGATGTCTAGATCTCGATGAAGGTATGGTGGCATTGGTCATGGAGCTCCGACCTTGGATACACACCTAGATCCCTAGGTTGGTGATAGAGGTTAAAATACTAATGGTATCTAGAGTGGCTAAAGCTTGAGTTCACCTTAGTCTCACCCGATTAGACTACCCTAGTCAAGTATCTAATCTGTAGCACTACGTGTGCTAGAACTGTTCATAGTTCATATCACTTTGCGATCTTCCATGTACCTTTATATGTATGTAATTATGAATACCTCCCCAGTTGAAAGGGTGTGTTGAAGAATGTAACTAGTTTTAGTCTTCATAATTATACTTGTCAAAAGAAATTTTATTATTAAAGAAAATGACTTATTAAAGTATGGGTTTCATGCTTGAGTCAATGTTTTCTAGGTCAAAGCCTCCATTGAAGGTGTCTAGGTTTTGTCTCTGGTTAATAGAATCCTTATCATTTTTATTAGACCTTTCCTAGGCTTTTATATTATGTAAAAAGAATTATTTTTGAGTCAAAGGTTATTTATCCCCTTCACACTAAGTCAACATTGTCCCCATGAAGTCGATCTACATTAGGGAAATTCGACCCAGCAAAAAGACTATATATATAGAGATAATTCGACCTATTTGTTGTACTCACTCAACAATTTCAATATATAAGGAAGAGAAGTAGAAAACAGAGTGAAGTATCTAGAGAAGGATAAAAGAAAATGGGAAGACCTAAAATGAGTTATTGGGCTATCTATCTCTCAAATATCTGAAGTTTCTAAGGAATTTCTAGGGTGGAAATTATAAATCTACTATAGGTATGAAAACTTTTAGTTGGCGGCCAAAAATATGTTGCAAGGGGGCTGAAATTTTGGATTATAGCTACTACTAGGAAGTTGACACTTGGAGAATTTGCCATAAGTTATCTACAAGGAGGAAGGGATGACTTAGTGATTGGTGAATGCCTTTTTATAGGTATAAAGGGTCTTGGATTGAACTCATCTTTTTTTGAATCTAATAGTGGAAGAGTTGGACTAGGTTTTCCCTTTTAAGGGGTTTTTCCCTAACTGAGTGCCTACATCTTGTGTCTCTTATTCTTGTGGTTTTCATATACATATAATTTCGTAATTGATTGATTAAGATAAAATAAATTATAAAGAAATAAAATAAGACAACATAATTCTCAAGAAAGAATAATAAACCCCTAATTCCTATAAGCATTGATTTCTCAACAAAAATGGCTACATAAATTTTGGGCCTAAAAAACTGTCAAAAATAAAAAAACTGTCAAAATAGGAAAAGATGTTGGAAAATAGGAAATTGATAGAAAAAAATTCTAGGGGTATAAGTGGAATAATAGGGTTGCCACCAATATCCATCTATATTAGTCCTCCCCCCTTAGGAAGAAATGGTCCCCATTGCGTTGAGTGCCTCCATGAGGTGAGGAAACTTTTGTTGAACTTGGTCCTTGGTGAACCACTTTCCTTGGTGTAGGAGTTCGTCGAATTTAATAACCCAATACAGTTTTATCTTTTACTGGCGAGTGCTATTAATAAATTAGTCCATGGCCTGATTAGTTATGGCATCTTCAATGTCATATGGGTTGAACTTTGTTGGGGTTGGCTACTCAGTAAACTCTAATGTGTCCAACAATAGTGGAAATTATGGTCGAAGGTGGTCCACATTGAACATTGGGTTTTGGTCAAGGAATGGAGAGAATATTTACATCAAACTAACTTTCACCCACGACCTTGGTGATAGTGTAAGGCACATATCGGAGTGGTCGAAGCTTTAGATGGGCCCCGACAATGCATTCATTCTGCTGATGCAACCAAACTTGGTCACACACTTGAAACTTATGTGGCACTCGATGTTGATCATCACATTGTTTGTACTTAGTGTTGGCTTTATCCAGGATATCATGAACGTGCTAGAAAACAATAAGTACAAATAGCGTGATGATGCAGATGTGTTGAATGCATTTAATAAACTTGATGGCATTTTCAGCTTCCAATTGAACGTGTGAAAATTTTGTCTGTGTAGTTGCAAGAGGAATTGCAACATGAATGGAACATAATGGTTGAAATCCAAGGCCCACCTGAAAGGGGCTATGGATAATTGAGTTATGGAAATATTTTTTGTAGTGGTGTTTCACATATGGGAGACTCTCGCCCAATGTTCGTGGATGCTAAGAGTTGTACATGCATAGTATATGCACTATCATCTTGTTGATGGCCTTAGTTTGGCCATCATTTTGGGGGTGGAATGGAGTCAACTCCGTGATCTCGGTTTGCAATAATATTGAGAGGCTCAACCAACATGCACTTACGAACCTACTATATTAATATGATATAATTTTCTACGGGATCCCAAAATGTACCCTCACTTGTTCTAAGAAGAGCTTTACAAGGGTTTATGCTACAATACTTTTCTTGCAAGCAACCAATATGGCCATCTTAGAAAATCTATCAATGACCACAAATACACATTCATTACCATGCTTGGTAGAAGTAAGGCCATACATATAGTCCATGAAAATGGATTCTTGAGGCCAGTTAGGAGTAGTAAGAGTTGTGTATAGGCCTTTCTTCTTGATGGTTAGCTTGGCGATGACACAAATAGTGCAAGATATTATATATTTTCCAACATCTTGTCAGGGTTTTGGCCAATAAAAATACTTCTCCAGTATTGGCAGTCTCTTCTCCATACCAAAATATCCTCTAACCTAGTTGTAATGTGCCTCCCAAATAAAATTGGAACGCTTGATTGAAGTTATAGAAATATGTCCTAGATAGCATAACAATCCATCCTAAAAGTGTAAGTTTAAAACTAGATTTTCAGCCATCAACATGTTGTAGGTGGTATTGAATTTTGCGTTATTTTCATATAGTTTTGGCCATCTATAAGTGTCGTGCCTAGAAGAGTTGAGAAATGTACTTAGTGCCATAATTGGGGGCAGGCTAAGGCAGTCTGTAACATGATTCGTCCTACCCTTCTTATATTTAATGTTAAAATGGGATTGTTGCACGTGTGTGGACAATTTATGATGACAATCATTGTGCAACTTCCCTTGTTTTTGTATAAATTGAAGAGTTCAGTGATTCATGTGGATGATCATCTCCTTCCCTAGAATATAAGGTTTCAACTGTCGGTAGACCTGCACGATATAATACATTTCCTTGTCATATGTGGGGTACCTTCGAATAGTAGCAGAGAGCATCTCACTTTGATATACCATTGGATGCCCATGCTAAGTGAGGAATACACCAATAGCATAATTGAAAGCATTTGTTTCAATCTCAAATGGTCGTTGCAGGTTTGGAAAGGTAAGGATTAGTGTAGAGAAAAGGCTATGTTTCAGTGTAATGAATGTCTTTTGTTGCAACTCAGAACAAAAAAACTTGGCTTTTGATCTGCCCTTGGTAACTTGACTCAAGGGCTATGTGATATGAGAGAAACTAAACACGAATCTCCAATCGAAATTAGTAAGTCCCAAGAAGTTGTGAAGATATATTAGAGTCATCGGGGATAGCCAATCCCAAATGACTTAGATATTAGTCGAATCCACATCCACACCTTTCTCATCAGTTATGTGGCCTAGATATTGAACTTGTTCCATGCCAAAAGAGCATTTCTCCAAGTTGGCACATAGCTTGTGTTGTCGCAGGGTTTGAAGTACTTGCCAAATATTTTGTAAGATCTCTTCCCAAATCTTGTTGAAGATGAGGGTGTCATCCAAATATACAACCATGAACTAGTTGGTGAAAGGACACAGGATTTCATCCATCAACCTTATAAAAGTTGCATGGGAATTTGTTAACTCGAAGTGCATGACTAACCATTCAAAGAGTCCCTCCTTGGACTTGAAGGCAATCTTCCATACATCCATGGGTTCTATTGGAACTTATTGATATCTAGACTTCAAATCAATCTTGTTGAAGTACTTAATCCCCTTGAGTTGGTTAAGAATGTCATCAATCCATGGGATCTGGTATCTGTTCCTAACTGTGCTTTTACTGAGTGCTTAATAATCAATGCAGAGTCTCCAGGTCCCATCTTTCTTATACACGAATACAATTGGGATCCCAGAAGGTGAGGAACTTAGTTAAATGTGCCCTTTTTGTAGCAACTCTTATATTTATCACTTGATTTCTTCATATAGAAGAGAGTGGCAATATATTTTCCCATTAGGTAGAGGTGCTTTAGGGGTTAGATCGATCCAATGCTTAACACGACAGTGCAAAGGTACCCCCATGGGTGAGGAGAAGATGTCCCTGTATTCTTCCATGATCTTATCCATTTTCTTCCGCTGTGCGTAGGGGCCCTTTCTAGAGGCCATGGATGTGGCCATGATCTTCCCCTTACTTTGACAGTAAATCAGGAAGAAAACAAATTTCTCATTCTCGAAGATGATCCTACTCTATTTGCTTAGCAGAGATCAAACATTTGGTAGTAGGTGGGGCTACCTCTACTATCCTATACAGTTTTATCCCAAAGTAATAATAATAGTACGATGTTTAGACTCATACACAACATGATGCTTCCACAAGTATGGTTGGCCTAATAAAAAATCACGAACTTCAAGGGGAGAAGCATCACACAATATCTCGTATATGAAAGGCTTGATGTTGTAGGTTAAGAAGCATTGATAACTCACAGAAACATCTCACCCTTGGTGGAGCCACCCAATGGTGTATGGTTATGGGTGTTGTGTTTTCACTAGGCCCAACCACTTAATGACCTCTGTTGAGATGAGGTTCTTTTGACTCCCACTATTGAAACAGAATTGTAATGGAGCACCCTTCAACCACATCTATGAGTGGAAGAGATGCTCACCCTCCTCCGAATCTTCAGGTCATTTTTCTGAACCTTCGTGGTGGTAGCAGTGGAGCTAGGTTCTCCATCAATGATTTGTTCCCCTTGTTGGGTTTTGCCCAAAGTCAGAAAATGTATCTAACTCTAAAGCTTTTAGGTCAACCACCATGGTTGCTTTGAGCAACATTCACTTATGTTATGGGTGGGACTCTTGCGGAACTCACACCACTTTCATGTGTCTTTCTTGGTCTTTCCATTACTATTCTTTGCTTGAGGCTTTGAAGAGTTATCTTGGGTCGTTCCCCATTGGTTTTGTCCTTTTTCTATGGTTTGGGGGTGCCTTTTCCCTGCTTCGGATCCATAGATCCAAAGTCTCGCTTCTTCTGTTTACTTTTATGCTCGATCTTGATATCATATTGGTATGTTGGACCAAGTGAGCAGATGTCTAATAACTCCATTTCTACCTAGATCTATTTGTGTAGACAACCATGATACTTGAGCAATAGATGTCGCTCAGAGTCCTTGATAACCATATTTGTGCTTAGGGTATGAAATATATTTATGAACTCTGTCACTTCTTGGTCCCTTTCCTGTCGTAGTGTGGTCCATCCTATTTACTTGTCTTCATAACTTCCAATAGGGTAATACTATTCCTTAAAAAAATCTTGGAAAGAGTCTCAGGAGGGTGTCGTTGAAAGTAGTGAGGATTCTTCATTGGCCCTCTTCTCATACTAAGTTTACCATTAGTCCTTGACATGGGGGAAACTTTAAGGAGTGAAAAAGTAATATATTATGTATCGAAAAATTATGGACTGCAAATATATTTCCAACAAATTTAACCATTTATCTAGAGCATCTACATCTATCTGACCTTTAAATACATGAATTTAAAATTTGACTTGTATCTTAAAGGGGGGAGTTCCTCCAAGGTAGCTACTAGATGAATATGCGTCACCTATTGATATCCGTCGAGGAACTTGAAAAAATTATCCATCATTTCATTCCCTTATCACTCAATGGCTTCTTCAAGCAACAATTTCATAGGACCTCCTACTCCTTCATATTTCTTTTCTTCTAACATGGAAGTTCGTTAGGGTAGGAAAGGACGACCTTGCAAGCATTCAAGTAGTTCGATCCAAAACTCCTTATACCCCAACCTCATTGGGGACATCCAAAGAAAAATAGAGAAAGAGCATATCACTCTAATACCATTAATCTAGATTTGTGAAGGAAAAAAATGAAATATAGATCTAAAATAGAAACATAGAGATACAATGAAACTGAACTTCAATTAATAAATAGAAAATCTTGAAAACCCTTTACATAAAGAATGAAAGCAAACTAGTTTGGGTGATGGGAGCTTATCTCTGAGAAGAGATGTGATTGCTACATGTCTTCTACATTGTCTTACATTGAGGCTTTGATGTTTTTTATCATGAAATTTTTTTGAGAAACCCTAAAAATCCAAAATCTTAAACCTTAGAGATGAAGTGCCAAAAGCTTGTGGGCCCCTATGGGGTTAGTTGGAACGTTAACTTCTCGGGGTCATAACTTTGGCATACAATATATGTTTGTTGTGCATGATAGTCCATTAAAAATGTCTATCTGAGGAAAATGATTTTCGACTGCAAGCATCATTCAAAGACTAATGTTTGCATGTTTCTCCCAAAAATTCCATTTAGGGCCTAAAAACAGATCTAGAAGTTTAGGACACAAAAAACTGCTAAAAATATAAAACTATCAAAATAAGAAATTGTGTTGGAAAATAGGAAATTGATAGAAAATAATGTTGGGGTCCAAGTGGAATAGGCAGGTGGCCACCAATATCCACCTAGATCAGTGTATCCATGGATATTGAGTTATTGTATTTTGAATACTATATTAGTATTTTTGGGGACATCATTTAATTGCAATTGACCATTTCTCTCCTAGAAGAACACACACACAAAAGAGACCTTATTCATTTTTTTCCATCTCATACATTTATTTTATTGTACAATGACGTTGGCTTGTCAAAAAGGCTTTATACTCATTATTATCTCTTTCTCAATGTGTGGAGTTAATTCCCTCTCTCTTTTTATGTTATTTTAGTTGCTTGGGGCATAATATTTAGTAACAAATACTATAATCCTAGGGTTTGTCTCCTTCAATCAAGTGACCTTGGAATTTTCACTAAAATTTTTAATTTGGAACATTTTAGATAACAAAAATTTGAAGCAATTTAAGAAAATATATTGATGAACGTGTGGTAAAAAAAAATTAGGCTCTATTCAGTTCTATATTTTGATATATATCCTATAGAAGCCATGGTTTGTGAATAGCGCTAAAATAAATTTTGAACGAGTCCTCTTGCAATTTTTTATATTGATTTATTTTGGATAATTTTAAGAGTTTAATTTTCAAAATTCTAAGTAATAATCAGTTTTTGTAAAAGTTTAAAGTTTTATATCAATATATTTTTTGAGATATAACTTGTGGAAGTGAGGGATTTTGATAAATCTTAGAATTAGTTTCAAAGAATTCATATATGAATTTTTTCTATAAATATTTTTAGGTCAAGTTTTAAATTGTGAAATATTTAGGATTATAAGAAGACATATGTAAGTACACATGATATAAATTCTAGATTATAAGAGATTATAATTTCTGAAATTAAAAATTTAAAAACTAAGGGTTTTTATTAATCCAAAAACTAGTCTCAATTAGACGTTCCTAGTAAAACTATCATATACAAAGCTTAGAAAGTCCAAATTGAATGACACTATTTCCTTCAAAAATTAACAAATACCATTTTATTGTAGGTAAATATTTTGGAAATATATAGGTATTCCACACAAGTTCAATATCCATAAAGATTCAAGAATTAACGAACTCCAAGAAGGTGAATTTCACTTAGCACATCCAATCTTAGTTAGACCTATGTCATTGTAGAGAAGGCATATCATTGTATTACAATAAGAATTTGTATACTCATAATGGACAAAATGTTAAATATACATCAATACAAAGGTCATCTAATGGGGAAATCTTAAAGTAAGGGTTTTAAATGTATGACACTTATATCTGGAATAAATTTTGACTCCAAGATATTTTTTGGTGATTCAACATTTATGCTAAAAAATAAAGAATAGGTGTATTATTATTGTTTTTCCACATGGTTAAAGGTTTTCTAAATAATATTATGTACCAATTAAACTTGGATGTTATACTATGGAATTAGCACTTGGTGGGCATAATTGTTATAATACACAATTGAAATAGTAGAATCGACTAAATAGTAAGTAGCAGTAAATTGTGTGTATGGTCAACATGTGATAGACCCCTTTATATAGTTGAATATAATTTGATAGAATGTTTATTTCAACTTCTATTGATCAACCATTAACAAGTATAAGATCTTTGGTTGATACCAGTGAGCTAGTTGCATTCACTGAACAATAGCTAAAGTTGACATTTAAGATGAATTTGGTATCAACATTAAGTTTCTAGATACGAAATATAGCAATAGAGTGTATGTAAGTGAAAAATGATGTTCGATAAAGTTCCCCATACTCTTGAGGGTGAATGGAGGATGTCAAGTGTTTATAAGAACCACTAGGCCTCAGAACCATGTTTCAAGCTTATAGTCATCCTAAACCATTATTTTGTAGAGGGAACCACTAAGCCTTAAAGTGAAGTTCAATATTTCGTTGTCATCCTCAAACCATCATTTAGTATAAGACACCATATTCTACTAGCCACTTAATTTATGATAATCCTTAAACCACCATTTAGTATACTACATCTTCTACAAGTCATTTGTTTTGTGGTCTTCATTAAATCACTATTTAGTAGAAGATGTACAACTGCTGCTAGCCATAAGGTTTGTGATCATCCCCAAGCCACTTAATTTAGAGAGACCATTGAGCCATTAGTAGCTCAGAGAAGGGTCCATCCTAACAATAAGGAAGGAACGAGTCATTACTTCCCCCCATTGATGAAAGGTTCCCTCATCCCAAGCAAAGAACGAAGATGCACATACTTCGCTTCTTCCAAGGATTTGGTGAAGATATCAGTTGCTTACTGCTTTGTAGGACAATACTCTAGAGAAAGAATACCATCGGTGACAAGACCTCGAATATAATGAACATCAAGGTTGATATGCTTCGTCTTGGAGTGATATACCAGATTATAAGCAATTTGAATTGCACCTTAATTGTCACATTTCAACACAATGGATGATTTCAAAACTAGACCAAGCTTGGCAAGAACATGTCGTAACCAAATGGCTTCTCTAGCTACTTCTTTGGCTACTCTATACTTTAAGTCTTTATCTTCTTACTCCACCAAGAGATCAAACCTAAACCAGGTCTAAATATGTAACCAACAGTTGACCTTCGATTAGAACTATCACCTGCCCAATTAGAATCTATATAACCATAGAGTACAACTGTAGCATTGCTCTAATAAAATACACTATAATGCAATGTCCTCTGTAAATATCACAGAATTCTCTTGGCTTCTTGCCAATGACTTTCACGAGGTTGCTGCATGAATGGAGAAACCATACTGACCACAAAAGAGAGATATGGTCTACTGTGAGTTAAATATATCAAACTGCTAATGAGCTCACAATAAAGAGTAGCATCAATGAGTGGAGTGGTACACTCAACAATTAAATTTACACAGGATTGAAATGGTGTAGGAGAAGATTTACAATCACTCATATGGAAACGAGCCAATAAATCTGTCGCATACTTAGGCTGAGATAGAAAAATACCATCGGTCATATGCCAGATCTGACGACCCAAGAAATAGTGTAATGTACCGAGATATGTCATCTCAAACTGCTTCTCAAGAGCAATTTTCATATCTTGAATTAATACAAGCTGGGTGGCGATGATAATTAGATCATCTACATATAAAACAATAATGAGGACATTATCACCAAAGTTCTTAACATACAGGTTTGGATAAGATATACAATTCTTAAAACCATTATTCAAGAAATATGCATCAATTTTATCATACAAGCCCTAGATGCTTGTTTGAGACAATATAAAGATTTGTGTAATTTTCATACTAAACTTGATGATTCAACATAAATAAAACCAAGAGGTTGTTGCATATAAATTTCTTCAGTAAGATTGCCATTTAAAAAGACACTTTTAACATGGTTCTTAGTGTGTTCATTTTAGCAACAAAAGCAAAAGTTTCATTATAATAAACACCTTTAAGTTGATTAAAACCTTTTGCAACTAATCTCGCTTTATGCTTTTCGATCTTTCCTTTTACACTGAACTTAGTTTTATAAACCCATTACAGCCAACTAAATTATTTCCTAAAGGAAGAGGAATAAGAGACCAAGTCTTGTTTCTCAAAAGAGATTCATATTTATTATACATAGATTATTCCCAATGAGGATCATCTATGGCCAAAACTTTGGTCATAAGAGTAAAGTTAGATCTAGTTCGATGAGTTTCAGAAGGATTTTCGACCTCACTACCTATAGATTCAAGAGTTTTCCGAGCCCAAACAGGAAGAGTAGAAGGAACAGGAGTCACTTCAAGAGCATCATGAGTTTCAGGTGGAATACTTGAGGGAGAGGAAGAATCAAGACCAATAAGAGGCATAGAACTAAAAGAAGGAGTAACAAGAATAGGAGTAATAGGTGGGATTGGTAAATTCACAGTAACATGAGATTATACAGACTCATGTGGGGAAGAGACTTCATGAAATTGAACATCCCTTCTAATTATGACACTTTGAATAGAAGCATCAGACAACTTGTAAGCCTTTGAATTCTCATCATAACCAATGAAGATACACTTGTGAGATTTGGGTTCTAACTTTTTCCGCTTTTTATCAGGAAAATGAGCCCAAGATTCACAACCAAACACCTTAAAATTACTAATATCTAGTTTACATCCATTCCATTTTTCCTCAGGGGTAATATGCTTAACAACTTTATTAGGAACTCTATTTAAAATAAAATTAGCACAACATATGGCTTCAACCCAAAATTTCCTATGCAGTCCTATAGAATAAAGCATACATCTAGCCATTTCAGCTAAAGTTCTGTTTTTCCTTTTAGCAACACCATTTTGTTGAAGTGTGTAAGGAATAGTGTTTTGATGTTGAATACCGTGTTTTGATAAATATGCATCAAATTCTTGCTTAAGAAATTCCCACCCATTATCGTATCGCAAGGTTTTAACATTTTCATTTTCCATGCAAGATAGTTAGAACCGCCAAGCTCAGGAACAAAAGCTACTTCTGAAGTCATAATGAAAGAAATTTTGACAAGAAATATAAACCCTAATGCAATAAATGACAAGAGAAATAGTGGATAGAAAATTGTACATTTTTGTAGTTCGTTATGTCATCACCAGAAAACCTGAAAAAAAAAATGTCAATCTAAAATCAACGATAATTTTTCTTTCGGTACTCCATTTGAGTTTATTTTTATTTTTTTATTTTTTTATTTTTTTATTTTTTTTTTAAGTTGGGTAGTGCGGTGAGAGGAAACCAAATATCTACTATGTTTTGGGAAATTATGCACAATAGGTAGCAGATCTGACAAAAAAGTTGGGTGTCAAAACAAAAAACACTCAATAATGCTTCAAATGCTCATTATAAGCAATTTTCGAAAACGGCACATCCACTCTGCATCCACTTATGCAACCGAAATTCTTATTTGGACCCTCGATCTGCTAATCTTCTGCTCTGCAAAAAATGGACGAAAATCACAGATTTTACAACCAGAAGATAGATCTCCTTGAGGAGAATCAAAAAACCGTATAGATCTTACAGAAAAATAATCAAGAAACCCTAAAAAAAATATGCAAAAAACTACATACAGATACAAAATAAATCTACAAAAAATAATATCTACAAAAAATAATGAGTGCCCAGGTAACAAAAAATGAAGATACACGTTGATGGTTAAATTCAAAGAAGATGCTAGATCATAGTAGTCATGGCTTTGATACCATGTTAGAATATTAGATCTACTAAACTAGCTATTTATTTAAGAAACCAATAATATATCAACATATAAATAAGAACAGAAAGAGAACAAGGAAAAAGAATACAACATATATACGTGGCTCACCTTATTGGGCTACATCCACGAGAAAGTTGTCTTCTATTATCTCCAAAAATATCCTACAATCTTACAGCAACTACAAATAACCTGATACAAATGGAAGTATGTTGTGAGCACAAGATAAGATGTGATGGTATCACAAAATGGTATATATCTTAAGAGGCTCCCTTGACCCTATTATATACCAAGAGATGTGGAGGAATTACTCTCACATATTAAATGTGGGAGAATATAATTCTCCAAAATAACACCTCTTTATATAATAAATGGATACAAGAGTATACTGTGCCATAATAAATATGGGATATAATGTATTACTCTTTTACATAAGATTGTAGACAACTTCCGACATAATACGAAGACATTATTACCTTTCAAGGAATATAATATATTCCAACACCTCCATGTCTCCATCTCTCTCTTCTTCCATCTCTTCACCTTCCATCTATATCTCTATATCCCTTTGTCTCTCTCTATCACCCCCAAAATATACACTCTCTTTATCCAATATATCTATCTATCACTCCCTCCTCCCTCTCTCTCTCTCTTCTCTCTTCGTTCTTGATGTCCTCTATTCCTCTCTCTCCATCTTTCTTATCACTCCCTCTCCCTCCACCTTTCTCTTACTATGTCTTTCTTCTTACCTCCCTCTTTTCCCCTTGCATCTCCATCTCTCTTTCCCTACCTCTCTCCAATCTCTCACATCCTCTCTCTCTTCCTTCCTCTCCCACCTCTCTCCCCCCTCTCTCTCTCCAACTTTGTTATTATATGTCTCTCTCTCCTTCTCTCCCCCTTCTCTCCATCTCTCCTTCTTTGTCTCATTATCTCACCCCCAAAAATACACACTCTTTCTCCATCTCTCCCTTGTCACTCCCTCTTTCTCTCTACTTCTCACTCTCTATGTCTTTCCTCTTCCCTCCATCTCTTCCCATCCAACTCCATCTGTCTATCCGTCCCTCTCTCCTCCTCTCTCTCAAGTCCTCTCTCTCGTCCTTCCTCTCTCTCCCTTTCTCTCCTACCTCCCTCTCTCTTCCCCCATCTCTCTCTCTCTCTCTCTCCCCTCCAATCCTCTCTGTTCCCCCCCATCACTCTCTTCCTCTCTCTCCCTTTCTCTCTTGCCTCTCTCTCTCTCTCTCTCTTCTCCCTCCAGTCTTCTCTCTTCCCCCATCACTCTCTCTGTCTCTCTCTCTCTCCATCGGTGTTACTATATCTCTCCCTTCCTCCTTGTCTCTCCTTTTCTCCACCCTTATCTCCATCTCAACTTCTTTGTCTCTTTATCCCACCCCTAAAGATACAAACACTCTCTCCATCTCTCCCTTGTGACTCCCTCTCTCTCTCCACTTCTCACTCTCTATGTCTTTCTTCTTCTCTCCCTCTCCCCCCTTCCAACTCTATCTCTCAAGCCCTCTCTGTCATCCTTCCTCTCTCTGCCTCTCTCTTCCCCCATCTCTCTCTCTCTCTCTCTCTTCATTCGTCCTCTCCTCTTTCCTTCATTTTACTCCATCTATCCCTTGTGACTCCCCATATCTCTTCACCTTTATCATTTTATGTCTTTGTTCTTCCCTCCGATATATATCTAGAGTTAATATATATATATATATATATATATATATATATATATTAGATTTAATAATAATAATATTTTAAAATTAATATTAGGGTTAATAATTTTTTTTGCATGGTATTAATAATAATTTGGTCTATGGCTTTTGGCCCATAGGCTTGGTATATAATTAGATGCTAATTGTATTTTATATATTTTTATTTATTTACCATACCTCTTTTATAAATATGGCATTTGACCCATGGTATTAATAATAATTTGTCCCATGGTTTTGGCCCATAGACTTCACCTAAATAAAACCGTTTTTTTTTAGTTTTTGTAAATATAATGAGGTTTATGGAGTAAATATAAAAAGACATTTCATTTATTTACCATACCTCTAGTTTATTTATATTTTTACTTATTTACCATAATTCTGGAGTAAGTATAAAAAGACGTTTTATTTATTTACCATACCTCTAGTTTATTTATAATTTTATTTGTTTACCATATCTCTTTTTTGAGTGTTCTTAAACCTCTTCATATTTTAAATTTATATTGTGTTTATACATAATAATAATTAGATTGATTATAACAACATTTTTTAGTAAAAATTACATAAGAGATATTCTCGGCCACATGTGAGGACAAGATGAGAAACCAAATCGAGGCATAATTTGAGATAAATAGATGTAGAGTGCTGCTAACTTGTTACTAGTTTGACTAAAAGCAGAAATTAAACAAGACTTTGACTAATAAAGTAAAAGAATTTAATTAAAATGATTTTTTAAATAAATCATTTTAAATAACATTTTTTTTTTTAAATATTAACAATCGATCATCACTACTCTCATTAAATTACACAATATTTTCATACTGTCTTGATGTTCAAAGCTGCCATGCACAACGTAGACTGCCAGCGTTGTTAAGAGGCCTTGTTTTCTCTATTCAATCAAAGTTCTATATATTTTGGTGGTTTAATAAAAATGCCATAATTTAAATAATTTTTAAATCATCATAATTGAGAGTAAATTTCCATAACTAAATTATTCATCACAAAATCGTAAATGCAACTCCGACTATAGAAATAGTCACCACCAGATTTGAATGAAACTCCCAACTTTAGACATAGTTACGATCTTTTCGTTAATCAGTGGAGCGATATCAACGCCGTCAATTCCAGACTCACATTAGTTTCACATATCACGTTGTACCGAGTTGGCAATACAGAAAACGCGTTGCCGTAATGAGGATTGGCAATAGAAAAGTGCGTCGGTTCGGTTCCCTCCATCTAGGAATTCCATATAACGTATCAGTTAAAAAGTAGAAATTGCCGAGGGAGGCATTTGAAAGGCAATATCATCCACAGACGTTTAAAATTGTTTTGATGGACAGCCTAACGAAAGCGTGATCCGGTCGTCTGCATCTTTCCTGCTTTTGCCGCCTCGGTCGTGGTGTAAGGAGCCACACGGTTGAATCTACAGTCCACCGGAAAAATTTGTTGTTTTAGCGCTCCTTTGCCTATTCATTTATCTCAATTTACACTAACATTAATCATTAAGTGACTTTTTTCTGAATAACTCGTATTCAATCATCTAAATGTATCTAAAATATTTCTTTAGATGATGAGTTTGATTACCTCTCCTTCCGCTTCTGGAGGAATCGTTTCACAGATAACTTCCAGACATTTTCTAGATCTGAACAACAAGAAATCAAAAACTCATGTAAAACACAATTTTCTATATTAGAAATGTTTTCCTATTTGTTCACACATAAATTTATGTGGATTGCGGATTTCATCATCCAATAGGCACAACCATGTGGATTGCAGATTTCATCATGCAACAAGGACAAGCAAAGTTAACTGTTAAAAATATTTTCTATCTGTTCATAAACTTGTGTGTGCTTGTTCACACACGAGCATCATCTAACGAGGTTAAGTGAAGTCAACTGTTAAATTTTTATTTTTATTAATATAAAGTTATGTTAATGGTAGATTGTTGGATTTTTATATTATTTTTTAGTGGGGAATTATTATATGGTTTAACTCTCATGGACTAATGGACTAATTGTAATTTTGAAATTTATTTTGAAATTTATTATGAGAATATTCAAAAATAACGATAATGGTTTAGAAATTTACTAATACCACTTAATTTTGGTGTAATGGAAAATCTAATATAATATCCAAACCACTTAATTTTAATATAATGGAAAACCTAACATGAATTTAATTCCACTAATTATTATTTTTGTTGATATTAGATTTTCACACTAACATGGAAAACCTAGATTCGGTGGATAGAGGTCCATGCCCATTGGATCCTCATAATCGACATTCTATTGAGGACCCTATATCTCAATATAAAATATATGCCATGCGCCTATTACCTGCTGCCCGCCTTCGAGGTTGATTTTCATTCACGGCGTTCAATGCATGATTGGATAGCTGTAGCAATATCCTCTCGATTTTACCTTTGCTGCTAATCGTAGATGTTCTTTGGTTGCTCGAGGTGCTGGCGCTGGGAAGCATCATGATGGCTTCCGCCTGCCAAGAAAATGGCCAAAGTACTACGTCGTAAATAAGAAAACCAAAAAATTAACCAATTTTCCCAACAAGTACATTAATTTTTCTTCCTGCATCACACTTGTTGTTATCGGATCAAAACAAGACCTTCTCAACAGGCATCTCGTAAACATTCTTCACTCCATTATGAAAAGTAGTGAGTTGAGCTGGAGACAGTTGCTCCGGTCCTTTTCCTCGAACGGATCTGCTGACATGATGTGAGTAATACATAGTTAAGCGTATCTTAACATTTACAACTTTCACAATTAAAAGATTTCTTTAAAAAAGAAATCGAATGGCAAATATATGGACATGAAAATACCTAGAATTTGGATCAGTTGGGTCGATGGCGGAAGGCATGGTTATATTTGTTGTTGTAATAACTCTAGGGTTTGGACCGAAACCGGTGCTTACTGGAAACAATTCCAGCAGCTCCACGTCACTCGATGCCTCAGATTTTTCATTAAAACCCTCACGATCCGCATGAGCAGAATCAACCTTCTTGTCTTCTGAAAACTCCATAGAGGAAAGCAACTCCAGCATCATGTGCAGATTTATTGGCGATGTATATTGCATGACTGTTGCATTCATCAAAAAGGAATACAAGATCAGTTAAAACATTCTATCAAAATAGGAATTGAAGAGAAATTTATAGAAGGAAAGCATATTGGACTGCTCCATCTCAGAATATGACGAAAAAAAAAGGGATTCAAGTTGTTTGCAAAGCTAAAACACATCTCGGATTCGGTTCAGAGGAGTTCTGAACGCCTGGAAACTCAAAAGGCACTGGTGCACTTGGTGGCATAACTGGTAAACTCAATTGTTTTGATAACCCACCAATTTTTTCAGGGCAATCTTCCTTTTGTCGAATTCCTGCTCCTTCAAGAAATTGCGCCGATGAAATGTAAGACAATTTTGGGCTTCTCCCTTGCAAATAGGAAATAAATAAATAAATAGAAATAGAATACGTGCGTAGAGATTGTAGGTAAAAGTCAGATAACTGGCACGTCGACATCGACAGTCGATAAATAGAGGATTTTCATTCCTGTTGACGATTTTAGCGGCATGCTAAATGGGCACATGGAGCCGGAATTTCCCCTTTTTTAATTGGCCCCCGTATCGGTATTGACCATTTTTTAATGCAAACGGTGATATATTCGACTCTACGTGCCATTTAATAATTGGATCCAAGATGAGAGTTTGTCATCCATGTGTTTTATTTTCTGTGCAAGCCCGTCATCGTATCATTTTTCACGAATGCGACGGCACGAATCTGGGTGCCTCGTTTCTTTCACGTCGAAACTCTTAGTAGTCGGTAGATGAAATGTTTTTGGTTTCGACAACGTACGTCTTTTGTCAGGGTGTTTATTGCTTTTCTACGTAGTCAGTAGAGTTCACCTGGCTCCGATGTGACTATCTCAATGGCTTGTTTTGCTTTTCGGATGATAGAAGTTTAGAATTTGGAAACCAACACGTGCAAAAGATTAATATGTAACATATAATATTGTTTGAGATTTGTTTTAGTGAGTAGTTGAGTGTAATTTATTTTATCTAGAACAATTATATTAATAAATATGGATATTGTTGGTAAACGTAAATAAACATATTTTAATTATATTTATTATCAACACAATTATATTTATTATTAACATAATTACATTAATAAATCTAATTTATATAGACATATAGATATATATCAATTATATTTATTATTGACATTAAAAAAATATTAATATTAATATTAATTAATTAATATTATTAATTAATTAAAATTTAATAATAATAATAATTGTTTGTAAAAAAATAAATATTACAAACCAAATAGACTAATAATATAAATTCAAGGGACGCTATAATGAATTGTTACTATAATATCAACCACATATTTGGCGGCCATGGATATAAATTTAATAATAATATTAATATTGAGGTTAATAAATATATAAATATAATAATAATACAATAATAAAAATTATATTATGATATAACATTAATATCATTATATTATAAATATGAAAATAATGATAAGAATTATATTGGTAATTATTGTTATATTATAATAATATTATTGATATTATCAATATTATAATAAATCTTGATATTATTAATAAATTCAAGGGATCATTATAAACTGAAGGGAATAATATTAAACACAAGGGATTAATATTATAAGTCCAAGGTATATAAACCCTAAGATAAATATTATAAACTCTAAAATAAGCATGGTTGACCATGTTTGATTTTCATATTGATATAATGTTTGTCACAATGTGACATTGTACCATGGTTGACCATGATTGATTTTCGTATTGAAACAATACTTGTCACAATACGACGCTGGACCATGGTTAACAGTGGTTGATTTTCATATTGAAACAATCTTTGTCACAATGTGACCTTGGACCATGGTCAACCATGTTACCATGGTTGTCACAATATGACATTGGAGCAAGAGACAATCTTTGTCACAATGAGACTGTGATTATTAACCATGGTTTAGCATGGTTAACCATGAATGGCCATGGTTGATTTTCATATTGAGAAAATGATAAACCCTAAGATAAATATTATAAACCAAGGTATATCAACCCTATGATAAATATTATAAATGGTAAAATAAACATGGCTGACCATGGTTGATTTTCATATTGAGACAATCTTTGACATAATGCGACGTTGGACCATGGTTAACCATGATTGATTTTCATATTGAGACAATCTTTGTCACATTGTGACGTTAGGCCATGGTTGACCATGGTTGATATTCATATTCACACAATCTTTGTCACAATGTGACATTGGACCATGGTTGACCATGATTGACCATGGTTGACAATGGTTGACCATAAATGATTTTCATATTGAGACAATCTTGTCACAATGCGACATTAGACCAAGGTTGACCATGATTGATTTTCATAGCAAGACAATCTTTTCACATTGTGACATTGGACCATGGTTGACCATGATTGATTTTCATATCAAGAAAATCCTATGATAAACACAAAGATAAATATTATAAGCCAAGGTATATATACCCTATGATATATATAATAAACGCTAAAATAAACATGGTTGACCATCATTGAGCATGGTTGATTTACATATTGAGACAAGCTTTCTCACAATATGATGTTCAACCATGGTTCACCATGATTAATTCTCATATTGAGACAATCTTTGTCACAATGCAACATTAGACAATGTTAACCTTGGTTGACCATGATTAATCATGGTTGACCATGGTAGACCATGATCAACCATGGTTGATAATGGTTGACGATGATTGATTTTTATATTGAGACAATCTTTGTCACAATGTGACATTGGACCATGCTTGACCATGACTATAAACCCAAGGATAAATATTATAAACCATATGCATAATATTATATGCTAGAAATATGAACCTTTAGATTAATAAACATAAGGGATTGATATTACAAATCCAAGAAAATAACAAACCCAATGGATTAATACTAAAAACCAAGGGATTATAAACATAAGAGAATAATATTAAACCCAAGGGATTAAAATTATAAAACCAAGCTATATAAAACCTAAGATAAATATTATAAACCCTAAGATAAACATGGTTGACCATTGTTTACCATAGTTGATTTTCATATTGAGAAAATCTTTATCACAAGGCGACGTTGGACCATGGTTGAGCATGTTTTATTTTCATATCGAGATAATGTTTGTCACAATGAGACATTGGACCATGTTTGACCATGGTTGATTTTTATATTGACACAATCTTTGTCACAATGTGACTATAGTTATTAGCCATGGTTGACCATGATTGATTACCATATTGACAAAATCGTTGTCACAAACCTAAGAGATTAATATTATAAACCAAAGGGATATAAACCCTAAAATAAATATTATAAACCATAAAATAAACATTAAGCCCTAACATTAATATTATAAACCCAAAGGATTAATATTAAAAACCCAAGGGATTATAAACACAAGGGAATAACATTAAACCCTAGCATTAATATGATTATAAACATAAGGGAATAACATTTAACTCTAGCATTAATATTAAATCATAATTATATAAACCCTAATATTAATAAACCCTAGGAATAAAAACTGTCAGATTAATATTATATACCTTAGGATCAATATTATAAATCCAAGAGATTAATATTATGAATCGAATGGATGAATAAAACCAAGCAATTAATTAATATTATATTCCAAATGGATATAAACCAAGACGAACAATATTAAACCCAAGGGATTAATATTTAAAACCTAAGGGATTGATAAACTCAAGGGATAGATATTAAAACCCCAATGGATTAATATTATAAATCCTAGTAATCAATAAACCCAAGGGATTATTAATATTATAAACTCAGGGGATTAATACTAGGAATACATTTAAACACAACCTAACCAAGTTCGATAATAACTGAAGGGATTAATATTAAAATCCAATGGATTAGTAATATAAATTGAAGGGATCAATAAACCGAAGGGATTATTAATATTATAAACCTAAACGATTAATATTAAGAATACATTTAAACACAACCTAACCAAGTCCGATAATAAAATTTTATACCTACCTGTATGCATGTAATTGTGATTTAACCTAATTATAAGTTTTTCATGTTTCTATATGCATCTAACTGTGCATTAACATGATTATATGTTTGTTATGTTTTCTATTTCAACCTAGTTGAAGAATAATTTTAGAATAGAGTTCTTTGAAAGAGTTCAATATTCACAATTCATTATGGGGTTTTTAATATTACGGTTAATAATATTGGGTTTAATATTATGGTCCATAATATAGGGTTTATAATATTGGTTTTAATATTAGGGTTTCTAATATTTGACTTATAATATAGGCTGCTTAATACTTAGGGTTTACTAATATAGTCTTTCTTTTTTATGTTCTTTGGCAATAATCAGTGAGAGTGAATTATAAGACCAAGCATGACTTGAATATCTATAACGAGACTCTTCTAGAGTTTTATAAATTCAATTGATTTTATGGATCAATGTAGTTGTCCCTTGGGTTTAAGGTTTATAGCTAGCAAGATTCAAAGCATCGTTAACAATGTCCTAACTATGAATGATTATGGTTAAAGATTGTATGACTATGGTTGATTGTGGTTTTATTATGGTTGAATATGGTTGATCATGATTGACTACAGTTGAACATGGTTTGCATATGACACTACATCATTTCACGAAGATTTGACTATTGTCAACCATAATTAAACATAATTCACTATAAATGACAATCGTTTAAATATGGTTTGTGTATAATTGACCATATTATTAATTGGTAAAGTATTATTAATTAATGTAATCAATAATAAACCCAAGGAATCATGGAACTAACTAGAATAATGTATATAGTTTGGTGGTATTAGTGGAACTAACTATATATGAACATTTGAAATAGACATTAACAATCATTATGGTATACATGGAATCAATAAAGTACTAGTTACACGAATTTTCAACAATTTTAAACTATCAATTGAGCACTTTACAAAATTCATGATGCATACTTTAGGAAGCTACATGTTCTTTTCACAGTCATTAGATCTTAACTCTAAACGAACCTCGCCATCTGGGTTTTATTTGAGAATCCTAATAATATTCTTTACTTTGTTTGCCTAAAAGATAGAAAAATCTATGGACAAATTACGTCTTCCAATATGTGTGACGTTGTAATTTGACATATTCAAAAAGTATTAATTGAGCCATAGTTCTATATAGTTCTATTTTCTTTATAGTAGAGAGAATTTTGAATGTATTAATAATTAAATAGCATAAAAATAAATTTATATTTCAAATATGATTAATAAATGACTTATACTCCATAAAAAATACATGAAATATAATAAATTGCTTTTCACCATAAAAACATGTTTGTTTGGAAATCTAACCAAATATATATAATTATATTAAAGATATTGAAATAAGTGTTAGAAACCATCTAAGATATATTTGATTGGAAATTAAGTAAAATATGCATAATTATATTAAATACATTGAAATAAATTTTAGAGAAAATCTCATATGAAGATCTAAAAGATTTAATTAAATCTTATCTTTACAATTTAAACTTGATATTTTCCTTAACAATATATTTTTAAAATAATGTATTTTCAAAATATTTAAAGAAATTTAAATTAAATATTGTTGTATAAAAAAAATCTTGCAAGCAAAAGTTTAATTAAAGAAATTACGGCAAATAATGTGCAATAAATTTTTTTGAGTTCCTTCAATGTAACTACTAACACAATGCCATTAATTTATTTTATAATAAATATTAATTAGTTAATAATTAATAATTAAATTAATTAAATAATAAATAATAATTAATTTAATAATAATTTTTTTATTATTTAATAGACAATAAATTTTCTGATGATTTAAAATATTTTTTTTTTACAATTCGTTTCTAATCTTGAGCGCAACATCTATGTTAAGATACAAATTCCAACTATAAAATCGGCATTCTCAAATACATAAATATATCTAATTCTCCTTAAAAACAATTTTACAAATTTTATAATCAAAATTATGATTTTAATGAAGCGATGGAGAACAAAATTCAACCCCAAAAAATGCCAAAAAAACTAGTGTCACATCCATTGCGTTGCCAAGAGAGTTTCAATTTGCTTTGAGTGGAGTTTCATGTTTTTTTTTTAAATATAAAAGACTAAATTCGAAACGAGTGACTTCAAAATGCACAAACATAAAAATTTCACTTAATTTGTTTTTTCCCACTCAACATAACTTCTTAAATAATTATTTTAATGGAAAATATTGTTATAATCCTACACGAAATTGCTACCGACATTGACCCATTGTTTGGGTTGGAATTCGAGCACCAACTTACACTTAAAAATACGATTTAATCTCAAGGCATTAGTGTTGTAAACTCTAATTGTACTCAGAAGTGAATCGTTACAGTGAATCACGTCTACTGGTATTCGTACATCGCAATAAAAAAATATTCAGTTTTCACTGAGTAAGTAATAACTTCTACAGCCATGGGAAAAGTCAAAACGGAGAGCATTCAGGACAAAATCATAACATAGAATTAAATTCTTTGACTGCCCAATCAAATTAATTCCATTTCAGTTTTAATTTGTCATGTTAGTATTTTTCTTTTACATCATTTAATGGCTGGGGAATAAGTGCTTTGCATTTCAACTGCAAAAGAAGTTCAGGTTGGCCCTATTTAGTCAAATTCATTACAGCTAACGCAAATTTGAAGTATGGTTCACCTAAATGATTCGGTGTTAGGTTGACAATTAGTTGAGTGAGATTCCCTGCAGTGACTATGCATAGGTACAGACTCTTCTGATACTTAGATGGGATATATATCTTTGGAGATATACAATGTCATGGTTTAAATTTTAATGGATGAGGTAGATCTCTTGTAAAATATCAAAATCTATATGTTAAAATAAGCTAATTATCTAACATGAAGAGTTGGTTAAAATCAAAGAGTTAGTTAACTTAGTCAAGTTTAGTAAGTCGAGTTAAGTCATATTTTGAGTAAAGTCAAATTTAGTGTGTGGTTGTATGGCAAGTTATTTTAGGCTAGTCGCTAGTTTGAAAAGGTCTAAATACCCTTCAGCCAGTTCACTGTAATAATCAAATTTGTGTGATCAATAGAAGAGTAGTAGCTCATGTTATTGTGTGTGAATTATTTGTATTATTTTATGTCTATCCTCAAATTCTTTTCCAATAAATTGATAGTGTTATTGTGTGTGAATTATTTGTATTATTTTGTGCCTATCCTCGTCTTCTTCTCCAACAAATTGGTGTTAAAACCGAGGAAAGTCCACAAAACCAATGAGAAAAGAAACTAGTAAAAAAAATCAGTATTTTTTTTCAAATTACAAAATTATCGAATAATTAAAATGCGCTGCAAAATTGTAACATAATTAGGGCAGGTTGATCAACGCGCCTCCTCTATGTTTACCACATAGAAGTAAATTGCGTTGATTTAGGGAAATCTTACCTTTTTTCCAATTTTAAGCGCCCCAACCCACTACTGCCATCCTATGAAAAAAAGCGTTGATCGTGCATTATCGAAAGTCTCAACGCAGCAAGCCGTGAGCAAGGTAACAAATTACGAAAGCCGCTCGTAAGTTGTTGTTTTAAAAGTCACGTGGGAGTTAAAAGGTCGTGTGGCGGCGTGGGCAATAGGTGACAACAAAAGACTTCTTTCATAATTTTTTTTTATAGAAGGCTCACGTGATTTATAAAATTTTGTTATAAGTGCTTTTTAAAAGAGTTTTTGATAAATAAAAAATTTAAATTTTTTTTAATAGGGTTTATAATTTTTTTAGCAAGAGGATTTTATTAGATGAAGAGAGTTTTTTTTTAAGATGGTTTTTTTTAGTCTTCAGTTGTAATTTTCATTATTTACAACGAAGGATTATAATGTGTGTGCCATTAAGATGGAGACAACGTTGAAGGCACATGTTGTTAGTGATTATGTCAGAAATGGATTTTTAGAAATTAAGAATGAAGCAAAAGAACGAGTTCCCACTAAGAACTCATGAAAAGAGGGAATTATGGAAGAAAGACAAAAAAAAGAATGCACAAGCATTGCAGCCTATTGAGCAAGGAGTGGATTGAGAAGTGTTTCAGAAAATTATGATCATGTCTTCAATAAAGACAACATGGGAGACCTTGGCAACAAGCTATAAAGGTATGACCAAAGTCAATATTGTTAAGTTGCAAAATACTAGGAGAGATTTTGAAAGTTTGCAGATGAAAGAGACAGATGACATTGATTCATTCATGAATCAGGTCATGACTATCATAAAACAATTAAAAATTTATGGTGAAGATATTAAAGATCAAACAACGGTTGTGAAGGTCCTTAGGTCGTTGTCTACCAAATTTGATGTTGTGGTAGCAGCCATAAAAGAAGCCAAGGATGTGGAATCATTGATAGTTGATGAGTTGATGGGATCACTTCTATCACATGAGGCAAGGATAGCTAGAAATAAGGATTCCACTTTAGGAAATGCTTTCAAAATTCAGGTTTCTATTTCAAGAGACAGAGGTCAAAACAAAAGTAGATCAAGAGGAAAAGGACGAGGTAGAAGACATGGTGGTTAGAGAGATGGCCGAGAAGAGAAGGAACATGAAAGTGAAAGCAACAATAGAAGCTTAAAAAATAATCAAAGAGTTGACAAATCAAAAGTGAGATGTTATTATTGCAATAAATTTGGTCACTATGCCCGTGATTGCAGGAAGATGATAGATGATAAAGGAAACCAAAGAGCTAATGTCACTATAAAGAATACTAACTCTATGTTCCTAGCTTTCCATACCATGTATGAACCTCTTGATAATGTGTGGTTATTAGACAGTGGTTGCAGTAACCACATGACATGCAACAAGAATTTGGTTGCAAATTTGGATCAATCTATGAAGACAGAGGTAAAGTTGGGGACTGCTAAGATTGTGGATGTAGATGGCAAAGAAGTGATCAACGTTATGACCAAGCAAGGGGAGCCAAAGACAATTTCAAAGGTATATTATGTCCCTGGTCTCAAATATAATTTAATAAGTGTTAGTCAATTAACACAGAAAGGATACAAAGTTCCTTTTCAAGGACAAGAGTGTGTTATATATGACAAGCCCCCAAGCAAGAAACAGATATCAAATGTGTAGATGACGAGGAACAAACTCTTTCCTCTAGTTATGAATTACAATGATCATGCCATTTCTTTTACAATTGCATGTTTTAATGATTACTGGTTATGGAAGTTTTGGTTTGGACACTTGCACTTCTCTGGTTTAATATTGTTCTAGCAAAAACAAATGGTTAGAGGATTACCTCCCATCAAATAACTTGCTAGTACTTGTGAGTGTTACATATAGGGAAATAAACACCCTAAGAGTTTTCCAAAGGGAGTTACATACAGAGAAAAGAAACCACTTGAGTTGGTGCATACATACTTGTATGGACCTATAAGGACACAGTCAATTGGTGGAAGTTGCTACTTCCTCACTTTCATTGATGACTGTAACAGAAAGACTTGGGTTTACTTCTTGAAGAAAAAGCTTGAAACTTTTGCAAAGTTCAAAGAATTCAAAGCCTTAGCAAAGAACCAAAGTGATCGGAAAATCAAGTAATTGAGGTCAGATCATGGTGGAGAATATGATTCAAAGACATTCCATGATTATTGCAAACAACATGGAATCAGAAGGCAATTTACAACTGGATACACACTGCAACAGAATGGTGTAACAGACAGAAAGAACAGGACAATTATGGACATGAAAAGGAGCATGTTGAAAGGAAGAAACTTATCTAATGAGTATTAGGCATAAGCGATTCTGTGTGTTGTTTATGTGATAAACAGATCTCCTACAAAGAGTGTGATGGAAAGAGTACCATAAGAAACATGGTCAGGTGTGGGTCAGGTATGTCTAGCAATGTATCTCATCTCAGAGTGACATTTGGATGTGTAGCCTATGCACATGTGCCTCAGGAACAAAGAGGTAAGTTGGATGATAAAAGTGAGAAATCCATACGTATTGGTTATAGTGAGCAATCAAAAGCTTACAAATTGTATAACCATGTCACCAAGAAGACCATAATTAGCAGATATGTTGCGTTCAAAGAACAAGAGTTATGGAATGGGAATATAGATAAAATAGTTGATGCACAAGCACCATTGATGGAAGAGGATGTAGTGGAGAATGAGCAGCAAGAATCATAAGAGCATACACCAGCAAGGACTTCAAGATTTTCTAAGCAACATGGATCTTCAAGTAGATCAACAGATTTGAATTCTCCTAGTAGTTAATCAGGTGATGACTCAAGTAATGGTCAGAGAAAAATGAGAATTCTAAAAGATATTTATGATAATTTGGATGTTAATTCAAAATTTGCATTGTTGACCTATTCCAACCATATTCCTTTGAAGAAGCAATTAGAGATCAAAATTGGGTGTAATCCATGGATGAAAATTGAAGTGATTGAAAAGAATGATACATGGGATTTGGTTGATTTTCCAAGAGACAAAAATATCACTGGTGTGAAATGGGTGTACAAGAGAAAGTCGAAAGAGAAAGGTGAAATTGAGAGATTTAAAGAAAGGCTTGTAGAAAAAGGATTCTCATAGCATCGAGAATAGATTTTGGAGAAACGTTTAGTTGGGTAGCTAGATTGGATACTATAAGAGTAGTTTTAGCCACAACAACTCAGAACAAATGGAAAATATATCAGATGGATGTGAAATCAACATTCTTGAATGTAATTCTAGAAGAAGAAATTTATGTGCAAGAACCTCCGGTTTATGAATTTGAAGGTAAAGAAGATAAGGTTTATAGGTTGATGAAATAGCTCTATGGACTCAAGCAAGTTCCTAGAGCTTGGTATAACAGAATTGATAGCTACATGATCAAGAATGGATTTTGCAGAAGTAATATTGAGCCCACCTTGTACACGAAGGTAAATAAGCATGGAGAAATTTTGATTATTTGTTTATATGTTGATGACATGATTTATATAAGTGATTTTGAGTTAGATGAATTTCAAGCAGTCATGATGAAAGAATTTGAGATGACACATATCAACCTTATGAAATATTTTCTTGGCATACAAGTTGAGCAATCTGAAAAGAAAAAAAAAAAAAAAGTAATTTTTTTTTTCCAAAATAAACGTGCCAAATATTTGATAAATCGATTTAGGATGGAAAATTGCAAACCCGCCCCTACACGAGTTGCAATAGGTAAAAATTTAAGCAAAGATGATGAAGGATCAGATTTCAACCCAATTCTAGTCAAAATATTGGTTGGAAACCTCATGTATCTCACAATTACAAGACTGGGTATTATGCAAGGAGTGGGTTTGATTTCTAGATTTTCGGAGACTCCAAAAGACACACATTGGAGAGAAGGAAAAATAATTTTGAGATACATAACAGGAACTAGAGATTGTAGCATAATGTATGAAAGCACAGAGAAGAAGGATTTGATTGGATACAAAAATAATGATTTTGCAGGCAATTTGTATGATAGGAAGAGCACTTTTGGTTACGTGTTCCATCCTAGTTCAGGTATGATTTCATGGGAATCTAAGAAGTGGCCTATTATGACACTTTCATTAGCAGAAGTAGAATATGTAGCAGCAACATCAACAACATGTCAAGCAATGTGGTTAAGAAGAGTATTTGATGGAATCAAGTAGAAACAATAAGGATTAACAACAATATATTGTGACAACACCTCAGTGATTACACTATGCAAAAATAGTGTGTTTCATCAAAAAAGAAATCATATTGAAACTAGATATCACTTTATTAGATAACTTGTGAGCAATGAAGAAGCTCATTTGAAGCCTTGTAAATCAAGTGATAGATTCGATGATATATTTACTAAGTCATTAGCAAAATATTTGTTTGAGTTTCATAGAAGAAACTTGGGTTTTGTAAAGCTAGTTGAGACATATACTAGTAGGCATGTTTGAGTTGGCATGAGTCATGTTCTAGTTTAGCGGTCATAATTAAGGGGGAGTGTTAAAATAAGCTAATTGCTCCCGCATGAAGAGTTGGCTAAAATTAGAGAGTCAGTTAACTAACTCAAGTTAACTGACTCAAGTTCAATTAAGTTGAGTCAAGTCGAATTAAGTCGCATTTTGAGTAAATTCAGATTTAGTGTGTGGTTGCATGTCAAGTTATTTTAGGAGAGTAGCTAGTTGGAAAATGTTTAAATACCCCTCACCGGGTTCATTGTAATAATCATGTTTGTGTGATCAATAGAAGAGTCACAACTCGTGTTATTGTGTGTGAATTATTTGTGTTATTTTGTGCCTATCCTCCTCTTCCTTTCTAACTCATATCAATTAGATGGTCTTAAGTTTGATTCCTACAACATCGGTGAATTGTTCCAACTCCACATATAGCACCATGTTTGTTTTTTACTCCCTTGCTTACTTGTTACTTATTAATATAATGCTTAGCTACCAGGGCTTCATTTTTGTTGTGGCCTACTCCTTCTAACTATCATCGAAAAAGGGATGAAGCTGGGTAAACTTGCTGTAATTTTTTTTATTAATATAATTCTTACATACCGGGGATTATTTTTGTTGTGGCCTGCTCTTTCCAACTGGCATTTCAAAACGCATGAAGCAGGGTAAAAATTGCTACCAGCAATTTGGAATAGATACTTTCAGGGCTGGCACCCAAGCTAAAAAGAATTATGTGTTATGCATTGCAGTGCTCATCTTCAGGGTATGCTTCTAAAGAAAATTCCAAAAATAAAAACCAAAAAAACCTTGTTTCAGTTACACATAATTCAATTCAAATTTTCAGTAGTCTAGAAATAAAAAAAGTTTTGTTGGAATTATTTTGGTAGGTTAAATTATCTAAGTATTGGTCATGAATTTTATATTTAATAGAGTTTGAGCTCTAGTGCTAGACATTGATGCATGTGGCAAAGGGAAAACTATGGCCCTCCCATTTGAAAGACTTATTAATTGCCTCTTGCTCAAGTGGCCTACACATCCAATTGGTTTCTCAATAAAGAGATAGAAATATTGATAGGCGAATTATTATAGCTAGTGCAAGGCATTTATTCATCAGTATGCCTCTGAAACAATAGCTTTACATATGCACCAGGGAAACCATACTCACTCATCAACCTATCTGGGGATTTGAAATTACAACCAACAATAAAATCTGCAGGTGGCACGGATACTTGGGGTGTCTAGGAAATGATTCAAGCCCTACAATAAAAGAGTTTCACAAAATGAGACCATTAACAAAGTAAAATTGATGCAATCCTCAAGCTCCTATTTATAAACATCTGATCAAATGATCTCAAATATTGGATATTAGTCCGTCCATAAGAACAATTCTATAATTATTCTTCTTAAAATTTGATCCAATAAGGCTACCATTTTAACTATAAATAAATAAAAAATATGATAAACAATGTAATTCACTTCATGGTAATGCAGAGGAAATATTGTGTCATTTCTTAAGTCAAACAATGTTAACTTACACCTCAAGCTTCTATAAGAAAGGGAACTAAAATGGATTTGCAATCATAGACATAATGATTCCAAAAGCATAAGAAGAATATCATATCTACTTTTTAATATGACAACAATCAATATTTGTATATTCTCCATATTGTTACTAAAATGCATTGGATTTACCATCATAGACCAAATGATTTTGAGAACTAATGATTCCATATTTGCTTTTAAGAGGAAATAATCAATCTTATTCTCCATATTGTTTCAATTTTCATAGAAACATATTGTATTGAGTGGAAGGATGGAGCGTCTCAAATCAAATCCAGTGGCTAAAATATTCAAATTGAATCTTGTTTAATTTATACTTGCATAAAAATATCTTAACTTTGGTATCACAATAGAGAAAAATCCCCAAATGCAAACTCCAGATTATAATTTTTACAAAAACTGTAATAAAAAAGTTCAAAGATGACATATGCTGAAAAAACCCTCTTATTGAACTGAAATTCAAGTGCCTCACTGCCTAAACAACATCTCATAACAATGTAATCGGTCAAACTACGATGCAAACACAGGTGCCTTTGACGCCCTTCCTTTCCCGTTAACATCCAATTCCCTTCATTTCCCATTTATCTTGTTGTTCTAACGGAACTGGGGTTCTTCATTCTACAAACCGCAATAAAAAACTATTGTTGCAAAAAAAAATTACAAGTCCCCTTGGTACACAAAAACTCTAAACATATTCAGAATTAAAAGAGAGTGCTTACATGGCGATCTGATTGATGGTAATGAGAATCAAACCCACATAGAGCTTCGATGGATATAGTTGCATCCTCGACAATCCCCTAACGAGAAAGCAATGCCATCTCCTTCAACTAATTGACGACCAACAATCAAGATAATCAAGCCTTTGGAAATCGTAACGGTGATGCCGTGGGAGGATACCAGATGGATGAAAACTACATGCAGCAGAAACCTCTCTCATCTCAAGTCAGTAAGATCTCTCCATATCCTACAAAATTGAACCTCAAAAATATCAAATCAAAACTAAGTACATGGAGCTTGTGAAAAATGAAATCAAACGTTGACACATCAACCTTATCAAAATGAACCTGGGCGCATTGACTGCCAAATCAAAACTGAAAAATATGAAATCGAAATGGGTACACATCAACCTTATCAAAATGAACCTGGGGGCATTGACTGCCAAATCAAAACTGAAAAATATGAAATCGAAATGGGTACATTGAGCCTGTGAAAGATGAAATACTACACATGTTCTCCGGAAGATATCATTAACCCAATCTACATTTTTTTGATTATTTAAAATATAATAATGCATATAGGTATCATGGAACTAATTATAATAATGCATACATTCTCTCCCTTTTGAGGTTGTGTAGAGATTAAGAATGGACTCTTACGTCATCTACAAGATCCCACACCTTAAAAATTCTAATATATCTAGCACACTTTAGTGTTTTGATTAAAGTAAATTTTCAACAAGAAAAAGAACACAAGAAAAAGAACACATATGTGAATTAGAAATGTAGCCCTTTACTTATATTATTAGTTGAAGAAAATAACACATGACAATACAATAAGATTAGAATCTTTGCAAATGGCATGCATGACTACTCAACAATGAAAAATCTAAGAAACTGAAGCCTACTTGTGAATTCTGGATTGATCCGCCACACAAATTACATCACGAGGTTTTCATCTTGGGATCAAACTAGAATTGGCCACACTAAGTTCTCAACAAAACACAATAAGAAAGACAAACTCAGATCCAAAGGCCTAGCTTCTATCCCCTTTAATAGGCTTGATGGACTCTCTAGAAATCTTATTTTATTATTTTCGCTCAAAAAACAAAGGAAAATAGCATGGGAAGATCCCATGGGTAAATTCCGTCCATTTTGACCAAATCAAGAAAAGGGAGTATTATAAATCTTCCTGCTCAAAGATTGCTAGCATCTACTCCCCCATTACTCTCCTTTATCCCACACTCAAACTGTTACATTTTCCAAACCGAACAATAGTGACTTTGAACTCTAATTAAGGATGGGAGGCACAAGGATTCATAGAGAAGCTGCTAAAGAATTACTACATGAGTATCAACACATTAGACAATTGCTTTAATAGGCCGGATGGATGGAGTATATTCATAGATTGTAGGGGTGTGTTGTAGGGAAAACCCAACCCCCCCATTATTTAAAATAATGGGGACCCTTTTCATTAATTTTTGGCTAAGCATATTTTATTATTTTTATTTTATTTAATTAAGTTACAATTTTGTCATTTTCTGTTTTCATCAGATTTCTATTTTGATTGTTTCATTGAGTTTGACTTTTCACAAGATTTCCATCAATACTTGTTTCGCTTAATTTTGTCAACTAGCTTGTAAATAACACTAATTTGAAGTTTTATCATTTTCTCGCTTGGACTAAAAAATGTCAATAAATGTATGATATTTCAATTTTTGCAATTAAAATAGTCATTCATTGTGAATATTGACTCTTAGTTAATTTTTACTAATTTTTTTCATTTTCACTAACGGTCCTACAAAATGCCCCAGCCAAATTTTACAATGGATGAAAACACATTTTGGGATCTTGGTAGTTTACTCCAACTTGTTATTTTAAAACAAATTTCCAAACACAAAACCCCAAAATTGCAAAGTGGCTATAGTCCAATTTGTAAGATTGTTAATTCGCGTGGCCCCACTTCTTATTGAATCATCCTTTCCAAAATCGTCGAGATAAAAAGTGCGATGCGATATCACATATCTCATATCGCAAGCAACTCAAGCACCTCAATTAAAATCTTACGATTTGCGATTTGATTTTTATGTGATGGGGTTAAAAGTTTTAATATAATTTTTTTGTTTGAGCTCCTTATGCCTCATGTACCTCCACCTCACTCACCCTCACATCATACTCCACTCACCCTCACTCCACCTTCTCCCCCATAACCTCAGGTAAGCCTCCTTATACCTCCCTCACTTAACCCTCTCCTCCTTATAACTCCATGCTCTCACCTCTCCTCACCTCCATTATCATTTATATATTTTAAAGTTTGATTAAGATGGGGTTGTTTTATTAATATGGGTTGATTCCAATGGTTTGTATTTTAAATATTATATTTATATTATAATAATTATATTATACTTATAATATTTATTATAATTTTAGTTATAATATTAATATAATATTATTACATTTTAATTAATTTATGTTAAATCATTTCCATATTAATTAATTTCTGTAAATAATTAATGTTATTTATAATCATAATTAATTAGAATTAATTAAATAATAACTGTAATCTAATTTAGGATTAGAATTTAATTTTAAAAATTCTAATTTTTAGTCTTGGCAACAGAAATTCCAGAATTTTGGCAATTTTAATATATCAATTTTGGAAGCTCATTAATGGAGTTTTACTTGGAAAAATTAGTCCCATGATGGCTCATTGGAAAGATAAAATCACGGAGCACATTTTTGAAGTGGTTTCATTTCTAGATTTGATCATTTATTGGGTCTCAAATACAGCAAAATATTAGACTCTGAATTTTTAACAAAATCAATTTTTTGAGTTTTATTTTCTACATTCTTATTTGCTCACAACTTCTTTTGAGTGCAGACTCATTCTTCGATAATCTCCTTGGATAGTTAAATCATCACAACCATCAATATAAAGCTCAGATTTCATTTTCAGTTATTTATTTAATTGAATTTCTTTAAATTCTAGGTTTAGCATTTTGATTTTATTTTTGTATTTTAATTTTGTGTAGATTTGTTTGTAGGAAAACAGCTGAAGAGATGAAGAGAAAAAAATCTCAAACAATGAGAATGCTCCATCAATAGAATAAAAGAATTTTGAGCTAATGGAAATTGATTAAATAGATTTCTTCTTCAACAACCTTTCTTGTTAAGAATTCTTTTGAAACTATTATAAATAGAAAATTGTAGAATGTAATAAATGACTTCTCTCCTCTACAATTATCGAATTCTAAAAGAACTTCCGTAATAAGAATTTAGAGTTGTAGGTGGGAGGAGAGAAAATATCAGATCTAGGTATTATTGAGGATTTTTCTTTTACATTCTGAATCATGTACAATGGGCAGAGTTTGCACTTCTGTGACTCTTGTTGTAACAACAGAAGTTCAAGCAATGTAAATGATTGTTGGAGACCAGAGCCAAAGAAATGGGTTCAATAAATTGGTATTTCTAATACTATTGTTTTAAGTACTAATTTCATTTTATGAAGGCAGGAATGCGTCATTTTATTCATATTTGTGCACTATTATCAGTATGAGTAATTTGTCTCAATCATATGTTATTATTTATCTCTACTCTTATGGGTTGAATTATGATTTCTGAGTAACTATTTACTCATAAATATGTCTTTTAATACTGGTTTAACAAATAGTGATATGGTGTGAACTACTTCCTCATATTATTGTTTAATTATTCGAATTATTGATTAAACAATCAATATCATTTTGTGAACTTCTTCCTAAATGTTGTTGGTTTATTATTTCAGTTAAGAGGTCTCTAAATAGAATATGTTTTGGTATACATAATGTCAGTTAATTGAACTATTTTGTTAGCTTGATATTCATTATAAGCCAAACATATTTAAATGTCAATCATTTAAATATCTTGCTCTTAGTTGGGTTAGATTTATATCTGCTTAATTGACATAGGATTAGGATTTAATTCATTTTTCTTGCATTATAGAATAAGCTTCCATTTAGATTTAATTTTACATTCTTATAAGTCCTCTTCCCAAAGAGTCAAACTTTAGTTTTGGTTTGGCTAATCCCCAGATCAGCTTAAGGATCACTTCCTTTCCTGATCAACAAGAGGGTTGATCTGATGCCTCTTCTCCATTGGTGGATGAAATTCATATTGTAAACCATTTTGGAGATTGAGAGAAGGTAACTGGACCTAGTTGAACTAGTTGGAACCACTATTCCAAATGGAAAAGGAGTCGATTTAAGGTTCGGACCGGGTGGTCATCCCCCAATGTTGTTGCAGCGAAGTTTGAGGCTTCATGAGGGTCTAACAAGGGGATAGCTCTAGAATTTTCCATGCATTTTAGGGAGGGAAGATCTGAGGTAGAAAGGACACTAGTGCATGCAACATAAGAAGAAATTACATAAGTGACCAGGTTACCCCATATGGGAGAATAGTGGTATCCCCCTTGAAAACCCCTACTTGATATTTTACAGAAATTCCTTTAGGAAGGTGAACAACTGGAGAAGAAAAGCATGGTATTTGAGAGGAAAGAATTACCATGACCCTAAGATGATGTTGCATTGATTGTCCAAATATTTTTCATGTGTGAAGGGAGGTATGTAGTTGTTTATCAACAACACATACGATTTTTAGACTACTTTCATCATGGAAGGTTGGTTAATAGGCATTTTTTTCTTGCAAAATCCTAGAGCATATCTTGATCAATGCAAAAATCTAAGCGGCCATTGGAAACCATTTCCCACCATGGCCTCATTAAACTTTTGGTGGTTAGTGTGTTGCAAAGGGAAGGGAGAACTTGGGATGACATAGGTGGAAGGCCATTGCATGTAGATGTTGCTACCCCACCATAGGATGCCCTAGTAGTTACAAATATTCCCCATGAGCTTGCAGCTACAAATCTGCCCCATGACCTCATAGCTGCAACAATTCCCACAGAACCTTGCAATATGGAAAACAAGTCACTCAATGTTCAAATTACGAGGGTTCTTGAGGATTTTGCTGCTAATTTTCCACATAAAGGAGACAAACAAGATGATTATGTTGTATAAATATTGGGGAGTAAACCTGCCATAAGAAGATTGAGAGGATACAACAAGAGCTCAGAAATGGTGCCAATAGTCGAGAATAGGAAGACAAAGTGACCCCATGTTTCTACACTTCTTGAAACCCTCCGCTTTGTTAGAGAGAAAACAACAGATGAGGTTTCCCTTGATTCTATACAAGAGAATATACTGGATGTATTGATGGAACAAGGATTCATAGAGCAAGGATTCATGGAATAAGGATTTGGTCACCTTATTGACACAAAAGAACCAGTTTAGGAGGTTTCCCCTGTTGATACAAAAGAACCACCAATCAAACTCCACAAGTACATACAAGAAGTATTTGCAATATACGAAGGAGAAGCCCTTATGTTGGGTCCCTATAATACTAGTGATTACCCCATTACTATTGTAGTTATACCCCTTATTTATATTGTTGTGCCCCTATTACCCCCATATTATTATTTCTGTGCCCCATAGAATCCCTCTATTGTTATTTTTGTGGCTTTATATTATTATTGTTAGGTCGGCTGGATTATATTGTGACTCCTTAGACTCCTATATATAGAAAGGAGGTTTTGTCATTTGTATCATCCAAGAATTGTTCATTTATGTAATGTAAAGGAGGTTGCCCCCTCGAAGAGGCTGAATTCTAAGGCGTTGATCTATCTTTTCTATCTTTTCTTGAGCTGGTTTCATAACATTTGGTATCAGAGCTTTGGATTCTAGGGTTTCGCTGCTCCAAACAGGTCATCGTGGAATTTTCACTATAACTGCTTTTCTGTGATGTTTCAGAAGTCGCAAAAAAAACCCATTTCAAAAGAATTGGCGCTGAACCTTGGGTCCGAATTTCAGAGCTTTTCGCGTGATATTTTCAGAGATATGATCTAAGGAAGTTGGTCTTTTTGCAGACTCCTTAATTACATTCAAAACAGGTGACCTGGGGAAAATCGTCATAACTTTCTCTCTCAGGATCGGATTGAAATTTCGTAAAAAGGTACAGAAATACGACGGACGGTAGTTTCTTGTGGGTGTTTTTTTAGATCCAAAGGTCGAAACAGTGACTCGCGGCACGTTGTACAAGTTAGCTCTACTGAACTAGTCTATAATCAAGTCACTGTGGGAGATTTCACATAATTCTTCCTTGGAGAATCCAATTTGGGTCAGACTTGTGGCATTGGAAAGAGGACACAGAGAGCTACTACAGGTCACAAGTTCATAACTAGATGATTGGAAAGTACAGAGATACATCAGAGGCAATATCGAGCTCCTACAAAGTAAAAAAAGGTGTGTTGATTTTTTTAAATTTTTGCTTAAGCTTCGTTTGAAAATTTATTTTGAAGGAATTCAAAGGGCATAGTAGAGCATTATTATCGGTAACTGATGCCCCGAGGAAAGAAAATGAAAACACCTAGTAAGGAACCTGAAAGCTCTAGCATGACTCATGAAGAAGAGGAAGAAATGCTACATGATATATCAAAATTACAAGAACAAGTGCAACAAATGTCACGCTCACAAAAGTTAACAGATGCTAAGATAAATGGCGTGGAAGCTAAGATAAATGGCGTGGAAGCTAAGATGAATGGCATGGAAGCTAATATGGACAATTTGAAGATAGATTTGAACACAAATTTGAAGACAGGCATGGCAGATTTGAAGACAGATTTGACTAATTTTCTACAAGAAATACTTACTAATGGTGAAAAGGTAGTAAAGGAAACTCATGATGAGAACAAAAGAAATGTTAATCATGATTCCATAGACGCTAATGTTGGATCGAAGAATCACCACATTCCAAAAATCGATATGAGGAAGTTTGATGGCAAGGATCCCACCACATGGATATTACAGATGGAGCAATTCTTTGATCTCAATAATGTGCAAAACACACAAAAGGTACGTATGGCAACTTTATATTTGGAACCAAATCAGTTTGTATGGTATCAATGGCTTTGTTCTCGTAAACAATTTATCACTTGGGCAATTTGTATGGAAGAATTGATAGCACATTATGAGGATACAAAAAGCAACACTTTTTTTAGCCAATTGATAAGTCTCAAACAAAAGGGTTCAATAATGGAGCACATTGAGGAGTTCCAAAAATTGAACATAAGGGTAAAAGATATTCCAGAGGAGCATAGGATTGATGTGTTCATAGGGTCTTTAAAGGATAATATCCAACATGATGTGCGCCTTTGGGAACCTAGTTCATTAGAGAAGGCATTCAGGTTAGCAAGAAAAATGGAAAGCAAAATTATGGCAACTAGGAAGCATACCATTCACAACTATAAAGACGAAAGTGTTGTTGCCCATAGTCTTCCACAACCTACAAGGTTGACACCACAACAATTGGAAGAAAAAAGAGCAAAAGGGCTTTGTTACAATTGTGATAGCAAATACACAAAAGGTCATAAGTGTGCTGAGAAGAAATTATTCTACATAGATTGTGAAGAGGAAGAAGAAAAGGAGCAAGAAAGGTCAAAAAAAGAGAATATATTCCAGGAACAAAGCCTAGATGAAGAACAAATAAATCCGACCATATCTTGTAATGCATTGGCGGGAATTACCACTCCTCAAACCATCAAGATAGAAGGACAAATCAAGAAGAAAAAGGTAATAGTGTTGATTGATTCAGGAAGCACCCACAATTTTATTCATTGTAGGGTAGCAAAAGAATTGAATTGCTTCCTATATCCAGCACCAGAGTGTCAAGTGATGATTGCAAATGGAGGAACAATAAATTGTTCTGGAAAGTGCCATAATATCAAGCTATCCATGGGAGAATATGTATTGACTAGCCCAATGCTTTCCATTCTAATGGGAGGTGCTGATGTTGTACTAGGAGTCCAATGGCTACAATCCTTGGGTACAATAGCTTTTAATTTTCAAGAACTTTTCATGAAATTTTCTGTGGAAGGAAAGGAAGTTGAATTAAGGGGTATTGCAGGGAAACCAGGGAAGATAATCAGCTCTAATGGCATGACAAAGCTTCTAAAAAAGGAGCAAAGAGGTGTAATTGCACAATTATGTTCGCTAGATGTTTCCACATTGGAATCATCTATTTCTCCAGATCTCCAAAAAGTCCTGGACAATCATTCCAAGGTATTTGAGACTCCCAAAGGTCTCCCACCTATGCATGATCATGATCATGCTATTCATCTGATTCCAGGAAGTGTTCCTCCAAACATCAGGCCGTACAGATATCCATATGTCCAAAAAAGTGAAATTGAACGTATGGTTGCAGAAATGCTAGAGGCTGGTATAATTCAACCGAGTCAAAGTTCTTTCTCAGCTCCAGTAGTATTGGTGCACAAGAAGGATGGATCATGGCGCATGTGTCCAGATTATAGGGAGCTCAACAAGCTCACTATTAAAGATAAGTTCCCCATTCCTGTCATTGATGAATTACTGGATGAATTGCATGGATCAATTTACTTCACCAAGTTGGATCTTCGTTCGGGATATCATCAAATCAGAATGAAGATTGAAGACATTCCGAAAACGGCATTTAGAACTCATGAGGGTCATTATGAATTTTTGGTCATGCCTTTTGGCCTTACCAATGCACCTTCAACATTTCAAGGTTTGATGAATTCAATTTTCAAACCATTCCTTAGAAAATTTGTGTTGGTATTTTTTGATGATATACTAATCTACAACAAGTCTTGGAAGGATCATGTTGAACATGTTGACAAGGTGCTACAACTATTGGAGGAGAAACAATTATATGCAAAAAGATCCAAATGTTTCTTTGGAGTCCAGGAGGTGGAATATTTGGGTCATATTGTATCTCATGAAGGAGTTAAGGTAGACCCTAGCAAAATTAAAGCCATTAAGGAATGGAAAATCCCCACATCCATAAAGCATCTGCGAGGATTTCTTGGGTTGACAGGGTATTATCGCAAGTTCGTTAAGAATTATGGGAGAATAGCAGCACCTCTAACAACATTATTGAAGAAAGATTCATTTTCATGGACTCCGGAAGCAACAAAGGCATTTAAACATCTTAAAGAGGCAATGTGCCAAGCACCGGTCTTAGCTACACCAGACTTCACAAAAACCTTTATTGTGGAATGTGATGCTTCAGGAAATGGAATTGGTGCTATTCTAATGCAAGATGAAAGACCCATTGCTTTTGAAAGTCGTCCAATCAAGGGAAAGTTTTTAAGCAAAGCTATTTATGAGAAGGAAATGTTGGCAATACTCCATGCACTTAAGAAATGGCGACCCTACCTAATGGAAAGACACTTCAAGGTAAAAACGGATCATGATAGCCTTAAATACTTTTTAGAACAAAGATTATCCTCTGAAGAGCAACAAAAGTGGGTCACAAAGATGTTGGGTTATGACTTTGAAATCATCTACAAAAAAGGGAAGCAAAATGTGGTGGCAGATGCACTTTCAAGAAAGGATGAGGATATGGAAGCATTGTTGTGTGCCATTTCTATTATCCAACCAGATTGGATAAACGAAGAAAAGGAGGAATGGAAGAATGACGAAGAAGTGTGGGCACTTATTCGAAAGCTACAACAAGATTCCAGTACTTCTGATACATTTAGCTGGCAAAATGATTCGTTATGGTACAAAGATCGCTTATACCTTTGTAAGAATTCCCAGCTAAAACAAAAGATTCTTATGGAATTGCACACTTCTCCCTTAGGAGGGCACTCAGGATTTTTAAAAACTTACCACAGGGTTAAGAAGGAATTTTTTTGGGATGGCCTTAAATCAGATATTCAAAAGTTTGTGGCGGAATGTTTGGTTTGCCAACAAAATAAAGCTGAAACAATTAAGACACCGGGTCTATTACAACCTTTATCCATTCCAAGCCAACGTTGGGAGGAGGTTTCAATAGATTTTATCACAGATTTACCCAAGTCTGAGGGAAAGAGTGTCATCATGGTGGTAGTTGACAGACTTACCAAGTATGCACACTTTTGTGCATTATCACATCCATTTAGAGCCAGCACAGTTTCTACTGCATTTATGGAAACAGTTCAAAAGCTACATGGAAACCCAAAGATTATTGTAAGTGACAGAGATCCCATTTTCATTGGAAATTTTTGGACAGAATTATTTTCTTGTCTGGGTACTCAGTTAGCTCATAACTCATCTTATCATCCTCAATATGATGGGAAAACTGAGATAGTAAACAAATGTATGGAAGGATATCTTCGTTGCTTTGTATCTGATAAACAGACACAATGGGTCAAATGGTTGCCTCTGGCTGGATGGTGGTATAACACTTCCTTCCATACAGCAACAAAAATGACCCCATTTATGGCACTTTATGGGTACCATTCACCATCAATCACATCATATTTAAGAGAAAATTCTAAGGTTCAAGCAGTGGAACATCACATCGAACATCAACAACAAGTCCCCCAACTCTTAAAGGATAACCTCGTGTTGGCACAAAATAGAATGAAACAACAGGCATATCATCATCGCAGTGAAAGAAGTTTTGATATAGGTGATTGGGTATTCCTACGGCTACAACCATATAAGCAAATGTCCCTAAAGCAGGCTAAGAAGGATAATAAATTATCACCAAAGTATTATGGTCCGTACAAGGTGTTGGAAAAGATTGGTACTATGGCATACAAAATGGAGCTTCCTGCAGCTTCTCGATTGCACCCAGTTTTCCATGTTTCATGTTTAAAGAAGGTTATAGGCGACAAGCTCCCAGTTCAAACAATATTGCCAGAACTTGACGAGGAAGGAAAAATTATATTGGAACCGGAAGTAGTCACAGAGACAAGAACTCGACAGCTACGAAATCGATCAATTTCAGAGTATCTTATCAAGTGGAAGAACTTATCCGCTGAAGATTCCACATGGGAGGATGAGAATTTTATGCAGAAATATCCAGAACTACTCAACCGTTGAGGACAACACTTTTTTGAAGGAGAGGGGCATGTTGGGTCCCTATAATACTAGTGATTACCCCATTACTATTGTAGTTATACCCCTTGTTTATATTGTTGTGCCCCTATTACCCCCATATTATTATTTCTGTGCCCCATAGAATCCCTCTATTGTTATTTTTGTGGCTTTATATTATTATTGTTAGGTCGGCTGGATTATATTGTGACTGCTTAGACTCCTATATATAGAAAGGAGGTTTTGTCATTTGTATCATCCAAGAATTGTTCATTTATGTAAAGTAAAGGAGGTTGCCCCCTCGAAGAGGCTGAATTCTAAGGCGTTGATCTATCTTTTCTATCTTTTCTTAAGCTGGTTTCATAACACCTTACCTCAATTTCACTATTATATGGAAGCAATAGGGAGGACCAAGCAACCACATTAGAATTGAAAAAGGAGCGTGTTAAAATAGTAAGTACCCCTTCATATATTCCTCTGTATATTTTTTTGTTAAGGAATAACAGGGTTCTCCAAATGGAAAATTGACAACTTCAAAATGCAGTTAAAACCCTAACAAATGAGCTTAGAGAAAAAAACCTTTTGAAAAAATAAATTGCTTGCCTAGCTTACATACTCCCTAACCCTGGGATTCATATATATACCTTGTCATGGGGTCCAAGAAAATATACCCCTTAGTGAAAAACAAACCCATGACATTGTTGTGGAAACAAAGGATTAGGAACCAGACATAGTTCATAATTGTACTTGTATAGTAGGAAGGATGATAGAGGAAAAGGTTATTCAGGTGGAAATACTAGATCCTTTACTAAAGGCATCAGAGGATAAATTGGCCTAGTTGATGGCATCGTATGAAGAATAAGGCAAGAAACTGACCAAATACATTGTTGTGCAAACAGGGGATCATGAACCAAACATAATTCACAATTCTACTTGTACAATAGGAAGGATGGTAGAGGAAAAGGTTATTTAGGTGGACATCCTAGATCCTTTGATAAAGGCATTATAAAAGAAATTTTCCTAGTTGATGACACCGTATGAGGAACAAGGAAAGAAAATAGCCAAACAAATTCTTGTGTAAACATAGGATGAAGATTTAGAACAAAAGATGGTAGAGGAAAAGGTTCTTTGGGTCGAGACACCAGATCCTTTGATGAAAGCAACAAAGGATAATTTAGCACTGTGGATATCCTCCTATAAGGAAAATATAATTCTTTGCAAAAGCACAAAAATATAATTTTTTATTTTTTCAAGATATGGGAAGAATATATAAAAAAAATTAAAGGAGAACATAAATACATAGTGGTTGAGATGCAAAATAAGGTGACCAAGATGGAGAATGAGAAGAAACAACTCATATAATTAATGGATGGTTTACTTACTTTCAGGGATCATTCAACCAATCATAACATGTACTTGAAGAAATTATTTCTGATATTTAAAAATAATTCTATCATCATTAGTGAGCCTTTCGTGATTCATACCATAAATGGATTTATAGAAGCATATAGGGCCTATACAAATCAAGAAAAAGGCTTGCTCTGTGAATTGTAACAAAATATTTTGTTGCCTTTTAACAAAAGATGGAATACCAAACCTTATGTAGGGGATGTGCAGTTGAGAGTCTTTGTATATGATTTGAGAAATTAGGCTAGTTTTGGGGGAACTCTTAAAATTAATAAATAAAATTTCGAGAGCAATCTTTGCGTTAGAGGAGAATTTGAAATACCTTGACAAGTGATACAAGAACAAAAAGAGTGGCCCAATTTTCGAGAGGAAGAAGATATTATTTCCAGGTGAAGGTAATAGAAAATTGTATATGGCACATACCAGATTAAAATATTGCAGACTTCTACAAAAGAAGGATGTAAAGCATGGTGGGATGCTTTAGGAAAACAAACCCCAAATAGAGATCCTTTTCACTGCAATAACTTAAATATAACCTTAACAAGGGTTGCTACCTATATTTCTTGCATGCAATAGTGCAGGAGTAATTGGATCGGTCTTAATTTCCATTATCCAATGATCTGACGACCAGCAAGGGTATATCAAAACTCCTATAGCCTAAAAAAATAAGAGTTTGAATGTTGGAATGAAATTTGGGAAATGGATTTGAAATATAATGATAAAATAGTAAGTGTCTTTGAGCGGTTACGAAAGGAGAGAAGGCGGGAGAGTAGTGAAGGCGACTACGGTTTCAGGTTTTTGAAGAGGTTTTTCTCCATGGATGGGCACAGAGGAGGGAGCTCCACTCCCTCCTACAAGGAGGCGGTGGCCAACAAGGGCAAGAAATCTCTGGAAAAAGGCAGAGGAAATTCTGAGGAAGGAAGAAGAAACATGGAGGAGGAAATAGAAAGTACCAAATCGAAGGAGAATGAGGGCACAAAAGACAAGGAAGAAAATGACAAAATACAATGAACAAAAGACAAAAATCAGAAGGGTACGTGCAAACCCAAAGCTGAAATCACTCCAAGAGTAGTTTTAAATGATACAACACTGCAGGTGCACAGGGATACCATGCGGACTTATGCAATCATATGTAAATTCACGGGGCTATGGCCTACTGAAAAGGATTTATGAACTTGGATCAGATACCACTGGAAGCATAAAGGAAGCATTGATCTTCATCTGGGGTCAAATGGATTCTTTACTGTGGTGTTCGCTAACATTGAAGATAAAGATAGAGTGCTTGAAGGTGGGCCCTACTTCTATGCTTTCGTACCAGAGCGGGAAACTTTCACTTCAGTCCCGGTTTGGGTTAGACTCTATTCTCTACCTCTTGATTATTGGGAAATAGAATCGCTAGCTGCCATAGGCAATAAATTAGGACAGTTTGTCAAAGCTTCTGAAGCCACAAGGAGGGGAAAATATACCTCCTTTGCAAGGATCTGTGTGGAGATGGATCTATCTGGAGCCCTTCTAGATGAAGTCATCTTGGAGGTTTTTGATGAGGAATGGGTGCAGACAGTCGACTATGAACATATTCCATTTAGATGTCATAGATGCCATGAACATGGACACCTTCTAAGAGACTGCCCCCTCAGTAAAGCAGAGAACAAAAGCAAAACTAACATAATGAAAGATGCATATAGCTTTCATAAAGTTGTTCATAAAGGAAAAAGCGGTAAAAAAGGGACAAAGCAACACCAAAATGAAGGACAAAAGGTTAGTCAGAACCAGTTCCAAGTTCTTGAAGAGGATGAAGAAATATCAGTAGAAGATCAAGTAATGAATGAAGGTTACGAGAAGAAGGAGAAGGAAGAAGAATGAGATTAGACACAGGAAAACAAAAAACAGAAAGGGATCATGCTAAGTGAATCAGAGCTAGAAATGGATCAGGAAATGACCCAAAGTGAGATGGAAATGGAGGACAATGAGCTATAGGAGATTCTTGACAGAGAAAACCTGGATCTAGAAGGGTTCTTGATTCAGGGAACAACTGGCGGGGTAGAATCACTACCACAAGAAGAGTTCAATTGAATACAACAGTTATTCTTATGGAAAACTCAGGAAAAGGGTTGGGAGGGAGTAAACAACATTGAAAGGCAGAGTAATGAAGGGGTGAAAGCAGTAAAAATGACTCCGGGATTAGCACAGAGAAATCCAAGAAAGAAAAGAGGCAGGAAAAAGCAGACCGAGCCACTGATGGAATGTGGAAAGCTCATGGTAGAATCAGGTGAGATTAAAGATCTAACCAGTTACTCCTTTACCAATCTTTAACTATGAAGTTCACAACATGGAATATTAGAGGTCTAGTTAGCAAGAGAAAACAGAGAATGTTGTATAATAGAATGAAACGGGAAGCTCCGGATATAATTTTTGTCTAGGAAATGAAATGCTCCATTCAAAAAATAAGGAAAATACATTGTAAATGGCTCAGTAGATTTGAATTTCTAGAAGTTAAAGCAGAAAATACAGCAGGGGGTATCCTCACTCTCTGGAATTCCCAAAAACTTTGGAATAATTGATGCGGAGGCATAAAGGAATTATTTATCAGTGGTTATACAGCCAGTAGGAGATAGAGACACTTATATAATTACAAATGTTTACGGCCCTCAAAGGTTAGATGACAAAATTAGGTTTATAGAATATTTGGTGGATCTCCGAGTCAGACATGCAGGAATACCATCGATCTTAGGAGGGGATTTCAATATGATGAGATCTCTCTCGGAGAAAAAAGGGGTTACAAGAGCTTTAAATAAATATTCCTTAGCCTTTCAAATCTTTTCAAAAAACATGAAGCTTGTTGATATAGAGACAAACAATGGCCTCTGCACATGGAACAACAAAAGTGGAGGGGATTCACAGGTAACCTCCAAGTTAGATAAATTCATGATCTCTGAGGATCTCATGCTTCTTGACAAGGATTTAATAGCAGGAATTCTTCCTTTTGGAGGTTCAGATCACTGGCCAGTTCAAATGGAGATCAAGGGTGTAGGAACCCCAAGAAATAGACCATTCAGATTTGAAAATACTTGACTTTCTCACCCAGAATTCATCAACAACATTGAAAAATGGTGGGTTGAGGATTTGTAGACTCAGGGATCAACAATGTTCCTGCTACACAAAATATTAAAGCACATAAAGTTGAAGTTGAAAGCCTGGAACAAGAATGAATTTGGTAATATTTTTGTAGGGAAGAAAGCTGTGGAAAATAAAATTCTGGAGCTTAACCAAGCTTTGATCAAGGAAGGCTTTGATAAGAACAAAAATGATCAAGTAGAGAAACATAAAAAAGAATGGGAAAAGTTGTGTAATCAAGAGGAAATTTTTTGGAAACAAAAATCAAGAGTCTAATGGCTAAAAGAAGGAGAGTGTAACACTAAAGTTTTCCATAGATCAACCATAGCAAATAGGACTCACAACAGTATCTCTTCGATCAAGGACGAGGATGGGTAGATACATCAATCCCATAGGGAGATAGAAGCAGTGTTATTTAAGCACTTTCGAAGTATTGCTCAGGAAAACACTTCAGTAAGGGAACCTTTCATCAAGGACCTCACTAAACATATCTCTAAGTTGGTATCCAAAGAGGATAACTGTAATCTCAATAGACTTGTAACTGAAAAGGAATTCAGTGAGGGCCTCAAGGAAATGAAAAATGGCAAGGCTCCAGGTTCGGATGGATTCAATGTGGATTTCTTCAAATCTTGTTGGAATATTGTCAAAGATGATATTTTAAGGGTGGTGGAAGATTCCAGGCTGAACAAAACTATTTTGAAAGTTCTCAATACCTCCTTTATCTCCCTAATTCTAAAATAAGATATTGCTCAAACACCAGAGATGTATAGGCCCATCACTTTATGCAATGTAGTTTACAAGATATTTTTCAACGTTGTAGCTAATAGACTCAAACCTTTGCTGCCTACGCTTGTTTTGGGGGTGCAATCGGGTTATGTGGAAGGTAGACAAATTATAGATAACATCATTCAAGCTCACGAGGTGGTCCAATCATTAACCAGTAAAAGGAAAGCGGGTATGATCATGAAATTAGACATAGCCAAAGCATATGATAAAGTGAACTGGACATATATCATGAAAGTGCTTACAACATTTGGTTTTGATTATAATTGGGTTAGATGGGTCATGGCCCTGGTGACTTCCTTCGGCTTTTCAATTTTATTTAATGGCTCTCCCTTAGAAATTTTTCTTCCTTCTAGAGGACACAGATAGGGAGATCTGCTCTCTCCTTTTCTCTTCATCCTCATTATGGAAGGGCTGGGATGGTCCATTAAGCATGCTAGAATAACGGACAAAATTCGAGGACTCCAACTTTCGGAGAATGGTCAAGTTCTAACTCATCAACAGTTTGTGGATGATACCATGTTATAGGGAATTCCCACAGTCAAGGAAGCACTAGCTTACAAACAAATTTTGAATGACTTTGCCTTGGCATCAAGTTTGGAAGTTAATCTTTCCAAATCAAAAATATTTTTCTTTAACACCCATATAACCATTTATAGAAATGTCTCCAAATTCTTGGCTTTCAAAGAGACTCCGTCCCCTCCAAGTATTTGGGAGTTCCTCTAATGGATAAACCTTTGCTCAAGAACATTTGGGAACCATTAATCATTAATATGCAAGATAAGGTCAGGAAATGGGCAATTAGGTCTTTAAATCTCGCTGGCAGATTGGTTCTTACAAAGGCAGTACTCCAAGCTATCCCAGTCTTCATGCTTTCAGCTCTCCCCGCTCCAAAAGGAGTCTTACAACAATCTAGAAATATCCAAAGAGATTTTCTTTGGGGCAAAGGGGAAACAAGGAAAAAATGGGCTTTAGTCTCATGGGAAAAGATCTGTAAACCCAAGAACCAAGGAGGCCTAGGATTAGATGATCCAGAGATTCTAATTAAGGTTCTAGGGGCCAAAATTTTGTGGCGGTGGGTTAAGGATCTTAAGGCTCAATAGGCTAACATCTGGAAGGAAAAATATGACAGTACTTGGCCTTCTTCTGATATCATAAGAATGTCTGGTAACATGAAGGGCTCTCCCATATGGAACAAGGCCTGGGAGAATAGAGGGGTTGTTCAAAAAAACAGTTTCTGGGAAATCAGAGAGGGAGATCTGACACTATTATGGGAGGACAAATGGCAACAAGAACCAACACTATTGAGAGAGGAATTTTTGGGCCTTAAACATGAGATAGACAACTAAGGATTAGTAAAGGTAAAGGACTTTTGGGAGCATTCTCACAATACGAGAAAATGGAGAACCTGGAGGAAAATAGATGGCAGAGGGGACAGAACCCTCAACAGCAGAGCAAAGACCCTTAAGAGGATGTTGGATCAGAGGATGATTTTAGTTACTAAAGGGCAGGATCAACTAAGATGGGGTAACGACAAAGAGGGCAGCTTTAATATTAAGGAAGCAAAAGGTATTCTCCTTGGACTGGAAACCAAAGCCTCAGATAGAACTTGGCAGAAGCTATGGAGGCACAAGGGTTGGATGAAGATCAAACTCTTTATGTGGCTGGTTCATCAAAGGAAAATCTTAACCTGGGATAATATTAGAAAGAGGGGTATGTTGGTACCCTCCAAATGCCAGCTCTGTGAAGCCCAGGAGGAGACAATTGAACATTTTCCCAATAGCTGCATTTTCACCTCCAGGTTATGGGATTTTTTCGCCACCATCTTCAATCAGTCTGATAGAGACAAAGAAAGTATCACTAACACCCTCAACAATTGGAGGAATAATTTTTTGGATTATGAAGTTCTTAACTCTGCTTGAGCTCTTGTGCCAAGATTCATTATTTGGAATGTGTGGAAAGAAATAAACAAAAGAATCTTCAAAGAAGAGAAGAATTCCTATCCTTGCCTATTGGAGTAGATATTAAAACAGCTTAAGGAGACAGTCAGCACTACAGTAAGGGATCTCCCAAAAAATCATCCCTCAGAAGCAGAGTTAACAATGCTCAGGTAGTTAGGCATGCAGGGGCTCATTCCACAAGGGCTAGACAGGAAAAGAATCATGAGGCAAAAGGTTAAAGAATTTTGGAATCCTCCCCTTGAAGGTTTTTTGAAGTATAAGATCGATGGGGCTTCAAAAGGTAACCCGGGGATGGTAGGCTTTGGAGGAGTTCTTCGGGATGAAACCAGTAGCATTATCTCCCTCTTCCATGGTCATGTAGGAAAATCCACCAACAAAATGGAGGAATTAATGGAATTGGAGCAAAGCTTAGAATTTCTGGAACAGAACAATTGCCAAAATGTGATAATAGAAGCTGATTCAGAGTTAGTCATCAATGCGGCCAAGAGAATTAGTCATGGAACAGAGCCGAAAAAAGTTACAAAACATTGGAGGTTAATTCGGGTTCTCCATAAAATTCAGGGACATCTTCAAGGACTACGTACTCTCAGATTCATCCATGTGCATAGAAAGGCCAACAAGTTGGCGGATATTCTTGCCAACCAAGGTGTCAGCTGTAAGGATAATAGAATTTCAATGGATTGGCTCGCAATGCCGCAGAGCAACCTAAGAGAACTTTGCCATCATCAGGCAGAAGAGGACAAAGAAGTGTATAAGAACAAAACTAAGGAAGCCAATTCTCAATGAGCAGATTTCTGCAAGAATCACATTTTTGGTCAGTCAGGCCTATGGTGGAAGACTGGCTAGGGGCGGCCTCTGCAGCCATGGTGATCACCTCCCTGAAAATCCCCGGAGTCAGGCGCAAGGTTTTCCCGGTCAGAAGAGAGGTTGAAAGCAATAATCGAAGGCATCCGTTTTGGCGGCATCATTTCCCAATTTTTCAGTGGTGGGAGTCAAAACTGCTTCCAGAGTGGTTTTGAAGCAATCGCACCACTTTCAAGCCGAAGGTGGTCTTGAAAATTTGGCAACGATGCCATACAACTCTTCACACGTGGATGAGGGTCGGGTATGAAAACCACCATCATCGCACGCTAAAGGTCGATCACTTCAGCCGTGCGATATTCAGCTTTGCCATCCAATTTTGCAAGGTTGATCGACGCTCTGAATTGAGCGAGCGATTTGGTGGGATCCGGGGGTTACCCATATTTCTTCTTCATGGTGTGACATGTATCTCTGACGTTATATTAGATAAGAGGAATGAACGGCAGCGATTAAGAGGCAAGTTTGGTTTTTTCTTGCGTGGTTTTGTTTGGGGAGGGTTCACATGCCCTATGTTACCCCGTTGCTAATTTTTGTTTGTACTCATAAGGGTTGGAAGAGTTATTTTAGGGGTTTGAAGGCTTGGATTCTGTCGGGCATTCTCCTTGTTTGCCTTAGACCACACATTTTGGTGGAATTGTGTATATATTGTAAAATATATTTGATATAATGATATAGAAGGCACGACTATTACTTTAGCAAAAAAAAAAGAAATTTGGGAAACAACAGGGTATCTTTGTCCTGATGAACTAGGACATAGTGATTATATTATCAACAATCTTCCCTAATGTCCCCCTTCACTAAGATTCAGAGTGACTGATGTGTTCTTGTTGACATTCACTCCCTCACCGTTGTTGACATTCTCCCCCTCACCATTGTTGACATTCTCCCCCTCACCATTGCTGACAATCACTGGCTCACTGTTGCTGACACTCATTGCCACTATTGCGGCAACACATAGTCAGCAAATGCAAAATTTGTGTTGTTTTAATATCATTATTAGCAATTATAAGTTATCAAATACTAGTAAAATTGTGTTTTACATGTTTTGTTACATTTCCGTTGCATTTATGCTGCATTTTTTTTTACATTTATGTTGCTTTTCTTCCAGTTTAGATATCATATTCATGATTAGACACCAATGTATGCAATCATAAATAAAGTATGAAACAACATTGTTAAAGTTTTATTATGTAACCTACAAAACAATTAATGTATCGAAAGATTGAATGTAAATGCATGGAGTTATTTACTGACCCTAATTGACAATTGGGACTAATTTCCCAAAGAAATGAACATAAGCTCACCACCTATAAAACATACATTAACATATTCAACACAATACATTAAATACATGTAATACACTAATAAATATTAAAATCACATTGAAAACAAATATATCACAACAAACCTAGAAAATCATGCATTTTTGGAGTGAGGGTGACTCGCTTGTTGAGTTGTTCAAACTCAAATGGTTCATATTCATTTTTAGTGATATTCAAATCATCTTCCAATCTTGAATTTTGTTTGTTTATTTTTCTTCTCTTTTTTGGGCTCAGGAAACTCTTCTTCCTCTTCAAAGATGACTCAAAAGAACCCAACCCACACGTGAATTGCTAATCCATAATATGAAGATTGTTGGCATCATCCAATTCTTTTTTAACCAAGACAAGCAATTATTGAATCTTGGTAAATGTAACATGAGGATTGTTTCGAAGCAAGTTTAAGTATCCAAATAAATCCTCTTTTGCGAACTCAAGTCCTTCAACATTTACATCAACATTGTGATTATCCATGGAAATTTTTTTCGCATCTTCACTAAGATTCGATGGCTCTATATTTATCTCAGGAGGGTCATTGTAAGAATCTATTGTGTTATGATGATTTAGTAATTGGTTTGAATCCATTGAAAGAGAACACTACCAACCCACTTCTATGGCATTCTTGCAAATGTTTCCATGAATAGACCATGGGAAATCACAAGTTATGAAATTTGTACGATGAAAAGTGACAAGATATTCCTTATTAGCTTTAGATTTCTTCTCGCCCAAAAATTATGAGACATTTTCTCATGAGGGCTGCAATCACTATCTAGAATTATTTTTTCTTTTTCAATTGATGATTCAAACAATTTCTCTTTCTTGCAATTATTCAAATATCCTTCATTTTCCAGAATTCCTTAAACCTATAGCATAGTTCAACATTATTTATAATAATATATGTCAACTAATATATCCTATAAGCACATTTTTTTCTTCTGTTAGGCAGAAATTTTTTCTTTAGGTAACAATGATATGATTCCATAACATTGTTTATCTCCTGCTTTACATGGGAAAAATCTAGACAACCTTTTATCCACATCCCTAATTGCATAAAAGTTGGGTTAATGAAGATATTTTACCTGTATGAAAACCAAAAAGGGACATGTAAGAAAGTGAATGTGAACTTAAAAATATTGTCATCGACAATCCAATTCTTGTGGAAATAGTATGAATTTTTTTCCTCATTAGAAAATTTGTATAAGAATGCATTAGTTGCAATGCTCACTTCATCACTAGAACGATCTCTCATAATCAAACCCATATATTAAACATATCTTTTTCTATTTATGGACTACTGGCCAATAGATTAACATTTTTTAGCCATGCTCGACGTACATTCCAAACACATGAGATAACATTACACCTTGTGATTTTACTGCCACAATCAATTCTTTTCAAGCATGTTCTTTTTAGAATAAATACAAGTTGTACTATAAAATAATAAGATTGAAGTTACTTTAAAGCTTTAATTTCAGCCAATGCATCATCAACCATGAAGACATTAACTTTCCAAGTATGATCAACTTGGTGACACATATGCATGAGGTGCTCCAAGCCTAGTGAAATGTCCTGTGATGTATTATGTGATTCCACCACCCATACAACTAGCACCCCACTTTGTTGCTCATCAAACACCACAAGTTTATACAACTGATACTATCACATTCAAAAAACATATGGAGTCAAATTTAGCCCATTAATCATTATCAATCACTACAAATCAAATCATTGTACTATAGGTTAATCATTCTTAATACACTCACCCCATATTTATTTGTGTCGAATGTTGAATCCATGGCTATTAAGCTATTATTCGATAGCTTTACCATGGTATCAAAAATCCACTTCATTTTTAATTCCAACTATAAAAGGGATCTCTTAGCCACCATTGGGCTTTTAATAAAATAAAAAATAAACCTAGTGTTTTTTATACCAAAGGTTCACAATCATTTCATCCTTCTTATGCAGCTAATACTTTTGTTTTATTAGATAATTATAGTTGTTAACAACATAATTCTTGCACAAAAAGAAATCCATATCTAGAGTTGTGGCATCCAAGTCAGCACATTTTTCAACATGCATTTTACAAATCGAGTCAAATGACACTTCCAAGAAGAAACAACTCTCAACATAGGAAACCATGTCCCTTGATAACTTTGGTTGATGTAGGGACCTAGCATCACCCGAAGTGTCATGCTAGCCATGACAAGGTCATCCTTGGATATCTTCATGTGCATACATGTTATATGTTATTATCGTTATGTCAGGGATTTGAACCATAACGTTTACAATGAAATTGGATTGTCAACCCCTATTTTCCACAAATAAGGATCTTCCCTTCATTTCATTTTTTCCTCTTATATCCTCAGGGCCATATGAACAAAGCATAGATGCATAAAAATGTTTGAAAGGTCAATACATATGAAAAATGATTGAGCATTGTTAATACCAATATCTAAGCAATGAATCTGTAAAAAAATTACACTTCATATCACAAGGAATCAGTAGGCCTTGAGCATGGGCATTTATTTTGTACCCAGGAGAAATAACATGGAGCATCTGGTTTTATTTCCTATCCTCTAATAAACTATGGAATTGTATGTGAATGGATTTTGCAATCCAATCAATATCCATGTTATTTCCATGTACTTCAGACCAATCTAAATCCTTTCTAGAAAATATGATATTTTCTTTAGGGTATTTCACCAGAAGGGTAATGATCGTTTCCCATTTGAATTTATTTACCATTTTGTGACCCATGGAGTTGTTGTGGCAGTGACCCAACAAGTTGCTGCAATAGTGACCCAGAAAATTGTTGCAATGGTGAACCAACGAGTTTCCACAATGTTGAACCAATGATTTTTCGTAATTGTGAACCAACGCGTTTATGCAACTGTGAACCAACAAGGTGCTACAAAGTTAAACCAACAAGTTTCCACAATGGTCAACGAGCGAGTTGCTGTAATAGTTAACAATGAGTTGCCACAGTGGTGAAACAATTTGTTTCTGCAATAGTGAATAAGTGGATTTTTGGAAATCAAGTTTGGTGCTCTCCTAACCCTTGTAAAGAAACAACCATTTGTGTGCTCTCCTCTTTCTACTAGGGAATTGGCCAAACAATACAATATTTTCTGCATAAATTAAAAGAGCAACCTAGAACGACATTTCCTTTCCAGAATATTAAGATGTGTTTTCATTTTTCATAGAATTGAGTACATAAATTAAAAAAACAACCCATCATCAACATTTTCTTTTGAGAATCATAGATGCATTTTTGTCAAAAGTATTCAAAAATTCATGTATATTTTGACAAAAAATGTTGCTTCATGGATATGTAACTTAGAAAAATTGTAATACATGGATAAGGTTGTACTTATGAATTCTACAAAACAAATTAATATATAGCAAGGCCATTGATATAATTGTTAGATACAAAATGCATTGGATGATTATATTTGTAGTAGAATTGATAGCAGGATCAACCCTTGTATTTTTTTATGGTTCAATATTTAATTTCAGATAAATTTTTGTTTTTAATACATGCATGACATAAATATGCAATTCTCTAGTTGTATATTACTTATATTTGCATAGATGATAACGTGTTTATAAGCAAAAAGATATATATTCTGAGATTTATTTACACAATCTTAATTATTAATGTGGAGGATGAACCTAAATAGTTGATATAAATAATAAGGTGAATCCACCATTCCTGAATTCTTACTCATAAATGCAAGTAAATCTAATTTTATCAGAACCACTATGAGTTAATGTAGGTGGAAGGATTAATAAAATTTGGGGTGAGAAAAAATGGAATATAGTAAGAGTAAGAAAATTTCACCAAGTTTCCTACAATGACCAAGTATTAATGACTATCTTACAATAAATAGTGGGAATTGATACACAGTAAAACAACATTATGCTTTGTAATGAGAGCTGGAACCTCCGCAGGTAGAATAGGATAGGATGATAACTACACGTTAAGTTTATGCGCCTATAAAAGCCATAGCTTAATAAAATAAAATATAATGCTGCATCAATTGGGGGTTTTGTTTAATTTTTCTAAAGAAATTTAAATATAAACCAAAAAATACAAAAGTTATACACAATAATCTAATCAAACAACAACACAAACACCAACTCAATTTTGAACTCACTATTGCACTTCAATGTGGGTGACACCGATCTTCACTGTTTTGGTTATAGGTGCATGCAAATGGAAAAGAAAAACCCAGCTAGAGAAATTAGATTTTGTCTGAGGGTGTAGGGGATTTGAAATGAAAATGGAAAACGCCAAAGAACAATGATGCTCCGAAGGTGTGGATTCCCTCTGAAGGTGCAGGGGATTTGAAAATGAACAGGATTGAGAATAAGGGTGTTTGAGAATGGAGAACATGGAATTCATAAAAAAGAAGGTGGGAAGGTTCGCCAGACTGGTCCAGAAGTTCCTGTTAATTCACCACAAAAAATTCAAGGTTTTGTTGCATGTGGTAGGTGGGAGCTGACGAGGGTGAAAATAGAACTAGTTTCGTATAGAATACCGAGACAATAACAACAACGAAGCTGCTGACAACGAAAGAGAGTAGGAAACAGAGTTGTTGGTCGATGGAGACAAGAGAAACCTTCGTCAAGGAGATGGGGCCCACAGGTATTGACGTGGGTGCAGGGTTGGAATTTGACAGGCATTTTTCTCATCAGAGGCCATTTAGCCCGTTAAATACGTTGAAAATTTTTTAAATGACTGTCCAACATGACATGGTTTGAAGGGTGTATAACGTATTTTTTATGGTTTATGATTTTTTGAACACATTATTAATATCTTATATGGAGACTGGTACCTTCCCATTTGAAGTTTCACTTCACTCCCACCTCGGAATGGATGAAATACTATAATAAGTGAAAAATAGTGTCCTCAACAAATAAACATTAATTTCTAATCTTTCCTGGTACGATTTTCTATTACTACAAAACTTTGAAATTCAAACAAATTTGCTACAACAAAACTTAATTTTGAAATCCGAATAGATTGCCTTATCAGATGTGGTTCGCACTCTAATTTTATCTTCATATTCAAAGAGACTCCTGGTTATTTTAATCTTGCATTTGTAACCTTAATACTTTGTAAAGCTGTGTAATTTTTAAGGCTGCTTCAGTTCTTGAATAAGGGTTTGAAAAGTGGTTCTAGAAGAAAAACAAAGGTAGTTTCTGATGATTCTGAATGTTTGAAAGGATTAGAGGAGGATAATGGCAGTATCCCCAAATTTATTGCATCATTCTGAATGTTTGAAAGGATTAGAGTAGGATAATGACAGTATCCCCAACATTATTTTACATTAACATTTGGCTGAAATTAAGAGTCGTGTGAACCATAAACTCCCTAATTATGGCTTTGGCATGACATTACTTACTGAAAGAGACTACTCATGATCATCCCACTCTACAAATCTTATTTCTGAGTGATGTAGACAACCAGAGGATTCTTTGTATTTCTGAGTGATGTAGACAACCAGAGGATTCTTTGTATGTAAGACAACTTCACGAGATTCAACATAAGACCTTGGAAACTTGGAAACTTCACAATCTTTGAATTGAATATAAGTCTTGAACCTGAATAAGAAATTGAGATATGTCCCCATACTATGAGTAGGAACTGTGTTTGATCATAAAATGTGATAGTATAAGATTTGAACCTGAACCTGAGCTTTCATTATGAATTAACTCCATGTAAATGGATTGATTTACATTTACACTTTATAAAAAGTATAGAACATTGTTATAATTTTTTATATAAATCAATTCCTATATAAATCAATTCATTTACATTTTAGGAAACGTAAATAAAACTCTTATCATTCTGTTTATGTTAATATTTATTAAAAGAATTAAACCTTTCATTAATTGTTATTTTTAAACCTTATTTTTTATATTAATTTTATAAAAATGTATAAGTTTTGGTTTGAGTTTATTAATAGATATAATTATTTTTATTTTTTGTGTGCTCCTATAGAATAATTAAACTTTCTTTAATTGTTAATTTTAAACCTTATTTTTTATATTAATTTTATAAAAATGTATTAGTTTTGGTTTGAGTTTATTAATGGATATAATTATTTTTATTTTTTGTGTGCTCGTATAGAAAATTTAAATTTAGAAAAGTGTTTATTTTATATGTGTTTTTTTAAATTTTATATGATGATTATTATTAACTATTTTAGTTTTTTTGAGTTAGAATTCATAATCTATTTTTTAATGAAAGTATAGCTTTATGTTGTTTAAATCACGCTTTTCAATGTATAAATCAATTCAGTAGGTTTAAAAATCCCTTTAATATTAAACAATTAAAATTTAATAAACATAATTCTTGTTTTCTTTATGGTTTAGTTAAAAACATATATGAAATACATTTAGTGAATTTCGCTCCATAATATTTTAATATTTTTGTCTACTCTTTTCTCTTTTGACATATTGGAAAAATTTATTATGTTCTTTTTATGATGTTTTAGTTAAAAACATTAGTGAATTGATCTCCATAATATTTTAATATTTTTTATATACTTTTTTCTTTTTTAACATATTGGGAAAAATGATTATAATTCAATTGTCAAACTCACATTAAGGATAATCATCCCTAACGGCCATCCATAATGCAAGTTGACTCATCTAGCTATTCAAGTAAAACCACCACACCCCTAGAATTACCCATGGGGGCTTCACTAGGGGAGCAATACCACACCACATGCATTCATATTGAGGGATATATATTGATGAAAAATGACATAATATATTAAGCATATATTAGGGGGTAAAGGGTTTTTATATTGGCAGGTATAAAAAATGGAGCTCAAATTTAATGAAAAAGTATAAAGGGGTATAAAAAATGTTAATGAAAAAATGGATACCTACAATATCTAGGGAAAGTAGGGGTTTTTAAATTGGGGAGTTGTATCGGGCTCGTATTGCTAGGGGGTTAAATAATGTGATTTTTAGAGGTATTTTCTAATATGTAGTCAAATTAGGGGTATTGATTAGTATTCCATGAGCACACATGATATGTTAGAGGTTCATTGACTGAAGCCCCTGTGAAATTACCCTACTCCTAGTATGGGTCTAGTTTTCTCTCTTACCAAATGCCTCTTTTTCACTCTTACCAAATGCCTCTAGATTTCATGTCGTTAACTTGTTTCCTTATGTCCTGTAAACTCAAACTCTTAGCCAAACAAAAGCAATTTTAAGACATACTCTAGACCTAAAAAAAAATTGTCAACAATTCCAATTTATAAACACAATTCTTTTATAAAATTTGTAAAAAGTGTGTATATATTTAACTATTCTCGTTGTTTGTGTTTTACTCCTCTATCCATCACCAACGAGGTGTTTTATGAAATGAGTACTTGAAATATGTTAAAATCCAATTTATTAACTGTAAAATTTGACCATAAGAAGGAAATGAATCTAAAACATCACTAGAAACCATTTATTAAAATTAATAAATGTAGAAATGGTGTTGAAGAACTCAATTGTAAACATGATGATAATGTAGATATCTTACCTTGGAAACCTTTTCGACAAAACTATCTAGAAATGGCCTTTGTTTGGCTCTTTTTATGCTTTAAGAATTATTACAAATAGAAATTATAAACTTGTAGATAAATATTTTGTGTATTTTTACTCCTAGGTTTCACATTCTTAGTCTTTCTCTATTTTCTTTTGTGCCATTAATATTGCAAGCTTTCAATTTTCCATAGATAAATCTATTTAGCCCCCTTTTCACCTTTGATTGATTCCCTTCCTTGTTGATGCAACTTGAGGTGCATGTGAGTGGATCATTTGAATTGAAGGGAGCTTTGTAGTGAATTCGAATGTGCACATACACATAAGGAAAAGCATATAAAGTGGTTATAGAAATGCCCACAACAGAAAAAATTTGGTTTGGTTTAAAATGTTTTTTTCATGATGAGATCTCATCAAGTGCTTGATCTAGTAGGATTGAATTCTCGTAGGTGTCACCTACATGTTCATTACGTTCACCTTTGGGAAAAAGGGAAAAAACATACATATTTCACACTCCTTGGAAGTAATGTCTTCCAATAACTCATAATTTGTTCATTTGATCACAATAAGTTGGATTAGAATCCAAGTCTAAATATTTTTCTTGAAATCCAATGGACATGCATCTATGTCTTATGAAAACATCATTAAAAATCCCACTTGAATGAAATAAACAATCAATTCATATGTGTTCTAGTGCATCATCAAACCTACATAGCTGAAAGAAAAAACCCTCTTCATTGTCATAATGAATTTGAACCATAATATTTCTTGTTGCCACTTGCTTTCCCTGAGTGTATTCACCACCCATCCTTATTAGATTATTTGTGTGGGGGGCTTGTCACAGTGTCACCTGTGGAACAATGGAAGTGTCGCTTCAACTACAATCTGCACTAGATCTTTAGTGTCTCAACATATCACTTAAAAGATTTGAAATACCAGGCTCATGAAGAACAACATCTACTACCATTTATAAAATATTAAAATAATTCTAATACATTGTGCTTGCTTGACTACAAAATCTCCATGGTGGACCCCCTCATTGATTCCATGTGATTATGATTGTGGAGAGGACACAAAGGATAAAACATCTTATAGTTTTACTTTGTTGGTCATATTATATGTCCCTTAAGATATCCTTAGTCATATTTTATGTATAAAAATTATATGGTGTGTCCCACTCAAGGACATTTAATTTCAGAGTTATGGATATTTTATTATGAGTTTTCCATACAATTTCAAATCAAGATTCAAAATTCAATAAGTCATTTATTTGTTATGGTCTTTTCTATTTCTTATCATAAACATGTGAAATTGTTTAGCATAACTATGTTATTGAAAAGTAATTTTTTAATAAAACCCTTATTGGTGAAGGGTTAATTTATTATCAAAAAATCACTCTTGAAGGGAAATTTTTTAAGCATAAGGTTTCTTTAAGGGAAGAATAAAGACCTAAAATGTAAAACAAAAATTATATGGCAAGTCCATTTCCTTTTACTTGTCATTGTGGAAACCAGGGTCATCCATGGTCAATGATAGTCAACCATGGTCCAATGTCACATTGTGACAAAGATTGTCAAGATATGAAAATCAACCATGGTCCAACATCACATTGTGACAAAGATTGTATCAATATGAAAATCAATCATGGTCCAATGTCGCATTCTAACAATGATTGTGTCAATATGAAAATCAAACATGGTCAACAATTTTAATTTTAGGATTTAAAATATTTATCTTAAGGTTTATATACCTTGGATTTATAATATTAATCCCTTAAGTCTATAATAATAATAATCCCTTGGGTTTATTTATCTTAAGATTTATATTCCTATGGTTTAATATTAATCCTAGGGTTCAATATTATTCCCTTAGGTTTATAACACCTTAGGCTTTTAATATTAATTGCTTGGGTTTATAATATTAATCTTTAGGTTTATAATATTAATGTTAGAGATTAATGTCTATTTTAGGCTTTATAATATTTATCTTAGGGTTTATATACCTTGGGTTTATAATATTAATCCCTTGGGTTTAGTATTATTCCCTTAGGTTTCCTTAGTATTAATCCATTGGGTTTATTATTCCCTTGGTGAACTTCGCATTGTGACTAAGATTGTCTCAAAATGAAAAACAACCATGGTCCAATGTCACATTGCAACAAATATTGTCTTAGTATGTAAATGAATCATGGTCAACCATGGTCCAATGTCACATTGTGATGAAGACTGTGTCAATATGAAAATCAACCATCGTCAACAATGTTTATTTTAGGATTTAAAATATTTAACTTAGGTTTTATATACCTTGGATTTATAATATTAATCCCTTGGGTTTATTGATCTCAGGGTTTATATTCCTATGGCTTAATATTAATCCTAGGGTTCGATGTTTTTTTTTTTTATCGTTGAAACTACACTAATTCTATTATTTACAGTAACAGCAGCGAACAATTACATCCAGGATTACAAGTCGCCAGAGGCCTGGGGTGGCACTCTGGATCATAGAGATTCACTAAAACAACTATCCACGCAGGGGCATTCTCCTTGTTGCTGAGCACCCACGCAGGGGTGATATCATTGTGACCACGACTGAAACTGGAAGCCCACGCAGAGGCAGTGGAGCTTTGGAGACCAAAAAAAGAAAAAATGTCTTTCCCACGCAGGGGCAGAAGAGATAAAAGGAAGATATTCATCAGAGTCCCTCGCAGGGGAATGGACATGCACTGAACAGCAAAATTGTCAAGCCAAACATAACTATTCATGCCATACATTAAACATTGGTGATAGGGGAAACAGTTGACAAAAAAACCTGAGCTCGGGCTGAGGACTGAAGCTTGATGGAGCCAGCATCTATTCATCCGAATCTTCCTCCGAATCTTCCGGATAAATCCAGTATTCGCCTTCTGGTGGGGGACCCCAGTCATACTTAGCTTTGCCTTTCGCGGATGCTAGTTGAGAGGCTGGTGGAGCAGCCCCTGGCTCAGACTGTGCCCCTGCTTTTTCCTCAGCAGCCTTGGAGCTCTCTGCAGGATGAGTTTGGGCACTGGGTTGAGCTTGAATGCTGGAATTACCTTGGGCATTGCTGAAAGAGAAAACCGTTGTGCCAAACGCAGGAAGCGGGGCAGCTCTTGGGTCCTGCGGCCTGGCATCCAGAAATTGATACGACTGGATGGGGTTGGCTTCCTCCACCCTGTGGCACAGACAGCGGCAACAATTTGAAGACGAATTGTCAACCGGGGGGCGTGAAGTTCCGCCTCGTCCTGTGCCGCGACGACTGAAGGGCCTCTGTCTCGGTGGCATGATGGGCTCCAAATTACCTGCAATCCCTTTTGCTGCCCTTTCACCGTGTCCTTGAGCCAGAGGGAGTCCTCGTGCTTGCACTCTGAGCTTCGACGCACAGAGACCCACCTCCACAATTCGGACACAGAAAAATTCCTAATTCTTGCCAGTTTTATGTTGCAGTGATTTGCATTGGTTCTGGTGAGCCATAACTCGTCTCTGCCACAGTATATGGAGCGCATCTGCATCCATAAATGGCTGTCCCCTCGATCGCTTGCTCTCACGCTTGCCAACCAGGGCGGCGTAGAGCATTTAATTGCTTGTATGAGCTTGAGCCCGCCCATGTTGACCATGTGGCGTACCTTCCTCCCCCTGCGTGGCACCCGCATCCGGGTATCCTAGGGTTCGATGTTATTCCCTTGGATTTTTAATATTAATTCCTTGGGTTTATAATATTAATCCTGAGGTTTATAATATTAATGTTAGGGTTTAATGTCTATTTTAGGCTTTATAATATTTATCTTAGGGTTCATATACCTTGGGTTTATACTATTAGTCCCTTGAGTTTAATATTATTCATAGGGTTAATAGTATTAATCTCGGCGTTTAATATAAATCCCTTAGGCTTATAATCATGGTCAACCATGGACCAATGTCACATTGTGATAAAAATTATCTTAATATGATAATCAAGCATGGTGGACCATTGTCAACCATCATCAACCATGGTCATTCTTGGTCAACCATCGTCCAATGTCACATTGTGACAAATATTGTCTCAATATGAAAATGAACCATGGTCAACCATGGTCCAACATCACATTGTGATAAAGATTGTATGAATATAAAAATAAATCATGGTCGACCATGGTCATGCATGGCCAATCATGGTTAAACATTGGTCAAACATGATCGACCATTGTCAATTATGGTCAATCATCATTAACCATGGTCAAGAATGATCTAACGTGACATTGTGACAAAAATTTTCTCAACATGAAAAGCAACCATGGTCAACCATGACCAACTACGGTCCAACATTGCATTGTGAAAAAGATTGCCTCACTAGAAAAATCAACCATTTTCAACCATGGTAATTCATTGTCAACCATAGTCAATAACCACAGTCACATTGTGAAAAATATTTTTTCATTGCCCAACGTCACATTATGATAACCGTGGCCATCCATGGACAACAATAGTCAACCATGATCCAACATCATATTGTGACAAAGATTGTATTAATATGAAAATCAACCATGGACAACCATGGTCCAATGTCACATTGTGACAAAGGTTGTCTCAATATGAAAATTAATCATGGTCAACCATGGTCCAACATCACATTGTGACAAAGATTGTGTCAATATGAAAATCAACCTTGGTCAACCATGGTCAACAATGTTTATTTCATGGTTTATAATATTTATCTTAGGGTTTATATACCTTGGGTTTATAATATTAATCCATTGGATTTAATATTATTCCCTTCAGTTTATGATTCTTTAGGTTTATAATAATAATCCCTTGAGTTTATTAATATTAGGGTTTATATTAGTATGGTTTAATATTAATCCTAAGGTTCAATGTTATTCCCTTGAGTTTATAATACCTTGGGATTTTAATATTAATGTTAAGGTTCAACGTTATTCCCTTGGGTTTATAATTCCTTGGTCACACTATGACAAAGATTGTGTCATGTTCAAAGGTCACTTCATGGCAACCATGGTCATCCATGGTCAACCATGGTCCAACGTCGTATTGTGAAAATTATTATTTCAATATGAAAATCAACCATGATCCAATGTCATATTGTGATAAAGATTCTCTCAATATGAAAATAAATTATGGTTCATATTAATCATGGTTTATTAATCTAAGGGTTCATATTCCTAGGGTATAATATTATTCATAGGTTTTATAATATTAATCCTTGGGTTTAATATAGATGCCTTGGGTTTATAATATTAATAATCCCCTTGGTTAATAATATCAACATTTATTATATTATTGATAATATAAAAATATTATCACATTATTATAATATAATAATTATTATTATAAATTATCATTTTTTTTTTGTAAGTAAAATTTCTATTCATAGTTTCAAAAGGAAATACATCAGAGGAAAAACATAGGTAGTCTCACCCTGACTAGGTTTGTTAACTAACACTCAAAGCATATGAAAATGAAACAAAAAAACACAGAGAGACATAATCCACAATTTCAAAGGCCATAGGTTGGGTAGTAAATAGACAAAACATATAAAACACTTGTATCCATGCTAGTCGTCAAAGGTGATGGAGGCTAGGTTGTCTGGATCTGTACTAGGAGGTGGCGGAGGATGAAAGGATCACTAGAAATGCTCCTCGAAATGGACCATCTAGGCCTCCAGTTTCTCGACCTTCTCTCATAGAAAATTCTGGCCCCACCAGATCACCACAACACGCTCTTGGGTATGAAATTGGAAATAATGCATTTTGTTCAGAATTGCTATCAATTAGGCATTCTCGTAATGTCTAACCCACTCTGAATTATCAAGATGATCCAGAATTGACTAAAAGACATCTCAGTAGTGCTCCATGCAATGACCTTGTTGCTGACCATGACCACCTTGACACACTAACACATGACGCACATAACCACCACGATGAATTGAATCCCCTCACTGCATAACGAGCAGAGCGAGGCGCCCTCGAATCCCAGATGAGCCCCCGCATCTACCACCTTGAGCCGCTGACCCCTCACATCCAGAATGCCCTGACTCACCACCACTTATGCCTCCTGAACCTGCAAGGCTTGAACCCTCTGCACTTATACCTTCCAGATTCCCTCCACCACTACCAAACACTAAATCGAGCTGAGATCGGGACTTAGCCATGCATGGCTTGCTCGAATTAGGTGACACCTAGGCTGAGGGCTACCTTGAGAAAGGAACCAGATACATGCCTGAAACCCAGACACCACCTAGCAATATGAAGGACACTCATACAATAGATCTCAAACAATCGACGCAGGGTTCAAGACCACCAACTGCTACTAAACCTCCTATTCCCTTCGTGTTGAGCACCCACAACTTACAAAGTTATTTCCCGCCTCGAACTAGCAGCATACACCCCCCTCAAGTCACCCCTCACAATTCCAGCAAACCAAAACCCACGACGGGCTTGGAAATGGCACCACTCCATATCCCAGGACCCTCTGAACTTGTTGGGGAGGTGCACTTCAATAATCCTACTCCACCAAAGGAAAATTCGCAACCAACTCAGACTGAAACCACATTAAGAAAACAAGAAGACATAGAAAACCACCCCCGTCAGACGCACATACAACACGTTCCTTAATCAATTTAGCAATTGATTGCTACCCACACCCACCAACAAGGGTGGAACCTTCTATCAAAAGGTCAACCCTTTGGTCAGCCCGGAGCACCTATGTAACACCCTCCTCTTCTCCTAACACTCCACAGATAGGTTCCAAAAATCTCTCTGCTGCAGAATGACCATCATCCACCCCCACCATCCACCACAACATTAATTTGCGCTCACCACCCTCCACAAGACCCAATGTGACTTGAGGTTTCCCACGTTGGTGTTTACTGTCTCTCATACTGAAGGTAATATGGGAGGGCCATGAGGCCAACTCGCCATCCTCTAGCCACATGCTTACCATAGACACCCACGCGTTCCTTGGGAACATCCTCCTCTTCGTTCCTCGCCCCCATCTGGGAATTATAAATTTCCATTATAATTGTTATAATTGTTATGATATTTTTAATACAAAGATAATAATATTTTATAATATAATTATTATTATTGTATTATTATAATAATGATACATTTGTTAATATTAATATCAATACTAATATTAAATCCATATCCATTGAAAATTATGGACGTATCAACCACATTTACTAATGTGTTTGTGCTAGTAATAATATTTAACATCACATCGCTATCATATTTCTTCCGATATTAAATTAGTGAAAATATTCAAGCATCATTATTATGATTGGGCAATCCTTTTAATAAAAAAATGAACAATCAAATTGAATATCAAAAAGTAATTTTTATAAATGAATAAATATGTATTGTACTAGAGAATAAAAATGTTGCCATCAACTTATCACATTTTGGAAGATTTAACATAGTTTTTTTTTTCCTCTTTTCCATAATTTTAAATTTAGTTTGATTAAAAATTAGTGAAAATTTAGCAAAAGGGTTATGAGTGGTAATTCTATTTCCTGATGATCTTGAAAATGTGAATAAATTCTTTATTCTCTAATGAAGCCTTAGGATAATTCAGGGAATTTTTTTTGAAGTCAATGTCTTATTGGCGTGAAGGAAAATGAAATATTCTTGAATATTGAAGGCCAAAGTTTTCTTTTTTTTGCCTAAATTAAGATGAATCAACCAACATAACTTAACTTAATGTAGAGTATAGTTGATAGGAAATCCAAAGTATCATTATAAAAGCGGATACACCTTTCTTGTTAAGGGGAATTATTAAAATTGGGGATCAAGGTTTACAAAGCATAATCGATGGAGAATGACTTTAGCATAGAAAGGGATTAAAGTAGAAAATCATAAGAAATTAGAAAGTGGTTTTAGTTCAAGAGGATTCCAAAGATAAACAGATATTGACCCTATAAGTCAAAATCGATGAAATGTTGATATTGGTTTCCCATGGTGAGGAAAATAAGTTCACAAAATACAAACCATATTAAAGATTACAAAATGAGAGTAAGAACAATTAAGAATGAGTGTATTACCCTTGTATGTATTCCTCTTATATTTAAAAGAGTGGACGGGTTTTAATGTTTTCTTTCGATGTATTCTCATGTGAATTTCATTTACCTGAAATCTAAAATTCATGGCCATAATTGATTCCCTAGGTCCTGTTTCTAAATGCATTAGTATAATATCGTATCCACAACCCCTATCATCTAATTTCTTGATTGTGGATTGATTCCATTGTTTGTTTTCTATGTAATTGCATGCTACAGGGAATATGGAATCATAGATTATATTTAATGGTTTCAAACCTGGTTAAAATCCAATGTCCCCCTCCTATTATTATCAATTGTTGGAATAAATGATAATAATAGTATAACTTAATTTTGAGGTCATGGTCAATATAGACACCAAAGTGATGCACGAGAACCCCCTTGCTTCTATAAGAAAGGGCTTATGTCTATGCAATGGTTTAATTTCTAAATTTTATGGAGGTTTTACATACTCTACCGTCCTCTGGATTTGATCCCATGACTTTTTAGGAGGTAACACATGTTCTTAAACACTAGGCCCACTCAAACTATAAGGATCACCTGTATAACATTAACTTCTAACTAATGAATTGCTAAAGTTAATTTTAGCCATAAGTAATCACACTTCATTGCAACGACATTTTTGTCTCCTTCAACACACCCATACATTGGCTATAGTATGTTAATCCATAGAAAGATCCTTATGTATAGCCATGGATATTAAGTTATTGTATTTTGATCATTATATTAGTATTTTTGTCTAGATCCTTTAGTTGTAATTGTACCCTTTGTCTCCTACAAGAAAACACACAAAGGAGACCTTGTTTTAGAATCATCTATTTTCATCTCATACATTTATTTTATTGTAAAATGAGGTTTCCCCCTCGAAAAAGCTTTATATTCATTATTCTATCTTTCTCAACGTGTGGATTTAATTCCATCTCTATTTTTATTTTATTTTGGTTATTTGGTGCGTAAAATTTGTTATCAAAGACTATAATCCTAGGGTTTTTCTCCTTCAATCAATTGATCTTGGAATTTTCACGAGAACTTATTTTCTGGAACATTTTAGATAGAAAAAATTGAAGCAATTTAGGAAAGATATTAGGGTACATGTGGTCAAAATTTTAGGCTCTATTCAGTTCTATATTTTGAGATACATCCTATGGAAGTTAGGGTTTATAAAACACCCTAGAATATGTTTCAAATATGTTCTCTTGGAATTTATGCTATACATTTATTTTGGATAATTTTAAGCCTATAGAATTTTCAAAATCCAAAGGAAACATATGAAAAAATAATTTTAATAAAGTTTCAAATTTTATTTCATTATATTTTTTGAGATATAGCTTGTGGAAGTTTTGGTATTGTGACTAGTTTTAGAATTAGTCTCAAATGTGCCATCTAGGAATTTTACTTATAAATATTTTCAGGTTAAGTGTCAAATTGTGAAATATTTAGGATTATAAGAAAATATATGTAAGCAAACATGATACAAATTTTAGGTTATGACGCACTATAACTTTTGAAATAAAGGTTGTAAAAACTAGGTCTTTGATTAATCCAAACACTAGTATCAATTAGATGTTCCTAGTAGAACTATCATATATAAAGATTAAAAATTAAAAACTGAATGATAATATTTCCTTTGAAAATTACAAATACCATATTATTGTAGGATTTTTTTTAGAAATATATATGAAATATTGGACATGTGGTATTCCATACAAGTTCAATATGTAGAAAGGTTCAACAATCAACAAGCTTCGAGAATGTTACCATAACCTTCACTTGGCACATATAATTTTGGTTAGAACTATGACAATATATAAATGACATATAATTGTACTACAATAAGGAATTTTATATTCATAAGGGAAAAGATGTTACAGATACATTAAGTCAAAGGTCATCCAACTACACAATCTCAAAATAGGTGTTCTAATGTAAGACACTTATATTTGGCATAACTTTTGATTGGAATATATATATTGGTGATTCAAAACTTGTGCTAAAAAAAAAAAAAGGATTATTACTATTGTTTTCCCACATGGTTAAATATGTTCTAAATAATACTATGCACCAATTAAAATTGGATGTTATACTATGGAATTGATGCTTAATGGGCATAATTGTTATACAAAGTTGATAAATAATACTACAACATATGTCATCAATAGATAGTAGAATAAAGTATATACTTTGTAGTAGTAAATTGTGTGTATGGTCAACATGTGTAAACCATTTTACGCAGTTTAATAGAATTTGATAAATTGTGTATTGCACCTTCTATTGATAGATCATTGACAAATATATGATTTTTGTTTGATGTCAATGAGTTGGTTGCATTCACTAACTGATAGGTAATGTTGAAACATCAAGATGAATTTGATATCAACGTTAAGTTTCTAGCTAAGATATATGACATCAATGTGTAGATAAGTGAAAAATGATGTTTACTGAAGTGCCCCATACTCTCGAGGGTGAAGAGAGGGTGTTGAGTACATTATATGAACCACTAAGCCTAAGAGCCACATTTCATAGTTTATAGCCATCCTAAACTACTATTTTTTAAAGGGAATCACTAAGCATGAAGTTCTAGATTTTTTTTCCATCCTTAACCACCATTTAGTAGAAGTCACTAGATTCTACTTTCCATTCAGTTTATGATCATCCTTAAAACATAATGTAGTGTAAGACAACAACATCTTCTAGCTATTTGTTTTGTGGTCTTCATTGAATAACTATTTAGTAGAAGAAAAATGACTTTTGTTATCCATATGGTTTGTGGTCATCCTAAATCCACTATATTAAGAGACCCCATTTGATGCAAGAGCATCTAGCTGACAGGTCATCATGGCAGAAGGTTGTTTGGTCTCTGAGAGGACTGAGAAGGAAATTGCAAGTGAACACTGTAGTCGTTTCTTTTGTTGTTATTTTAATTTCGTAAAGAAACAGTATTTAGGAAGGTAGAAGGTTAATTAGTCAAACTATTGCAAATAATTATTTTTATTTTCATGTTAACTTTTACAGATTGTAGCATAGGGAAATAAATAGTTTTAGAACTAAAAATGAACTATCAAAATGTAACCAACAGAATGTAACCAACAGTAGTTAGGAGAAACTGTTTCTAGGCAATTATTGAAAAAGAGACATAATGGATTGTAACAGGTTCGACCTTGGAGAATGAGAAATAAAATAAAAAAAAACATCTCTAAGCACACAAGTTATTTATTTTTATATCCCACAGTTGTCTATCTATCATTTGTTGAATTGCTTGATACAATGAAAGCACATTCTCCGGTATTTGTTCTACAAAGCATATACATATATGTTGTCCTACTTGTATTGATTAAACAGATTGACAAATCAACATCTTGCAAATATAGCCACGGAGGACATTACAGAGAGAAGGCCGCATGGTTCCAGAACTACTAATTGAAAGAACGAAAAGGGTTCCTGGAAGTTTTATAAATTTTGAGCAGAAAAGACAAAGACAAGATGTACAAGTATTTTTTGAAGAATAAACCTTATGTTTTTATTGACAAAAGTAACCGCAAAATCTCTATTCAATATATATACAATCTATGTGAAATAACACTATATAAATCCAACAAGTTTGTAATAGTGGACGGGTTTAGAAACCCTAATTGAAAATAAGCCTACAGCAACTATCCAGAACCAAAACAATGCAAGTCTAACAGGCTTAGCTACATACTATCAAAAGTCTCCACAGTAGACTACCCCAACCTAAGCCAGCGACAGAGGCAAAAACAAGTGAATAAGATTGAGAAGGAGCGACCCTACCTGGGTCTAGCTAGCATGCCATACAGTCGAATGCAAGACCTCCAAGATGAACCTACCTGCAACGAAAAACACCAACGGCAAAGCGTGAGCATTCCATGATAGAGATAGAAGAGACGAGGAAAAAATACAAAGACAAAGGATTCGAACTTACCAGTGCAGAAACAGGGCACCTAGGTTGCAGTCCCCGAGCGTCCCTCTACTCCTGAAGGAGAAAGTGGGTTAGACAACTGCGTGAAATGGAGAGAAGAATGACAACATAGAATGAGACCTTACCTTGCCGTTGAAGAAGCAACCGAAGCCAAAGACCCTGAGACCACAACCTGTCCAAGAAACAGAGCAATATGACCAAAGAGCTCTAAGAACGGTTTAATAGAAGAAGCCAAGAGAGGAACAGTCACATAGTCCAGTAAAACAACCAACATTAACCATGTACACAGAGAAATTCATAAATCTTTCCAAGTAAGATAATTTCCATACCACAACAGAGTGATTAAGCACCAAGGTGGAGAAACAAACAAACACCAATGTCGAATAAGAGTCTCTTACCAGACAGTGAGGCGGAACAAGTTTCCAGGTCGAAGACCGAACCAGAACATAATGAGCAGCATAAAACTTACAGCGAATTCACACAGAAAGACTACAAAGTGAAACCCTCAACCTCAACAACATGACAAGAAAAATGATTGGGAGATAGGGTTTGTGGGTCAATTACCAAAGCGGGAGTGATATTTTCGAGGAGTGGACACTTGTCCAAGAACTAGTAGTATAGGTACAAGTCATAAATACTGGGAGCCAAACATCTATTAAATCATTATAATCAACCGCCGAACGAATCAATCACACATTCAAACAAATTGTTAATTATTTCAATCCATTTATATTCCTTTATTAATGTTGGTGAGTGTAACGAGGGGCTGGACCCATCAAGTGTTATCATAGCAGGAAATTGAAAGTGTCAGGATAAATATGGAAGTTGGAAGATGAGGAGGTGGGAGAGGTGTGCCCAGAGCAACAGACGAAGGACTGAGGGAAGAAATAAGGATCCTTATTGCTCGTTTGGAGGCAGTGGAAACAGGAAGGAGAATGGATTCATAAATATGAGATGACATTGAGGAAGAAGCCATAGTTCCAACAAATGGATCAGATGAGGAAGGACTGGAAATGAGGTTGTTGTGGTTGGTCCTGTTGGCCAGCAACAAGCCCAAACCGGAGATTCCAAATTACGATGGCAGCCTATCCACAAAAATTCTATTAGATTGGATAAACAAGTTGGACAAGTATTTTGAAAGTGAAGAGGTCAGTGAGGACCGGAGAGCCAAGTTCATTACAACAAAGTTGAAGGGACATGCAAACCTATGGTGGGACAATGTCTAAGCAGAGAGAAGAAGGATGAAAAAGTTACCGATAAAGAAGTGGTCAAGGATGGTGGCCAAGCTGAAAGGCAGATTTCTGCCTAAGGATTACCAGGTTGCACTATATCAACAAGTGCAGAATTTGAGACAAAAAGGGATGACAGTAAGGGAGTATACAAAAGAATTCTACCGGGTAAACTTAAGAGCTGGTTACACCGAGGACACCCCGGAGAAGACAACAAGATACGTAAATGGTTTGAGACTAGAAATACTGGATGAAATCAACATTCTTTCCCCAAGAAATATAGAAGAAGCCTATCAGAGTGTTGTGAAGGCTGAAGAAAAGATTACTAGAAAAAAAAATGCTAGGAGAGGACGGGGAACCGGCAGAGGACAAGGACAGTCCTATGGCAGAGGATGAACTGCCAGTAATAGCGAAGAGGGCAGCAACTCCAAGGCTTCAGGAATAATAGAAAAAGGAGACAACACTAGAGGTGGTAGGCCATATCAGCGAGGAAGAGGGAATGGCTGAGGTAGAGGAGCTAATTATCAGTGCTACAGGTGCCACAAGTGGGGGCACAGATCTTTTGAATTCCCTGAAGCGGAACAAGCTGGCCAAAGAGGAACATTTGTTGCATAGCTTGAGGAAGCTGAGGCACCACCCCAAGAAGCAGAAAATGTACCGGAAATAGGGGAAGCCTTAGTTCTGAACAAAGTGTTGCTGAAACCAGCCAAAGAAACAGCTGAACAGACCCAAAGGAAAGCATTATTCTGGACAGTTTGCAAATCACACGGGAAGTGCTGCAAGTTGATCATCGACAGTGGGAGTACAGATAATTTGGTTGCCACCGAGATGGTAGAGAAGTTGGGTTTGAAGCGGCTAAAGCACCCACCCCTTACAAGGTGTCGTGGCTACAGAAAGGCCACCAGCTGTTGGTTGATGAATAGTGTGAAGTTGAATTCCACATTGGCAGGTACAAAGACAAAGTTATCTGTGATATTATGCCAATGGACATGTGTCACATACTGCTAGGAAGACCATGGCAGTATGATCAAAAGGTAGTACACGATGGAAAGACAAACTGTTATAAGTTTGTTAAAGATGGGATCAAGCACATGCTTGTGCCCATCAAGGAAGAGGAGACAGCAGAAGAAAGCAGGACGAAAGCATTGCTAATAGGTGGAAAACAAATTTTGAAACAGATCGAGGAAAGTGAAGTGAACTATGATGTTGTGAGGAGGGCAAAGATAGTGTTGTTGCACATAGAAATATCTGATTTTATTGCAGAAATTCAGAAGATGTTGTAGGAGTTCAATGATATTGTAGTTGATGATTTGCTAGAAAAGTTGCCTCCCAAAAGAAGCATCAGCCATCATATCGTCTTTATAGCCAGAGCAAGCTTACCAAATAAGGTAACATATTGGATGAGCCCCAAAGATAATGAGGAGATCAGGAAACAGGTGCAGGAGTTGCTAGATAAAGGGTTGATAAGGGAAATCCTGAGCCCTTGTGCAGTACCAACAGTTCTCTCTCCCAAGAAAGGAGGAGAATGGAAAATGTGCATGGATTCAAGGGCCATCAATAAAATCACCTCTAGGTACACTACCATGGATGGATGATATGATCAATCTTCGTGGAAGATAGCCTTCAAGACAAATGAAGGGCTGTACGAGTGGTTGGTCATGCCGTTCGATTTGAGTAACGCCCCTAGTAATTTTATGTGGCTGATGAACGTAATGCTGAAAGAGTTCATCGGCCAGTTCATGATAGTGTACCTTGAATACATATTAATTTTCAGCAAGAATAAGGAGGAGCACTTTTGACATGTTCGAAGTGTGCTCGAGAAATTGCAGCAGAATAAGTTGCTGATAAATTTGAAAAAATGTACTTTCCTACAAAGAGAACTGGTTTATCTAGGCTTTGCAATTGCAGAAAACGCGCTGAAGATGGACCCAGAAGAAATTGCAGCAATCATTAACTAGCCATCCCCGAAAAACCTGTTTGAGGTACGTAATTTTCATGGGTTGGCGAGTTTTTATCGCAAATTTATAAGAAATTTCAGTGAAATCTACGCGCCTATGTTGGACACTATAAAAAAGTCAAGTCAACTTTTTCGTTGGACTGAGGTAACAGAGAAAAGCTTTCAGCGCCTAAAGAAGAAAATTACAAAAAGGCCAATTTTAAGGTTACCAGATTTTAATAATCTTTTCCAGGTTCGCTGCGATGCAAGCGGTACAGCTATTGGCACTGTACTCGGCCAAGAAGACAAATCTGTTGCATTTTTCAACGAGAAGTTGAACGAAAGCAGGCAGAAGTATTCATCCTATGACAAGGAATTCTATGTTGTCGTCCAAGCACTGAAGAATTGGGGACACTATCTGCTGGGGAGTGAATTTGTGTTATTTTTTTATAATTTTGTGTTGAAATATGCGATGCAACAACATAAATGAACCACAAGCATGCCAAATGGGTTGAATATTTGTAGAGCTTTACCTTTGTGTTGAAACACATCAGTGGGAAGGCCAACAAGGTGGTAGATGCGTTGGGCACAAGAGTTTTTCTCTTACAGGAAAGTACGATACAAGTGTTGGGCTTCGAGCATTTGAAATACTTCTATCCAACCGACACAAATTTCAAAGAGGCTTATGAAGCCTGTCAAAATCCCTTGCTGAGGAACAATAGTGCATGGTTGGACTACAACTTGTAGGAGAAGCTACTATTTAAAGGGAAACAGTTATGTATTCCTGATTGTTCGATGAGAGAAAATATTATTCAGGAAAAGCACAGTGGAGGTCTAGCCGGACGTTTCGGTATAGAAAAAACTTTAGATCAGCTCAGACACTTTTATTACTAGCCAAGAATGTGAAGGGATGTGTAGCAATATGTGAGTAGGTGTAAAGTCTGCCAATTGGTGAAAGGAAATAGTCAGAACACTGGACTTTACACATCACTGCCTGTTCCAAGTAGACCGTGGGACTTAGTCAGCATTGACTTTGTCATGGGACTACCTAGAACGCAACAATGTTACGACTTGGTGATGGTGGTGGTAGACATGTTTTCAAAAATGGCACATTTCATCCCTTGTCGAAAAGCTAGTGATGCCACTCATGTAGCTCACCTGTTTTTCACTGAGATTGTTAGATTACATGCCTACCCAGATCTATTATTTTTGACAGGGACGTAAAATTCACGAGACACTTTTGGCGCACCCTGTGGAAGAAGTTGGATACATAATTGAACTTCAGCTCTGCATATCATCTGCAGACTGACGGGCAAATGGAAGTGGTGAACAGGAGTTTAGGGAACCTACTATGGAGCTTGATTAGGGAAAATTCACGGTTATGGGATCATGCGCTCGCTCAAGCAGAATTCACTTATAACAATTCACCAAACCACAGCACCGGACACAGTCCATTTCAGATCTTGTACGGCATGCATCCTCGTGGAGTACATGAGTTGCGGGATCTGGGAAAATTGGAGAAGAGAAGTGCTGATGGGGAAGATTTTTCCAAAGCGATGAATGAACTACATGAATAGGTGAAATCAAGGTTGCAGGACAACATTCAAAAATACAAACAGCAGGTAGAATTAAAGCGACGGGAAGTACAATTCAATGTATGGAATGAAGTCCTTGCACACTTACACAAAGAACAGTTTCTTAAGGGCACATATAACAAGCTGAAATTTAAGAAGATCGGTCCCTATAAAATTCTACGTAAATTATTAGCCAACGCTTATGAAATATAGTTGCCACCAGATATAGGCATATCGCCTATTTTCAACGTGGTAGACCTGTTCCCATATATTGCCAACCTGGAAGATGATAGTGTGGTATTGCCAGAATAGGACACCCAGGTTGAAGGCGGTCCTTGGATGAGGCAAATGCCTTCGGCTCAACCCCATGAGATCGAGAATATTCTCGACACGTAGGTGGCCAAGAGGACTCGCAAGAAGGAGTATCTATGATACCTTGTCAAGTGGAAGAACCATCCTATCGAGGACAGTTCGTGGCTCGACACGGCACAGATACAAAAGGTAGGCTATTCGGTGGAGGAGATCATGGAACAGAGCCATGACTTTTTATTACCCCAGGAGCTTGATGCAGGAGCATCTAGCTGACGGGTCATCATGACAGAAGGTTTTTTGGTCTTTGAGAGGACTGAGAAGGAAATTGCAAGTGAACACTGTAGTCGTTTCTTTTGTTGTTATTTTAATTTCATAAAGAAACAATATTTAGGAAGGTAGAAGGTTAATTAGTCAAACTGTTGCAAATAATTATTTTTATTTTCATGTTAACTTTTACAGATTGTAGCGTAGCGAAATAAACAATTTTAGAACTAAAAATGAACTATCAAAATGTAACCAACAGAATGTAACCAACAACAATTAGGAGAAACTGTTTCCAGGAAATTATTGAAAAAGAGACAGAATGCATTGTAACAGGTTTGACCTTGGAGAAAGAGAAATAAAATAAAAAAACATCTCTGAGCACACAAGTTATTTCTTTTTATATCCCACAGTTGTCTATCTATCGTCTGTTGAATTGCTTGATACAGTGAAAGCACATTCTCTGGTATCTGTTCTACAAAGCATATACATATATGTTGCCCTACTTGTATTGATTAAAGAGATCGACAAATCAACATCTTGCAAATATAGCCACGGAGGACATTACAGAGATAAGGCTGCATGGTTCCCGAACTACTAATCAAAAGAACGAAAATGGTTCCTAGAAGTTTTGTAAATTTCGAGCAGCAAAGACATAGACAAGACGTACATGTATTTTCTAAAGAATAAATCCTATCTTCTTATTCACAAAAGTAACCGCAAAATCTCTATTCAATATACATACAGTCTATGCGAAATAACATTGTATAAATCCAACAAGTTTGTAATAGTGGACGGGTTTAGAAACCCTAATCGAAAACAAGCCTAAAACAATTATCTGGAACCAAAACAATGCAAGTCTAACAGGCTTAGCTACATACTATCAAAAGTCACCACAATAGACTACCCCAACCTAAGCCAGCGACAGAGGCAAAAAAAAGTGAATAAGATTGAGAAGGAGCGACCCTACCTGGGTCTAGCTAGCATGCCATACAGCCAAATGCAAGACCTCCAAGATGAACCTACCTACAACAAAAAGCACCAACAACAAAGCGTGAGCATTCCGTGATAGAGATAGAAGAGACGAGGGGAAAAAATACAAAGACAAGGGATTCGAAATTACCAGTGCGGAAACAAGGGACCTAGGTTGCAGTCCCCGAGTGTCCCTCTGCTCATGAAGGAGCAAGTGGGTTAGACAATTACGTGAAATGGAGAGAAGAATGAAAACATAGAACGAGACCTTACCTTACTGTTGAAGAAGCAACGGAAGCCAAAGACCCTGAGACCACAACCTGTCCAAGAAACATAGCAATATGACCAAAGAGCTCTAAAAACGGTTTAACAGAAGAAGCCAAGAAAGGAACAGTCACATAGTCCAGTAAAACAACCAACATTAACCATGTACACAGAGAAATTCATAAATCTTTCCAAGTAAGCTAATTTCCATACCACAACAGATTGATTAAGCGCCAAGGTGGAGAAACAAACAAACACCATTGTCGAATAAGAGTCTCTTACCACATAGTGAGGCCGAACAAGTTTCCAGGTTGAAGACCAAACCAGAACATAATGAGCAGCATAAAACTTGCAGCGAATTCACACAGAAAGACTACACAGTGAAAGCCTCAACCTCAACAGCATGACGAGCAAAATGATCGGGAGATAGGGTTTGTGGGTCAATTACCAAAGCGGGAGTGATATTTTCGAGGAGTGGACACTTGTCCAAGAACTAGAAGTACAGGTACAAGTCATAAATACCGGGAGCCAAACACTGTCACCATAAGAAATTAGAAAGTGGTTTTAGTTCAAGAGGATTCCAAAGATAAATAGATACTGACCCTATAAGTCAAAAATCGATGAAATGTTGATATTGGTTTCCCATGGTGAGGAAACTAAGTTCGCATAAATACAAACCATATTAAATATTACAAATGAGAGTAAGAACAATTAAGAATGAGTGTATTACCCTTGTATGTATTCCTCTTCTATTTTAAAGAGTGGATGGGTTTTAATGCTTTATTTCAATGTATTCTCATGTGAATTTCATTTATCGGAAATCTAAAATTCATGGCCATAATTGATTCCCTAGGTCATGTTTCTAAATGCATTATTATAATTGATGGATCGTATCCACAACCCCTATCATCTAATTTCTTGGTCGTGGATTGATTCCATTGTTTGTTTTCTATGAAATTGCATCCTACAGGGAATATGGAATCATATATTTTATTTAATGGTTTCAAACTTGGTTAAAATGTGATTTCATCATTAATCTAATTGTTGGAATAAATGATAATAATAGTATAACTTAATTTTGAGGTCATGGTCAATCTAGACACCAAAGTGATGCATGAGAACTCCCTTGCTTCTATAAGAAAGGGCTTATGTCTATGCAATGATCTAATTTCTAAATTTTATGGAGGTTTTACATACTCTACTGTCCTCTGGATTTGATCCCATGACTTTTTAGGAGGAAACACATGTTCTTAAACATTAGGCCCACTCAAACTATAAGGATCACCTTTATAACATTAACTTCTAATTGAATAAATCATTAGTACAAAACACTTGTTAGATATTTATAGAAATATTTTTCTAGTAACTAATGAATTGCTAAAGTTAATTTTATCCATAAGTAGTCACACTTCATTGCAAAAACATTTTTGTCTCCTTCAACACGCACATGCATTGGTTATAGTATGTTAATCCATAGATAGATCCTTATGTATAACCATGGATATTGAGTTATTTTATTTTGATCATTATATTATTATTTTTGGCTAGATCCTTTAACTGTAATTGTACCCTTTGTATCCTACAAGAAAACACACAAAGGAAACCTTGTTTTAGAATCATCTATTTTCATCTCATACATTTATTTTATTGTAAAACGAGGTTTCCCCCTCGAAAAAGCTTTATATTCATTATTCTATCTTTCTCAATGTGTGGAGTTAATTCCATCTCTCTTTTTATTTTATTTTTGTTATTTGGTGCATAACATTTTTTTATCAAAGACTATAATCCTAGGGTTGTACTCCTTCAATCAGTTGATCTTGGAATTTTCATGAGAACTTATTTTCTGGAACATTTTAGATAGAAAAAAATGAAGCAATTTAGGAAAAATATTAGGATACATGTGGTCAGAATTTTAAGCTCTATTCATTTCTATATTTTGAGATATATCCTATGGAAGTTAGGGTTTATAAAACACCCTAAAATCTATTTCAAATATGTTCTATTGGAATTTATGCTATACATTTATTTTGGATAATTTTAAGCCTATAGAATTTTCAAAATCCAAAGGAAACATGTGAAAAAATAATTTTCATAAAGTTTCAATTTTTATGTCATTATATTTTTTGAGATATATCTTGTGGAAGTTGGGTGTTTTGACTAGTTTTAAAATTAGTCTCAAATGCGTCATCTAGGAAATTTTACTATAAATATTTTTAGGTTAAGTGTCAAATTGTGAAATATTTAGGATTATAAGAAAATATATGTACGTACACATGATACAAATTTTAGGTTATGACAAATTATAACTTTTGAAATAAAGGTTGTAAAAACTAGGTCTTTGATTAATCCAAAAACTAGTATCTATTAGATGTTCCTAGTAGAACTGTCATATATAAAATTAAAAATTGAATGATAATATTTCCTTTCAAAATTAAAAAGACCAGATTATTGTAGGACTTTTTTTTAGAAATATATATGAAATATTGGACATGTGGTATTCCATACAAGTTCAATGTCTATAAAGGTTCAAGAATCAACAAGCTTCAAGAATGTTACCATAACTTTCACTTGGCACATACAATTTTGGTTAGAGCTATGACAATGTATAAAAGACATATAATTGTACTACAATAAGGAATTTTATATTCATAAGGGAAAAAATTTCAGAGATACATTAAGTCAAAGGTCATCCAACTACACAATCTCAAAATAGGTGTTTTAAATGTAAGAAACTTATATTTGGCATAACTTTTTATTGGAATATATATTTTGGTGATGCAAAACTTGTGCTAAAAAAAAAATGATTATTACTATTGTTTTCCCACATGGTTAAATATGTTCTAAATAATACTATGCACCAATTAAAATTGGATGTTATACTATGGAATTGATGCTTAGTGGGCATAATTGTTGTACAAAGTTGATAAATAGTACTACAACATATGTCATCAATAGATAGTAGAATAAAGTATATAGTTTGTAGTAGTAAATTGTGTGTATGGTGGACATGTGATAGACGCCTTTACACAGTTTAATAGAATTTGACAAATTGTGTATTTCACCTTTTTTTGATAGATCATTGACACATATATGATGCTTGTTTGATGTCAATGAATTCGTTGCATTCACCAACTGATAGGTAATGTTGAAACATCAAGATGAATTTGATATCAATGTTAAGTTTCTAGTTAAGATATATGACATCAATGTGTAGATAAGTGAAAAATGATGTTTACTAAAGTGCCCCATACTCTCGAGGGTGAAGAGAGGGTGTTGGGTACATTATATGAACCACTAAGCCTAAGAGCCACATTTCATAGTTTATAGCCATCCTAAACTACTATTTTTTAAAGGGAATCACTAAGCATGAAGTTCTAGATTTTTTTTTCCTTCCTTAACCACCATTTAGTAGAAGTCACTAGATTCTACTTTCCATTACGTTTATGATCATCCTTAAAACATCATTTAGTATAAGACAACAACATCTTCTAGCTATTTGTTTTGTGATCTTCATTGAATCACTATTTAGTAGAAGAAAAATGACTTTTGTTATCCATATGGTTTGTGGTCATCCCAAATCCACTATATTAAGAGACCCCATTCAACCATTATTAGCTTTCCACTTCCAAATTTTTAGCTCTTTTCTTAGACTCATGTACACCCCTTCAGATTAAGGAGTGAAACATTGGAAATATAATCAATTAGGGTTATGATATTTGTGTTTTTCTCTTGAGAAGGAATATGAAGAGTCAAAATTAAATAGAAATAGTTATTATGAGTCCAAGAGACCTCTTGGAAGATGAGTCAAAAGTTCATAGATCATGTATTTATATGTGTATAAAATTAATATAATGCATCTCATGCTTATCTCAATTATGATGTGTTCTAATAGAGAATTGTTTTACTATTTATTTATATTTTAACAAGTGGAACGAGAAACTAGGATAGGATCTTGTGTGGCATGAGATTGATTCTCATTGCTACCACTACAACCTCCAAGTGTACCGACATTGCCTCACATGCAACACAAAATGTGAGTTAGAGAATTTGAACCAACAACATTCCAAGGAATACCTTAATGGTACAACATATCACCAACTAATTTACTTTTTTAGATAGGTAAGCACCCATAGGGGATTTGAACCAGTGACCTATCGTAAGGAGTGCCTTAATAATGCAGCCATTCACCGTTGATCCAAAGCCCCATGAGCTATCACCTGCTAATTTACACTAAAGAGAAAATAAATATTTTATTATATTAAATTTCCTCTAAATTAATTTCAATTTTAAATTATTTTTATCGAAATTTAACTTAAATTAAATTTTATTTTTTTTAATAAACATTTATGTAATAAATTATTTAATCCAAAAACTACATATAGTTTCTTATTTATACCATTATAATTTATTTTTAAAATTATCTTCTTAAACTAAACCATATGTCGTTATACTTTTAGAAATCACTAAAACTTCAACCGATTAAAAAATTAAATCCATAATGGTAAATTTAAAATTAAATACAATGCGAAGGAACACTATATTCTTCATGATATGATTTACATACGCTTAATAAGTGGAACATGTTTCTCTTTTAAAAGATTAAGAACTCAAATTTAAAAATATTAGAAATATTCCTAATCATAATTTAAAAATAAACTTAATTGTGGTTTTATGAGAAACATTATTTAAATTTTGAATTGAATTTAAAAATGCTTTTAATTAATTCAGAATCCGATGCTGAGAGCTAATGCAATGGTTTAAGGGTTGACGCCGTATCGATCTAAGGTTCTAATTCGTTGACAGTCCTCTGAAGGCAGGTTGTAAATACAGCTGAAGGGCGAACAAAGACTAGGTTTTAGCTTCGCTAGATCGGATGGTCTTTCAAGCAACTCATCAATCCCATCCAGGAAGAGAAACCATAAAAAGAAATTAGTTCTATCTTTTATATATATATATATATATATATATATATATAAAATTTAAAATCACTTTTAAATAATCAAATATTCGTACCCTTTGAACATAAAGGATCAAAAATATATTGTAAAAATAAGACTAATCTAACGGGGGCACAAATTTATTTGGGAGATAGTTGAAATTCTGGTATAGTTTTTGCTAAAATTCAGAAAAAAATTCGGGAAATATGGGTTATAGCTGTCAAAATTCAGTGTTTTAGGTGTTTAAGGGTTTTTTTTATGGTGTTGAATCCATTTCCATTATTACAAAGTGATTCAAACACTCATATGATCATATTTAAAAAAAAAAAAAAAAAAAAACTAGAATCTGACAAAAAAAACTTTCCAAGCGAATTTGTGACATTTCTAAACAACACCACAAAAATATATTGCAGAAGTGATTTTTTTTTAAATCATTACACAAAAAAAATAAATAACATATTTACAATTTTTTTTAATAACAATCCCTCATCACTGCTCTCACTAAATTACACAACATTTTTTATATTGCCTTGACGCTGGACATTGCCATGCACAACAACCACGGCCAACATTGTTAAAGAGCATTGTTTTTTCTAATATATCGGAGTTCTATATATTTTGGTGGATTTAATAAAAATGTCATAATAAATTATCTTACAATTAATCAAAATTTAGAATAAAATTCCATAACTAAAATTTTCATCACAAAAACATAAACTAACAGTATTAATGTGGATTTAATAATAATATAAATAACTAACAGTATGTGGATTTAATAATAATATAAATAATCATGTTAATGAAATTATTATTATTATTATTATTACAATAAAAATTATAACAAAAAATTAAAACTAAAATTATTATATTATAATAATATGATAATATTATCTATTTTATCAATAATATCATAAATCTAAAGGAATATTAATATTATAAATCTAAGGGATTAATATTATAAACCTAACAGATCAATAAACCCAAGGAGTTAATATTAAAAACTCAAGGGATTAGTATTATAAAACCAAGGGAATATTAATGTTAATAAAACTAAGAGATTCATAAACCAAAATATTAATATTATAAACCCAAGGGAATAATATTATAAACCTGAAGAATTAATAAATCTGAGGGATTATTAATATTGATAAACCTAACAGATTTATAAGCCCAAGAATGAATATTATAAACCCAAGGGATTAATATTATAAACCCAAAGAATGAATAAACGTGAGAGACAAATATTATAAAACCAAGGGATTACAAACCCAAGGGATTGATATTAACCCTCAGATAAATATTATAAATCCAATAGATTAATATTAAACCTGGGATAAATATTATAAACCCAAACGATTAATGATTGTGAGATTGATAGTGTATTGAAAAAATCTGTGTCACAATGCAACATTGGATAAATTTTTTGTACCATTCTAATGTCACAGTATTAAATCATAATATAAAACTCAAACTTTGTAAACCTAATATGTAAACCCTAAGTTTAATACTATAAACTCTAATATCAAACCTCACTATTATAAATTATAAACCCAATATTAAACCATAATATTTTAAACTCAATATTAAAAGCTTGAATATTATAAACCCTAATAGTAAATACCAATTTTGTATTGTCGCAATGCGACGTTGAATGAATTGCAATGTGATGTAACATTGTGACAATGTTTGTCAAAAAGATTGTCGAATTAAGACAATGTTTGCCACACTGTGATGTTGGATATATTTTTTTACATTTCAAATGTCACAATAATAAACCTTAATAGAAACCCTAACATCACAAAACCTAATATGATAAAGCCTAAGATTCTTATTATAAACCCTAAGATAATAAACCCTAAGTTTAATATATTAAACCCTAATATTATAAATCCTAGGGTTAATATTATAAACCTAAGGGATTGATAAACCCAATGGATTAATATTATAAACCTAAGGGATTGATAAACCCAATAGATTAATGTTATAAACCCAAGGTATTATTAATATCATAAACCCAAGGGATTAATGATTGTTAGATTGATTATTATTATTATAAACCCAAAGGATCAATAAATCCATAGGATTAATATTATAAACCTAAGGGATTAGTATTAAAAACCAAGATAAATATCATAAACCAAAAGGATTACAAACCCAAGGGATCAATATTAAGTCTCAGGATAAATATTATAAACCGAAATGAGTAACAAACCCTAGGATTATTATTATAAACCCAAGGGATTAATATTATAAATCCAAGGGATTAATATTAAACCCCGTGATAAATATCATAAGCCTAATGTATTAATGATTGTCACATTGATACTCATATTGAGAAAAAATTTGTCGCAATGTGATGCTGGATAGATTTTTGTACCATTCCTTGAGTTTATTAATAAAACCAAGGGATTAGTCTTATAAACCCAAGGGATCAATATTAGACCTTATGATAAATAATATAAACCCAATGGATTAGTGATTGTCAAATTGATAGTCATATTGAGACAATATTTGTTGCAATGCCACGTTAGATAGATTTTTGTACCATTCCTTGGGTTTTTAATATTAATCCATTTGGTTTAGAATATTAATCCCTTGGGTTTTTCTATTTATAATATTACTCATCGGGTTTATAATAATAATAATCACTTTGGTTTATAATATTATTCCCAAGTGTTTATCAATCCTTTGGGTTTAATATTATTCCGTTGAGTTTATAATCCCTTGGGCTTATAATACTAATCCATTGGGTTAATTAATCCTTTGAGTTTGTAATATCAATAATCACTTGGGTTTATAATATTAATCCGAGAGGCTTATAATATTGATCCCAAGGATTTTTATTAATTCTAAGGAATTAATGATTGTCAGATTAATATTATAAATCAAAGGGATTAATAAACCCGAGGGATTATTAATATTATAAACCTAATGGTTAATATTATAAACCTAGGGGATTAATATTAAACCATAAAATAAATGTTATTAACCCAAGGGATTAATGATTGTAAGATTGATAGTTGTATTGAGACAATGTTTGTCACAATGCGGTGTTGGATAGATTTTTGTACCATTTCAATGTCGCAGTATTAAATCCAAATATATAACCCTATATAATAAACCCTAATATCAAACCTCACTATTATAAATTATAAATCCAATATTAAACCTCAATATTATTAAACTAATGTTAAAAACCTGAATATTATAAATCGTAATATTAAACCCCAATTTCGTAATGTCGCAATGCGACGTTAAATAAATTGCAATGTAATGTAACATTGCGACAATGATTGTCAAATAGATTGTCGCATTGAGACAATGTTTGTCTCAATGCGATGTTGGATAGATTTTTGTACCATCCAAATGTCACAATATTAAACCCTAACAGAAAACCATAACATCAGAAATCACAATATAATAAACCCTAAGAGTTTGATGATAAAACTGAAGATTATAAACCCTAAGTTTAATAGATGAAACCCTAGGAGTATAAACCCTAAGAAGAATGTTATAAAACCAGGCGTTTATTAATATTATAAACCAAGAGGATTAATATTCAACCCTGAGATAAATATTATAAAACCAAGAGATTAATTATTGTTAGATTGATAGTCGTATTGAGACAATGTTTGTCACAATGTGATGTTGGATATATTTTCGTACCATTTCAACATCGGAGTATGAAATTGTAACATAAAACCCAATATAATAAACCCTAAGATTAATATTAGAAGCCCTAATATCAAACCCCCACTATTTTAAATTATAAATGAAATATTAAACCCTAATATTATAAACTCTAATATTAAACTCCAATTTTATAATTTTGTTATGCAACATTTAATAAATTGTAATGTGATGTAACATTGTGACAATGATTGTTAAATAGATTGTCGCATTGAGACAATGTTTGTCTCAATGTGACATTGGATATATTTTTATACGTTTCCAATGTCATAATATTAAACCCTAACATCATAAAACCCAATATAATAAACCCAAAGAGCCTTATTATAAACCCTAGGTTTAATATATTAAACCCTAGGATTATAAACCCTAGGAATAATATTTTAAACCCAAGGGATTAATATTATAAACCCAAAGGATTAATAAATCAAATGGATTATTAATATTATAAGCCCAAGGGATTACTATTAAACCCTTGAATAAATATTATAAACGAAAGGGTTTAATGATTGTCATATCGTTTAGTATTATTATACACCCAAGGGATTAATATTAAATCTTGTGATAAATATTATAAACCCAAGTGATTAATGATTGTTAGATTGATGATTATCATTATAAACCGAAAGGGATTAATATTATAAATTGAAGGGATCAATAAACACCAAAGATTATTATTATAAACACATGGCATTGATACTAAACTCTAGTATAATATTATAAAACCTAGGGATTAATATTATAAACCCAAGGGATTAAAAACTCAAAGGATCAATTTTAATCCCTGGGATAAATATTATAAACCCAAGGGATTAATGATTGTGAGATTTATAGTCATATTGAGACAATGTTTGCCGCAATGAAACGTTGGATATATTTTTGTATCGTTCCTTGGGTTTTTAATATTGATTCCTTCGTATTTATAATATTAATAATCCCTTGGGTTTATTTTTTTATAAGTTTGACATTGGTGAAGTTGCATCATGTTCATGTCCAAGAATAACACTCGAAAATGGTAGGGAATTGAACTGATGACTTAACATCTAGCAATGCCTTAATAGCACACCTAATCAATGTCTATCCAAGACCCCATGGACACATTCCCTTGAAATTATAATATTAATAATCCCTTGGGGTTAATTTTTTTTGTAAGTTCGGCATTGGTGAGGCTACATCATCATCATGTCAAAGAATAACACTAAAAAATAGCAGAGAATTGAACCGGTGACTTAACATCTAGGAATAACTTAATAGTGCACCCAATCACCATCTATCCAAGTCCTCGTGGACATAATCCCTTGGTATTATTAACCCCTTGAGTTTATAATATTAATCTCAAGTGTCTGTCATATTAATAATATTAATCTCAAGGGATTATTTATATTATAATATTAACCTCAAAATTTATATTAATGTTCAATTTCGAGATTTGTATTTTAATTTATAATATTAATATTAATCTCGAAATTTATAATATTAATCCCAAAAATTTATTAATACTTTAAATTTATAATTATAATGTTAATCTTAAAGAATTATCAATCTCTTAAATTTATAATATTAAATTTATTAATGTAGCATAAATCTAATATTAACAACTTAATAGTGAAATCTATATCTAATATTCATAACCTAAATGTAATATTAATTAAATAAATTTTAAAATCATATACAAATTATGTAATATATCTATATAATATAATTTAATCAAAAATCGACATAATTTAAGTGACTTATGAACGCATTAATCCCGTACCTTTCAACCATACTCTGACCTGAATTATGAGGGCTTTAAACCTACGTAACGCGTGCATTTAAGTACAATTACAAATTTGTAAACATTAAGAGAAGTTTTGTGTATACTAGAAATGCCGACAGCTTAAGCTCTCTCTGCCGTTATATCCAGGCAAATGTTTACCATAACAACAATTAAACCTTCCACGTAATTATGGTATTCATGAATATTTTAAAAATAATATTAAAAAAATTTCACACATTATTATGTTTCATGAAGCCTTTATATTTTTCAAATAATCTTCTGACCAATTTTGGCGACATTTTTATAGTTTAAATTTTAATTTCGAGACTTTAACATTTAAACTTCACTATTTTATTCATTATTTTTCTCATGCTTGTTGACAGTTTGATGATCATTGAGTAATTGTATGAATTTTTTACATCCTCTTTGTTGGTCTTCGACGTTTAATTTATAATACTTTTCCCAATATTTTCTTCCAATTTACTCATAAATGAATAGACTCTCTGATAAAGTAGATGAAGAAAGACATACAAAATTATCATTCAATTAGATTGGAGGTTGATAACTAAATTCATATCATGGTGGTACCGATCATGAACCGCTACTTTTCTCCCTGGATCTACATATTCAAAAAAAATAATCATCATGACAAGCTTCCACTCCTACTCTCAATTGCCACTCCCATCATGAAATGTCTATGTCATTCTCATTCCCGAAACTAAAGATGTTATTGCATCGATGATTAATGTGTAAGGATGAACGTTAGTATGGAAGGTTCTCAAAAAAAATAACGAATTTAATTTTTGTATGATGTTGGTCAAAATATTAGCTTGAATTTTAAACTATCAGAAATATATAATTTTTTATTAAGTTAATTTTTAAAATATAATTATGTATTGTGATATATAATTTTAATGGATAATAAATTATTTTAGGCTTATCATATATGTGAATTTAAATGCATCATAAATTTACTTTTAACAAAAAAATTTATTATATTAAAGTTCCAAATTAGTTAAAATTTTAAATATTTTTACTCTTTACTAAAACCAATACCATTTCTTAAATCAAAATAAACATGTTAATTCAACACAAAGAATAATTCTTAAAATATAACTAGGTATTGTTCTATATAATTTTAATGGATAATAAATTATCTCATGCTTATCATATACATGAATTTAAATGCATCATAAATTTACCTTTAACAAAAAAAAATTAAAAATTAAAAATAAAAAATAAAAAATTACTACATTAAAGTTCCAAATTAGTTAAAATTTTAAATATTTTTACTCTTTACTAAAGCCAATACCATTTCTTAAATCAAAATAAAAATGTTAATTCAACACAAAGAATAAAAATCTTGGTCCAAAATCTTTTAATTTCTTTTAGTTAAATATTTGTAAAACTAATCTTTAAAAGGAAAAACCATATCCTATAGATATATTAAAATCTTTAAATATATAAATATTTCCACTGTAAAATTGGAATATTTGAAAATATTAATTTGATGTAGCTTTACTATAAATTTTGTTACCATGTGATGTAAAAACCATTAAATCTAATATTAATATTAATATTCATATATTATAATATTATTAAATTTAATAACTTTGGATTAATACAATATTAAATTTAATATAATATCCAATTTGTCATATTATAATATATATTAATATATCATGATATATATTAACTCTAGATATATATGGAGGGAAGAACAAAAACATAGAGTGATAGACGTCGAGAGATAGAGGGAGTGACAAGGGATGGATGGAGATAAAAGAAGGAGAGGGGGGAGGAGGAGTGAAGAGAGAGAGAGGGAGATAGATGGAGGGTAGAGAGAGGGGGGAGAGAGAAGGAGAGAGGGAGGGAGATAGTGACAAGGTTGGGGGGCAGAGAGAGAGAGATGGGGGGAGAGAGAGGGAGGTAGGAGAGAAAGGGAGAGAGGGGAAGGACCAAAGAGAGGACTTGAGAGCGAGAAGGAGAGAAGGAGGGATAGAGAGGGAGGGACAAGGAGATGTATTTGGAGGGGGAGAGAGGTGTTAGAATATTAGATCTACTAAATTAGCTATCTATCTAAGAAACCGACCATATACCAACATATAAATAAGAACATAAAGAGACCAAGGAAAAATAATACAACAGATATATGTGGTTCACCCAATTGGGCTACGCCCATGGGAAGGTTGTCTTCTATTATCTCCACAAATCTCCTAAAATCTTACAAAGAGAGAAAATACAAATAACCCAATACAAATAGTAGCATGTTGTGAGCACATGATAAGATGTGATGGAATCACAAATGGTATATCTCTTAAGAGGCTTCCTTAACCCTATTACATACCTAGAGATGTGGAGGAATTACTCTCACATATTAAATGTGGGATAATATAATTCTCCAAAATAACACCTCTTTATATAATAAATTGAGAAAAGAGTATACTATGCCATAATAAATATGGTATATAATGCATTGATCTTTTACATAAGATTGTGGACAACTTCCAACAATATACAAAGACATTATTACCTTCCAAGGAATATAATATATTCCAACACTCCCCCTTAATAATGGCTGGGAGAAGGGCCCATCCTAACACTAGGGAAAGGAGTCATTACTTCTCCCCCTTGATGACAACTTCCTTGATGCCAAGCAAAGAATGAAGATGCACATACTTCACTTCTGTCAAGGGTTTGGTGAAGATATTGATTGCCCATTGCTCGGTAGGACAATACTCCAAAGAAAGAATATCATCAACGATAAGACCTCGAATATAATGAGCATCAAGTTCGATATGCCTCGTCTTGGAGTTATATACGAGATTATAAGCAAGTTGAATTACACCCTGATTGTAACATTTTAACACATTGGACGATTGTGGAACTAGACCAAGCTTGGTAAGAACATGTCGTAACCAAATGACTTCTTTAGCTGCTTCTTTGGCTACTCTATACTCTGCTTCACATGAAGATAAACAAAGAGTCTTTATCTTCTTGATGGACCAAGAGATCGGACCTAAACCAAGTTGAAATATGTAACCAGCAGTTAATCGCCGATTAGAATTGCCACCTACCCAATCAGAATATGTATAACCAGAGAGTAAAACTGGAGCACTGCTCGAATAAAATACATGATAATGCAAAGTCCCTTGTAAATATCACAAAATTCTCTTGGCTTCATGCCAATGACTTTTACAAGGTTTTTGCATGAATTTAAAAACCATACTGACCGCAAAAGAAAGATTTGGTCTGTTGTGAGTTAAATATAACAAACTTCCAACGAGCTCACGATAAAGAGTAGCATCAACCAGAGGAGTGGTACACTCAACAGTTAAATTTACACCGGATTGAAATGGCGTAGGAGCAGGATTACAATCGCTCATGTGGAAACGAGCCAATAAATCTTTCGCATACTTAGTCTGAGAAAGAAAAATACCATCGGCCATATGCAAAATCTGAAGACCCAAGCAATAGTTCAATGTACCGCGATCTGTCATCTCAAACTACTTCAGAGCAATTTTCATATCTTGAATTAATGCAATCTAGCTGCCAATGATAATTGGATCATCCACATATAAAACAATAATGAGGACATTATCACAAAAGTTCTTAACATACAGATTTGGATCAGATATACAATGCTTAAAATCATTATTCAAGAAATATGCATTAATTTTATCATACCAAGCCCCAGATGCTTGTTTGAGACAATATAAAGATTTGTGTAATTTTCATACTAAACTTGAGGATTCAACAGAAATAAAACCAGGAGGTTATTGCATATAAATTTCTTCAGTAAGATCACCATTTAAAAAGGCACTTTTAACATCCATTTGATGAATTTCCCACTTATAAGATACAGAAAGTGATAAAATGGTTCTTATTGTGTTCATTTTAGCAACAAGAGAAAAAGTTTCATTATAATCAATACCTTCAAGTTGATTAAAATCTTTTGCAACTAATCTAGCTTTATGCTTTCTGATCTGTCCTTCTGCAGTGAACTTAGTTTTATAAACCCACTTACAACCAACTAAATCCTTTCCTAAAGGAAGAGGAACAAGAGACCAAGTCTTGTTTCTCAGAAAAGATTCATATTCAACAGACATAACTTGTTCCCAATGAGGCTTACCCTTAGCTTGAACATAATTAGTAGGATCACCTGTGGCCAAAAATTTGGTCATAAGAGAAAAGCTAAATCTAGTTCGATGAGTGTCAGAAGGATTTATGACCTCACTACCTATAAATTCAAGAGTTTTCTGAGCCCAAATAGGAAGAGTAGAAGGAACATGAGTCAGTTCAGGAGCTTCATGAGTTTCAGGTGGAATACTTGAGGGAGAGGAAGAATCAAGATTAATAAGAGGCACAAAACTAGAAGAAGGAGAAACAGGTGGTATTGGTAAATTCATGGTAACATGAGATTATACAGACTTAGGTGGGGAAGAGACTTCATGAAAGTGAACATCCCTTCTCATTATGACACTTTGATTAGAAGGATAAAACAACCTATAAGCCTTAGAATTCTCCTCATAACCAATGAATATATACGTGAGATTTGGGTTATAATTTTTTTCCGTTTTTCATTAGGAATATGAGCCGAACATTCACAGCCAAACACCTTAAAATTACTAATATATGGTTTACGTCCATTCCATTTTTCCTCAGGGGTAACATGCTTAACATATTTAGTAAGAACTATATTTAAAATAAAATTAGCACAATATATGGCTTCATCCCAAAATTTCTTATGCAGTCCTTTAGAATAAAGCATACATGTAGTCATTTCAACCAAAGTTCTGTTTTTCCTTTCAGAAACACCATTTTGTTGAGGTGTGTAAGGAACAACCTTTTGATGTTGAATACCATGTATAGATAAATATGCGTGAAATTCGTTCTTAGCAAATTACCCCCAATTATCATATCACAAGGTTTTAATACTCTGACCAGATGCATTTTCAACCATGGATTTAACTTTTTAAAATTTTACAAATGTTTCACTTTTATTTTTCAAAAAATAAACTGAAGATTTTCTACGAAAGTCATCAATAAAGGTAAGAAAATAAATTACATGAGACATTGAAGGAACTTTAAGAGGACTACATATATCACTACGAATTAATTGCAAAGGTGCTTTAGCACACCAGGCTTTACCTTTATCAAACATTTCTCTATGATGTTTACCAAGAACACATCCTTCACAAACACCAGTATTAGAAGAAGAAATATTAGGTAAAAGATGAACCATTTTAGTTAGCATTTTCATTTTACGATAATTCAAGTGACCCAATATTTCATGCCATAATTGACTTATCTCATCAGCATGAGCAACATAATTATAAAAGGGTTGTCTTTTAGTTGAATTAAAACCAAAAAAATTCTATAAACTAGTTGTATGATAACCATGACGAAAAGATACTACTTTGTAATTTCGGTTGATATCTTCAAGGACATATTTATCAGGCCAAGCTTAAAATTTAAAACCTTTATGACATGCACGATAAATTGAAAGTAAGTTGATGGGCATGTTTTGAACATGAAAAACATATTCCAATTAACCATTGGCAACATTAATATTACCAAAACCAATTACGGAAAGTTGTTTACCATCACCAATAGAAGCGTTATGATATGAGTGCTTATTAGTGTCACAATATGTAAATAAAGAAGCATTACCGGTCAAATGTTTAGAAACACCAGAATCCATTATCCATTCCACATTAGAAGAATAATTACTAGATGAATCAAAAGATGCATATAAAGCTACTTGAGATTCATTAGAATTTTTCTTGTTAGCTTTAGCCATTAAACGTTTCGCTTTAAAGAAATTATTTTCAGGATGGTTAGTTTTACCACAATGCTTACAAGGATCATACACTTTCTTCCTCTTACTAGTTTCATGATGTGCATGAGAAGCATGACCATTATTATTAGTATGATTAGGAGTGTGTGAATAAGAACCTTTAGCATTATTCAAAAATTTCTTAGGATTCTTATTATGTGCCATGAGAGCTTTATTAGGTGAGAATTGTCCTGAAGTAATCAAACTTTATTGGTAATTTATCAACCCTTTACAGAAATCATCAAAAGTAGGTTTCGTGGTATTTGAGACAATTCAAGAGTCCTATTACTAGTTTGGATGAACATGTCAAAACAAGATGGAATTTTTTTTTCTACAAGAATGATAAGAGCAGTGTCTGTCTTCTTGTAATCTTTACCACAATTATTTAACTTTTCATTTAAGGTTTTCAATTCAGCAAGATATATTTCTACTATATCAAAATTAGTAGGATATAGCTCATGAATCTTCTTTACAAGGTAATAAGCAGAAACATCATTTGGTTGCACTAAATGCATTGGTTTTAGTGTATATGTTGATCTCTAATCTCATTTGATTGCTTGCACTAGATGCATTGATTTCAGTATAGATGTTGTTTTCTAATGCTATTTGATTGCTTATGTTAGATGAATTAGATGTTATTAATCTTAAGGATGTAGATTATTAAAAAGATATTTTTCAAGATATATTTAGTATTACCTATAGGAACATTATTAAAATTAATTAGTTGTCAAAAGTTGTAATACCTAGACTTAAATTGAAATAGATATGCAAAATCAATCCTCATGCAAAGTGAAAATTAATCCTTCACAAGATCGTCTCCCTTCTTCATCACCAACTAATTACTAATAGACAAGTATATATATTCAAAACTACATATATTCAAAATTACTAATAGATAATTGCATACAACAATGTATTCAAAAGTTTTATAAGAGGAAAAGATATATTTATAAACATTCAAAATAAATCAAAATATTCTTGAAGGAGATGTGATAATTGTTTGGAGAAACAAATAATGTAAAGATTTTATAAATATGACCACTCATTAAAAAAATAAAAAATACATTATTTCTTGACTTTGCAAAATAGACTATAGAGAAAAAAAAAATCATCAAAATATTCTTGAAGGAAATAAATTATTTCAAACATTAGCAAAGAAACAAATTATTTCAAGAGTAATCTTGACACAATAAATTATTAAAACTACTCTTCAATATATATTTAGCAATACCTGGAGGGACACTATTAAGAATTAATTAGTTGTGAAAAATTGTGATACCTATAATTAAATGAAATAGATGTGCAATATCAATCCTCCTGCAAATTATTGACAAGATTGTCCCCCTTATTCATCACCAACTAATTACTAATAGATAATTACATACACATAAAAATATAACAAAACTGTAACATTCACAAACATTACCATCCAAATCCAAACACATAAACACACAAACCACTCAAAGCATCCAAACACAAGCATATAAACCATTCAAAGAAAGAAACACAAACTAAATTAAAGAAGAGCATGATATGGTCATGCCAAGCAAAGAAAACATAATGAAAACATAATGTGAATTTTTAATTAATCTCAAACATATACATAATAATGATAATAAAAAAATGTGGCACTGTTGCCCTCAACTAGAACCAACGTAGTTTAGATCAATCTAAAAACGGATCCATCATGCCCTGAGAGGGATCAAATCCCTTGAGGTGCAAACATTTCCTCAAGTTATACACGCCAAAAAGGGGTTTGCGCCTTGAGGGATTTGATCCCTCTCGGCGCATGATAGATCCGGTGTTAGATGGATCTAAGTTGGTATTAATTTCATATAATTTTATTATATCGATCCTCCAACTATGTAACTTAGCTAGTTAAAAGAATATGAGATATAGGAAGAACTTGATCTGGTTTTCAACCTATTCGTGATATCGTGTAGAATATTCATATTAAATCAATAGATGTTATGGAATGGTAGACTATGGAAAATGTGTGTTAGCGAGGAAGAATGGATTTCTTTGGTTGCCTACAACAACTTTCCATCAAAATTGTGGAGGAATTAAATTGGTAAATGAAACGAACAATCTTGGAGACCCCATAAACTAAAAAGAAAAAAAAAAACAGAAAATAAATGCATTCGGTTATCTGTTCATGGGTATAGGCATGAAAATGGGAAGAATTGAATTGCATCTAAGAGGTCACAACATACAAAATTCCTCAGACACGGCTTGCTTATGATACGGAGTTCTTTAAATCATTGGATGTCAAACTTCATGTTCCCTATTAGACACTTTACCAGTTTTAAAAGCAAGCTTGGAATAATCCCTTGAATGTGGGATCAATGGATGTTTTGAGGTAAAATGCATAACTAGTTAGGAAATAAAAGGATGTAATGTAGAAGCACATGGGTTCCATCACATACATGGATATATCCTAGAAGGTGAATCACATTAAAGCAGTCATCTTAAGGCCCAAGAACATAAACCAGGCCTGTTTCGTCCTTTTGCTTTTCCATCTCTTGCAAAACTTCCCTGCGGAGATCATCTTACAGAGGAAGAATGCTCTCAAAGGCCCTTGCTACTTGCAAAAGGGACAGAAAAATAATTTAAATCGAGAACAATAACTCTAGAAACCCTAACAAAATAAAGAAGTCTTAGAAGAATAGAAGCTTTAAATATTCAAGTATTGAATCTGGTACATGGTCAGACTGTAGGTTGAGGTGATCACCAACTATTAGAATCTTTGTAGTTACAATAGGTTACTAAACAAGAAAGAAAATGAAACTGAACACAACCACACAAGTAAAAACTCAAGGTTTACATGGTAAAACCCTGACAGGGTGTCAAGGAAACATCCATGGCGCAAGGGATTGTAATTTCTTTTCAATCAATAAAATGATTCTCCATTACAATAGTTCGAGCATTCATCAATTTTATATGAGCCTCCTCAGTTACATAACTATTGTTTCGGTATAAAACTAACTTGTCAATAACTAATACAATTTTACACAAATTTACATTAATTAGTTGTCAATTTCCAACAAACTCCACCTTGACAACAATTTTCCTAATCCCATAGTCGTTTTCCATCTTTCGCTATCTGTATCATCTACTGCTTCGTGATAACAAGAAGGTTCCCCATCTTCACTAATCAAAGCAAAAGATGAAGTAGAATCTTCATACCTTTTGGGAGTTTTTCTTTCCTTTGTAGACCTTCTTAGAGTGACTGGTTGTTGAACTGGTTCATAAACTTCAACAACTTCCTTTGTATCTACAACACCTTTTTCTCTAGAAGTCTCTTCTTCCTTTTAACTGTCACCGAAAGGTCTAGCCTCCAACTGAATTTGTTGATTTGGCGATAACTGTTCCTATTCAATTCCTTCAACATTTGATTTTAAAAGATAAGATTCATCAAATGTTACATCTCTACTAATGACTATCTTCCTCGATGTAAGATCCCACAATCTGTATCCTTTCACTGCATAGTCATACCCAACAAAGAAAAAATTTCAATTTTGGATTTAATTTTGAAAACTGGCTTTTAGGAATAAGAGCATAAGCATCACAACCAAATATCCTTAAATGTGAATAATCACAAGACTGACTTGACCAAACTTCTTCAGGAATTTTACATTTAATTGCTACTAAAGGTGATCTGTTAACTAAATAACAAGCAGTGGATACTGCTTCTGCCCACAACTCCTTTTGCAGGTTAGCATTGCTGATCATGCTTCTGGCTCTTTCCATAAGAGTCTGATTCATACGTTCAACAACACCATTTTGCTGAGGAGTATAAACAACAGTTTTGTGTCTAACAATTCCTTCATCCTTACAGTGTTGTTCAAATTCTATTGAATTAAATTCACCACCATTGTCAGTTCTTAAACATTTAATTGATTTTCCTGTTCTTTTCTCTACCGTTGCTTTAAATTATTTAAAGATATTGAATACATCAGCTTTCTTTTTCAGTGTAAAGACCCAAAATTTACGAGAGAAATCATCAATAAACGTTAAAAAATATAGAGCACCTCCATATGATATAACAGGAGATGGTCCCCACAGATCAGAATTAATATAGCCTAAAATATATTTACTATTATGCTTTCCAGTTTTAAGTCTCTGTTTACACTGTTTTCCATACACACAATGTTTACAGAAATCCAACTTCAAATATTTCATATCAGGAAGTGATTTATGTTTCATAAATATCTGAAGATATTTCTCACTCATGTGACCCAATCGTTGATGCCACATGCGAGTACCTTTTTCTTCTTTTTTGACATAATCGCTGCTTCACTGACCTGAGTACTTCATTTGAGTCTGTAAAGATTTCTGACCTTTTCTGCTTTCATAACAACTAGAGCACCTTTAGAGACTTTCAGCACTCCATTATGACCTGTAAACTTATAACCATCTAAATCCAACACTCCCAAAGAAATCAATTTTTTCTTCAATTCAGGTACATGTCGAACACTAGTTAATGTTATAACTGTGTTATCATACATTTTAATCCTGATATTTCCCAACCCAATAGTCTGACATGTTACATTATTACCCATAAACACAAAACTACCATTTACATTTTCATATGAAGTAAACCAATTTCTGTGTGGACACATGTGATGAGAAGCACCATAGTCTAACATCCAACTTTCAAAACCCTGAGATACTTTACATACAGGTAAAGTTTCATCTATCACACATAATTCTTCTGCAGATAAAACTTCGTCTGTCATACCTGAATCAACCTGATTTGCTTCCTTCTTCGGGTTATCAGAATCTTTTCGTTTCCAACAGTCTTTCTTAAGGTGTCGAATTTTGTTATAGTGCCAACATTTTGCCTTAAACTTATTTCCCTTTGATTTAGATTTGGAAGAACCCCTTATTTTTTCTCCTCTTTCCTTTGACCATCCTCTAGCTATCACGGCTTCTGGTGCAGCTATTTCAGTACTGGATTTCCTTTGTACTTATTCAGACAAGAGAACTCCCACAATTGATTCAAATTTCAAAGAATTAGTGGTGCTCACACTGATTGAAGTTACGAAGTGGTCCCATGACTTGGGCAGAGAAAACAACAAGGTTATAGCTTTGTCTTCTTCCTGAATTTTAGCTTCCATATCTAATAATTGACATATAAGTGTATTAAAAACATTTAAATGCTCTGCAAATTTTGAACCCTCCTTCATTCGAAGACTGTACAATTGTCTTTTCAAATAAATTCTATTGGTTAATGACTTTGTCATATATAGTTTTTCCAGTTTTTCCCATAAGCTTGAAGCTGTACTCTCTTCAACAATGTTGAAGAGAACTTCATCCGCCAGGCATAACCTGATGGTACTGAGAGCTCGGTCATCCAAGCCCTCCCAGTCTAAATCTTTCATGCTAGCAAGTTTCTTATTTGCACCGTCCAAAGTTTTGTGCAACCCTTGCTACACCAGCAAATCCCTAACTTTCAGTTCCCAAAGAGCAAAGTTGTTCTCGCTAGTGAATTTCTCCACCTTGAACTTTGCATTCATCATCTTGGCCATTTCTTTCCTCCTAGGGTTTTGGTCTTTTAACTAGGGTTTCTTAAAAAATAAAAAAATTGATTGTCTTCTTCCAACAAAGGATTTTCCAAGTTTTTAATTTTCCCGACTTCAATTTTATGGCAAATTTTCACAAATTCCCCAACAACAAAAAAATTCAGAATTTTTCTTTCTCATTTTTTTTTTCAAATTGACTTAAAAAACCTACAACATCTTTCTGAAAATTCTTTTCGTTTAATTTCAGTTTCCTTAAAGAAAAATATTTGTTCTTCGATTTAAAGAAACCCTTTAACAAACCCTGAATGTATTCAACAAATTTTGCCAAAAAAAAAAATACCCGACCTTCTAAGATGATCAGGTAGAGGGTCCTCTTTGACAGGTAGTTTTCATGCATCTTTCACCAGCGTCTTCCTTCTTGCAAACTGTTTTATACACATACTCCAGTTCTGGATAGGGCCGGAAATGGTAACACGCAAGCCTCCTCGACGAAATATTTCCTTTGGACAAGCCAACAAACACATGTAGGCTACGCAGCAGCACGTGATGGCTTCATCACTCTAGTTCTGCTCGACGGCTCTGCGCCAACAACATCTTCTCGCTCCGCTCCAGTTCTGGTTTGCATGGTAAAACCTTGACAGGGTGTCAAGGAAACATCCATGGGGCAAGGGAGTGGAATTTCTATTCAATCAATAAAATGATTCTCCATTACAATAGTTCCGACATTCATCAGTTTTATATGAATCTCCTCAGTTACATAATTGTCGTTTCAATATAAAACTAACTTGTCAATAACTAATACAATTTTACCTGGATTTACATTAATTAGTTGTCAATTTCCAACAATCTTCCCAACTTCATCGAGAGATTTGACAACTTCCTTGGCATCCTCCTCTCCCTCCAAGTCCATACAATTCTATAATAACTCTTTGTGAGAAATGCAAGCATGGGTATCTGGCACAATCTTTTTATCAAAGAATTCTCTTGCAGGAGCATTAGCAACCTCCTCGCTTCTTTTACAAATTGTTTCCCTTCTAGCGAGTTGACGACTTCTTAATGAAGATGGTCTCTCACAATGTTATTCAAATTATTCAATTCTTCTCGCTAGCCATCGTCATGGAGCAGCGAGAGATGGGCATGAGATTTCGTGGGCATAACAACTTCACTAATGTTAACCATTATGTCAAATTAATACCGTAGGTGATGGCCAAGCAAGCCGTTGGAAGATAAACCACTCAAGAGGAGAGGAGAGGGCTTGATGAAATGACATCCATGCATCTCCTTATCAGATGAAGCATATTCCCTTAAGATCAAATTCTTAAATCCTATACATTGATTTAAAAGAAATCTAAAATTCCACAAGTTTACATTCACCCTAAGTTGTGAGTTGAAATAGGTACACCTATTGATATAAAAACACTCTGACTTTAGACATAGTTGCCACCAGATTTGAATGAAACTTCAACTTTAGACATAGTTACTAAAAAAATTGCATGGAAAACCAGAGCGATATGAATATCATTTATTTTAGACTCATATTAGCTGGACATATCATGGTGTACCAAGTTGGCAATAAGAAAACGTGTTGTCGTAATGAGGATTGACAATAGAAAATTGTGTCGGTTCAGTTCCCCTATTATAGGAATTCAGTATAACGTATCAGTCGAAAATATAAATTATTGCATGAGGAATTTGAAAGGAAATACCCTCCCAGACATTTAAAATTGTTTCTATGGACAGCCTAATGCGAGTTTGATCTGGTCATCTTCATACTCTTTTCTTTGAAGGAAAAGAAGTGGAGGAAATAATACAAATTCACACACAGAATAAATTTTTGTTCATTAAATATTTCAAATATAAACATTATTCACAGAGCTGTGACTCCGGCTTTTGTGCCCATTACAATGACCCAACCCACCACCAGTGTATAAGGAAAACACTTAATAATTATGGAATCATGACAAACTCTAACTAGACCTAACTCAATTTCGACTAACTTGTTTATGAAAACTCACACTAAATTAGACTTTTCTAATTATAAATTGAACTTGAACTAAGCCACATTTACTCTCCATGCATTGCATGCATACGATAGTAATTTATTATTTCCAACACTCCCCACAACCATATGATTCACCATGATTCTAATCATGACTACACTATGCTTGTGAGGCTTGTACAATGACTCGAAACTTTACAATTTTGGATTTTCTTTTTTGTTTCTTGCAAATTCTATACCCTCAAAACTGCTTCATTCTTTGCTGCACTTTCTTGCTATAGGCTCCATATTTCTTCACTTGTTGTTGTTGTAATTTTTCTTTGACTTTTCTTATTTTTGATATGATTTTGTCTTGTACAACTTCCTCTTCACCAATTCTTTCAGTCATATGCTCCTCCCATTCATGCACACTATCATAAAGCTTATAGACAAAATCCAAATTATCATTATCATACCCGCTCCTACCATTTATGCACACTATCATAAAGCTTATAAACAAAATTCAATTTATCATTATCATACCCGCTCCTACCATTTATGCACACTATCATAAAGCCTATAGACAAAATTCAATTTATCATTATCATACCCCTGATGGCTCGACTGCTGCCATATCATTAGCTCATAGTAAAAAATAATTTCTTCAAAATTCCAAAATTAAAAGATTTCTTCAACAATTTTTTTTCTTCATCATAAATTTTCATGTCTTTCCCTTCACTTTCATCATTAAGTACTATAGCTTTATTCTTGTAATCTACACACTCAAGATCATCATTAGGATTACATTTAATCATAATCACTCTCATTTTTCTCATTCACCATTTATTTTAATTCTTTTATTCCAACTGTTGATTTAAGACTATCATCAATTTGTTCAATTGGATTCTCAATCCATTCTTCACTGAGCTTCAAATTTGTATCAAACTTATCAATAAATTTATTTTCGAGTTCAATTCCCACGCTATTTTGAACACCTTCATATTCAAAAGTGATGTTAAAAACATCTTCATTATGCTCTTCAATGATAACTTTCGCATCTTCCGATTCCTTCTTTTCCCTCTATTCATCTGCATTAAGATTATCTTCCACTATTATGTGGTTAGTGTCTATTCTCATTAAAAATCTCTCGAATCACTTTATTCTCTTCTTGATCAACGGTTGTTGCTAGATCATGCACTGTTTCATGAGAAACTCCAACTTTTGCTTCATAACTTGCAGTGACAACTTCAACCTTCAACTCTTCATCAAACATGACACTTTCCATATTGTCATGATTAGTTCTTGTTTCAAAAAGGAAACCACATGTTATCAACATAATGTTCATCCACACTATTGTGAGATATTCGAGCATGCATGTGCTCATTAATAATTTGAACTTCACCAAATTCATCAGATGCAACTAGATTCACCAATTTGCATCTCACTTTGTAGTCATCATCCACATGTGTCTCGTCACAGTGGGATTCACCATCATCTTCACCATCCACATTCTAATGGATTTCATGGGAATTTATATGCTCTTTCCATGCTTCATACATATACGCTTCAACTTTTCTCTTTGCAATCTTTTTTTCGTCTTCTTCATCTATATGCACAGATTCTTCAAGCTCTTTTGTCCTCCTAGAGCCTTGCTCATCTACTCTCATATATGTGGTTGATTGTATGCTATTGATTCCTCAAGAGATTGTGACACAACTTGTTGTTGCGTGTCACTTCCCTTTATACCACATTTTGCTTCCAATATCTTCCATGCTTCTTAGGAAGATGTAGTTTTTGCTATCTTGCGCAAAAACTTCTCATACAATACTTGTTTTATAAAATCGAATACTAAAGCATTACATACTTAATCATATGAGTTATTATACCGGTACTCAATCAACCCTTTATATCGAATAAAATTTTACATTCTGACAATCCAAAAATCAATTTTATTACCAGTAAACTTTGGTAGTGTTATGAGATCCATCCCGATCCATCCATCCTTGACTTGTTTTGCTTCATCTTCTTGTCTTCTAGATTTCTCGGCTGCGACAAGAACCTTTCTAAACATGCCAATGATCTTTGTTTCTTCTTTTTTATTTCTTCTTTTGATATGTTTTAGTCTCACTATGTGACCCATGACTGTTGTCTTTCTTCTTTATGTTTCCTTATTGCATGAGGTTTCCTTCCATATCGCCTTTGAAAAAAAAAGATCAGTATATGCCCTTGTAATGCACAACCTTCACTGGATTCATGTACAAAGAGGGATATTTCAGAACTTAAAAAGCTATCATGCTTGACAAAACCAGAAAACTTTGCAACAGACATACTTTTGCAAAGCCCTAAACTCACTTTCCAATAAGAATTAAACATACTAATTATGGAATCATGAAAGACTTTAACTAGACTTAACTCAACTTTAGTTAACTTGTTAATACAAACTCACACTGAGTTAGAATTTTCCAAATATAAACTAAACTCGAACTAACTAAGAGTGACTCTCCCTACATTAAATGCTTCCAACATGCTTTAGGATCATGGTGGAAAAAACCACACCTTTGAATTCGCAGTCCACGAGGAAAATTTGTGAGTTTAATTCTCCTCCGCCTATTAATTATCTCAATTTATACTACCACTAATCGCTAAATGACTTATTCTGAGAATTTCCTATTCAATTATCTAAATATATCCAAATATTTCTTTTAAGGATCAGTTCTGTTACCTCTCGTTCCGCTTCTGGAGGAAGCGTTTCACAGATAATTTCCATACTATTTCTAGCTATGCACAACAAGGAAACAATAAATCACGTGAAGAACAATTTTGTATCTTAAAAATGTTTTTCTATTTGTTCACACATGACCTTATGTGGATTGCAGATTTCATCTCCCAACTTGTGATTGCAGATTTCATCATCCAACCAGCACAAAAATAGTTAACTCTTAAAAATGTTTTCTATTCCTTTATACTTGAGTTTTTATGTTTGAACTTTGTTCACAAACGAGGTTAACTGATTGCAAATTTCATCATCTAATAAGCAAAAGTTAAGTCAAATACCATTATTAAAAATGTATTTTTATCCATTTTAGTTGGAGATAATGGTTACATGGTAGAGTTTATTTGAGATTTGGTTGAGAAAATATCTCAATTCCAATAATCATATTTGGAATTAATTATATTTTAATCTAACTATATATTTGTATAATACATATGAATGATAGCGGTGTGAAAAATAGCTTCTAGTGTGAAATCTGATTAGTTTCTAGTGTGAAATGTGAAATCTGATTTTCTAGTTGGTATGGAAGACCGTATGGGCCTAGGTCTCGAGGGCCGAGGGAAATAAGAGACTATATTTTTAGTTTTTTGTATTTGTTTGTCCATCAAATTATTAAATTTATTTTTGAGCTGTTGGAGAATCAAAACAGTGGGGAAATTCATTCAGAGATTCAGACCAGAGTCAAGTTGTGAGGGCTGACATATCTGTGGCCGGTGAGTTAAAGAGTGTTCTGCCGACTGTGTGTGCACTAGTCTTCTGCCATTGCGTGCATAAAGAAGATAACAGGGAGATGGTCCAAGAATACTATGAGCGTTCTGGTGAATATGAGAGGAAGAATCATCCTTGCAAGCTGGAAGAGTTAGGAAATGTATTAACAAGTACAGATCTTGGGGATTCGATTGTTGTGTCCAGCTCATTTTCCACATGCTTAATTTAGAAAATTTAGCAGAAGAAGTTCAAATTGCTTACCGACGCTGAAATAAAATAAAGAGGGGGGAATTTTTCAGATGAAAACAATGCAGCTACTGAATTAGACATTGAAGAAACTTTTAAAAGACTTGTATACCAGTTAAAAAAATCTCCGATCGAGGTGTTTGATGCTCTTAAGAATCAAACAATTGATTTGGTGTTGACGGCACATCAAACATAGTCAGTCCGCAGTCTTGGTAGTTGTATATATTCGTTGGGTCTGTCTTTTAGATTTAATGACCCATACATTAATGAGGCATACATCATCTCATGCTTTACAATAAGGTGTGCGTGGGGGATTCTGGGTAGAATGCCAACGTGAGACAATAGATAGAGTCTCTATTTGGAAGAGAGCAGAGCGAGTGATTGGTTTTGCTGTCATGGCCTTTGTTGCTTCTCTTTTTTTCTTTAAAGAGTCTTTTTTTTATTCTTTAGTTAGGTGCAAAACCAAACTCATTATTGTACAATACAACATAATTCAAATCGATAGTTTTTTGCGGTTGGAAATCTCTAAATATATCATTGGTTTAATTGTGTTTACATATTATTACGGTTTGTTGTGCTTGGCGTTTGGAAACTCTTGAACAACGATTACATGTTACAATATGAGACCTATGTGTGTGAAATAGGTCAAGTTGTTTGATCAATTTTTGAACACATTGACTATTTGCCTAACAATTAATGGATAACCGAAAGCGAAATATATCCGATAGATGGTGATTGGTCCATAGAAAGTTTCATTACTTACAACTCTTATCACGGAAGCAATATATCCGATAGATGGTGATTGGTCCATAGGAAGTTTCATTACTTACAACTCTTATCACGGAAGCCCGGACACCTCGAAGTAGTGGATGAAGAAAAAGTTATGTTCGCAATGATTCCAAAATGGACGTGAGTGTTGATGAAGACTAGTGAAATAGAGATTAGTTATATTATTGTAATATGTATTCTCCATATTGTAATTTGTGTTATTTTTAATTTTGACATGTAAGCATCCAGAGAAAAAGACACTTGGACATAATGCTTACATCGTAAATTTACAATTGGTTTGAGATTTGATTAAAACAATATCTAAATTCCCATATTCATATTTAGAATTAATTAGATCTCAATCCAACTATATTTGTGAATAAATACAGCGTGAAAAATAATCCTTCATATGCAATCTGATTTTCTAGTATTCCAATTGCAGATTCTTTGTATAGAGCTCCATGCCCATTGGATCCTCAGAATCGACATTCTATTGGGACCCTATTTGTCAATATAAAATATATGCGATGGGCGTATTACCTGCTGCTTAGAGGTTGATTTTGATTGACAGCGTTCAATGCAGAATTGGAAAGCCGTCGCAATATCTGTACGATTTTACCTTTGCTGCTAATAGTAGATGTTCTTTGGTTGTTCTAGCTATTAGCGCTGGCACGCTTTATAATGGCTTCAGCCTGCCAAGAAAATCGCCCAACTAAGCAAAAAAGAATTATGAATTTTCTCAACAATCACATTAATTTTGTTCATGCATCAAATTTGTTTTCCTGACCAAAATAAGACCTTCTCAACAGGCATATCATAAAGATTCTTCACTCCATCATAAAAAATAGTGAGATGAGCTGTAGACAGTTGTTCCGGTTATTTTCTTCGAACGGATTTGCCGAGATAATGCGAATAACACATAGTCAACCGTATCTCAACATTTAAAGCTTTCACAATTAAAGATTTCTTTAAAAAAGAACTCGACTGGCAAATGTATGGACATGAAAATACATGGAACTTGGATCAGTTGGTTCGATGGAAGGGATGGTTATATTTGTTTTTGTAATAACTCTCGGGTTTGAACCGAAACTGGTGCATACTGGAAACAATTCCAGCAATTCCGCGTGATTGGATGCCTCAGATTCTCCATTAAAGCCATTAGCCTGACGACTGGCATGAGTGAAATCAACCTTCTTGTCTTCTGAAAACTCCATAGACGTAAGCAACTCAAGAAGACACATTTATAGAAAGAAAGCATATTGTACTGGTCCATCTGAAAATGTGACGGGAAAAAAGGATTCAAGGTCTTTGCAAAGGAAGCATACATGTCGGCTTTGGCTTCACAGGATTTCTGAACGCTTAAAAAATCAAAAGCCACTGACGCACTTGGCGACATAGCTTGCAAACTCAATTGTTCCCACAAATCACCGAATTTCCAGCGCAATCTTTCTTTTCTCGACGTCCTGTTCTTTCAAGTGATCGATCAAAGCTCCGATTACATGTAGACCATTTTGTCTTGCTACTTTGTACTGTGTTTATCAGAAGTAATAAAAAATAAAATACTAAATCGGCAAATGCAGCTGGAATTATTTCATATATTGATTTTTAAATAATTTTAAAATTTTAAAAATACTTTTATCTATTTCTAGAAATTGGAGGATGAAGTGTTTAGTTAAAAAATATCTAGAATCACGATGATAAAATACCTAATTACATAAAATTAAAAATAAAACAAAAAAATAACCCAAAAAAAAAAATTATCATAAAAATATGTAAAAATAACTTATTTTTATCTTAATATCTAATATTTAAATTAATAATATGGTTTGGATCACATAAATATCGAATGATTAAATTTGATAGATGAATGAAGATATTTTATTAAAAGGATTTAAGGGAGATAATGAAAGCATGTATATCAACTTTATGCATTTATTTTTTCATAATTTTAAAATTAGTTTCATCAAAATTTAGCAAAGAATTATCAAAAAGGTTGTGAATAAGAATTGTATTTTCGTCTTGAAGAAAAAAAGTGATTAAAGCTTTTATTTTTTGCCATGTTGTAATTTAATGAGGTTTTAGGATTACGATTGTTTGTTTTTGAAGTCAACGTTTTCTTGGCTGGAAGGATGATTGAGGGTCAAAGGTTTTATTTTAGGCTTAAAGATGAGTTGATAGACATTCCAAAATAGCATTATGAAAAGGATACACCTTGTTTGTTGACCAGATTCATTAAAATCGGGAATGATGGCCTATAAAGCATTTTTAAAAGAAAATCACTTTAGTATATAAATTAATTTTGAAATAAAAAATAAAGTGATAAATAAAAAAACACTTAATAAGTTGTTTCAAGTCAAGAGGATTTCAAATATAGAAACAACCATAGAAATTGGTTTTATAAGTGGTTGATATTGCTTTCCCATGATTGAGAAGATAATTTGATGTTAAAAACTATAAAATAAAGTAAGAAAACTAAAGAATGAGTGTATTCCCCGTGTATTTATTCATGTTCTATTTAAAAGAGCCAAGAATATATTAGTATAATTATGGATAGCATCTACAATCTCATAATCCAATTTCTTGATTGATTCATTTGCTGCTTTTTTTTCTTTTTTAATGTAAATTGCACCTTACAAGATATCGTATTTTTTATTTATTATTTTATTACAATGTGATTTCACTTTTAATCTAATTTTTAGAATTAATGATAATAATATAATACATTATGGCCAAAGTACATAACAAATTGATGTATAAGATTTTTTGGTTTGGAAGAAGGGACTTGTGTCTATGTAATGATTTAATTGCTAAATTTTGTGGAAGTTTACATAGTCTACCTCATTCTAGATTTGATTCTAGAATTTCTTAGGAGGAAACACATGTTCTTAAGTATTAGACCCACTCAAACTATTAAGTATCATGAGTACAACATTAACTTCTAATTGAAGTAATCATTAGTAAAAAGCACTTGTAGTTCTTTACATAGATACATTTCTATTAACTAATGAATTGTTATATTTAATTTTAGCCACAAGTAACCAGACTTCCCCAACACACACATACATTGGTTTAATATGTTAATCCACAAAGTATTATGGGTAGCCATGGATCCGTCTTTATTGTATTTTGATTATTACATTAATATTTTTGGCAATATAATTTAATTGCAATTGAACATTTATCTCCTATAGGAATACACACACAAAAGAGACCTTATTTTAGAATCATGTATTTTCATCTCATACAAATTTGTTTTATTTTAAATGAGGTTCACACAAATTTGCTTTATCTAAAATGAGGTTGACTTGTCCACAGTAATTTATTTTCATTATTATTTATTTCTCAATGTGTGGAGTTAATTCCCTTTCTCTTTTTATGTTAGCTTGGTTGTTTTGGGCATAACATTTGGGGTTTGGATCTTTCAATCAAATGATTTTGGAATTTTCGCTATAACTTATTTTCTAGAATTCAAATAACAAAATTTTGAAACAATCTGAGAAAAAAAATTGAGGTACATGTGGTTAAACTTTAGGTTCCATTTAGTTCTATATTTTGATATATATCCTATGGAAATTGGGGTTTGTGAATAGCCCTAAAATCAATTTCGAACAAGTCCTCTTAGAATTTTTGTGATTAATTTATTTGGATAATTTTAAGATCATAATTTTCAAAATTCTAAAACATGTATATAATCAATTTTCGTAAAAGTTTCAATTTTATAAAACATGTGTATAATCAATTTTCGTAAAAGTTTCAATTTTATCATTATATTTTTTGAGATATAACTTTTGTAAGTTAGGTATTTTGACTAGTCTTAGAAATAGTCTCAAACGAGTGATGAATTTTTCCTATAAATATTTTTAGGTCATGTTTCAAGTTGTGATATATTTAGGACAATAAGAAGACATACGTAAGTACACATGATCTAAATTTTAGGTCATGTTTCAAATTGTGATATATTTAGGACTATAAGAAGACATACGTAAGTACACATGATCTAAATTTTAGTTTATGAGGCGTTATAATTTCTAAAATAAAGGCTTTAAAAAATAACATTTTTTAATAATCCAAAAACTAGCATCAATTAGATGTTCCTGGGAGAACTATCATATACAAAGGTTAGAAAGTCCAAATTGAATGACACTCTTTCTATAGAAATTTCAAATTGAATGACATTATTTCTATAAAAAAATAACAAAGACCATTTTAATGTAGTTAATATTTTAGAATTATATATGAAATATTGAAGATGTGGTATTCCACACAAGTTCATTATGTAGAAAGGTTCGAGAATCAACAAGCCTTGAGGAGGTTACCGTGACTTTTACTTGGCACATCCATTGTGGTTATACCTATGACATTGTAGAGAAGACATATCATTGTATTGCAATACAAAATTTTGTATTCATAAGGGATAAATTTTTAAAGATACATCAAGACAAAGGTCATCCAAAGGGGAAATCTTAATATAGGGGCTTTAAATGCATGATACTTATATTTGGAATAATGTAACAACCTTAGCTAAAAATCGATGTAAATATAAAAATATAAGACCAAGGCCATGGGACACGTATTCCAATTTGGATGTTGGGAAAAAAATCCTAGTGGGTGTTCATTTGGTTTATTATGGCTAAGTAAATTGTCAAAGGAAATTGCAAAGGATGGAAAGAAAAATGGCATTTTTGGCACTTTTATTTATGAAAATAATGGAAACTAGGTGAAAAGGAAGTTGAAAGGTCACAGGTTGCAAGTGTGGAGGAAATTGAAGGACAATAATGGAAAATCAAGAAAATAGAGGCTTCATTAATAAAAAGGCTTCGGAGGATCATTTGACAAGCTTTTGCTTAAGTTTGGTCAGTGTGAGCTTTTTGTCAGTTCAATTTTAGAGCTCTCATTCTATTCTCTCTCTCATATTCTTGGACACTTAGATTTTTCTTGGAGAACTCTTGGATAGTGTGGCATACTTGGATGCTTGTAGCAAGAAGGCAGAGTAAGAGTAGGAAAGTGTAAGAGGATGTTGGGATCAACAACTACAATGGGTTTTGCCTGCAGGTACCAAGTTACATGTATGGTTCCCTTGCTAGTTTTTGCATGCATGGCATATGCATGTGGTTTCTTGGTTATGATATGTCATCGACATGGAGGATTTCCTGGATTTACAATGGTTTTTCCTATCCTTGGAATTTCCTAGATAGCCATAGTGTTATGGGTTTTACTTTTGTTTTCTGGTTGGTTTCCTTATTCCTTTGGTTGTGGTTTGAGTTATTAGTTCTTGGAGCCTTGGTTGGACAAATGCTTTAGAAGACCTGTAATGGCTTGGGTTGAGTTACTAATCATGTAGCCTTGGTTGGAAAAACATTCTGGAGCCTTGTAATAGCTTGGGTTGAGTTATTATTCCTCGAGCCTTGGTTGGTCAAACACTCTAGAGCCCTTGGTGGGTTGAGTTACTAGTCTTGGAGCCTTGGTTGGACAAATTCTCTTAAGCCCGACATCATCTGTGGGTTGAGTTACTCGTCCTGGAGCCTTGGTTGCACAAATTCTCTAGAGTTCGACAAAAACCATGGGTTGAGTTACTAATCCTGGAAGATGGGTTGGAAAAAACACTTTGGAGCCCTAGACAACTTGGGTAGAGACCAATCTGGTGGTGGTTAGTGATGTCTGACTAAGAGGTGGAATCATTGGTTGAGGGTTGAGGTGGTTTGGCCTCTACAAGCCCTGGATGGTTTCTATTGATTTGTTTTATGAGATCCCACATTCATGCTATGAATGTGGAACGAGGCTGACGTGCTAAAAGAAAGACTTGGTTCATCCTAGTCTATGGTTGGGTGGTTTGTGCAAGTCACAAAGTTGATTGGTCATTGCATCATTAATATGAGGTTATTTATCCTTGTTATTTCATGAATATTATACCGGTTCATATGTGGATTATATGGTTGTTTTTTCCTTGGTATTTCTATTCTTATTATGTTGGTTATGAACATGTATTATGACAGTGGCTAGGTATGGCTCTCATCATGTTTTTACTTGTAAATGAATGAACAATGTATCCATGGCCTAATAGATGAAATTGAAACTAATGTGTTGAGTCATCAATGCTTCATAGTGATTCTCAGATAAGTATGATACCCATATGACATATTTGACGAAATGCTTGACATGGCTAGTAGGGTTTCAGTCTAGTCCTTGTCGATGTTTCTGAAAATGTATCTTTGGTCCACTGTGAAATTTCGTTTCTAAAGGTTTCATTGACTTTTGGGCAGCGACCTGGGCTCAGGGCCTAAAAAAGAGTCACAAATCCTGGAGATGCAAACATAACACAAGGAAAAAAAGAACCTGGAAGATCCCTTTCCATTGTTGTGGGACCGTCTGGAGCCTCCTAGACACACCCTTGTCCATATCAAGGGAGCGTCTAGGGGTTTGACGCAATAAAACTTCAGTTGGCCTCAGAGGCTAGTTACATGAGTGGTTGGGATGGCTCCTGGGAGTTCTGTTGCTGATGTGGAAGGTATGTGTGATGTGTTCCACCAGTTCCACTTCCTTAACTAACATATAGGGAGTTGAATCACATCATAGTAACTTCTCATCACATGTTTACCCCGGTTGGCTGATTACTTGGGTAGATGTTGGAGGAGGGTGTTATAGAGTGGTATCATAGTGGGTTCTGTTCTCTTTAGGTGGTTTATGGTTTATGTTCTCCTTGTGTGATATATGATACCATATAGTGGTATCAGAGGCAAGTTATGTTCACTTTGGGGAATGCCTAGTTTCCAGTCTCTCTAAGTGTTATCTGATACCAAAGAGTGGTATCAGAGCATAGTTTACCCCTTAGACTAGATGGACGGTATGTAGACTGGATGGGTGGTGTGTTGGTCATGCATTCATGTTAGTTGCATATGTGTTTGCTATGATTGTAGTCCATGTGCTTGTTGCATTTGCATGGTGTTGATCATGTTTGTAGTGATGTCGCTATGTGAAGGTTGATGGTGTTGTTGTTGGATGTGTCGTTATGAGTGTATGGTTAGATATGCATTTGTTATGAATTTTAGCATTTATATGTTGTTATGCATTCATTTTCATGGTGAAGGTTGTTGTACATAAGGTCATTGTATGTAATTAGGTCATCATGATGATATTGGTCTGTTATGATGCTAATGTGCTGGCTGAGATAGAGGAGGAGATGCAGATCATTAAAGTGAAGTTGCAACAATGGACTTCGGGATAAGAGAAAATCATCATATAGGTTTGTATGGTAGGCATGCAAGTATGTTGGTTAATTTTTGTTATAAGCATCAAGGTTGTTGATATGCTTGTCATTCTATTATTATTATGGTTACATGTATGATAAATACTAGTTGATTAGTGTAGTCATATGCACATGTGTTGTGTGAGTCATGAATGATAGTAACCTGTGGTTGTATGTAGTGCTATTGTTGTTTTATTATGGTTAACTTGATGATTATGTTATATGTTGTTGACGAGCATGTTATATGTTAACTTGTTGCTGCTATATGTTAGTTAATTATTAGGGTTATTACATTAAGGTCTTGATGTTATATGTATAATGCTAAATTGGATTGGCCTATGCAAATGGTTAGGGTTATGAAATTAAGGTTTGAGTTTGACAATGTCATCTATTTGATGATTGAGTGTTTGCTTATGTCATCTAATTGATTTATTTAACATTGTATGTTTCCAAGTTGGTTGAAATTTTGACGAATTTCATAATATGACTATGTGTATGTAAGATTAATCGAATGAATGATCCTGTTTTAAGATGGTTTTACTCACACATCTGTGTTAAGATAACTGATATGTACTTGAGTGTAAGTAGGTGACATTTATATCATATGTCTAATGACTACGAGTCAAATATGGATTATGACATGATTTTTAATCTTGGTAAAGGATAATTTCAAATTAGTAGATATGTTGTCTTGATCTTTGGAACATGTGGTTGACATGTGTGTTCAGTTACAAGGCAATGTGATTGGCACAACAAGGTAAGATAATTGGTATATTGTTACATTTATTTATGCACTGACAATTATGTGTTATGGAAGTATGATACAAAGAATTGCATGGTAAAGAAATTGCCATGGAATCTTGAAGAAGGCTCAGGTTGAGCTTTCCCTTGGAAGCACTAGGAATCCATGGGGATTGAGTCATGGTGTCTTTTGAGAGTATTGTGATTTCAATACCTTATCATTTTCTAGTGCATGATCATACCACTTTGTTTACAGTGTCGTATTGTTATTGGTTTTCATGATTTTCTTCTTGTTTTTTTCTTGTTCTTGCCTTTCATGTTTTGAGGGTATTGGGAATTAGTTGGGAAAGAATAAAGTTGATGGAACTATGGAGAGTTCTGTGGAACCCAAAAGGTAATGAAAGACATGGATGAGGTTGTTTCATGTGTAAGGGAAGCTAAAGGTAAGAGTATGACAACCGGCTAAGTTGGTTGGGTTCATTAGTGTAAATGGATGGTGGCAGGTCAATCATGAAAAAGCTAGCATGAAAGGTTAAGTGAATGCATGTGAGGCATCAAATTCATTGGCTATGTTAGGAATAATTTTTCTTAATGTTGTGCCTGTTTTGCATGGATAAAACGAGTTCTCTTAACCTTGACCTTATGATATTGGGTAATTATGTTGTGATAATTTTTATGATCATGTTTATATATATGCATGTATATATGTATATGTGTATGTATGTATGTCGTTGTCTGGCAGGATTATGATTAATTTATGTTGATATATATATATATATATATATATATATATATATATATATATATATATATATATATATATATATATATATATATATATATATATATATATATATATATATATATATATATATATATATATATATATATATATCGTTGTCTGATAGGGTCATCAGGAATCGTTCTTGTGGAGGAATGATTGCTTATGCAGGTGAATGGAATGAAGAGATTCCTGGTTCATGAGGAATCAAGTGGGAAGAGTAACCTGACAGATATATGAGGTCAGTATCATGTGGATATGAATTGATATTGTGATTATAATATGTCTATGTTTATGTTATGTATAGGTTAATGCTGAGAGATACATCACTATAATGAAAACAACTTGATCTGCGACATGCTAGGATAAGCATGGATGGCGAAGGGACACTGGAAGTAAGGTAGCTTGGTAGAGGCAACATGGTCTTGGATATGTAATGTTATTATTGTGTATATGTTGTGCATATTTTATGTTTAGTGATTGTGCCTATGATGTTGTGTGCATATTTCATATTCAGTGTTGGGTATAGATGGTGATATGTACATGTTGGATATGTGGTGTTATGTAGATATCTTACTATGTGCATGATAGATATGTGGTGTTGTATGCATATGATGTTATGTGCATGTTGGATATGCAGTGTTGTGTACATATGAGGGTATGTACATGTGTGCATATGAAATTTTATGTACATATGGTGTTGTGTACATGTTGTACAAGTGGTACTATGTACATATGGTGTTGTGTGCATGATTGTACATGTGGTGTTGTGTACATGTTGTACATGTGGTGTTGTGTGCAGGGGGTGTTATATATGTGTCGTGCATGTGATCTTGTGTACATGGGGTGTCATGTACATGTCATGCAAGTGGTACTATGTACATGTGGTGTAGTGTACATGTGGCATTGTGTATGCATTGTGCAGGTGGTGTTGTGTACATGTGATGTTGTGCACATGTTGTGTAGGTGGTGTTGTGTACATGTGGTACTATTTACATGTTGTACATATGGTATTGGTGTACATGTGGTATTGTGCGCATGTCGTACATGTTGTGTTGTGGGCATGCAATACTATGTATGTACATTGTGTAGTCATGGTATCGTGACATATGTATTCATTGTGTTGTACTCTGTGTATGTATTTTTGTTTTGTTGTACACTAGGTGTAGGTGCTTGTATTGTGTTGTGGTGTACAACGGATGTAGGAGTATGTATTGTGTTGTGTTGTACACTGGGTGTATGTGTATGTGTGGTATGTCAAGTGTAGGTGCATGTATTTCATGGTGTTATATGTTGTGTGCAGTTGTATTTGTTGTGATGTACAATGTGTATGTGTACGTGATTGAAGAGAATCAAAGGATCTGGGTGTTTTTCAGGCATGGAAATCGTTTCGGTGTGTGTACAAAAAGAACAAAGGTAGAAGTAAGGACCGATGAAGGATAAGTAACAATATTTTATTTCACTTTTATTATACATATGACCTATGATTCTGATTTATGATTTTTATATGTGATCTATGATTTTGGTTTATGATGATTACATGTGATTCATTATTTTGATTTACGATGGTGGTGTTCTGAGCTAACCTAATGTGATATGTTTAAACATAATGATTTGATCAAAGATTCTAGTTTGACTTGTTGTGACATGAAGCAAACATAATTGCAAGTGTACCTTGTTGACGGGCAACCAATGAGGTATGATTGAATTTATTTCAATTTATTTTGAATCTAATGGAAATTATGTGCTTAGTACAGGAAACCATGAAATGTGCAGTTAGGTGGTTGAAATTGATAACAAGAATTAGTCGCGTTAGTGAAAGAAATCGGAACAACTAGCAATATGACCGTAAAATAGTTCAGGAGCACGGTCATTGTGGGACACTAGTACCTAATAATGTTCATTGATTTCCATAAGCATGCTATAACAAGTATGATGGTCTTGAGGCAGCGATATGCCTTGGTTGTTTGGACCTTCCAATGTGAGGAAACCTTGCCAAGGGATGGACTGCCCGGGATGGGGGTGCTAGTGGAACTTGGAAGGTGTGTGACTAAACAGAATGGGGTGACCGGATTGCCCAAGGTACTATGTTGCAGAGAAGGGAAGTTTGGGGATGGATTTGTTTTGATCATTAGAATTTCCATATGGAATCATATGCACGTTAGGAGTGTGCCCTGGAATAATGAGTCTGTAACTGTTCACTAAGAGGACACGTGGTGTATGATTATAGCACTGGACATCGGATGTAGATTTGACCTTGTAGTGGACTCTGGACTTTCTGGGAAGGAGGTGAATCTTGGTATTACTTTGAGGGTGGAGGTGTGAGCCTCTGGATTCCCTTATTACGGATGCAGGCATCATATCCTTTTATTTGTTGGCCAAAAGAAAATATGCATATGTGTATATGTGTGTATTATTAATTGAGCACATCCAACATATTCGCCAGTAGGTCCATGACATTCTGGAGAAATCAAAAGCCAAGTACAAGCAGTGACATGATCAACATCAGGTGCCACACAAGTTTCAGGTGGGCGACAAAGTTTGGTTGCATTTGCAAAAGGAACGCCTTACCAGAGCCTATCGGAAACTTAGACCACTCCGATATGTCCTTACACCATTACCAAGGTTGTGGGATACAATGCATTTGAGCTCAGCATTCCCCCATTTCTTGGCCTGCACCCAGTGTTCAATGTGGACCGCCTTCAGCCATACTTTCCACCATTACTAGACACATTCAACATTGCATAACAACTCACACCCACAGAGTTAAATCCAGATTGCATGGAACAAGCTGAAACAGATTGGATCATGGACACACAAATTAATCACACTCGCTAGCAAAATATCCAACTGTATCGAGTTGTCAAAGCAGGCCAACTCCTTCACTAGGGCAAGCGGCTCACCAGGGACCAATTTCAGCAAAAGTTCCCTCATCTCATCGAGGAACTCAACGCAATGGGGACCATGTCTTCCTAAGGGGGGAGGAATGATCCAGGTGGATATTGGTGACCACCCACCAATTCCACTTGGACCCCAACCATTGCTTCTTTCAGTTTCTAATTTTCCTTAATTGTAGCACAGTTTACTATTTTTAGCAGTTTTTCGGGTCCTAAACTTATGGAGCCATTTTGAGGCCCTAAACGACATTCTTTTGGAAATCTACTGCCAGCAGTTTCTGCCTACAATCTTTTTTTTGATCGTAGTCCTCGGAGAGATCTCTCCAACGGGCTATCATGCGCGTGAAACAGAGATAATATGATCAAGTCCTGACCCCGGGAAGTTGGTTGTCCAACTCACCCCAACGGGGCCCATAAACTCTTGGTGTTACATCTCCTTAAGTTAGGGTTTTCGTTGTTTAGCGTTTGTTCTTATGGTTCAATAATAAAAAGGCCCTTGAGCCTCATTGTAAGGTAGTTTAGAGGCATGTAGCTGCCACATCTCTTCTCAAAGATAAGCTACCATCACCCTACCTGGTTTATTTCCATTCTTGTTTGTAAGCATATTACAGTATTTTACATTAATGAAATGTAGTATTTCCACTGCATCTCTGTGTTTATGGTTATCTCTTTAATTTGTTGAATCTGGATCAACTCCATGTTTCACTACAAGGAATATCCTTCCATGATTTGTGTCTCTGTTCTTTAGTCAAAACAAATCATTCTCTAGTATCTTGGTCTCATGAGCCTCTTTAAGCACTTTTTTCATGCGTTAATGGGATGAAATGAGTAAATCAAAGAGCACTACATCAATGGTGCAACAAGAAGAACCACACAATTTTGCAACAAGTTATGCTTCAAACTTGAGCACAGAACGTTGTTCTTCAATATTATTAGAGCTTTGATGTGAAGTTCTTCACCATTCAATATCTTCCTCCCAATTTGGCTTTGAAATATTTGTCTATCATATCATGACAACTGTAGAATTTATCCCCTCCTATGCTCCTAACTCAATAGGAGCATATCGATTCACATTTACTCTCCTCTTATCATAATCCGCTGCCTTTGGTATTGGCTTGACCTCCTCAAGCATGACCTCTGACATGACAATAGAGAAATCATCATGGTCTTCTTCAAACAATATAGCTTATAACAAAATCACCATTGTGTCAGCTCCTTATAATGTTGAGATTCAACACTCACACCAAACACCATCTCTTCAAATCCTAGTGCCATGGCACTACTCTAAAAATATCTCCATTACATTTGCTCTGATCTTTATGAAAAATTTAAAAACTTGGTCCATTGCAGGTCATTTCGCAACTTCTTCTACACAACTCAATAGTTTATCCATGGCTCTCCAAGAATAACAACTCTACAAATCTCCTCTACAATGCTTTTGCCTCATCTCATGTCCACATTCAACATCTAATTTTCAACCTCTATCTACTTAGAATCGACCCTATGATCCAGATTTGTAATCTCATGTTTGCTCTCCGTAACGTTCTGTGCATTTCTTTATTGACCATCTAAACATTGATGCAGTGTGTGACTCCTTGTCATGCATTAGCATTGTTCTCATGCATGCAACAGTTTTAACTCGAGCTCTTATACCAAAAATGATGCAAGTTGCAACTTCATGCAAATTATAATTCACAAATATAAAAACCCACACATCAAATACACTCAAAACTCACATATATGCCATTAAAATCAAAATATTTACATGGTTCACAATATCGACATTTCTTCTCTAGCCACACTCTGACATGCTCATAGAATCACCATAAAATTATAAAAATGGATCTCAACTAAAGATTAGTTTTAGATCCTAAAATATCTCCTAAAAATATCCCTAGATCCTAAAATCCTCTTTATAATCATTGACTTTACTAATTATTTACATATCTCAATATATGGAGAATATCTTCATTATTTTCCTCCAACTTCTAAACAAAATTTCTCCAACTATGTCAATGAGGAAATTCTCTTAATATTTCTAGAAATAATTCTAAATCAAACCCATATCTCATAAAATTTATTTCTAATTAACTTCTATAATATGATTCATTTACAAAATATTACAATATTATTCATAGGAAAAATATGATTTTTCCTCAAAATTCAAGACTCCTTATGAAAACCAACTTGAGAGCTAATGTTCCTTGATCAAATAGATAGAATATGTATTTCACCTTCTATTGATGGTTCATTGACAAAAATATGATATTTGTTTGATGTCAATGTGCTAGTTGCATTCACTGACCCATAGCTAAAGTTGACATTCAATATGAATTTGATATCAACTTCAAGTTTCTGGATAAGAAATATGGTATCAGTCTGTAGGTAAGTGGAAAATGATGTTTGGTGAAGTTCCCCATAGTCTCAAGGGTGAACAAAGGATGTTGAGTATGTTATAGGAACCATTGGGCCTCAAATCCATGTTTCAAACTTATAGTCATCCTAAATCACTATTTTGTAGAGGGAACCACTCAGCCTTAGAGTGAAGTTACATATTTTTCTATCATCCTCAAACCATCATTTAGCATAAGACACCAGATTGTACTAGTGGTTTAGTTCATGATTGTAACAACCTTGGTGAAAATTCCATGTAATAAAAGTTAAAAAAAATAACCACGGTTAATGCGACACTGATTCCAAGATAAATGTTGGGAAAGACATCCTAGCAGGTGTTTGTTTGGTTGTTCATGGATAACGAAATTGGAAAAGGCAATGGCTAAGGCTTTGGAAAGGCAAAATGGAAATTTTCGCACAATTATTTATGAAAATAATGGAAATCAGGAGAAAAAGGAGGTGAAAGGTCACAAGTTGCATGTGAGGAGGAAAATGAAGGAAAATAATGGAAAATGAAGAAAATAGAGGCCTCATTCATAAAAAGGCTTCTGAGGATTAGTTCGTAACCTTTTGTTAGTTGATTTTTTCATCTCTCTCACACTCTTGGAAAATTAGAGTTTCTTGGAGCACATTGGCATTGGAGAAAGAAAGGAAAAGAAGGCAAGAGGAAGTAAAGATCAAGTGGGAAAGATAGGATCAAGCAACTGCAACATGCTTCATTGCAAGTATCAACTTTCATGTGTATTTTCCTTGCTAGATTTGGCATGCATGGGATTGCATGTGGTTCTTTTCTATCATGGCTTGGGTTTTTTTAGGTGTGATAGTGTTCTTCGGTCTGGCCTTGCCATTTACTGATATCTTTGATGATATGGGTTCTCACACTTAGTTAATGTGGGATGGCCCGATTGGATTTGAAAATGAGTGGGGTGGATCTTTGAACTGACAAACACATGGCCTAGTGGTCCCTGAACCAGAGTGTGGATCACGGTAAAGCTGCTGGCCTAGTAACCCCTAAACCGGATCGTGGGTTGTAGTAAAGCTAGATTGTGTGCCTTAGCGGGCCTAGGAATCCTTTCTGGTGAGTGGCGGGATATACGGTAAAGCCAAGAGGTGGATTTTCTCTCCGTTGGGCCTAGTAGTCCCAAGATGGGATGTACAGTAAAGCTTGGAGAGTATGTCTCAGTGTAGGGCCTAGTGATCCCTAGATCATACTATGGATTACAGTGAACCCTGAGAGACTAGGAGGCACTCAAATTCCTCACGGTGTAGGCGAGAACTCCAATGGCATCCATGCTTGTTGGTTTTTTTGGTGTTTGCTATGAGTCCCACATTCATGCTTCGAATATGGCATGGGGGTGATTGGGTAAAGAGAGACTTGGCTCAACCAATTTATGGTCGGGTGGAAAGTGGTAGTCCCATCTCTGATTGGCTTATTGCATTCATTAATTAGAAATCCATTCCCTTGATTTTCATGTGTAAATGTATTGATGTATATGTGGATTTTATGGCTGATATGTTTATGATATTTATGTCCCTATTATGCTAGTTATATGTATGTTTTATGACAGTAGCTATGTATGGCTCTCAGCATGTTTTTAATTGTAAATCAATGAATCATGTGTCTATGACCTAATAGATGATAATGCAACAAATTACATGAGGGAACAATGGTTCTTAGCAATTCTCAGATAAGTATGATATCCCTGCACTTAATTATGTTCTTTACACCTGTAGGTTACTTGTTGATGATATGTTTGATGAAATTCATGTCATGGCTAGTAGGGGTTTGGTTAAGGTCTTGTTCAACTTGTTTCTTTTGCATCATTGTTTCAGTATACTTTTACTAATTCTAAGCTATCAATCTGTTATGGGCAGTGACCTAGGCTTTGGGCTTGAAAAAATGGCTTAAATCCCACGATCGCTAGCATAAAACTGGGAATTTATGTCTCTGGTCATTGTCAAGAAGGCCTGTGAGAGAGACTTTGGGTTTTTGGTTGTTCCCTTGCATGTAGCATGAGAGCGAATGAGGCCTAAGATATCCAGAACATCAGTGGGACCTAGGAACAAGCTATCTGAGTGGATGACATGTCTCTTGAGGATTCTGAAGTTGATGTTGGATGATTGTGTGTGATGTCTATGTTGGTTCCACTTCCTTAAGGTCACATAGGAGGTCAAATCCAATCATAGTGGCCTCTTGTCTCATGTTTACCATAGTTGGGTAATTACTTGGGTAAAGGAGGAAGGAGGGTGTTACATAGTTGTATCAGAGCATGGTTCAACTCTCGAAATGGATGGGCGATGTGTGTTGGTCATGCATGCATTTCAGTTGCATGTGTGTCTCTTACACTTTCATTTCATGTGTTTGTTGCATTTTCTTGATGATTGGTTATGGTTGTAGTAATGTTGCCATAAAGAATTTGATGTTGATTTTGTGGAATGCATTTGTCATGAGTATGTGATTGGTTGCATAAGGTTATATGTCACTTACATGTTTATTTTAATTCACCTACTTGCATCCTTGTATGTTAGGCTACACTCCTGTATGTTTTGATATCATGTATCAGTCTTGTAGTTTGATTACAAGAATTGATCACTTATGTTCAGCTATGTTAGCACATGACAAATTTGGAAAAATTTATGCCCTGGACATGCTTAGTTTGGTTAGCAAAGTTTCAAGCTCTTTTATGAGGGTCTCACAAAATAAACAAAATTGTCTTTTATACCCAATTTTTAATTGCCCTCATCAAAGTTTTATTCAAGTTTAAATTAAGTTTATTTGGGATATAAAATAATTATATTTGAATATTATTTTGGTTTTATATTTTAAATAAAATAATATTTCATAAAATAAAACTACACTCATCTCCCACTCATTATCTCATATATTTTCCTCATATATTACATATATTCATCTTACCTTATCCTATACTCCACCTTATCTCTTTCCATTTCCACGTTGCCATTAAAATCACCATATCCATTAAATTCCCACTTCATAATCATATTATATACGTCAAGTCACAAGTCAAATCCATATTAAAGGCTAAAGATTTTCCAGCAGTTCCATATTTCCTGTAGATTTCCAGTGATTAATGTTATCTTTAGTTTATTATTCTAATTTTTTCCAGAAATTGTTAGAGATTATTTTGTAATAAGTTCCTTTTTGGAATCTGATATTAGTTTAGTAGAAAGTCTATAAATATATTGTAATAAAGCATTACAAAGGGTTGGAACTCTTATGAAGAAATTAGATCCTTGATGTAAAGTTGTGCATGTCATGAAGTGATCATTTCCATTAATACATAAAGTTTGTTCCAAGATTCATGTGTCACGCAATTAATGAAGTTTCCTCTTGTAAAATTGTCATTTTTCTAGTTTTAAATATGTTCTTTCTGTCTTTATTGTTTAAAGAAGATTAAGGGTTGATTTTTTTTAATACAATCTGCTCTGGCTTATAAACAATATCTATGTTTTCACTATGATATTAAATGTATAATTCATCCTAGTATGCTCTACGTTTAATTGAATCTAAATATTTTCATTCCATTCATTTCACAAATGATCTAAAGATCCAAAAGCCTACCTACCTTTCCATGTTACATCTATTCTGTAATTCTTGTATTTGATCACCCTAAGACATTGACTCCATGTCCAATGGACTGTCCTTGCAATTTCAACCAATACTTTGAAAAAACCAAACTTATAACTCATAACTAGCCTAATATCTTAAATAAACAAATCTAAATCATATTGAGAGATCCCTCTCTAAAGCTGGAAGGGCTAGATTCAAACTTCCAAAGTGGTTTTGTGGTTACCTCTAGGTATCTCTCACACCCTTGGGAAATTACGAAGTGATAACAGACTACATGTGTTTATGCATATGTATAGTTTATTAGATATTTCTTATGCATATTATTGGTTGCATGTGGCAATGTGTACACTAGAGCAATGGTTGTTGTCATGCGTGAGGTCATAGCATGCATTGTTGATATGAACTTGCATTGATGAATGAACCCTAGCTAGAACAATGTTTATGTGTTGATGCACTTAATTTTTATATATCTATATGTTATTATTTCTATGTTCTACATGTATCACGTTGATTTGGTGATCTTGCAGACAAGGTATCCTCTATGAGCTATACTAAGGTACGTTTATTTATTGTGATTTGGTTTATCTAACATATTATTCGTTGTAGGAAAGAAATCAAATGGCTAGCAAGATGGTTTACTACAAAGACTCTTCCCATGTATGTAAAGAGTAGTATGGTGTTGGGAACTCTCCTGATTTGGCAGTTACATTGAGAAGTTTGAAGGAAGAGATAAGGAGTTGTAAGGCAGATAATGAGTGGATCATACAGGCACAAGAGACGCAAGCAGAGGTTAATGCTATAATTCTTCAGAATTTCTCAGGATTGTAGCAACAAGGGCCACTTCAGATCAACCATGGACATGGGGTTGGAACTAATGGGGCATAGGTCTCCCGGTAGACGCAGGGATAGATTTGACATGGTGAGAGATGGAAGATTGATGGACACTCCGGATAGGAGGGGAAATGAGTACATGCATTATTCTAGCTCTATTTTTGATAGACATCATGAGCATCTTCGTTATCATCCTTACAGGAGGAGTGATATGGGATACTTGTTAGATGGATTCAAGAAAGAAAAACCACCTACTTTTGATGGAGATGTGAAGAAGGTGGAAGATGCAGAGGCTTGGATAATTGGGATGAACAATTCTTTGAGTTACATGAGTAAACAGATAACATGAAGTCCAAAATAGTTATCTTCATCTTGAAAGGTACATCATATATATGGTGGGAAGATGTTAAGCGGGTCAGAGACATCATGACATATGACTTGAGTTGGCAGGAGTTCAAGAGGCTTTTCAGGAAGAAGGACTTGTTAGAAAGGTACTATGGCAGTAAGGCCAAAGAATTCTATGAGCTCAAGATTGGATCAATGACAGGTGAAGAGTACATGACCAAGTTTCTGGAGCTATTGAGGTATATACCATATCTTACTGATGAGAAGGATAAAGTTCACATATTTTTTAGTGGTTTTCCATTCACATTTAGAGATCGGATTGAGTATGATGAGCCTCGGTTACTTGAGGAAGTTATTGGGAAATTGAAGCATTGCTATGATTAGTCAAAACATAAGAATGAATCTCATCATGGATGGATGGGAAAAAAAGAAGGTAGAGGTAAATGGCAGCCTAAGAGAACAAGGCCTCATAATGCATATGGGAAGGAAAATATGGCACCGGAAAAGAAGTTTAATGCAGCTAGACAGGGACATGGGTCACAACAGAAAAACCATAGAGGTGAGGGCACTAGTCGATTGGAGTGTTGGACATGTGGTGAGGAGCACCTTAGGAGAGATTATCCGCAGCATCACATTGGTATGCCTAAGATATACATTGCACAAGAGGCACAAACTGTTGGGGATGTTGGCTAGAGTATTCCTCGTATTTATGCAGCCCTCGACAACAAGTAGGCAGAACACCAAGCATCTATCATTGAGATGGACGGTAAGCTTTGTGATCAATTTATTTATATTTTGATTGACCCTGGATCTAATTATAGCTATATTAGTCTTGACTTGGTGGATAAGTGTGGTTTGAGTAAGGAATTTCATGCTGAATATTGGTTATTGTAGTTGGATACAGGTACTAAGAAGTGATTGCACCATTGGGTAAGAGTTTGTCCATTTGATTTGAATGGTATGCCTATTGTAACACATTTGAATGTATTAACATTGGGTTCATACAGTATGTTGTTGGGAATGGATTGGTTGTATCTTCATATAACTAAGGTATACTCTTATGAAAAATCTATTGAGTGTGTTGATGACAATGGGGAACCAAGAGTCTTGTAGGGTAAGAATAAAGCCACATCAGTTAGGATGGTGACAACTATGCAAGCAAAGCATAACTGCAATAAAGGGTGTATGTTATTTACAATATTCATTTCTAGTGATAAGGGTTAGGTGGTTGAGGATGTAGATGTGTTGAACAGGTATCCAGTTTTGCAGCAGTTTTAGGATGTATTTCCTGAGGATATCACAGAGTTGCCACCTCACAGGGAGGTAGATGTTTCTATTGAGTTAGTGCCATGGGCATCTCTAATATCAAAAGCACCTTATAGAATGAGCACACATGAGTTGGTTGATTCAAACTATAGTTGATGGGAATTTTGTACAAGGGATACATTAGGCCAAGTGTATCACCATGGGGCGCACCAATATTGTTTGTGAGGAAGAAAGATAGTACCCTAAGATTATGCATTGATTACAGGTAATTGAAAAAAGTGACTATCAAGAACATGTACCCTTTGTCGAGGATTGGTGACTTGTTTGATCTGGTCAAGGGAGTAGCAGTGTTCTTGAATATTTACTTGAGATTTGGATACCATCAGGTACACATCAAAGAGGAGGACATTTACGAGACTGTTTTCAAGACCAGGTATGGACATTACGAGTTTGTTATTATTCCATTTAGCTTAACTAATGCTCCAGCTACATTCATGTGCTTGATGAATAGTGTGTTGCATCCATATTTGGATACGTTTGTTATTGTTTTCATTGATGATATACTAGTATATTCTAAAAATGAGGAAGATCATGTCGATCATTTAGCAGTAGCGTTGAGGTTGCTGAGAGAGCATCAGTTGTATGTTAAGCTCAACAAGTGTAGTTTCTTTCAGAGTGAGGTACATTACTTGGGATATGTTATCTCCAAGGAGGGCATTGGAGTATATCTAGAGAAGATAAGGGCCATCATGGAGTGGATAGCTCCTAAGAGTGTGGATGATGTGAGATCTTTCATGGGTTTGGCAGGATATTATAAGAGATTCATCAGGAACTTCTCACAGATTGCTTATCCCATCACATAATTACAAAGGAAAGGTAAGAATTTTGAATGGACAAAGGAGTCTAAGGCTAGCTTTGAGCACCTTAAGAAGTTGGTTAAACATGCACCAGTGCTACAGATTGCAGATCAAACAAAGAGTTTGTGGTATGCACAGATGCTTTCAAGAAAGGGCTTGGTGGAGTCCTTATGCAGGATGGACAGGTGGTATGATGTGAATCCAGGAAACTAAATTAGAACGAGCAGAAGTACCCAAAACATGATCTTGAGTTATCAGCCATGATACATGCATTGAATATGTGGAGGCACTATATTCTTGGAAGGAGGTTTGTACTTATGAGTGATCATATTGGGTTGAGGTATTCGTTCGACCAGCTGAATATGAACGCTAGGAAGGCTATATGGTTGGCCACGATCAATGAGTTTGATTTCGATATCAGGTACATCAAAGGTAAAGAGAATAGGGTGGTAGATTCTCTCAACAGACGAGTACAGGTAAATCACTTAGCATCTATGAGCTCCTATGGGTGATCTACAGGATAGGATCTTGCGGGCAAGTCAGCCAGATGTCAGGTATATGGAGATTGTGAATAGGTTGAAGCAAGGTGCTGATACAGGTACAGGTGATAGTACAGGTATAGGTGCATGTAAAGGTACATGTAGTGGTATAGGTATCGGTGGATGTACAGGTATGGGAACAGGTACAGGTGCAGGTGCAGGTGCAGGTGCACTGGGTATGGATTATTATCTTACATTGGAAGGATTGGTTAAATTCAGAGATAGGATATATGTGCCAGATAGCAACGAGCTCAAGAAGGTGATATTGAGAGAGTTTCATGCAAAAATCTTATTCAGGTCACCCAGGTTATTATAAGACATTTACTGCAATGAAGAAATTTTATTATTGGTGAATTTGAGGAGTGATGTAGTAGAGTTTGTGGCGAGGTGTTTCAACTATCAACGAGTGAAAGAAAAGTGTAAAAATCTAGATGGACTTCTACAGTCGATCGCGATTCCATAATGGAAATGGGAGTTTATTTCCATGGATTTCATCATAGGGTTTCCTAAGACAGTGAAGCAGCATGATTCCATCATGGTCATTGTGGACAGGTCAACAAAGGTTGCACACTTCATTCCAGTGAAGTATACATTCTCAGCGAGCGATGTAGCACAAATATTCATCAGAGATGTGGTCAAGTTGCATGGTGTTCGAAAGAAGATTGTGTCAGATAAGGATGCAAAGTTCATTTCCAAGTTTTGGAAGGAGTTATTTGCAGGTTTGGGCATAGAGTTGGCCTTCAACACAACTTATGATCTGCAGAATAATGGACAAACATAGAGGGTCAGCAGTATATTGGAGGACATGTTGAGGATGTATGTGATGCATCAACAACGAAAATGGGAAGAGTATCTCCCCTTGGTAGAGTTCGCGTACAACAATGGTTATCAAGAGTCATTTAGGATGAGTCCTTTGGAGGCATTGTATGGGCAGAGTTGCAACACTCACATTAGTTTGAGTGATCCGGTTAGCAGGTTATTGACTGGACCAAATATGCTAGCAGACATCGAACAGGAAATGCAGGTTATAAAGAAAAATCTAAAGGCAACAAAGTATAAGCATAAAAGCTATGCAGATCAAAACAAGTTTTTGAAGGAGTTCTAGGTTGGGGAATGGGTGTACTTGCGCAGCAAACCGAAGAAGAGCTCCTTGCGGATTGGATCATGTGCCAAGCTGACACCATGGTTTTCTGGACCCTTCAGTATCATTGAGAGGATTGGGCCAGTAACCTATCGAATTGCACTGCCTCCAACATTGAAAGTCCATGATGTTTTCCTTGTATCTTTGCTTAAGAAGTATGTTAAGGATGTTGATCATGTGATTGACTGGTTTGTATTACAGGTGGAACCAGATGGAGAATTCTAGTTAGAGTCTTAGTGCATATTGCAAAAATAGGTGCTCATGCTCCGAAATCGAGCAATCAAGCAAGTTAAAATGCAATGGAAATGATTTGGGCCTGATGTAGCTACATGGGAGATGGTGGATCAGATTTGGGCTACGTATCCTTCATTGTTTTCTGGTTGATGCAAAGCAACTTCGATATGGTGGTTTGGTATATGCTTAGATATCGTGTTTGGTATATTCTTAGATATCGTGTTTGGAATATGTTTTGATATATTTTTTGGTATATGTTTTTGGTATATATTTTTGGCGATATTTCTTTATGTACACGTGTATATGTATGTAAATACTACTATGAACTATGTTATAAATCTCCACTAAGCGGTATGGGTGTGATGTCATTATGATTATGTTGTCATGTTGCTATGCTGTCATGTGGTTATGTTATTATGATGTTATGATGTCATATGGAGTGGCACTCAGCAGGATAATCATTGTAAATACTCTAATGAGCTATGTTATAAAGCTCTAGTATGCAGTATATTGTCATGATATTGTGTTTTGCACATGTCTTTCATTTTAAATACTGCATCGAGTTATGTTATAAATATCCATGAGCAATATGTCTTCTTTCAGCAGGTTGCTAAGGTATATGTGTGATTGAACACCGAGGACGGTGTCCCCCAAGGGGGAGGCTTCTGTAACAACCTGGGTGAAAATTCCATGTAATAAAAGTTAAAAACAATAACAACGAATCATGGGACACTTATTCCAAGCTGAATGTTGGGAAAGACATCCTAGGGGGTGTTCATTTGGTTGTTTATGGCTAAGGAAATTGGCAAAGGAAATGGAAAAGTCTTTGGAAATGAAGAATGGAATTTTTGGCACAATTATTTATGAAAATAATGGAAATAAGGAGAAAAAGGAGGTCACAGGTCACAGGTCTCATGTGGGGAGGAAAATGAAGGAAAATAATGGAAAAGGAAGAAAACAAAGGCCTCATTCATAAAAAGGCTTCTAAGGATCAGTTAGTAACCTTTTGTTAGTTGAGTTTTGGATTTCTCTCATTATTCTCTCTCTCTCACTCTTGAACACTTAGATTTTCTTGGAGAACTTTGGCATTGGAACAAGGAAAAGAAGGCAAGAGGAAGCAAAGATCAAGTGGAAAGGCAAGATCAAGCAACTACATTAGGCTTCATTGCCGGTCTCGACTTGCATGTGTATTTTCCTTGCTAGATTTTGCATGCATGGGATTGCATGTAGTTATTTTCTATCATGGCATGGGTTTTTCCAAGTGTGATAGTGTTATTCCTCCTAGCCTTACCATTTCTTGGTAGCTTTGATGAGATGGGTTCTCACACTCAGTTAATGTGGGATGGCCGGATTGGATTTGAAGCTGAGTGGGGTGGATCTTTGAACTAAAAAAAACATGGCCTAGTGGTCCATGAGCTGAAATATGGATCATGGTAAAGCCACTAGCATAGTAACCCCTTAGTCGAACTATGGATTGCTATAAAGATAGATTGTGTGCCTCGGTGGGCATAGGAATCCTTGTCGGTGAGTGGCGAGATATATGGTAAATCCATGGGGTGGATTTTCTCTCTGTTGGGCCTAGTAGTCCTGGATAGGATGTACAGTATAACCGGGAGACTATGTCTCGTTGTAGGGCCTAGTGATCCTTGGATCGTACTGTGGATTGTGGTAAATCCTGAGAGACTAGGAGGCACTCAAATTCCTCACGGTGTAGGCAAAGAACTCTAGTGGCATCCATGCTTGTTGTTGTTTTTGGTGTGTTATATGAGTCCCACATTCATGCTTGGAATATGGCACGAGGGTGATTAGCTGAAGAGAGACTTGGCTCAGCCAATCTATGGTCAGGTGAAACGTGGTAGTCCCATCTTCAGTTGGTTTATTGCATTCATTAATGATAAATCCATTCCCTTTATTTTCATGTGAATTAGGAGAATTTTGAGGTATAAAATGGGCCTCCTAAGTAAATTATAAAGTAATAGTGGAAATAACAAAATAATATTAGATTACATCATCAAATTTAGAGGGAAAAAAAGAAAAAAAAAACTATTTTTTCAACTCATATTTTTAACTGATCTCCCTATGGTTTTACTCAAATTTCGAGCAAAAACACTCGTTGGATGCAGAATTTGATTTCTCATCCAAGGAGTACCCATGTTATATACCTTTGTTGGAACCTACTACATGAAAAATGAGAAATACATGAAAAATGTGATTGCAATCACTTTTTTTCATGCATTTCTCAATTTTCGTATAGCAGGGTCCATCAAAAGTATGCAACATGGGTACTCCTTGGATAAGGAATTAAATTTTGCATCCAATGATTACTCTCGCTCGAAATTAAACTAAAACCTTAGGGAGATAAGTTTAAAATATGAGTTGAAAAGGTAGTTTTATTATTTTATTATTTTTACTTTTTTACTCCAAAAATGGTGGCTCATCCCCCATGATTGACATCATCATCCTGAATCCTATTGATTCTTATAAAGTTTATTTTGTTTGTACATTTTTCTTAGGAGGCCCATTTTAGACCTCAAAATTCCCCTAATGGTAAATGTACTGACGCATATGTGGATTTTATGGCTGATATGTTTATGATATTGTTGTCCCTATTATTTTCGTTATATGTATGTTTTATGATAGTAGCTATGTATGGCTCTCAACATGTTTTTACTTGTAAATGAATGAATAATGTGTCTATGACCTAAAATATGATAATGCATCAAATGACCTGAGTGTTGGCATTATGACACAGGTTGGCGCTATGGCACTGGTGTGGCACATGTGTTGTCCTTGATGGCAATTCACTCTGGTGACAGATCTCAGTTCAGACTCTCAGAATGAAGGAAAAGATATATATGCAGGTTCACCAAGACAAAGACACGTATACATGTGGGTCAGACGTTCCAAAGGCACGTATGCATATACATGCACTTTCACGTAAGGAAAATCGCGTACATGTTGGAGAACTTACTTTTGGTCCGTGGTATTTAATCCTTGGTAATTGAACCTATGGTTTTGGGCCATGGTATCTCGTCAGAAGTGTTGATCCCAAGTATTGGGTCCATGGTATTGTGAAAGGCCTAAGACTATAAAAGAGGAAGGAGATCATTTGGCAAGGTATAATCCGAATTATTGAATATCTGAAAAAGTGCTAGATCTGGAATACTGGTGATTGGGTTATGGTGCAGATCTGGATCTTAATGAAGGAGCAACTTGAGTGCAAGGAGAAGGACAAATTCTATTGATGGATCATAATCTTAAGGCTTGAATAATAGCATCTTTGTATGATTTTGATCCGTTATATGTGGCGCATGCTTGATCTATAAATCTGGTAATCTAGGTTAACTAATGTCTGAATATTTGAAATAGTGAATTATCCTTTATAGATCTGTACGCAGGTTCAGTGAATCGAAGGCACGTATACACGCTGGTCTTGTGAGTAGAAACAGTGTATACGCAGGTTGGTCCAAACACAGAAGCGTATGTACACAGGTTTCTGGTTATTGAAGTAGCATACGTCTCTTGAATTGTGTTCTAGCTGCTTCTATTTATTGTTGCAGTGTTCTAGGTTCAGACTTTGGTGTGCGATTACTGTTACTGTGTTTTGGGTACAGCTGTCAGAGAAGTGTCGATTTGATTCAGTTTTTAATTGGCGAAAAGGAGATTGTTTGATGCAGAAATTCTTGATGTTTGATTGATGTTCATGGATCCAGTCTGAAAATTTATGAAACATGGTCCCTGGAAGAAAGAAAAGGTTGTATCCTTCTATAGGCCAGCACCTACGTACTAGTATCTTGGCTAGTGCAAGAACTAAGGGGGTTGTAGCTCCCTTCCAGGAGAAGCTGGAGAATGAGAGAGGGTTGTAGCTCTCTACAGGTTGCAGCCTGTGTACTGGTAAAGGACTGCACCAGTACAGAATCATTGTAAAAAGAAGTTTCTAATTGAAAAAGATAGAGACATATTGCAGCAGGTAGTTTTCGCCCACATTGGGTTTCCACCTTATATCTTGTGTTCTTGTGTGTGACTGTCTGCAATTTTCTATTCCTGGTTATTGTTTTTATGGTTCTGATAGACAGATTTAAAATCAACATCTGAAGATTAATTAAATTACAAGTCTATAAGTTATACGGAGGTTTCCTTTACTGAAGTTGTGTATATACGTTGGTTTGTCTAACTAAAGTAGCGTATACAAATCTGTGAAAGAATTGAAAAGATTGTCTTGATAATACTGATTCACCCCCCCTCTCAGTATTATTTCCAACAATTGGTATCAGAGCAGGTCCTTCAGAAGAAGAAGCTTGATCGCTTGAAGGAAGATCTATCATCATGAGCAACTACAAGAGAGAAGCCTCGATCAGGCCACCAATTTTTGATGGGACCAACTTCGTCTATTGGAAGGTAAGAATTATAGCCTATCTTCAATCTCTTGGTACAGAAGTCTGGGATGTCATAGATACAGGGTACACATTTCCTTCAGCTACTCCTATAGATCCGGCTGAGAAGAAGAAGTATGAAACAAATGAAAAGGCTGTCAATACTCTATTAGGAAGTCTATCTCAATCAGAATTCATCAAGGTTATGCAGTATAAAACCACAAAAGAAATATGGGACAAGATCATTCTAAGCTATGAAGGAGATGAACAGGTAAAACGAGCAAAACTACAAACTCTTAGAATTCAATATGAAAATCTCAGAATGCACAATGATGAGAGTGTGGCTAACTATTTCCTACGCATAGATGAGATTGTTAATTGTATGAAAAACTTGGGTGAAGAAATAAAAGAGGTTGTTTTGGTTGAAAAAGTTCTAAGATCTTTGTCCTATAAGTTTGAATCAAAAGTTTCTGCAATAGAAGAAAAACAGAATCTACAGAGCCTTACCATGTCACAGCTGCATGGAATTCTAACTGCCTATGAAATGAGAAAAGGAGGACCATCAGACAGGAGAGAAGCTGCATTCAAGGCTTCAGGCAAAGGAGATTCCTATGACTCAGGATATATGTCAGAAGAAGAGGAAGAATCAAATTTTGTCAAAAACCTTCAACGGGGTGCTGGAAGATTCAGAGGTAAGTTACCTTTCAAATGTTTTGCTTGTGGAAGAGTCGGTCACTATGCTGCCAAGTGTCCTCACAAAGATAAGCTTGACAAAGGTAAGGAGCCAGTTAGGTGGAACAAGAAACAGAATGTAAATAAGAAAAGCTATTACACTCATGAAGACAGTGATGGACTTTCAAATAGTGATGAAGATGAACAGGGTAATAATTATAGACTTTTAATGGCTTTTGAAGATGATGATTTCTTAGATGCTATAGATAATGAAAGTCTTTATGAAGAGATTTCTAAACTCAAAATTTGTTTAGAAGAGAAAAATATGATTATTGATACTCTGCAATTCCAATTGGCTGAAAGGGAAAAACATCATGAAAAGTTAGAATGTGAAATTGTGGGACTTAGAAAAGAGATTGAGAAAACAAAAGCTCTTAATCTTAGATTTGTTAAAGGATCTGAAACGTTAGATGAGATTATCAAAGTGCAGCGTTCTCCACTAATTAAGACAGGTCTGGGATATAATGAAGAAGCATCTCAAGCGTAGAAACCATCTACCTCCAAAAGTTATCTTGATGCAGCAAGGAGAAGTGAGCAAAGGCCCAATGGAGATCACCAGGTAAATCAGGGACAATTTACCTCAAGAATGAACAAAGACTACTAGGTAAATCGGGGGCAATCTACTTTAAGGATGAACAAAAGCTACAACCAGCCACAGGTAAAACATTCTCAATTTGCCTCAAGAATGGATGTCAATAGAAACTACAATCATTTGGTTGGTAGATTTGATAATCGCAGGAGTTTCTTTAATGGCCAATGTTTCTCTTGTCATAACTTTGGTCACAAAGCAGCTCAATGTGTTGCCTATAAGACAATCATGACTAGAGAAGCTCAAAAACAAAGAAGTATGACTGGAATCATGAAAATAACCTTCAATAACTTTTCTACTCTTGAAAATGAAATAGAATGTTCTATCTGTAACAACTTCGATCATGAAGATTCTGAATGTAGAAGCAGGTTTCGGCAGACAACTCAGAAGGAACAAGCCTCAAGTGCCAAAACATGGAGAATGAAAGAACCAGAAAGATGTGGTATAGCCCTATATGTGGAAGGGCAGGAAAATCAATGGTACATCGACAGTGGATGTTCGAAACATATGACAGGTGATAAATAAAAACTTCAGTCATATAGTGCCTTAGAAAAGGAGAAGAAGGTCTCACTTGGAAATGACACCCATGCACTGATAAAAGGTAAAGGTTCTGTTCAGTTGAATGAAAAAGTCAAAGCTGGAAATGTTATGTATGTGGATGGCTTAAAGCATAATCTATTGACTGTCAGTCAAATGTGCTATCAGGGAACTGAGGTAAAATTTCGATCAAATGGATGTAGTGTTCGTGATCTTGATACAGGAAAAACAGTGATCAAAGGCATAAGAACTCCAAATAATTTATACATATTCAAAGAAGGACAACATCAATGTTATCTAAGCAAGAATGATGAACATTGGCTATGGCACCGGAGATTGGGGCATCTGAGCTTCTCACAGATAAGGAAATCTTGCAAATACCAGGCAGTTCGTGGTCTTCCAGGCATCGGAATTCTAGACAATACAATATGCAAATCATGTTAATTTGGTAAGCAAACCAGAACTAACTTTCCTGAGAAGGAAGAATCAGCTATCAGGCCCCTTGAACTTGTCCATACTGATGTATGTGGTCCATCTAGGAAAAGGTCACCTTGAGGAGAAGAATACTTTATATTATTCATTGACGATTTCTCCAGGATGTGTTGGATAGGACTTATGAAGCACAAAGAGGAAGCCTTCGAAAAATTCAAATATTTCAAGGCCTTGATTGAAAATGAATCAGATCACAAAATCAAATGCCTAAGGTCTGATAGAGGTGGGGAATTAACCTCAAATGAATTTTTCGATTTTTGTGAAGAACATGGAATAAGAAGGGAATTCTCTACTGCAAGGACTCCTCAGCAAAATGGAGTAGTGGAAAGGATGAACAGAATGGTTCAACAAATGGCTCGTGCTATGATGGATGAGTCTGGAACTCCCGCAACTTTCTGGGGTGAAGCTGCATTTGCTACAGTTGTTATTCTAAACAAGACAAACATCCGGGTGAATAGCACTCAAACTCCTCATGAGCTCTGGTATGGTAAGACTCCTTCGGTAAAATATTTCAAAAAATTTGGAAGCAAATGCTATATCAAAAATACTGATGAAAATCTTGGCAAGTTTGAACCTAGAGAAGATGAAGGCATTCTCCTTGGTTACTCTCCCCATAGCAAAGCTTACAAGTGTTACAATAAAAGGCTTGGAAAAATTGTTGAAAGTATTGATGTAGTGGTTGATGAAGAAGAAAACACTCCTAGGCAGGTAAGATCTGAAGATTTCGAAGATGATGAGGACTATCCATCAACATCAAATCAGATTCATGATGAAGAAGAAACCCATGAGGCACCAAAAGAACAGATAAGGATAGAAGAAAAGACTCCATCCAAGTACGTTCAGAAGAATCATCTAGAATCACAAATTTTGGGGCAAAAAGAGGTAGGAATACAAACAAGAAGAACAATTTTAGAAGCTTCAAGCTATTTGGCATTGCTCTCCTCCACTGAACCTAAAAATGTAAGAGAAGCATGCAAAGATGAATGTTGGGTCAAGGTAATGGATGAATAACTTGAGCAGATTGAAAAGAACAACACTTGGGAGTTGGTTCCTAGACCAAAAGATAAGAATGTCATAGGGACAAAATGGATATTCAAAAACAAGTTGAATGGAAATGGGGAAGTTATTAGAAACAAGGCAAGACTTGTTTGTAAAGGGTATGCTCAACAAGAAGGAATAGACTTTGGAGAAACTTTTGCTCCTGTTGCTAGACTTAAGGCCATTAGAATGTTCCTTGCTCTCTCTAGTTTTCAAAAATTCAAAGTATTTCAAATGGATGCGAAATCTGCCTTTCTGAATGGAGACTTAGAAGAGGAAGTGTACATTGAGCAACCAGATGGGTTCATCCTTGGCAATGATCCAAAACTTGTATGCAAACTTAAGAAGGCTCTCTATGGTCTTAAGCAAGCTCCAAGGGCTTGATATTATAGTCTGGACAAATATCTTCATCAACAAGGTTTCTCAAAAGGATCAGTAGATAACAATCTTTATATAAAAATTGAAAATGACAAATTTCTAATACTTGTTGTGTATGTTGATCATATCATATTTGGCAACAATGAAGAAGCTATGAGTCAAACTTTTCCTTGGTGATGCAGAAATAATTCGAAATGTCCTTGCTTGGAGAATTGACATATTTTCTTGGTTTACAAATCCAACAAAAGGAAGGCGGTATCTTTGTATCTCAAACCAAGTACCTCAAGAAGATCTTGAAGAAGTATGGCATGGAAGATTCGAAACTAGTCTGTACCCCTATGGTTACAGGATGCAGCCTCAGTGAAAATGATGAATCAGCAGCAGTGCATCAACCAAATTATAGATCCATGATTGGAAGTCTGCTCTATTTAAAAGGTACCCGACCAGACATCATGCATGCAGTGGGAATGGTTGGAAGATTTTAGGAAAATCCAAAGGAAACTCATCTTCAAGCAGTAAAGAGAATTTTAAAGTATCTTCAAGGAACTCAAAACTATGGCTTATGGTATCCTAGAGATACATATCTCACACTTCATGCCTATACAGATGCAGATTAGGCTAGAAGCGTGGATGAAAGAAAAAGCACTAGTGGTGGTGCATTCTTTATGGGTTCCAGATTAGTATCTTGGTTCAGCAAGAAACAAAGCTCAATTGCATTATCTATAGCTGAAGCAGAATATGTGGCTGCTGCATCTTGTTGCACACAACTCCTTTGGATGATGCAAACCTTGCAGGATTTTCAAATCACTTGTACTCCACCTATCTCCATCTTTTGTGATAATACAAGTGCTATCAGTATCTCAAAGAATCCTGTCATGCATTCAAAGACTAAGCACATACCGATCAAGTATCATTTTCTCCAGGAACAAGTATTGGAACAAAAGGTCAAATTGGAGTATGTTCCCTCTAAGGAACAAGTTGCTAATATTCTCACAAAACCACTGCCCAGGGAAACTTTTGAATACCTCAGACAAAAGCTGGGAGTAGTTGATGCATCATCTTACTATTGAAACCTGTCTGTTTCAGAGAAATATGGTTGTATGCGAGTTGAATGAGGAGGATCCGCGTACATACACTGATTTATGCAGATACAGTCACATATATGGTGCTTTGAAAAAAATCAGTGGGGACAGACTCTGGTTGAAAAGAGTCTAATATGGGTCTGACAGAGACCATCTGGCACAGGTTTAGGGGGAGCAGATAAACTTCTAATAATGCATTGTTGGCATTTCATTAGAAGCTCTTGGTTCGAGTACACAAGCTGTTTGGGTTCAGGTGGATCAGCTGCAGAAGGAGAACAGAAGGAGAACATGGTTGTTGATCTGCATAGTGCTGCTGATATTAGTTATTGGTGACTTTCATAGTCTTGCTCTAGATATTTCGTCTCTATCTTTTATTATTATTATCAAGGTCATGTAACGGCCTATGTTGGTTTCCCCACTATGCCTGGGATGAATGTTGTAATGTTCTTGGTTTTCATATGTAAACTTCTGATGTATCCCCACTTGTTTGGGTGGATCATCCCCACTTGGTTGGGTAATGGATGTTGTTTAGAGGATTTTGGTGATAGGAAGCTCTTTTATGATGTATAAATCATTATTCTTCGTGAAGAACATATTTTTGTAGATCTTGCCTACAGTCAGGGGGAGCATGGCTAGCACAGCAGAGCAGAGATTTCAGCATGTACTCAGGGGGAGCATAACCCTTTTCCCTTGATGACAAAGGGGGAGAATGACTTTGAGGATCTTGGGGTTGCCATCAAGTCCAAAGGGGGAGATTGTTGGCATTATGACACAGGTTGGCGCTATGGCACTGGTGTGGCATAGGTGTTGTCCTTGATGGCAACTCACTCTGGTGACAGATCTCAGTTCAGGCTCTCAGAATGAAGGAAAAGATATATACGCAGGTTCACCTAGACAAAGACGCGTATACACGCGGGTTAGACGTTCCAAAGGTGCGTATGCGTATACACGCACTTTCATGCAAGGAAAAGTGCGTACATGTTGGAGAACTTACTTTTGGTCTGTGGTATTTAGTCCTTGGTAATTGAACCTATGGTTTTGGGCCATGGTATCTCGTCAGAAGTGTTGATCCCAAGTATTGGGTCCATGGTATTGTGAAAGGCCTAAGAATATAAAAGAGGAGGAGATCATTTGGCAAGGTATAATCCGAATTATTGAATATCTGAAAAAGTGCTACATTTGGAATACTGGTGATTGGGTTATGGTGCAGATCTAGATCTGAATGAAGGAGGAACCTGAGCGCAAGGAGAAGGACAAGTTCTATTGATGGGTCAAAATCTTAAGGATTGAATAATAGCATCTTTGTATGATTTTGACCCGTTATATGTGGCGCATGCTTGATCTATAAATCTAGTAATCTGGATTAACTAATGTCTGAATATTTGAAAGAGTGAATTATCCTTTAAAGATCTGTACGCAGGTTCAGTGAATCAAAGGTGCGTATACACGCTGGTCTTGTGAGTAGAAACAGCGTATACACAGGTTGGTCCAAACACAGAAGCGTAAGCACGCAGGTTTCTGGTTATTGAAGTAGTGTACGTCTCTTGAATTGTGTTCTAGCTACTTCTGTTTATTGCTGCAGTGTTTTGGGTTCAGAATTTGGTGTGTGGTTATTGTTACTGTGTTCAGGGTATAGCTGTCAGAGAAGTGTCGATTTGATTCAGTTTTTAATTGGTGAAAAGGAGATTGTTTGATGTAGAAATTCTTGATGTTTGATTGATGTTCATGGATCTAGTCTAAAAATTTATGAAACGTGGTCCCTGGAAGAAAGAAAAGGTTGTATCCTTCTGTAGGCCAGCACCTACGTACTAGTATCTTGGCTAGTGCAAGAGCTAAGGGGGTTGTAGCTCCCTTCCAGGAGAAGCTGGAGAACGAGACAGGGTTGTAGCTCTCTGCAGGTTGCAGCCTGTGTACTGGTAAAGGACTGCACCAGTACAGAATCATTGTAAAAAGAAGTTTCTAATTGAAAAAGATAGAGACATATTGTAGCAGGTGGTTTTCACCCACATTGGGTTTCCACCTTATATCTTGTGTTCTTATGTGTGACTGTCTGCAATTTTCTGTTCCTGGTTATTGTTTCTATGGTTCTGACACAGATTTAAAATCAAGATCTGAAGATTAATTAAATTACAAGTCTGTAAGTTATACGCAGGTTTCCTTTACTGAAGTTGCGTATATAAGCTGGTTTGTCTAACTAAAGTAGCGTATACAAATCTGTGAAAGAATTGAAAAGATTGTCTTGATAATACTGATTTACCCCCCCTCTCAGTATTATTTCCAACACTGAGGGAACAATGGTTTATAGTGATTCTTAAATAGGTATGAGATCCCTACACGTAATTCTATTGTTTACACATGTAGGTTACTTGTTGATGATATGTTTGACGAAATGCATGTCATGGCTATTAGGGGTTTAGTTAAGGTCTTATTCAAGTTGTTTCTTTTTCATCATTATTTCACTGTACTTTTATTGATTTTAAGTTATCACTCCATTCTATGCAGTGACCTAGGTTTTGGGACTAAAAAAGTGGCTTAAATCTTGTGATCACTCGCACAAAACTGGCAATTTTGGTCTCTGGTCACTGGCAGGAAAGCCTGTGAGAGAGATTTTGGGTTTATGGTCAATCCCTTTCTTGTAGCATGAGAGAAACTAAGGCCTAAGATGTCCAGAACATTATTGGAACCCAGGGATAGGCTGCCTGAGTGGATGGCATATCTCTTGAGGATTATGAAGCTGATGTTGGATGATTGTGTTTGATGTTTCCATTGGTTTCACTTCCTTAAGGTCACATAGGAGGTTGAACCCAATCATAGTGGCCTCTCGTCTCCTGTTCACGCTGATTGAATAGTTACTTGGGTAGAGGTGGGAGGAGGGAGTTACAATGATCATCCTTAAACCACCATTTAGTATATTACATCTTCTATGAGTCATTTGTTTTTGGTCTTGATTAAATCACTATTTAGTAGAAGATATACAACTTCTGCTATCCATATGGTTTACGGTCATCCCAAAGCCACTAAATTTTGAGACTCCATTCAACCATTAGTATCTTTCCATTTCCAAATTTTAGCTCTTTTCTTGGATTAACATACACCCCTTGAAATTAAGGAGTGAAACATTGGAAATATAATCAATTAAGGTTAGATATTTTCCTTTTTCAATTGAGAAGGAATATGAAGTGTCACAATTGAATAGTAATAATTAGTAGGAGTCCAAGAATATCTTGGAAGATGAGTCCAAATTTAATATATCATTTATATGTGTTTATTATTAATATAATGCATCTCATTCTTATGCCAATTTTGATGTGTTCTAATAGAAACATCTTTTACTATTTATTTATTTTTAACTAGTGGAGTGAGCAACTAGGATAGGGTTAATTCTAAGTGCTACCACTATAACTTCTAGGGGTAAGTACATTGCCCAACATGCAACACAATGAGTGAGTCAAGTTGTTTGAACCTAAAAAGTCATAAGGAGTGCCTTAATAGTGTAACATATCACCAACTAATCCACACCCGAGGGGAAAAAATACTCTACTATATTAAATTTCTTCTAAATTAACTTCACTTTTAAATTATTTTTGTCAAAAATATATAAGAAATTATTTATTCCAAAAATTATATTTTCCATCAACCATTATAATGCAAATTTAATATATTTCTAACTATTATTATTTTAGAAATTAATAAAACTCCAACCCAATAAAAATTTAAGTTCAGAATGGTACTTTAAAGTGAAATATGACTACATCCATCTTAACTTCGGATCTATGAAGCGCCGAGAGGGATCAAATATGTCGAGGTGCAAACCTATTTTTTGAGTGAAAAACTTGATGAAAGGTTTGCGCCTCGAGAGATTCGATCCCTCTCGGTGCTTGATAGATCCGGAGTTAAGATGGATCTAGGCTAGTTTCAATGTTGTGAGGCCAAGGAAAACCTATCGAACATATGATTAATTTTATCAATAATATGTAAATACATCTAATATTAATATAATCATTTTAAATATGTTAAATATGTCTGAGATTTATTTGGTCATTTTAATTTTAAATTTTCTTAGTTACCTTATTTTGTTGAGATGATAAATATTGTTAATAAATTTAATGATGAAATAAAAATTTTGAATGCAAAGTGACAATTTAATAGTGTTTAATGATAGAAAATGTGAATAATAAGAATGTAGCCAATTAAAAATAGTCTTCATTGTGATCAATCTCAAACTATTTTCTTGTACTATTCTTATTGTCACCCTTCTTAGTTTTGTCATCTTTTCATATTGATTATATGAAAAGGATAGTTGAAATCATAAACCATTTAAATATTTAGCTTGAGATGTTGTAGTAAACATCGTACCTTGTCTCTCTTGCTCTCCAATATTAATAGGTTGAATTACTATAGCACAAAAATAAATGTACATTGTCAATCATTTTTTGTGCTTACACTGAAATCAATGCACATAGTTAATCCAATCACTTTAAAATTAATATACCATCATACATCCAATTATATCAAATCATAAATGAAAATCTACACCGAAATCAGTGCATCTAATGCAGGAAATCAAATAAGATTAGAAAACAACATTTACATTGAAATCAATGCATCTAATGCAAGTAATCAAATCGGATTATAAATAAACATCTACACTCAATTCAATGCATCTAATTCAAGTAAGAAACCAATATCTATACTAAAATCATCGCATCTAGTGCAAGTAATCAAATATGATTAGTAATCACCATCTACACTTAAATCAATGCATTTAGTGCAAGCAATCAAATAGGATTAGAAATCATCTACATTGAAAGCAGTGCATCTAGTGCAAACAATCAAATATAATTAGAAATCAACATCTGCATTGAAATTAATGCATCTAGTGCAAACAATCAAATAGGATTAGAATCACCATCTACACTGAAATTAATGCATTTAGTGCAAGAAATCAAATAGGATTAGAAATAATCTACATTAAAATCCATGCATTTATGCATGTAATCAAATATGATTAGAAATCAACATCTACACTAAAATCAATGCATCTAGTGCAAGCAATCAAATAGGATTAGAAATCACCATCTACACTAAAATTAATGCATTTAGTGCAATAAATCTTCTTCCCTCTCGCACTCCTCCATCTATATCTATATATCCTTCCATCTCTCCTTCTTTGTCTCTCTATCTCACCCCCCAAACTCACATGCTCTCTCACTCCATATCTATCAATTTATTTGTCCCTCCCTCCTGTTAGAATATTAGATCTACTAAACTAACCATCTATCTAAGAAACCAACAATATATCAACATATAAATAAGAACAGAAAGAGAACAAGGAAAAAGAATACAACAAATATACGTGGTTCACCCTATTGGGCTACATCCATGAGAAGGTTGCCTTCTATTATCTCCAGAAATCTCATACAATATTACAAAGAGAGAAACTACAAATATCCCGATTGAAATGGCAGTATTGTGTGAGCACAGGATAAGATGGGATGGTATCACAAAATGGTATATATATCTTAAGATGCTACCTTAACCCTATTATATACTAAGAGATGTGGAGGAATTACTCTCACATATTAAATGTGGGACGATATAATTCTCCAAAATAACACCTCTTTATATAATAAATGGCTACAAGAGTATATTATGCCATAATAAATATGGGATATAATGTATTACTCTTTTACATATTATTACCTTCCAAGGAATATAATAAATTCCAACACTCCCCCTTAATAATGGCTAGGATAAGGGCCCATCCTAACACTAAGGAAGGAAGTAGTCATTACTTCTCCCCGTTGATTACAACTTCCCTCATCCCAAGCAAAGAATGAAGATAAACATACTTTGCTTCTGCTAAGGATTTGGTGAAGATATTGGCTACCTGTTGCTCGGTAGGACAATACTCTAGAGAAAGAATATGATTGGTGACAAGACCTCAAATATAATGAGCATCAAGGTCGAGATGCTTTGTCTTGGAGTGATACACTAGATTATAAGCAAGTTGAATTGCACCTTGATTGTCACATTTCGACATAGTGGATGATTTCAGAACCAGACCAAGCTTAGTAAGAACATGTCGTAACCAAATGGCTTCTTTAGCTATTTCTTTGGCTACTCTATACTCTACTTCACCTGAAGATAAAGAAATTATTTATCTTCTTGCTGGACCAAGAGATCGAACCTGAACCAAGTATAAATATGTAACTAGTAGTTGACTGTCGACCAGAACTATCACCTGCCCAATCAAAATTTGTATAACCAGAGTAAAATTGTAGCATTACTCTAATAAAATACACTATAATGAAATGTCCTCTGTAAATATCATAGAATTCTCTTGGCTGCCTACCAATGACTTTCACGACGTTGCTGCATGAATCGAGAAACCATACTGACCGTAAAAGAGAGATTTGGTCTACTGTGAGTTAAATATATCAAACTTCTAATGAGCTGACGATAAAGAGTAGAATCAACCAGTGGAGTGGTACACTCAACAGTTAACTTTACACCAGATTGAAATGGCGTAGGAGCAGATTTACAATCACTCATATGGAAATGAGCCAATAAATATGTCGCATACTTAGGCTGAGATAGAAAAATATCATCAGCCATATGCCAAATCTGAAGACCCAAGAAATAGTGCAATGTATCGAAATCTGTCATCTCAAACTGCTTTTGAAGGGCAATTTTCATATCTTGAATTAATACAAGCTGGGTGCCAGTGATAATTATATCATCCAAATCTAAAAAAATAATGAGGACATTATCACCAAAGTTCTCAACATACATATTTGGATCAGATATACATTTCTTGAAACCATTATTCAAGAAATATGCATCAATTTTATCATACCAAGCCCTAGATGCTTGTTTGAGACCATATAAATATTTGTGTAATTTTCATACTAAACTTGAGGATTCAACAGAAATAAAACCAAGAGGTTGTTGCATATAAATTTCTTTAGCACTTAGAAGGGCACTTTTAACATCCATTTGATGAATTTCCCACTTATAAGATGCATCAAGTCATAACATGGTTCTTATTGTGTTCATTTTAGCAACAGGAGCAAAAGTTTAATTATAATCAATACCTTCAAGTTGATTAAAACCTTTTGCAACTAATCTAGATTTACACTTTTCAATCTATCCTTCTGCAGTGAGCTTAGTTTTATAAACCCATTTACAGCCAACTAAATTATTTCCTAAAGGAAGAGGAATAAGAGACCAAGTCTTGTTTCTCAAAAGAGATTCATATTCAGTAGACATAGCTTGTTCCCAATGAGGCTTACCCTTAGCTTGAGCATAAGTAGTAGGATCATCTGTGGCCAAAACTTTGGTCATAAGAGAAAAGTTAGATCTAGTTCAACGAGTGTCAAAAGGATTTTCGACCTCACTACCTATAGATTCAAGAGTTTTCCGAGCCCAAACAGGAAGAGTAGAAGGAACAGGAGTCACTTTAGGAGATTCATGAGTTCTAGGTGGAATACTTGAGGGAGAGGAAGAATAAAGATCAATAAGAGGCACAAAACTAGAAGAAGGAATAACAAGAATAGCAGTAATGGGTGGTATTGGTAAATTCAGGGTAACATGAGATTCTACAGACTCAGGTGGAGAAGAGACTTCATTAAATTGAACATCACTTTTGATTATGCCACTTTGAATAGAAGGATCAAACAACCTGTAAGCCTTGGATTTCTCATCATAACCAATGAAGATACACTTCTGAGATTTTGGTTCTAACTTTTTCCTTTTTTTTATGAGGAATATGAGCCCAACATTCACAATAAAACACCTTAAAATTACTAATATATGGTTTACATCCATTCCAATTTTCCTGAGGGGTAATATGCTTAACAACTTTAGTAGGAACTCTATTTAAAATAAAATTAGCACAACATATGGCTTCAGCCCAAAATTTCTTATGCAATCCTTTATAATAACACAAACATCTAGCCATTTCAACTAAAGTTTTGTTTTTCCTTTCAGCAACACCATTTTGTTAAGGTGTGTAAGGAACAGTCATTTGATGTTGAATATCGTGTTTAGATAAATATGCTTCAAATTCTTGGTTAACAAATTTGTTGAAAATAATACTCAGGGGGGGGGGGGTGAATCAGGATTATCAAATTCTTTTTCAATTTATACAAAGATTTGCAGATCTGACTAATGAAACTTGTGTATACCTTCAAGACTTATAATTTTAATTTATTCTTCAGATGTTGATCATTAATCTGTGTGTTAGAACCATATAACAGTAAGTAGGAACAGAAAAGTAGAGTAGATAGTCACATAAAAGAACACCAAATATAAGGTGGAAACCCAATGTGGGTGAAAACCACCTATTGCAATATGTCTCTATCTTATTTAATTAGAAACTTCTTTTTACAATGATTCTGTACTGATGCAATCTTATACCAGCACACAGGCTTCAACCTGCAGAAGGCTACAACCTTCTCTCGTTCTCTAGACTCTCCTGGAAGGGAGCTACAACCCCCTTAGCTCTTGTACTAGCTGAGGTAATAGTACGTAGGTGCTGACCTATAGAAGACTTCTCTTTTCTTCCAGGGACCACGTTTCATAAATTTTCAAGCTGGATCCATGAACATCAATCAAACATCAAATAGATCTGCAATCAACCAACCTCCTTGTACAAATACTGAATCAATAACTTCTCAGAACACAGTACCAGTAACCAGACACCAATTCAGAACTGAGAACACTGCAGTAATAAATAGAAGCAGCTAAAACATATTTCAAGAAAAGTCTACTACTTCACCAATAGAAACCTGCGTACATACACAAATATGTCAAAGCGAACCTGTGGGTATCCACACCTCCGCTGTGTCGAACCTGTGGGTATCCGCACCTCTGCAGTGTCGATCCTGCGGAATACGTGCCTGCGTTGTGTCCAACCTGCGTATATCCACGCCTCCATTGTGTCGAACCTGCGGGTATACGCGCTTCCACTGTGTCGGACCTGCGGGTATAGATAATTTATCCTTTTTCTTAATCAAACTTCAATTATACCCAGATTATCAGATTTATAGATCTGATCATGCGTCAAGGAGATCTCGACCCATCAGTAGATCTTAACCATCTTGTAATTCTCAGGTTCCTCCTTGATTTAGGTCCAACTATAACTCACCAACAGATCACCGGTATTTCAAATCTTGCTCTTCTCAAGATATTCAACCCATCAGTCACCACAAGCCAAATGATCTCCTTTCCTTTTTATAGTCTAGGCCTTACTCAAACCATGGTCCAAAACCATAGAGATCCAATACTAGGGACCCAAAACCTGGGTTCAATACTTTAGATGCAAAACCACAGACCAAAACCATAGGTTCAAAAATGTCGGACTAAATACCATGGACCAACCATACTATTTCCCACGTGTGCACACTTTTCTCTGCATGAAAGTGCGTGTACTATACATATGCACCTTTTGTTCGGTACACCTGCATATATGTACACACCTTTTGTTCAGTGCACCTGCGTATGTACGCGGCTTTGTGAAAAGGAACCTGCGGGTATCTCATTTTCTACCATTCTGAGAGCCTGAACTATGATCTACTATTTGAGTGAGTTTCCATCAAGGACAACACTTATGTCATCGAGCCAAACCTGTGTCATAATGCCAACAATCTCCCCCTTTGGACTTGATGGCAACCCAAAGTCACTTCAAAGTCTTTCTCCCCCTTTGACATCAAGCGCAAAGGGTTATGCTCCCCCTGAGTACATGCTGAAATCTCGGCTTTGCTGAGCTGTCTAAGCTCCTCTTAACCTATAGGCAAGATCTGCAAGAAGATGTTCTACAAAAGAAATCTGACTTTATACATCATAACTGACCTTCCTATCACCAAGGACTCATACATACGACTCCCAACCAAGTGGGGATACATGATATAATAAGCATATTACATTATCCATCCCAGGCATCATGGGGCAGCCAAGATAGGCCGTTACATGACCTTGACAAAAGAAATATAAGACATAGAGACAAAACATCAGCAGCATCTGTCAATCATTATTCAGATCAGTATCCATGTTCTCCTTCTGCACTTGCTCCTCTTGAAATCAAAACAACTGAAAAAATTGAACCAAGATCTTCTACAATAATGCCAACAATGCATTATTAGAAGAATATATGCTCCCCATGAACCTGTGCCATATGGTCTCTGACAGACCCATATCAGACTCTTCTCATCCTTGCTTTTATTCAAGTCAACATATACACGAGTGTACCCACATAAACCAGCGTATGTACGCATATACCCCATATGAAACTCACATACAACCAACAATCTCTGAAACAGACAAGATTCAACAGCAAGATGATGCATTAACTACCCCTAGCTTTTGTCTGAGGTATTCAAAGGTCTCCATGGGCAGTGGTTTGGTGAGAATATCAACAAATTGTTCCGTAGAGGGAACATACTCCAATTTGACCTTTTGTTCAAGCACTTGTTCTTGGAGAAAATGATACTTGATCGGTATGTGCTTAGTCTTTGAATTCATGACAAGATTCTTTGAAATATTGATTGCACCGGTATTATCACAGAAAATGGAGATAGGTGGAGTACAAGTGATTTGCATATCCTGCATTGTTTGCGTCATCTAAAGGAGTTGAGTGTAGCAAGATGCAGTAGCTACATATTCTGCTTCAGCTGTAGATAATGCAATAGAACTTTGTTTCTTGTTGAACCAAGATACTAATCTAGGACCCATGAAGAATGCACCACCACTAGTGCTTTTTCTGTCATCCACACTTCCTGCCCAATCTACATCTGTATATGCATGAAGTGTGAGATCTGTACCTCTAGGATACCATAAGCCATAGTTTTGAGTTCCTTGAAGATACTTGAAAATTCTCTTAACTGCCTGAAGATGAGTTTCCTTTGGATTTGCCTGAAACCTTCCAACTATTCCTACTACATGCATAATGTTTGGTCGGGTACCTGTTAGATAGAGTAGACTACCAATCATGGATCTATAGGTTGGTTGATGTACTGCTACCGATTCATCATTTGCGCTGAGGCTGCATCCTGTCACCATAGGGGTACATACTGGTTTCAAATCCTCCATCCCATATTTCTTCAAGATCTGCTTGAGATACTTGGTTTGTGATAGAAAAATGCCGTCTTTGTTTTGTTGGACTTGTAAACCAAGGAAATATGTGAGCTCACCAAGCATGGAAATTTCAAACTCTTTATGCATCACCAAGGCAAAATTTTGACTCATGTCTTCTTCATTGCTACCAAAGATGATATCATCAACATACACAACAAGTATTAGCAACTTATCATTGTCAATTTTTATATATATATTGTTATCAGTTGATCCTTTTATAAAACCTTGTTGATGGAGGTACTTATCCAACCGATAATACCACACCCTTGGATCCTGTTTAAAACCATAGAGAGCCTTTTTGAGTCTGCATACAAGTTTTGGATCATTTCCAAGAATAAACCCATCTGGTTGTTCAATATATACTTCTTCATCCAAGTCTCCATTCAGGAAAGCAGACTTCACTTCCATTTGAAATACTTTGAACTTCTAAAAGCTAGAAAGGGCAAGGAACATCCTTATGGCCTCTAGTCTAGCAACTGGTGCAAAATTTTCTTCAAAGTCTATGCCTTCCTATTGAGCATACCCTTTGCAAACAAGTCTGGCCTTGTTTCTAATCACATCTCCTTTTTCATTCAGCTTATTTTTGAATATTTATTTTGTTCATATGACATTCTTATCTTTTGGTCTAGGAACCAACTCCCAAGTGTTATTCTTTTCGATCTTCTCAAGTTCTTCCTCCATGGCTTTTACCCAACATTCATCTTTGCATGCCTCTCTTACATTTTGTGGTTCAGTGGAGGAGAGAAATGCTAGATATCTTGAAGCTTCTAAAATGGTTCTTGTTTGTCCACCTGCCTCTTTTTGCCCCAAAATTTGAGATTCTGTATGATTCTTCTGAACGTACCTAGATGGAGTCTTTTCTTCTATCCTTATTTTTTCTTTTGGTGCCTCATGGGTTTCTTCTTCATCATGAATCTGATTTGATGGATAGTCCTCATCATCTTCGAAATCTTCAAATTTTACCTGCCTAGGAGTGTTTCCTTCTTCATCAACCACTACATCAATACTTTCAACAATTTTTCCAAGTCTTTTATTGTAACACTTGTATGCTTTGTTGTGGGGAGAGTAACCAAGGAGAATTCCTTCATCTGTTCTAGGTTCAAACTTGCCAAGATTTTCATCAGTCTTCTTGATGTAGCATTTGCTTCCAAAAATTTTGAAGTATTTTACCGTGGGAGTCTTACCATACCAAAGTTCATGAGGAGTTTGAGTGTTGTTTACCCGGACATTTGTCTTGTTGAGAATAGTAACTATAGCAAATGTGGCTTCACCCCAGAAGGTTGTAGGAGTTCCAGACTCATCAAGCATAGCACGAGCCATTTTTTGAACCGTTCTGTTCATCCTTTCCACTACTCCATTTTTCTGAGGAGTCCTAGCAGTAGAGAATTCCCTTCTTATTCCATGTTCTTCACAAAAATTGAAAAATTCATTCGAGGTAAATTCTCCTTCTCGATCAGGCCTGAGGCATTTGATTCTGCGATCTGATTTGTTCTCCACTAAGGCTTTGAATGATTTGAATTTTTCGAAAGCTTCATCTTTATGCTTCATAAGTCCTATCCAACACATCCTGGAAAAGTCATCAATGAATAATATAAAATACTCTTCTCCTCAAGGTGATCTTTTCCTGGATGGACCACATACATCAGTATGGACAAGTTCAAGTGGCTTGCTAGCTGATCCTTCCTTCTCAAGGAAATTAGTTTTGGTTTGCTTACCAAATTGACATGATTTCCATATTGTATTTTCTGGAATTCTGATGTTAGGTAGATCATGAACTGCCTGATATTTGCATGCTTTCCTTATCTGTGAGAAGCTTAGATGCCCCAATCTTCTATGCCATAGCCAGTGTTCATCATTATTGCTTAAATAGCATTGTTGTTGTCCTCCCTTGAGTATATATAAATTATTTTGAGTTCTTGTTCCTTTAACAATGTAAACTTTGAAACGGGAACTTTGGCCAAAAAACCCCGAAAAAACATCAAAAACGGTGCTAAAAACGAAAAGTGTGTATACTGGAACGATGATTTTATTTTTTAGGGGTCAATTTTGAACATGTTTCAAAAATGGCAGTGACTATGAAATTTTCGTGCAAAATATAGCTTCAAAATGAAAAAGTGATATACTGGAACGATGATTTTTTCTTTTAGGGTCAATTTTCAAAATTTTAAAAAAATGCTAGTAAAACCAAATTTTTATGTGCCAAACAAAGTTGTTTATGAGGAAAAAAACACATTAATGTTTTTGGTAGAATATCATTTTTCTTTCCTAAGTATAAATTCAACATGTTTTCAAACATTACATGCCATGTTTATTTCACCTAAACATAGATGGACAAATTTATCATATCACATCAAGCACATTTTCCTAATTATCCTTATTTTAATTTTGAGCATGACAAATTCATAGGAGGCCAGGATTTCACCAAAAAGAGGAACTGGAGTCAGATTACAGTGAATCTCCTCTAATGACCCTCGCTAAACTGATCACCCTCTCCATAAAATATGTTCACAAAAAGTTCACAAGAAATCCCAGAAGCAAGTTTCATTTGTTCTAAAGCAACTCAGTTACACCTCAAGAACCGTGTTACTCCCTCATAAATGTGTTCCCGAGAAATGAAGGTAGCATAACTTCATTTGCTATCAATAAATCCCAAACCTAGATGCCAAAGGATTTTCTCTTAAGAATGAAATAATTGGAAAAAAAACAAGCAAGCTCCCAGAAGATAACTCTAGTGTCAATCACAATCCTAATAATGCATCATCAGTGAAATCATACCCCACATGTAGGGAGAATACGATGAGCTACCTATGACCACTTGATTTACTTTGATTAGAGTATCTAAGGCCATAATAATAATCTATTTTAATTTCTTTCCAAACCTTTAAAGGAAGGTCACTGTCACTATCATCTTATGAACCACTATAATAACTTTGATGGCGTTTTAAATGTAGTTACAAGGTATTTTGTGTTTGTCTTATTTTGTTGCAGGTGACTCATGAGGAGCACATGGACGCTAATACCACAATGGGAAACACAACCAAAATGAGCAAACTAAGTTTGGACCTCCATTAACATCAATTACCACTGAGAAAGGATTACATTTATCAAATTCTCTGTGAATATCTTAACAACAACATAAAAACATCTCCCTTGGAAACAATTCTAAGAAGTCAATTAGGTCAAGAATTTACACCCAATATAAGGAGACACCCCTATTAATATGGTTATTCAATGCGCTTCTTCCCCCACTATTATCAATTAGATGTTACCCATCCTCATATCTAAATAAAAGAAAAGGGAGAAATAAAATAAATGAAAAGCACCCCAATGGGGGAAGTAACGAGGGATATAAAAACCTTTTATGGGGCTATGAACATCTAGTTGGTAGTAAATGCTTATTATTTCATTGTGGTGATTACATTGTAGACATAGAAACTCATTAATATTGGAAGAATACTTCTAGAAATCCTAGAGTCATATTTAAGGAGTCTATTACCTCGAGATCTATACAAACCCATTGGATCAAAAACCAAACCTAAAGTGAAAGTAACAAAATTTATTTTTTAAAAAGTAAATGACCTTTATGGATAAATTAATATAGTAAAGAAGTATTTCTTAATCCTCGATAAAAAGCTTTCAATGTTAAACTAATATATCTAATCTCTTGTGAATTCCTAATAAAATTAACTAAAAATATATTATTGTACCATAACTATAACCTTATTGTTAAAGCATTTCAAATATTTTAGACTCATCTATTGTCTTTCCATGAATTCACTAGAAAGAACACTTGGATTTTGCTTTTAAAAACTACTCCTATTTCCATTCCTTTATGCTTAACATGGTCATTTTAAAAGTCTTCTTAATCAAGGTGAATTACATTCTTCATTTCCAAATGGAACCTCTACAATGTCATCAACACAGAATTCCTTAGCTCGTTTATCATCGCAATCATTCGTTTATGGAGATCCATGTACTCTTCTGCACTGATCTGGCCTGACTCTGTTTTGGGTTGGGCCAGGTCATTAGCAACACGACTTCGTTTCCGTTTGGGCTCGCAGATTTTATTATGTTTCTCGTCTTCATCCTCCCGCTGGTCTCTGCGACCTTTCGCTGGCAATGGCTGCTGCTGCTGACGCCGCCGTGTTAAAATGTAAATATGATATAATACCAGTTCAATTCCCAGCAGTGCCATCACCGCAGATCTTTCGCAGGGCTAGGATTTCTCGTATTGCATGCCCAGTAAGCACTGTTTGGGGCGATTCGTAGCAGATGGGGCGATTCTGAGAATCGCCAGGTGGTGGGGCGATTCTCAGAATCGCCCCGCCACCGCCCCGCCTCCAGTTTTTCTTATTATTTTATGTTTATTAATGTGCTCCATGTTAATCTACGAGCTAGGTTTAATAATTTTCTTTTCCATGCCATCATATTTCAGGGATAATATTACGAGCTTCAATGTAGGGCTCTATAGCAAAATTTCCCACTGTACAATTCCCAAATACAAGTGAATAACGACCCAATGTGTAAATATGTAAATCATAATCAAATATTGAAAAAGACAAATGGTTCGTTTATAGTTTTTCCTCAAAATTCTACTTTGTGCATTGACGTTTGGTAGAGAATTCTCTGTGGAACCAATCACCCTCGCAATCTCTCTGGAGAATATCTTGTCAAGTCTGGATATGTATTTCATCATCACCCTTCTCTAAAGAGAACATTCAGGGTGCCAACCACTTAAACAATGCAAATGCTAAAATGAAAAAAAAAAATCTAACACTAAGATGCTAAGATGGAAAATACCAGAAATTGGAACCCGCATGCACTTCAGCAACACTGACTTTTAATTGTTATGGTTTATTATTTTAAATACATTCTAATTTCTATATAAAATACTTCAATTGCATTCCAGTTTATACAAGGAAAAAGTAATTTGTTTGTCTTTCACCATCGATAAAGTATTATTATCTTAAAACATTAAATGTTTTAAAATTTCTTACACAGCTCAATCTGAAACTTCGGACACCATGATTATATTCGACAAATATGGAATAAAAATAAAAAATATGATTATAGCCAAACCACGAGGATCTCGGCAAAAGGAGAATCAAACCCAGAGTCATGCACAGAGATTCATGATTTCTTTAGAAAAATAGATGTTAAAAGGAAAGAAAATATGGTATCCTGAATTCAAATTGTAAGCATGCGAAGAATTACCTGAAATTAGAGCGAACACTATTGTTTCAGACCTGTTGTGCTTGAACAGCCTGTGGCACGCTTGAATAACTCCAACCTCACGTTAACTTTACTTGCAGATTACAAAGTCAAAAAATAACAATTTCCAAGAGATGTGGAGATCATAAATGAAATTGGATGCCCGGTAAGCACTGTTTGGGGCGATTCTGAGAATCACCGGGTGGTGGGGCGATTCTGAGAATCGCCCCACCACCCGGCGATTCTCAGAATCTCCCCAAACAGTGCTACGAATCGCCCCAAACAACACAGAATGTGACTTCACACATGACTTTAAAATGTTTTCTTCCCCATCAATGGAAATTTATTTCAACCATTCGAAAGCGTCACAAAAAACTCTTTGAACATCAAAGTCTCACCCTGAAGCATTCCTAATTAGTTGCATAAGAAGAGTGAAATAAGTTGGTATTATGCTTCATTCGCCAAGAATTCAACGACACCATTTAAAAATAGTGATTTTGAGTCTCTTGCAGAGAGGAAATTGTCAAAATACAAATCGAATTCATCATAATTGAGTGGCGGGGCGATTCTGAGAATCGCCCCACCACCCGGCGATTCTCAGAATCGCCCCAAACAGTGCTACGAATCTCCCCAAATAGCGCAGAATGTGACTTCACACATGACTTTAAAATGTTTTCTTCCCCATCAATGGAAATTTATTTCAACCATTCGAAAGCGTCACAACAAACTCTTTGAACATCAAAGTCTCACCCTGGAGCATTCTTAATTAGTTGCATAAGAATAGTGAAATAAGTTGGTATTATGCTTCATTCGCCAAGAATTCAATGACACCATTTAAAAATAGTGATTTTGAGTCTCTTGCGGAGAGGAAATTGTCAAAACACAAATCGAATTCATCATAATTGAGTCATTTGTACGGCGTTTTTGCAAAAATCGAGATTGAAAGAACCTGCGAAATCTCTGAAACCATTCATAATTTCCATAAAATTGCCATATGGAATTCAATTTGGGTCCTTCTGAAAAACCCCATATCGTGGATTTTTAAAAAATTTCTCCGTTTTACTGCAATAACCAACTGAAATATGATTCTTGGGGCCACCTGCGAAAATTAGTTTTCAAAGTTTGTTGTGACGCTTTCGAATGATTGAAATAAATTTCCATTGATGGGGAAGAAAACATTTTAAAGTCATTTGTGAAGTCACATTCTGCGCTGTTTGGGGCGATGCGTAGCAGATGGGGCGATTCTGAGAATCGCCGGGTGGTGGGGCGATTCTCAGAATCGCCCCGCCACCGCCCCGCCACCATTTGTCGCGGATTTTTAAAAAATTTCTCCGTTTTACTGCAATAACCAACTGAAATATGATTCCTGGGGCCACCTGCGAAAATTAGTTTTCAGAGTTTGTTGTGACGCTTTCGAATGGTTGAAATAAATTTCCATTGATGGGGAAGAAAACATTTTAAAGTCATTTGTGAAGTCACATTCTGCGCTGTTTGGGGCGATGCGTAGCAGATGGGGCGATTCTGAGAATCGCCGGGTGGTGGGGCGATTCTCAGAATCACCCCGCCACCGCCCCGCCACCACAATGGTTTAAGCTGCAACCCAAAGAATTTATTTTGATGATTATCTTCCTATTGCAACTTAATTAATTAAATAAAAATGTAAGAATTTATGCGAAAGATGGTATCTCAATCACTTGAAGAGGAAGAAAAATTGTATTCTAAATTGGCAGCCTGCGGATTGCAGCTTTTCTCGACAAAGAAGGAGAAGGTGCACGTATTCTGTGCTCCTCATTGGGTGCTCACATCGCAGATAGAGAACAAACGCGGACCATGTACTGGAGGCGGTATCGCCGATATTGCTGTTGGTGGAGACCGTTTGTTTGTTTTGTATGATGAAGAAGATGTGTTTGATGTTTGGGAAACTCCAGTTTCTATGAACACCAGTGTTTATCAGGAGGATGAGTAGCCGCCTTTAGGTTTTCATAGATTATATTTGTACTATATTCATACTGTACAACTGATCAGATACAGTATGTATAAGGTTTTAGAACAAAATCTTTTATAAATATAAGCCGATTTTGATTCTTCTCTGCGTTTAAGCTGCAACCCAAAGAATTTATTTTGATGATTATCTTCCTATTGCAACTTAATTAATTAAATAAAAATGTAAGAATTTATGCGAAAGTACTTGAGCCGGTTTCGGACCGACTCCATCATCGAGATTGCGTGTTGTATTCTGTTACGTAACCGAATGGTATGGCAATAAGAACAATCTTATCCTTGGTTTGGAAGAATTGCATAAACGGTGGATTGCTTCATATCCTTTGATTGAGTCTCTCAGTAAAGTAGGGTCCAACTAGTTACGACCACCGGGCTAGTTCCTAAGATTTTAAATCATAAAGAATAAACCCGGGATTTAAGATGAGTGGAATTAAATGTTTATTGTATTAATTATGATCAGAAATCGTATGATGCAACACATGACGGCTTGCATCAAATGAATTTCACAAAGATAATGTTTCAATGGTTTTTAGGATAGAGAAGTAAAAACTATATTTGAGATCTCTCTTTTACAAATTTGTGTGCCCTGATTTTGAATTTTCTTCCTTGTATGAGTTACTGGCTTGTCTCTTTGTTTGAGCAGAATAATGGATCTAATTAATTTCTTGCAGCACAAAAGAGATATAAATACGAAACATAGTTGTGACCTCCTCTCTTCTTTTTCACATGTATCGTCATTGCCAGGTTAGCTAATGGGGACGCCAAAAATATCACAAAGCCTGCAAATGTTTCACACTAACGTGGATTTTCTCGGATTGTAGTTAGAGGCATTTTCAACGGAACAGCCATTGTCTATTTCAGTTATATTGGCTAACATTTCGTCCCAACTTTGGCCGAGAAAATAAAAATTCCTCCCAAGATGCAGCACAAAAGAGATATAAATACGAAACATAGTTGTGACCTCCTCTCTTCTTTTTCACATGTATCGTTATTGCCAGGTTAGCTAATGGGGATTCCAAAAATATCACAAAGCCTGCAAATGTTTCACACTAACGTGGATTTTCTCGGATTGTAGTTAGAGGCATTTTCAACGGAACAACCATTGTCTATTTCAGTTATATTGGCTAACATTTCGTCCCAACTTTGGCCGAGAAAATAAAAATTCCTCCCAAGATGGAAATTCTTGATTAATGTCCCGAAAAATTCATACATATGCGTCTACCAATATAAATATGTTAGAAAAGAAAAAACTATTGTAATTAAATAAATAAATTTAACAATATCATATATAAACATTAAATAAACATGGATAGAATAGGCCAACTAAGTACAAAAATCGAGACATGGATAAAACAGACTAACTACGTACAAAAATCGAGATAATGAATCTCGATAATACAATATATGTCATCAAGTGACTAACTACGAACAAAAATCGAGACAATGAATCTTGATAATACAATATATATCATCAAGTTCGTCGCCAATAGATAGTACATTCATTTGTGAATAATCATGTTCCTCTTAAAATAGATATACTATTTAGTTTCTTAAGATAGATATACTATTTACTTTCTATTTGTACCTATATAGTTTCTTTCTTGCATAGAGATACACATAATTATATGAAAACACAAAAAGAGAGATAGATATTTACGTTGTTACAATAGATAAAAAAAAAATAAGACAAATTACATTAGCCCTGTGATGTGAACTTTTTATGAAAATAAGGCACAACACATTCATATTATCATTGCAAGAAATTGAAGAGGTTGAAAAACAAATCTAAAATAGCATCTATGCTCAACAATATGTCGGTTGAGCCCTATAATGTGAACTGCTTGTTTGTTGTCAATGCCCTATAAAAGAGATGGATTAAAGATGTTTTAGAACTTCATTTCCAAAAAGCAAAAATTTTATTGTAATTTTTTACTTCATTAAATAGATCGTATTTTGTCAACATTAAATGGATTGGATTTTGTCAACATTGTTAGCAAAATGTACGCCATGAAATCAAATGAAAAACGCGCCAATCGATGTACAGTTGTACAATATGAAAAACTGATCTCAATAAGCCATTTATGTGAAAAATGATTTTATTCGTTTTGATTAGGTGTATTGAATCAAATTGGTTTTCAATATGTTTGTTTTGAGTATGTGAGGTTTCTATTGTCTTATTAATTCAAGTGGAAGAGATATTTCTTACATATTATGAAGTGACATTGGACATAATTAAGCTTTGGGCCATACCCTTTTAGAAACAACAACCCAAACTAAATGATTAGTTATAAAGAATTAGAAATTTCACAAATATAGTAAACCAATATTAAGTGTGATTTATGGCCTTAAATGAGTTTTGGAGGGTAAACTTTGAAATTCCATAGAATTGAAATTAGAGGTCAATAGAGTGTGTGAGGTCCAATTATTGGATAGAGTTCTTGAGAAAATGCTCCTATAACATTAGAGTTAAACATGAGGCATCTCAAATCAAGTGCCTAATGGTTAAGAACATGTGTTTCCTCCTAAGAGGTCATAGGTTCAAAAACCAGAAGGGGTTAGAGTAGGTATGCCTTCGTAGACAATAATCAAATCGTTGGGTGGAGGTGGGTCTCTTATCCCACAAACAAGGGGGTTTCATACACCAATTTGGTGTCTGTCTTGGCTATGACCTTAAAATTGGATAATAATAATAATTATGATATAGATTGTTAGAAATTCATAATCTATAAGGGTGAAAGCATGGAGTTGGGTTACACTTTTGGGCAAGAGATGGCACATTTGGGTGGAAAAAATGATTGCTCAATTGAGCCCTTTTTAAGCGCTTGATCGAGCTGTTTGAGCACTTAAACAATGTAACCCAATGATATTTAAGAGCTCGATTTAGCCATGTCTTTGCGACAGTCAAATGAAGGAGATTGGGTTCTGGATTTATTTTTTGGCTCAGGTAAGTTTTGTTATATGGAATTGAATTTCAATATGTTCTTTTTTTAATTAATATGTCATTGTACTAATTTACTTCATTATTTCTTTTGTTCTTGATAATTAGGTACAATACTAGCATGTTGCCTTCAAAAAGGAAGAAATTGCATTGCAATTGAGAAAGATCCATTACAATGCAATTTCATTCAGCAAAGAATTAATGCTCTTCAATTTCTTCCAGATGCAATGCAAGAAATTGGGCTGAAGAAAGGGGACTTTAGTGAATCACGTGTGGAAAAAAGGCAAAGGAAACCCAACCACCATTACATGGAATATTTGAAAAGGCATACATTGGGAGATTCACGGACATCAAAGACCCATTAGAAGAGGAAAATGAGCAAAAGGAAACAGAAAATATTGTGGAAGAAGACAATGATGAAACTCTAGAGGACGAAGAGTTTGGATTACGTGACATTGTTGATTAAATTTAAGTTATGCTTGTAAATAAAGCTTTGCAATGTTTTGACTTTGACATTTTATGAAAAGAATAAACACTCAATTAGGGTTGTTATACGTTCAATATTTGTAATATGTGATTTTCGCATTGATTTTTAAGTTAATCATTATTTTTTGAAAAAAAATGTGATTATTATTATTTTTTGACATGAAATTCATAAAGAAAAGCTATTATTTAACCATTTTTAGTTAAAATTATCGTATAAAAATTGTGATTTTGACATGTCAATTCTAGCAAAAAATTATCAAAACATGTAGTTTTTTAGTTATATTTATGTTAAAAATGGTTATTTTTATGTCCATTGTTTAAAAATATTGTTTTTTAGAAACAATTATTTCATGTGGATTGAAAAATCAATTAAGGATGTATAAATATGTAGAATACCGAAAATTTTAAATATCGACCTCCTAATTTAAAAATGCAAAAAAATAACACCTCACTAACAAAAAAGTTAAAATTAAAATAAAAAACAAGAAAATGTGAAGAAAACGACCACTTCAAAAATGATCAAATTTACAAAATAATTATTTACATTTTATACAGTAGAAAATTTAAGGCCAAAAAACAGGTCTTTTAAAAAAAGGGGGTGATGCAAAATACTCACTTTTTAAAATCAGCATGAAAGTCACTACCATTCTAAAACGTAATGTACATAAAACTATCCTTCCCATGACATTCCTTCCAAAAACTATGCTCTGAAAAAAACATGTTCGTTCTACATCACCCCTTTTCAAAATCAGGTCACTTTTTAGCTATCTCTACGAAACGGGTAACAGTATCAGTTCTCGTTTCAAATTTTACATCGTTCTTTGATCATTGTTTCTCCTATATGAAGCTCATGAACAATGCATCCATTTGATCGAAATATTACTTCATTTCCTTGATCACACATTTGACTAACACTTAATAAATAATGCTTCAAGCCATCAACATACATAACATTTCCAGCCTTGACCTTTTCTTTCAAAAGAACAGAACCTTTACCATTTATGAGTGCAGGGGTGTCATTTCCAAATGAGACCTTCTTTTCCTTTTCTAAGGCACCATATGACTAAAGTTTATCTTTATCACCTGTCATATGTTTTGAGCATCCACTATCGATGTACCACTAATTTTCCTGTCCTTCTGCATATAAGGCTATTCCACATCTTTCTAGTTGCAATTATTTCTTTTTCCATGTTTTTGGAACCAATGAAACTTGCTCCTTCTGAGTTGTTTACTGAAACCTTCTCCTGCATTTAGAATCTTCATGACCGAAATTGTTACAAATAGAACATTCTACTTCATTCTCAAGAGCAGAAAAGTTATTGTAGGTCCTATTCATGGTCCCAATCATACTCCTTTGTTTTTGAGCTTCTCTAGTCATGATTGTCTTGTAGGCAACACATTGAGCTACTTTGTGACCAAATTTACGACAAGAGAAACATTGGCCATTGAAGAGGCTCCTGCGATTATCAAATCTACCAACCAAATGATTGTATTTTCTATCCATTCTTGAGGCAAATTGAGAATGATTTACCTATGGTTGGTTGTAGCTTCTATTCATCCTTGAAGTAGATTACCCCCAATTTACCTTGTAGTCTTTGTTCATTCTTGAGGTAAATTGTCCCTGACTTACGTGGTGATCAGCATTATGCTTTTGTTGAGGATTGTTAACCTATTCACTTCTCCTTGCAGCTTCAAGATAACTTTTGGAAGTAGATGGCTTCTGTGCTTGAGATGTTTCTTTGGTATACCCAAGACCTGTGTTGATTAGAGGAGAACGTTGCACTTTGATAATCTCATCTAAAGTTTCAGATCCTTTAGCAAATCTAAGATTAAGAGCTTTCATTTTCTCAATGTCCTTTCTAAGCCCCACAACTTCACATTCTAATTTTTCATTGTGTTTCTCCATTTCAGCAAGTTGGGAAGTTAGAGTATCTATAATCATATTTTTCTCTTCTAAGCAAATTTTGGGTTTAGAAATTTCTTCATAAAGACTTTCTTCATCTATAGCATCCAAGAAATCATCATCTTCAAAAGCCATCAAAAGTCTATAATCATTACCTTGTTCATCCTCATCGCTATTTGAAAGACCATCACTGCCTTCATGTGTGTAATAACTTTTCTTACTTACATTCTGTTTTCTATTCCATCTAACCGGTTCCTTATCTTTGTCAAGCTTATATTTATGAGGACACTTGGCAGCATAGTGACTGACTCTTCCACAAGCAAAACATTTGAAAGGGAGCTTACCTTTGAATCTTCCAAAACCCCGTTGAAGGTTCTTGACAAAATTTGACTCTTCCTCTTCTTCCGACATATGTCATGAGTCATTGTAATCTCCTTTTCCTGAGGCTTTGAATGCAGCTTCTCTCCTATCTGATGGTCCACCTTTTCTCATTTCGTAAGCAGTTAGGATTTCGTACAGCTGTGACATGGTAAGGCTCTATAGATTCTGCTTTTCTTCTATGGCAGAAACGTTTGAATCAAACTTAGGAGACAAAGATCGTAGAACTTTTTCAACCAAAACAACTTCTTTTATTTATTCACCCAAGTTTTTCATACAATTAACAATATCATCTATGCGAAGGAAATAGTTAGCCACGCTTTCATCAATGTACATTCTGAGATTTTCAAAATGAATTCTGAGGGTTTGAAGTTTTTCTCGTTTTACCTGATCATCTCCTTCATAACTTAGAACGATCTTGTCCCATATTTCTTTTGCGGTTTTGAGCTGCATAAGCTTGACAAATTCTTATTGAGATAGACTCCCTAATAGGGTATTGACAGCCTTTGCATTTGTTTCACACTGCCTTTTACCAGCCGTATCTATAGGAGTTGCTGAAGGAAATGTGTATCCTATTTCCACAATATCCCAAACTTTTGTACCAAGAGATTGAAGATAGGCAGTGATTCTTACCTTCCAATAGACAAAGTTGCTCCCATCGAAAATTGGTGGCCTGATTGATGCTTCCTTTTCGTAGTTGCTCATGATGATAGATCTTCCTTCAAGCAATCAAGCTTCTCCTGAAGGACCTGCTCTGATACCAATTGTTGAAAATAATACTGAGAGGGGGGGGGGTGAATCAGTATTATCAAATTCTTTTTCAATTTATACAAAGATTTGCAGATCTGACTAATGAAACTTGTGTATACCTTCCAGACTTATAATTTAATTTATTCTTCAGATGTTGATCATTAATCTGTGTGTCAGAACCATATAACAGTAAGCAGGAACAGAAAAGTAGAGCAGACAGTCACACAAAAGAACACCAGATATAAGGTGGAAACCCAATGTGGGTGAAAACCACCTACTGCAATATGTCTCTATCTTCTTTAATTAGAAACTTCTTTTTACAATGATTCTATACTGGTGCATTCTTATACCAGCACGCAGGCTTCAACCTGCAGAAGACTACAACCTTCTCTCGTTCTCCAGACTCTCCTGAAAGGGAGCTACAACCCCCTTAGCTCTTGAACTAGCTGAGGTACTAGTATGTAGGTGTTGACCTACATAAGACTTCTCTTTTCTTCTAGGGATCACGTTTCATAAATTTTCAGGCTGGATCCATGAGCATCAATCAAACAGCAAATAGATCTGCAATCAACCAACTTCCTTGTACAAATACTGAATCAATAACTTCTCAGAACACAGTACCAGTAACTAGACACCAATTCAGAACTCAGAACACCGCAGTAATAAATAGAAGCAGCTAAAACATATTTCAAGAAAAGTCTGCGACTTCACCAATAGAAACCTACGTACATACGTAGATATGTCAAAGCGAACCTGCGGGTATCTGCACCTCCGCTGTGTCGAACTTGTGGGTATCTGCACCTTTGTAGTGTCGATCCTGCGGAATACACGCCTGCGCTATGTCCAACCTGCGTATATCCGCGCCTCCATTATGTCGAACCTGCGGGTATACGCGCTTCCACTGTGTCGGACCCGCGGGTATAGATAATTTATCCTTTTTCTTAATTAGACTTTAGTTATACCCAGATTATCATATTTATAGATCCGATCATGCGTCAAAGAGATCTTGAACCATCAGTAGATCTTAACCATCTTGTAATGCTCAGGTTCCTCCTTGATTCAGGTCCAGCTATAACTCACCAACCGATCACTAGTATTTCAGATCTTGCTCTTCTCAAGATATTCAACCCATCAGTCACCACAAGCCAAATGATCTCCTTTCCTTTTTATAGTCTAGGCCTTACTCAAACCATGGTCCAAAACCATAGAGATCCAATACTAGGGACCCAAAACCTGGGTTCAATACTTTAGATGCAAAACCACAAACCAAAACCATAGGTTCAAAAATGTCGGACTAAATACCATGGATCAACCATAAGATTTCCCACATGTGCGCGCTTTTCTCTGCATGAAAGTGCGTGTACTGTACATACGCACCTTTTTTTTGGTACACCTGCGTATATGTACGCACCTTTTGTTCGGTGCACCTACGTAGGTACGCGGCTTTGTGAAAAGGAACCTATGGGTATCTCATTTTCTACCATTCTGAGAGCCTGAACTGTGATCTGCTATTTGAGTGAGTTTCCATCAAGGACAACACTTATGTCATCGAGCCAAACCTGTGTCATAATGCCAACAAAATTCCCACCCATTATCATATCGCAAGGTTTTAATATTTTCATTTTCCATGCAAGATATTTAGAACTGACAAGTTTAGGAACAAAAGCTACTTCTGAAATCATAATGATAAAAATTTTGATAAGAAATATAAACCCAAATGCAACAAATGACAAGAGAAAAACTGGATAGAAAACTATAATTTTCTGCAGTTCGTTATGTCGTCACCAGAAAGCCTGAAAAAAAAAAAGTCAATCTAAAATCAACAATAATTTTTCTTTTGGTACTCCATTTGAGTTGATTTTTTTTTTTTTAATTGGGTAGCTCGACGAGAGGAAACCAAATATCTACTGTGTTTTGGAAAATTCTTCACAAAAGGTAATAGATATGACAAAAAATGTTGGGTGTCAAAACAAAAAACACTCAACAATGCTCCAAATGCTCATTATAACTAGTTTTTGAAAATGGCGCATCCACTCTGCATCCACTTATGTGGCCGAAATTCTCATCTAAACCCTCGGTCCGCTAATCTTCCACCCTGCAAAAAAAGGACCAAAAAATGGACGAAAATCACAGATCTTACAACCAGAAGATAGATCTCCTTGAGGAGAATCCAAAAACCATATAGATCTTACAGAAAAATAATCAAGAACCCCTTAAAAAAACCTGCAAAAAACTACATAACAAAGTCACGGTTATGAGAAAAAAACTCAAATATGTAGAATCATGCCCAGATCTGAAGAGAAGCCTAATGGTGACCAGATAGAAAGAAAATCTACAAAAAATAATGAGTGCCCAAGTAACAAAAAATGAAGATACACGTTGATGGTTAAATTCAAAGAAGATGCTAGATCATAGTAGCCATGGCTCTAATACCATATTAGAATATTAGATCAACTAAACTAGTTATATGTTCAAGAAAACAACAATATATCAACATATAAATAAGAACAAAAAGATACCAAGGAAGAAGAATACAACATATATATGTGGTTCACCCTATTGGGCTACATCCACGGGAAGGTTGTCTTCTATTATCTCCAGAAATCTCCTACAATCTTACAAAGAGAGAAACTACAAATAACTCAATACAAATGGAAGTATGTTGTGAGCATATGATAAGATGTGATGGTATCACAAAATGGTATATATCTTAAGAGCCTCCCTTGACCCTATTATATACCAAGAGATGTCGAGGAATTTCTCTCACATATTAAATGTGGGATAATATAATTATCCAAATAACACCTCTTTATATAATAAATGGATGCAAGAGTATACTATGCCATAATAAATATGGGATATAATGTATTACTCTTTTACATAATATTGTAGACAACTTCCAACATAATTCAAAGATATTATTACCTTCCAAGGAATATAATATATTCCAACACCTCCATGTCTCCATCTCTCTCTTCTTCCCTCTCTTCACCTTCCATCTATATCTCTATATCCCTTTGTCTCTCTCTATCACCCCCAAAATATACAGTCTCTTTATCCAATATATCTATCTATCACTCCCTCCTATTCCTCCCTCTCTCTTCCCCTTCTCTCCCTCTCCCTCGCTTCTATCTCTCTTCACTCTTGTTGTCCTCTATCCCTCTCCCTCCATCTTTCAAATCACTCCCTCTCCCTTTCTCTCCACCTTTCTCTCATTATGTCCTTCTTCTTACCTCCCTCTCTTCCCCCTTGTATCTCCATCTCTCTTTCCCTACCTCTCTCCAATCTCTCACATCCTCTTTCTCTTCTTTCCTCTCCCCCCTTTCTCTCCCACCTCTCTCTCCCTCCCTCTCTCTCTCTCCACCCTCCAACCTTGTTACTATATGCTTATCTCTCTCCTTCTCTCCCCCTTCTCTCTACCTCTCCTTTGTCTCACTATCTCACGCCCAAAAATACACACTCTTTCTCCATCTCTCCCTTGTCACTCCCTCTTTCTCTCTACTTCTCGCTCTCCGTGTCTTTCCTCTTCCCTCCCTCTCTCTCCTCCAACTCCATCTCTCTATCCCTCCCTCTCTCCTCCTCTCTCTCAAGTCCTCTCTCTCATCCTTCCTCTCTCTCCTACCTACCTCTCTCTTCCCCCATCACTCTCTCTCTCTCTCTCTCTCTCTCTCTCTCTCCAACTGTGTTACTATATCCCTCCCTTTCTTCGTCTCTCCCCTTCTCTCCCCTTTTATCTCCATCTCAACTTCTTTGTCTCTTTATCACACCCCTAAACATACACACACTCTCTCCATCTCTCCCTTGTCACTCCCTCTCTCTCTCCACTTCTCCTTCTCTATGTCTTTCTTCTTCCCTCCCTCTCTATCCCTCCCTCTCTCCTCCTCTCTCTCAAGCCCTCTTTATCGTCTTTTCTCTCTCTCCCTCTCTCTTCCCCCATCTCTCTCTCTCTTCATTTGTCCTCTCCCCTTTCCTTCAGTTTACTCCATCTATCCCTTGTGACTCCCCATATCTCTTCGCCTCTATCACTCTGTCTTTGTTCTCCCCTCCCATATATATATATATATATATATATATATATATATATATATATAGTATTAATCCAAAGTTATTAAATTTAATAATATTAATATTATAATATATTAATATGAATATTAGATTTAATAATAATAATAATAATACTAATAATAATAATAATAATATTTTAAAATGAATATTAGGGTTAATAATTTTTTTGCATGGTATTAATAGTAATTTGGTTTATTGCATTTGGCCCATAGGCTTGGTATATAATTAGAGATTGATTTCTAATCTTATTTGATAAATTTTTATTTATTTACCATACCTCTTTATACCTCTTTTATATTTATTTATTTACCATATCTCTTTTATAAATATGGTATTTGACCCATGGTATTAATAATAATTTGTTCCATGGTATTTGGCCCATAGACTTCACCTAAATAAAACTTTTTTTTTGAGTTTTTGTAAATATAATGAGGTTTATGGAGTAAATATAAAAAGATTTTTTATTTATTTACAATACCTCTAGTTTATTTATATTTTTATTTATTTACCATACTTATGGAGTAAGTATAAAAGGAGGCTTTATTTATTTACCATACCTCTGGTTTATTTATAATTTTATTTATTTGAAATCATTTTAATCATCCTTCAAAATATTGAAAATATTATTTAATAATTTTAATTTTAAAAATAAAATTATTTTTAATTAATTAGGTGTATTTTTTAAATATAATAAATTTTTTGAAAATATTATTATTAATTTTTTAATATTAAATTAAAATTTAAAATCACTTTTAATTGATTAAAGGTCCGTTAAGGCATACACACATAAAACATATAGCAAAAGGTGTAAGTATTTCCCTTTAATCATTTGTAAATTATTTTAAATAACATATTAAAAAAAATATAAGAATCAATCATCACTACTCATTACAGCTGGCATGCACAACTTCCACTGCCAGCGTTTTTAGCTGGCCTTGTGTTTTCCAGTCAATCAAAGTTCTATATATTTTGGTGGTTTTAATAAAAATGCCACAATTTAAATAATTTTAAAATTATCAAAATTTGGAGTAAACTAACATAATTAAATTTTTCATAGCAAAAACATAAAATGAAATTCCGACATTAGACATAGTCACCATCTGATTTGAATGAACCTTCGACCAGATTTACGTAAAAAGCCGGAGCGATATCAACGCCGTCAATTCCAGACTCACATTAGCTTCACATATCACGGTGTACCGAGCTGACAATACGGAAAACGCGTTGCTGTAATGAGGATTGGCAATAGAAAAGTTCGTTGGTTCAGTTCCCTCCATCCAGGAATTCCATATAACGTATCGGATGAAAAGTAGAAATTGCCGAGTGAGGCATTTGAAAGGCAATATCAACCACAGACGTTTAAAATTGTTTTGATGGACAACCTAACGAAAGTGTGATCTGGTCATCTGCAAATTTCCTGCTTTTGCTGCCTCGGTCGTGGTGTAAGGAGCCACACGGTTGAATCTACAGTCCACCGGAAAAATTTGTTGTTTTAGTGCTCCTTTGCCTGTTCATTTATCTCAATTTACGCTAACACTAATCATTAAATGACATTTTTCTGAATATCTCGTATTCAATCATCTAAATACATCCCTATTATTTCTTTAAATGATCAGTTTGATTACCTCTCCGTGCGCTTCTGGAGGAATCGTTTCACAGATAACTTCCATACTTTTTCTAGATCTGAACAACAAGAAATCCAGAAATCATGTTAAACACAATTTTCTATATTAGAAATGTTTTCCTATTTGTTCACACATAAATTTATGTGGATTGCAGACTTCATCATCCCATAGGCACAACCATGTGGATTGCAGATTTCATCATGCAACAACTACAAGCAAAGTTAATTGTTAATATTTGCGAATTTTAGTATAATGGAAAACATGATATTAAAACCTTAACCCAAATTTAATTGAGAAAATGTTAGATTCCATGCATAGAGCTCCATGCACATTGGATCCTCATAATGGACATTCTATTGGACCCTATATCATGATATGAAATATATGCGATGCGCTTATTACCTGCTGCCTGCCTTTGAGGTTGATTTTCATTAACGGCGTTCAATGCATGATTGGAAAGCTGTAGCAATATCTGTTCGATTTTACCTTTGCTGCTTAACGTAGATGTTCTTTGGTTGCTCGAGGTACTGGCGCTGGGAAGCATCATGATGGCTTCCGCCTGCCAAGAAAATGGCCAAAGTACTACGTCGTAAATAAAAAAACCAAAAAATTTATCAATTTTCTCAACAATTACATTAATTTTTCTTCCTGCATCACATTTGTTGTTATCGGATCAAAACAAGACCTTCTCAACAGGCATCTCGTAGCCATTCTTCATTTCCATATAAAAAGTAGTGAGTTGAGCTGGAGACAGTTGCTCCGGTTCTTTTGTTCGAACGGATCTGCTGACATAATGCGAATAACACACAGTTAACCGTATGTTAACATTTACAACTTTCACAATTAAAAGATTTCTTTAGAAAAGAAACTCGAATGGCAAATATATGGATATGAAAATACCTAGTATTTGGATCAGTTGGGTGGATGGCAGAAGGCATGGTTATATTTGTTGTTGTAATAACTCTAGGGTTTGGACCGAAACCGGTGATTACTGGAAACAATTCCAGCAGCTCCACGTCATTCGATGCCTCAGATTTTTCATTAAAACCCTCACGATCCGCATGAGCAGAATCAACCTTATTGTCTTCTGAAAACTCCATAGAGGAAAGCAACTCTAGCATCATGTGCAGATTTATTGGCGATGTATATTGCATGACTGTTGCATTCATCAAAAAGGAATTCAAGATCAGCTAAAACATTTGATCAAAAAGGAATACAAGATCAGCTAAAACATTTGATCAAAATAGGACTTGAAGACAATTTTATAGAAAGAAAGAATATTGGACTGCTCCATCTCAAAATATGACCCAAAAAAAGGATTCAAGTTGTTTGCACAGGTAGCACACATCTCGGATTCCGTTGAGAGGAGTTCTGAACGCCTGGAAACTCAAAAGGCACTGGTGCACTTGGTGGCATAACTTGCAAACTCAATTGTTTTGATAACTCACCAATTTTTGCAGTGCAATCTTCCTTTTGTCGAATTCCAGCTCCTTCAAGAAATTGCGCCGATTAAATGTAAGACAATTTTGGCTTTCTCCCTTGCAAATGGGAAATAAATTAATAGAAATAGAAAATCATATAACTGGCATGTGGACATCGACAGTCGATAAATAGAGGATTTTCATTCCTGTTGACGATTTGAGCGGCATGCTAAATGGGCACATGGAGCCAGAATTTCCCCTTTTTTAATTGGCCATCGAGTCGGGATTGACCATTTTTTAATGCAAATGGTGATATATTCGACTCTATCCCAGATGTCATCCATGTGCTTTATTTTCTGTCCAAGCCCGTCGTCGTATCATTTTTCACGAATGCAACGGCACGAATCTTGGTGCCTCATTTCTCCCACGTCGAAAGTCAGAGAACGTACGTCTTTTGTCAGGGTGTTTATTGCTTTTCTATATAGTCAGTATGTGGTGGGAAGGGTTAACCAGCCTGCCATAGGGCATTAAATGCTTGGGTATATACATGTTCTATAACAAAATAACATAGTCTTTACTTTTAATTTATGTAGCCACCAAACATTGTTTGTTATTTTGTTATAGAGCATGCATATATCTGGACATTTAATGCCCTATGGCAGGCTGGTTAGCCCTTGCCGTAGTCAGTAGAATTCACCTTGATTTCATGTAAGTATGTCAATCGCTTGTTTTGCTTTGCTGACAATAAGATTAGAACTTGGAAACCAAGTCGTGCAAAGCATTAATATGTAACATATGACATTGTTTGAGATTTGTTTTAATTAGTTAGATTTGTTTTAATTAGTTGTTGTGTAATTAGTATAATTATATTAATAAATGTGAGTGATAAATATCAATAGACTTATATCAATTATCAATTATATTTATTGTTATTGACATTAAAAAATTTAACGTTAATAAACCATATAAATATTAATATTAAAAATAAAAAAAATCGGAATATTAATAATAAATAATTATAATTATTATAATAATTATAAATTATTATTAATATTTATTACTAATTTTTCTTATAATTATTATTAATTATCAAGATTAATTATAAACCAATGGATTCATACTATAAACCATGATAATATTAATAATAGTCAATTAATTAATAATTATAAATAAATATAGTTATTAATAACTAACAGGGTTTAAATTAAGTTTTGCAATGATTTCTCCTAAGTTTCTCGGTGGGGTTCATGCAACACTAGAATGGTGGGTTAATGTGGCACTAGTAGCAAAAAAAGAATAAATGGATGTGATGATATGAACTCGTTCTATGGTGATTTATGCGAAGGTTTTAGGTGATCTTTGTGCCAAGTATGGACCTTTGTGAAGGTTCTCGGTGAACTTTGTGGCCAAATGTTATATTATTATCAACTTGGCTGGCCTCTGCAGTGCATATAAACTTAGAAGGTTCTTGCCAATTTTAAACAAAGGTTCTTTGCTCTTTGTAGCGACTTCGGTGATTTCTGCAGTGCATATAAACTTTGAGAAGGGGTGAGTTTATTTTTCCAAAGGGAGAAATCATCAATGGTTAAAGGGTAAAACTGATCAGGCTGAATTTATTGCCAGAACTCGAGTTGCATTATTGAAGGGCGAGATTATTGCCAGAACTTGAGTTGCATTATTGAAGGGCGAGATCCTCACACCTTATAATTGTTGGTATAGAAGAACAAATCAATGAGGACACATTAGAAATAGTAAAAGAACAATTAAAAACAAAAACTCAAATTCAAACAGCTTATATCACAGAAGAAATTAGGGTAGGGAAGTTACTTGAGAATAAACATAGACTCATATGCATTAAGGTAAGTTGCAATGACCACAAATTAGATATACTCAAGAAATCCTTAAGCTTAAAGGGAACCAAAATATAAAGGAAGATTTGATTCCAAAAGACCAAGATGAACTAGGGAAAGAAGTGCAAAAGGTCAAGGAGGCAAGAAAAGAAGGGAAATGGGCTATCATTAGGAATAGGAAAGTTATTATTCAAGATAGAGTCCAAACTATGAATGATAAATAGGGATTAGGATCACTCACAATCCTCTTCTGGAACTGTTGTGGTTTTCCATGGCGTAAAGGTCCTATGTTAAGTTGGATCTCGAGTGACGTTACCCTTATTCTTCTGGTTGAAACTTGGGAGCATGACGAATCTAGGGTTCCTCAGCTTAACGGATTCATTCTTTGGTTAGCTTGGAATAAGAAATCCTCTTGAAGGGGGATTGGTGGTATAGCCTGGTATATTAACAACAATGTTTCTTCTCACATCCAACTTCATACTATCAACCCCTTCAATCAATATATTCGGATTGAAATCTCTGATTCTTCCTTCAATAGGATTTTTCTAGCAATCTGTTATTTCACTCCTATCAAATCTACCTCCTACAAAAAAAAAAAAAAAACTTAGATAAGGATTGTCCTTTCACTACCTTAGAAAAAGACATTCATAGCCTAAGGAACAAAGGTAATATCCTTTTGCTTCAGGACTTCAATGCTAGAAATTCTACCAACCATGCCATTATGTTAAGTAACCACTCTAACCTTGACCCCTTGTGGCTTGATGAAGATGATGTCATAGCTACTAGAATCAAGAGAACCTCTGAAGACAAAACCGAAAACTTATTTGACACTGAGTTCCTCAACCTTTGTACTTCCCATGACTTGATTATCTGTAATGGTATTAGCAGGTGGCCTTCCTCTAGCCAAATGGCCTTTTTATATGGGTTAGGTAGTTGTGTTATGGACTATGTGATTTCGGACACCCATGTCCTTAACCATATTACCAAATTTGAGCTTCTTCACGATTTCGAGCTTGACTCTAACCACATGCCTTTGTCTTTAACCCTCAATCTTGTTATGCATACCAGCCACATGCAAGATACTAGTGAAATCCAAAGACACACTCATTCCAATCAGAATAATACAGACCTTTTCTTAAAGGAGTTAAATAGAGATTTAAGTTCCCTGAATTATAATAACAATGTTGATCAAATTTATCACAATTTTACTACTACCCTTTCCACTACCATTAACAAATTCTCTATTGAGGTTTCATATAGGAATATTAATAGAACTTCCAGCCCTTCGTATGAAAAGGACTGTAAAAGTGTTAGGAAGACTATTCATGACGCTCCTAACGAAACTGTAAAGCTCCGAAATATTAGTATATACAAAGCCCTCATTAAAGAGAAGAAGCAGTCATATATTAATAAGAGACAAGAGCATCATCTTCACCTTTCTAAAGTTGCACCCATAAAATTTTGGCAGAATGTGCTTGTTCATAAATATAAATATAATCATTTGATCCCCTTAGAAAAGTAGGACATCTATCTTAAGATGTTGTATGACTCCCCACACACCATGGACAACATCGTTGGCACTCATATTAAGGAAGATATCTTTTCTCTTAAGGACGTTGAGTCTGGGATTAATAAGCTCGTTAGGGGGATGCTAAAGACATTGAAGGATACCAAGATGAGATCTTAAAGTTGGGAAGATCTATCCTCATTCCTCATCTCCACAAGCTTCTCAATTTAGTTGTAAAGCATGGCTTCCCTAAACCTTGGACGTAAAGCCTTCTTGTGCCTATCTTTAAAAATGGGGACAAAACCTTTCCCACTAATTACAGGACCATTATGATTAGCAACATCTTAGCTAAGCTTTATGGTCTAGTTTTGGAAAAGAAGATTAGCCATTGGGTTGAAAGGAATGGTAAAAGAGCTAAAGGGCAAGCTGGTTTTAGGAGATACCACTCGACTTTCAACCACCTCATCACACTTAGGATCATTAACGAGGAATGTCGCAATAGTAAAGTTGATCTATTTTGTTTCTTTGTTGTCTTTAGAAAATCCTTTGACACTATTCCTCGGGATAAGCTTTGGAAAATACTTGATGAGATCATGATTCCTCCTAAGTTGAAGATTGCTATGATTCGCCTCTATGAGACAGTTGTTGCCAATATTAAAACCGCCAAAGGGTGGTATAATGATATTAAATACAATATTAGGGTTAAGCAAGGGTCTCCCCTTTCCCCTACCCTTTGTGGTATTTATATTGATAAGTTAGAAGAGTGTTTGGAAATTGAGGGGTGAAAAGGAACTGAGCTTGCTAGTATTATCATCACTCTTCTCCTCTATGCCGATGATATCGTTCTTCTTACTAGAAGCCATGAGGACCTAAACAAGAAACTTAAGACTCTTCATGACTATTGCTCCAAGGTGGGTATGCCAGTTAATACTGACAAGACTAAAATCATGATAATTAAATCCAAAAAGACCACCCATGGGAATTTCCATGGGTATTGAGAAAAGGATTAGTGGAGGCTTGAAAGCTTATTATGCACTTGGTAAACTTTGTAAGGTTGTTGATCATTGTATTTGGAGTAAAAAAAGATTCCTCTTTGAGACCATCATCACCAATGTTGTCCTATATGGTTGTGTATTATGGGGTTGTAGTATATTCAGGGAGTCTTGGAGAAATATTGAGATTATTCAAAATCAATTCATAACCTATAACCTCGAGATCAAGGGAAATACCCCCTATCCTATCCTCTTGATCGAATTTGTCCTCTCCCCTATTGAAAGTAGGGCTATGTTTAAATATCTAATGTATACAAAGAATCTTTACAACATGGAATCCAAGAAGCTTCCTAAAATTTCTTCTATGTAACAACCCTGATCTAAAATTTACAAATAATTACATCAATTCATATTATTAATAATCAACACCCAATTATTCAATCAGGAATAAGCCTCATCGGTCTATACCCTAGCCTATGGATGGACCTAAGTCTCACGCCAAGGTTTAGACCTCATCTGCCCCCAAGTCAAGCATCTGGTCCCACTACTCAATGACTCCAGGCACCTCGAAAGGCTGGCCCACTCCCGCCACACTCACTAAGGTGCACAACCACATACATCGAAATCATGCCGCCATAAACCATCGTTAGGCCGAGCACCAAGCCATAATTGTGGAGTCCCCAGGTATTATAAGCAACATTCTTTTGTTCCTCTTTTCAACTCCAAAAGCACAAATAAGGAATATCATCAATATAGGTAAGCCATCTCTACTCGTGGTTATTTTGGAAATACTATGTTAATTAGTGGAATAGTTGTGTGTTAATTATTAATCACATGATTGATCTAATTAGTTTCATATTTTAATTTTAGGGTTGTTACATTCTAAATTTATTCAAAACCCCCAGCTTCGCCTCAAGCATGGGTGGCATAAGGATACCTAGTATTGGCTCAACCACTGGGGGATAAATGAGGAGATCATCTGTTATGCAACCATATCACAAAAGGATAGAAAAGATAGATCAACAACTTTAAATTCGGCCTCTTCGAGGGGGCAACCTCCTTTATAGTACACAAATGAACAATTCTTGGATGATTCAAATGACAAAACATCCCTTTTATATATAGGATTCTAAGGGGTCACAATATAATTAGAGCTGACATAACAATAATAATGTGAGGGCACGACAATAAAAGTAATGGGCTTCTATGGGGCACAATAATAACAATATGGGGACAACATGGGCACAACAATAATAATAAGGGCTAAAATGACAATAATTATGGGGGAATTCACTAGTATTATAGGGACCTAACATTCCCCTCTCCTTCAAAAAAGCGTTGTCCTCAATGCTTGAGTATTTTTGGATGCTTCTGTATAAAATTGTCATCCTCCCATGTGGAATCTTCAGCAAGTAGGTTCTTCCACTTATGCTCTGAAATTGATCGGTTTCATAGTTGTCGAGTTCTTGTTTCTATGAGTGCTTCAGGTTCCAATATGATTTTTCCTTCCTCATCAAGTTTTGGCAATATTTTTTTAACTAGGAGCTTATCCCCTATAAACTTCTTTAAGCATGAAACATGGAAAATTGGGTGCACTCGGGACTCCAATTTGTATGCCATAGTACAAATCTTTTGGTACACCTTGAACACACCATAATACTTTGGTGATAATTTATTATCCTTCTTAGCTTGCTTGAGGGATATTTTCTTATATGGTTGTAGTTGTAGAAATAGTCACCTACATCAAAACTTCTTTCCCTGCGATGTTGATATGCATGTTGTTTCATTCTATTCTACGCCAAAGTGAGGTTATCCTTTAAGAGTTGAAGAACTTTTTGTTGATGCTCGATGTGATCTTCCAATTACACATTTCACTTTACATTTTCACAAACAAAATCTGTAATTTCATATCTTAACTTCCTCTTTATATTTAAACATTTTAAGATACACTATTAACAAGACGGGTAAATAGTGTACTTAGAATTTGGATTTGTTATAGCTATTTCTACCCTAAATTCAGTTTTGTTATAGCTATTTCTACCCTAAATTCAGTTAAAAGTTAGAATTGGAGTTTGAAGTATTAAGATTTTAAAATTCAAAGGATGAAGGGAATTTTTGGGATTTCAAGAGAGCTGAAATTATTTTTATAATATAAACATAAATTTAATAAAAAATGAAATTCTTGCAATAATAAATTCGAAACATAAAAGGTTCAGAATTCTTTTAAATAGAAAATTCTGGAATTTATAGAAACCTGGAAATAAATTTATTAAAAATATATTTAAAGTTTCGATTGCTATACAGTTAAGCTATTTCCATTATACAAATCAAACACTTGCAACAGTGACCGTTATAGCTGAAAAAGTAAATAGATGAGGTATATTACAGAGGTAAATCAAAGAAATTACGTTAAAAGTGTAGAAGGATGACATCTAAAACAGAACTCATATACCCCTCTTCTTCTCTGCATACTCTCTGGAGGATATTTCTCCTCCACCACCACCGATCAAAATTATCTTTTGGTAGATCGCAGAACATGGTTAAGGAAATACGCATGCCACCATTCTCCCTTCTTTCACTCTTAGTCTGATGCAAACATGGAGGCAATCCATTTGAATCTCAATCAAATAGGGTAAATGGAACCAAATCAAAACCATCCTTTTAAATCAAAAGAACCTATATCAAAACTTGTAACACCCACTGTCAAAAGTGGAATGAGTAATTCGACTTCTCATTAATCCTAACATGTAAAAATTATATATGTAAAAATATTAACATGCATTTAATGATATAAAGAATTATTATTAAAAATTCCACTAATCAAACCATTTCATGGTTGAATTTGTACATGCAAGGGGGTCTTCATACAAAAATCTAGACATTAGTGTAAGTCAGACCGTGACTTCCTGGTATGTGGGTATTTGGTATGCCACCGCCTCACAACAGACAAATGTTTCGGTCGCCAATAGAGAACGCCCACTGTAGAACACGTCCATCATTTTCAATCTCACAGAAGATGGGAGTCTCCTTCTGTCTTACGGGGGATCCATCGTCTGGTCCTCCAAAGGAAAAGAAACAAAACCCTTTTCGGCTGTGATTATTGATTCTGGTAACTTGGTTGTGGTAAGTGCCCAGAATATCTCTGAATACATCTGCGAGAGCTTCAACCATCCGGGAAATACGTGGTTCCCTGGGATGAATATCAGTGTAAACCAGAGTGTGACTGCCTGGAAAAGCACTTGCGATGGCGATTCAATTCCAAACGCAGGGGCATACACAACGCCACCTAACACGTCCCCTCAACCGATTCAATTTCATTATTTCACGTTTCCTCAGCCAAATCAATTCCATTATTTTATTAATTCAATTTCATTTTCCATGGCTTCACACCCTCGCGCCTAAGCCGTCGATCCGCGACTTAGATGAAGCATTTGCTAGAAGATTCCTTTCAAAATAAATCTTTTCCATCTATTAAAAACATAAAAAATTTCAACGTTGCCCCATCCACTTGGGGTCGAAATCGGAACGCCTACGGAGAACAATTCACACGATTAACTATTTTGTAATTATTCTTCTTAAAATTTGATCTGATAAGGTTAGCATTTAACTATAAATAAATAAAAAATACAATAGAAAATGTAGTTCGCTTCATGGTAATGCAGAGGAAAGATTGTATCATATGTCAAACAATGTTAAGTTACACCTCAAGCTTCTATAAGAAAGGGAATTAAAATGAATTTGCATTTATAGACATAATTATTCCACAAGCATAAGAAGAATACCATATCTGCTTTTTAAGATGACAACAATCAATCTGTGTAGATTCTCCATATTGTTACTAAAATGGATTGGATGGATTCTCCATATTGTTACTAAAATGGATTGGATTTACAATCATAGAACAAATGATTCTGAGACCTAATGATCCCATAAGAGTAGGAAGAATCTCATATTTACTTTTAAGAGGAAATAATCAATCTTATTCTCCATATTGTTTCAATGTTCATGGAAACATATTGTAATGAGTGCGAGGGAGAATCTCAAATCAAATCTAACGGCTAAAATGTTCAAACTGAATCTTATTTCATTAATAATTGCATAAATAAATCTTAGCTTCGATATCAAAATAGAGAAAAATGCCCCAAATTCAAATTTCAGATTAGAATTTTTACGCAAATTGTAATAAAAAAGTTCAAAACGACAAATCTTGAAAAAACCCTCTTATCGAACTGAAAGCCGAGTGCCTCATTTCCTAACCAGCGTCTCATTTCTCATAACAATGTAAGTCGTCAAACAACGACAAACACATGGGTGCCTTTGACGACCTTCCTTTTCTGTTAACATCCAATTCCCTTCATTTTTCGTTTACCTCGTTGTTCTGATCGAACTAGGGTACTTCATTCGGCAAACCACAAAAAACAATCATTGTTGCAAATAAAACTTGCAATCCCCCTTGATACACACAAACTCTAAATAGATTCAGAATTAAAAGAGAGTGCGTACATGGCAATCTGATTGATGGTATTGAGAATCAAACCCGCATAGGGCTCCAATGGTTATAGATGCAGCCCCGACAGTCCCCAGAGGCACAGGCAATGCCGTCAACTTCAACTAATTGACGACCAACAATTAAGATAATCGAGCCTTCAAAAATCGTAACGGTGATTCCCTGGGAGGATACGAGATCGATCAAAACCATTATTTTTATGCAGTAGCAGGCTCTGTCATCTCGAGTTGGTAAGATCTTTCCAGATCCTGCAAACCCTAACCTGCAAAATTGAAACTCAAAAAAATCAAATTGAAACTAAGTACATGGATCTTGTAAGAAATGAAATGAAACGTTGGCACATCGACCTTGTCAAAATGAACCTAGGTGCATTGACTGCCAAATCAAAACTGAAAACTTGAAATTGAAATGGGTACGTCGAGCATGTGAAAGATGAAATACTACACATGTTCTCTGGAATATATCAATAACCCAATTTACAATTTTCTGATTATTTAAAATATAATAATGCATATAGGAATCATGGAACTAACTATAATAATGCAGACGGTTCTCTCCTTTTTGAGGTTGTGCAGAGATCAAACATAGACTCCTACGCCGTCTTTAATATCCGAAATGTTAAAAATTCTAACAAGTCTAGCAAACTTTAGAGTTATGATCAAAGTAAACTTTCAAGAAGAGAAAGAACACAAATGAGATCTCGAAATGCAACACTTTATTTATATTACTAATTAAAACAAATAATACATGCCTATACAATAAGATTAGAACCCTTGCAAATGGCATGCACCGCTGCTCAACAATGACAAATCTAAGACGCTGAAGCCCACTTGTGATTCATGGATGGATCCACCACACAAATGTCACCATGGGATTTTCATCCTGGGATCAAACTAGAACTTACCATGCCAAGTTCTCAACAAAACAAAATAAGACAAACAAACTTGGATGATCCAAACGACTAGTTTCTATCCCTTTAATAGGCTCGATGGACTCTCTAGAAATATTATTTTATTATTTTCCCTTGGAAAATGAAATAAATACCATGGGCAGATGTGCCCATGGGAAAATACCATGGGTAAATGACGTCCATTTCGACCATATCAAGAAAAGGGAATATTACAAATCCTCCCACCCAAAGATTGTCTGCCCTCAAGCAATCCACTTTTATCCAAAACAGAAGCATTTGTACATCGATACCAAGATCCCATACAACCTATTATGCAATTTCACGCCTCCATGCCAAATGATCTTGAATGGATCCTTTGATACCTGAATCATAAACAATCCTTTGACCAATCCTTCCCCTGATAGATTCAGCGCAATCCTCCGACCAATCCTACCCCCGATAGAATATTCTAGATCTGAATGCCACCTAAGCCTTGGGACCTGTGGGTTATGATACCATCTCATCCCTCTATCACTGCCTATGCTTAAGGGCCCAAACTGCAGTATGCCCTTAGCTAAGAGTATCCTATCCATAGAGTTCCAACTCATAATATCTTGCTAATTCATCTTGTGGGAAGGATATAATGCATGAATGTCTGCTCATGGAAAAATTCTACCATGATGATGTTGTTTGATGCTCAGCTCATGTTGCTCCACCCAATCACCAAACATGATCCATCTGTAGAACTCTGCCCTGCTCTCCCTAATGTATAAACATGTTTTGGTAGTGCCACAAGCCCTATCTATGTACTCCTGTAGAGGGCTTATTTGGAACTCCCAATTGCATTGCTCCTTCTTCCTTGTGAGGAACTTGATACGTTCCTCTACACTAGATAGTTTTGTCGCTGACTCGACACATACCACTACGAGCTCCTCAATTTTCTATTCTCCTGTAAGATAGTGTCTTGGGATTTCCAGGCTCTCTGCTTCAACATCATAAGATATGTCTTCAAATACGTGATCTTCCCCTGAAAGTCCTGTATGGTCGATTCTGGTGCCCTACTAAATGTCTCTATACTTTTTTGCACCAAATGTCAGCGTCAACTTGAGCCTTTGACTGACTCTCTGGGAATTTTTCATCCTACAAATTATGTCTTTCATGCTCCTCCTCATGATCATGTTGATCATGCCAGTTCACTACTGTTGACTCCTCACTCAAGTTTTCCTTACCTCCCACATCAATGAAGACAATATGTTGTTCCTCTTCTCCAGTTGTCAAATATACATGCACTAGTGGACTTTTATCTATACTTAATTGCTCATATTCTTTATGGACATCCTTCGAGAGACCTATGGAATCAGTTGTATCAGATTCTACCTTATCATCACCATTAGGTAGAATTTCCCCATGCACTTATGAATGCTTGTCATCCTGCAAATCTCCCTAAATAATATTGTGTTATTGCTCACCAACCTAGAAATCAATAGATCCAACTATAGAAGACTTCATATGATTTGTAGGAATCTCCTCTTGTTCTATTCTTGTTGACTCCTTCCTATCATTTAGACATGAATGGTTAGGTGCCAAAGATCCCTTACAGATAAATAATAGTCCTCTCCTCCTTAGTTCATTCTTGTTGCATGTTTTTTTCTTGCTTCCTCCATCGATCCTTCTCAACTCCTTCCTAGTCAATACCATTTTGAGCAATTTTATGTATTCCCTGACCAACTTCTAGACTAGATCATAGGTGGCTGGTGATACCATTGGTTCCTTCCTCCAAATGGTCAACAATTTTTATCTTAGTATCTTGCATATGTTGAAATATCCTTTTAAGAACAGGGACACAATATTTTGCAAGCATGTCTTGACATGGTCTGAATGATCTAATGTAATACTAGTGTAAAAGTTTTGGAGCAACTGGAAGATCAACTCATCACATTCCAGATTCAACATGAATGTGCCAAAGTTGAACTTTGCCATCAGTTCTAGAATTTTGTGCTGCTTTTGAAAGGAAGGAAGCATGATGTTGTTTAACCCTTGAACGATTTCTACTATCAGTTGCAATATCTCCCTCATGATATCATTGTCATCAGGTGGTAGTGGCGATATTAAAGCTATGATCTTATTGAGACAAGATGCAACTGTGGGTCTAAACTTTTCACAAGAATACTCCAAGAACATGGGTTGTATCAAAGAAATCATTGATGGGTTCAAGGCCCAACCTGACCTTTTCCAATATGATTTCTTTATTAGGGAGAAACCCATATCTAATGTGTACAAATGTAAGAGCACATGTTTGGACTTTGTATACTGCAATTTGGATCCAAGTTCAAAGAGATGCTTGATTTTTACATCTTCCTTCTGGATATCCTTTGACTACTGAAGGATGTCATGGACCTTCCAAGAGAAAGGTATGTTGTTCTGCTCTTGCTTATGATATATAAGTTGTTTCCATTTTTTATCTGCAAAAGTATTGTAGCCCAAAAGACCTGCTAATGAATTACAATATCGATTCCTGAGTTATTTCCAAAATTAAAATGATGACAATATGACTTAACCGTCCTTCTCTCTCCTCGGTTTCTTCCCTCCTCCTCTTCGGATTCTTTCTTTTTATAAATATATATATTCTAAACACAAATATATATAAATTTATTCTAAAATATTCACCCTATTATAGAGAGTGTGTAGATCTACCATGACTAAAGCAAAGGTACCCATTACTAATTTCGTCGGTCTTCGCAAGCCAAGCACTGTGACCACTATGTATAGATTTGTCGTCTTAATAAATAATTTAGCAATCCTTCAATTTTTACAAGGCTTCCCTCAGTATAATAAATGCTTGATGCTTCAATCACGCACATCGACTCTTGCATGACAGATCATCTGATACCCCTCTGGCATCATGGGATCTCTGTCGTGACTCTTAATGGTAGATGATAGATAGAAGAGTTCAATACTTGATTCTCCTGATACCCAATTGATTATTTTGTAAGAAAATCTACAGTTTCAACAACGATTCTGCATGCGGAATAAACTCAAAGAATCATTGAATCTTAATACCCAGGGATACGAGTTACCTCCAGCCATTGGTGATGTTTTGATGAAGGCCACAGTCCACTTGCTTGCTTCTTCTTCAGCACTCCAGCTTCAATCCAATCAAAAGAAAAAGAGCACAATAATTCTGAAGGCACTTCCAAGCTCTGCTATATCGGCTAGATGGTGTAAAACTGAAGGGGATTGAGATATGAGCTTGGGGACCTAACAGATGAACATATAGCTAAGCTTCCATCAAGCTTCTAATAGCTATGTGTTAGATGTCCACAAATCAAGGCAGAGAACTCGAATCAAAGTGATGGACCACTTTAGTAGCTCCCAATTATAAATTTAGTAATTGCAGTTGCCTTTTCTTAACTTAAGGAAACTACTGCAGTTGGTTTCCATAAGTTAAGGAAAGACTGCAATTCCATAATTGTAGGCAGCAATTGTGTAAAACTTAATGGAGCTAACATTCTCCCACTTGGTCCATACTTCCAAACTTAATGTCTCAACTTAAAAACCATTGATAATCTGTATTAAGTAATAGATACATGAATCATGGCGATAAGTCCTCTAATGACGAGTATTATCTTCCATGTATTACTATGTATTTATTCTTATTATAATTTATGTGGCAACAATTTCTTAATGAATAAACCTTATGTTTATTCTTGGTCCTTCTTAAATGAATTTTCTCAAATCAACTTAAGGTGCACATAAATATGAGAAAAAACATCACAATAATTAAGAATTTCATTAAAATAACATTGTCCATACAATGAAAAACTACATAATGGAACCAAGTCCCATATTCAATACATGATCCTTGAATTTAAACGGTGGCATGCCCTTAGTCAAAGGATCAGCGATCATTAACTCAGTGCTGACGTGCTTAATGACCACTTTATTTTCTTTAACATGTTCCCTTATAGCTAAATACTTAATGTCGATGTGTTTATTTCGACTCCCACTTTTATTGTTTTAGCCATAAAAACAGCAGCTGAATTATCACAATATATTCTCAATGGCTTAGATATAGAATCCATAATTCTAAGCCCAGAAATGAAATTCCTAAGCCATACACCATGTAAAGTAGCCTCAAAACAGGAGACGAACTCGGCTTCCATAGTGGAAGTGGCAATCAAGGTCTGCTTGGCACTCCTCCATGATACAGCTCCACCGGCCAACATAAATATGTAACCTGATGTTGATTTACGTGAATCAACACATCCAGCAAAGTCAGAATCTGAGTAGCCAATTACTTCCAAGTTGTCCGTCCGTCTATACATAAGCATGTAGTCTTTGGTTCCTTGAAGGTACCTCATTAGTTTCTTTGCAGCTCTCCAGTGGGCTAAACCTGGATCACTCTGATATCGTCCCAACATTCCCACAACAAATGCAATGTCAGGTCTTGTGCAGACTTGAGCATACATTAGGCTTCCGACAGCAGAAGCATATGGAATGTTCTTCATTTGTTCCCTTTCAAAGTCGTTCTTCGGGCATTGGTTCAAATTGAACCTATCACCCTTCACAATGGGAGCTACACTTGGTGAACAATCCTTCATCCGAAATCTCTCTAAAATTTTATTAATATAGGTTTCCTGGGACAGACCCAAGATGCCTCGAAATCTGTCTCTATGGATCTTAATGCCAATGACATAAGATGCCTCACCCATATCCTTCATATCAAGATTTTTAGAGAGGAATTGTTTCACCTCATGTAGCAAACCCTTATCATTGGTTGCTAGCAAAAGGTCATCCACATATAAAACAAGAAAACAAATTTTACTCCCACTAACCTTCAGGTATATACATTGATCCATAATGTTTTCTACAAAACCAAAAGAAGAAATTACATTATGGAATTTCAAATACCATTGGCGGGATGCTTGTTTTAAACCATATAATGACTTCTTGAGCTTGCAAACCAATTGCTCACCATCACTAGAGGGGAATCCTTCAGGTTGTTTCATGTAAACCTCTTCCTCTAGATCTCCATTAATTCTATCTATGGAGATATGATCTAGTCTCCGGTGCCATAATTTAGAGGAATCTTCATTAATAACACATCTTTTAGTGCCAGTGTGAACATGCATTGAATCATATGTGAAATTGTTTTGTAAATTAATGCAGTAAAGACCATTAGACAAAATACCATTCCCAACATAATCAGATTTATAGAATAGACTGAAAGATTTTTCTGAAAAGTTTAAGGAATATCCAAAAAAGGTACAAGCCTTGAAACTGAGATCAAGTTTCTAGAAAAACTTGAAACATAAAAGGTCTTTTCTAACTCCAAAACAAAGCCACTACTTAAAGTTAAATAACATGTTCCTATAGCTTCCACATTCGAGCCCATCTTGTTTCCTGATAAGATGCTTTGCTCACTTCCCACTGGCTTCCTTAGGTTTCACAAACCCTTTGTCTGCAAGCCATTTCTGAAATTTGGCGCATTCCTTCTTCATGTGTCCCTTCTTCTTACAGAAAAAACAATTGGAAACCTTCTTGATATCGGCTTGGGGAGGTACTTTACCTTTCCCTTTCCGATTGGCTTGAGATTTTCCCTTTCCACGCGTTGCCAGCATTGCACTCTCTCCCAGTTCCATCACCAATCTTTCTTCCTCTTGAACACACATGGTCATGAGTTCATTAATTGACCATTTATCCTTATGTGTGTTGTATGAGATTTTGAAAGGTCCATATTGGTGCGGAAGGGTGTTCAGGATGTAGTGCACTAGGAAGGACTCTGATATTTCAACCTCGAGTTTCTTCAATTGAGCCACAGTGTCCCTCATCTGCATGATGTGCTCGCGCACACCTTTCACACTGGTGAGCCTTAGGGATGAGAACTTCATGATTAGGGTGCTTGCTAGTGCCTTGTCTGAAGAGACGAATTGTTCATCAATGGCCTTCAACAAGTCTCGGACCTTGTCATGCTGATCAACGGAACCTCGAATACCAGCTGAAATTTTAGTCTTAATGAACATCATGCTTAGACGATTGGATCGTTCCCATCGTTCATAAAGCGTGATGTCCGCTGCAGTGCTGGTATTAGTGAGTGCCGATGGTTCATCTTTTCTGATAGCATAATCTATGTCCATCCACCCTAGATGAAGGAGAATCCTCTCCTTCCAAATCTTGTAGTTATCTCCCTTAAGTTCGGGAATGTCACAACGAATTTCAGAGAAATTTGCAGGTTGTACTACTGCATCAAAATAAAGAATCACATGCTTATGTTAAAATTGAGGCTTAATAAACTTTCATGTTTTACCAATGTAAATCATGCAAAAATGAATTGAATCAAATGACATAAAAATTGCCTGTGGGCTAAATTTTTAATTCAAACAGATTCAATAAAACTTTATGATAAAACTTATTAATTCATAACTCCTATGGGTAGGTTATGAAATTTTATCCTAATTAATTACATAAATATAATAAAGATTCCTGTGGGATAAAATTTATTATATTCAGTGTAAATCATGCTAAAAAGAATTGAATCAAATGACATAAAAATTGCCTGTGGGCTAAATTTTTAATTCAAACAGATTCAATAAAACTTTATGATAAAACTTATTAATTCATAACTCCTGTGGGTAGGTTATGAAATTTTATCCTAATTAATTACATAAATATAATAAAAATTCCTGTGGGATAAAATTTATTATATTCAGTGTAATTAATTACAATTTAATGTCTAAATAATCTTTATGTGATCTTATCAAACAAAATATATAATTTTATTTAATTAAAGATGTTGTGGCTATTCTCTAATTAATTAAAATTATATGGATCACTAGACATTATTTTGCTGCATAAACAAAACTTAACCAGAGAGAAAAATAATGTTTACTGAAAAGAGTAAGTCAAAATGACATTTTAATAAACTCCATATAACTGTAATATTTTTCCAGCAAAATCAAAATTAAGGTTAAAGAAGTCAGCATTACCGAAAATGACTACAATTTGATTGTTCAATTTTATAAACTTAACCCGGAGATTGACTGAAGCAGCGTTGATCTACTTTGCATTTGCATAGCAAATGCAGTTCGAAGGCTAGCTGGCTTGACTTCAGGCTCCGTCCTTAAGTTTATAAAACAACAAAAATTGACCAGCAAACAAGCTATTTTGCTCACAAGATAATTAAAATCAAATTTACATTCCTTAGTCTAACTGTCCCATAATTTATTTAAGACTAATTCTTAAATTAATTACAAAATGGGCTCTAAACAATTTGCAAACAAAACTGCAAATTTGAAATATTATATATATATATATATATATATATATATATATATATATATATATATATATATATATATAGATATAGATATATATAGATATATATATATATAAAATTTCATGTGAGCCTCCATAATTAAATATAACTTCAAAATAATAAAATAAAAATTGAACCAATATGGATTTCAACCTATTGTCATTACATTGGATATTCATTAGTAAATGAACTAATGTTCATTTCAGCATTATGGGAATTATTTGCAAGCAAATCCAATTAATAACAATTTATAAATTTATAATTGATGTAATTATAGGCCCTCCTTTCACGAATAACAATAGATCATAATGCCAACATTTGACCTGAGCATGTTTTTCTATCCAACAAAATCTTTACAGAAAACCAAAACAGTCAAATTTGTCCAAGATTTCCTAATCAAGGATTTTTGCATTCTAATTCTGAATGTTACTATTTATTATGTGAAAGAGTGCATAAAGTGGGTTCAAACTGTAATATCATTCAGGCAACCAAAACATCACTGCTTTGTCCAAAGTTAAAGCCCCCTGATGTTAAAAATTTTAAACGGTGTTTTGGTTTTCATGGCCTGAAAAACGCCACTCTCCAAGAGTATTACGTTTTAAGTTGTTATTCATCAATATTCCTGCATGATAAGTCTGGCCGTTGAATTTTTCTAAAAGAATTTCCAAATATGAAGAAAACACCGATGACAACAGGCCAGCGACAACTGTATGCTGCAATCAGCTCTTAAAATAAGCAACCCCACGACAAAATTTCCAACACAATCATCACTACAAATGTCTACAGAGCTGTTATGAAAAGCAATAATTTGCCCAACTAAGAGAATTATAGCAATCTACGGTCATTTTACTTATGCAAATGATTCACAATAAGAACCGTTGGATGAGAACGATTTGCCCATTATTCTGCATTTTTCTCTTTGAAAAACGAAACATTAATGCAACTGAAATATAAAGGGAAGGATCATATATATATAGTAAATTTAAATTGATAAAATTCCAGAGCAGTCAGGATCTTGATGTAAAGGGAATATGGGCCTTTTAAAGATTTGGTCAATTCATTCATTTATGCTACCATCATACGATGCTCTTCCCTATAAATTATTACGAGTTCTATTCCACATGATGTGTTGATATTTTAGTCCAGGATTTTGCTTATGATCCAATTAGGCTTGGAGTTTCAGATGACCCTTCTCAGGATCTTTATAACCGCAGAACGCAAGAAGCGATCTGGGACAACAAACGGGTTGCCATGAACCCATACACGCAGGAACCCTTCCACATTGGCGATGTCATCCCACCCAATTATAAAATACTTTTTATATTTTGAAACTGTAACCTTAAACTATAATAAAAACTCTATTCAACCGAACAGATGAAGATTCTAACAATGAATAAAAGATGTCTAACAATTGTCAATTCACCAAAATCGAAACCCTTATCCAACGCCCAAGATTTTCCATGGCTGCCCTTTTGCAACAGTGGGTCCAACATAATAACTGAAATATAATCAAACGTGCATTTCACAGCAGGATTAAAATTAGTTTGAAAAGTAAAGTACCTGACTATCAACAGCGTGGTTGGGCTGACGTCAATCCTTGCAAATTAATCACATGAAAAATCTAGAGAACACTTCTAATATAACGAGAGCATATGTTATAATTAAACGTATGTTTGTTTTCTTGTTTTACAGGGTCGCCACTGGTTGAGGGACGTTCAGATGCACAGAAAGACAAAGGGCGGCGAGAGCACACCAAGGTAGAGATAATAGAGCCTGGATGCCAAATGTAAGAAAATCTATAGTTTCAACAACGATTCTGCATGCGGAATAAACTCAAAGAATCATTGAATCTTAATACCCAGGGATACGAGTTACCTCCAGCCATTGGTGATGTTTTGATGAAGGCCATAGTCCACTTGCTTGCTTCTTCTTCAGCACTCCAGCTTCAATCCAATCAAAAGAAAAAGAACACAATAATTCTGAAGGCACTTCCAAGCTCTGCTATCTCAGCTAGATGGTGTAAAATTGAAGGGGATTGAGATATGAGCTTGGGGACCTAACAGATGAACATATAGCTAAGCTTCCATCAAGCTTCTAATAGCTATGTGTTAGATGTCCACAAATCAAGGCAGAGAACTTGAATCAAAGTGATGGACCACTTTAGTAGCTCCTAATTATAAATTTAGTAATTGCAGTTGCCTTTTCTTAACTTAAGGAAACTACTGCAGTTGGTTTCCATAAGTTAAGGAAAGACTGCAATTCCATAATTGTAGGCAGCAATTGTGTAAAACTTAATGGAGCTAACATATTTGACCAGGGCCCATAAATATGTGAATGGCACCTTCACTCAATTCTGAGGTGGTTACTCTACCCGCATGTCCTCCCAATATTTGCAAGATGAACGTTCAATCTGAATCTCCTATTAGGCAATGTCTTTAGCTTCACAACCTCCAAATGCTCCATATTTCTGATCCAATCTCGAACTTAAGAGAATGCATCAATTGAATTTTTTAATGAAGAGCTAGTTCAATTAAGAGATCTGTGTAGAGAGATGAGACTACCCTCCAAACCTGTTGCTTTTAACTGTGCATTTATTCTTGAATGCATCGTGTTGGATCTCTTGTGTGATAGTCGTCAGTGTTTATATCGTCTCTCACCCTCAAATAATGATAGCGACATGCCGAGCCTTTGATACAACGACTATGTATGATTTCTGATTGGTGGTCTCTCGACCTAACACCCATAACTTGTGTCCCTTTAATTAAGGGATTCAACACCCTTGATCATGGCTCCTCGGCCAAACAGGAATCTGACGGAAGTGGCCTCTCGATCTTCATCCCTACTGCGATGGTGGAAACTCTCCTCCCATTGACCATTGATCCTTTCTGCCCTCACAGTGATCTGTGTTGCACATAGTACCACACCTTGCTGTTGAATGTTGTAAGTCTATTGCACGACTGCTTCAGACTGATTTGTTGGCGATAAGGCAAATTATCGCTAGCGAATTTTGTGGTGTCTTTGGTTAATTCAGTGGATGCGACAAACTTATCTGCCCGGCCTTCCAGTGTGGCCCTCTAGCCTACCAACTATCAATCATAAACTGGGAAGGTGTATAGATCCCCTAGGCCCTTCAACAGAGACGAATTTGATAGATCCTGAGAGCGTATATGCGTTGGAATTAAATCCAAACTCTCTTGTGATATTTTATTTTTAGAGGTATTGTTGGTAGACACTGGTCCCTATTTAAACTGTACCCATTCTAAACCTGAAACTGATGCATATGATAATGTGTGGGATTTAATAATACACACTCCTTCTTAGAGATGAATATGTCACAGAGAGAGGATGTGATTTTATAGTCAACCTCTTCAGCTTTATAGGAAAGAACTAGACAGTGCGTTTCATCGTTTTATCATACTTCATGTATGTATTCTCCCAAATGAGATAATCAACCTCTAGATCAAGCATTTCTTTAGTCTCTAGATATAGTGGGTCTTGATCTGCAAATGATGAATAGATTCAACCCAATAATTCCTGCAAGAAATAAAAAATAATAAACCATGGAACTACTCCAAAGGCCAAATAGCATGATATCAAGTATCACCGAAGATGGAAAATGTAGACTGGGGTGAAAAATAAATTCCATTAAACTTACGAAATAAATAAATAAATAAATCTAATATGCTATTAAGAACCATCGTGGTGGAAAGATGCAAAACTCTAATTCCATTGTAAGATCCCAAATGTTAAAAATTCTAACAAATTTAGCACACTCTAGTGTTATGATTAAAGTAAACTTTCAACAAGAGCAAAAACACAGGTGAGATTTAGAAATGCAATCCTTTATTTATATTATTAATTGAAGAAAATAAGGCATTCCCATAAAATAACATTGGAACCCCTGCAAATGGCATGCACGACTACTCAACAATGAAAATTCTAAGACAATGAAGCCCACTTGTGTGGCCACGCCAAGTTCTCAACAAAACACAATAAGACAGAGAAATTTGGAGGACATAAAGGCCTATCTTATATCCCCTTTAATAAGCTTGATGAACTCTCTAGAAATATTATTTTATTACTTTCCCTGGAAAAACTAAAAAAAAAAAGCATAAACAGATCGCATGAGTAAATTCCATCCATTTTGACCATATCAAGAAAAAAGAAATATTACACCATCCTTTATCCACCAAAGATCAAAGCGTTTTAAATTGTAAAACACTGGAATGATAGGAGGCCGAGACTCCCACGTGAGCACTAATCGTTTAAACACTGGCTTGATTCCATATATCTCGAAGATAAAATTGAAACATTCACAGAGGCGACACCGGTTAATCAAAACAACTTGTTGCAGCCGGACCAGTTAATCAATAATCCTAAATGAATGGAGAAATGACTGAATAGTTGAGTAGGGTTTGCATGCGCACGCTACAGGATCAATTCCTCCATGTGACGAACGAAGTTTCCCCACCCTAGCCTGTTGATTGAAACTGATTGAAGGCGAGAAGCTATCTTAGAACCAGGAGGAAGAAGGTACTTGAGAAAGGCCAAAACATAGGATACAAGGCAACATGCAAAGAAACTGACGAACTATCATTTCAATTTTTCTTCGTTTCAATAAAAAAATATTGTTTGATGGTTCAAGCTCCTTTAACCTTAGTCGTCTATCATGGACTAAGACGAAGCATATGCCTGACATATTCCTTCCAAATTTTATCCCCACCATCTATTAAAATAAAAAATAAAAAACCAATAGACCTTCCTCCACTTGAAGTCAAAATATTTTTACGAGCGATTTATTTATTTATTAATATTAACATGAAGAATTTTATTACTAGCATTTGCACCAAATGTTGCAAAGGGAATGTCGTAAGGCATAAATTGAATTATGCAAATACAACAAAAAAATACTTTGATAAAGAATAAAAATATATTGAATGCTCACATCAATGTCCCATTAACTGGAACCACTTAGTAGACATATCTATGAACATTAGAATTACACACAATGATCAGGAAATTTCTCATATAGAAACAACACCTTCCACAACAACCTTTTCTCACATCCACATTTTAAAGTAGACATATCTATCAACATTAGGATTACATACCATGATCAGGAAATTTCCCATATACAAACAACACCTTCCACAACAACCTTTTCTCACATCCACATTTTAAAAAATGGCTTGGAACATGATTGGAATATCCCATATTGCCTTTTTCATTATGTAGATAAATCTTTCCCATATACAAACAACACCTTCCACAACAACCTTTTCTCAAATCCACATTTTAAAAAATGCCTTGGAACGTGATTGGAATATCCCATATTGCCTTTTTCATTATGTAAATAAATTTTCCACATTACTATTTTCATCATGAAGATTGTTAGTTCATTGTTGTAAAGTGTCAGTGTGTTAAATTCAATACTACAAGTTCAACAAGTGAAAAACATTCCTTAATTAGCGTAATATGCATTTTTCTCTCACCGTGTATTTTCCAGTCATTCATTACAAAACTTCCATCAGATAACACAAGTAACAGATTAACATGTATTTTGTCTTCATTATTTTCATCACAGAGCCAAGAAACACGAAATCCTAGAGTGGGTGTTCGTTATATCCAAATCGTTGCAATGGATGTCACCTGCCATCAAAAAGAGCATTCCCATCCTTAGATGAACCCCATTCTTCTTCAGTTGACCACTTGATTTTATTCAATTCCCATCATTTTTTCTCCATTCATTTGCCCCATCTTCTTATCTATCAAAGGACTACCCTGGTCCTTCAAAGCATTACCACTAGTAACAAGGAGATCATCAGAAAACACACTTTACAACTTTGAATAGGGCTGAGACATATCACATACAAGAGTCTTCAAGCTGCAATATTTTGTTCAAATAATGCATGCTAAGATCATTTTTCTTAAATTTCAATTTATAATAAGTTGTAATTTAATATTTAAAATAATTATTTAAAAAAAATGTAGTAAACTAACAAAAAAACGTATGCAATAATGTGCCAAATTATATAGAGTAAGTTATGTATGAGTGGGTACTATGAGATATTAAGTGTAATAAAAAGTAATTGAATGGTGTTTCTCATAACTTTGGAAATTATAATAATTGTTATTTTATTTTTTAATTATTAATAATTATAATACATTTGATATAGATGAAATATTATTAATTAAACAAAAATCAAAATAAACAACTTCTAAAAACACCATTTTGCACTTTCAATTATATTTTAAATTATCCCACATGGATGTCAACGATATGTCATGTACTTGTTCACTATTTTTTTATTGATATCATTAATAAACAACTTTTAAGAACACCATTTAGCACTTTCAATTATATTTTATATTATCCCACATGGATGTCAACGATATCTCATGTAATTGTTTTGTTTTATTAATGATAATGACCATAAAAGTACATCGAAGCATATTCAATGCACCTTAGTTGCAACTTGCAAATTGTGATAGTTGTCCAGACTTCAAAGATACAGAATATACGGATATATGGAATGTAGTGCAGGGCATCTTGTCACGCTTGGACAATATTTAACCAGTGCTCGCTTTTATTACGTTCATTTTTAACATACTGTCCACACACGCAATTGCGAAACTTGACAAACAAGACGCCAAGATAAGATTATCGCATACACAGTTATGGTATTGATATTAAAACTGCTCCCATGAATGCCATTGCTCTCCGACAGCATGACCTCTCCCCGCATCAATCGTGATGTAATACAAGACTACGTGTATCTCGAAAGTCATTAAATTATTCCTTACGTCTGCCACTATCCCAAAATCGCTAACGAATTTATTAGTGTTGATCCACTCTTAAATATAACCTCCAACTCCTCTTTTCTTCTTTCCATTTTTATCAAATTGATTGATGTGCACATTTATGCCAGAATTACATGCATCCAATAGAATGGATCCGCACTGGTTGTTGAATGTATTCCATATAGAGGCAACTAACTGCATACGAGAAAGATTAAAAGGGAGATTACAATTTAAAGAACCTTCTCCCTAAAGGGTATTTTTCCTTCAGCTGTCTGGACTTCTAGTAAGATTGAAAGAAATGGTTTCACAAGATGCAGCACACGAAACCCACCACTTGGCATTTTTCCTTCTCCAAAAACTGCTGTCATGTAATAACATAGTTACCATACGATGCCAGATCCCTCTCAAAAAAATACCCAAGGAGATTACATTCTATAACTATTGTAGTATTTACTATTAATAAAAGCAACTACAAGAATATAAACCCTAGTTGATTTATGATAAAAAGAGTTGTCATACCCCAAACAAAAGTTGGACTACTACGACACCCAGAAACAAAAAAAAACCAGTGATATCTACCAAACCCAAAACAAAACCTCGGCCATCTCAGAGAGGCACTTTTGAGCAAATGGAAAATGCTCAAGAAAACAAAACTCTCATTACCGATGTGAAAATCACCATCGAAATCCTCTCTTAGGCATTAGCAAGTAATGCACATGCAAGGGGGTAAGAGTACAATAATGCAATACCTACGTTAAAAATTTGAGCCCGAAAAACTACTGATCCACTACAAGGGAATTAATGATCTGCAATAGATGCATCTCTGCCTTCAAAATACCAGCTGCCTAACCTGAAAATCTGAAGAAAAACCTTGTTCACGGAGCAAAATATTATCGATATAATAAGTTAAATCGGTTGACGATTCGTAAGGAAGATAGTTGATAGTTATTGCAGGATCCAACGACCTAGTAACAACCGTCACGGCTGGAATTCCTCAATTCAAATCAACAAGTAATGATTACCCAATTGTCTAACAACAAAATCGAATGGCACATATTTTGACACGAAAGCAGTTTAGGGAGTTCATTTCAGAGGGAAACGTCTGATTCTAGTATATGATGGTTACATGTGATTTATGATGTTGATCTATGATGGTTGTGTTTTGAGCTAACCATATGTGATATGTTTATACATGATGTTTTGATCAAATAGTTAGTTTGACTTGTTGTGACATGAGGCAAACTTGATTGCAAATGTACCTTATTGACGAGCAACCAATGAAATATGATTTGAAGTTATTTCAATTTATTTTGAATCTAATGGAATTTATGTGCTTAGTACGGGAAGCACGGAAATCCCTGGTTGGGTGGTTAAAATCAAATACAAGAACTAGCAGCAACAACAAAGAAATTGGAACATGCAGCAGCATGCTGGTAAAGTATTCAGGAGCAGGTCCATTGTGGGATAGTGCTACCCAATAGCGTCCATTGATTGCCACGAGCATGCTATGATTGGTATGATGGTTTTAAGGTAGGGATATGCCTTGGTTTTTGTATCTTCTGATGCGAGGAAGCCTTGCTAAGGGATGGACTTTCTAGGATGGGGGTGCCTGCGAAACTTGGAAGGTGAGTGACTGCACGGAAGGGGTGGCTGGATTCCCGAGGGACTGTGTAGTAGAGAAGGGAAGGTCACGAATGGATTTTCTTTGGTCATTATCATTTCCATATGCAATCATATGCACATTAGGAGTGCACCTTGTAATAATGAGCTAGTAACTGTTCATTGAGAAGAAAAGTGGTGCAGGATTGCAGAGCTGGATATCAAATGCAGATTTGACTTTGTAGTGGATTCTAGACTTCTTCGGAAGGAGGTGAACCCTGGTATTACATTGATGGTGGAGGTGTGAGCCTATGGATTCCCTTGTTGATTGATATGGGCCTCGTATCCTTTATTTTTTGGTTAATAAAATGTGTATATGTGTATATCATTGTAAATAAGTAATGAGCTATGTTATAAAGATCCAATATGTGGTATGGTTTTTATCTAGTCATGTTGTCATGATGTTTTTCTTTTGAGCAGGTCATTCACTATAAATATTGCAATGAACTGTGTTATAAAGCTCCATCGATTGTATGTTTTGTTTTCAGTAGTCATGTTAGTTATAGGTGCCATTGAACAACAAGGACTATGTTCCCCCAAGGGGGAGGGTTCTATAATAGCCCTAGTGAAAATTCCATGTAAAAATATCTAAATACCATGGATAATGGGACACATATTCCAAGATTAATGGTGGGCAGGACATCCTAGTGGGTGTTCATTTGGTTGTTTATGGTTAAGGAAATGGCTAAGGCATTAAAGAGGCAAAAAGGTATTTTGGCACATGTATTTATGAAAATAATGGAAATTAGGAGAAAAAGGATTTGAAAGGTCATAGGTTGCATGTGAGGAGGAAAATGAAGGAAAATAACGGAAAATGAAAAAAATAGAGGCCTCATTAATAAAAATGCTTCTAAGGATGAGTTGGAAAGCTTCTTCATTTCAGAGTGAACCTGTTGTCAGTTCAGTTTTGGAGCTCTCTCTTTATTCTCTCTCTCTCTCTCATACTCTTGGAGAGTTCGAGTTTTCTTGGAGCACTCTTGGTGGGTGTGGCATACTTGGATTCGTGGAACAAGAAGAAAAAGGAAGAGTAGGAAAGCGTAAGAAGGCATAGACATCAACATCTACATCAAATTCACTTGCAGGTACTGAGTTGCATGTATTATTTCTTCACTAGTTTTGGGCATGCATGGCATATGCATGTGGTTTCTTGGTTGTGATCTGTCATTGGCATGGAGGATTGCCTGGATTGAGAATGGATTGCCTAGCCTTGCCATTTCTGGGATAGCCATGGTGATTGTGGATCTACTTTCATTTTTTTGTTTTGACTAGTTCCTGTGTTTCCTAAGGTGTGGGTTGAGTTACTAGTCCTAGAAACCCTGGTTCGAAAAACACTATGGAAGCCCTTGGTGGGTTGAGTTACTAGTCCTAGAAGCCTTGGTTGGACAAATGCCCTGGAAGCCATGTATAAGTTGTGGGTTGAGTTACTAGTTTTGGAAGCCTTGGTTGGACAAATGCTATGGAAGCCATGGAAGGCTTGGATGGAAACCAATCTGATGATGGTTTTTTTGGTGATGTCCGATCGTGAGGTGTAACCATTATTTGATGGCTTTAGGTGGACGGCCTCTAGAAGCCATGGATGAGTTCTGATTTATGTGTTCTATGAGATCCCACATTCATGCTTGGAATATGGAGCGAGGGTGAATGGATGAATAGGGATTTGGCCCAACCATTCTACGGTCGTGTGGAACGTGGTAGTCCCATCTCTGGTTCGTTAATTGCTTTCATTAATGATAAATCCATTCCCTTTATTTTCATGTGTAAAGGTATTGATGTATTTATGGATTTGATGGCTGATATGTTCCTTGTATTCATGTTCCTGTTATGTTGGTTATATGCACATTTTATGATAGCAACTATGTATGGCTCCCAGCATGTTTTTTACTTGTATGTGAATGTATAATGTGTCTATGACTTAATGGAGGATAATGCAGAAAATGACATGAGGGAACAATTGTTCATAGCAATTCTCAGATAAGTATGAGTTCCATACACTTAATTCTGTTATTTACACCTCTAGATTACATATCGATGATATGTTTGACGAAACGTCTATCATGGCTAATGGGGCTTTGGTTATGATCTTGTTCAATTTATTTCTTTTCTGATTCCATTTCCTTAAAGTCACCAAGGAGGTTGAATCTTATCCATAGAGGCCCCTAATCGCATGTTTATCCTTGGCTGGCCAGTTGCTTGGGTAGATATGGGAGGAGGGCGTTACATGGGCTAGCATCCTTCCTTAGAAGAAGTTGAAGGGGGTGGATCCCGCTTTCTTGGACTTAGTGTGGACTACCTCTCACAACATAAATGCATATATATTTGGGCTAGCGAAGCATGTAGGAAAACTAAACAAGAACACATATGCTTTTGGATCAATTAGATGTTGTTGAGGTGAGAAACAATTTCATTTTTTTCTTCTTGCTTCTCCCAAATGCAATGACACACAATGGCCTTCATCTATTGATACAAGGTTATGGATTGCAAGTATTGATTATTATAACCCATGATGTGTATAGGGTCTAGAATGTAGCCTGAAATAACATGAATTCATGAATCAGAGTGAGCACTCTTGTCGTGAACTACCTAAGCGTGAAGTATATGGATTTCATATTGAACTTCTCAAGGGATGGATGAATGAACGATAGACACTACAAACTAAGCCTAAGACTGGTTTTGAGATTTTCTATGGGGGCCACAACCATCAAATCCCCATCATGAGTGGATACATTTTCATGACATGGTGATGGGGAGAAGAAGGGTTGCAACAGGAGTAGACATGAGAGGTAGGAGAAGGGAAGGAGACTAGAGGACAAAGGAAAATCAATACAGAGTGAGCACGGTTATGGAATTTAGAAATAGGGTTGGAGAATAGAGGCAAGTGAAGCATAGAGAGTAATAGGAACCAAAACCATAAAATAGAGAACCCTCCTTGAGAGGCGGAGAGGTCGTGAAGCCTCCACACATGATAAAACCGACCATAGGAACAAAACCGACTACCTGAACCTAATAATAAGAGGCACAACAATGAAACTAAAACACTAATTACAAAGGTAGTAGGGAAGAAAATTTACCAACAAGATTCGAAGAGACAAATTCTAACGAAACCCAGAAGAAACTTGGGGCATGCCATTATGCCTTCAAAGGTAAAAAAAATCCACTTTCTCCACAAATGAGAATTGAGAGTTATAACGTAAAATCAACAAGAGAGAATGAAAATGGAAGGCCATGCCGAAAGGGCCTAGACCTTCCTCAATCGACTTGCAACAATTTTGAGTGCAAGGGGAGGAAACATCCTACAAGTGGTTGAATACATAACAAAGACTCGATATAACTACAAAGAGCCACTAGCTAAAGCAAGAAGATGAAGTGGAAGATAAGGCTCTAAGTTTATTGCTTTGGGGTGTCATTACTCTTAGTATTATTTGAATGCATGGGGTTTTTTGGCTACAACACCCCCTATTTAATGTACGAGGTGATGATGGGCTTGCCAACTTCTCCCATCCCTTAGCATGAAATTCAACATACACATCGAGGATTATTGATCAGAGGTGATGAGGATGTTTGAATGGTCACACCTCTCTTTGCATACTTCATTGCTTTGAGGGGAATCAAGATTAATATTTTGGTTCTTACATCCCAGGTTTGCAAGATAGTCAACCACTTTATTTCCATATTGACAAGAGTGTGAGGGAAGGAGGACATGAAATCAGGGAATCAAAGAATTAATGTGAGAGATGAAGTTTTCAAGCATTTGGATTTGCTAGATATTTGACGGAGAAGATCTATTAATAAGAGTATTCTAAGTATTAGTAGCCATTTGTAAGTCTCCTTCGACTTGAAGCTTTATAAAGCCATTGATAATAGCTAAGCAAATGCATGATTCCAAAGAAAAGAATTCCATTACATTATTGTTTTTTACTTCACAACTACTAGTAAACAAAAAGTTTTTACCATCATAGTTGCTATAGATACCTTTGACGCCATGATTTCCTTTTGAAGCACCATCAAAATTTAATTTGATAATCCCTACTCAAGGGATAAATATTTTAGGTGAACCAACTCCAAGATGTAAGGAAACAGGGTCCAAATGGGGAGAGATAGTAGGGGAGAGCTCAAGTCTGGGTAAAAGAGCTACTCATTTAGGCTTGCTTCCCAATCTTGTTGATTCTAGTGAGAGGATAAAATTGTTTCCTGAACGCTATGTAGGATGATTTGCCAAACCACAAAATTTATAGAGTGAGCTTGAGGTTATGATCTTCCCTTATGAGTCATAGGAGGAATTCTGGCATCATAACCCAATCTCTGTGAAAGATAAAATTATTGAGGATTCCATGATAGTATTGATAAAAAATAGTTATGAGGCCTGCATATTTTCTATCAAAATGCCTAAATAGCAACAAAAATCAATCCCATATGTTCTCTGAAAAGTTGCAAGAGTTAAGGAGGTGCTCCATGTCTTCCTTGTTGGCTCTACAAAAAAAGAAAAGAAAATTGAAGGACCCTCAAACCCTTTTCTTCTAATTCTATTGTAGGAGAGATCTCAGCAGTGGTAAGACTTTAAGCCAGAGATGTTGAAGCCGACTGATGCTCATGATAAACCATTTCATTTTTTTACAAGAGCTCGATATAAATTTCCAAATCAAAACACCTAATTAAATAATGCCATACACATAAATATTGTACTAATGCATAGATAGAAAAGAAAGTAAATGTTCAGTGGATAAATAGTCTTGTTTTGATGTTGAAGATGATGATGTGATTTACAATTGAAGTCACAAATTGTATGATCATCTCTATTTCAAAGGAGAATTTTCAATATTTTAATGAAAAATCATGTGGACTTATTAAGCTGACAGATGTAGTCTATATTGGAATTAAGGTTGAAGAATTTTATTTTTTCTATTAAATGAATCGCTAAGATTTCCTCTCTTGAGAATATTCTTCTGTCTTGTATATAATTGGACAAATGTAATTAGGGATTTCTAAAAGGTTTCTTAGTTACAAAATTCATAACAATTGTGTGTTTTCCATCTCCATCAACTCACGTCCTCCATCACCCATCCTAGCCATGTTAGAAATTTGAATAATGTTTTGTTTTTTGAATTCATTAGTATAGGCATTTCCTATTATATCGATAGAGGAATTTCATTTTTCTTGCCGAACAATGACATGAAAGTTTCATTTTTCTTGTCGAACAATGACATGCAAGTATCGACTTGACACGAAATTGAACCAAAATAAATTAGGTTTGTGGGAGAATACATAGATATGGGAAATATTGCAATGACTTTCAATGTGATTGTACCTTCAACATTGAGGTCACCAGTTCCATTTCTATTTTGAGGAGTGGGTTTCATGATCGCATTTATTCTATTTTATTTTATGATGTTCCATTTCTATTTCGGGGAGTGGGTTGCATAATCGCATTTATTCTCTTTTATTTTATCATTTCATCAGAACGTGGGAGCAGAGAGTGAAGGCCCTATGGCCTTGAATATGAATATTTATTTGTACAGAGCAAATAATGGTGGTGCAGAGAAGAGAAGGGAATCCCACAATCCTTGCCATTCTTCTTATTTTGAGCTCGAAAAGTGATACCGTGATATGCAACGAAACAAGTAGCTTCAAGAACCCATCATAAAGAATTTCTTGATGGCCACCTCTTGGATGACAAAATGGTTGTTGGACAGAATAATGTAGAGTATTTTTCTCGTATTCTCATAGAGGCCATGTTGTGCCATGACATTTTGGTAAACCCTATGGCAAGAATCTCGATGATAGTTGTGATAAGAACAAAAGAAGATGCCACCATATTCCATTTTTGTAATACCCTATTTCTCTTCTTCTTTCTCAGTGAATAAATATGTATACAATTAAATTACTTGTATATTTATCTTATTTGTTTTTTTATATCGCTAATATTTTTTTATTCAAAAAGAAAGAAGGCTATTGGTACATGGTAAACCATAATAAAGTATTGTCAGAACACACAATAAATAACCAAAAAATAAATAACTTCTGTAAGCTTATTGGAATTATGAACCCTAGCAAGGCAATTTTAAATATTTACAGACAATAAATAACCCAAAAATAAAATGAAAATGGAATGGAGGCACTGACCACAATTATATGAACCCTAGCAAGGCAATTTTAAATATTTACACACAATAAATAACCCAAAAATAAAATGAAAATGGAATGGAGGCACTGACCACAATTATATGAACCCTAGCAAGGCAATTTTAAATATTTACACACAATAAATAACCCAAAAACAAATGAAAAGGGAATGGAGCACTCCTATTAGAGAATGAAACATTGCAAGCTTATTAAATTTGGAGATTCACTTAATATATTTTATTTTTTAGTTGATAGTATATTTTTTTTTAATTTCATTAGATATAGATGATGATTTAAAAATATTTTAGAAAATTTAAAAGTAATAAAATTTTCCAAATTTCATAATTATGATTTTAAAAAATTTATAAAAAATTTAAAATAAAGTTGACTAAAAAATAATTAAATAACCTTAATATTATAATATTAAAAATTCAATTAGCTGCAATATAAAATATTAATAATATATACTTATAAAAATATATCAACCATATTTATAAATATAATTATACCAATTATAATAAAATTCACCAATCCTATCATCTCTATTCTAATAAAACATTTTCAATATTTAATAAATAAATAAAAACAAAACCCAATATATCTGTTTTATAATTAACAGGTTTCGTTAAATCTGTTCATCTCATCTATATTCTAGTGAAACATTTTCTAAGATTTCATTTCCAAAAAAAGATGTGTGAACTTATTTTACGGTGAATCGCCCACTAGGAAAAAATGAACACCCAATATGTCTGTTTTATAATTTATTTGGCAATCAATTAAATGGCCTCCCATTGGATATAATAGTGAGGATAATAATATGAGATATTTCTTTATAATAACCTGGTAACAAAGCCCATTAATAAACATCGACCGCGAAGTATTTCTTGTTATGAATTTTATGTTATTAAGTTTAAAATTAATTATTACATGTTCTTCCCTAGATTGTTTCTTGTTTGCCAGTAACACACGCCATTCGAAGGATTATCAAATTATATTACATCATCAATGTGTGCACCCCATAATTCCAAGAATATATGGGTTTAATAATAATAAAAAATCAACAAAATTGTGAAATAATATATATTTTTTTGTGATGTAGCGTGAAGTGGAATCCTGTGATGATAGAAATAGTCGCGGAAATAACCTTAGTAAATATTTTAACTTTAGAAAGATTTAAACATATTCCAATATAGAATATAATACATCTCTAGTGGTGGTGGAGGATAGGATTTGTACAAAATTAATATACGCATGCCTGTTGTCTAGTGCTCTGCAATTTCATGCCACTTGCAACGAAGCTACCTTGGCGTTCATTGCAAGTTACGCTTTCCTCTATCGTCCATACCCGGTGAGCTTCACCTATCACACTTACTCACGGTCCCCAATACGGAAAACGCGTTGCCGTCATCGGCCGTACAAATGCGCATTCCTTCCATCGATTAAAAGGGCGAAAATAACAGATCGTTTAAGGTAAAATATTTCCCGCTGGATGCAATTAAAGGTCAATAGCATCCACCCACATTTTAAATTTTCTGTCACCCACAACCCAACGACAGTATGATCTTCTCATCGGAATCCTTCGCTGCTTTCGAAGGCAATGTCGCCGTCTCCACCGTGCTGTAAGGAGCCACGTTGTTCAATCTGAGCTCCCACAAAAAAACACCACCGCTTCAATACAAATTTGTGTATTCAATCCTCTCAATTTAAACTAACAATAATCGATAAACGATCTATTTGTTTCATTTCCTATTGAATCATCTAAATACACAGAGGGGAAATTGTAGACGAGCTAGAGTTTGATTACCTCTCCTTTCGCTTTTGGAGGAAGCGTTGCAGACATAATTTCTTCACTATTTCCAAACCTGCACGCGGAACAAGAAACCATGTTAAAACAATTTATACCAAAAAAAAACCTTCATTTACCCTTTGACATTCTATGTATCCAACCCCTTTGACATATGTGTCATACATGTCTTACCTGCTGCCACTTTTTGAGGTTGATTTTCATTGACAGCGTTCAATGCAGATTTGGAAGGCTGTTGTCCCTATATCTCTTCAATTTTGCGGCTGGTAATCTTAGAGGTTCTTTTGTTGCTCGAGCTATTGGAGCTAGCAAGCTTCATAATGTCTTCAACCTGCCCAGAGAATGGCAATGTACTCAGTCGGAAATAAAGTAAAAGGCAAAAAGATGAGAGAATCATATCGTTTTATGAAAATTTACACAAATTTTCTTGATGTATTATATGAGTTGCTCGGATCAAAATAAGACCTTCTCAGCAGGAATATCGTAAACATTCACCACTCCATTATAGAACTTCGTTATAGAAAATAGTGAATTGAGATGTGGATAGTTTCTCCGGCACTTCTGCTACAACGAACCGGCTGAAAATAGTGCCATAAATATATAGTTAGCCTTCTGAACGTTTAAATCGCTTTAAATTGAATGAATTCCATCGAAATCCTCTCTCAGGCATTTGCAAGTCATGCACATGCAAGGGGGTAAGAGTACAATAATACGATATCTACCTTACAAATTTGAGCCTGGAAAACCACTGATCCGCTGCAGGGGATTAATGATCTGCAATAGATGCGCCTCTGCCTTCGAAATACCAGCTGCATAACCTGAAAATATGAAGAAAACCCTTGTTCATGGAGCAAAATATTATCGATATAATAAATTAAGTCGGTTGACGGTTCGTAAGGAAGATAGTGGATAGTTATTGCAGGATCGAACGAACAGTCGCAGTTATTGCAGGATCGAACGAACAGTCGCGGCTGGCCTTGCTCAATTCAAATCAACGGATAAGGATTACCTAATCGTCTAACACCAAAATCCAATGGCACATATTTTGACACGAAAGCAATTTGGGGAGTTAATCTCAGAGGGAAACGCCTTACGGCGTAATAAACCCAAAGGAATAATAAACCCAAGGGGCTAATATTAAAACCCCAAGGGATTATAAACCCAAGGGAACAATATTAACACAAGGAATTAATACTAAAAACCCGAGGGTTTATATTCCCTTAGGTTTTTAGTATTACTCCCTTTTATTCCCTTGGGTTTATAATATTAATCACTTAGATCTATAATATTATTCCCTTAGGGTTTAAGGACTAATATTATAAATATTAAGGTTCAATGACTAATATTATAACATTTTTAAATATTGATACAATCTTTGTCACAATGTGGCATTGAAGAAAGGTTGGCCATAAGCGACTATCATTAACCATGGTTGACTGTGGTTGTCCATGGTTGACCATGATTGACTTCCATATTGATAAAATCTTTGTCACAAACACAAGGGATTAATATTATGAACCCTAAGATAAATATTATAAACCCTAAAATAAAAATCAAGCCCTAACATTAATATTATAAACCTCAGGACTAATATTATAAACCCAAGGAATTTATATTAAAAATACAAGGGATTATAAACATAAGGGAATAACATTGAACCCTAAAAAGCCTAACGCTACCTGATATTAGAAAAATTTATGATATTAAATTATAAAGATGATCATTAAATAAGTTATGAAGGATTTGAGTAATTAAATTTACAAATATTACACCAAGGCTGTTATTTTTTTAACTATTAACAAATTTATTAATGAAAATTAATAATATTACATTAAAAAAAATTGTAAATTCAAATTTCAATAAAAAAACCTTTAAATAATTAAATTTAACTATATCTCCAAAATATCAACTTTAAATAATTAAATTTAACAAAAATAACCTATTAACAAATTACAATTAACTTAACTTCAAAGTATTTTTGTATACAACAAATTACAATTAACTTAACTTCAAAGTATTTTTGTATACTTTCTTTTAATATTGACATGTTTCAAATTTCTTTTATATAAAGCTAATAAGCCAATCATAAATTAAGTATTATTCAAAAAATAATAATTAATTCAATAAATAAAATAGAAAAATAACAAATATAGTGTTTAATATTTACGACTTATTAAATAACCGTTTTTATTTTTTATTTTTTAACTTATCTATTACAGGGTAATAAAGAAATATTTCACCTCTATCTTATCCCTCGGATGAGAATTAAATAATATTTAATAATAGCTTAATATTTATTATATAAAAATCATATTCAATAGATTCCGAGAAAATTCATCTTTTTCTTTGACTATACCTCTTCTTAGTTGTCATGTGACTCATCTCCTGCTGTATCATTGGCATGTCAATTCATTATGACATGGCATATTAATTTTCTGAGTGAACGAAGCTATAACAATAGTATCATTTCTACACCATAGTCTACTATGTTGCCCTAGTCTAACTCTTAACTATGCTTCACAATTGATGATTTCAACACAGAGTATAGGTGCACAGTGACATTCATGTGTGGCTATGATGTCATTTTGTTCCTTGATTTCCTCCTCCAGCCATAGGTAAGTGAAAGTTGTTTTGTAGCACTCACAATATCGATATCTCATATAGCTTTAGAATTTTTAAATTTAGTTAAAATTTTCACATAGGCTGGGAATATTTAAATGTAATTTAAATATTAAATTGAATTAGACTAACCTAACAATTTCAATAAAGAGCATTTCTATTAATTTTGTAACAGCAAAAAATCTTTACTAGAGGTTTTACGCAGGGGCTTCATTGAAGCTTGCAACAGCAACACAGCTGCTAGGCCTTGCTGAGTTTCTTCTCTGCTTTTGCCACTTATTCTCTTTTACACGAACCCATACACAAACCCATACATGAACCTACTCAGGCATTTCATGCTCTGTCGACCTTCTTTGCGGCTTCCCTTGTCTTTTAATGGTTTTGTGTCCCTTCTTCCCTTTGGCAAACCTTTGGTGAGCCTCAAATGAGAATAACTTAAGCAGATACTACCTCAACAGCTCATAATATGCACAAATACTCAGATGTGGAATAAAGAACACTCTCATATATTAATTCAAAAAAAATGGATTTCAAAAGATTACAATTTGTTCTTTCCTGAGATTGACTAATGGGTCAGCTATGCTTAAGTCATACCTGCTACAAATAGATTTAATATATGGAAATCTAGATAGCTTTTCAAGAGATTTATTTACTTTAGAGCTAGCGCACAAACCAACCAAAGATTTTGTAATGATTGAATAAATTTCTCCCCAGGTATAAGATTCAAAAGGCAACTAAAAAACATCTTGCAGATGAATATAGTCTACAAATCTAGAGGGGAGTGCTGCAAGATATACCTGCTTCCAGAGAAGATTTTTAGAATCCTTTACCTCATATATTCGTTGCATCCAATCCCTGTGGAAATCTTCATACTAAGACATCTTATTACATTTTAGATTCATTAAGATAACTTCATGTTTATCTGCTATCTCAATTTTTGAACCGCACCAATGCTCCAGAATCATGGAGGTTAAAGCTCCAATCATATTATTCTGTGTAGTTCCATCAGGATTATGTATGATATCACCTGCTTCATCTTTAAGAAGCTCATCCTGCATCTTTTTTACAAAAGCTGGAGAGGATTATGTTTCCCACCACCTTAACAGTGTTCCAATAAAACACTGAATAATAGTTTTGCATGCTTCTATTTCATTTTTCTCTCTGATACACATTAATTTATACTCAGTGAACATCATGTCAATCATTTGTCTTACTTGGCCAACACTGAGATTGTCTATATTCCACTCTCTATGGGAATCAGGAAAAAATGTGTGGGCTTCTGGGAGCTTCCCTTTGTCACTTAGATCTGGAGCAGGATATCTGTTGAATTGAATTTCTAAGGGCTCATAGATAGGATGGACTTCAGATTCTTTTTCCTCTTCCTTGAACAAGGATGCTAAGGAGATGTGTTCTGAAGACTCAACTTTATCTGTCTGAGGTGATGCAAGCTATTTTGGAAATAGCTGGGGAAATCTGTCAACAGGTTTGACAGGGTCTTGGATCTTCACACTCCTTTTATGTAGAAAGGAGGTAGGAATTTACTTGTCAATTTTAGACGCAGTCAATTTATCTACCTTCTCAACCAGTTCATTTATTAATCCTTTTGTAGACCCAAATTGGTCTACCATTTTCTCTTCTACTTCTTCTATTTTACTCAGATATTTTCTAGCATAACTTCTAACAACTGACGATGAATACTGTATATCATTCAAAAACTTATTTACATCATTTATTGAAACTTGAACAGTATTGAACTGTTCTTTGACTTCTAAGGATTTTGCTGTTTCCATCTCAAGGCCTTTTACAGCTGTATTGGTCCAGTTTATCTGTTCACTGGCCTTCTGTATTCTTCCATCAATTCCTAGAGCATTTTCATCTTTTAATACCAGAGGTATGGCCTTTGCAGTGCTTTGGCCTTCTCCTAACATAATGCCCTTATAAGGAGGGAATGTGGATATTGTTTCAACTTTGCTGCCATCTAGGGTTGATCAAGAGTGTAGAGATGGAGTGGAGGCTGTGGCATCAATCATCATAACTTTTTCTGGTTGTCTCTTGCTATTCCATGAATAAAATGATATCCAGAAATTTGTATCATCCATATATTTCTTCCAGGCTTGAGACAATTTATTTTTTTCTTCAACAGGATGGCTTAGGCCAAAATGTTTAGCCTCAGGATGACTAAATAATTCCCAATTCAACATTGCTTTCATCCATTGGGAACTTATTTTATGTTTTGGACATCCATTCATTAAAGTAAAAAAAAAATTGCATCTCCATTACAGATGGATTTTTACAGTCATCTAGGATTGGCCCAAACCTTGATTAAGGGATTAGGCCATTTGCTTGTTATAGGTAGCCTAGTCCATATCTCAGCTTTGCTGGCCTCATCATGCTGAAAATTTATATTAACCTTGGATTTCCATTTTCCAAGGTAGTTATCTCATGCATCATCAATACATGTTCAGACTCATGAGGGAATGGTATGTCTGAGAATTTTGGATTATGACAAGGATTTATGGATGTAGAGGGTGGTGCTTCACCAGTCCTAGGATGATGGTTTTCATGTATAATTAATTCAGCAAGATGACTGAGATTTACCGCGGAATTGCATTCGGGACATTTGAATTCAAGGGAAGAAAAGTTAACTATTTGAGCAAAATCAAATAATGAAACATGTTTACATGAATTTAAAATAGAACTTGAATAAGATGTATCTACAATATCTGGATTTTTGTACAAATGAGAACTTCTGCAAGCTTGGTCTATTCTTCTTTAATCAATGGTTGATCTTCTAGGAAATGAAAGAATAGCAGAAGATTGTTCCTCACAAATATCCGTAGAAGTTATCTTTTTCATGGTAAGAGGTTTGGGATTTGACGCTACCGAGTGTTCTGGGAAAGTAAGGTCTTCCCATCTGATGGTTTGGTGTTCGATCTTTTGATTTCTTGAATCCGTTAATACTACCACACTAAATTTTGAATCCTTATTGGGTGCATGAAGTAATGCTGGATAGAGGGTATTGGTATGCCTAAAGCATCTTCTGGTTTGGATAGCAATATTATGTCTTTTCTTGGCCATATCAAATCCAGTTGTCTAGGTTTGTAACTGAAGGATACTTTCAATTGTTTCATCATATAAATATACAGAAAAGTTTGGATAACATTCAAAGTATATAGGGCCATTGGACAACGGTGCGACAATACCTCCTATCAGCGAACCAGTGTATTTATTGTGGGTCAAGTCTCTGACAGTAGCTAAGACAAAAGTATTTACACCCTAGTGTGTCCAAGCATGAAGCCCAATTCTTATACAACCCAAACGGAGATATTGGGTTTTTGACCTCTTTGCTTCAGCTTGAAGCTGTTTTGGATCTAAGAGAGGAATGGACTGTACACAATCACAGTTCTCTTGGATCTAACTAATTGACTCTTTAATGGATATTCTAGTAGCTGCTTTTAGATGAAACACTGATAGTCTGAATATACTTCAGAAGCGTTTTTACTTGAAAGCTGCCATCTAGTTGATGGTTGCAACTCTTCATACTCTAATTCGGCTGAGTTTAAAACGCGACTAGAGGCCATGTTGTGCCATGACATTTTGGTAAACCCTATGGCAAGAATCTCGATGATAGTTGTGATAAGAACAAAAGAAGATGCCACCATATTCCATTTTTGTAATACCCTATTTCTCTTCTTCTTGCTCAGTGAATAAATATGTATACAATTAAATTACTTGTATGTTTATCTTATTTGTTTTTTTTATATCGCTAATATTTTTTTATTCAAAAAGAAAGAAGGCTATTGGTACATGGTAAACCATAATAAAGTATTGTCAGAACACACAATAAATAACCAAAAAATAAATAACTTATGTAAGCTTATTGGAATTATGAACCCTAGCAAGACAATTTTAAATATTTACAGACAATAAATAACCCAAAAATAAAATGAAAATGGAATGGAGGCACTGACCACAATTATATGAACCCTAGCAAGGCAATTTTAAATATTTACACACAATAAATAACCCAAAAATAAAATGAAAATGGAATGGAGGCACTCACCACAATTATATGAACCCTAGCAAGGCAATTTTAAATATTTACACACAATAAATAACCCAAAAACAAATGAAAAGGGAATGGAGCACTCCTATTAGAGAATGAAACATTGCAAGCTTATTAAATTTGGAGATTCACTTAATATATTTTATTTTTTAGTTGATAGTATATTTTTTTAATTTCATTAGATATAGATGATGATTTAAAAATATTTTAGAAAATTTAAAAGTAATAAAATTTTCCAAATTTCATAATTATGATTTTAAAAAATTTATAAAAAATTTAAAATAAAGTTGACTAAAAAATAATTAAATAACCTTAATATTATAATATTAAAAATTCAATTAGCTGCAATATAAAATATTAATAATATATACTTATAAAAATATATCAACCATATTTATAAATATAATTATACCAATTATAATAAAATTCACCAATCCTATCATCTCTATTCTAATAAAACATTTTCAATATTTAATAAATAAATAAAAACAAAACCCAATATATATGTTTTATAATTAACAGGTTTCGTTAAATCTGTTCATCTCATCTATATTCTAGTGAAACATTTTCTAAGATTTCATTTCCAAAAAAAGATGTGTGAACTTATTTTATGGTGAATCGCCCATTAGGAAAAAATGAACACCCAATATGTCTGTTTTATAATTTATTTGGCAATCAATTAAATGGCCTCCCATTGGATATAATAGTGAGGATAATAATATGAGATATTTCTTTATAATAACCTGGTAACAAAGCCCATTAATAAACATCGACAGCGAAGTATTTCTTGTTATGAATTTTATGTTATTAAGTTTAAAATTAATTATTACATGTTCTTCCCTAGATTGTTTCTTGTTTGCCAGTAACACACGCCATTCGAAGGATTATCAAATTATATTACATCATCAATGTGTGCACCCCATAATTCCAAGAATATATGGGTTTAATAATAATAAAAAAATCAACAAAATTGTGAAATAATATATATTTTTTTGTGATGTAGCGTGAAGTGGAATCCTGTGATGATAGAAATAGTCGCGGAAATAACCTTAGTAAATATTTTAACTTTAGAAAGATTTAAACATATTCCAATATAGAATATAATACATCTCTAGTGGTGGTGGAGGATAGGATTTGTAAAAAATTAATATACACATGCCTGTTGTCTAGTGCTCTGCAATTTCATGCCACTTGCAACGAAGCTACCTTGGCGTTCGTTGCAAGTTACGCTTTCCTCTACCGTCCATACCCGGTGAGCTTCACCTGTCACACTTACTCACGGTCCCCAATACGGAAAACGCGTTGCCGTCATCGGCCGTACAAATGCGCGTTCCTTCCATCGATTAAAAGGGCGAAAATAACAGATCGTTTAAGGTAAAATATTTCTCGCTGGATGCAATTAAAGGTCAATAGCATCCACCCACATTTTAAATTTTCTGTCACCCACAACCCAACGATAGTATGATCTTCTCATCGGAATCCTTCGCTGCTTTCGAAGGCAATGTCGTCGTCTCCACCGTGCTGTAAGGAGCCACGTTGTTCAATCTGAGCTCCCACAAAAAAACACCACCGCTTCAATACAAATTTGTGTATTCAATCCTCTCAATTTAAACTAACAATAATCGATAAACGATCTGTTCGTTTCATTTCCTATTGAATCATCTAAATACACAGAGGCGAAATTGTAGACGAGCTAGAGTTTGATTACCTCTCCTTTCGCTTTTGGAGGAAGCGTTGCAGACATAATTTCTTCACTATTTCCAAACGTGCACGCGGAACAAGAAACCATGTTAAAAAAATTTATATCAAAAAAAAACCTTCATTTACCCTTTGACATTCTATGTATCCAACCCCTTTGACATATGTGTCATACATGTCTTACCTGCTGCCACTTTTTGAGGTTGATTTTCATTGACAGCGTTCAATGCAGATTTGGAAGGTTGTTGTCCCTATATCTCTTCAATTTTGCGGCTGGTAATCTTAGAGGTTCTTTTGTTGCTCGAGCTATTGGAGCTAGCAAGCTTCATAATGTCTTCAACCTGCCCAGAGAATGGCAATGTACTTAGTCGGAAATAAAGTAAAAGGCAAAAAGATGAGAGAATCATATCGTTTTATGAAAATTTACACAAATTTTCTTGATGTATTATATGAGTTGCTCGGATCAAAATAAGACCTTCTCAGCAGGAATATCGTAAACATTCACCACTCCGTTATAGAACTTCGTTATAGAAAATAGTGAATTGAGATGTGGATAGTTTCTCCGACACTTCTGCTACAACGAACGGGCTGAAAATAGTGCCATAAATATATAGTTAGCCTTCTGAACGTTTAAATCGCTTTAAATTGAATGAATTCCATCGAAATCCTCTCTCAGGCATTTGCAAGTCATGCACATGCAAGGGGGTAAGAGTACAATAATACGATATCTACCTTACAAATTTGATCCTGAAAAACCACTGATCCGCTGCAGGGGATTAATGATCCGCAATAGATGTGCCTCTGCCTTCGAAATACCAGCTGCATAACTTGAAAATATGAAGAAAACCCTTGTTCATGGAGCAAAATATTATCGATATAATAAATTAAGTCGGTTGACGGTTCGTAAGGAAGATAGTGGATAGTTATTGCAGGATCAAACGAACGGTCGCAGTTATTGCAGGATCGAACGAACAGTCGCGGCTGGCCTTTCTCAATTCAAATCAACGGATAAGGATTACCTAATCGTCTAACACCAAAATCCAATGTCACATATTGTGACACGAAAGAAATTTGGGGAGTTAATCTCAGAGAGAAACACTTTACGGTGTAATAAACCCAAATGAATAATAAACCCAAGGGGCTAATATTAAAACCCCAAGGGATTATAAACCCAAGGGAACAATATTAACACAAGGAATTAATACTAAAAACCCGAGGGTTTATATTCCCTTAGGTTTTTAGTATTACTCCCTTTTATTCCCTTGGGTTTATAATATTAATCACTTAGATCTATAATATTATGCCCTTAGGGTTTAAGGACTAATATTATAAATATTAAGGTTCAATGACTAATATTATAACATTTTTAAATATTGATACAATCTTTGTCACAATGTGGCATTGAAGAAAGGTTGGCCATAAGCGACTATCATTAACCATGGTTGACTGTGGTTGTCCATGGTTGACCATGATTGACTTCCATATTGATAAAATCTTTGTCACAAACACAAGGGATTAATATTATGAACCCTAAGATAAATATTATAAACCCTAAAATAAAAATCAAGCCCTAACATTAATATTATAAACCTCAGGACTAATATTATAAACCCAAGGAATTTATATTAAAAATACAAGGGATTATAAACATAAGGGAATAACATTGAACCCTAAAAAGCCTAACGCTACCTGATATTAGAAAAATTTATGATATTAAATTATAAAGATAATCATTAAATAAGTTATGAAGGATTTGAGTAATTAAATTTACAAATATTACACCAAGGCTGTTATTTTTTTTAACTATTAACAAATTTATTAATGAAAATTAATAATATTACATTAAAAAAAATTGTAAATTCAAATTTCAATAAAAAAACCTTTAAATAATTAAATTTAACTATATCTCCAAAATATCAACTTTAAATAATTAAATTTAACAAAAATAACCTATTAACAAATTACAATTAACTTAACTTCAAAGTATTTTTGTATACAACAAATTACAATTAACTTAACTTCAAAGTATTTTTGTATACTTTCTTTTAATATTGACATGTCTCAAATTTCTTTTATAGAAAGCTAATAAGCCAATCATAAATTAAGTATTATTCAAAAAATAATAATTAATTCAATAAATAAAATAGAAAAATAACAAATATAGTGTTTAATATTTACGACTTATTAAATAACTGTTTTTATTTTTTATTTTTTAACTTATCTATTACAGGGTAATAAAGCAATATTTCACCTCTATCTTATCCCTCGGATGAGAATTAAATAATATTTAATAATAGCTTAATATTTATTATATAAAAATCATATTCAATAGATTCCGAGAAAATTCATCTTTTTCTTTGACTATACCTCTTCTTAGTTGTCATGTGACTCATCTCCTACTGTATCATTGGCATGTCAATTCATTATGACATGGCATATTAATTTTCTGAGTGAACGAAGCTATAACAATAGTATCATTTCTACACCATAGTCTACTATGTTGCCCTAGTCTAACTCTTAACTATGCTTCACAATTGATGATTTCAACACAGAGTACAGGTGCACAATGACATTCATGTGTGGCTATTTATTTATTAATATTAACATGAAGAATTTTATTATTATTTATAAATTATATATTACTATTATTAGTAATAGTAGGAGGTACTATTAATTTACCGATTAATAAATATTAAAGGTAAATTAATAAATATTAAATATAATAAAAGTATTAATATTAATAATTATTAAATATTACTAATAATTAATTATTAGTAATTAATAATTATTAACTATTAATCACTAACCATTATTAATAATTGTAATTATGAATAATTAATAATTATTATAATTATTGTTCTAAAGCGATAAATATTATAAATTAAATGAATTAATATTATAAACCATGTTCATTTTAATTATAATTAATTAAATAATAATTATTAATAATTATAATTATTTATAATTAATAATTATTATTAATAATCCATAGTAATTATAATTATTGATCCTAAAGGGATAAATATTATAAACAAAATGGATTCATATTGTTAATCCAAGGGATGAATATTGTAAACCAAATGGATTATTTAAATTCAAAACCAAACAAATTAAAAATTTAAAAGATCAACATTATAAATCCAAGGAATTATTAATATTATAAACCCCGAAGATTAAAAACCCAAGAGATTAATAAACCCAACTAATTATTAATATTATAAACCAAAGAGATTAGTAAACACAATGCATTAATATTATAAGCCATAATATTACAAATTATAAATCCAAAAGGTTAATATTACAATCGGTAAACTAAAGGGATTAATAAACCCAAGGAATCAGTATTAAAAACCCAAGATATTGTAATCCTTACGAATAATACTATACCCTAGGAATATGGAAAAAAAATTAATAGAACTAAACATGAGGGATTATAAATTTACGGGAATAATATTAAACACAAGGAATTAATATTATAAAACCCAAGGGATATAAACCCTAAGGTAAATATTATAAACCCTAAAACAAATATTAAAGAGTAAAATTAATTAATCAAATTCTTTCGATAGAAAGCTGATGATGGACTACACTTGTTGGTTCAAAACGCATTGGCCAAAAAATTCTCTTATGTGATTTCTACCGAAAGACTTTGCTTGATTCATTATGGATGATAGAAGCTTGAATACAAAAAATAAAATTTATATTATGAACCTTAATATTAACATTATAAACCTAAGAAATTAAAAAATCTAAAGAATTAATATTAAAAACCTAATAGATTTTAAACCTAAAAGAATAACATTCAACCCTAGAATTATTATTAGATCCTAAAAAAATAAACCTTATTATTATGAGTAGGAGGTACTATTAATTAACAAAATAATGAATAATAAAAATAATATAAGTATTAATATTAAAACTTAATAAATATAATATTAATAATTAATAATTATTAAATATTACTCATTATTAATAATTATAAATTAGTAATGAGTAATAAGTAATAATTAGTAATAATTGTAAATTAATAATTATAATTATTAATAATTAATAATTATAATTATTAATAATTAATAATTATAATTATTAATAATTAATAATTATAATTATTAATTATTATAATTATTAATTATAATTATTAATAATTAATAATTATTATAATTATTGTTCCTAAAGCGATAAATATTACAAAATTAATGGATTGATACTATAAGTCCAAGAGATGTATATTGTAAAACCAAGAGATTAATAAAACTAAGGGATTATTCAAATTCAAAACCAAACGAATTAAAAACCTAAGGGTTTAATAAACCCAAGGGATTAACATTACAAACCTAAGGGATTAATAATATTAAACCGTAGGGATTATAAACCAAATGGAATAATATTAAACCTAAGGGATTAATATTATAAACCCAAGGGAAATAAACACTGAGATAAATATTATGAATTGTAAAATAAATATTAAAACCTAATATTAATATCATGAATTTTACAATTAGTATTATAAACCCTAGGCATAATTTTATACTCTGAGGATATAAACCTTATGATTAATATTATAAACCCATAGAATTTATATTATAAACCCAATGGATTTATATTAAACCTTAGGATTAATATTATAAACTCTATCAATAATACTAAACCCTAGGAATATCAACCCTTATATTAATAAACCCAATGAATTGATATTATAAATCTAAGGCAATAATAAATACAAGCGATTAATACTAAAAACCTCAAAAATCGAAGGATTAATATTGTTAACCCTAAGTAAATAAACCCTAAGATAACTATTATAAACCATAAAACAAACATGGTTGATCATGGTTGATTTTCATATTGAGACAATCTTTGTCATAGTGCGATGTTGGACTATTGTTGACCATGATTACTTTTCATATTGAGACAATCTTTGTCACAATGCAGTGTAGGACCATGATTGACCATGGTTTATTTTCATAGTGAGACAATCTTTGTCATGATGTTACATTGGACTATGGTTGACCATGGGTGACCATGGTTGTCCCAATGTGACACTGGACCATGACACAATCTTTGTCACAATATGACCATTATTACTCATAGTCATTAACCACGATTAACCATGGTTTATTTGCATGTTGAGACAATATTTGTCATAATGTGACGTTGGACCATGATGGACTATGGTTGACAATGGGTAAGCATGGTTTATTTTGATATTGAGACAATCTTTGTCACAATGTGACGTTAGACCATGATTGACAATGATTAACCATGGTTGATTTTCATATTGATACAATATTGGACATTTGACCATGGTTGACCATGACTAAACATGGTTGACCATGGTTGATTTTCATATCGAGACAATCTTTTTCACAATGTGATGTTGGGCTATGCTTTACCATGAATGACCATGGTTTACAATAGTTGTGCTAGGGGTTGATCTGAGAAACCCAAGGGACTAATAAACGAAAGGGATTAATACTAAAAACCTAAGGGATTATAAACCAAATAGAATAATATTAAACCCAAGGGTTTAATATTATAAACCTAACGTTATAATCCCTTGGAATTTTAATACTAATTCCTTAGGTTTATTATTCCCTTAGGTTTATAATATCAATGCCTTGGATTTATTAATCTAAGGGTTCATAATTATAGGGTATAATATTATTCATAGGGTTTATAATATTAATCCCAAGATTCAATATAAATCCCTTCGGTTTATAATCATGGTCAACCATGGTCCAATGTCACATTATGACAAAGATAGTTTCAATATGAAAATCAACCATGCTCAACCATTATCAACAATCATCAACCATGGTCCAATGTCACATTGTGATAGATATTTTCTCAATATGAAAATGAACTGTGGTTAAGCATGGCCAACCATGGTCCAATGTCGCATTGTGACAAAGATTGTCTCAATGTGAAAACCATTCATGGCCAACCATGGTCCAATGCCACATTGTGACGAAGATTGTTTCAATATCAAAATAAAGCATGGTAAACCATGTTTATTTTAGAGTTTATAATATTTAAATTAGGGTTTATGTACCTTGGGTTTATAATATTAATCCCTTGGGTTTATAATCATGGTCAATCATGATCCAACATCTCATTGTGACAAATATTGCCTCAATATGAAAATAAAAAATGTCCAACCATTGTCAACCATGCTCAATCATGGTTAACCATGATCCAATGTCACATTGTGAGAGAGATTGTATGAATATGAAAGTTAACCATGGTCAAGCATGGTGCAACATAGCATTGTGAAAAATATTGTCTCAATATGAAAATCAATCATGGTCTAACTTCTCATTGTGACAAAGGCTGTCTCAATATCAAAATAAACCATTTTCAACCAAGGTACACCAATCATGGTCAGCCATGGTTCAACATCACATTGTGACAAAGATTATGTCAATATGAAAATATATCATGGTCAACTTTATTTATTTTATGGTTTATATTCCTAAGGTGTAATATTAGGCCTAAGGTTTACAATATTAATCCCTTGGGTTTATTAATTTTAGCATTTATATTCTCCATGGTCCAACCTCGCATTGTGACAAAGATTGTCTCAATATGAAAATCAACCATGTTCAATCGTGGTCAAGCATGGGAAAACATCACATTGTGACAAAGATTATGTCAATATAAAAATAAGCCATGGTCAACCATGGTCCAACGTCACATTGTGACAAAGATTATGTCAATATAAAAATAAACCATGGTCAACCATGGCCCAACGTCACATTGTGACAAAGATTGTGTCAACATGAAAATCAACGATGGTCAACGATGGTTAACAATGCTTATTTTACAATTTATAACATTTATCTCAGTGTTTATATATGTTAGGTTTATAATACTAAAAACTTGGGTTTATAATCCCTTAGTTTTTATTATTAATCCCTTGCGTTTATTAGTGGCTTGGGTTTATAATATCAATCCCTAGTGCAACCATCGTAAACCATCGTCATTCATGGTCAACCATGGTCCAACTTCACATTGTGACAAATACAGTCTCAATATGAAAATAAACCATGGTCAACTAGGGTCAATCATTTTCAGTCATGGTCAACCTTGGTCAAAGTTTCCTTGTGACAAAGATTGTCTCAATATGAAAAACAATCATGGTCAACCATGCTCAACCATGATTAATAATGGCCGATATGAAAATCAACCATGATCAATCATGGTCAACCATGGTACAACATCACATTGTTACAAATATTGTCTCAATATGAAAATAAATCATGGTCACCCATCATCAACCATAGTCAACCATGGTCCAACGTCACATTGTGACAAATATTGTCTCAATATGAAAATCAGCCATGGTCAATCATGGTTAATTATTATGAGTAATAATGGTCACATTGTGACAAATATTGTGCCATGTTCCAACATCACATTGTGAGAAAGATTGTCTCGATATGAAAATCACCCATGGTCAACCATGGTCAATCATGGTCAACTATTGTCCTACGTTACATTGTGACAAAGATTGTCTCAATATGAAAATAAAGCATGGTCAACCATAGCCTAACATCGCATTGTGACAAAGATTGTCTCAATATGAAAATCAATCATGGTCAACCATAGTCCAGCATTGCAGTGTGACAAAGATTATCTCAATATGAAAATCAACCGGGTCAACCATGTTTTTTTTTAAGGTTTATAATATTTATCTTAGGGTATATATAATCTGGGTTAACAATATTAATCCTTTGGGATTTTTGGTTTTTAATATTAATCCCTTGCATTTATTAGTGCCTTTAGTTTATAATATCAATCACTTGAGTTTATTAATCTAAGAGTTGATATTCCTAGGGTTTAATAATATTGATAGGGTTTATAATATTAATTATGGGGTTTAATATAAATCCCTTAGGTTTATAATCCATTACGTTTATAATATAAATTGCATTGGTTTATAATAATTATCATAGCATTTATATCCCTAAGGTTTAATATTAAGCCTAGGGTTTACAATATTAATCCCTATGGTTTATTAGTTTTAGGTTTTATAATCCTACTATTTAATATTCATCCTAAGGTTTAATTTTATTACCTTGGGTTTATAATCCCTTAGGTTATTAATATTAATGCCTTGTGTTTATAATATTAATTGTAAGGTTCATGATATTAATCTTAGGGTTTAATATTTATTTTACGGTTTATAAAATTTATCTTAGGGTTTATATCCCTTGGGTTTAATATTAATCCCTTAGGTTTATGATATTAATCCCTTAGGTTTATTAATTCTTTGTATTTATAGTATTAATCAATTGGGTCTATAATATTAATCCTAAGGCTTATAATATTAATCATAGGGTTTAATATTAATCCTAGGGTCTAATGTTATTCCGTTGGGTTTATAATCCCTTGGGTTTTTAATATTAATCCAATAGGTTTATTGATCCCTTGGGTTTATAATATTGATCCTAAGGTTTCTAATATTAATCAGAGGGCTTATATTCCTAGGGTTTATTATTAAGCATATGGTTTATAATATTAATCTTATGGTTTAATATTAATCCATTTAGTTTAAAATCCCTTGGGGTTATTAATATTAGGGTTTATGTTCATAGAATTTAATAATAATCTTAGGGTTTAATGTTATTCCCTTAGGTTTAAAATCTCTTAGGTTTTTAATATTAATCCATTGTACTTATTAATCGCTTAGGTTTATAATTTTAATCTTAAGGTTTATGATATTACCCTTACAGTTTAATGTTTATTTTAGGGTTTATAATATTTACCTTAGGGTTTATATCCTTTGGGTTTATAATATTAATTCCTTTTGTTTAATATTATTCCCTTGGGTTTATAATTCCTTGGGTTTATTAGTCCCTTACGATTATGATACCAATCTCTCAGGTTTATTAATATATGAGTTCATATTGTTAGGGTATAGTATTATTCATAAGGTTTATAATACCTTGGGTTTTCAATGTTGATTGCTTGGGTTTATTAATCCCTTGGGTTTACAATTTGTAATATTAATATCTTGTATTTATAATTTATAATATTAGGGCTTATAATATTAATCCCTAGCATTTACTAGTCCCTTTAGGGTATAATGTTATCCCTTCGGTTTATAATATTAATAATTAGTTGGGTTTATTGATATTATTTAAAAATATTTTCGTGATTTTCGAATAATGAACTTGTGTTGGACATCTAAATAGTAATACCCTTAGCACAATACGTTCAACCTATGAAACCCAAGTGGTTTTATTACCGACTCTCATTCTTGTCGGTCTTTTTGGAAGGGAAATCCCTAGTGCCCAAAAAACTCAGAGACAATAGGGTTTGTCCTTTTCCGCACGCATGGTTGCAGACACCACTTTTACTTTGCTTTTCCATCTCAAGTTACTCTTATTGGAAGAGACGTTTATACTGGAAGTATTTATCGATTCTACGTCACGGGTGAAAGTTCTTCTCAATCCTTTGTGAAATATTACATACATACAATTTACTACCTTTTTTCCCCTCTTCCTATAGTCCTAAACTAATTTTTGTAAATTTTTCCCTTTGCCCCTCTATAGCAATCTTCTGCTCCTACGAAAAGGGATAACAACAAGGACATTGGAACTCATAAACAGGTTGTCCTTTTCCAACTAGGGTTTTCCAGTTTGTCTACAGGAATTTCCTCACCATTGATACAAGTAATTGGTCATTCTGAAGGTTGGGGTGGATTTTCCCTTTCTTGATATTACTCTGCAAGTTCTAATTTTATGTACTTTCATTGTTTTACCTTGCTCTGTTGCATGACGGGTGGACTTTGGCATGTAATCGCTACTTAGGTAAATTTACCCTTTATTTTCTGACTAGCTAAAATAATATTAACTATCCTCAAATAAATTCCCTAAGTCGAGCCTTTCACATCCTACCTGATAATCTTCTTAATGTATAATTGGTACCAGGTATTATGGCATTGGTAACAGGTAAAATGAGTCTTTTTTTCCTTCTTTTGGTTCTTTATTACTCCATCCTTAGCATTAATTGAACTACTAATCCTTTAATCCTTGTTAATCCTTATTGCATTCTTTTTTCTATAGGTTCTTTCCACTCTTGGCGGAGGGGATAGCGACAAATCTACCTTAATTGGTAATTTCATTCATTTTAATTGATTTTTATTCTTACCTACAACTTATTTATAGTAATAAACTTGAAAGTTACCCCTCACCCCTTACCACGACTCTTTTTGTTGTTTTTCTTAACTTTTGTATGTTTATTCAATTCTGTTACAGTCTATAGAAGGAATTGGTATGGGGAGTTACCAACCCTGGCAATGCATACTTCCTATTCTTGGAATATGTCACATTTACCATGTTTTTCCTTTGTATCTAAACTCATGCTCCCTCTCGATGTGTTATTTCGAGGTCTCCAACCCTCTGGCCAGAACCCAATTTTTTTCAACTGTTAAATTCTAGAGGATTCCTCTTTAGTTTTATGGTTGTATAGAAAAACTTAGCCATTACGGGGAAAGGTATTACCTTCAATCTTAACCTAGCTATAAGAACTACAACCAATCGATAGCCTTGTGTAACTTGTTGAACTACTGAGTGTTATGGTTACCCGTACAATCTATCCTTTGACTGTGAAGGCGCAACAATATATCATTTGGTTATTTATTACAGATAATTTGTATATCATTTGTTGTGGTTACATACGTTTACCCATATCAAATATTATTTTCTTACAGTTATATACTCTGACATAATGGGTGTATTTTTTTTTGCGCACCGTTTAGACATTAAGTATTAGTTTTTTTTATAGCAATTCTTCACTGGAACTATTGACCATAGGATTTAAAATTCTTCTGAATTTTTGCTAAAAATATATTTGGTTTTTACTTCATAATATATTTCATATATTATATTAATTTGGTAACTTAGTAGCAAAAGGTTTATAAGATACTTGAGTATTTACTTATGTCTACTAGGGTTTTAGGACTAGGCCGAATATACGAGTTTGATTACCTTTCCACTTGTCTCTAACCCTTAGGGGTTCCTTTCCTTTCCAACATATATTTTATAGGCCATTTTGTCACATCTGGTCAATAGGCCTTCAACTAGATTGATCAACATCCTTTGACCCCTTTTCATCATCCTTGCACAAAGCCCTAAGCATGACTCATTATGATCCCTGTGTTTCTTCCTTAAAACACCTTGTTTCAGTCATTTTAAGGACCAATGTACCCCGACCTCTTACTGGATAGCATTGAATACTAGGTTTCCCTACTCTACACCTGCGCTGATCACCAGAAGGTTGCTGAGTGTTGGGGGTGCACTGATTCTAGAAATTCAAGATAACAAAAAAGAATCCTAAAGCTTCCTCTTCCAGGAGTTTCTAGGATATGTTGTAACCATTTACCTCAAACAAAATTCTCGAATACTAGCCTATCATACCTTGGAGTTTTCATCCCTCATCCCTTGACCTCATCCTCCCATCAAGAGTGGATCTCAAACTGAGATTGGTAAACTGATATGATTTCATGAACTACCTCCTCTGCCTATATATTTACTGCCATCCATAAGAAAGGGATTGGATTTCAAAGAGTGATTCTACCCTTATTCCTTTTTTGTGATAGATATCATTCCACGCATTAGGGTGATTGGAGGTTCACTTTGTGACAATGAAAGGACAAGTCAACTTGGAGGAGCCCTTCTACAGGATCAACACTTATTTTTGGTTGTAACTCACTCCATTTCTATTAATGAAAATAGATCTTTTTTTTCCTATATATGATTTTATGGCTTCATATATCTCAATACCATGTTGATCTATTGAATAATGTGACTAGATGATGTTGCATAGATTTCGTGGATCATTGACTTGTGTTATATGACTGTACATGTTCTAATTATAATGATCGGAGCTAGGATTGGAGCATTCAAGCCAAAGAAGGAGCACATCATATGATAGATTCTAGGTAAGCTTCATATCATTATATATTTAATTTAAGGAAAACATTAGTCCCTTTATCTTTCTATTGTTATGGGTTAGTACACCAGTCTTAGGGAAGATACTTATGTCCGCAGCCATAGATTCTACCTAAACAATTAGCGACCATATTGGGGAACAATGTATTCCCTTGGTGGTTTCTTTTTCCATTGTACTTTTCTTACCTCTTCTTCATACCTTTACCTTCTTGTTTAGTCAAGGATAGACTTAGGATTTAGACCTTTCATTGAGTGTCTCAATTACAATCCTTGTGTCAAAACTTTGCATCCCTAGGCCAATGCACCCTATGGTATTGTGATAGAACGTTGCACCATAGATGAGCCTTCCTAGTGCCTCTGCTAGATAGCACTAGTGCCTCCTTTTCACCTACGTTGGCCCCTGTTCATGCACAAGTTTGCTTTTGTTTTGGTTTTCTCTCTGAACAACCTTTTCCCAACTACTCTTCGTTGAGCCTTTGAGTGTGTTGTGGTCTCTCTAAAGCCTCCATTTGGTTGTAATGTGTTTTAGTAACTTTGGTAAGGATTTGTTTAGATTTTACTTTGTTATTATCATTAAGTCATCTAAAAATAGATTTTGTTTGACCATTAAGTGCTTACATGAATTGGTGTCCTAGTTATCGTTTCAAAAACTGTGTTTGAATCAGTGATTAGACTTTGCATCTTAGTTTTCTTCATATTTGAAAAGTAAGTGACTTTGCATTGTCATTTAGGGTTTTGTGTGTGCATCAAGATTGGAACAGTTACATTTAAAAGGGAATTACATTTTTCACATTGTTTGTGGCATACTCTTTTTATCTTCCCTTCCTTAAATAGATTTTCATTGAATGAGAAAGATTTCATTTCCTCATGCTAGTTTGCATTTTAGGGTATCAAGTGACATTTGTGGCGAGCCCAAAAACGGAAAATTAATTGAAGATAAGCATTGAAATTTATTGAATCAACCTGAGGAACATTTGTAACATTAATGCAAACATTTAGAGTTCTAGGCTAGAGATGTGTTCCAACATCGTTAAAGGTAGGAGTTGTCGTAATTTTCTAGCACTGTATCCTGGGGATGAGTGTATAGGATAATTCTCAACGTATCTTTGGGTATATTGGATGATGCTCCATGCACGTAAATTATATGGGAACACTCTCATCAAATGGTTACACATTAGACAAAAAAACTATGGACTTCACTTCCATGTACTGTTAGGTATATTTTGGAGGTCCCCTACAGGTTGTTATCCTTGCCATAGGTAACTGAGTTGACCGCCTTGTTCACTGTGATACACGGACACAACATTCGGGGATATTATCTGCACATACGTTAAGTCCTTGGTTTGCCAAGCTGTATCCAAAGTCGAAGAACAAAATACCCCACTCTTTTTTATTTATTTTTGTGTTAATTTCTAAAATGTATTATCCAACATGGAAGAACAAAACCCCCCACTCCCTTGTTTGAACATAATGAAAAATAAGCATCTTCTTCCACCAGAGGATACTCCTGGTCATTGCCAGAAGCATAAGAAGACACAAACTACTGAATCGGGAAATTCGGGAAGTACTTCTAGTCCTCCTCCTAAACCTGATCAACTAGAATCATATTCCCCTTTTAGTACTGAGCCTGAGATCACCTCTACTTTTGACAGTGAATCTGACACATTTGAAATAGAAGTCCTTGAAACCTTATTTCCTGAGGTTATTGAAGCTAACTTTCCCGAGTCAAAAACTTTACTTCCTGAGGTCATTGAATCTAAAGAATATCAACCATCCTCACATGTCACTTTAGGACTTCCCCTTCTCTTACTTTATCTGAGACAGAACCTCCAACCATATATCTTGGACCCAATGGTGAATCTCTTCCATACGGTCTTGTGAGTATGGAAGAGATCATGCAAGAAGAGCCTCACCCTTCTACTCCTATTCATTGGACAGGGAAAATTTTAAGAACCCCCCCTAAATTTATAAATATAATAAATGGGCGAATCTCCATGGTATATAGGAAAAATGGAAGGCGATTTTATCAATAATATAATATGTATATATAATTTTTTGGCGAATCTCTCACCAGGCATAGCGAATATTTTACTCAATTATAAAATCTTGTAAGATCTTGGCGAGTCTTTCACTAAATAATAAAACTTTGTAAAGTCCTAGTGAATCTTAGCATAGGCTACATGCTGGTTTAATTCCGCCATTTAAATAGGCTACATTCCAGGTGAATACCATGGGTCAATACCATGTGCCATTTTGGTGAATACCATGGGTCAATACCATGTGCCATTTTTATTTTTATTAATTCTAATATTAGGGTTAATAATGGTTTTTTGCATGGTATTAATAACAATCTAGTCCATGGTATTTGTCCCATAGTATTTTGGCCATAGGTTTCACCTAAATATAACCCATTTTTTGAGTGTCCTTAAATATAAGGTGACTTATGGAGTAAATATAAAAAAATGTTTTATTTGTTTACCATACCTCTCGTTTATTTATATTTTTATTAATTTACCATACCTCTTTTACAAATATGGTATTTGGCCCATAGGATTCACTTAAATAAAACCTCTTTCTTGAGCCTTCATAAATAGAACGAGGGTTATGGACTAAATATAAAAAGAGGTTTTATTTATTTACGATACGTCTAGTTTATTTATATTTTTATTTATTTACCATACCTTTTGAGTAAGTATAAAAAGACGTTTTATTTATTTACCATACCTCCACTTTACTTATATTTTTATTTGTTTACACCCTTACATGTATATAAGGTGACTTATGGAGTAAATATAAAAATTGTTTTATTTATTTACCATACCTCTCATTTATTTATATTTTTATTAATTTACCATACCTCTTTTATAAATATGGTATTTGGCCCATAGGATTCACTTAAATAAAACCTATTCTTGAAAATGGGCGAATGGATTCACTTAAATAAAACCTATTCTTGAAAATGGGCGAATGGAAGGTTGTAAGTCCTAATTTCAAGGGCTAAATTTACCTTTTTTACCCTCTCCCTTAAAATAAGGTGGGCTATTTGAGGTGATTTGTAAAAATGTACTATGATACAAAATATTCGCCCACTAAAAATTTAAAACCCCTTAATTTCGCCAAAGGGCGAACATTCGCCCCTAAAATTATCCTTGTCATTGGATTGGACTCCATTTTTATCAAATTGATCCTCTTCCTACTCTTCAAACTCCAAAACAAACTCCTTTACCTGATCCTTTGGACTCACCCATGGATTTCTCGTGGAAATATTCATTGGGATTGTTAACAATGATTGGATCTTATTTGAATTCCCAACCTGTGTCCACCACTATGTTTGAGACATCAAATGTTTCTTCCTCATTCATGTTTACAACATCACCATAGGCACACTGTATGGTGGCCGATTTGTCCCACCTGGCTATCAGAATTTATCTAGCACCTTCTCTGGTGCAGCTTCTAGTCTTTGGACCCCTCCCATGTCATCCATTTCTGGAATTCCAACTTGCACTTCTCTTATAAACGCTACTCATATTGCTCCTTATCCTCTTTCTACACACACAGTTGAAAAACGGGCTAGCCCTTATGTTAGTGGACAATGTTATTTTCAACAACCTAACTCTTCTTATGTTGGGTGCCCTCCATCTGGGTTGCATTTACCTCCATCATCTCGGACCCCCTATGGAAGGGGGGAAACTATTGTTGGTATACCTCAAATTGTTAATCAGCCTTATTATAATCCTCCTTATCCTGGGATGGCTACCAGTGTTTGGAAACCTAATTTTCCCATCCAACTTGGTTCATTTTGGGACCAATTCTTGAATCCTCAACCTATTCCATCTTCATCTCAAATTCCTACCCATCAATATGTACCTAAAAAAGCTGAAATACATGTAAGTCAACCTTTACAAGATGTTGTTGCATTTCAACCTATTCCATTTGTATTTGGTACCTTGCAAGTTCCACTTACCTAGCCTTTACAAGGTGCCTTGCAATCCCAATCGTTTTGGTAAGATATTCCTCGAATTATAGTAGAACAAAATCTATATAGCATGACACAACCCCAATCAAACCCACCTTATGCTAGGATTATGAAAAATATTGTAGGGAAATAGTATAGACCTTATTAGGGTGTTCCTCAAGTTCCTTTTCAAGGCCAACATATCCAAACCCAACCATTGCATCCTTTACAGGGTTATCCAGGTGTTGGTCAACAAGGTTACACATATGTTGGTTACTAGAATACTCCTTATTCTAGTGCCTAGGTTCCTCTTTATTACAAACCCCTTTATCAAAGAATGCAAGTACCTATTTCTCAGGATATTCCTTCTTATCTAGGCTACCGCCACTGGATTTTAACCAGTAGTTTTCTTTTTTGGTGACTCTCGAATTTCCAAACTTGACTCAGCTCACCAACAATCCCATCACTCATTCACCTTGGTGGTTGATAATTCCTACCAAATTGCCTTCTAATATCCCAAAGTTCAATGGAAATCCTAAAGAAGACTCGTCCACCCATGTCTTGACGTATCATTTGTGGTGTTCATCGAACTCCTTAATGATGATTCCATACAATTACGTATTTTCCAACGTACTCTTACGGGTTCCGTATCTAAATGGTACACTAAGTTACCTAGAGCTTTGTTTCACAATTTCAGTTCATTAGATGCCACCTTCCTCACGCATTTCCAGTTACCCATATGGTATGAAAATGGAATGGAAATTTGACCAACTTTAAATAAACTAAAACCACTCACATTTCAGATCACATTCATGAGTAGAGGCATCGTCGCTGGTTGGTTAAGACCTATGTTCTGGATCAATTGTTAGCAGAATGGTCCATTAAATCCATGTTTCCATCTATCACAGAGGATGCAGCTAAGGGCAGGTTTGTGATTGAAGAGAAATTGATTTCTCGTGCTCAGTAGTTGGACCTCATCTATACCAAGTCTCTCACGCTCTATGAAAAGATACTAGATACTCTGAGACCTTCGAATGTCGTTCTTCCAACTCCTCGTAATTAATCTCACGTTGTTGATGACATCATTGGTTCTGCAAGTTCATATATAGTGAGTAAACCATCTAGCATTTATCTCACTTCTTTTGCCCAAAACTCTTCATCCAATCCTCCTGCAGATTCTTCATCCAAGATAAATGTTGTTTCATCTGATAGAGGAAAATCTCAACAACAACCAGGAAGCAAGAATAAATGAAAAGGAAAAAAGAAGAAATATTATTCACCCTAGGATTAAAAAAAAAAAAATCAGTCCTTTGATGAGAAACAAAGGCCTCACTACCCATGATTGATTTTCAATGAGGAGCACTTTACTCATGACAGTGAACTAGTTTTTGAAATCCTGCACTTCTCCCTCTGTATTGATCAACCCATTTCCCAATCACAAGACCCACATGGTTTCTCGAGACCCTTCTTCCTCTAAAATAGTTTTAATTCTTTCCTTCACGAAGCATAACTATGATGTTATGGTGGCTACTCGTAATACAGACTATCGTAATGTGAATCCTCTAAAGGGTCAAGCTACTAATTAAACTACCAGTTCGGCATCACCTCCATCCAATCCTTCTCCACCCATGATTCCTACGGAGTTAACTATTAAGCCTACAAAAGGATTTATTCATAAATCTGCTTTCAACCCTCATGTCAGGACTACTCCAAATTATAATGTAGTTGAAGACATGGCTTAGTCTCCATCAGTTATGTTGACCCTCAAGGTGCTGCAAAATTACCCAGCCTAAAAATAGGCTTTGCTTTCATCTATCAAATGTGTGGATCCTTTGGATTCCCACCTAGTTGTTTTCAATCATGAAAACTATACTCCTCACCTTCTAGCTCAATTGGCATTCATCATCCAGGTCGTCATCCGCAATATGAACATTCATCATTCTATTGTGGATGAGGGAGACTCGACTCGTATCATGTCTATCTCTTGCTAGAAAGTGATTTGTTGTCCTTAATTGAGTCATTCACATACGAAAACCACTTGGAGGCATGTGGTGTTCATTTATCGGGTTATTCTACTATACAAAAGATATTACACGTTGATTACTTTTTACCTACCATTTTTCGAGACTGTATTCTCGTTGTTCAAAAGTGTCATGCATGTTAAATTTATGATCGTAAGACCTGTGTTCTGCCTACTCCATTGTATCTCTTTATCTCCATTGAACACTTTGTGAAATGGGGTATCAACTTAATGACATGTAACCTTCACTTGACCGAGGGGCATGGTTATATCATTGTCATAGTAGACTATTTTACTATATGGGCTGAGGAGATGCGTACATTTAGCAACACTACTGAAACAACTACGTATTACATTTTCAATCATGTTATCACATGGTTTGGTGTTCCGCAAGCCATAGTTATGGATCACGGAAAGAATTTCTGGAATCATATGATGACCAAATGAACTACTAAGCTGGGACTTTCCCATGAAAGTTCCACTCCCTATTATCCTTAGGCTAATGGGCAGGTTGAAGTTATCAATAAATTTCTCAAAACTATGCTTCAAAGTATGGTAGGGGTCAATAAATTGGATTGGAATTTTTTTATTTATGCTTCCTTGTGGGCATACAAAACCATAGTAAGGACTACTACCGGATTTACACCCTTTCAATTGGTTTATGTTCTAGAAGGAATCCTTCTAATCAAATGTGAGATTTCATCATTGAAACTAGTTGTAGAACTTCTTCCTTCCACTTCTCTAGAAGAGGATTGTCTTTTACATCTGACTCAATTGGATGAGACATAGCGTGATGCCTCTATAGCTAATGAAGCTCATAAAATACGTATCAAAGTGCAATTCAAAAAAAGTTTCAAGTGTAGAAAAACCTGTAGATTCACAAGTTCATGTAATCTACTAAAACAATAGACAAGAATCCACTTTTATTCTTTACAGCGGAAGCCCATAAACATCGAGCAAACAATAATCAATAGAGGAAGAGAATCAAAGGCACATAACAAAATAAATATACGGGGAAAGCCACAAAGCCACAAATCAAAACCCCACTTTCTGTTTTGTATTAATATGGAAAATCAAGATGAAATTACAATGCTTGTTCTCTCTAGAACAATCCCAGTGGTGAGCACTAGTATTGCAGCAATAATGTTTCAACTCCTAGGCTCCATTATTTACTCTTATCAACCTGGTAGTTCGTAACAAACTTGGAAGCGACAGTGCTGTATGCACAAGTACTAGTTCTTACTACAGGTTGTCACTTGGTCAACCGGCGCAAGATCACTAGGAGCTCAAGCCAACTTCTATGGATTCCAGAAGAAGCTCTAAATGTGATGAAAGGAAAGAAAGATAAATGCTATTCTAATTGTAGAAAGGAGAAAGACTGAAATGTAAAGCAAACCAAGTAAATCCTATGTAACCAACTAATCCTACTTTTGCAGAAAGCACTATGAAAACTATGAAAAGAATGCCATTTATCTATTCAAGGAAGTAAGCAACATCTAACTAAGCTATTTTTGGAAGTAAATGAGAAAAAAACATCTTTTTGGATTTTTATGTGAATTTGACATGTAAGTGATTTATTGTTTGTGAATGTGACAGCGAATAGGTGGTGTTGAAAGGTGGTTTTGGGGCTTGAGAGGACGTAGGATGGTGTGGTTGGGTCCTAAGAGGTTTCAGGTGGCCTTCTGGAGGCTTTTCCCAAACTTGACCTTCAAAAGAAATCCTACAAGAAAATCTACAGGAGGACATAGGAAATCTACAGGAAGAAAAACAGTGTTCTACAGGAGACCTACAAGAGGAGGCGGAGAGCAGTTTTGGCTATTTTGAAGCTGTGAGAGTAGGTTGAAAAGGTGGATGAAGGTTGGAATGAAGTGTTAAGGCACCTAGGGTCTACCAAGAATCATTAGGAGAGAGAAATATGATTGGAGTTTCTCAAGGAGAGAGGAATGAATTCTATGGAAAATGCAGGAAACTAAGGCAGAATTGAGGGGATACTTGGGTGACCTGTAGGGCATGGATCAGATGGAGGATGGGATGGTTGATAAGATGATCTACTGTGAGAAGATATCTGTTGCATAGACACTGAAAGTCAACCAATGAGATGAAGCAAGCGATGAAATAAGTGCATCTAGAAAAACAAAGTTTTGCATCAAACTAATCTAAATTGTGATCTATGAAAGGAAATGTTGATAACTGCTGCAAGAAAGGAAAGCATGGAAGAAGACTATGGTAAATACAAAAGTGAGCATGATGGAGAAGTTCTGAAGCAAAGAAAACTAGACTATTAACCAACTGAAAAGCTGTAAACACTAGAAACCCTATGAATGAGGAAAATCTGTGTCTTTGGGGCAGCGAGAGGGTCTTTGCCTCAGATCATGGTCCCAAAGCGAGGAATAGAGGCCAAGGCACTCTTGCTATCTTTTTGAATCTTTTCTTTACCACTGTTTAACCTACTATAGAAAGCACAAATGGAAGGAAACTACTGAATCACCAAAAGCAACCTATTCTTTACCATGAAAGAAATACATCTAACAGCAATCTGATCTACAACTGAAGTAAAACATACAAATAAAAATAGAGAAGAGCTTGGCTGCTTGGATTGGGCCCTAACCCAAGAGATTTAGCCCTCTAAGGTAACTCACTACTAACTCAAAAAGGATTCCATCTTTATTTCCAAAATAATAACAAGATTACATGAAACTGTCAAAATAATATTAAGCTCGAAGTTGATCAGAGTTTACATAAGCAAAAGTACAACAAAAATCCAACAAAAATATGACCCTAGTGAGGCCCTAGGCCTCTCTACTTATACAAATGAAGCTACCAACAACTTCCTTAAAATCAGGGAGGCTTGGCTCCCAAAACTCGAGATAATCATCAGCTATCCTCCACTTGCTCCGCTGCCTTCTAGTGCATGGCTTGGCTGCTTGTACTCCGAGCTGAATGAAGGGGAATTTGAAGTGAGTTGTAATAAATGAGGGGGTTTCCCTTCTATAAGTCCTCTCCTTTGTCAAATTCCAGTTATTGCTACCATTTGTCTACTGGATCGTTGACTTTCACCTCAAAATTCATCAATAATCTGCATTAAACACATATTAGACCACATGGCATCATAACTAAATTAACTCACTCTATAAGCATAAATATAATTAAAAAATCATACAATTAGCTAAGAGAATGGTTGATTTGACTAGGTTAGGAGGTAAAATAAGCCCATATAATTACCCATTTATGAGGCTCATCATCACCCCTCTACTGAAAGTGTTGCTCATCCTCTGAGCAACTTAGTTCATCTCCTCGTCTTTCATGGCCCTAGTGGCCTCCCTAACATTCCATGCTTCTGATGTGGTCTCCTATTCCTTGTCATAGAATCCTGCCTTCCTGTCTATCTCTTCCCACTGCTCCTGCTCTTCTTCTTCTCTTTTTCCTTCCAGCATGCCTAGCGGAAGTGGGGGACTCAATTTGAGGCCAATCCAATTGACCTTCAGCCTTTGCATGGAGCGCTTATACATTGGCATTCTCCTTAATGCCTCCTTCATCTTCATTGGCGAATGATATTCCCTGATTTGCAGACTGTGTGGTAAGGTGTTCCATCTCCTCATACATGCATGCACACAGTCATCCCCAAGTAGCCTTTCCATATCCTCAAAGCATGCAATGGCTTGTGCCTAATCACTTATATATCTTGGGGAAATCTAATGATTATTGGAAAGTAGGTTATGTGTGTTGATGAGTGCCATGGGGTCTGATGGCTCAGCTCTAATCATTAATAACTCATTCTGCTCCTTTATCATCAACCTTCTTATTTTTGCTTCCCTTAACTCTTCATGGTTCATCCATGAGGCCATGGCCATTAGTTACAGGTCCCCTAGCCTAGCATTGGGGTCCCACACATTCATTTCTATGAGGGCCATGTTATGCAGGTAGAATTCTGCCATCTTTGCCTTATCTTCTAATGTGCTTTGGTCACACAGGTCCATAAACTGCTTGTAATCTTGGAAAGGCATTGTGCCTCTTTGTGCCAAAGTATTTATCTAAAATTGCAACCATTGGTCCTTGAGATATAGGCCATAGGATTTTGTTGGTGTCCTACATTGCAATGCCTCCATGGACCAACTTGCCATGCATGCCAGTTGGGTCTCTTTTTCTTGCAGCTGTCTTCTTAGCAATTTATTTTCAGTTTCAAGGTGGCTTCTTGTGATTTCTTCTCTATGTCTGGCAGCACTTAACTCTCTACCCATTTCTCTGAGTTTGTTCTCCATATGGCCAATATCCTCAACCCCTTTGGATTTGGCTATTTGCATCCACCTATGGGTCCTTATCCTTTCTTTTTCTAATTCAAAGAATAGTGGAATTGCAATTTTTTGTGGAATTATTCTTCCCCCCTCAAGAAGACTGTAGTAGGAGCCAAGATTGGGCTGGGGATCAGGTTCTTGTAGCTCTGTTTCTTCCTCCTTTCCCTGTGGTTGTCCTTCTACCCTTTTCTCAAGCTCTTGGGTCTCCTGTAGAACTATCTGTGCCTCCTATAGGACTGTTTTTGGGTCCTGTAGTTCTACCTTTTCTTTCCATGTGGGGGATCTAAGAGTCCCCCTTTCATATGTGATAGGTTCCTTGGAAGGTGATTCTCTTCCTTGAGTAGAGGGTGAATCTTCAATCATAATTGGCACTTTTGAAGAAGGTTGGGGTTTCCCTGATTTGATTCTTGTGCTCTTCCTAGCCTTGAAATACATTGAGGTCTACCTCTTCCTCTTCTATTTTGGCTTAATTGGTGTGCTGAGGGCAGTGAGGGAAGCTGCTGCCTCTCTTTCTAGAGTCTCAGGGGACACTTCTGTCTTTTCTGCCTCTTTTTCTATCTCTGTTTGCTCTGTTTCCTCCTACTCTGTTTCTTCAGCTTTCTCCTCCTCTATCTTGGTTTCTTCCTTCTTCCCTTCTTGTTCTTCTAACTCACCAGTTGCTTCACCTTCTCCCCCTTGCTGCTCTTCCTCCTCACTGCCAGTAGGACTGATATCATAGGTCAGGGTCTTTATGTCATCTTTAGCTGTCATGTTTCGAAAGATTTCCCATTATATAGGGCGTGTGAATGTATGGAGGGCTTATTCCATTAAAATTTTTATTAACCCATGGTGAGCTAGCTGCTCTGGATTTCCTGCTTTTACTTTAGTACTAGAGTCAATGAGGGACTACAAGAGGAAGTAGGGGATGTTGAGCTTCTGAGGGGCTGGAGTGTCCATGCCATACCTTAATTCATGAAGGATTCTAAAGTAGTAAACATAGACAATGTTATACCTCACCTCACAGGAAATATACTTGATTATTTGGTAGCTAACCTCATCCCAAGGATATGGTATGCTAGCCCTTCTTATGCCATTTTTATCTTCTACAGGGGTTTCATTATTTTGGAAGATGTTTTTCTTAGCATCTTGGCCAATTGGTTTCTCATCCTTACTCCAAGGTAGCCCAAGAGGAAGGGTAGTGACCCTACTAATGAATTTAGGGGTTATCTCCATGAAAAGACCTCTAAAGGTGATAGTGGCATGTGTTCTGGTGTGAGGGACCAAAGAGTGGGAAAATTCTTGAGCAATTTCCTCATCAAACCCTCGGAATTTCTCAAAAAAGTTCATCCAATTTGCTCTTGTGAATATGTCCACTACTTGGGGATGTGCATGGAGCCTAGAGGATTTGGTGGGCTCCTTCCTCATAAAACCTCCTGTAATTTTGTTTATGCTTCTTTGGGAAACCAAATGTGGAGAAGGAGACAACAATTTTTGAAGAAAAACAAAGAAACAGAGAGACTATGTTTTTTCAAGAAATAAGAAGAAATTGTTTTATGTATTTCCTCCACCTAAAGGCTTTATTTCCTCCTCAAAATTTAACCACTGCTTGCATATTTTGATATTCAATGGGGGTATGCATAGAACCTACCTCCTCAGCCCGAGAATTGTGCTAAAACCCATGTTTTCTCCCTTCAAAACAACTCACTGGCCCTCCTGTAGAAGACTGTTGCTCCTTCTGTAGATTTCCTGTAGGTTCTCCTATAGAACTTGAAAGTGCTCCTGTAGACAACACCGAGAGTAGGAATATGGGAGAGATCAACGAAGAATGATGGTTACGAGGCTCTGGGGGCATGAGGAGATTGTAGGAGTGGAGTTTTGAGGAGAGAATGAAGGAAAAGGTGGTAAGAGTGCTTGAGGAGGAGTACTTATTGATTTTTATGGATATTTCCAGTGATGGAAGGTGAGCTGGCCAAGTGTGCGTTGGCCATATTCGGACCCTTGGTTCCCACCTACCTTGTCATCATGGCCCTTTCCTCGTAATCATCCCTCATGATTGCATCGAAGTTCACACTTCCTCCACTACTTGTCCTTGACATCTTTCTTGAGTTGACTATGCGCACGTGTGGGTGACACCTTCGAATGAGTGGAGTCAAGTAGCTGAAGGTGGCCAAGTTAACTGGCCACCTTTCCCTCGTTCAACCTCAACCATCTCATTGTTGTTGCATGCCTTATAATTATACAAATGAAAATAGAGGAGCAGGTTAGTTACTTACCCGAGATCAAAATGTATTTGTTGTGAAGGTTGTGGCTCTTTCTCTCTGCTGCATGCCTTTGTTTATTTTGTTGCATGCTATCTGCTTGCTGATGTGTGGCTGTGCTTTGTGCAGGTTCCTCTCTGGCTAGATTTGATCTGCAGGTGCCTTCTTTAACCTTCATATTTGCACCCTGTTGCTGCTGATGCTGGATTTTAATGGGATCAGTTGCTACAGGAATTCCTACAGGAGCTCCTGTAGCTACTTCTCTCTTTGAAACTTTAGCTTCTTTCTATGCTTGGAGCTATGAAGATGATGCCAGAGATGTAGATGGGGATGGAGAGGAAATATGTAGGCTTCAGGTGAGGTGGATGTGCTGTTTCATTTCTTATTTTTGTTTTTTTATTTTTCTTCAAAAAATTGTTTTTTTTTCTGTGTTTTTCTTGTGCGGGAAGAAGAATGATGCTTGGGATGTGATGCAAGCTTGGAAATGTTGGAAAGGAGGTTTGATGAATACAGGAGGATTTATAGATCTTTTATGAAGCTTCCCTGTCCCTCAAACTACCTTTTATATCCATTTCTGGCTCTCTATAATTCCTACAGGAGCCTCCTGTAGAAAACACAGTTTTTGAAAAGGAAGCACAGTGAGGTGAAAAGAATGCCAAGAATGATGGAGAAAGGTGTGGGAAGGTAGGATAGGTTCTGGTATTGATTTCAAGGCTCCCTTGGCACCCTCTGCTGCTTCCTGTAGTCCTCCTACAAACCTGCAATGTAACTGGAAATTCATTTTACTTTTCCTCTTTTTTTTCTTATATTTTGAAAAAACTAGGGCGCCTCAAGGAGGTTTTCACCCTAATTGCGTGCCCTGAGTTCCTCCAAGGGGGGTTTTCACCCAGGGATCTTATTTTTACCTTTTCTTTTTTGACATCATTGGGCCTCCTCAAAACAGGTTTTCAACCCAATGATGGGACTCAAGCGCCTCATCGAGGTTTTCACTTGGGTCCTTATTTTTTATTTTTATTTTTCTTCAATGAGTGGATGAAGTGGAGCCCAAGACATGCTCCACTACCATCACTGTTTTATTCAAATTTTCAACGAACTCTCACTTGGAGAGGGGTTTCTTGTAGAATTTCAACCGATGTCCATTGACAAGCATGGCGATGGCTTCATCATCAATGGTTATGATCCGAACGGAACCATTGTCATTGCATTTCTCCACAGTGTAAGGTCCCGAACATCTTGTCCTTAGCTTGCCCTTGAAATATTTGTATCGTGAATCATAGAGTAGTGCCCAATCTCCCTCTTGGCATTACTTCTCCTTGATGTTTTTGTCATGCCATATCTTTCTTTGAAGCTGAACTACCTCTGTATGGAGAAGGGCCTACATTCTGTGTTCATCCAATCCATTGAACTGAAGTAATCTTTCTTTCTGTGCATGGCTGAGGTCTAGGTCTAGCTAAGTTGCCATCCTCAGAATATTGAATTCAAATTCTATTGATAGCAAAGCCTTCTTCCCATAGACTAGCTCATAGGGTGTGAACCATGTAGTTGTCTTCCATGTTGTATTGTAGGCCCAAGTGGCCTCAACTAATCTGTCCACCCAGTCCTTTCTGCTGCTACTCACTACCTTTGTCAGGATCCCTTCCAATGCTCTGTTACTGACCTCCACCTACCCATTGGCTTGTGGATGGTAAGGGGTTGAAGTCCTGTGCTTGATTCTATGATGTGTGAGCAAGTCTTCAATTATATTGGAAGTAAACTGACTACCTTGATCTGTGACCAATTCTCTTGGGTACCCAAAATTGTAGAATATGTTCTCTCTAAAAAATTTAGCTACTTTTTCCTCTGTCACTACTTTGATTGCTTTTGTCTCTGCCCACTTTGTGGTTGGGTGTAGAGACCAATTATGTTCTATATTCAAAGGTTTTAGCCAGATGTATACCCCAGGAAGACTGTACACCCCTCCACGCGTGGGGGGTTCGGGGGGGTTCGGGGGGGTCTTCTCCCCCCCGAGGGTCCGGAGGGCCTCATCCCCCCCGGTTGGGGGGTCCGGGGGCCAGCGATACCCCGACGAGGGTTCAGGGGTAGTGCCCCCGAAGCTAAAAAATAGATGTAAAATTGCCTTGTAAAATTCTAGTAATTTCTAGTCAATCTGGGTCGTTCATTAGGCGGATGATCTGATGGTAGAAGTTATGTTTAATTTATGGTTTTTTGCCCTAGAAGGCAACCCCTCACTATATATGAGGGAATTGTATTGCATCTATGTAGATCTGTATTCTGAGTGAGGAAGAGAGAGGAGATTGAGAGCGAAGAGGGTGTTACAACGGATCTGCTGTAGGTTGTATCTCTTCAGTTTGCTGGATAATATAAAAAGGAAGGACTGGTTGTTTCTCTGTGGACATAGCCTAAACTAGGTGAACCACGTATATCTGTGTCTCTCTTGTTTTTATGCGTTTTTTGTGTTTATATTTCTACAATATTTTATGTGTTCCATTGCTCCGTAATATATAATTTTCTAACATTTGTCAGGTAATCGGTGCACACAATGATGTATTGCTTCTGCTTTGAAGGAAGGTTGATAGGGCCCACAAATTCCATGCCCCACTTCTCGAATGGCTCAAAGGTCACTTGAGGTTGCATGGGCATCTCATCCTTTGGAGTAAGTTTCCCCATCCTCTGGCACCAATCACACTGGCTGGTATATCTCCACACACCCTGATGAAGAATGGGCCGGTAGTAGCCTGCTTGCAGTGTCTTGAAGGCAGTTCTTTTTGCTGCAAAATGACCTCCACAAGGCCCATCATGATAGTTCAGGAGGATGTCAAACGCTTCCTCCTCCCTGACACATCTTCTCAAGATCTGATCTGGGCCAAGTTTGAAGAGATTGCCCCCACTCCAGGTGAAAGGGGTGATTTTCCTCACTATCTTGCTCTTCTCTTTTGAGGACAGATGTGGTGGAAACTATGTTGAAACCAAGTAGTTTGTTATATTAGCAAAACATGGAGAGAGTACTGAGATAGCAAACAGGTGTTCATCTGGCATTTGGTCATCCACCATTCCTTCTTCACCTGTAGGAAAATTTACTCTAGACAAAAAGTCAGCAACAACATTTTCTTTACCAGCCTTATCAATAATGGTCAAATCAAACTACTGTAGTAAAAGCAACCATCTAATAATGCGAGCATGCACATCCATTTTTCTCATTAAATATCTAATTGTAGCATGATTAGTGTGCGCAAAAGTTTGATAGCCTGTGATATAATGTCTGAATTTGTTTAAAGAATGCATGACAACTAGGAGTTCCTTCCCGGTCATCGTATAGTTTAACTCTTCCTTTAACAAGTTTTTTCTTATAAAGTATATGGCATAAAGCAACTTTTCATCAATTTGTCCCAAGGTTGCTCCTATTGTTTTTTTCAAGGCATCTATGTGAATGTGGAAAGGTAGGGCCTAGTTTGGGCCTCTCAGAATCGGGGCAGTCACGAGTTTTATTTTCAAGGTATCTAGGGCCTCCTGACAGTTTTCCGACCATATAAACTCGACATCTTTACCTAAAAGGCCAAAAAAGGAGAGGATAGCTTGTTGAAATCTTTAATGAATCTCTGGTAATACCCAGCTAAGCCTAGGAAACTTCTGACATCTCTCACCTTTTGAGGAGGTGGGACCCTTTGGATGATGGCAATTCTGTTGGGGTCCACCTACAGTCCTTTTTGAGATATTTCATGACCTAGCATGGTCCCTTCAATCATCAAAAATTCACATTTTTCTAGATTGAGGGACAAGTTCATCTCAATACATTTGTCTAGAACTTTTCCTAGATTAGATAAGGCTTCTTGAAAGTCAGAGCCATAAGGACTAAAGTCATCCATGTATATCTCTACTACATCATGAACTAATTCAGAGAATATACTCAATACCGCTCTTTGGAAAGTGGCGGGAGCGTTACACAAACCAAAAGGAAGGACACGGTATGCAAAGGTACCCCAAGGGCAAGTGAAAGTGGTCTTATCTTGGTCTTCCGGGCTGATTTGAATCTGATTGTACCTACTAAACCCGTCTAGGAATTATCCTCCTGCTAAACTTAAATCTGATTATCCTCCTGCTAAAATGGTCCTTTTTAGTGGCTTTGTTCAATTCTCGATAGTCGACACAGATTCTCCACTTACCATTTTTCTTTGGTACTAGCACCAAAGGAGAGACCCATTCACTGTCAGAGATGGGATAGATGAATCCTACATCAAGCAATTTCTGTAGTTCTTCCTTAACAATATCTTTAAGTGTTGGATTCATCCTCCTTTGAGGCTACCTGATTGGCTTGCAATCCTCCTTGATGTATATATGATGAGTACATATTGAAGGGTGCACTCCCTTCATCTCCTTATAACTCCAGGCGAAGGCATCTAGGTGTTTTCTCAGCAAGCTACACAGTTCCTTCTCCTGGGAAGTGGATAGGGATGGATTAATTTTCAAGGTTCTTTCTAGGCCGAAATCTATACTCTTAACACGGAGAGAGGTGGAGTCAGCCGCAGAGAGATCAATTGAGGGGTTGTTTTGGGTTTTTCTTACCATGTCCTCTAATGGTGATACACTAGGAGGTGGATTTTGAATCATATTTTGAATCATATCATCCTCATCTTGTTGTTCCCCCCATGGTGATTCCTAATGCACAAAGTGGTGTAGAATAGACTTCATCCTCATCTTCCTCCTCCAACCAGAGAGGTAAATCATGTTCTAACAAGGGTTGGGCAGGAGGATATAGGATTAACTGCTTGGACATATGTTTGTTCTTTATGGTCATGTTCCCAGCTCGACAGCTGATGTAGGCATCAGTGGTAGCCAACCAGGGTCTTCCCAGAATGAGAGGATACCTAGTGAGCTTTGCCTTTGGCTGGAGAACTAAGAAATTAGCAGGGTACTCCCAAGAATCAATGGAGACCATCACATCTTCCACAATCCCCTCAGGGGTCACGGTGGAGCGGTCTGCAAGCTGTAGCACGGTCGTGGTCTTCCTCAAGGAGCCCTGGAGGTTGAGTTTGAGCATTGTGTCCTTTGTCATCACATTAATGGTAGCTCCCAGATCAATCAAGGTGTGTGGGATCATGGTGCCATTGATGTGGACATCAACTACTGGGCTTCCAAGGTCCAGATATTTTGGACAGATTACCTACCCTAACATCAAGTCAGATAGTTGCCCTATGACATTAATGGTTGGGGCATCTCTCTTGCGCCTTCCTAGATGCATAAAGAACTTCTCTTTGATCAACCTATTGTAGATAGGCACATCTTTTATTGCTTGGAGAAGTGGTATCTTCACACATAAATGTTTCAATTCTCCCAAGAGTTCAGTTTCTTCTGGGGTAGGCTAGACTGTTGCAGATAGTCTCTCAGGAAAGGGTGGAATTGCTTTAGGTTCACTTTCCTCTTTATCTTCCTCAACCTACCTTGGTGGAGGCTGGCTATCTAGGAGAACTTTCCCAGATTGCAAGTTAATTTCCTGAATCTCCACAACATAATTTGGGCATGATGGTTCCCCACTATACACCTACTGAGCCTATCTATTGTTCAGGTTCAGATTTGGCTGGATAGGCATTTGGGGTTGCTTTGGTGGAGCAGGAGGTAACAATTGTGGTTGGACAGGTGGTGGAGGCAAAAGAGTGGGAGGAGGGTTGTATTGGGGCCTCTACCCTTGATGAGATGCATTCCACTGAGGCTGTGGTGGAGCATAGGATTAAAATGAATGGGTGGTTGGTTGGGCATGATATGGAGATGTAAAGAACCAAGGAGGAGGTGTGGACCAGGAAGGATGAGCAGGGGGGGCCCAAGAAGGTATGGAAGTAACTTGGTTGGGGTTGTTGTATGCCTGAGATGTCCCTTGCATCCCCTGTTGATATGGTCTAGGTCCATGCGGCCTCCTTTGGTTTATGGAATAGAGCTATTCGGTGACTCCCTCAGCGCCTTTCTCTCTCCCCCTACCTTTCTTTCTGGTCGCTCTAGAATGGCTACTAAAAATAGTCTTTATGTCCTCATAGGATAGTTGGTAGATGTCTCCCCCAGCTAGTAGATGGAGGGTGTCTAAAAGGTCTTCCCGAATTCCCTTGAGTAGGATTAGCTTCAGAGGCTCAGGGTCAAGTGTACACCCAACCCTTTTGTAACTGAGTTCGAACCTCTCTTCATAGTCCTCCAAGGACTCATCACTTCCTATGGTCATTAGAAAGATTTCTTCTTTAGTATCTTTTGACCTACAATAGTCTCGATACTTATTGTTAAAGGCTTGCTCCATCTGAGCCCAAGTTGTGATGCTATTGCCAGGTAGTCCCATGAACTAGTGCAAGGCTGCATCCTTGAGAGTAGAAGGGAACAATTTCAACTTTTTCTCATCTTTTGCATAGTCACAAGTTCGACAGATAACAAAAAACTAAAACAAAAAGGTGTCAGGATCTTCTGTAGTCAGACCATGGAAATGAGGTAAGGTGGAAGTGCTTATATTCTTGATTTTGGTGTCCCCATTGATCTCCCAAATGGAAAAGGTACCCTCTATTCTTTCTCCATTCCCCCTAGCATCTCTGTGTTCAGCCATTGGCTCCAAAGGAATGTTCTCTTCTTATTCTTCCCCTATAGGTTCTTCAAATATGTCTAGTTGTTCATCTAAGAGTTCTTCTTGATCGCAGCCACCAAAGAAGAGAGAAGGTTGGCTATGTGAAGCAGTGGGGGTGTTCGGCAAAATTTTTCCTGAATTATCTCTATTCCTATGAGGCATGGAAGGAAATATTTTTTGTTGGTTTTTGTTTTTTTCCCCACACTGATAGTACTTGCAAAACTGAAATTGATTGAACAAAAAAAATTGCAACTAACTTAAATGAACTTGTTGAAATGAAATTTGCAGAACTGAAAAGGAAAGCAAGGAAATGCAGAACTTGAAAGGAAAGGAAATAGCTATTCTACTCTTTCTGAAATGAAATTTTTAGAATTGAAAATGAAAGCAAGGAAATGTAGAACTTGAAAGGAAAGGAAATGACTATTCTACTCTTGCTGAAATGAAATTTGCGGAATTGAAATGTAAAGCAAGGAAATGCAGAATTGAAGGAAAAGAAAGGACTAGTCTACTTTTGCTGAAATAAACTATTAGTAGAATGTTGCAAAAAAAATAGAAGAAAGCAGTAATCACAGAATACTCTGACACTTCCCCGCCAACGGCGCCAAAAATATGGTGAGCACCAGTGTTGCAGTAATATTGCTGCAACTTCTAGGTTGCCTTCTTTACTCTAATCAACCTGGTAGTTCGTAACAAACTTGGAAGCGATGGTGTTGTATGCACAAGTACTAGCTCTTACTGCAGGTTGTCACATGGTCAGCCAGTGCAAGATCACTAGGAGCTCAATCCAACTTCTATGGATTCTAGAAGAAGCTCTAAATGTGATGAAAGAAAAGAAAGATAGATACTATTCTAATTGCAGAAAGGAGAAAGACTGAAATGTAAAGCAAACCAAGTAAATCCTACTTAACCAATTAATCCTACTTTTGTTGAAAGCACTATGAAAACTATGAAAAGAATGCCATTTATCTATTCTAGTAAGTAAACAACATCTAACTAAGCTATTTCTGGAAGTAAATGAGAACAAAACATCTTTTTGGATTTTTATGTGAATTTGACATGTATGTGATTTATTGCTTGTGAATGTGGCAGCGAATAGGTGGTGTTGAAAGGCAGTTTTTGGGCTTGAGAGGATGTAGGATGGTGTGGTTGGGTCCTATGAGGTCTTAGGTGGCCTTCTGAAGACTTTTCCCAAACTTGGCCTTCAAAAGAAAGCCTACAGGAAAATCTACAAGAGGACACAGGAAATCTACAAGAGGAAAAACAACGTTCTACAGGAGGCCTACAGGAGGAGGCCAAGAGCAATTTTGGCTATTTTGAAGGTGTGAGAGTGGGTGGAAAAGGTGGATGAAGGTTGGAATGAAGTGTTAGGGCACCTAGGGTCTACCAAGAATCATTAGGAGAGAGAAAGATGATTGGATTTGCTCAAGGAGAGAGGAAGGAATTCTATGGAAAATGCAGGAAACTAAGGCAGAATTGAGGGGAGACTTGGGCGACCTATAGGGCATGGATCAGATGGAGGATGGGATGGCTGATAAGCTGATCTGCTATGAGAAGATATCTACTGCATAGACACTAACAATCAACCAATGAGATGAAGCAAGCAATGAAATAAGTGCATCTAAAAAAACAAAGTTTTGCATCGAACTAATCTAAATTGTGATCTATGAAAGGAAATGTTGATAATTGTTGCAAGAAAGGAAAGCATGGAAGAAGACTATGGTAAAAACAAAAGTGAGCATGATGGAGAAGTTCTAAAGCAAAGAAAACTAGACTATTAATCAACTGAAAAGCTGTAAACACTAGAAGTCCTATGAATGAGGAAAATCTGTGTATTTGGGGTAGCAAGAGGGTCTTTGACTCAGATCATGGTCCCAAAGGGAGGAAGAGAGGTCAAGGCACTGTTGCTAGCCTTTTGAATCTTTTCTTTACCACTGCTTAACCTACTATAGAAAGCAAAAATGGAAGCAAACTACTGAATCACCAAAAGCAACCTATTCTTAATAATGAAAGAAATACATCTAACAACAATCTGATCTACAACTAAAGTAAAACATACAAATACAAATAAAGAGGAGCTTGGCTACTTGGATTGGGCCCTAACCCAGCAGATTTAGCCCTCTGAGGTAACTCACTGCTAACTCAAAAAACATTCCATCTTTATTTCCAAAATAATAACAAGATTACATGAAACTGTCAAAATAATAAGCTCGAAGTTGAGAAGAGTTTACATAAGCAAAAGTACAACAAAACTTCAACAAAAATCCGACAAAAATCTGACCCTAGTGAGGCCCTAGGCCTCTCTACTTATACAAATGAAGCTACCAACATCTTCCTTAAAATCAAGGAGGCTTGGCTCCCAAAACTCGAGATAATCATCAATCATCCTCCGCTTGGTCGACTGCCTTCTAATGCATGACTTGGTTGCTTGTACTCCGAGCTGAATGAAGTGGAATTCAAAGTGAGGAGTAATAAATGAGGGGGATTCCCTCCTATAAGTCCTTTCCTTTGTCCACTTCGAGTTATTGCTGCCATTTGTCCACTGGATCCTTGAGTTTGACCTCAAAATTCATCAATAATCTACATTAAACACATATTAGAGCACATGGCATCATAACGAACTCAACTCACTCTATAAGCATAAATATAATCAGAAAATCATACAATAAGCTAAGAGAATGGTTGATTTGACTAGGTTAGGAGGTAAAATGAGCCCAAATAATTACCCATTTATGAGGCTCATCACCCAGCACTCGACAAATTCAATTTCCAACTCATAAGAAAGCTCAATGCCAAATCTTAGCCAATTCACATGCTCTCCAAGCCTCTATTCAAATGTATAATTCCTATGAAGGATAGCTTGTATTTAAAGGGAAACAAAGCCTCTAAAAATAGTGCAATCCCTCAAAGATTAGTTCCTGAATGCATGCACTCTAGTCTCAACACGGTCTTTCTCATAATCAACATGCATGAGTTTCTGATGGTGGAATATTGAGTTAACTAGAGTAGCACTATTTAGGTCACTAGTGTCCCAACTAACTGTTTACTCACTATTAGTTCCTAAAACTGATTAGAACTAATTTAACTAGACTTAGCTCAATAAACTAAGTTAACTAACTATGAATCATTCATAACTCATCCTCACCTCCTATAAGTTAGGGAGAACACATACTTGTCTTCTAAAAGACTTCCAATTCGAATTTCCTATATTAATTAAGTTAATTAAACTTAATTTATTATTTTCAAATTGCTATGAGAAAATAATTCTATTTTAATTCAAAATAGAAAGGAGACCTTGTTCTTTTATATGACCAAGAATCTGATAAGTTAGGATTAGGAACGTTCCAACCTATGTATTAAGATCCATATATTGTCAAGCATGTTCTTGCAAAAGGGGCCTATGAATTATTCTATTTTGATGGAATTCCACTAACACAACCTAGAAATGGGTTGTACCTAAAGAAATAATATGCTTGATCTCATGCATAGTAACATTGTCTACATACTGTGTATAGGCTTGTTGGCTGTGTTTGTGGTGTGCCTCTTTAAAGTTTCCTAAGGTTTTTGTTGATCCATTTTACATTTTGTTTTGTAGATGTCAACATCCCTTGAACCATATTTTGGTTATGCTTATGGTGCTAGTCATAGTATTCGAAACCTATCCTCCACAGCATGGGATATCTTTGCTCCAAATGGCGAGTTAGTGATTCTACAAGGGATTTGTATTGGTCGGTCTGCCAATAACATAATTGAGTATAGAAAAGTGGTTGAGCTTCTGTCTGATGTTATTTTACATGGTATCCACTGTTTAGTCACTAGACTTGACTCCAAGCTCATGGTACTATGAATTGATAATGTTTATTTGATTACAAGTCCTACCATCTTGTATATGTTTTTAAGGGTTCGCCTTCTAAAAAAACATTTTGATTTCATACAATATGAACACATTTCTAGAAATCTAAATAAGCATAATAGGAACATGGAAAAACTATATATAAATTTTGGTTCTACAAAATTTGTGCCCGAGACACATATGGCCACATAGACCATATAAAAACTACATGCAAATATCTCAGTAGACCAATCAAAGTGCTCATGATAACAAGGCACTGCACAAGCTATATTTCATAGTAGTCGACAAATATGGTAAGTCACTCTGATAGTGTGTTGTTGAAGTCAAATTAGGATTTGGTCGATCATAATTTCATTTATCCTATGTGTCAACCCCTCCACATGGCGCTCCACCTTTGTTAGGATCTCCTCTACATTAAGATCCCATAGTGAATCTTGTCCTGCTGCAACAACCTGTACTGGTTCTACTACTACCTATGGTTGTTCTCCTTCACAATAGAGATATGAAGAACCTATCAGTCGAGCAGGCCAAATATCTACATGAATAAATCAATATTTCAAGTCTTGGAAAAATTAAAAACACAAAAAAGTTGTAAACTTTAAAAAATCAAAATTTTCAAAATATCTTACCTATAGCATCCCATTGCTCACCCTCAAGATGCATGAGCTCAAGTTCACCACGAAAATCCATCCTTGTGTACGGATAATCATTGATCATAATGAACTGTGTATGCAGCCATCCAAACAAGGTTGGTGAGAAAATAATCATCGACGGGCCTAGATTTTTGGACACATGATCTATCCACCTCCTCATTTGTGGAACCCTTGAATCAATGGGCTCGAGCATAATCTGTCGAGACTATAGTAATAGAATCCTCTCTAGAGAAAAAATACCAAGATTGAACTGTGTCCAAAGTTTTTCAACTTTCCCTCACTTTCTTTTAACAACTGTTCTTTCATATTGAGTAACACTCCCTCACTCCAGTTGAATATTTTTGGCTCCAAATACTCCACACCATACTACATGTATGATCTACTAGCTACATGAAGTGTTGACGTACCTGCCAATATGGAAATGATGAATAAGATCATTCTTAAGGAAAAATGGGTTACATATTTTATGCTAATCTTTCCATATCTAGTTGCCTTGGATCGAGGTTTATAGTAAGTAGTGATATAATATTTCACCATTTCCCCACCCCTTCTCCCGCCTAGGAGAGAGATGGGGGCACCTTGCCTGGATAAACCTGTCAGAAAATATATGACCTCCACTGTTATCTCAAGCAGACATTCCCCAAATCTGAATGCTTGCGCTTTCACATCCCATGCATGAACAGGTATGCAAGTAATTCCATTTGTTGCCTCATACTAGGAAGGCAGAAGAATTTCAACAATACACAGTTTTTTAGTGCATGTATGGTAGCAGGATCATTAGCTACATTTAAATCTTGTTCTTCATGTTCTCTTTCTCTCCAGATAAAGACCACTTTGTGCTAATGAAGCCCTGAAACATCAAGAAGGGATTCATTAGGATATTTTTCATATAATAAAACTCAAAAATTTTGAAGGGAAACTGGCAAACATATTTTGGATTTGCACCCAACACACCCCCAAGAGGAGAGACAATGCATTGCACCCTCCCCTTGTAGTATATCCTTACTTAGTTTCAATGCACCTTTCAACCATTTGGGCCTACGTTGGTCCTAGGGCAAGGTTTTTAAAACCCCAAGGCCCTTCAAAATGCCTAAAACTTACATGTAAACACAAAATGACACCATGAATTGAAAGAGAAAGGTCTTAGCTCCTACTTGGAAGTGACGATGCATGAAACGATCCACTGAATTGAGCACAATTAGCTACAGAAGATTGAGGACCGAAAGTACTCAGACCTCTCCTGGTAAAGGTAAATGTGAAATGGTAAATATGAATCTTCATTTTTTAATATTTATGGTTATTTCTTTCATCATTTAATTCACATTTATTTTTTTTACCTATTTACAAACCACTTTTACCATGAAACAAGTATTTTAATCATTTTTGTGATGTTTTAAGTAGGTCGACAATGGTTTGATGGATTTTGTCATGTTTTGAATAGATTATTTTACTGAGGAGCACACTTTTATCACTTTTTCGGGCTCCTTAAACTCACAAAAAATGAACCTCCCTAGATTCCTCTTTCAACTCTTTTCAGACTCCCAAAATATGAAAATATTGTTGAGCACTTGTATTTTCAAACTTGTTAAAGTAAATGAAAAGACGTATACTCAGTATAAGTTTAAGCCTTTTCCGGGCTAAGATGAACTAACTACGAAAAATGAATACGTTAGTCGAACATGGCTAAGAGGTTATATTAGGTATTATTTTCTATCTTTTCGGACCTAAGGGACTATTTATGAAAAGGAACATCTAGAGTTTCCTTTTCCACCTCTTTTTCAAATTCTCTAAACATGAAAAAGATGTTGAGATATACCTTTGCTGGACTCATTAAAAAATCTACCAATGATGGGCTCGTTGTTCATGATGGGACCAAGCCACTCCTTCTCTGGGTTCATTAAATATTCTCAGAGGGATTCATCCAAAGGATGAACTTACAGACCAAGCATATGTTATCCTCCTCAATCTTGTTAAAAAATAAAGAGGTACTAACTAGTATGGTTGGGGAAATTGGGAAAACAGGGTACTCCATTTTGTTAATGGTATTGATTCGCTCTTGAACACGCCACTCTTCCACCTCATCTCTTTGGATGTTGGGTTGGAAAATCTTCTTGTTTTTTGGGTAATCATACCATTTCAAAGCCTCCGCTTTTGGTTCTGAGTCAATGCTACCAGCTCCATTCGGTGTCGCCATTGTGCTTAAGAGAAGTCATTCAATTAATATATGCTACCATTCTCTTAAGCCTTCATTCCTTGTCTGCCTTTCCTCATCCAGTTCTATATCAACATCATTATGATAATTCTATCTTAAATCATCATATATGTTTTGTGTCATTGATGGGGGATACATCAAGGCCCTCCTGCGACAGGCCGCTTCCTTTTGACATCAACTCATTATCCAGGAAGTTGACTTAGAAACATCCCTTTGTACCTTGGTGCTTTTATACATCAATGGCAAGTTTCCTCGCTCTCAGAAACAGGTTTTCAGCATTGGCCTTCGACTGAAAGATTTTGTAGGGTGTTTGACATCAAGTCATTTATTCATACCATATGGATTGTACTAGAGTATCTTTAGAATAATTAGCATCATCAATGGTTTCTATCACATTTGTTAATGACTTACATCATTGGCTGGTAATCAGATGGTGTCTACCATGTTCGACTCTAGCTCATTGATTCAAATGGTTAGAATCATACATTGGTTGGTCGTGTGAACAAGATAGAAGAGCCTAGATCTAGTTTCATCCATCCAGGCTACAATTTCACGAGTAATACAATATCAAAATGTATGATGGCTATGATTATATATATAATCATCCAGTCATGGGTCCATCATTTGTCATCTGTGGATGTGTATTTTAATCAATTTTACATGTAATGCTAGCTTATGTGTTGAGTATGGGTATGCCCCCTTCAGCAAAAATGTCATGATGTAAATGTATTGTAATAGATGATGATCTCGCCAGTTGTTCTTGATCCTGACTTGTCACAAGGTAAAGTACTTCAGTCATCAACTATCATTTCTGACTTTGTGCTTTAGTAGGCAATCTGTTATATGCCATTTTGTCACATCTGGTCAGTAGGCCTTCAACTAGATCAATCAACATCCTTTCACCCCTTTCATCATCCTTGCATAAATTCGTAACCATGACTCATTTTGATCGCTGGGTTTTTGCCTGAAAACACCTTGTTTCATTCATTTTAAGGACCAACACACCCTGGCCTCTTACTAGACAATGTTGATTACCAGGTTGCCATACTGTGCACCTGTGCTGATCACCAACAGGTTGCTCAATGTTTTGGGTGCACTCGATTTAGAAATTTGGGAAAAAAAAAAAGAATCTCGAAGCTTCTGCTTCCAAAAGCTTTGAAGCTCTATTGTAACCATTTACCTCAGATAAAAGTCTTGAATACTATCCTATCCTACCTTGGAGTTTTCAGCCCTCATCCCTTGAGCTCATCCTACCATAAAGAGTGGATCTCAAGCCCAAATTGGCAAAAGGAAAAGAATATATGAACGACCTCCTTCACCTATATATTACTTCCATCCATAGGCAAGGGTTGGCATTTGGAGAGTGATTCTACCCTTATGTTGTTGTTGTAAGAGATATCATTCCATGAATTAGGGTTATTAGAGGTACACTTTGTGACAAGGAAAGGACAAGTCAACTTGGAGGATCTCTTTTATAGGATCAACACCTATTTTTGGTTGTAACTCACTCCATTTCTATTAATGCAAAGAGTTATTTGTTTTCCTATATATGATGTTATGGTTTCATATATTTCAATACCATGTTGATCTATTGAATAATGTGATTACATGATGCTCCATATATTACGTGGATCATTGACTTATGTTATTTGACTATGCATGTTCTAATTATAATGACCAGAGTTAGGATTGAAGCATTCAAGCCAAAGAAGGAGCGAAGAATATGATAGATTCCAAGTAGGCTTCATCCCATTATCTATTTACTTTAAGGAAAAGATTAATCCATTTGTCTTTATATTGTTCTAGGTCAGTGCACCAGGCCTAGGGTAGATACTTCTATCTGCAATCATAGATTCCGCATAACAAGATACCTAATGTCTTATCACTTTATCATTACGGTTTCCAGTTTTGGCTTAATAGCATTAACATTCTTGTTCAAACATTCCTATCAATTTTCCTTCTTATTCTAAGGATTAACCAAAACAACCATTTTAACTTACAAATCGATGCTCTTTTGGTTTTTTTATACATTTAAGGAATGATAAGGATACCTTTCTTTCTAGTTTGGGATTAATAGCTTCAATGTTCATGTTCAAACATGTTTCTCAATTTTCCTTATTATTCTAAAGATTAACCAGAACAACAATTTTAACTTACATATTGATGTTCTTTAAACTTACAGTACTAATTAATCCACAAATACAATACATACCTAACTGAAGAAAATAAGTTTTGCTGCTCCTTACCCTGATCCGTTCAACGCTCGCTAAAACAATCACTAGCCAGCCAACACTCCCATTACATGTCAATGAATGAAAATTCGTTAATGATGTGATCACTATCAAATTGTAACACAAAACGGTTGTTGGCTTGGGTATTAAAACGTTTTATGAACAGTAACATACCTCGGATAATATTGAAAAAACAACCCGATTTAAATCATCAATATAGTCAACATTCAATCAACATGTCACGATGGCCAACACTTGGCAGTCGACCTTTAAATAAACTTATAATTATTTTCAGTTCCATTTAATCTTAATTCAATCAGTTCACACTCCCTTTCATGACAACGGTTGATTGAGCACTAAGACGAAGCATATCATGAGCATATTCGCTCGACATTAAATCTTAGCTGCCCTTTTAAATAAAAAACAAAAAAAGAAGCCTACATCCACTTTGGAAGTTGAAATATATACGCATATCGATGAATAAGTTGGAAGAATGATATGATTATTTTCTTTAACTCAATTCAATTCGTACACAGTGTTATGTTGTTAATATATTTATTTTTCAATTTTTTGTTCAATATATTTAAATTTTTTAAATAATTTATTCAGAAAATGAAATGTTGAGTTAAAAATAATTACGAATTGAAAAAATTAAATGTGAAATTAAAAAAAAAAACAATATTTATTACAAAAATATATAAATATATTATATTTTTTAACTAATTCTTATCTCTGCATCTCATACTAAATTAATAATAATGTTTGGCTTCCCATCATATATATATACTAACGATGTAAAGAGCAGGTGGGTAAAACCCTTTTTCTTTACTATGTCTTTTTAACTTAATGAAATCTTAGGATAATTCTATCGAGCTTTTGAAGTCAACATCCCATTGATGGGAAGGAGATCTTGTTCAAGATTGAAGGCTAGAAGTTTCATTTTACGCCTACATTAAGATGAATCAATCAACTTAATGTAAGGGATTTTTTTTTAGGTATTTCAAAGTGGCATTATAAAAGAGGATACACCTTGCTTGTTGAGGGGATTTATTAAAATCGAGTAGTCTACAGAGCGTAGAATTTTATATGGAGAATTCTTATAAGGTAGAAATGGATTCTATAATAAAGAATATAGGAAAAAATCATAAACAGTCAGCAAGTGATTTTAAGTGAAGAGGATTATAAAGATATGGATAACATAAGTTGGTCCTATAACTCAGAATGATGAAACATAACATTAGTTGCACATGGTTAGGAAGATAAGTTCAAATCAGTACGAACTATATTAACTATTATAAAAATAGAGTAATAACATTCAAGAATGAATGTAGTCCCCTTACATGTATTTCTCTTCGTTTTAAAAGAGCACAAGAATCCATTATTTGCTAATTTTTCCATTTCGCTTTCCAAGGTAGTCTATGTTTTCCATTGTGATAATTTGCAATGTGATTAAATGCTTTATTTTAATATATTCTCATGTGAATTACATTTATTGGCAATGTAAAATTCGTGGCCACAATTGATTTCCTAGTTCACATTTCTAAATGTATTAGCAGAATTGATGCATCGATAATCCACATCATCTCATTTCTTGAACTTGGGATTAATTTATTTGTATTTCTTGAGTGTGGGATTAATTTATTGGTATATTTCCTATGTAAATAGTATGCTACCAAAAAGATGGCATCACATTTTTTATTTAATGTTTTTTTAATCCTCTTATAATGTGATTTCATTTTCAATCTAAATGTTAGGATGGATGATAATAACAATATAACTTATTTTTGAGGTCAAAGCTAAGTCCAACACCAAATTGTTGTATGAGATTTCTCTTATTTTTAGAACAAGGAACCCATCTCAATGCAGTGATTTAATTGATAAATTTTGTGGAGGTGTACATACTCTAGCCCCTCTAGATTTTATTTGATGACCTTTTAAGAGGAAACACATGTTCTTAACCATTCAGTCCACTCAAAATATAAAGTATCACAAGTACAACATTAAATTTCAATTAAATTAATCGTTAATGCAAAGCACTTGTTACTGCTTTATGGAAATAATTTTCTATCAACTAATGAATCCCTATATTTTATTTGAGCTACAATTAACCACACTTAATTGAAACTACATTTTTGTCTCCTTCCACACACACACATTGGTTATAATATGTTAATCCCTAGGTAAAGCCTCATGTATAGCCCTAGACATTGAGTTATTATATTATGATTGTTGTATTAGTGTTTTAGGCTAGATGATTTAATTTTAATTGTACCCTTTGTGTCCTATACACACAAAGGAGACTCTGTTTTAGAATCATTTCTTTTCATCTCATAATTTTTTTATTTATTGTAAAATTGGGTTTCCACCATGAAAAGGCTTTATTTTCATTATTATCTCTTTTTTAATATGCGGAGTTAATTCCTTCTCCCTTCTTAAATTATTTTAATTGTTTCGGCATAACACTTTGTATTAGAAAATACAATCCTATGGTTTGGCTCCTTCAATAAGGCAATCTTGATTTTTTCATTATAACTTCCTTTCTAAGAAGTTTCAGATAACAAAATTTTAAAGCAATTGAAGAGAAATATAGAGGTACATGTGATCAAAATTTTAGATTCTATTTAGTTATAGGCCTTTATATATAACCCATGGAAAATAGGGTTTATGACTAGTTACAAAATCAATTTCAAATTAGTTATCTTGGGATTTTTGCTATAAATTTATTTGCAATAAGTTTAAGATTCTTGAATTTCCAAAAGCTTGAGGAAACATTGGCTATTGAATTTTTGTAAAAGTTTCAAGTTTATTATCATTATATTTTTTGAGATATAACTTGTGGAAGTTAGGAATTTTGACTAATCCTAGAATTAGCCACAAAATATTCATCTAGGAATATTCACTATAAATATGTGAAGCTTCAAATTGTGAAATATTTACGATTACATACGTAAGTACACATGATATAAATTTTAGGTTACTATAATTTCTAAAGTAATTAATGAAAAAATTGACTTTTGACTAATTCAAGAACTAATATCAACTAGATGTTCTTAGTAGAAATATTATATATAAAGCTTTTAAAAGTCCAAATTGAGCGACATTATTTCATGTGGAACTAACAAAGACGATATTGTTGCAAGTAATTTTTTCATAAATGTATTTAAAATATTGAATATGTGGCATTCCACCCAAGTTCACCATCGGGAAAGGTTCAAGAATCAACAAGTTTCAAGAAGCTTACCCGATCTAGACTGGATCATTATATTGTTTTTCATCAATATAGATGCTTTCAAAGTAGAAAAAGCGAAGGAATCAACTCACGGGGCCGTTTTATCGACGGGACCCAGCTTGGCAAAACAAGGTCTGAAACCTTTTGAAAGCATTTTGAGGCGTCAAATGAAATGTTTTCGGGATAAAACTTAGTAATAGTAGCGCCAAGCCTATTTCTTCTATTCTACACCAAAATAAATTCCCAATCGACCAAGAATCACATCAATCGAGGTGTGTTTGCAAAGGTTATTCCACTAAGAAGTTAACCTTCTTGTTTTCAACACCATAATTTAAGAGGATGGCACACCAACCCCCATTATTCATGGAAAATGGGCTAACAACATGATTATGATGTAGAAGAATTTTTATTGTAACTCTGGTTAAGAGTTTTCGTAGTCAAACCTAACTACTAGTAGGCTATCGGGTTGTGTTATAACTGGGCCATTAGGAGGAAAATGGACTCCATTCTTGCAAGTTTGTTTGTTCCATAACTAAGAAAAAATAGCCAAGAAGGATAGGAGGTAGAGCACACAGAGAATATTTATGCAAAGGAGATGTTTTTGCGACTAGAACAACGAGTCGCTAATATAAATCGTAATGTAAATCGCTTCATGGTGGCCATGAGAAATAAGCTTGGGATATTTGGAGAAGATGGGGGTTCAAATGTAAAGGAAAAATCAGAAGGGGGATCATGAGATTAGGAAGAAACAAAGATCCAACCAAAGAATAGTTCGAGTGTCGTGAATCAATCACAACCCCTATTTAAAATGGAAGACACTATTAAGTTGAATGACAAATTGCAATAACTTGAGGTGTTTTTCGGTGCCCATAAAATTGAGGAAGAACAAAATATTTCATCTGTGCAACTAAAATTAGAGGGTCATTCCCTAACTTGGTGGGAGAGTGACACCGATACCTTGAGGTTGGAGAGATATCCTCTAGTGTCTAAGTGGAAGGACTTCAAAACTCTCATTAAGTTGCAATTTTACCCTATTGGATACGTAGAGGTCGAGTGGATTTTATGGTGCTACTTCAGGAAAAAGTCAAGTAAAAGCATGCAAGAGTACACCATAGAGTTCATAAAGATGGCCATAATGTTTTTTATCTCCCCAAACAACCCAAATGTACTCTTTAATTATTTGTGTGGTCTACACCACCATTTGCGCAAGCAACTAATGTTGTTCAAGAAAAAATCAGTGGATGAGGCTTGTGTACAAGCATAGTACCTAGATAACACAAGCCTGAAGAGAGTGCAATCAAGTGGATTAAAGCATGAGGAGAAACCAGATACTTGTAATATGATAGCTACAACAAACTAGTGAAAAAATCCCAACAACCAGTAACCACTATAAGATTGATGACCATACAGAGGAGAAGTGTTGGAAGTTTCATCGAGAGCTAACCCTAAAGAACAAAAAGAAAGACAATAAGAGGAAGAATCTTAAGGCCATTGATTCAATCATCCATGTTGAAGTAGCTCAGATGTGGATGAGAAGATCATTTGTATGTCAATGCAGAAGGAGGTAAATCTAAGAAGCTTTCAACAACATGAAGAGAAAGAAAAAAACAAACTCTTACATATAAAGATACAAGTAAAGAAAACAAAATTCGATTCACAGGAGAATCTCATTGCAATAGAGCTAGTCAAGAAGTTGGGGCTGGAAGTTTGTGATCATCCAAACCCATATCCACTAGGGTGGGTAAGTAAGAATGTAGAGATGAATGTAACAAAATAGTGCAAAATTGGATTTAGCATCATTATTGATTTTATTGATCAAGTAGAAATAGATGTGGTTCCTCTTGATGTATGTGGAGTCATGTTTGGGAGTCCCTGAATGTACATGCGATATATTCATGAAGAGATCTAACTAGTATCTATTCGTCAAGGATAGAAAATCATTCATCATCAATGTGCACAAAGGAAAGTTTAAACTTTTGTTGGTAAGTGCCAACAAAACGAAGAAATTAATCAGTTCCACGAAGAAGTATGTTTTATTGTCTTTGAGATAAAATCGATATGTAGAAGGGCCAATAAGAGGCAAGGAATCCCTAGAGGGGTGTACTAAGAAATAGAAACAACAGCTAGAGGAGTTTTTATAGGAATAGAGGGATGTGTTCTAAGATCCTAAAGGGTTATCACCTAGGAGGGTCGTGGAGAATGAGATCCAACTATTGTCAGACTCCCCATTTATGATCATTAGGTTATACAGGAAGTCTATATAGAGGCGAGTGAGGTGAAGAAATAGTTGCGGAAGTTGCTGGAATAGGGTATCATTCAACTAAGTACATCACCTTGTGGGTATCCCATCATCATTGTGCCAAAAAAAGATGAGACCTAGCAGATATGTATGGATTACAGGGCATTGAAGAATATCACACTCAAGAACATGTACCATTCTCCCAAGATAGAGGATTTGTTGGATCAACTGTAGTAAGAAAAATAATTAACGAAGATGGATTTAAAATCTAGATATCACCAAGTTCAAGTCAAAGAAGAATATGCCTCCAAGACCACCTTCAAAACTAGGCAAGGTTTGTATGAGTGGTTAGTCATGCCATTTGGCCTATGTAATGCACCAACAACACTTATGATATTAATTAATGATGTATTGTTCCATTTTATAGATTCATTTGTTATTATATATTTGGATGATATACTAATATAAAGTGATACATGGGGAGAGCGCATCTCACATTTGATGCAGGTGCTAGAGAAATTAAAGAAGCACCAACTACTAGAAAATCTCAAGAAGTGTGATTTTGCACAACAATATTTGGTGTATCTAGAGTATGTGATAGGTGGAGAAGAGTTGAATATAGATCCTACCAAGATGGAGGCCATCACGAAATGTTTGGTTCCTACTAATTTTTTTGAGGTCAGGAGTTACATTGGGGAAGCATAGTACCTGATGGAATTCATAGCCTCATTTTCAGTAGTAACGACACCGCTCCACACCATAACAACAAGTAGCAAGAGTTTCCAGTGGGAAAAGGGCCAACAGAGGGCTTTCAAGGAGTTAATGAAGAAAATAAATCAAGCACTAGTTCTTGTGTTACCAAACTTGCAACGACCCTTTGAAATGGAGACATATGTGAGTGGGTATGCTATGGGAGCGACCTTGATATAGGGAGGACAACCAATATGCTACCATTCTTAAGTATTTCATGGGAAGTTCTTAACTACCATACCTATGATAAGAATCTCTATGCCATGGTGCAAGATGTGATGAAGTGGAAGCACTATCTGATGGGAAATAAGATAGTAATCCACACAGATCACCAACCACTATAGTGGTTTCAAGCCTAGAGTAAGCTATAATAGACCAGGAATTACAAGTGGGTGGGATTTATACATAAGTTTCATTTGGTAATCAAGTATAAGAATGCCAACACAAACAAGTTGAATGACATGCTTTTAAGGCCACCCACACAAAAGATCACAACTTTGGGAAGTCTTATGTGCATGGAGTCATTCACTAATGATGCATAAAAAGAGGCATATTCATAGGATGAGGACTTCAAGGAGGCATTTCAGCAACTTCATAGTTTAATACATGTGCAAGATGGAAACAACAACATTGACTACCATCTCTAGGATGGGTTACTATATAGGCTATATAAGTTATGTGTTCCTAAAGGTGAGTGATTATAGCTGATTAGAGAGGCTCACAACTCAATGGTTGCAAGGTGCTTTGGTGTAGGGAAGATCATCGCCAACATGCATATGTATGTGTATTGGACCAAGATGCAAGAGAAAGTAGAAGGTTCATAAGAGGATGCATGATTTGTTGTACCAACAACCCTAGCAATAGGAAACAAGGTAGGTATCATCTCTTACTTGTACCCACTCATCCTCGGGAAAGCATTTCCATGGACTTTGTGGAAGATTTACCAACAACCAGGAAGGGACATGACTACATGTTTGTGGTAGTTGAAAGGTTTAAAAAATCCGTGTTCTGATGCATTGTAAAAAAACTATTAATGACAAAGAAGTAGCAAACTTGTTCTTTGGATAGGTCTGGGTGCACTTTGGGATACCAAGGAGAACCATTTGAGATAGGGATACAATATTTCTCAATCCATTCTAGGCTACATTGTGAGAGAAGATGGATACAAAGTTGAAGAGATCTACAACATTCTATCCACAGAAAGATGGGTATACAAAAGTATTCAAGATGAATTCGGTGCAGCTTCTAAGGGGATACAACCAGAAGCATCTGAAGACCTAGGATGAAAATATGGTATATATATACAAAATTATTACAAAAAAGTAGTCCACACTTCTATAGGAAAGTACCCATTTGAAACCTGTTTTAAATATTTTCCCCTTTCACCTTTGGAAATTGCATATGGGAAACAAGGAAGAGTGAGGGAATATCTTAGAGGAGACACTTTGAGGGATGAAAAATTTATATATAAGATTAGGCAGATCAATCTACAAGGTACATGAGACACTGTAGAAGTCCCGGGAGAAATATAAGGCCAAAAATGATCAACATAGAACAAATAAATTTTTCATAGTAGGAGACAAAGTATGGCTATACTTGAACAAGGAATTAGAGAAATTTTGAGGTCTGAAATGGGCCTCCTAAGGAATATTATAAAATAATAGTGGAAATAATAAAATAAGATTAAAATACATCATCAAATCTTAGAGGGAAAAAAGACAAAAATACTTTTTCAACTCGCATTTTCAACTTATCTCCTTATGATTTTACTCAAATTTCAAGAGGGTGCACTCATTGGATGCATAATTTAATTCCTCATACAATGAGTACCCATGTTTCATACTTTTAATGGAACTTGATACACAAAAAAATGATAAATACATGAAAAGCATAATCACAATCACACTTTTCTTGTATTTCTCATTTTTCATGCTGTAGGGCCCATCGAAATATGAAACATGCATACTCCTTAGATGATGAATTAAATTATGCATCCAATGAGTGGTCTCGCTCAAAATTTGAGTAGAACTATAGGGAGATAAGTTGAAAATACGAGTTGAAAAAGTAGGTTTTTTTAATATTTTTACTTTTTTACTCCAAAAATAGTGAATCGTTGTACATTTTTGTTTTGAGGCCCATTTTAGACCTCAAAATCTCTCAAATGAGAGGCTATAGGGGTCTGGTAATAAAATCATGGCTCTTAGGTATGGACCCTTCAAGATACTAAAAACTATGGGTGATAATGCCTATTGAATCAGTTTACCACCATATATGCACATTTATTCAGTTGTGAATGTAGATAATTTGAAACCCTATGAGCCTTCCATGCTAGATCAAGAAGAGGAAGAAGTCATACATTCTGTGGAGGATTTAGCATCAGATGCTTAGGTGGACTTGATAGAAGATATAATTATACTGAATAGACCTGTACAAAGATACAAGACAAGGTGAACCTGACCTTTAGATAATATGTTGAAAGGGCAACTTATAGGACAAGCTAAATGGTACAATAGAGAGATGGTGGAGGAAATGTTTTCTCTCCTCATTCAATAGAAGATTTTTGGGACCTAAAGCCTCCCAAAACGGATAGGCATGATCTGGATTAGATAATTATATTTTTTTCCATCCATCTCTATTCTTTCAAAGTGGAAAAAGTGGAGGAATCAACTCACTTGACCATTTTTATCGGCGAGACCCAGTCTGGCAAAACGGGGACTAAAACCTTATGGGAGTGTTTCTAGCAATCAAATGACATTTTTAAGGTGTAAAAATTAGTTTCTTTAATGCCACACCTTTTTTTTCCTATTCTACACACATAAACATTTCCAACGGTGCAAGGATCACATCAATCAAAGTACGTATGCAAAAGTTATGCCCCTTGGAAGTTGACTTTCATGTTTTCATGACCATAATTCGAGAGGGTGCCACGTTGGCCCCCCATTATTCATGAAAAAGGGACTGTCCACATGATTATGATGCAGAAGACTCTATAAGAGTCTATAATGTAACTCGGGTTTAGGGTTTAGGTATTCAAACGTAACCACTAGTAAGCTATGGGTTGTGTTATAACCAGACCACTAGGACGAAAAGGGATTTCATTCTTTCAAGTGCATTTGTTCCATAGCTAAGTACAAATAGCCAAGAGGGAGAGGAGGTAGAGCACATAGGGAGGATTTTGGCATTATAACAACCCATGAACCACAAACCACACTTCTTTGTACTCGTAGCCATATTTTCATTCACAAAAAGATGGGAGAGCAACCTCACCTTCCAGTTGATTTTTTCTCTCGAAATGGTTTCCCAAAGAATATCTTGTGTCAAATGTGTGTGAGCTTTTATTTTTTCCATTCTCTATTTTTTGCATAACTTTTATTCGCATGCATGTACTATTAGTAGTAAATCTATAGATCCAGAAATCTAAGTAAATTTTAATAGTATAGAATTTCATATTTGAAATATAATTTTATTAGATTGTTGTGACGAACTCTCTACTCGAATATCCATGGTAGTTTACAGATTGTCACCATAAATTTCATTTGGAACATCAAGGTTTTGTTATACCTATTTCATTGTAAAGAATACATATAATTGTAGTACAAGAAGAAATTTTATACTCATAAAAGTTTTAGAGATACATCAAGAAAAGGGTCATCTAACAAGAAAATATCAAAATTAGGGTTTTAAACATATAGAACTTATATTTGGCATAACTTGTGATTAGAACATATTTTCTTGATGATTCAAAGTTTGTGCTAAAAAAACAAAAAAAATAGGAGTATCATTATTGTTGTTGCAAATAAGTAAAGTTCTTCTAAAGAATACTACACCAACTAACCTCTATGAAGCTCACTCATGACATTTAAATCAAATGAAGAATCAGAAAATAGATTATCATAATTGAAGAATTGAGTGGATGAAATAAGTGGTAGTATGTTGAAACTATTTATTTCATATTATTAGGGAGGACTTAAAAAGGAAATGGAATTTTTTTTTTTGTATCAAAGGATATATTCCATGAATCGAAATATGGATAAAAGAATGCAACAATTAAAAAATTCCATCTTACGTAACTTGAATGAGATATTCCCTAAAGGAAATGCCAAGATTCAAGGAAATCATGAAAATGTGGGACAAATAAAGGTTGAGCACCAAAATCAAGATTATTCATCACTTAAAGATCCACATAATTGATTGTACAATGGACCACCAAGGAACTAAATTCCTAACATTGAAATGAGGTAGTGATCTTATAACACGGATATTCTAGATGTAATAATTCTATTATTTACACCAAGTACCAACCTTAGAAAAGGTATTGCAACCTTGTATTTGGAAAATGATCAATTCTTATGTTATTAATTTTTTTTTTAAAGGAAATGGATTACATCGTCTCTTACTTTATTTTTACACAAGAAATGTTAGCTCATTATGGGGATATTAAGAAAAATACATTTTTTATTCAATTGAAAAATATTTAATAAACAGGCTGAATAATGGAGCACAATCAACAATTTCAAAACATAACACTCAAGGTAAAGAGAATTCGAATGGATACTTTGTCAAATCTCTTTACGGTCACTTTAAAGGAGAGAATTCAACATGATGTGTGTCGCCTTGAACCTCACTCCCTTGAGCATGATTTTAGCATGGTGAGGAAAGTAGAAAGTAAAAATATGTCTACTTTAAGAGTGGCAACTATCAACTATAGGGATCTCAATGTTCCCTTTCCTACCATCAATCAATCTACAAGTTTGACACTTCAAAAAATGGATGAAAGAAGAGAAAAGTGATTGTGTCCCAGTTGTGCCAACAAGTATGGTAAAGGGAATAAATGTTATGAGAAGAAATTATTTTACATAGATTTTGAAGAGGAAGAAGATATAGAATTGGAATAATCTAAATATCTATAGAGGAGACTATTCAAATCATATATTTTTCACATATTGGTTGGCATCAATACTTCAAAAACCCTCAAGATAGAAGGATATATCAAAAAGGAAAAGGTAACAATGTTTATTGACTTTGTTTGTGCCAAAAAATTCATTAATTGCAAACTAGAAAAACATTTCAATTTCATTGTACTTACACAACCAAAGTTTCAAGTGGTACCACAAATTGTTTAAGGAAGTGAAAATGAATTAAGCTAACTATGGGGAGTATTAAGTCCAATGATTGATTTGAAATCCATATGTCTTTTTAGGGCTCTACTAGATTTACAATCATTGGAAATAATGGCCTTTAATTTTCAAGAGCTTTTAATAAGATTTTTATCAAAAGATAAGGAAATAGATCTCAAAGGTATCCAAGGGAAACATGTAGATTTTTATTGTATAATCAACAAATTATGTGATATGATAAAACACAAGATAAGAATATACTCTACTCTTCAACAAAAACCAAAATTGATCAATGAGAACAATAAGTAGAAAAGGAAGAATATCAATTGCACATAACAAAATATTTCTCTGGGGAAAGCAACTGCTAAAAATCCCAACTATCTATATTACATTAACCAGAATATCTGAGAAGAAAATACAATGTTTGTTCAACCCGAACAATTCTTGCACTAGTACAATCTATCTCTCTGCCTCACAAGCTAGCTCAAGCTAACACTTAGCCAATTCTATTGTTTGCCAAGCCCCTACTTCCTTGCTCAATTCCTAAGAGAATTAACCCATATTTAACTAGGAAATCCACTCTCCATAACTACACAATCCATCCATAGACCCTCAACTGATTGCGTGCACCATCTGTACAACTTGGAAAATTATATAACTGATAGTACACTGTCACGGAACCCTAATCTCAACTAGTTCTTCCAATGAACTGACATGCATGAGTTATTTATGAGTGAATATTCAATTAATTGGTGTGGCACTGAGGATGAACTGGTGCCCTTCCCCACTAATATACCTCCTACTAGTTCCTCTAATAGTTAGAACTAGTTTAACAGACTATAACTCAATTAGACTAAGTTATCTAATTACAACTCAAAAGAACTCAACCTGGGCCCCTAAAATTTAGGGATCACTCTACATGACTCTAGATAGACTTCCAGCTCTAATTTCCTAAGTCAATTAAGTCAATTTAACTTACTTAACTATTACAAGTTGTTATGAGAATATAATTTTGATTTAATTTACAATTTAATTCAAGGATAAATTAAATTGGAATTTCTTGTTGTTACTTTTAACACTCCCTCTCAATAAGAAATGGATTATCTGCTACCCCGATCCCGCCTCTGTGAAACTCGAATTTTCATATTGACAATGCCTTTGTCAAAATATCTGCATCTTTCTCCTCTGTGAGAATGTACTCCAACAACATAATTCTCCTCTGCACACTGGACATCAATATGCTTGGACCGATCATGAAAAACTAGATTTTCAGAGAGTTTGATACAACTCTAACTTTAACAATAAATCATAGTTGGATCCATCTGCTAACTAGATAGAACAACAAGAATATTCCTCATCCAGATAACCTCACAAGATCCTTGACTAGCAACCATGTACTTTGCTTCTATTGAACTGGGTGAAACTCATCTTTATTTCCTGCTCTACCAAGAAACAATTTTTGATCCAATATTGAAGATCCCACCTGATGTGCTCTTCCTTTCGGATGCACTCCATGCCCAATCTACATCGGTGAAGCCTTGAAGCTTCACTCCCTTTGTTCGTTTGTTCCATAGACCATACTGAGTAGTGCCTCTAAGGTATCTCAACACATGTTTGGCTACCTCCCAATACAACTTGGTCGAACTAACCATCACTTGAATAATTTGGTTAACTGCATAACACATGTTCAATCATGTGTTCACCAAATACATGAGTGAACCCACAAGCTGGCTACAAATAGTATCCTCCACTACTTCACTAAAAGTAGCATCCTCCTTCCTCCAGTTACCTGCTAGAGGAGTTTCCATGGGTTTACTGATCTCCATGTGGAACCTTTTCAGTATCTCATTGGCATACTTACCTTAAGAGACAAAAAGTTCCTCATCACCTTAGCATACTTCCATACCTAGAAATTAGTGCATGAGCCCCAAGTACTTCATTTCGAACGCTCTTGCAAGATCTTCTTTGCAATACTTGATCAACTTACCATCACCTGTCAGAATCAAATAGTCAACATATAAAACAATAATCAACAATTTACCTTCAACCACAATATAGTAAAGGTTTGCATTTGCTTTACTTTTGGTGAAACCCAACCTAGTGAAATAGCTATTGATCCTAGTGTACCAAGCACAGGGTGCTTGATTCAATCCATACAGTGCTCTCTTGAGTCGGCACACATGGGACTCTCTGTCGAAGGTCTCAAAACCTTCAAGCTTCTCAATATAAACCTATTCCTCAATCATGTCGTTGAGGAATTTTTTCTTTACATCCATCTGATGTATCTTCCATCCCATCCACACTGATAGTGCTAGAATGGATATGATTGATGAGTAGCTTGCAATAGGATGAAAAGTCTCATGATAATCAATCCCATCCACCTAAGAAAAGGCGCGGGCCACAAACCTGGCCTTATGTTACTCCACACTACCATCCACTACCTAATTTACCTTGTAAAACCATATGGAACTCACCATTGACTTGTTTTCCAGCCTTGGGACCACATCCCAAACACTAATCCTAATAATGGAGTCATACTCTCAACCATGGCATCAACCCAAACTCGTTACTGCACTACTTCCTCAAAAGAGGATGGCTCAGTCTCTACACATCTCCTCATCAGAGCCATGTAGCCAGTGTACCTCTCGTGTGACCTCCTCTACCTGCGTTGTGATGTGGGTGCTCCCACATTCTCTCTAGCATCATGAAATAACTTGTCAACCTCTTTGGTGCAATTTCTCCCATCTCTGGAAGACTGCATGAGCGGGAGTCTCCACTCCCTAATCCTCCACATGTGGCTTCTCCACATCATCCTAAGGTTCCTCCTTTGGAGCTAAAAGCTCCTCAACTGCATGTAATTGAAGCTCCCTCTCAAGGGAATATCTCATGGCCTTCTCTTCATCGAATTTTACATCTCTATGAACCATTTTCATCCTATTGGTCAAAATGTACACCCGATAGTTGTGAGGTGTGTTAGCTCTGCTACATACTTTAGCATTTGGAGGACCAAATACCAGCTTGGCCATGTGTTTATGCTAAAAAGGGAGATCACAGTAGTCTTTTCCTTCCTTCTCCTTCATTCTCCTTATTCTCCCATAGCCCATTTTCCTTAAGCCCTGGGCGCTTAACTCACGAAACCGCGCCCATATAGCCCTCCGCCTCAATCATAGCCGTCGATCGCACATCACCCGATCCAACAGTCCTTGCTGCAAGTAACCTGCACAGCTGCTTCCGCACTGTCCGATCTACTCCGCCGTGATCGGACGACATTCGCACCTCCCGATCCCACGAGCTTCCCACTCGTTAACTTGCGAGGAAAGTGGTTTCTGCCCCATCACATCCGCCACGTGTCAAGTGCTGATTGTGATCGTGCACCCGCATACGATTACCGCTCAACCCCCATAAGTGGTGCGAGCAATACCTCTTACTGCCTACTAGCCTGTCCCCACGCGTTAACCCCCCGTGCATGTCTTCCGCCCGAGATCCGACGGCTCACGACTGTCCGCCTCCTGTTTCTGTCCATTACTCGCGGTCGTTAAGTCCTCGCGCAGCTTCTGCCCCGATCACTGTTGGATCTTCTCGTGTTTAATCCAACGGCCCTCGTCCATTCTGATCCCATACCCCCCCATACCTTCTGCAAAACAATCCCCGCCATCGATCACTGCGATCCAATGGTTGATGTTCGTCCTCCGCCCACTCGTACATCCTCCATGAAGTCAACACACCCTGGTCATGCCATGCACCTGAAGGACGACAATGATCATCTACCAAGTACCTGGTGCATTTCCTCTCCAACAACCGCATTCAAGAAACAGAGTGGCCGAAGAACGAGAAGGACAAGCCTTGAGCAGTTAAACGCATTTATCAGTTATGGAATGTCTTCCATATTGCACTCCACCTACTCAAGAAGGACAACAGAATATCAGAGAAGATCAAGTCCATTCACCAAAGCAAGCAGATTGCAGCAGAGACCCATACTAGATAGTTAAAGTGGTTGGTGGTCAATTATGACCCCTCCATGCATAGAACAGTAGGATATTTTTGTAATCAAACTCTATATATACCCTGAACACAAATGTAATCAAGGTTGATGGTTGTTGTTTTGATGTAAGGTTCAACTTCTGGAGACTGTAACTACTTTGATACTTGCAACGCCTGGTCTTAATTTTCAGCTAATACAAGCTTCTTTTGCTGTTAATTGCTCACTTTCCATTTCTACTATGTTCTAGGTTGTGCCTGTTATGCATTTGTTCATGTGCTCTTGATCTTTAGCATTAGAGGGGCTGTCATCCCACCTCTGTGTTGAAGTCTAGTATGTATCATTGAATGTGTTATGCAGGTTGTTGTTTACTTAATGCCAGAGAGCTGTCATCCTGTCTGTGCATTAGGAAATAGATTTGCAGACCTCTTTATTGGTTGCAGCCAGCCATCACAGGGTCATGTGCATCTGCTGTTGTGGTCAGTATTCTCCATGTTCACCTAATCCTCAAACTATGAGTAATTGATGGTGTAAAGCCTTGTAGTCTGAGGGTGTTCACCCATGTTTGGAGTTAAGCATAGTAGAAGTGGTTATCTGGCTTGAATATGCATCATTCCTTCCATTCATCCATTTCCAACATTTTTTTGAGTTTGTAATGTTCCCGAGCATCTCTGAGATACAACCTAGGAGAGTTTCTTCGGGTGATAACATTAATTGGTGCCATTGTCGGGGAGAGGAGATTGAAGCTCAGCTTCCCTGGGAGACAACACAGTTCTATATTTTGATGATAGACAAAGTCTGGGCACATTTCTGGTTCTAATCATCTATCTGGCGACTCCACTGGAGGAATACCAACCTTTGGTGACTCCACTTCATAGTCCTCGCTCAGTGCGCGAGACACACTTGAAGAAATCCTCATAAATCACCAGCTGTTCCAATGCCTGACCCTAAGAATATTGTTAAACCAAGGAAAACATTACAGAAAGGAGCATCAGGATCAGGTAAGCCCAAAAAATCCCATGTATCTCTGCTAGTGAAGAAATCACCTTCAGAGATTCATAAAGCTCCTGTTCATTCATTCCCCTTTCAGATCTCAGTCTAAAGAAAGCATCCCATGCTGTCCATCATATTCCTCTGTCTCTGTCATCCGTTACATTTTTCATACTACTCAGTCTACCAGTAGCCGTCCACCCACCTCAGTCATGGCAGGCCAGCAAGCTCCCTCAAAGATAGAAAGAATCGTTGCTGCTAGGTATGGACCCTTGGTCTTGCCTGTCCCTTTGAATGCCATGCCTGCAGGAGATTATATGAAATATATGCCTAAGTTTACTGGTACAGAAGGAGTAACAGCTGAAGAGCATCTAGAGTCCTTTTATAGCTATGCTGATAATCTAGATATTAATGAAGCTGATGTGTGGATGAGGGTTTTTGTCCAAAGCCTAGATGGAGAAGCTAGAAAATGGTTCAGAGAATTAGCCCCTAGGTCCATAGCAGACATTGAGGCCTTAGATGATGTGTTACTAAAGCACTAGGGGGGTAAGAAAGATCTGCTCTATCATTACACTGAATTTGGGAACTTGCAGAGGGAGAATAGTGAGCTGCTGTTTGATTTCAACATCAGATTCAACATTATGTATAGCAGAATACCAACTGAAGTCAAACCTACCCCTAATTCGGCTATGCTCACTTATGCTAATTCCTTCGATTCTCAGTTCTACCTGCTGTTAAGAGAAAGAAGATGTGCTTCTCTGGCTAATATGCAAGATGCAGCCTTTGAAGTAGAATCGAACATTCTAGCTGTAGAGAGACTCGAAGGTGATGTTGATAGGAGAAGACAGGGAGGAGAGCTCTCATCATCCTCAAATATTAAGATCGATGAATTAGCCAGGATGATAGATTTATTAGCCTCTGAAGTTTCCAGATTAGAGGCTGAGTAGCATTTTGAGGAAGCAGGAGCTCATTGTTCCTTTTCTCTTCCAAATCCAAATCCATATAGAGGAGCAAATGAGCAGTTGCAGATTTTGCAAAGAAACAAGGATGTAAACGAAGACAAAAGGGTGAAGACCCTTTTTCAGAATATAGTCATGGAAGAAGAGCAGTCTGAGGAAAAGGATGAGGTCCATGGTTTGGAAGATAAGGGCAGTGCCCCTTTCTTAACAAGAGCTGCATATGAAGAAGCATTATCCAAAGGCACTGCTCATGAGTTTGTTGTGCCTGCAGAACAACAAGCTTATTAGCAGAAGTAGTCAGCAGCAGGTCCCACCATCCTCAAAGAGTCTAAGCCCGAAGTCAACCCATCTTTCCATGATTATGCAGATCCGCAAATTGACTGGCTTGCTGTTATCCCCAGCATAGTGACCAAAAAGGGAGAGGAAATCTCCCCATCATCTTTTGTCCCTCTGTCTGCTCAAGTGACAATCCCTCACAGTTTCCCACTAGGCACCAAGGTAGGCCATAACTCAATGCCCAAGGCTGATACTGATCACCTCAGTCTTGATGTTCCGATGCCTACCCAGGTGGCCTCCACACAGCTTCGAAGGGCAGATTGTCAGATAGCAGAGGAAGAGGATGCACAGTTCTAGAACTCCTCCTTGGATGAGGACTATTCTGAGCAAGATGCAGGAGAAGATGATGTCTTTATGTCCTCCACACATGAACACATTGGTGCACCATTTATATTGATTGGGCAGGCCACAGATGACACAGAGAAGTACACAGCATTCATTGTTATGTAGCAGGTGTACAAAGGCTCCCATGAAGAACATTCGAGGGAGAGAATATACAGAAAGAGGATGAAGTATGGATCATCTCTACCTGACAAGGTCAAATGTCCTAAACTCTTTGAGGTAGAGGATCAAATAAACCAAATTTTGCAAATCTATGATGAATCGGCTGAGAGGTGGAGAAACAGTTTTGATGGCCCAGCAGATGGCCAGTTTTTGAAGATTTATGTTGTTTAAGGTTCTCACGCCTTAATGATTGTAAGAATTTTCTTTTACAGGCTTTAGTGTAGACTTAATTTGACTCCATGCCGAATGGATACTAGGAAATGTTTTTAAGCTTGATTTGTATGAAGGCATTGGTCTACAGTTCTTGAGACCTCACAGGGAGGATCTCATCCCCAGAAGGAGCCAGTGTTAGCTCTGCTACATACTTCAACATTTGGAGGACCAAATACCATCTTGGCCATGTGTTTACGCTCAAAAGAGAGATCACAACAGTCTTTTCCTTCCTTCTCCTTCATTCTCCTTATTCTCTCATAGCCCCTTTTCCTTAAGCCTCGGGCACTTAACCCACGAAACCGCGCCCATATAGCCCTCTGCCGAAATCACAGCCGTTGATTGCACATCGCCCGATCCAACGGTCCCCCCACAAGTAACCTTCACAGCTGCTTCCGCACCGTCTGATCTACTCCGCTGCGATTGGACAGCATTTGCACCTCCCGATCCCGCGAGCTACCCACTCGTTAACTTGCGGGGAAAGCGGTTTTTGCCCCATCACATCCGCCACATGTCGAGTGCTAATTGTGATCACGCGCCCATGTACGATTACCGTCCGACCCTCGTAAGTGGTGTGGGCAATACCGCTTGCTGCCTACCTGCTTGTCCCCACGTGTTAACACCCCGTGCATGTCTTCCACCTGATCACCATCGGATCTGTCCGCCCGAGATCCAACGGCTCACAACTGTCCACCTCCTATTTCCGTCCATTACTCCTAGCCGTTAAGTCCCCACGCAGCTTCCACCCCCGATCACCATTGGATCTTCCTGTGTTTAATCCAACGACCCTCGTCCATCCCGATCCCATATCTCCCCATACCTTCTACAAAATGATCCCCACCATCGATCACTGCGATCCAACGGTTGATGTTCATCCTCCGCCCACTCGTACATCCTCCATGAAGTCAACACACCCTGGTCATGCCATGCACCTGAAGGACGACAATGATCATCTACCAAGTACCTGGTGCATTTCCTCTCAAACAATTGCATTCAAGAAATAGAGTGGTTGAAGAACGAGAAGGACAAGCCTTGAGCAGTTAAACGCATTTATCAGTTATGGAATGTCTTCCATATTGCACTCCACCTACTCAAGAAGGACAATAGAATATCAGAGAAGATCAAGTCCGTTCACCAAAGCAAGCAGATTGCAGCAGAGACCCATACTGGATAGTTAAAGCAGTTGGTGGTCAATTATGACCCCTCCACGCATAGAACAACAGGATATTTTTGTAATCAAACTCTATATATACCCTGAACACAGATGTAATCAGGGTTGATGGTTGTTGTTTTGATGTAAGGTTCAACTTCTGAAGACTGTAACTACTTTGATACTTGCAGCATCTGGTCTTCATTTTCAGCTAATACAAGCTTATTTTCCTATTAATTTCTCACTTTCCATTTCTACTATGTTCTAGGTTGTGCTTGTTATGCATTTGTTCATGTGCTCTTGATATTTAGCATTAGAGGGGCTATCATCCCACCTCTGTGTTGAAGTCTAGTATGTATAATTGAATGTGTTATGCAGGTTTCTGTTTACTTAATGCCAGAGAGCTTTCATCCTGTCTGTGCATTAGGAAATAGATTTGCAGACCTCTTTATTGGTTGCAACTTGCCATCACAACGTCTTGTGCATCTGCTGGTGTGTTCAGTATTCTACATGTTCACCTAATCCTCAAACTGTGAGTAATTGGTGGTATAAAGCCTTGTAGTCTGAGGGTGTTCACCCATGTTTGGAGTTAAGCATAGTAGAAGTGGTTATCTGGCTTGAATATGCATCATTCCTTCCATTCATCCATTTCCAACATTTTGTTGAGTTTGTAATGTTCTCAAGCATCTCTGAGATACAACCTAGGAGAGTTTCTTGGGGTGATAAAAAGGTGTACTAGTGTACCCCATAAATATCCCCATATCTGTTGTTAGCTCAAGCTTCTTCTATACATATTTGGTTACATTCTAGTAACCAAAAATCCTGAAGTTCCCACATATGGTTTCTTCCCTAAAAATTCATCTTCCGGTGTACTCATCCCAAGAATTTGATGAGGGCTTCTATTATGAAAATAAACAACTATGTTGCATGCTTCATCCCACAACTGTAGTGGTAGACCCTGATCATGCAACATCGTCCATGCCACTCCTACAATTCTTATGTTTTTCCTTTTAGCCACCCTATTCTATTGTGGGTTATGTGGTGCTATCAACTACCATCGAATGCCTTCTTATTCACAAATTTTTTTAAACTGATTCAACACATATTCTCCACCATTATCACTCCTAAGAGCTTTAACATTCTTGCCAGTATCTTTCTTGACTAGTGATTTAAGTTCACAAAACTTTGCAAAAGTATGATCTTTCTTCTGCATGAAGAAGATCCAACACTTATGAGAAAAGTAATCAACAAATATAACATAATACCTGTGCTTGGTCATGGATGCTGTCGAGAATGGTCCACATACATCTAAGTGAACTCGATTGGGGATCTCCTATGTAGGAATTTACAGGGTAAGTTCCTCAGAAAGAACACCAAAAGGACACCGCTCACAACCAGATCTCAAATAAATACACCAGTATTTTTGACGTGGTTAAAACCCTCAAAGTGCAAGGAGGGAAACAGTCCACGGCCTGTCCCAACGTGGGTACTACAGGCAATTTATTAATCAAAGAATGAAAATTTACATAAGCTTCTCTCATGCACGGATTACCCGAACAATGACCCTCCATGCGCTTTAAATAGAACTCATGGACCAATCGGGTGTCAAGCCACGGATCAAGTGTCGGTAATACCGAGGTGAGAGTGAACCGTCGGATCACTACATATCGTGACCGTCGGATTGTAAGTTACAAAATGTACAACGGTAAAGAAACACACTTTACCTAACTCTAACCTAACTCTATACTAGACCAAGTTGAACTTAACTATATCCTATGTGTCGGAATATCCTAACATCCCCCCTTAAGAACAACTTGGGATAGGATTGAAGGATTTACAAATATGACACAATAGGAGAAGGAAGGAGGCACTAGAGCCTATCCCCCCTTAGTGACAACTTCCTGAACTCCAAGCATATATCGAAGTTTAGTGAACTTCGCCTCTGTGAGAGCCTTTGTGAAGATGTCTGCAACCTGATCATCTGTTGGACAATATTGCACTTCAAGAACATGGTCATGAATGAGCTTTCTGATGAAGTGCATGTGTAGTTCAATGTGTTTGCTGCGCTGATGCTGGACTGGATCTTTGCATAGCTGAATGGCACTTTGATTATCACACCAAAGTGTGGTTGGATGCTGCTGCTCAAAGCCAAACTCTGATAGGATCTGACGAAGCCACAAGGCTTCCTTACTAGCTTCCACGGCACCACGATACTCTGCTTCTGCTGACGAAAGAGAAATGGCAGCCTGTTTCTTACAAGCCCATGTAATAGGTCCTGAACCAAGAGTGAAGACATAACCGGCAGTAGACTTCCGATCATCAGGGTCACCAGCCCAATCAGAATCAGTGAAACCAACTAACAGAGGAGCTGCTTTGGCACTGTAATGAATCCCAAACTGTACTGTACCTCGAACATAACGAAGTATTCTTTTAGCTGCTTTCCAATGACTTTCACGGGGGTTTTGCATAAAACGAGCAACAAGGCCAACAGCAAAGGAAAGATCAGGACGAGTATGGGTTAAATACAAGAGTTTTCCGACAAGTTGACGGTATAAGGTAGCATCAACTTCAGGAGAAGTACAAGAGACTGAAAGTTTGACTCCAGACTGAAAGGGAGAAGGGGCTGGCTTACAGTCTTCCATGTGAAAATGACGAAGAATATCACAAGCATACTTGGACTGGGAAAGGAAAATACCCTCCTAGGATTGCAAGACTTGAAGACCGAGAAAATAGTGTAAGTGTCCTAAGTCTGTCATTTCAAATTTCTTTTTAAGGCTGGACTTCACATGGTTTATAAGGTTGGGATCACTACCAGTAAGAATAAGATCATCAACATAAAGAACAAGGATGATAAGAGAGTTGCCCACTTTCTTGGTGTAGACAGTATTGTCAGAATGACACCTAGAAAAGCCAGATTCTAAAAGAAAGCTATCCATTTTGGCATACCAAGCCCGAGGAGCTTGCTTGAGGCCATAAAGGGATTTCTTAAGTCGACAAACAAGGCTGGAGTCTGTTTGTATGAAGCCAATGGGTTGTTCCATATAGATTTCTTCCTGCAAGTCCCCATGCAAGAAGGCAGATTTAACATCCATCTGATGGACTTCCCATTTTAAAGAGGCAGCAAGGGAAAGAACAAGGCGGATAGAGTTCATTTTGGCAACAGGGGAGAAGGTTTCAGTGTAGTCAATGCCTTCAACCTGTGAAAAGCCCTTAGCAACGAGACGAGCTTTATGTTTATCAACTTTCCCATCTGGTCCATACTTGGTTCTGTAAACCCATTTACATCTAACAAGTTTGCGTCCCTTTGGTAGAGGAACAAGATCCCATGTATCATTTGTCATCAATGAATGATATTCTTCATTCATAGCTGCTTCCCAATGTGGATGGCCTGAAGCTTCTGCAAAAGTGTCAGGATCATGATTTACTGGAGCTTGAGCCAGTAAAGAAGAGGCTCTTTCAAACTGAGAACGTGTACGTCGCTGATCTGTAGGATCACCGGCAAGATCACCTGCTGCATCCCGAGTAGCACGGACCCATCTTGGAAGTTGAGGATCCTGAGAAGGTGGGGGAGGATTATCATCCTCGCTTTCATCATCTGAAGAAGAAATGTTTTCAAAAGTAGAAGAGATAGGAAGAGGTGGCACATCCGCCGGACTAGGCTCGCAGGCCGATTTATTTTCATCAAATTTTACATCTCTTCTAATGATAACATTTTTGGACTTAAATGGAATAAGTCTATAACCTTTTACATCTTCAGAATATCCAACAAAAGTACATTTCTCACTCTTAGGTTCTAAAGCTTTATGCTTTTCATCTGGAATATGGGCCCATGCTTCACTTCCAAACACACGAAAGTGACTTACATCTGGTTTAATGGAACTCCAAGCTTCTTCTGGAGTGATATTCTCTAGAACCTTAGTAGGAGTGCGATTGATTATATAATTTGCACAATTAATTGCTTCGGCCCAAAAACTAAGACTGAGTCCTTTAGATTGCAGCATACAATTAGCCATTTCCTTTAAGGTGCGATTTTTCCTTTCAGCTACACCATTTTGTTGTGGAGTGTATGGAACAGTATGTTGCATTTGAATTCCATTTTCGGTGCAAAAGTTGATGAATGTGTTTTTAACATATTCTCCACCATTATCAGTTCTTAGCTTAAGAATTTGATGTCCAGATTGTTTTTCAACAAAGGCTTTGAAGGCCAAAAAGTGTTAAATACTTCGCTCTTGAGTTTTAAGAAGTATACCCAAGTGCGTCTGGAGAAATCATCAATGAAAGTTAAGAAGTACTTGCAGCCAGAGAATGAAGCAACAGGAAGAGGACCACATAAATCACTGTGCACAAGCTGTAAAGGGGCTGAGGCGTGCCAAGAGGCACGTTTGTCAAAACTGTCCCGATGATGTTTTCCGAGTACACATCCGGAACAAACACCATCTCTGCAAGATACCATAGGAAGACCTGTCACCATATTTTCTTTACATAGATGCTGAAGGGAGCGATAGTTTAAGTGACCAAATCGCTCATGCCAAAGTTTGCTCACTTCATCATTATGAGCAACAAATACTGAGGGAAGATTTGATGACCCAAAGTTGTGAAACTTATACAACCTTTTGGAATCATCAGCAAGACCAGTAGCTAGAATCTGTTTAGGATCTTTTAGATCCTTGATTACAACATCATGAGGTGAAAATTCAACAATTTTACCTTCACCTGAATGAGTTATCTGATAGACAGATAGAAGGTTGCAGGATAAGGTTGGAACACATAATACATCATTAAACTGACCATTGTCTAGATGAACAGTTCCAGTCCCTACAACATTAAGAGATCTATCATCACCAACATATATATTTTTGGTGTTACAATCATTTAAAGAAGAAAACATGGCTTGGTTTTTGGCCATGTGACAAGAGGCTCCAGAATCAATGAGCCACTCATGAGAATGAGAAGAAGAAGAAGATACATTTAATGCATAACCAGACTGAGATGATTGACAATGACATGCAGAAAGTGCCATTCCGGAAGTTGAAGTTGAAGTAGGCTCCACATGGATGTTATGTTTCTTCATTGCGGCTTCCAAGGCTTCCATCTTCTTAAAGCATTTAGATTCTAAGTGGCCATCTCGATTACAAAAGTTACAATGTCTATCAGTCTTCTTCCATTTGTTTTTATTGGTCTTATCATTTTGCTGAAATGATCTTTCATTTTGAGGCTGAGATGGTTTAGGACCATTCTTTTGAGGATATGACTTCTTAGGATTCTTTGAATTTGGTTGCTGCTGGGCGGCTAACGCTTTCGTGGAAGAGTTTCCAAGATTAAGAAGACCAAGGTGTAAGAGTTTTTCTTGTTCTCTTATTAAGGAATCACAAAAGGAGTCAAAGGAAGGGGCCTTGTAGTCTTTTCCTTGACAAATGAAAGCTTCCCTTGTAGAATGGAAAGTGGAAACAAATACAGAGTAGGCTGGTCCCAACTTAGTAAGGATGGAATAAATAAGGTTACCATCTTCTTTCTTAACTTTAACACCTTCCAAGAGATATCTAAGGGTCTTGAATTTGGACAAGAAATCTTCAATGCAAGAAAAATTATTAGGATCCAAAGTAAGCAGCTCATTTTCAAGTTGATGGGCTCTAATTTCATTTTTAATCCCAAAAACTTTAGCGAGTTTTTCTAATGCTTCATGAGGAGTCTCAAGTTCTGCAATGTGGAATCTAAGATCAGGAGAAATAGACATCCCTATCAAACCACGTGCTTGATCTTGTCTATTTTCCCATTTTGCAGCCTTGTCTTCATCTTTTGGTTTCTTCTCTTGGTCTGTGGCTATTCTGAAGAGACCTTTACTTCTAAGTAAATCTTCCATGTAGGCTACCCATTGGAAGTAGTTAGTGCTGTCAAGAATGACTTGGCATGGACTTTCCATTTTTTTTAAAAACTGAAGCTGAAGATGCTGAAAGTAAGTGTTCCAATGGATAGATCTCGAAAAAATAGGCGGTTTTAAAAAAAACGGCTCTGAAAAAGGCTTCCGGATGAAGAAGTTATGGCTTTTTGAAAAAAAATTGTTGACGTTGCCGGCAAAGTGCGCGAATGTGCGGGAATGAAAAAAAATCCGCCCCCACAAAATGGAGACTTGAACCCAAGACCTCTACTCTCTTAAAATAGCTTTGAACCAATTGATCTATACAAAAAATTTGAGAGAGAGAGAGAGAGAGAGAGGGGGGGGGGGGGGGGCCCTTGGTTTGCGTGCTTGCCTTGAGAAAGCTCTTTTTCCCTACAAAACACAAAACACAAAACCCAACACGAATATGCAAAGAAAAACGAACCTTGCGGCTCGAAGTTAGCTTTAGCCAAAAAACTAGAATTTTTTAAAAAAAAAATCTCAAAGTTAGCTTTAGCCGAAAAACTAAATATTTTTCTCAATGTTTCTGATTTTCCGAGATCACACTAAGGTGCAGGGAAAAGAGCATACGCATGAGAAAAATCCTTCCTTTCTGTTTCTGATTTGCCCAGATCGCACAGAGTCGCAGGGCAAAGAGCATACGCAGAAATGAAAGGTATAGATCCGGTTAAAAAAAAGGCTAAATAAACTGAGACCGAAATAAGCAGAGAGAAAATAACAGTAAACTGCAAAAAACACTGTATACCTCCCGATCTGAAAAATGACGCAGCTAGGGCTACCGGAAACCTTTTCGCGTGAAACGAAAGGGGTTCCTCACTGGAACAGATGCTCCGAACGCAACAGAGCAGTCCTCTCGGCCCGAAAGCAGTCAGAAACAACAGATCTAGGAAACGACAGCCGCATGCAGTTCTACCGGCTTCAGATTTGGATCACCAACGGACGCGGCCCTCAAATAGCTCTGATACCATGTAGGAATTTACAGGGTAAGTTCCTCAGAAAGAACACCAAAAGGACACCGCTCACAACCAGATCTCAAATCAATACACCAGTATTTTTGACGTGGTTAAAACCCTCAAAGTGCAAGGAGGGAAACAGTCCACGGCCTGTCCCAACGTGGGTACTACAGGCAATTTATTAATCAAAGAATGAAAATTTACATAAGCTTCTCTCATGCACGGATTACCCGAACAATGACCCTCCATGCGCTTTAAATAGAACTCATGGACCAATCGGGTGTCAAGCCACGGATCAAGTGTCGGTAATACCGAGGTGAGAGTGAACCGTCGGATCACTACATATCGTGACCGTTGGATTGTAAGTTACAAAATGTACAACGGTAAAGAAACACACTTTACCTAACTCTATACTAGACCAAGTTGAACTTAACTATATCCTATGTGTCGGAATATCCTAACATCCTATGCTCGACTGTCTTTGTCATGAAAGGAAGCTTTGGTGTATTTTACCAATGTGCACCCTTTACACGTGTTAACCTGCTCTAGTGTACCCTTGGGAAGACCAGTAGAAATTTGCTACATGATCTTCAAAGCGCCATCGTTCAAGTGACCTAATCTCCTGTGCCACAGCTCACCAATGTCTTAGCTCTGCACCTTCTTTGCTTTCGTGCTCAAGGTAGAACAATCTCCTACCCCCAAATTGTACAGATTCTTCACTCAAACCCCTATAATCTTCACCTTTCGTGTGGCTATGTGACAAAGGAATGCCCTTCCTTTACTAAATATCACATCATATCCTCTATACTCCAACATGGCAACAAATACCAAGTTCTTCTTCAAACCAGGAACATACATAACATATCACAAGGTGATGGGAGAACCTAAATCCCTCTGAAAGGTAATTGTACTGATACCAGTAGCGCTATACCTCACGTCATCACCCATATTGATATGCATCTGTAGATCCTTCTCCTCAAAGTTACTTAAGAGCTCTTTGTTACCGGTCATGTGTAAATAAGCTCCACTGTCGAGGTATCATACACTACACATCATAGATGACACCATACAAGCGATGAGGGTAAATTCCAGTTCAAAATGTCAGGCAAGAGCCTCACCGACTGCTCCTCCTGAGGGCTTCTTACCGACCTTCTTGAGCAGACACTTTGTGGAAAAATGTCCCAGATTGTGACAGTGAAAGCACTTGACTTTCAACATGTCCCTCTTCTTGCCACACTCACAAGAATATGATTTGCAATGGGATGATTTACCCTACCCTTTCTTTGCCTTAACCTGCCAAGGCACAATTCTCCTCATCATCAACCTTTGATGAGGATTCGTCTCTGGTATTCTGCCAAATCTCTTCTTGTACCAAATCGTACCACAACCTCTCCCAATCTGGTAGCTTCTCCCTCCCATTAATTGATTCATGGTAATTGTGCCAACTCTTGGGAAGTCCTAGAAGTGCTAGGCTCACCATATTGTCTTTGGCAACAGTAATCCTGACACTTCCAAGCTCATCCCGACAATGGGTGAACTTGCTAAAGTACCTCGGAATTGAGTTTCCCTTCTCCATATTGATATTTATGAATTTTTCCTTCAGTGCCAACTTCCTATGGTCACTTCTATTTTGAAACAAGTTTGCCAATGCCTTCCACATTGCGTATGGAGTGTCCTTACCATAGAGACTCAAGACAATGTGATCTTGAACTCCTTCCAGGATAATCCTACTCTCTTTTTCCATACACTTTCTCTATTCAGCGAGATCTTTAGCATCATATGTTGGAGGCTTAGGAATGTCATGATCTATGAATTCCTTGAGGCCATTTCCTTCTAGAACTACCTCCATCATGTCCTTCCAAGCTATGCAATTTGAGCTTCCCTCTAGGGCATACGTAGGTCTCAAGGCGTAGAATGACACGCTGACTCTGAATTATGAACTTATGAATTCGATTTCACCTACACAACAAACTCGAATTCTCCTCTTCTATAATTTCTTCAACTCTGATACCATGTATATTCTTGTTGTAGATTCAATAGCTTATATGATATGATAAAACACAAGACAAGAATCTAATCTACTCTTCAACGAAAACCAAAATTGATCGATGAAAACAATAAGCAGAAAATGAAGAATATCAATCTCACATAACACAATATTTCTCCGGGGAAAGAAAATGCTAAAAACCCCAACTATATATATTGCATTAGCCAAAATATCTGAGAAGAAAATACAATTCTTTTTCAACCCAAACAATTCCTGCACTAGTAAACTATATCTCTCTTCCTCACAAGCCAGCACTTAGTGAATTCTGATGTTTGCCAAGCCCCTACTTCCTTGTGCAATTATTGAGAGATTTACCCCATATTTAATTGGGACATCCACTCTCCATAACTGTGCAATCCATCCATAGGCCCTCAACTGATTGCATGCACCATTTGTACAACTTGGAAAAATATACAACTGATAGTACATTGTCCCTAAACTCTAATCTCAACTGGATCTTCCTCTAAACTGACATGCATGAGTTATTTATGAGTGAATCTTCAGTTAACTGGTGTGGCACTAAGGATGCACTGGTGCCCTTCCCCACTACTAGACCTCCTACTAGATCCTCGAACAATTAGAACTATTTTAACGAACTATAACTCAGTTAAATTGAGTATCTAAGTACAACTCAAAAAAAATCCACTTGGGCCCCTAAAATTTATGGATCACTCTACATGACTCTAGTTAGACTTCAAACTCAAATTTCCTAAGTCAATTAAGTCAATTTAACTTAATTAACTATTACCAGTTGCTATGAGAATAGAATTTCAATTTAATTCACAATTTAATTCAAGGACAAATTAAATTGGAATTTCTTGTTGCTATTTTTAACAAAACCCCCATTAAATGGTAGCCTATAAAAACATGACATGAATACTAAAAAAGGGACACCATGCTATAATTGACTGATTGTGCTCACTAAAGTTTCAGGCATTTATACCCTCTCCTTCAAAAATGTTAAAATTATCACAGAGAAATATAATTTTTTTGAGAGAAGATTTTTAAAAATAAAGAAAATTACAAATCATAAACGCAACGTTTACTTTGGAAATAACCCAATCTGGGGAGAAAAACCAGCTCACAAAATTTGGTTAGTCCCTTGGCCAAAATTAGACTAAGTTAATCTAGTGAACCTTCACTACTCACCCTATGGCACATTAAAATGAAGCCTTCCAAATACTTTTAAAGGAATCATTAAATATAATCTACCAGCATGAAGCCATAGGCAAGTAGAACCATGTGCCTACAACCATTGGCACATTAAAATGAAGTCTTCCAAATACTTTTAAAGGAATCATTAAGTTTAATCCACAAGCATGAAGCCATAGGAATGTAGAACCATGTGCCTACAACCACCATTGTTTGACTAGGAAACTTTAAAATTTTCACCAAGTCAAGTCTATCTAACAACTCCCCCTTCAACCTTAAATTAGGGTTTTCCTTAGCCAAATCAAGATAAACCAGCCAATTGATTCAACACTACTCACCTCTAGGCCCTACCCATCTCAAATGTTTTATCTAGGGATCTAGCATGTTCCCGCCTTTCACCTAGGTCTATCTCTAGAATTTACTTGCCATTTCCAAGGTGAGTGCATTCTTCACCATGTTTGACAATCATATACCCATATACATGTACAATAAAAAAAATCAACTCGATTATAACATAAACACACACATGTTCATTCTTTGTTGTTCAACACTTAGGCACCCATTATTTCACATCTCCACACCTTCTCAAACTAGATGCTCTCATCAAAAGGCCTTACTTTTGTGGCTACATCTCACCTTGCTAGACCTTTATTTCCTCTGAGAATATCTTTGTATGAGGGTAAAATCCCAATTAGGCTTAAGACAAACAACATCACAATTTTTTTTTATCAAACATATGTTTTTTATGAAAACATTTCTTATGAAGCATTGGTTTTTTTATTTTAAATTATTGTCAAGTCACGATTACTTATTCATTAGGGAAAGTCACTTCTTGTTCTTATGTGTTTACTTTTCTTCATTGGGGTAAGACAACTATTCTTCTCATGTGATGGCTTCCATAACCATTTGACATCAAACCTTCATAACCAATTGACATTAAAGCCAACAATATTAACATTCTCTCCGTTGGCATTGGTGGAAACATTGATTTTGTCCCCCCCTTTTGTCTTGAGAATCATTCCTTCTTATTTCTCCTTACCTCCTTGAGAATCACTTCTCCTTATCCTTATTTCCCCTAAACTCCTCCTTTGAAATCAATGTCAAGGGGTTCAGTGTGCAATGAAACTTAACAAAGAGAGGTCTATCTTGACACTGTTGATGATGAAGAAGACAAAAAAATATAGTGTTTGTACAAACTCCAGATATATCTAGCTCAAAGATAAACATTTATTTCAGGTTTCATCTCATGCACACTTACCTCACCAAGTTCATGCTCATAACAATAGACAATAGTATTGGAATCACTTCAAAACCCATCAAACAACCATTATTTCCTTTTCATATATCGTTAAGCTTTTTTTTGTCTCATCTCTTGTGTCTCATATCATTGAATCAATGCATTGCTTCTGACCTGAGTAGCACTCCTCTATGTTTATTTGACATAATTAAATCATCTCATTACAAAAAATAGTCATTGAAATAGTTCGATTCAGTTTTGTCCATCAACATCAAACAATCATTTATATTCATGATGGGTTTTGAATGATGGGATTGATCTCAAAATTTTGTCTTATTGGTACTATGATACTTTCAGTTTTCTCAAATGACATGTATTTTAATTGAATATTTTATCCCAGATCTACCTTGTTCAAGTTGAATTCAATGAAGTATTGTACCATTGTTCGTACTTAGAGTTTCAATAGGAAAATTATGATCTATATCTCTTGACATGATGATATGGAAAAAATTATTTGTTTAATGCTACACGGCCCATAAATTGACTCTTCACCATGTTGGACCACAAAATTGACACTTTTTGATACCATACAATATGCACTATAACATCCAAAGAGACACCACAAACTTATTCTTGAGATGCTTTTCATAAGAGATCCATTTCTTTTCCCGAAGGCTAAACCAACTCAATCAACACTACTAATATTTGGTTCGACCTACCCATATTATCAAATTCAGTGGGAGATTTTTTCATACATATTTATGGTCATGGGATGTTGAAACTTTACACTATTAATTCATACACCTAAGCATCATTGCCATTGTTTTCTCCTATCTGTGAAACTATAACTCTGAGCACTTAATTGTTGCATTGTTTAGCATCATTTGGTATCCTCTCACATTCTCTAGAAAACTCGGTCATCCTTTGAATCTGCTATTTCCACCTAGAATGTTTTGTGTAGTTTGTCTCATAATGTTCCCGATCTCGAATGCATTGTAACGTTCTCTATAATGATAGGTTTTCTGTCAAGTTATGAAATGTGTGTTGCCACTCATTAATTGGTGCATCGCTTTCTATGCTAATAGATGTATCTTTTTCCACCTTAGGCTTTTCATCATACCCCGGGCATCCTTTGACCATAATAAACCTATGTTTATATTCATTCAGGTCCATACTCACTGCACCAACTCCACTTGATTCCCTGACTATGTAATTCTCTTTACTGATAACGAAGACCATTGACCCAGAAATTATTCATGCCAAATGGATTCAAACACTTTACTCTTACTCATAAACTCGTCATTCTACTTATATGAAATTTTTTATTCTAACATTCTCTTTATATATCAATTAGTTTCTTCTTTGCATGAGTGGTATGATATTATTAATTTTCTCCTCCTGTCAAATTTATGAGTAGGAATTGTCATTGTTGTTATTCATGAGCTCTATGAGTTACAGGATTGGCTCCCCATGCGATTAATATAGGTGGCTTTGTATGGATGTATGCATGATGCTAGTAAAGCTCTCGTTGTTCAATTCCTCTCTAGAACTAGTGTGAATTTGGAATGCCTCAAAGTTGAAACCATTACTAGATGCTACATTTTCCCTGCCATAGTCTCTAGTCTCTACATTGTTCACTTATTTCTCCATGTACATAAATATTGGTTCATTGTATGTATACTTTATAATAACATGGTCAGAACATGATGTTGATGAAGTTATAGTTTGTGTACAGAACCAGGTCTACTACTAGTGAATGCTTCTCGACTGAATTATCGGTGAAACTATTCCTTTGAAATCAAATGTTCTTAATGTACTTATGTTGCCTCCTTTGTCTATGCCTATAGGAGTGGTTTCTGTTGTTATTAATATGCCTTTTTCCACTAGGTTCCTTTGTTAGATTCATCAATGTATGAAGGCTTTGGTCCTTCTTTCCCTTGTCATGCTTTCATTGAGACTGAAATATTATGAGTTCTATAAAAAATAATGATATAAGTTGTTATATACATGTGTTTCCATTTCTATTGTGTTTATTGTCCTTTTCCTATTTTTTTGGTAACACTTTAACTTTTCTTATGAATACATTTTGCAGAGGATAAGTTGAGGAAGTATTTTCAATCTTCTTTCTCAATCACCTCAACCATACATTTTACCTTTAGCTCTTTAATATTACATGAAGTAACCTCATATATCTAGCCTCTTCATATCTATTATTCTCCTCTTATTATTGCTACTATTCATAGGATTATAGAGGCTTCCCTTGAGATTATTCATCCTTTTCAAGTATTCTACAGTCCTTAGATGCTCCTCATTGAAGTCAAAATAATGAGAAGAAGCAGCAGGGACTATTCCCAACTTTTGCCTCAGATATTCAAAGGGATCTCTTACCAAAGGATTGGTGAATATATCATCTATTTGCTTCTTAGTTGATATGTACTCCAACTTTACTATCTTCTCAACAACTTGCTCTATGAGGAAATTATACTTTATGGGGATGTGTTTAGTTTAAAAGTGTAGCATTGCATTTTTTGATATGCGTATTGCACTTGTATTATCACATTTGATAGAGATTGGTTAAGTATGTGTTACCTTCATGTCATGTAGAGTTTTATTCATCAAAAGTACTTGCATGCAATAAGTTTTTGTTGTTATATATTCATCTTTGGTAGTAGCTAGTGAGACTGAGGTTTCTTCTTGATCAACCAAGCAACCAATGGTTCTCCTAAGAAAAATGCACCACTACTCATACCTTTTCTATCATCTACCCAGCTAGCCCAATCTACATCTATGCAAGTTGTGAGTGAAAATTCTCTTTCTTTTGGGTACCATAGTCCATAATTTGTTGCACCTTTTAAATATCTAAAGATTCTTTTTGTTGCTAATAGATGGCTTTTCTTTGGTATTGAATAATATATTTCTACTAACCCAACTACTAGAATTATGTTTGGTCTTGAAGTTGTTAGATATAATAGGTTTTCTATCATATATTTATATATATATATATATATATATATATATATATATATATATATATATATATATATCTTTTGATTAACTTCTGTCAATTCATCATCCTTGCATAGATTGCATCCAACAACCATGGGAGTGGTGACAAGGGAGAAATCCTCCATTTTAAACTTTTTTAGCATTTATTTTAAATATTTCTCTTGGGAGATGAACATACCTTTTGAATTTTTTATGATTTGCAGACCAAGGAAGAAATAAATCTCTCCAATCATTGGCATTTCAAACTCTGAATTCATTTCATTAGAAAACCATTGAAATAGGGAGTTTTTGTTGCTTCCATTTATTATGTCATCAACATATACGACTATAATCAAAATTTATTTATCATTTGATTTTATGTACAAGTTGTTGTCAGTTGTACCTTTCTTGAAGCCTTGTTTTTTAAGATACTTGTCCAAACAAAAATACCATGCTCATGGTGCTTGTTTGAGTCCATAGAGTGCCTTCTTTAATCTAAAAACATCATTAGGATTATTTGATAGTAGGAAGCCCTCAAGTTGTTCTATATATACTTCTTCTTCTTACAACTCTCCATTAAGGAAGGCATAATTGAAACCATCTCATATAATTTGAAGTCTTTATGATAGGAAAAAGAAAGAAACATTTTGATTTCTTCTAACTTTTCCATTGGAGCAAACATTTCTTCAAATTATAACCCTTCCACTTGTGAATAGCCTTTGGATACCAACCTCACCTTATTCTTTATAATATGCCCTCGTTCATTCAGTTTATTTTTCAAGACCCACATTGTATCTATCGTGTTTTTATATGTTGGTCTTTGTGTCAGCTCTGAAGTCTCATTCTTTTCTATCTAGTTTATTTCCTCATTCATGGCATCTATCCAAATTTAATATTTTCTTGCTTTAGAAAAATTGTTTGGTTCAATCATGGACAACACGACAATAAATGCTTGGTCTGATGTTTCAAAAAGTTTCCTTCTTGTCGGACCCCTGCATTCTTGTTATCAATAATTTTATCTTCCAAATTGTTCTTTTGTACATACCTTGAGGGTTATTTCAAATGGGTCTCTATTTCATCTACATCTTTAACCTGTTTTTCCTCTTCTTCGTTGATTGGTTGATCTGGGGGATTAATAAAGCTTGTATTCTTTCTCTTAATAAGTAGTTCCTCATCAAGTTTCACATCTATATTGTCAACAATCTTATGCAGTATTTTATTGTAGCACCTATACCATTTTCTTTTCATTGAGTATTCTAAGAATATTCCTTTGTCTTTCCTAACATCAAATTTTCCCAATTTATAATCATTGTTTTTAATATAACACTAATTGTTGAACACTTTAAAGTGTTTGATTGATGTTGGTTTTCCATGCCATAACCCATAGTGTGTCTTGTCACAATTAGGCCTAAGATGTGTTTTTTTTAATGTGTTAACTATTGTTTGAATAACTTCTTCCTAATAGATGTGCAATATGTTTCTTTCTTGCATCACAACTCTAGCCATTTGTTGAACTGACCTATTCTATATTTTAGCAATTCCATTTTGTTGAGATTTGTCCACAATAGTATATTATCTTTTTATTCCATGTTCATCACCAAAATCTATAAATTATTTGATGTAAATCTCCTCCTCTTTCTGACTGTATGCACTTTATCTTAGAACCTTTTTTGTTCTCTGTCAGTGCTTTGAAGACCTTGAATTTCTTAATTTCATATTATTTATTCCTCAAAAAGGCTAACTATGTTAGTATGGAATTATTAACTATTACTAGTATGGAGTAGCACTCACCTCAAGGTGCTTCTATTCTAGAAGGTGCACACAAATCCATGTGTACTAGTTGTAGGAACTTGTTGGTTGATAATGGATTCTTAGTCTTGAACAAAACATGAGATAGTTTCCCCATTTGACATAACTAGAGAATTTTAAGGTTTCATTATCTTAGGTACATCTCTTACAACTCCTTTTTTTTTAGCCTTATGATATGATCAAATTTTAGATGTCCTAGTATTTTATGCCACAGCAAACACTCATCTTGTTCGCCCAAATGACATTCTTCATTGTATTCCTTCAGAACATATACATTGTTTTCTGTTTGGATTCCCTTGGTTAATATAATTCCTTTTATAGCTGATCTTATTTCACATTCCTGAGCCATAAAGAAGACATCACATCCTCTATTGCACATCTGACTCACACTTAATAAGTTATGTTTCATTCCAGATACGAACAATACATCGTGTGCATTGTCTTTCCAATTATTCAAACTTACTATACCTTTTCCTTTTATTTTTCCTTCTACATCATTTTCCAAGTTGACATCCACATTTATTTTCATCTAGAGACAAGAACTTGATCTTGTCTCTAGTCATATTCCTGGAACAACCACTATCCACATACCACTGACTATTCCATTATTCAGAATAAAGAACTAGACCAAAATTATTAATTTTCTTCCCTTTATTTTTCTTTTTCCATGGTGTTCCTCTTTCTTTTGATTGTATTGAGACTATGTTCTGAATTTTTTGAGTTGAGATTCATAAGACTTATCTCCAAAATTGTGACAATAGTAACATTCAGTGACATTAGAAAGTGAGGAAAATGGATTATTGTTTACGCTCATGATTTTTTCTTGAATTTACAAATTTGTTGCTCACTTCATTTATTTTTAGACTTCTTGTTTCATCCCTTATAACATATGCTCCCCGGTTAACAACCTTGTGGATTTTTTTTTTTTGCATAAATAACAATATCCATATAATACAATTTCATACCTAGGAAAAAATGGTGCTTGTGGATATGGTCTCCTTTCCATCAAATAATTTTGTCTTTTAAATAAATAAGGCTTCTGATATCTTAACCTCTACTTGTGAAATCTTCTTGTCTGCTTCCACTAAGCAAGATTTTTCATTTTCTTCTCCTTGTGGTCTTGTTCCTTTCCTACTATTGAGGTGCATTGTTTCCTTTCTTTTTCTAAGGTGTGCTCTTAAATCCTTATTATTTGGTTGTTGATGATTTTCATTATATCCTATGACAAATGTTGGCTTGAGGGGCTGAGACCCATGTTCAGAGTTAGCTGCACTAACCAACAAAACCCTATATTACTAACCCTTCTATCAACAATCCGCGTAGTGTAGATCACAATCGCACCTGAGGAAATATTGGGGGATCGTATAACTAGGTTTCTGCATCCAAAGGGACTATGCAGTGTGGTTGTAGGGTTTTTTTTTCCAATTTAGGGACTAATCCGACCTTCACAAACCATTAAACTTACTATTACAGTCATCGAGCATTTTCTTTCTTAATAGACTTGCGAGTTGCCCCTATCTATTCTAACATGCATTATTTGGCATATAAAATAGTAATTGAACCTTCGTGATTCAATTGTAGAAGAAATATATAAAAGTGAACCCTAATTATGCAAAAATACAGAAACTATGCGAACATATAAAAATACACAAATATGTTCCAAATTCTTCTTTATTATCTCACATCTTCACAGATACAATCTTTCCGACCCTGCAGACGTAGCTGCAAGGGTCTGTGCACATAGCTGCATACTTACCAAGTTCTCCATGCACACAACTGTAGGACCCTTCCCATTCACCTGACTAAATAAAGATTTCACAATTACAGAATCATATCATATCAAAACATAGTAGATTATTCGATTGATCCTTTTGACTCACTAAGACATCCCTTTATATATATTTTACCCCTACAATACCATGGTCTTCAAACCATGGGCAGAGCTCAAAATAATTGAATTTATCCCATACCTTTAAAAAATAAGGGGCTTTGACCCACCTAAAGCCCCTTTGACTCCTATAACTCTGCATGAATTGCACTCTGCTCCTCAAAATGTGTAGACTTTACATGATTTAGACAAAATTTGGACCTAGGGGACCCCTACCCAACATGCCCCAAACACAAATATGTGACTCGTCCTTGAGTCACTCTATCGGTACGTCCTAAAATTTTGCTTTGAGGCTATTGTATGTAAACTTCAACGAATGATTTGTCTCCATGCACTGCGCTATGGCCTGTTGAACTTCCTCTACAAGCTTCTCTGTCATCGATCCTTATGTCGCTAGATCGATTGTTCTCTTTGCTTACTACATTCTCCTCAACCTTCTCTCCACTTTCTATGGCAGTTAACTGGCCTCCTCTGCCCAAGGTTGCGTGCGCATAGATATTATCTATGCCTTCTGCCGCAACCCATCAATTCGTCCGTGCAAAAGCGTTCCCTCCTGAAGATGGGAAAATCGTTGCATAGGTGCTAAGGGCTACACCGTTTCTTTGAGCTCATTGAGCTACAATTGTTTGTCTCAAATTTCTGCCTCGATCTTCTACACATGCAGGTCATCCTCCAGTGAAGCCCATATCTCCATTGTTTCCTCAAAAATCTGACCACAATCCTTGACTTTAGTGGTTATTGTTTCCATATTGGACTTTATTGCAGTTTCACGCTGATCTCGAACTTTATGTGGTGTGGTAGGCTGCAACTTCATCTGGAGTTCCGTAATATGCATCTGCAACTCAAATATGACTTTGTCCACCTTTTCCTTTGATTCATTAACCATTGTTGCAAACTTTTGAAGCTTCTCCTCTGAGGCTGCCTATGTCTGGATCTAGAGCTATGGAAGCTCACTGCAAGCTTTAGTAATAAACTCTTCCAGCTGTCGTATGCACGCAGCTGCCTCGATGCGATCCTGCATTGCTTTATTCTTCTCATCGAACATCTGTTGGTTGTTGATTTTCACTTCTTTTATGACCAACAGAACGTGTTGCTCCTACACCTTGAGTTCATCTGTGATGCCCTGATGTAATTCATGCAATGTACGAAGGGGATGCGCCACAAGATTAAGATTCAGATTCTTTAAGTTTTTCATGTTCTCCTGCTCTTCTGTAGTCTTGAAATGTAAGGATCCATATAGTAAGTGCACAACTCGGAGCTCTATTATGAGTTCCATTTGTGCACTGACTGGAGTTGAAGGTACCACGCTCGCTTGACTCACATTCACCTGAATCGCGCTTGCTTGGGACAAAATCGCTTGAACATGCAAATTTTTGAGGCCCTGTTGGATCTTTGTCAATATTTCCTTGTACTGATCTTCAATGTTTCCCCAAATCTCTATCATCACACCTCTGACAGTGTCTCTGATTTCATCAAAGTCCCCCTCAATGAGGACCATCGGCTCTACGCTTGTGGATTTGTGTGATTTCTTCTTGTTCCACGTACCACCAAGACTGTGCTTCTTCTACCTTTTTACTATAAATGGGGAATCAAAGTCCTGTGCATCCACAAAACAGTATTCGACACCCTAATCACCCTCGTCAGTAGTTGTTTCCCCTTCTTCAACTTCACACTATGTTTCCTACGAAGTTTTCTTCTCAAGGTCAATTGTGACCTTCTGAGACACTATATTTTTATCCTTCTATGTTGCTGGCTTTTCGGTCTGCGCACTGTGAGTGGCTTGCTTTGTCTTACTTGTGCCTACCTGCTTTGTCACTTCTTCAGTTAGGGTGAACCAATTACTAGACCACTTGCTTAATATTAGCATGATATCCTCCTTATTAACTAATAATGGCAACTCATACCATACCTCCTCCAAATCTTTCTTCACGTGGATATATACATGGTGAAAAACTGCTTTAAAGTCGGCAATGCTACGATATTCTTGGAACAAAATTGGTGATAGTAGCGGCTTCTAGTTGACTAATGTGCGCAGATCCATCTCAAATAAGACCCAGAACAATTGGTTCTCTGTAACTTGGGCTATGTTTAGAGTTAGTTGTGCTAACCAACAAATCCCTATATTATCGGCCCTTCCAGCAATGATCCGTGTAGCGCAGACTGCAGTCTCACCCAAGGAAATATTGGGGGATGCTAGACCCAGGTTTTTGCATCCAGAGGGATTATGCAGTGTGGTTGTTGGGTTTTTTTCCCAGTTTAGGGCTTAATCTGACCTTTGTGAACCGTTAACCTCACTATTACAGTCGTAAAGTGTTTTCCTTATTAACAGACTTGCAATTTGTGCCTAACTATTATAACATGCATTATTCAACATATAAAACAATATTTGAACCTTCATGATGCAATTGCAGAAGAAATATACAAAAGAGAACCTTAATTATGCAAAAATACAGAAACTACGTGAACAAATAAAAATACACATATATGTTCCAAATTATTCTTTATTATCTCAAATATTCACAGATACAATCATTCTGACCCTGCGCACACAGCTACAGGGGCCGGTGCACACAACTGCAAACTTACCAAGGTCTCCATGCACACAGCTACACAAGCCTTTCGCTTCGCTTGACTGCATAAATATTTCATAATTATAGACTCAGATCATATCATAACATCATCAATTATTCAATTGATCCTTTTGACTCACTAAGACATCCCTTTATATATATTTTACCCTTACAATACCATGGTCTTCAAACCATGGTTGGAGCTCAAAAATAGCCAAATTTGTCCCATCCCTTTACAAACTAAGGGGATTTGACCCACCCTAAAGCCCCTTTGACTACTAGAACTCTGCACGAATCGCGCTTCTCTCCCTAAAATGTGGAGACTTTACATGGCTTAGACAATGATTAGACCTAGGGGACCCCTACCCAACAACAACTTTAACAAATCTAATGGTATTTTTTCTTTTGTCTTCTTCTGACAAATTTCTCTTGTTGGTGTTATGGCCTAATGTGTTGTCCTTGATGTCAACTTGTGCTATGATCTCATCACACTAGGCCAACCTAGATCATTTGGTGGCTAGTAGTAGAGTTGCAGGAAGAGGTAGAGATTTCATTAGATAATTTATTATGATGATGATGATGCCTACATAGGTTTGTTCAAGTTTTGTAGAGGATACATATTCTTGTAGGTGTGTTTCAGAGTACAAGATAGAGTGTGGCAGAGTTCTGAGCTAAGAGGAGAAGGTTTTACCCCCATTAATCCATCCTCATTGGGAAGCAGTGAAGCACAGTGAAAGGATCACCCTATCATCGTTGGGATGCCCATATTAGCCTCGAGAATATCCTCTTTGGGAGCTAGTAATCATCCTAGTGAGGATGCTTGTAGTAGAAAAACAAAAATCATGATTTGAAAACAAGAGGAATTACCCATAGAATTTGTGCACACAAGGTTGATTCAACATGAAATTGATGCGGTAAATAATAATAATTAAAAATCCCATGGATTTTCATATGGTATTCACAAGGAAAAAATTCTATAATATGGAAATGATTTTGATAGGCATAGAGTGCACGAAGGTGTGAATCGATCTAGAGTTTACTCTTTTAATTTATGTTTTGGAATAGGTTTGGAGGAGGCGATAGTACTAATTATCAAGGGAAGTACATGATCAATCTAATTCGATTGGAGAATAACATCTCATCTAATGTATTTCTAATATGATCACATAATATTGGATGAACACATTATGTTTATGGGTTTAGATTACACACTTAGCAATTAAATTACAATGCGCATATAAAAATAATATATCTATATCTATATCTATATATATATATATATATATATATATATATATATATATATATACAGAGAGAGAGAGAGAGAGAATATCTATATATATATATATATAGAGAGAGAGAGAGAGAGAGAGTGAGAGAGAGAGAGAGGGTTGTCTTGTAGATTGAGATCTTAAAGCATTCTCAGTTTAATGATTGGATATTGAACAATACATCACTCAACAATGATGTGTAGATAACTTAGTTTTTTCTTAAGAAGAATTTGTATGCTTGCAGGGATTCACACATAGATTTATATACTAGGAAAAAGAAAAAAAAACTCAATAGTTGTTCATTATTTTTATCCATTAAAAGTTCATTTATGCACATCATATTCTTGTTAAAGATATGTGCATTGTCTAATAATTGAATATGCTGAGATGTTACAGGCTTCATTGTAGAGATCGGTCTTTTAAATGTGGGATAAAAATTTTATCCTTCAAAATTTATGGTACACAGAGATTAGGACATGGGTAAAGGTTTATCATTGTTGCAAGGAAGAATTCTATATAGTATTGTTTGGCTCTATGTGATGTCTGTATTTGTCTTGCAGAGTAGATAGATGCAAAAGTTATGACAAATATCAACGCCATATGAAAGAATACTCTATATGTAAAGATTAGTTTTCCTATAAATTTAATGTTGTTGATAAGTGTCCATTGATCTTCATGTCTTTCTTACTTATATTATGATTGGATGAAGGGTTTTGTAGAGACTAATTCTCATTGTATTGAAGAATTATTTGTTAAAGGTTTTGTAGTGGTTGTTTGTTAATGTATTTGACTACAGGGATTGTGACAGTATTGATTTACCTTCATGATCTAAATTGAAGGGCTTGCAGAGATATGGTTTTGTAATTGTTTACATGTATAGTGATTTAGGTAGAGGTGTTGTATGAAATAGGTGGTTGGTTGTAGTTTTTGGCTACATCTTGCAAAGATCAATAGATTACTCACCAAGGGTAGAGATCCATTGGGCTTTTATTTATTATTTAATGTTAGAACGTGGGATTCATACCCCCTGTTTGTGGTGATAGTATTAACACTTTATGTTAACAAGTGCATAGGATGATTTTGTGGTTGTTGTTGAGATATGGATATGTAGATATATGTATAGCTTAGTGAATTATGTGGGATGTCATGGATTGTCTAGGATTGTTGTTTGAGCATAGCTTCAGTGACAGATCTTCATTGGAAAAATATAGGGGGTAGTTGTGCTTGTTACTTATTGAGTTACTATGATATATATTCCTTGTTATAGTGAGGTTGAGATCAGTATGGTTTCCTGATTTTGATGATTATAACATTTTGACTATGGCTATGTCTTGTATGGTGAAATGCTGATGTTTCTATTAGGGTTTTGGAAGATATATTGTCTTAATGAGGGTTTTGGAATTGGCTAAGTGATAGAGCGTTTTTTATGTTAATTTTTTAGTAGATGGCTTGGAACTTGAGCTAGGGTTTAATGTTATCTTGAGTATTTTCTACAAAGATGGTTTTCTTTTGCTAAGAATTTTTTGTTATTGTTTATTTTCAAGGATGTTTTAATCAATATATTTGTCATTTGGAATTTTCTATCATTGAGTATCACTTGTTGATGTGGATGAATAAGTTAGTTGGTGAGGCTTAATGATGAGATTGACTACTAGGGTTTGATATTGGATGCACAAGTTAGTAAGACTGATTATGTGAATGGTCAATTACTATGATGTTCCTTCAGTTGATTTGTTATTGCAAAGAAAATTTTATTGACATTTATGCAGAGATCAATTTAGTTTGATTATTAGAGAGTTGTTGCAAAAAGGTTTTCAAATTGAACAGAATGGTATATGTGGATCCAATTTGAAAATTGGATGAAACATGGCCTACAAGGTTTGTGATTGAGTCAGGTGGATCTAATTTGAAATATTTTGAAATGTGGTCCATAGAGGAACTCAAGTTTGGAGCATTCAGTGAGGAAGTGGTAGCATCCTTTCAATGGTGGTAAGTAAATTTGATCACAGAGTAGTAGATTCCTTCTAGTCGAAGCTTAAGAAACAAGAGGAGGTCGTCACCTGTAGCAGGTAAGATCCTGCACACTAGTAAGAGTTCGCACAAGTGTAAGATGTAATGAAATATTTTCTTTACAATAAGAAGAAGACAAAGACAACAACAACAATGGTTTTTACTTGTTTGGTTTTCCACCTAAAAATATGGTGTGCATATGTTTTGATTTGTTGATGATGTGTTGCATTCTTATGGTTCATATGCCTTATGATTAAATGTTTATCATGGTTTATTTCTCTTTCTTATATTTACTACATAATGTGTTGTGAATTAAATGATGGTTAAATTAACATGGCAAAAGAAAATTAAAATTACTAATTGCATGAAATACTGATCCATCCCCCCTCTCAGTATTTCTAACATATCCTTCATAGATCAAACCAGCTTTCATAATCAGATATCTCTAAGCATTTAGTATCTTGTTCAACATTTTAGACCCATTAATAAGTTTAAGGTTCATATTCAACTCAACTTGTGTTTTCTATAGTTTCTTTCGCAAATAAACTACTTCTCCTTCCAACCTATCACATTCTTTACCTTTCTCTTTTAAGTATTCTAACATGATTTCTTCCACCTTTTTGGCCTCTTCTAATTCAACTTTTAACTAGATAAGCTCTTCGAACTTTGGCTTTTTTTTAATATACTTAATTAGGATTTGTTTCTATTTGTTTCTATTTTGCTTGACTCTGTCAATTTCTTCTAGAGCACTAATTAGCTCCCCCTGGTCTACTTCACCTTCTTCTTCTTCACTTGACTCAGAGTCATTATGTTTTCCAGATTTCGTCTCTAGGTCTATAAGCATGAACTCACTAATTTCTTCTTCATTAAGAGATTATTTTGTATCATCAAAGGAGTTCTTATCTTCTTTTGTATAAAATCTTTTCTTTTTGGACCTTTTTGCATTCTTCATTATGTTATATTTATTCTTTTCCTTACCTTTAAAGTTATTTTCTTCCTTTTGAAATGGAAATTTTGAGGCATAATGCCCTACTTTTTAAAAATTAAATAACTTTAAAGGAAGTTTTCTTTTATACTTACCAATCCCTTTCTTCAATATTCTCACAAATTTTTCTTCTTCTTAATCTGAGTTTCAACATGTGCACCCCTGGTCTTCTGTATATTTCTTATCTTATTTGAATGTTGCATCCCTTCTAGCTAACTTTCCTTTTGTAATAATCATTTATTATGCTGTTAGGGATCCAAGAAATTTATTCGCCATTAACTTTGCAATATTAGACATTTCTTCAATAGTTGATTCTTTAGGATTAAACTTGGTAGGGAGTGATCTCAACAATTTTTGGAATATTGTAGACTCCTCAATTTCTTCACCCAAACGCTTCATAACATCAACAATTTCATCAACTAGAAGAAAGAACTTAGGCATGTCTTCATCATCGGTCATTCTAAAATACTCAAGTTGCATTCTATAAAATTATAATTTAGCCAATTTTACTTCACCATCTCCTTCATGAATGTTTTTCATTTTTTACCACATTTTTTTAGCAGTCTTATAGTGCATTACTTTTACAAATTCTGACTTAGCTAGCCCACTAAGGATATCATTCATGTTTTTGGGATTGTAGGAAGATTCCAATTTATCATCTTTATTAGCAATGACTAGTGGTTTCTCATACCCATACTCTATTACACTCCAAACATCTACTCCAAGGGACATTAAATATGTCTTCATTCTGATTTTCCAAAACTATAATTAGTACCATTAAAAAAGGAGCTTTGTTGTAGAAAAACCTTCATGAGTCACCATATTTATAAATTAAATCTCCCTTGCAATTGTTAGGTTGACACAGAAGGAACTTTCTCTGATACCAATTTTTGAAAACTAGGCAATTACTAAGAAGGGCATTAAATTAGCAATTCTGTCTTTTAAATAGCCATATTCAAATTATTTTACGAGAATTTTAATTCTTTCTTTAATGTATTAGAATATTTATATATGTGTTCAGTAAGTAACCATGAATTCACAAAAAAAACATACAAGAAAATCATGCAACACATTGAGACAACAAATATAAGTGGAAACCCATAAAGGAAAAAACCACGAATTTTGGTTGTTTTGATGTAAAGGAAAGCACCCACGCCCTCTTTTGCATCAATTTTCTTGTTGGCTTCTACCTACTAGAGGCTTCTACCTAGATTTTCTTCTGCAAGCTACAACTTGCTAGGAGCACCCACTCCCTCTTCTACAGGCTCCTACCTACTCTTTTTCATACTACCTGAAAGGACACACCAATCCCCTGATAATTACTACTTAACTTTTCTAGTTTACCTAGTCTTTGTCTCTATTTTGAACTATATTTGTATCCTCATTTCCAATTTTTATCTCCTATGCTCCTCTTATTCAATTCCACTTCATTTCTTTTCCTCTTTCTATTTCCCTCTTTACCGGGCAATTCATGAACTTGTTATCACACAATTCAATTCCCTAGCCTGTATCATTTGAAAATGAATTTTTTTATACAAATCTTGTTGATTGTTTATATTCCAATCTAGGAATCTGAATTGGAGGTTTGCCTCTTTGTATTTTAGGGCTCTTTGTAGTCTTCCTCTTCATTTTCAAATTTGAAGGTCAAGTCAAGACAAATGGACCTCGTACTATTAAAAAAATTTGAAGTATCATAATTTTACATCAATGATTACATAAGTCAAGGCTCAAAAGTTTCTTTATCCATGTTATAGGATACATACACATTTTTATTAAAGACAATCCACGTATATATGCAGTATTGTCATTTAAAAGATGTGTCATATTTTGTTTCATTCTAATTTTTTCTTGTTATTCTACTCAAGAACACCAACCACTCTTTTGGCTCATCAGACATTCCAAGTGCCTCTATAGCACCTTCAACACCAACAACTAATTATGTGAACTAGACTATATTATGGGTACAAATCAAAGATTTCATGGCTTGGATATAAGCCAAGAGAGTGCACTTCTTGGAAATGTAAACTTAACATATATCATTATGTACACTAATGATAATATTCATGTTCAATGCAAATATAAAGTTCTCTAGAACTTGTTCTCAAGTTCTCATGTGCCATGTATTTACATTGTTTATAAGACAAGCAACATCACAAACATTGTTCATGAAACATATATTGTTTATGAAAACATTGCTTAAGAAGCATTCTTGACCTCATTTTAAACTACTATCAAGTCACTGTCACTTCTTCATTGGGGAAAGTCACTTCTTCTTATTTGTTGGCTTTCATAACCATTTGACATCGATGTGAACACCGCTAACAAAATACTAAAAATAGTGTTCCATAGTTTGATCAATTATTTCATCAACTAAAATTGAGTAAAATGGGCTAAGTAAAATCTGATATTTTAGTTTGTTTCAATACACATTTTTAGCAGCTTGAAGAAATTCTTCTCCTGACGTTGTATTTGTGCATGCAGAATGTTCATCTGTTAGAGGAATGTGTGGAGTGCATTTTTACATATTCAGGTCACATGTTGACTTATACATTTCTAAAGATAAATCATGTATAGCAACAAAATACATGTTTTCAATAGTTTGACATGTTTAGTGATTGTATGATTACCTCATTTGTTTTCTCCTTCCAAAAGTTGTAAAGAGAATTTATGAGCTTTTGATTTTGCATGACAACTTAGACCACTAACTTGAAGAGTGGTATTCCCTCTATTGTAATTGGAGTGTATATTTTAATTTAACATGCCAAGAACGTTTTATCCTTTCATTACCATTACAATCTTTTACAACATAATCCCATGGAAATATTGACTTCCATTGAAATTTGAATATTCTTTTTAGTTTCTTTGATGGGTTTTCTCTTTCAATAAGCTTGACACTATTTGATCATTATCTTCATGTAGAAGAGCATCAAATTTATTTTAAATACGATATGGTTTTAATTAGAATGTTGTGGGAGAACAAATGCATCAACAATTAACAATTTCCTTTTATCCTTCCTAAAGTGACCAATAAGAGACATTTTTATTTAATAAATAAGAATAATAGGAAAAATAAACACATAAATTAAAAAAAAAATAACATATTTATTGGTGAAAGAAATAAAAACAACTTCATATTAAAACAAAACAATTATAATTTTTTTAATGTAATAGATTATTTATTGGATAATCGTGTGTGTATATATATATATATATATATATATGAATACAACTTTTGATTTTTTTTTCAAAATTTAGGATTACAAAGATTTTATGTTTTTTCAATTATGTTGTTGTTTTGTAAAACACAACTTAGAATTTCATGTTAAACACTAAAAAAACTTATAAACACATCTTACAACTTTATTTACTCAAACACGTCTTAGAGCTTTATGTTAAATGGAAATGGATTCGTTCACCCTCCCTAATCTCTTAAACTTGGTCAGGTTTATTTTTAGATTTATATGGCCATTTTGAAATCCAATAATGCATTGAGAAAATTTTGTATTTAAATTTATATGGCTAATAATGAATTGAGAATTTTGAATGGAGAAAAATATCAAATCTTAAATGTTAGTGTGATAAATCTAAATCTTAAATGTTAGAGATATAAATCTAAATACAAATCTAATTCTTAATTTCAAATTTCATGGATTTTTTTAAATAAATAATAATAACTTTCATTTTAAAGCAAGATTGAAGAAAATATTGTAAAGGGCAAACCGATTTAGAAGAAATTTTCATTAAAAAGCAAGTTTGAAGAAAAAAATGCAAAGGATAAATAAAGGTGTATGGTTGCAATATTAAATACTCTATCATAAGGTGAGAACAAAGGTAAAGTCCTCACATCAAAACAACTTTGTTTGCTACATCTCAAAGTAGGTGAGTGCCACATCATTTTTTAAGTAATGATAAAGGATTTTCATTGATAAAATTTAGATTTTCATGTGTTGATTGCATCTCAAAAGTGCGTGAGGGCCACATCATTTTTTTAGTAATGATAAATTATTTTTCTAAAGGTTTTTCATTGATAAAACTTTAGATTTCTAAATCTAACTCTATTAAAAATTCCTAGTGTACATGTGTTGTAATGAACAAGCCTGAAATAACGAGGACATAACCTGAGAAGGAAATTGTGTTCTAAATGTTACGTGCTCAATGTTTCAATCCCTTATGTGGGATCATCATTAGGTTTTGAGTCTCTTGATGATGATCTCATAGAAGGGATCAAAACATCAAGCACGTAACATTCAAAACACAATTTCCTTCTCACAAATATTTACCACTGCATATGGCTCTCTTCACAATGAAAATAACCCTCACCATATTTTATTTAGTTTTGCTTTCAATTTTACAGCTATCGGAAATAATATGAAATGCAATGTGAATGTTAAATATTAATAATAAGAAACTCGTAATTCATTTTTTTTTGTTTATAGTCAATTCTATGTGTGAAAAATACAAGACTACAAGTTTTTGCCCTCGTATTTGGATGGAGTGGGATGGATACCATCAATGGAAAGGACGAATGTGACTCTTTTCCTAAGCTACCAAAATGCATGAATGAATCTTATCAGATTATGAAATCAAACTGATAACTGAGCAAATAAAAAATAAAAAACTAAGTAGAAAGCATAACCAAGCATTACATCAATAAATAGAGATTTAACATAAAATATTTATAAAAAAATACGTAAACTCTATCACTTCTGAGTTGAAACTTGAAGCTACCAACACCAACAGATAAAATTCAGACTTTGAATTAAATGAAGGAGTTGCAGCTCACAGGTGTGTACAGCACCTGGAGACTGCACTCAAACAAAGATGAGACTCTCTCTCTCGTTCACTCTACATTACATCAAATGAATATTACAATATTAAATACATGACTGAAAACTAGGTAGTTGTGAACAACCTCCTAAACTCTAGGAACAAATCCCAAACTAAGGAGATGTGTTACAACCATATAACCATTTCTCCATTATTTTTAACTCCCCCCCTTAATGGAGAAAGGGTTATTCTGCACTCCTAACATCCCTCTAAATAACTCAAACTTTACTCGCCCTAGAGGCTTAGTAAAAATATCCGCTAAAGTATCACAAGTGTTACAATAATCCACACATATTTCTTTAGACTGTATCTTTTCTCGAACAAAGTGAAACTGAGTGTCAATATGTTTAGTATTTTTATGGAAAACTGGATTGTATGTGGTGGGATCCAGTATTGTAGCAATAATGCTACAACTCCTGGAGCTTCCTATCTCTAATTTTATCAACCCGGTAGTTTGTAACAAACTTGGAAGCGACGGTGCTGTATGCACAAGTACTAGCTCTTGTCGCAACTGTCACTTGGTCAGCTGGCACAAGTCCGCTAGGGCTCAAGCCAACTTCTATATGTTCTCAGAAGAAGCTTTCTAAATGATGAACGAAGACTATCTGAAAGGAAATTAACCTACTTTGCAAGAATGAACTGAAAGCCAACAAAACAGGGAAACCCTAGTAAACCCTAATCTGACTAGTCTAATCTCTATGATGCAATGGTGGGAGTGCAAACTTCTAGAAATGATGCCATTACTTCTAGTGATATGAGATGCATGAATTTAAGCTACTTCTACTGAAAAGAACATTGTTTTTGTATTTTTGCTTAAGTGGTTGGAGTTATTATGATTTGGTTTCTTATTAGGGTTTGACTGTGCAGGGGTGGTTCGAAGGGAAAGAAAGCTTGGGAAAGGTCAGGAGGGCTAGGAAAGGTTCCAGGGGATCCAAAACATCATTCCACAGAAGTCCACAATGTTCAGGTGCTTGGCAACCGAGGTTACAGGTTTCTACAGGATGTCTGCAGGGGATCCTACAGGAAGCTCGGGATTTCTACAGGAAGTCTGCTAACTTCTACAGGATGTTCTGTGGTTGGAGTTTTGGGTGATGGAGGAGTGGAGGAGTTGTATGGGTGGATAGGTAGAATGGAAAGGGAGCTTATGATGGCTCAGGAATAGAGATATGAGATGGAGAAAGAGTGGGTAAAGTTGGTTGGTGGATAGAAGGGTGGAAGCAATGAAAGGTCAAAAATATGGAGCTACGTGAACAGTAGAAGTGTTGGAAGGCAAACGAGCTGAACAGAGGTTGGGTAGGTGGCTTTAGGCACGGTTGAGAAGAAGAAGAAGATAACAGAGTGATGCAACGCAGTGTAAAGGAAACAAATCTGCACAAAACCGAGAATTCATCAACCTATCCTAACTGTGTTATTCAATCAACGAACAGCAATGTAAACTTCAGAGAAGAATCGTGCATGGAGTTGGAATGAAGAAGTACTGCTCAAGATCAGAATGCATGGATGGATCTACAATTGAAATGACTGTGTTGCAGCTTGAATGAAAGTATAAGACTGCGTTTTTTTTTTTTGTGGTTGGTACGGTCTTCACCCCCAATCTCTAAACAGAGATGGCAGTGAGTGCACTGTCAACCTTTTCTTGGAGCTCTAATGAATGTTGATCCTCCTACTCTAATCTAAGCAACTAAAAGCACTTGAACTGTAAACTAATCCTACTCAATCACATGAAAGAAATCAAATCAGCAGACTGTAATTTCTAAATGCATGTCAAAACAGAGGAATAAAGTGCTGAAAGGAAAGACAAGTAACAATACAAGGAAGAGGAGGTCTATTGCTCTCAGGTTGGGCCCTAACCTGAGAGCTATAGCTCCCTTAAAAACTCAGAATTGAATACAAAGCTGCCTGCCTTTATTGAATAATCATGAGTCTAATATCATGCCAAAACTGGCTTACAAAAAGCAAAAAACCGAGCTGTAGCTCGTGCTTAGAAATTGCAACAATAGTTCAAAAGTTCAAAAAGCTCCTATAAAAGGCTACGACCTTAATATTTATACATGATGAGGGTCCAGCTGGCTTCCTCAATACGTGGAGCTTGGCTGTCCAACTGAAAGTTAAACTGCTGTAAACAGCTGTTCCTGTAGAACCCGTTGGCTGCCTTTAAGCTCGGTGGGGAGAGCTGTTGGAGCTCAGAGTTAGGGTGGAGATCACGAGGGAGGTCTTTTAAGGCTGTAGACAACCTCCCTATAAACCTGCAATGCCACCTTTGTTGTCTCCTTGTCTCCTTCTGCGTGGTCTTTGCTCCCTTTAATGCCAAAAAACCTGAAATCATCATGTATTAGCCACATAGATATAATGCCTGCCCTTCTTCCTACAAATAACACGAATATACCAAGAAATGAATGCATAAGTGATAAAAGATGAAGGGTTGAGCAAGGGCAGTAGGCCAAATGAGCCCAAATTGTTACCAAAAATTGGGGCTCATCATCACCCCCCAGCTAAAATATTTGCTCATCCTTGAGCAATTTTTCCCCAGCTCCTTGTCCTTGGCCGAGAACTAGGCGCCGGAATACGCTCTTTCTTTCCTACTTTTGGTGGCTCTGCCTGTTCTGCCCTTGGTGGCGATGAGGGTGCCGCTCCTTCACTCTTCTCTGTTTCCTTGACCTTGAGCCGGGCTTTTGAAGCCGATTGGCCTATCACTTCTTTTCCAAGTAGTTGTTTTTCGGCTCCCCCTCTCGTAGGTGACCGATATCTTCGAGGGGGACCTCTCACTGGGTGAAGTAGGGGCATCCCCTGTAGTGATTTGGCTGCTGGATGGGGACTATGGCTTGCCCGTCTTTATTCTCGAACTTCTTCGAACTTCAAAGTATAGAGGGGTCTCCCTCTTTCTCTTTTCTTTTGGCTTAGGTGGCGTGCTGAGGGCGGCCAGCACAACTGCTGCCTCCCTTTCACGAATATATCAGCTTCCTTCTCCTTGGGTTTCACTTTTCCGGGGCTTCCTGTAGAAGACCCTGTTTTGGTCAATTTCGGGCTTCCTGTAGAAGACCCTGTTTTGGTAATTTTCGGGCTTCCTGTAGAAGACCATTTTTCAATAATCTTCAGGCTTCCTGTAGAAGCCTGTTTCTGCTTTCCTGTAGACACAGGTCTCACCACCTTGGCTTGCTTTGCTGCATGAGTTTTGCTTTTTGGTTTGGTTGCGGGTGCTGATGAGGTACTTGTGCTGATGTGGACCTTCTCATCTTTGTCCGTTCTGCTCTGCAACCTTTTCTCTCTTACTGACAAGATGGGTGTGTCACCTTTTTCCTCAGCATCCTTTTTCTCGTGCTTCCTCCTTTGTTCTTTCTTCTGCACTGTGGTCGGGGTCTTCTGGCCTGTTTCTTTCTTTCCCGCGGCCACTGCTTCTTTTTCCTCACTACTGAAGGAACCACTTTCCTCGGTCAACATCCTTATGTCTCCATCTCTTGTCAAATTTCTGAATGCTTCCCATGAGAGGGAAACCTTATATGAATGAAGCGCATCCTCCATGAGAAGTTTGATCAATCCATGGTGGGCTACCTGATCTGGTATGCCGTCTTTTAGCTTTGTGGCACACTCAATTAGAGACTGTAGCAGGAAATAAGGGATGCTCAGTTTATTTTCTACAGGAAGATCAATCTGGTGTCTCAATTCAGTGAGCAACCTGAAGTGATACTCGTACACAATGCTAAAACGGCCTTCACAGGTTATATACTTCATGATCTGTAAGCTAACTTCATTCCATGGTGGCAGCAAGCTAGTTCTACGCACCCCATTTTTGTCCTCCGAGAATTCCTCCTCAGGTGGAAAGAATTCTTTCTTTGCCTGCTGGCTCAACTTCCTTTCTTCCTTATCCCATGGCAAACCCATTGGAAGTTCAGTAATTCGACTGATATATTGTGGGGTGAGCTTGAGGCTTAGGCCCCTGAAGTTCACAGTGGCCAATGTTTTGGATTTCGGCCTCAAAGCTTGTAAAAATTCTTCTGCCACTTCGTCGTCATAACCCTGCAACTTGTCACAAAAGGATATCCATTGTGCTCGTGTGAAGAGCTCCACCACCTCCTGGTTTTCTCTTAACTTTGATGAATCAGTGGGTTCCCATCTAATAAACCCACCCGGCATGATAAAAACTGTTGCTAGAGGTGGCGAATGCGGAAGAAATTTAGCTTATTGGGTCAGAGCGTAGAATTACGCTTCCGTTGTGCAAATAATCCACAAAACTTATCCCTGAGGACCTTAACATAGTTTAATTACACTGACATCCTGTAGAACGACAGTCTATGCATAGCAGACAACACTTGCAACCATTTCCTACAACCAGACTGTAGACGACGATTCTGCCACCTTTAAAAACCAATTGCATGGAGAGTTCAGGGTTACCTTTTTATCTGCCACCTTTTTACGTGAGGAACCCGCCTTCCTATAGAAACAGCTTTCCTGTAGGAGCAGCGCGTGATTCCTGGGGAAGACTGCAGTTGGTCTGCGCTCTCGGTGTTGCTTCACAGCCGTTCTGATAGCCAAAGGCTCGGAGTTTTGAACTGCAGAGGGATCCGAATGTTCACTCGAGCTTCAAATGGTGAATGATAAATGCATGCGGGCAATCTAGCCGATTAGATTTGAATCGGCGGAATCCGTGGCGCGGGGGTGAGCTGTCCCCGCCGGACCGTTGGATGATGTCGTTCCATCATTTTTCTGCGAGTTCACTTACTACCGCATCATCCTTCCAGCAGATCCGCCGCCGTTTCTTCTACTAAATCCGTTTTTCCCGACGGGGATTGTTCTCACGTGTGTGCTGCCCATTCCTTTTGTCACGGCCGCCACCCAAACATCTGACTGGACCATTAACCGGTCGACATGGCCAGTCAACTGGCCATACAACCGCTCAACCCATTCACTTTACACCTTGCAAGCAATTCAAAGTAAAATTCATGCAATCTGACGGAAGAAAGGGTCGAGACACTTACCTGCGCGGCTGCAACACGATTTTTCGGGTTTTGGACGATGATGAATGGATCTATCTGCTGCTGGTGAATTTGCACAGGCCCGGAGGTTCACGTTTACAGGCTGCCGATGATGGAGTTGATGCTTGGCTGCATGCGTCCGCGTTTCCATTGCATATGGCCAGCGCTGTGAATAGTATACACTCTAGCGGGCTTAACTGTTACAGGACTCTCGCGGGATGTCTTGTAACCGTTCTTCCTCCTTGGGTGCATGCTGCACGACGAAGGATCTGGCCTCCCGATCACGCTCCCAGGGCTTCTGGATGACTGGGATGGATATGGTATGAGATCTCAGCGTTTTTTTCATTTAAAAATTGCTTTTTCTTGATAACTCATCGATCTACTTTGCTGGTGCAGGTAACTTCGTTGCATGTCGACAAGGATGGCAGGACGAGGTGACAACAATGTGCAAGGGAGATAACAATAGCTTGCATGCGTCCAAACCGATCCTTAGTCGTTAGATCTCCTCATAAAATGGATTCTGGGCCGTCCTGAACTCCTACACGAAGTTTCCTGTAGAAATACAGAGCTTCCTGTAGAAAGGTTGCGTTTCCTGTAGAGAGTCTGCACCTTCCTGTAGAAAATCTGCATCTTCCTGTAGAAAATCTGCGTCTTCCTGTAGAAGACTCAAGCCGAGATAAAATTGCACATACCTTGGAGAAAATGAGTATTCTTGGAGGAGGTGCTGGTGAGGTCTCCTTACAGCATGATAAGGATCCTTAGCTTTGAGTTGAGAGGCTTCCTCTCCTCCATAGTACACCTGCAACCTGCATGCAACTTTACATTATGAATTTGCTGACCTTGTTTTTTTTTTTTATTGTTTTTTCTTTTTTCTTTTTTTTCTTTTTTTTCTTTTTTTTTGAAAGATAACAGGGGCGCCTCAATGAGGTTTTCACCCTTGCCATCTGCCTTAAGCGCCTCAGAGAGGTTTTCACTCAAGGATCTTTTTTTAAATCTCTTTTCTTTTTTTTCTTTTTTTTTTGAAAGACAATAGGGGCGCCTCAATGAGGTTTTCACCCCTACCACCTGCCTTGGGCGCCTCAGAAAGGTTTTCACCCAAGGATCTTTATTATTATTATTTTTTATTATTTTTTTAGATCTTTCAGGGTATGCCCAAAGGAGAGGCAGAACCCTTCTCTATGACCAACACTGATTTCTCCATAGTTTTGATGAACTCTTGTCTTGAGAGAGGCTTCCTGTAGATCTTCAATCGATGCCCATTGACAAGCATGGGGATGGCTTCCTCATCAATGGTCCGAATAAGAACAGATCCATTGTCATGACATTTTTCCACTGCATATGGTCCTAGCCATCTGGTTCTCAGCTTCCCCTTGAAATCTTTGTATCTGGAGTCATACAACAAGGCCCAATCTCCCGGCTGAAATTGCTTGTCATGGATATGTTGGTCATGCCACACCTTTCTCTGAAGTTGAACCACTTCCAAGTGAAGGAGGGCCTGCATTCGGTGCTCATCCAGTCCATTCAGCTGCAATAACCTTTCTTGTTGTGCATGGCTAAGATCTAGATCTAGCTGAGCTGCCATCCTCAAAGTGTTGTACTCGAACTCAATGGACAGCAAAGCTTTCTTCCCATAGACCAGCTCATAAGGTGTGAAGCCGGTGGTGGTCTTCCAGGTTGTGTTGTAAGCCCATGTGGCCTCAACCAGGCGATCTGCCCAGTCCTTTCTGCTGCTGCTCACCACCTTAGTCAAGATCCCTTCTAATGCTCTATTGGTGACTTCCACCTGCCCATTTGCTTGAGGGTGATAGGAGGTGGAAGTCCTATGCTTGATCTTGTGATGAGCTGGTAAGTCTTCAGCCAGGTTGGATGTGAACTGGTTCCCTTGATCGGTGACCAGCTCTCTTGGGTAGCCAAACTTGTAGAAGATGTTTTCTCTTAAGAACTCGGCCACCTTTTCTTCTGTTGCTGCTTTGATTGCTTTGGTCTCTGCCCACTTTGTCAGGTAGTCAGTACACACAATGATGTAGGACCTTTGCCTCGAAGGAGGGTTGATTGGACCCACAAAGTCCATACCCCACTTCTCAAATGGCTCAAGAGTCACTTGAGGTTGGAGAGGCATCTCATCCCTTTGAGTCGGTTTCCCCATTCTTTGGCATTGGTCACATTGGCTGATATATCTTCTGACATCTTGATGAAGTGTGGGCCAATAGTAGCCTGCCTGCAGGATCTTGAAGGCAGTCCTCTTTGCTGCAAAATGTCCTCCACAAGGCCCATCATGACAGGTGAGGAGGATATCAAAGACTTCCTCCTCCCTTACAAAACGCCTTAAGATCTGATCAGGGCCAAGCTTGAACAGATTGCCCCCGCTCCAAGTAAATGAGGCACTTTTTCTGATGATTCTGCTCTTCTCTCTTGAAGATAGGTGCGGAGGGAACTGTGCTGAAATAAGGTAGTTTGCTATATCAGCAAACCATGGAGAGAGTGCTGAGATAGCAAACAGATGTTCATCGGGCATGTGGTCATCCACTGTTCCATCCTCATCTGCAGACAAATCCAATCTAGATAAAAAGTCAGCAACAACATTTTCTTTACCTGGTTTGTCAACAATGGTCAAATCAAACTACTGCAACAAAAGTAACCATCTAATAATACGAGCATTCACATCTGGTTTATTCATTAAATATCTAATTGCAGCATGGTCAATATGTACAAATGTTTGATAGCCAGTGATATAATGTCGGAACTTGTTCAGTGCATGGACCACAGCCAAAAACTCTTTCTCAGTTACAGTGTAATTCAGCTCAGCTTTGGACAAGTTTTTGCTAACAAAGTAAATGGCATATGGAAGTTTTTGTTCGACTTGTCCTAAAGCTGCACCTATGGCTTTGTTCGAGGCATCAGTGTGGATGTGGAAAGGTAGGGCCCAGTTTGGACCTCTCAGGATTGGGGCTGACACCAACTTGTCCTTTAATTCATTCAAAGCCCTCTGACAATCATCAGTCCACTTAAACTCCACATCTTTTGCCAACAGGCCAAACAATGGCGAGGCTAGCTTGCTGAAGTCCTTAATGAATCTCCTGTAATACCCTGCTAATCCTAAGAAACTCCGAACATCCCTTACCTTTTGAGGAGGTGGAACCTTCTTGATGAGAGCAATTTTGTTAGGATCCACCTGTAACCCTTGGCAAGAAATGGTATGGCCTAGCACGGTCCTTTCAGTCATCAGGAATTCACATTTTTCAGGACTAAGGGACAGGTTCATCTCAATGCATTTGGTTAGGACTTTTCCCAGATTAGACAATGCTTCCTGGAAGTTGGCCCCATAAGGAGTGAAGTCATCCATATAGATTTCCACTGCATCATGGACCAACTCCGAGAAGATGCTCAAGACAGCTCTCTGGAAGGTAGCAGGAGCATTTCATAGCCCAAAGGGAAGAACTCGGTAGGAAAAGGTACCCCAAGGACAAGTGAAGGTAGTCTTATCTTGGTCTTCCGGGCTGATTTGGATTTGGTTGTACCCGCTAAACCCATCCAGGAAAGAGAAGAACTTCTTTCCTGCCAGTCCATCCAACACTTGATCTATGAAAGGTAGAGGGAAATGGTCTTTCTTGGTAGCTTTGTTCAGTTCTCGGTAGTCCACACAGATTCTCCATTTCCCATTCTTCTTGGGGACCAACACCAGAGGGGACACCCATTCACTATCTGAGATGGGGTAAATGAATCCGGCATCCAACAGTTTTTGCAATTCTTCCTTGACAATGTCCTTAAGGGATGGATTCATTCTCCTCTGAGGTTGCCTAACCGGTTTACAACCCTCTTTGATGTATATGTGATGGGTACAAACCGAGGGATGGACTCCTTTCATCTCCTTATAGCTCCAAGCAAAATCATCTAGGTGACTGGCCAACAGGCTACACAGCTCCTTTTCCTGGGAAGGAGAGAGGGAGGAGCTGATCTTTAACGTTCTCTCAGGGCCGAACTCCACATTCTTGACTCTAGGAGTGACAGGGTTGGTTGTACAAAGGTCCACTAAGGTGCTGGCTTGGGCATCCTCCACCAATTTTTCTAAGGATAGTGCACTGGAAGGTGGATTCTGGATCAAGGTCTCTATCAAGTCATCCTCGGTGGGGGGGTCTCTTCTAGTGGTATCTAGGGTGCACAAAGGTGCTGAGTACACTTCATCCTCTTCTCCTTCCTCCAACCAAATTGGTAAGTCATGCTCTAAGGAAGGTTGGGTAGGAGGGTATAGGACTAGCTGCTTGGACATAGGCCCATTTTTTATGGTCATATTTCCTGCACGACAACTTATGTAAGCATCTGTAGTGGCTAACCAAGGCCTTCCCAAAATAAGAGGATATCCAGTAAGCTTTGCCTTGGATTGCAGAACCAAGAAATCTGCATGGTATTCCCAAGAGTCGACAGAGACCAAGACATCCTCCACAATCCCTTCGGGAGTCACAGTGGAGCGATCTGCTAGTTGCAGAACTGTTGAGGTCTTCCTCAAGGAACCCTGAAGATTGTGTTTGAGCATGGTATCCCTGGTCATCACATTAATGGCGGCCCCCAAATCAATCAAAGTGTGAGGTATGATGATGCCATTGATGTGGACATCTACTACAGGACTCCCAGGATCTAGATACTTTGGGCAGATGACTTGTCCTAACATAAGGTCAGAAAGTTGTCCTAAGACATTGATGGTTGAAGCATCTCTCTTTCGCCTGCCTGGGTGTTTAAAACACTTTTCCTTAACCAGTTTGTTGTATATTGGCACATCCTTAATGGCTTGGAGAAGTGGTATTTTCACACACAACTGATTGAGCTCACCCAGGAGCTCATCCTCCTCTGGGTTGGGTTGTGTGGTGGCTGTTAGTCTCTCAGGAAAGGGTGGAATAGCCTTTGGTTCACTTTCCTGTTTATCTTCCTCATCCTCTAGGGGAGGAGGTTGGCGATCCGGAAGAGTCTTTCCAAATCGAAGATTGATCTCCTGGATCTCCACATCATAAGTAGGGCATGATGTTTCCCCAGTGTATACCTGCTGGGCCTGTCTATTGTTGGGGTTTGGGTTCGGTTGAGCAGGTATTTGAGGTTTCCTTGGAGGAGCAGGAGGTAATGGTTGAGGTTGAACTGGTGGTGGAGGAAAAATGGCAGGAGGAGTATTGTACTGGGGCCTCCACCCCGACTGAGGTGCACTCCACTGAGGCTGTGGCTGGGCATGTGAGTGATATGAATGAGTAGTGGGTTGAGTAGGGTACTGAGGTGGGTAAGACCATGGAGGAGGCATAGACCAGGAAGGATGAGCAGGGGGACCCCAGGAAGGCATAGGAGTTGATTGGTTGGGGCTGTAATAAGCTTGAGGTGCCCCTTGCATCCCCTGCTGGTAAGGTCTAGGTCCTTGTGGCCTCCTTTGGTTGAGGTAATAGAGAGGTTCAGTGGGAGCTTCTGTCCCTTGGTACATGGCTTTAAATCCAGGTAAGGTTGGACATTGGTTTGTGGGATGGTCCTCCTCACAAACAAAACACACTTCAACCGAATGCAATGGGCATTCGTTCTTAGGGTGTCTCCTGGTACATCTAGGGCAAAAGATAGCCAAGGCTCTCTCAGCGTCTTCCTTCTTCTGCTGGATCCTGAATGTGTCCAGCTGCATGGCAATGGTCTGTCTCACCTCACTCTTAAGATCTTCCAATTGATTTACAAACTCATGTTTGGAGAAAGGGACACCAGTTGAGAGGAGGTTTCCTCTACCTCGTTTCCGAGCTGCCCTGGAGTGGTTTCTAAACACAGTCTTAATGTCCTCATAAGGCGGTTGGTAAATATCCCCCCCAACTAACATATGAAGGGTATCTAAGAGGTCTTCAGGGACTCCTTGGAGCAGGACCAACTTGAGGGATTCAGGGTCAAGTGTGCACCTGGCCCGCTTATAGCTAAGTTGGAACCTCTCCTCATAATCCTCTAAGGACTCATCATTTCCCATGGTCATCCGAAAGATTTCTCCCTTGGTTTCCTTAGACCTACAGTAGTCCTGGTACTTGGTATTGAAAGCTTGCTGCATCTGAGCCCAAGTAGTGATACTATTCCCAGGTAAGCCCATGAACCAGCATAATGCTGCATCCTTAAGAGTTGAAGGGAAGAGTTTCAGCTTCTGCTCATCTTCAGTATAGTCATAGGTTCTACAAAGGACAGCAAACTCAAACAGGAAGGTATCAGGATCTTCAGTAGTCAGTCCATGGAAGTGAGGTAAAGCGGAGGGGCTAATGTTCTTCATTTTCATCTCTCCATTAGTCTCTCAGATGGGGAAGGCACCTTCTATTCTCTCATCTTCTCTTCTATTGCCAGCCATAGCTTCAGATGGGATGGTCTCTAATTCTTCTTCTGCTATAGGATCTTCGTATATCTCAGGAGGTTCACCTATAGGTTCTTCTGGATCACTGTCACCAAAGAAGAGAGAAGGGTGACTCAGTGATGTGGTGGGGGTGTTGGGTAAGAATTTGCCTGTTCTATCTCGATTCCTACGAGGCATGAAATGGAAAGACTTTTTTGATTGCTTTTGTTTTTTTCTTTGGTACCTGCAAAACTGAAACAGATTGATCTACAACTAACTATCTTACTGAAATAAAGATGCAGAATTAAATTGAAAGCAGGAAAGAACTAATCTACTTTGCTCAAATGAAATTGCAGGAACGTAAATGCTAGTCTACGCTTGCAGAATTGAAATGCTAATCTATGAAAGCAGGAAATGCTAATCTATGAAAGAAGGAAATGTTAATCTATGAAAGCAGGAAATGTCTATGCTACTTTTGCAGAATGGAAATGAAATGAACTACTTAGCAGAAGGCAAGAGTAAGAAAATAGAAGAAAAGCAACAATTACTAATACTCCGACGCTTCCCCGGCAACGGCGCCAAAAAGATGGTGGGCTCCAGTATTGTAGCAATAATGCTACAACTCCTGGAGCTTCCTATCTCTAATTTTATCAACCCGGTAGTTCGTAACAAACTTCGAAGCGACGGTGTTGTATGCACAAGTACTAGCTCTTGTCGCAGCTGTCACTTGGTCAGCTGGCACAAGTCCGCTAGGGCTCAAGCCAACTTCTATATGTTCTCAGAAGAAGCTTTCTAAATGATGAACGAAGACTATCTGAAAGGAAATTAACCTACTTTGCAAGAATGAACTGAAAGCCAACAAAACAGGGAAACCCTAGTAAACCCTAATCTGACTAGTCTAATCTCTATGATGCAATGGTGGGAGTGCAAACTTCTAGAAATGATGCCATTACTTCTAGTGATATGAGATGCATGAATTTAAGCTACTTCTACTGAAAAGAACATTATTTTTGTATTTTTGCTTAAGTGGTTGGAGTTATTATGATTTGGTTTCTTATTAGGGTTTGACTGTGCAGGGGTGGTTCGAAGGGAAAGAAAGCTTGGGAAAGGTCAGGAGGGCTAGGAAAGGTTCCAGGGGATCCAAAACATCATTCCACAGAAGTCCACAACGTTCAGGTGCTTGGCAACCGAGGTTACAGGTTTCTACAGGATGTCTGCAGGGGATCCTACAGGAAGCTCGGGATTTCTACAGGAACTCTGCTAACTTCTATAGGATGTTCTGTGGTTGGATTTTTGGGTGATGGAGGAGTGGAGGAGTTGTATGGGTGGATAGGTAGAATGGAAAGGGAGCTTATGCTGGCTCAGGAACAGAGATATGAGATGGAGAAAGAGTGCGTAAAGTTGGTTGGTGGATAGAAGGGTGGAAGCAATGAAAGGTCAAAAAGATGGAGCTACGTGAACAGTAGAAGTGTTGGAAGGCAAACGAGCTGAACAGAGGTTGGGTAGGTTGCTTTAGGCATGGTTGAGAAGAAGAAGAAGATAACAGAGTGATGCAACGCAGTGTAAAGGAAACAAATCTGCACAAAACCGAGAATTCATCAACCTATCCTAACTGTGTTATTCAATCAACGAACAGCAATGTAAACTTCAGAGAAGAATCATGCATGGAGTTGGAATGAAGAAGTACTGCTCAAGATCAGAATGCATGGATGGATCTACAATTGAAATGACTGTGTTGCAGCTTGAATGAAAGTATAAGACTGCGTTTTTTTTTTGGTGGTTGGTACGGTCTTCACCCCCAATCTCTAAACAGAGATGGCAGTGAGTGCACTGTCAACCTTTTCTTGGAGCTCTAATGAATGTTGATCCTCCTACTCTAATCTAAGCAACTAAAAGCACTTGAACTGTAAACTAATCCTACTCAATCACATGAAAGAAATCAAATCAGCAGACTGTAATTTCTAAATGCATGTCAAAACAGAGGAATAAAGTGCTGAAAGGAAAGACAAGTAACAATACAAGGAAGAGGAGGTCTATTGCTCTCAGGTTGGGCCCTAACCTGAGAGCTATAGCTCCCTTAAAAACTCAGAATTGAATCCAAAGCTGCCTGCCTTTATTGAATAATCATGAGTCTAATATCATGCCAAAACTGGCTTACAAAAAGCAAAAAACCGAGTTGTAGCTCGTGCTTAGAAATTGCAACAGTAGTTCAAAAGTTCAAAAAGCTCCTGCCTTAATATTTATACATGATGAGGGTCCAGCTGGCTTCCTCAATACGTGGAGCTTGGCTGTCCAACTGAAAGTTAAACTGTTGTAAACTGTTGTTCCTGTAGAACCCGTTGGCTGCCTTTAAGCTCGGTGGGGAGAGCTGTTGGAGCTCGGAGTTAGGGTGGAGATCATGAGGGAGGTCTTTTAAGGCTGTAGACAACCTCCCTATAAACCTGCAATGCCACCTTTGTTGTCTCCTTGTCTCCTTCTGCGTGGTCTTTGCTCCCTTTAATGCCAAAAAACCTGAAATCATCATGTATTAGCCACATAGATATAATGCCTACCCTTCTTCCTACAAATAACACGAATATACCAATAAATGAATGCATAAGTGATAAAAGATGAAGGGTTGAGCAAGGTCAGTAGGCCAAATGAGCCCAAATTGTTACCAAAAATTGGGGCTCATCAGTATGCAAGCTTTATTGTACTCTGGTTGTTATTTTTTATGTTGGTTGCTTCTTTCTGTCCTTCACATGCATCACTAAGCAATCTCCTCAACCAGATGGCTTCGCATGTAGCTGCACACAATCCCTGGTACTCAGCTTCACATGATGATAATGCTACAGTACTTTGCTTTTTGCTACTCCACGAAATAACCCTGGATCCAATACTAAATGCGTAACCTGTGACGCATCTTCGATCATCCAGGATACCTGCCCAATCAAAATCTGAATAACCTGCTAAAGTAACATCAAAAATGTCAGTGTATAAAATACCATAATTACAAGTACCACTAAGGTACCTCAACACACATTTTGCTGCAATCCAGTGACTTTCAAGAGGTTTGGACATAAACTAGCTCAGCACACTAACAGAATATGCCAAATCAGGTCTAGTTGTCGTGAGATATATCAAACTTCCCACTAGTTGTCTATACAAAGTGGCATCCTCCTTTTTTGTGCCATCGTCACTGCTTAACTTGAGATTCTGCTGCAATGGTGTTGTTGTTGTTTTGCATTGTTCCATTCTGAATCTTTCCAACAGGGTTCTGTTATACTTTCCTTGAGTTAGAAAAGTTTGACCAGATTCTTTCCACACTTCCAATCCTAGGCAATAATGAAGATCTCCAAGGTATTTCATTTCAAATACCTGTGACATTTGTTGCTTGATTTCTTTGATCAAATTATTTGCATTTCTTGTTATGATCATGTCATCCACATACAAAGAAATCAAAATGATTTGCCTCTATTTATTTATCTTGGTATATAGGTTTGGATCGTTGAGGCTCCTATGAAAACCATGCTTTATAAAAAATGAATCAATTTTCTCATACCATGACCTGGGTGCTTGTTTTAGACCATAAAGTGCCTTATGAAATTTACACACTAGATGCTCCTACCCCTTTTTCACAAAACCAGGAGGCTGTACTAAATAAATTTCTTCCTTTAATTCTCCATTCAGAAATGCAGATTTAACATCTAGCTGGTGTAGCTTCCATTTATGTTTTGTTGCTAACGAAATTAGCATTCTAATTGTATTTAGTTTAGCTACAGGGGCAAAGGCGTCATCGAAATCTATTCCTTCTTGCTGTGAGTAACCCTTTGCTACCAATCTAGCTTTGAATTTTTCTACACTCCCATCTACATTTATCTAAGGTTTATACAGCCACTTACATCCTATGGGGGTTTTTCCTTCAGGAAACTCAACTAAATCCCTAGTATGGTTTCTATATATTGATTCAATTTGCTCATGCATTGCAGTCCTCCATTCATCTGATTTGCTTGCTTCTTCAAAGTTTGAAGGTTCTACAATGTTTAAAATTTTGGACATTAAAGCATAGCCTTTCAATCTTGCAGGTAGTCTAGTCTTCCTACCTGATCTTCTAGGTAGAGAACTTACCTCAAGTCTATCTATTTCAGCATTTTCCGGTCCTGCATCATCACTTATTACACTATCTGCTGCTACTTCTTCCTGTTTCTGCTCCTACTCCTGCTCTTCATCTTCGTCACCATTCATTTCTATCAGTAATGGAATGTGGCTATCACTGTTAGAGTCTTCCTTTCCATCTTCAGCCTATTCATGAAAAATAACATCTCTGCTTGCAAAAACTTTATGAGTCATAGGATTATATAACTTGTATGCCTTATACTCTGTGCCATATCCAACAAATATACATTTCAAGGCTTTGGGGTCTAACTTCTTTCTATCTGTTTTTGGTATATGAGCATAAGCTTTAGATCCAAATATTCTTAAATGACTAACTGCTGGTTTGAGTCCAAACAATGCTTCAAAGGGGGTTTTGAAGCCTAGACATTTAGTAGGACTCCTATTCTTTAAATAAACAACAATATTAATGGCTTCTTCCCAAAGACCATTCGATAGACCTTTACCTTGAAGCATACTTCTCACGCACTCCACAAGAGTTCTGTTCTTGCGTTCTGCTACTCCATTCTTCTGTGGAGTGTGTGGCACTGTGAATTGTTGCATAATCCCATGTTGCTTACAAAAGTTCATGAACTCTCCTAACCTGTATTCTCCCCCTTGGTCTGAGCGAAGAATCTTTATCCTCTTTCCTGTTTGGTTCTCTATCATAGATTTGAACTCTTTAAAGTACCGAAAGGCTTGACTCTTTTTACTTAAAAAATACACCCATGAAAACCTAGTGCAATCATCTGTAAACAGCAGAAAATAATATGCACCTCCTAAGGACCTAGTTTGCATAGGTCCACAAATATCTGTATGCACTAGTTCTAGGATGTCTCTTTCCTTTCTATTGACATGCAAAGGGAACTCTTCTCTATGCATTTTCCCTAATGCACATCCATCACATTCCAGCTTGGAATTATAAAAAACAAGGAGTCCATCAACCATACCTTTCTTCTGAAGTAAGATGAGGTCTTGCAAATTGAGATGGCCGAATCTCTGATGCCAGAGATTTTCGACTGTTGATCCAGCTGCAACCATTGCTTGTCGTGGCATACTCTTTGCATCCAATCTGTACAAATTCCCCACGCGTACTCCTGTTGCAACTGTTTCCATCTGGCTATCCTTAATGACACAACCATTCTTAAAGAATTGCACCTGCATGTCCTGGTCTGTAATCATTGAGATAGAGATCAAGTTTTTCTTAATTCTTGGAACATATAATACATTTTTAAGATGTTTAATGTCGCCACTACGTAGCTTCACAGGAATATCTCCATATCCTTTTATCTCATACCCACTGTCATCTCCTAGATAAAATTTTGATCCACATGCAGATTCTTCAAGAAATTCAAAACAGTCCTTCTTACCGGTCATATGTGAGGATGCGCCAGAGTCGACATACCATATGTTGTCCTCATCTCCCTTTGATGCTGAAAGAGCACAATCGACTATGAATAGTCGAAGATCATGGCTGTGGTCCTCCTCTTCTCCAGCAAAAAACCCCTGATGTTTCCTCTGTTTGCTTCTTCTTTCATCCGCCTGCCGCTTATAACATTCTTTAATCCGATGACCAGGTTTCCCACAATAAAAACATCTCTTAACATAATTATCAGTCATACCTATAAATGATCTCTTCTGAAAGAGTTGGCTCCTTTCTGTTGCTGCTACTGCAGTTGCTGGTGTTGGTGTTGGTGCTGGTGCTGGTGCTGCTTTCCTCTGTACTGTCACCTCTTTGCCATCAGAGCAAGGTCATTGCTCTGAGTTTTCAGATTCTGTCGTCGCTCCTCCTCCTGGAGCAAAATCGCTGTCAGCTCATCAAATGAAGGGGCTTTCTCCCTCGCTGACAGTCCTGTGATGAACGTCTGGTATTCATCAGTCATTCTGTTCAATGTAAGCATGACTAGATCTGAGTCGGACACCTTTTCTCCAATAGCTCCCAGTTTGTCACTCAGATCCTTGACTCTGGCCATGAATCCAACAACGGACTCATTCTCGTCCATCTTCAATGCAAACAATTTTCCCTTGAGTGCCAGAACACGATTTGTATTCTGAGTCTCGTACAAGTTCTTGATCGTTGTCCATATATCAGCGGCCGACTTAGAATCTTTGATATGTGGGATAATATTGTTCTTCACGGACATCTTCAGTATAACTTTTTCTTTCGTTTATCTTTTATCCCAATCTTGTTCTTGGGTCGTTGTTCCAGATCTCTGCTCATTTCCCTCAACAATCGACCAATGCATTTACGCTCTCCTGCAAAGTTTGCATTTTGAATTTCCAGTTGGAGAAATTCGATCCATCGATTTTTCCAGACTTGTGGAGATATGATTCTATATTGTTATTCATTTTTATCCAATTGAACACTCCAATCGGCCACCACCGGGCAAGTCCGATCTGCTACCACCGAACAGATCAGGAACTTCACTGTGCCACCACCGGGCAAGTCCGATCTGCTGCCACCGAACAGATCAGGGACTTCACTGTGCCACCACCGGGCAAGTCCGATCTGCTGCCACCGAACAGATCAGGGACTTCACTGTGCCACCACCGGGAAAAACCGATCTGCTACTACAGAACAAATAAACAAACAAGCTCCAACACGCCACCACCGGGCAAAGGCGATCTACTTCCACCGAACAGATCGAGGAGCTGCACTGCGCCACCACCGGGCAAAAAAAAATCGATCTGCTTCCACCGAGCAGATCACAGAGCTATGATTTGCCACCACTGGGCAGGTCCGATCTGCTACCTCCGAGCGGATCAAGGAAACTCAATTCGCCACCACCGGGCAAATCAAATCTGCTGCCACCGAGCAGAAATCTCCACATGCCACCACCGGGAAACTCCGATCTGCAACGAAAAATTGCAGATTTTCAGAGAGAAAGAGGTTGGCTCTTTGGCACTCTAAATAGCCACGGATCCGCGCCAATTGCAGAAAAGAAAAATTTATGAAGTGCACTGAAATTGGCGCGGTTAACAGCCACGGATCTGCGCCAATTCAGTTACTTTTTACCTGGCGCGCTTATCAGCCTCAACCCCGCGCCAATGGGTGCGTCTGTTCTCTAAAAAATCGCTCCCGCTCGTGCTTCTGCTCTTTTATGGCGCGACTGTGTGCGAGAAATCCGCGCCAACACCTGCTTCTGCTCAAAAAAAAATAGGCGCCAACCCTTTCTTTGGCTCAGAGATGATCAATCATCTAAGGCCCTTCGCTCCAGGCGTTACTGTAGTTCCACCTAATCATACAGATACACTTACATGCTCTCCTACCACTACAGATATGTAACTAATGATACATCCCTATAAAAAAAAAAAAATTGAGGCTATCTCTACCCTAAGCTCTGATACCAAGATAAAAATCAAACTTTGAATTAAATGAAGGAGTTGCAGCTCACAGGTGTGTACAGCACCTGGAGACTGCACTCAAACAAAGAGGAGACTCTCTCTCTCGTTCACTCTACATTACATCAAATGAATATTACAATATTAAATACATGACTGAAAATTAGGTAGTTGTGAACAACCTCCTAAAATCTAGGAACAAATCCTAAACTAAGGAGATGTGTTACAACCATATAACCATTTCTCCATTATTTTTAACTCCAACTACTACGTTCTCCATACGCAAGGAAAACCAAACTTAAACTAAGAAAAACTCATTGAGGTGTTGTCTTTAAATAAAAGTGTGATCATGCGAAGTAATAAAATAAATTAACGAGAACAAAGATTAAAGACAACGTAGCATTAATCCATCATTAATTTCCCACCTTATTTCATAAGATTTCAGACGACGAAATGAATATATGAATCAGAAGTTAGAACGATCATTTATTCTTCAGACATAGGGATTGTGGAATTCTCTCTCGACGGACTCCATATAGATCACATTTTTGTAATTTTTAATGCTTATAAGAATAGTTGGCACTCTGTTTCCCATCAAAACACTGAAATTTATGAATATTTTCACCACAATTCACAAATCATCTACCGAGAGGGAACATTCGCACAAGAATCACCTCTTTACGTTAATAATGTGTTTTAGTTGACTATGATTGGCATGATTTGGTGAAATAACTCCTATGAGGTCGTCCAACTGGTCTCTTCTACGAAACTCTTAGAGTGATTTATGTGTTGGTCCAGACTCTAGACTCTTGTAAACTTAAAAAAAAAAATTATGTGTTGGTCCAGACTCTAGACTCTTGTAAACTTAAAAAAAAAATTGACTATTTATGAAAAAGATTGCCCTTCTCTTGAAATATAGAAATTTAATCCAACCTTTTTTATTGGTTAATGATTTTGATGTTTTAAATTTTTTTCAAAGGGCGATTTCTTTAGCCCTTTTGGGATGGGCCAGAAACCTAAGGAAGAGTTGGGGCGGTTCAATTTTGAACTTTGGATGCTAGTGAGAGGGTGTCGTGCCAAATGTTGGATTATGAGCTAAGGAAACACAAAGTTTCCACTTTTCACTTTTAGACGGGCCCCATGCCTAATCGACTCAATTCACAGAGTCTATCTTTAATGGACCCAAGGAAAATTAAACCCGCACCTTATAAGAGAGGTCCAAAAACATGGCAAGAGACTTCAACCAATTAAACTACCCATTAAGACTAACAAAAAGTTCTACTTTATATAATGGTTAAATAAATAAAAAATGGTAAAATAACTATGAAATTCAACCAATTTAACCACAGTGTACAGTTTAAAGAATTATGTTATCTTTTTTATTGACATGAAGATTTTAATAATGCCTATTTATATTATGGTTAAATAATATAAAGGGGACCAGGGGTTAAATTTGATGGGTGTCCCTACCCATCAGAGTTTTTTTATGACGGTTTTATTTTTAAACTGCCCATTATATGACTTTTAATATTTATTTGTATAAGTTTTATCTAATGTATTTGTAAATTTAAAAATTAGGAAACATCACAATTTTTAAAAAATATATTGTCAAATTTACAAAAAAATATCTAATAAATTTGTATGATATTAATTAAATAATCCAAAACCTCTCAGGCTTATTATCTCATCTCATCTTCTGGAATCTGGGCTCGAGACTGGCAATAAGTCACATCCTAATTTAGATAATAGGGAAAAAATCGAATTCAAAGTCATCAATGCAAGTTATGTGATATAAGTGTTTACTAAAAGAGGCAACTAGTAATTGTTTGCACTGATTATTGTTGGCGTTGATCCCGTAGTTAATTATTGCCCAACCCAAATCCTTTATAGCACCCTCCACTATAATACGATTACTTCATTGAATAGCGTAGTATAATTATTCTTTGTTTTGTATTTTTTAATTTTAACTAACAGTAAATGTAAGATATATAATATATATAAAAATACAGTGTTTCGCAAATTTTTTAATATATAAAAATATATTGTTTCATAGATTTTTTTCAAAAAAATGTTAAAAAATATCACAATTTAAAAAAAAAATATTACCAAATTTCCCAACAAAAAACAAAAATATACAAGAAATTTTTATGATATTTATTGAATAATCCAAAATCTTTCAGGGTTATCATCTTATGTCATCTTCTAGGCTCGAGACTGGAATGATTAAACTCTTGTGGTAATAAGTCACATCTTAAATCTGATAATAGGGAAAAAAAACAAACTCAACAAGTGATGGCTAAAATGTTGATACTGATCTCTTGTGAATTTATTTGTTGAATGACGACAATACAAAAGGGATACTCTTTTTTTTGTATTATTCTATGTTTTAGCAGGGATCATGGTTTCAAGTTTCAACTAAATGAATTTTAGCAACCAGACAAATATGTTAAATCTGTTAATGGGTCTTAGTGCCATAATTGAAAGGGACATTTAGTGAGGTGTCATAGAGCTGTGCAATGTTATAGAGAATTTACATTGGTTTGTCAAGCCACGTGTAAGGAATACTACCAAACAAAATCAGGATTTCTCTTTAGGCAAACATGCAAGGAGCAAATTGCTGGATGTTTCTCAATGCGTAAACTTTTACAATATCTCAAAGGACCAGTGCAACTAGTGAGGATTTCAACATTAATTCACGAGTTGTCAAGATGATGGAAATTTATTTTTGCAGTCTGCAAGGAGCATTTGTCTGTGACTATGTAGCCCTAATAGTGAAAAGAAATTTAGCAAACTACTTTTAAATTGTGTACACTACATAAGCAGGCTAACAAAGAATAGGCTAAAGGGCATCATCGGTGAAAGGCATCCAGATTTATGTTATGAAGTTCAAAGAATGGTGGAAGGAAGAGTATTTTGCAGAGATTTCATGACTAAACTACAAATATGCGAAATACAAATTCTACTATTATATTTAACAAGTTTAAAAGAAATCACTATACATATATTTAATGGAGCCACTATTTCAATATTGCATTATATACCTGAAAATTTTCAAACAAAAACACAAAAGAATCAAATGCAGAAACCACCTACCTTTGGCGAAATCTATGGGCGAGAAGCTTAAGGACCACCAAACACATACCTGTTCTCAAATTGTGCCAATGGTCTGCAATTTATTCTCAAACTGTGACTTTCAACCTCTAGGTTCTATAGCCTTTCAATTAACATAATTAAAATTTGAAATTTGAACTGAAAAGTGTAAACATAATTGGTAGGCTCGTAGGTACTAGATGGGAGGTGACAACTCACCAACCTAATTAATGCATGTTGGATAGAAATTCGAAATAACATTCACACTTAACACGGAAATTTATTGCTTCATTCTGCGAGCTTTAACTATGTAACCTTTCCATCATTTCATACTATAACTATGTAACCTTTCCATCATTTCATGCTATCGAGTGTCAACTATTGAAGTTGTACTGGATCGTGTATATATATATAGAAAAATTAAAACTATTGAAGTTGTACTGGATCGTGTATATATATATATAGAGAAAAATTAAAACTAGTCAATTTTAAGTATACCCGTCAATATGACTTTTTCAAAAATTATTTGCAAGTCATAGATGACATGTAGATTTGGAAATCAATAATATTTAATGGGTAAAAAAAAGCTAAAAACGTGTATACAGGCGTCAAATTTTACCCCTGAAGAGACTATCACATCAGGGAGATTATCCTTTTAGCACGGTACATAACCCTTTAGCGTGAGCATGTGATTCACATGGTGTTTTTATGTCGGAGCAAAGGACACTTTCCAAACGTGTCATTTAACCTACAAACACTTCGTGCCTCACGTGTTCCCTGTATTTCCACGGATTTGACGTGATGAATCACATTTTCGTCTTTTCCTCACACAAAAAACGTGAAGTGAATTGTAGCTTGCGTGGTGGCGTACTTTTAGAATTTTTTGAAGGGATACTGGAGGGTTAGAAGTTGGAGTTTGAAGGTAGGATCCAAAAGCACTCGAACACGTTAGAATTTAAAAGGGAGTCTTTATTGGAAGAGGGGATGGAATCTGATGTTACAGGTTGATTTGCTGGTTAAATATACTTTAAAAATAAACATTTTATCAAAATTGATTATTAAAATCATCTAAATAAGAAGAAGTTAAATTTCAAAAGTATTTCAAATTTGAAATTCTTATTTTGATTGACATGTGTTTTGGTAATTAAATATTATAAAAAATTGAATGTTATTTTGCAAAAATATTTTAATAGTATAGTAAACGATGTCAATTTTTTATTTGAAATTTGTATCTTATTTTCTAAAAAATAAATTAATTTACATTATCTTTTAATATTAATATTTTAAATCAAAATACTTTTTATTAGTCTAGTGATTTTAGATAAAAAGTGATTGGGTGCTTTACTAAGGCATTCCTTCATGTGAAATCACTAATCCAATTATGTAATGATTTTTAGTTTAAAACCCTGTATCATTTTGAGAGATCAACTTAATTGTTGATTTTTAAAATTACAAAAATAAAAAGTTAAAAGACATTTCATTAAAATGATTAAAATATAGTTGAATAATTTTATATATTTCACCAAGCTTTTTGGAGCTTTTATATAGTTGAATAATTATTTTGGAGGTTTTTGAGATATTTTATGGTCTAATTTACTCATAATGTGACAGGGACTTGTTGGAATCACAAGTTTGAATAGTGAACTCTCCATAAGTTGAGTTTTCATAGTGTTGAATCCATATATATAATCAAAAATACATTTTAAACCATAATAAAATCTTGAGTTCACCAAGAATAGTTGCAAACCAAAAATTCCAAAATGTATATTAGTTAAACAACCCCTTCAACCAATATAATTGATAACAAATTACATATTTTATTTATATTTCTTTTAAGGTCATATATAAAATTAGTTTCTTTTCCAATTAACATCATTCTTAATAATAATAAAAATTCCCATTTTATATTGATTTATATAAAGTTAGTTATTTAAATACATATTTTTTAATTTCGGAGATTTTAAATTAAAGGGTATTATTAATTTTCTTAATTATATATTTAAGTAATGGTGATGATGATGGTTAATGTTCACTATCAAGATTTATATGCCTTAAAAAGGAATGAGTTTAATCATAATTCTTTATCTTTTTTGTGCTCAAAAAAATGTGAGAGGAGCATTCCTAGATTGCAATAGTTGTATTGATTTAGAAGGTAAAAAGGGTTGGTAATATGACAAATATTTTGAAAATTAGATCAAATTAAGTATAAGATGTGCAATCTAAAAGAAAGTTTTTTTCATCTTCAACCCTTTTAGTATCCCACAGGTGACTGAATCTTTCACCCCATGGAATTTTTGGAGTTGACTATGAAGCTCATGATAATTAATTCTTATCTTAGCATTGTTCTTAACACTGGTTTAGACTTAAAGATATTTTTGGTATATAAGATTGGGTTTGATCACCTTCTTATAATATCATAGTTTCATTTTTCCCTCAAACTATTTATTTCCCCATAATCATTATTTAATTTGGAAGTATAATATTTTTAATATTATCCTTACCCCGGATGCGGGTGCCACCTCGCATAGCCAGGAAGAGCCACTTGCCACGGCCGATAGGACACGCGACGGACGAAGCTCATTAAGGCTCCTCGCCGCCACCTCCCTTCGCCAAGCAATGCAGCATACCAGCCTTAATGAAGGCGCAGGGACCATAACTGAGGTTGATGGCCGCATTCAATGCGGAAGAACTTCGAAAGAATGAGGGGGACGATAAGAATTGCGATTTGGGGGCAGTTGATACCCAAAGCGATGGTGTTCATGCTCAGAACTCTGAGAATTACGGGGTTATTGTTGATTTGGGGGAGGCTGGCCGACTGCTGGTCCTCCCTGGTTCTTGCCTGCGTTCATTTGTGTGCTACCCAGAGCCGAATTGGAAGGGAACTCTGTCTGAGGAAGAAGTTACTGGAAGAATGTTGCGGGAAAGAATGCCATGTCGAAGAGGCAGAGGTTCAGGGCGAGCCAGATCCTCTCGCGGGCCTGCAGCTGATTCACATCACCACTGCTGCTGCTGTTACTGCCATCGACGTGTGGGAGCTCCTCCTGTGCAGGCTAGCCAATTTGTGGAAGCTGGAGGGTCCAACAATGGCGAGCCAAGGCTACCTGCGTTTGGCTCGGTCATTTTCACACTAGGCAATTCCAGAGAAAATTTGGGTATCAATGCCCACATATCTGTGTTATTCACCAGGATCCCTGAGGAGAATGAGGATGGCTTGCCTCGGCCACCTGCAATGGAAAATCCCTTGGACAACGAGGGGGGAATTCCCCTGGAGCAAGAAGGAAGATTGCCACAGGCTCTGGCGGAAGAATGTCGGGTGGTTGACAAAGGTAAGCGGCCACAGGGTGAGGCTTCAAGCTCAAGGGGCACTGCATCGCGGGAGCACCACCACCCATCCAGCCATATGCGCGAACCTGAATTGCCAGCCTTCATGGACGGCTTACCAAAGGGACATGGATGGGCTTGGATTCGTGAGGCTGAGCCAGAGGACGAGCCGGAGGAAGATGCAACCGAGGACTAGGCCCAGGTGGCTCTCCCGCATTCTGCCTGGACGCGTGTGGGATCGTGGACGGTTCTGTTATCTCTCCTGTTGTCTTGTGTCTTTCTAGTGTTTTCTGTTCAATGATGTTACTGGGTCTCATGTGTCTACTGCTGTTACTTGTTTTCTCTTCTGATATGGATAGTAGCTTTTTTGTTTTGGGCCATAACCACATGCCCTGTAGATGTCTGAGTAATCCAATTGGCAAACTCTGCCCCTGCGTGGGTTTTACAGAGATGTTTAGGGACTTTTTGTTGGTGGTTGCACTGGTTAAAACTGGATACATTACCAGGTGTAATTGGTTTTTGGACTATGTCACAGCTGCCCATGGAGCCACAAATGGACATGGGCAGCAAGAAATCTCGAATGTAAAGTTTCAGCTGTAAATATTAATACAAAAGTAGGTAGTGTTGCTTAGAAAAAAAATATTATCCTTATTTTGCAACATGATCTCCTTATTTTTATCCCCCAGTGGTCGAGCCAAGCTTAAACATCCTTTTGTCATCCTCACTTGAATCAAAGTTGGGGGTTTTGAATAGAGTTAGAAAGAATTTTAGGGAAAAAAAATCCTTCCATGTTGTATAAATTATTGTTATACATAAGATACATAGTCATAATCGTGCTTTCAATGGGGGGAAGGATTGTTTCAATCAGGATGATAGGGTAGGGAGTATTTCCTTTAATATTTAGGTTATAGGTTATCAACTTTTTTTGGATTTATTTAATATTCAACCATGAGTGTTTGGATATACTATAAATCAAAAACTCACACCCATATAAAATAATAAGAGTAATGAGAGTCTCAACGAGGATTTTATTTTTTAATTTGATATCCACAAATCTACCAGCTTACAATTGTTTTCAAGCCCATATTAAGCTTCCCAACCTACATTTATCCTTTTGTAAATGTTATAATTCAAATTGAGCTTATAATAGATGTCAATTCCTACATATTATAATAAGGAACCTTCTCCAAGTAGTTTTTGTCATAAATGAAAGTATCATAAGTGATATTTTTGGAATTAATTATTAGAAAATTAGTTTTATTGGAATTAATAGTCATACCCATCTTGGAGTAGAAATATTAGAGAATTAATAAATTATTTCCAATATCATGATAGATTCTTGCTAAAGGAAAAATAGCATTAGCATAAAGGATAATATTTATAACTATACTATTGAGCATAAGTCCAACACAACCTGCATCTCTTAAACACTCATCTAGCTTATCAATGTATATATTAGAGGAAATTTTAGCCTAAAAGTGCCCATGAAACTTTCACGTAATTTCCATGTCATACTATGTAAACCAATTAAAATCATTTAAATTCAACAAGAGGTACATGTAAATTTTTTGGAGGGAAAAGAAGAAAAACTACTTTTTTAAATTGTATTTTTGGCTTATCTCCTTATAGGTTTACTCAAATTTCATGTGTAGACACTCATTAGATGAAAAAATAAATTCTTCATCCAATGAGTACACATTATGCATACCTTTGATAAGGCCCACATTGACAAAAAATGAAAATACATTAAAAAAACATGTTCAACACACTTTTTTAATGTATCTTCAATTTGTATCAATGTGGGTCTTCTCAAAAGCATGCTAATGGGTGCTTGTTGGAGGCAGAATTTAATTATGCATCCAACGAGTGTATACACTTGAAATTTGACTAAACCTATAAGAAGATAAGCTAAAATTGTAATTAAAAAAGTAGTTTTCTTCTTTTCCCTCCAAAATTCATAACTATTTTTGTTATTTTAACTATTATTTTATTTGAGCTTCAAAAATCTGATGACGTGATTAATCCAAAATGCATTCTGAATAACAATATGGATCACAAAAGTCTCAAATCAATTATTATTTTATTATTTTTTCTTAGGAGACCATTTTTAGGTTGAAATTTCCTCTAATGTACCAAAAAGGATAGGATATAAGGGATACCCTTGCTTGAATTTGATATTGCATTTAATTTCTTCTGGCCAAATATCAATGGTCCTAACCTTAAAAATGATATTCTCATACAACCATGTCAAAAAAACCTTCAACTTGAGAGGAGTTATTATCTCTTCTAGTCGCTTCCATATCTTTATCCTAGGAACAATGTCAAAAACATTTCTAAAGTCAACAATACAATAGAAGAGACTAGTTTTATTATTGTGGCATTCCTTTATTATTATACTAAGAGTAACAATATATCCCTCAATTGAATGATATCGCCTAAACCCTACTTGGTCGCTAGCTTTTTTAACATGGATTTCAAGTGATTTTCCAAATTATTTTGTATAAATTGGATAAAGTGAGGCTAATCAAAATAGCCCTGTAATTAGAAGGAATGCTTTTATCCCCACATTTAAAGATAGGAATAATAAGGCTTCACCTCACTACCAAATTGAAGAGCTTTTGTATCTGAGGGATGAGGATAGGCTCTTCCATTTTCAAATTTTCATTTTGGCAACCTTCAATATCCTTATCTTTCCCATTAGCAAGATACATAATTGCAAACTCAAAGTCTTCCAAAGAAGATATATCATCCTCTATAGGTTCATTTCAAATATTTTCCATAGTGTCAAGAAATTCATAAAGGTTTTTATGGTAAATATTTTGGTTCTTTATAGGAATCAAATTATTCTCTTTAGTATGAGCCAAAATTCCTCCAAAACTTTCTACTATCAATTTTTGAAAGGTGTAGTAATTCCTCTTGATTTCTATTTATATAACATATTTTATTCCTTTTAATAAGAGATTTGTATGTATTTATCTTATTAAGTTTTAAGATTTCATTAGGGGCATATCTAACTCCTTTACTAATAATTTTATAAGTAATATCATACCAAGGGTTCGTAGTTCTATTATACTTTTTATATGAAACCTCATTAGAATATGTTAATGGTAGCAAAGAGGATAGTAGTAAAATTATGATAGATGTTTTCAATGTTATCCTTATAAGTTAAGAGGTACAAATCCTTATTTAAATCATTTAAGGAAAGATCCATTTCACTTTTGTTAGAATGAAGATGTCTTTGAATTTCATAATTCTCTTCCAAGTGGTTGTTGTTCATGGAAAAGTTTAGAGATAAGGTTACAGGTCTATGACGAGAGTCAAGCTCATGGTCATTTAAGAGGTAGAAATTTACAATGTGGTTGGAAACATGGATATTGGATGTCACATAAACAATGACACTACTACTAAGACCATGAATACAAGTAATGTAGATGGAGCTTATACTCTTGATTACACCATTGAAAATTATAAGGTCTTAGGATCCTAGAGTTTGACTAACTTGGTACCAAAATGTTCTCAATCAAATGTTCAAAATTTCTTTTGAATCTACTGGCCAAAGAGCATTAGGGCTTGAATGATTACCTATAAGTGTAGCTTGGATAGTTATAATTTTAGCATTAAATTCTCCTAACAAGAGGATATTATCATTGTTCTTAGACTATAATTATCATGTTCTAAGTTGGTATAATGGACATTCTTATCTAGATTATTTTACTATAAAAGGTACAGATGATAGATGCAAAATAACAAATTGTCATATAAATGATCTCACTGTTATAATAATAAAGAAGGAAAAATAGAAATTTACACTATATAAATTGTAAAAAATAAAATAATGGAACAAGTGAAAATAAGATGGCTCTAGATAGTTCTAGGGGGAAGATGGTCCTAGATAGAGAGAAAAGAGTTGAGTTAACAAACATGTTAATAGAGAATTTTAAAGTTCTTTAAACCATCTAATATTAAGGTTGAATTTAGGTGAATTTAGCGTTGATTACTAGATTATGATGTTTTTATTAATGTTATGATTTATAGCCAAATTTTAAATAAACATACTATGGAAGATTCAAATATTGGTGTTTACATATTAAGTTTCTCTTAATAATAATGTCATCCATCAAGTTATGTTGATAATCATATGTTAGTATTAGTTAAATATATGTTGAGACACTTCGAAATGTTAGAAATTTTGATTACTCCCACATGTAGATCTAGCAAGATCCAAGTCAATTTATGCATGAAGAGTTGATTTGAGTAGAGTTAAGTTAAGAAATTCAAGTATAGTCGAGTTTGCATGAAGTAGCTAGTCAAAGTTGAGTCAAGTCTAGTTAGATTTTGCATGATTCCACATTTCGTAAGTTCGGTGTTTATATACCCGTGGTTGTGTCATTGTAATATGTGAAAGGAAAGAGAAAAAACTTTGGTGGATGTGTATGTAAATCAAGTTATTTGTGACTAATAGAGTAATTGAGCAACAACTCAAATTTTGTGTGTGTTTTTTGTGCTTTCCTCTTCTTCCTTTCCATCATATTTGCATTAGAGTGAGGTTGGGTTTCAGGATTCGAGGAGCCAAAGGGAGGTGAGCATCTTGCAAGGCCGCCACTGTATCAAGAAAACAAGGCCATAAAAAAAATCATAAAGGGTGTCAACGCAACCCTGAAGCATGAATAGTGGGACGACGATTTGGAAAAACTTACCAAGCTTAGTCGTAGGTGATCAATGTTAAAAAGTGTGTTGACACATTTAAAGGTCTAAAAATCACGAGAAGTCAACAAAAGTCACATGGACTAAGGCTATCTATGGCAAGTTTAAATTCTTTGAACAAAAAAATTATTCGAAAGATCTTATTAAAGTTGTAGATGTTAAAGTTTGGGAGATATTTCTTAAAACATTTTGTGGGAAAGTTCAAAGTGTTTTAACAAATGTTTATTAAAATTGTAAGGCTATTAAAGTGCTATTTTTAAAAGGGCTCCAATGGTGTTGTTTTCAAAGGGCTCATGTAATTTTTAAATGGGCTTCGTTTTAAAATTATTTTCATAAAGGACAAGGATTTTTAAAAAAATGAAAGGATTTTATTTGAGCCAAAAAATAGGGGCCATGTTGTTTGGAGTGATATGATCCATAAGAGGGGCATCATCACTAGAAATAGTTTCTAGTGGTTGTGAGAAGTTTGAAGTGCCACCGTGATATTGAGAACAAAATAGTGTGTCAGTCTGTAAAAAATTTCTTTTTTGTCAAGCATGATAGTGTTTTGGGTTCGAAAAAGCCCTCCGTATGATAAGGATACATGAATCTAGTGAATATTTTTCCTTACGAGGGTACATATTGAAAACCATGTTTTTTTCCAGGGCAATATGGTAAGAAGACTAGCAAAATAAGGAAAGAAGACAAAAGAAAGACGACAGTCATGGGTCACAAAGCGAGACTGAAGTAGACCAAGAAAATAAATCAAAAGGAAAATCCAATGTATTTCGAAGAGCTCATAGAGGTGATTGTCACAGCCGAGGCATTTAAAAGACCAGCAGATGAAGCAGAAAAATTCGAGGATGAATGGATCTAGATAGATCTAGTAACTGACTACCAAAATTTACTAATAAAATTTTTAATTTTTGGGTTGTCAAAATGAAAACTTTTCTTTGATGTAAAGAGTTGATTGAATACTAGTCTAATAACCCATATGATGAAGTATGTGATGCTAAAGTATTGGATCTTATAAAACAAGCATTGAATGAGTAGTTTTTGTGCAAGGTAACAAAGCTTACATCTTCCCAAGGAGCATGGAAGATCCTGGAAGTAAAATTTGGTACAAAGGAAAGTGACATGTAGCAACAAGTTGTTTCACAATCTATTGAAGAATCAATAGAGAAGTCATCCACAATTCAGAGAGTAAATGAGCAAGACTCTAGGAGGACAATAGAGCTTGGAGAATCCCACTCAAATATGGATGATGGTCTTGAAGACTGTAAAAGTGAAACCCATTATGAATCTGTTCATATGGATGAAGAAGATGCATAAAATATTATAGAGAGAGAAGTTGAAGCCTCTACGTGTGAAGTAGAGAAAGAGCATATAAATCCACTATAACTTGGATGGTGAAGCTGATGATGGCCTGTTGGAATCATGGGTTGAGACATCTAAGTTTGAGAATGATAAAGGGAGTTTTTCATATGAAGTAGTGGTTTGGGGAGATAAGAGTGCATCTGTCATGAATTCAATAGTAGCTTATGAATTTGGTGAAGTTCAAGTTGTTAATGAGCATATACATGCTCGATATCCCACCATAGAGTGGATGAAAAATTTGTTAATGAAATTTGTGGTCTACTTTTTGAAACAAGGATTAATCGTGGAATATGGAAAGTGACATGCTTGATGAAGAATTGAAGGTTGAAGCTACCACTGTAGCAGCAAGTTATGAAGAAAAAGTTGGAACTACTCATGAAGCAGCGCGTGATATAGCGACAATTGTTGATCAAGAAGAGGATAATGTGATTCTAGAGTTTTTTATGAGAATATACATTGATTGCATAACAATGGAAGGTAGTCTCAATGCAATTGAAGAGGCAAAGAAGGAAGGAGGAGGAGAAATATTTCAATGCAAAGAATAACAAATATTTTTTTAACATAAATTTTGAGTGTGTAGGTAAATAGGATAATAGTCCTGCTGAAAGAGAATATGAAGAAAAATATGCAAGAAAGGACATGGAAGTTTTTAAAGATGAAGAAGAAATAATTGAAATGTTTTTCATCAATGGCGTCAATAAGAGATCAAATACTTCTATTAAGAAACATGGCATAAATAAGATTAGGAAGCTGAAGCAAAAGAAGCAAAGAAAATTTCACAGTTTGAAGATGAAGGGTTGTGGTAGCAGTGCAAGATTGAACAAATATTTAAAGAGGAATTTGTAGAAGACAAAATCATAAAGCTTAAATTGCTTTTTAGAACAAATACAAGAGAAGTCAAAGAAAAATTACAGTAGACCAAGTGAATAAACATGGATCTTATAGTAAAAAAGTGCAACTGAGGATGAGGAAATTTCAAGGGTATAGAATCTAGAAAAAAGAGAAAAAGAAAATCTAGCATTGTAAAAGTTTTTGAGTCTATTTTTTTTTGTAAGTCTAGTTGAGACTTAGACCAACATGCATTTTTATGTTATGTTGAGTCATTGTTATGTTAAGGTTGATTCATACAGTTGTAATTAAGCAAGAGTGTTAGAAACAATAATGACACCCACATGTAGATATAGCAAGATCTAAGTCGAGTGATGCATGAAGAGTTGAGTTGAGTTGAGTTAAGTTAAGCAAGTCAAGTGTAGTCGAGTTTGCATGAAGTAGTTATTGGGAGTTGAGTCAAGTCTGGTTATAGTTTTCATGATTCCATATTTATTAATTTTTGGTGTCTATATACCCATGGTTGGGTCATTGTAATATGTGAAAGCTAAGAGAAAAAACTCGAGTGGATGTGTAAGTAAATCAAGTCATGTGTGAATAATGGAGTAATTGAGTAGTATCTCATGTGTGTGTGTGTGTGTGTGTGTGTATTTTGTGTTTTCCTCCTCTGCCTTTGTAACACCCCCAACCCCATTTACCCAATTTCACTAATATGCAACAGTAAACATGAGGCGAAGAGTTACAATAACATGACCCAACCTCTATCTTTAGTTATGGAAGTGGGGCAAACAACTAAGATTACTGACCACAAACCTGACATCGTACAGGGTTACAGGACACTCAGGGACAGAAGAACCACCCCAGGTGACCAAACCATGAGCTGGATAGCTTTTCAATGACCTTGAATCCCAATCGCATACACAAGCTTGCATGAGTGCAGTTGTGACCCTCCAACCGCATGCACAACTTATGTCCATGCAGTTGCAACCCAAATTCTCCAGTTCAGAGGGTGTAGTCCTCAAATATGAGCCGCAATTCAAGGGTAACCTCCATACCACTATGCAAAATTTCTTGACTTTCCAAAATGATAAATGACTTGAATACAATACTAATCATACAAAACTTGAATAAGGAGTTGACCTAACCAAGAAAAACCATGACAAACATTTTGTCAAACATATGGTGAACATGTAATCTATAGGTCATGAATGCATATCTGAACATAAGAGTCTAAAAAGTATTTGAGAATCATCAAGAAGGTATAATGCCCTCTCATAATAGTTGTAATAACACTTGTTAGCCCATGCATTCATTAATCATTAAATACTTATCAAATCTCGAACAAGACATAGCTAGAGTACATTACAAATCCATGCTTATAACCAAGATATAACCAAATTATTAACCATGACATAACAACCATCAAATCACCATAATAACAAGTACAAGTGCTCATATATGACAATAAGAAAATAGCTCTTATTAACTTATGCAAAAGCCAACCAAGTTAGGGACTTCCATGTACCACCCGACCATAGAATGGGATGAAAAAAATATTTCTTTCGTCCAATCACCCCATGCCATATTCCAAGCATGATTGTGGGATCTCAAGACATAAACAAACCGGGCTTCCTAGAGATTAAACCACCTACACCCTCAAGCTACCGCGATTTCTCCAAAACCGGTCAAGAGATCACTAAGCTCAAAACAAGCTTGGGTGCCTCAGAATTTCTTCACCATTACCTTGAGGAATTTTCCTCTCTCCACCCAACTGTTGAGGACTTCCTAGAGATTAAACCCCCTCCACCAACATCCCTTGGGAATTTTCCTAAGACCACCTCACTCAGTTCCAAAACCTTCCAACAATCCAAAACTCAACCAAGAAAAATTCCCATCACACCTTGGCTATCTGGAAATGGAAAGGAAAGGTTGAAACCACTGTCAAACTGGTAAAAACCCATACCAATGATAGCAAATGAACCAATTGAACAAATGCATGTACCATGCATTCACACTTCAGTTAGGAAATCACACATGTAACATGTTACCTGCAAATCATCGTATTGAATCTGCTTGATCTAAACTTCCTTATTTGTCCTTTTCTTTCCTTGTCCTTCCTTTGATTTCATTGTCTTTCCTCACTTTCCTTTATCCAATGCTAGAGTTCTCTAAGAATTCTCTAAGTGTTCAATAGTATGATAGAAGATAGAGAGCACCAAAACTGAACTGATAAAAGTTGAACCAGCAAAAGCTGTGAACTGATCCTCATAAGACTTTTTATTATTAAGGACTCTATTTTCTTCATTTCCTCTATTTTTCCTTCGGTTTTCCTCCTATTTTCCTTTATTCTCATAAATAAATGAAAATTAATGCCTCTTTACCTTTGCTAATGCCTTTGCCAATTTCCTTAGCCATAATAAACCAAAAGTGACATCCATTAATATTTTTTTCGCAGAATTCATCTTAGAATATGTGTCCCATAACCTTAGTCTTATTATTTTTCCTTTATTAACTTTATTACATGCAATTTTACCCTCGGGTTGTTACAACCTTTCCATCTTAAAAGAATATAAAAGTTGTTGCATATCATGAACAACATAGAGATTTTATAAATTCTAATTGAAAGGACACAACTAAATTGAATATGATTGAAGAATGTCAATTAATGGAATACGTCAATGACCAATTGATAGTGTCACATAAAGTGAATGCCTTTAATTGTTAGTGGGAACCATGATGAAAATGAATCAAAATATTGTTACTAGAATTAATGAAGAAAGCTTTAACACGTGTCCATTACTAATACTATAAACAACAATGAAGTTGTCCATTATTTTGTGGATGTTTAACATGTGGAAAAACGTAAGGGAGTAAGAAGTGATGGGAACATAATGTAGAATACAATTAACACAAATCACACCTCCTAGATGATCTCCTTAATCAATAAATAATTAGTCAATTAGTCTCACTATTCCCAAGGTTACCAGTGGAGAGAGTGATAGGGAGAATCATGGATATGATCTAAATATCATAATTTATTAAATAGGATTTCCCAGATAGTAAATTGAAAGGATTAGATCATAATCCTTGCTAAGGTGGAACAAATGAAAAAATAGATGCTAGGGTTGAGGGAATTATACAAGGGTATTGAAAAAGAGAAGAGGGTTACAAAAATTGTTGTATATGAACATTAAAAGTAAGAAAGGATTTAAAGACAGAGGTAAATGAAAGGAAGGTGTACCAGCAATATATGGTAATCATGAAAATGAGCAAAAAAAGGAGATACAAAAAATTTAAAAGTAGCAAGAGAGGAGGGATGAAATTCACATGAAAATACGTGATCTTGAAAATATGAGAAATTTGAGTAATTTAGTGGATGAATTTATAGAGAGTAGGCTCAAATATTTAATAAAAATTTTGATCCCTAACTACCACCCAACAGGTAAGTGGAGCATGAAATCCAATTATTGTCGGACTCTCCATTACCAAACAATGGATTGTACAAATAATGCAAAGGCCATTTCAATATGTTATTTTTCAACACCTATAATTATATTGACAATATTGAGTCCAAGTCATTACGATGCTTTTCTTATGACACTTTAAATGAAAGAAACAAAATAGAATGAAATCTTGAATGAAGAAAATGGAGTAAACTAAACATACTTAGGAAAGGAATATAATCATTCTTCTAATTGATTAAGAAGTCTTATGCTCACTATGGTGAAGTAAAATTCTAAGTGCAGACAAACAATTCCTCTAGCCTGAGAGCGGTTCTAGCCACAAACAAGATATTCTATGGAAGATTTCTTTAGGTTAGAAACAATTAAGACGGCCTACCTCTTAGTATGCATATCTCGTTTGGTGATGACCTTGCTTCCTTGCTTCATCTATCTCCTGTTTCCTTCTTCGAGCACCTGAAACAAGTAAACAATAGCAAACAACAACCGTGATAATAGACAAATTGTATTCAACCTACTTAACAAGTCAAGAAACAATAAGCCACAATCATGTGAGATGACATATTATGTGGGAAATCAATCAATAGTTGCATATATATTAAATCAAGAAGAGATTACAATCATTTTCTTGACGTTGTTGTTCTCCTCCGACAAATCTGGGTTCCCACACACTTTTTTTAGCATTCCATGATGGCCTGAACAATGGTAGTTTTAAGGCTCTTCCCTTCAGTCTTCACATTAAACCAAATTCACACTTCTCCCTCACACACAACTAGAGAGATACAACTATGAATAACTTGTTGATTACTCCAAAATCAAAACTTCAACGAGAGCCTAATTAGAACTAAAAGCTAACTTGTGCTTGGGAAAAAGAGAGGTTTATATAGCTTGGATGGATGGGAGATGGTTCGTTTTCTCATGGGAGAAGGTCTTATCTCTTGAGGTAGTTCCATCCTAATAGGGGAAAGGAGGCCAATCTAACCTCCTTGGCTCCATTCGGCCTAACCATTTACCAGACTTCTGTTACGAAGCTTCTAGCGCTGGAAGCTTCAGCTCCAAATTTAAAAAACTTTCCAAAATAGAATCGGCACGACTGGGAAAAGGCTCAATCGCTCCAGTCGGCATGAGGGATAGTTGTAATCCCCGTATATCGGCACGGGTATGACAGGAGTCATTAGCGCCGGTCTTGTAAACTGGGAAAAACATAAGATTTTTGGAAAATGATGCAAAGGGGAATTGTTCTGCTCATGAAAAGGGACACAATGGGAGTTTCTTCATGATGGGAAAGCATGAAGGGTTTACTATAGAGGTCCTCCAAGATCAAGGGACGGGGAGTACAGGGAAAATGACAAAATGTTTTCTAATAGATGCCCCCTAAAGCATGAAGTCCAAACTAGAGAGAGGGGTGAAATGCTTTATAACTCATTGCAGGGAACCAGAGTCTGTCATTAGAAAACCTGCAAGCAAGTACAGATACATATACATTACTAAAAACTCTATCAAAGGATACATGAATCGTGGTATGGACATAGTCATCCAGAGAATGACCATATAAATGGATCCAGGAATGGGCACAACAATCCGATAAAGAGGATCGTATCGAAACCAAGGTACAGTTGTAGCCATCCAATAATAAGAAGGATCACATATGACAACTCATGGTATGATCTCAGCCATACATCTAAAAGATACATGTATATCAGCACAAACATGTCACATCGCCTTGCAACCTCAACTTTTGTAATATGAGCCTAGGGTCTTGTTCCCCAACACGACCCGATCAAAGTACAGAATCTAACATGTGAATAGATGTGTTGACGTCGAACATGCTAGAAAATTGCTTGATTACCAGTCAATGATGTAAACTGTTAACAAGCGTGAGAGAAACCACCAATAATAACAATGGTTCTCAAGGTACTAATAGAACAATTCATGGAATGTAAATGAAGGAATCGGAGTCGAACACCTATGAAATCACCCGATCGAAATCCAATGATGTGAACTTATCGTCGAGTGTGAAGAACTTTTCGTTAGGGTATGCAATCTCTAAGGTACTGAAGAGTAGTCTATCGATCAAATTCCTGGATAATGAGTTGAAGTTGACAGGAAGTGACCATGTCCAAGGAGGGCCATGATGTATCCCACATCATCGAAAGAGACAAAGGGATGCAACTGATTTTGGATGACACAGAGAATTAGAGGTAAGGGTAACTGCAAAAGGACAACTCTTGAACATATCGGCGACATGACGCGGAGTTTGGCAGCCTTTTGATCCATAGGATCAGTGGTAATGATGACGTGGAAAAGATCAAATGGATGGCAAAAATGAACGGCCCAACCCAGGAATGTCAATGATGAAGTGAGGATATCCCAACCCCACACGAAGCAAAAAGTGTCATGTTCAAGAGTGAGTTGCCGACACGACTAATAAAATCCCATTTCCCCCCACCATTTCTGGCAAGTGCCCCAATTATTTTTTAATTGCAAGCTTGAAGGGGATAGCATATGCTTGCACTGTAAGTTCATCCTTCGGATGAATCCGACCTAGTAAGTTTAATGATCCCTAGGAAGGAGAAGCTCATATTCGTCATGGTGACAAATCTGATGTCCTTTAATATTTTAACGAGTCCAAGAAAGGTGTAACTTGGTACCTTTTTAATTTTTAGAGACTTTGAAAAGACACAGAAAAGAAAACTCCACATGGTCCATTTTCGTTCATTTGTGTCTCTCAAGCCCAAAAAGGTGGAAAACGATACATGAGAGAACAACTTGACCATTTCAGTCAAGGAGTACCTTTTTCGTAAATAGTTCTTCCCAGCCCGAAAAAGGGCTAAACATATACTTGGTGGACGATGTTTCACAACCTTTAATGAGTTCAAAACGACAAGAGATCGACAATATTTTTGTGTTTAAAGAGTTGGAAAATAGCTTGAAATCAGACCCCCCATTTTTATTCTCTTTAACGAGTCAAAAAGTGAAAAATACTCAGTAATCTTTTCATTTTCTATGAGTTAGAAAAGAGCTCAAAGGTGACTCATCCTGGAGGAACGAGTGGTATAAAGGGTAGAAATTGGTTCTGGTAATGGTAGAACTACTCAAAACATGTAATGGTTAAGAGGTTGGCTAACAAAACCACTCATCATTGCGGCCCCTCAAGAAAGGAAAAACAACCAAGTGAAAGCATAGGATCGGCCAAAGAGATGGTGGCGATCGAATGAAACAACCAAGGCTCATATAATAGAAAGCCGCTGATAAAAAAGGCAATCACGAGATGTAAATCGGGCATGGGTTCATTTTTACACAAGCTTGAACCATGGAGAACTCTGCTTGGATTCGGTTTCATGTTTACACAAGCTTGAAACGAAAAACTATGCTTGCTATAAGTTTGCATGCCCCCAGCATAATGACTCAATTGAGGTACATGGCCCCCAAGCTTCATTTCAGTCAACTAGGTGGATGGAATGAAGGTTCACTTTCGAGATATTGGAAAGACTCGACTGGGATTTTACGAGATCTTAATCAAAGACTCGATTTGGAAAAGGGAGTTGCTTCATTTTTTAATGAGGTTGACACAGTAAAAGAACTATCCTCGTACATATGTTTCATTTTTTAACAAGGTAGATACAGGAAGAAACTATCCTCAGACTCCTTGATTCATTTTTTAATGAGCTTGACACAAGACAAGGAACTATGCTCACACCCTTTGTTTCATTTTTTAACGAGGTTGACACAAGACCAGGAACTATCCCCATGATATGATTATGGACCATATGAGAACATGGCTCTGAAGAGGTCCTCACTAGATGGGATAACCACACTCTAGGAGGAATACATATTAACCGGTACAAATAACAGATTAGGTTCCAATGCCTCCAGTACATAGTGTACTATATCATTTGTGTGATCATCAGCAGATGTGGATACGAAATGGGTAGCCACATAATTGACCTGTGGTGGGGAGGGTACTGCTTGCAAACAAGAACCAATAGGGGACAATGGTTCCAAAGGAGGCACCTGGTGACCAATGAATGACAATTGATCAATGGTCACTATTCTCCCTTCGTGTGGAAAACAAACGACACGGAAAAGCGAAGAAACAAGAGCTCCCATGACATAAACATAATTGCGTCCAAGGATAAGATTGAAATCTAAGGGTCCTTGGAATACCATCATGTCTATATAGATGGTCTTTCCTCCCAAATTAATAGGGAACTTCGGAAGGATCCCCAAGGGCTGACTGGTTCCTCCGTTGAAAGCCAACAAATTCTAGGTGACAGGCACAAGCTGCGGGGAACCCAAATCTTTCCAAGTAGTAGAATACATAATGCTAACAGACGCACCTTCATCTAATATAGTGCCATGTACTACCATATTATAGGCTTGTACTATGATCTGGAAAGGCACATAAGATGGGAGGTGTAAAGCAGTCAAGTGACTACAATCGAAAGAAACGACAGAACTACTTGGTGGGCGCATCATATGATTGCCCCATGCTCTACAGGAATAGAAGAAGGACTCTCCTAAACAATCAGGATGGGAGGGTCACTTTTTGATGCATGAGAATATGAGGAGACGAGAATAACATGAGTAGTATGATCACCACTCTCTTTCGGAACAGAGTGAGCAACTGGTGGTGAAACCAAGTCGACACTCTTTTCGACCAATGGTTGGTCGGGAATAGACACAAGAGAGTCTCACTCAGGAAGAGCAGGATAGGAAAGAGATGAATCCAAGTCAATCTCTTTACCAACAGGGAGGGTCAGAAGAAAGCCTCTAACAACCAACAGGAAGTTGGGGATGAGGAGCTGCAAGGTTTTCCAAAACTTTGGAAGCTTTATCCATAAGAGGACAAAGGTGAAGAAGATGCTCCCCTTCACATAACTTACAAGGGAATCTAATCTTCCCTTTCTTCTTACCATCGCTAGGTGAAGTCGTAGCATGGACGTGATCTCCAGAGGTCGACAGGGATGGTCGATTCAGGTCTTGAGACTATACCTTTAAGACTGTGGGAATGCCAGGACAGTCTCGAAGGAGATGGTCACCCTTACATAGCTTGCAATGGAATCTAACCTTCCGTGGAGGATCAGAAGGTTTGTCTACAAGAAGTGCATTTAGAGCAATAGATGTGCGATTGGCCTCTCGCTTATCTGACTTCTTCTTCTTCATCTTCTTCTTAGCCTCCTAGTTACTGGATTTCAAACTTTCACCAAGCGAAGTAGAAGAGGATAATGAAGAAAAAGGGGAATAAGGGGAGAGGTCAACCTTAGGATCAACGTGGTGTGATTTAAATGAAGGAGATGGAGGGGCATGATCCAGGTGGATGTTGGTGGCCACCCACCTATCCCATTTGGACCCCCACAACTGTCTCTTTCAGTTTTTGTGTTTAATTAATTATAGCATAGTTTACTATTTTTAGCAGTTTTTCGGGTCCTAAACTTTCGGAGCCGTTTTGAGGCCCTAAACGACATTTTTTGGACAAATCCACCGCCAACAATTTTTCTATCTAAAAATCGTCTTTTCCGTCGTAGTCCTCGGAGAGATCTTTCCAACGGGCTATCATGCGCGTCAAACGGAGATAGTACGACCAATTCGCGACCCCGGGAAGTTGATGTACCAACTTACCCAAAAGCGGGGCCCACAATTTGGCGTTTCATATTCTAGGGTTAGGTTTTGGAATGTGAAGGGTTTTCCATTATTTCTCAACAATAAATAGGCCCTCGAGCCTCATTGTAACACAGTTTTTGGAGGACAGTTCAGAGGCATGTAGCCGACACATCTCTTCTCAGAGATAAGCTACCATCGCCCCAGCTGGGTTATTTCCATTTCTATTTGTAAGCATATTTCAGTATTTTACAGTAATGAAATGAAGTATTATTTCCATTGCATATTTGTCTTTATGGTTATCTCTGTATTTTATTGCGTTCCTGTTTAAATCCGGATCAGGGCAGGAGTTGGGACACTTGGGACCACCGAGGTCAAAAATAACCAGACAGGTAAACCAATGGTTAACCCAGGAAGGGACAACGTCGCCATATAAGGAGCACCAACATTTCCAAAAGAGGGAAAAGGACCAGGATTCCCATCCGAGGGGAGTCCTTGACTAGAGGACTTTGGAAATGTTGCCATTGGAATCAACCCTAAAGAATTACTAAGGAATATAACTTTAACCAGGAATATTTCTTGGGAAGTTAATTTTAATTTATTGAAATGGAACTTTTCCTTTTCATATTTTAAGAGTTTAGAAAAGGACGAAAAGTGACTCTAGTTGCTTTCAGAATTAACGAGCTCGAAAGGAAAAGTGCTGGATGATCTTTTCAAATTTAAAGAGTCAGTAAAGATAAAAAATGACTACTCAAGGTACTCTAGGCATAAAGGATTACCAGGTAACCGTGAACTACAGAATACCTCTCGGAAAATCAAGAAGTACGGGCAGGCAACCTCCCGAAATGTTGTGTTCAGTGTATCACGTTTACAAGGTGGCAAATTCGACTTCCAATGGATAAAGGATTGTAGACCTAGTGGGGTCTCCCTTTATATACACGACGGTACAGGGAGCACAAGTCCATACTAGCGTTGTCTAATGCCAAAGCAAACAACAACTACTAGGTTTAAAGATGTCGTAACATGTCTGTAGCCTAGACCAATAAATGTGAGTGTTAAGTTTCAATGCTTCCTTAGTTTAATTCAATAAATTTTAATGGTTGATCTTGAATTAGGTTTCAATTACAAGGCCCTACCGCTGCACTCTGAAAAACCTCTTACATGTAGCTATATGAGAAAAGAGATTTTTCTTCAATGAAATTTAACACTAATTGAAGGATAGAGAGCACACAATCAACCCAACAATTAAAGAATGAAAACTTTCACTAATACATGTCCTAAATGCACTTAATATTCCCTTAAAAACAAAAGAAGTTTCATTTCATTTCCTATGCTTATGATGATGCAATTCTAACTTCACAGTGATGCTACTAATGCAATATTTTCACTTAAGTAAACTAGGATGATGTTCTTCTTTTCATACAATGAAAAATGAATCTTTCACATAAAGCACTTTAATGAAAATTTTCACAATTCCGAACAAACAAGCATCAATCAAATCCAAAGCATGGTAAATGAAACTAAAAACAACTTCTTCCCTGAATGGAACCAACCAAACACATAAATGCTTCAATCTAGAAACCAAGCAATGTAATCTATGCTTGGAAAGAGAAAAGAGACACTCAAAATAAGAGAACAAACAAGACTCTTTCATTCATTCAATTGAAAATGAAGCAATGAAGATGGGAGTCTGAAGGTCAAGAAACACAGGCACGGGAATGGGAGAAATTCATATTTTTCTTAACTCAGAGACTGGAGCGACTACCTAACTGACAACTAGCATTGATAGGCACGACCGTCATGACTGACCAGTACTACAACTAGCACTAATGGCCTGATGAGCACGACTTCCTAACTAAAAACTAGCGTTGATAAAGGAATCCAAAGAAAAAATAAAAAAGAACTTCACATAGGGCTAGACTTAACACATTAGAGGGTGGGTTAAACCAATCACAATCTAAACAAGCTACAAGGAAGAAATCAAGAGAGTAAGACACATTGGTCGAGATATCGGGTAAACCCTAATCTTCACCTACAGGCATCGGCACAACTGCCTAACTGACAACAAGCGCCAGAAGGGGGTCGACATGACAATTTCTGAGTATATCGCGCTGATGAGTGTGATTGTCACTGAAATAAGCGCACTGACCGATGATGCAAGAAAAAAATTAAAAAAATTCCAAGGCTGAGACCAGAATTGCTACTATAAATTTCAAACCCAGAGCAGTGAACAAAGAAAAGTAGACAGAACTAAAGGGAAATGTAAAAACTTGAAAATCTCACACAAAACCATGACATTTCAAACAAACAAACAGAAGTATTGGTTCCCCAGTATGATCGCTAATTTATGGTGAAGTAAATTTTTATGTGCGGACACAAACAATTCCTCTAGCCCAAGAGTGGGTCTAGCCACAAACAAGACATTCTATGGAATATTTGCTTAGGTTAGAACCAATTAAGAGGGCCTATCTCTTAGTATGCTTATCCCATTTGGTGATGACCTTGCTTCCTTTCTTCAGCTATCTCCCGATTCCTTCTTCAAGCACCTAAAACAGGTAAACAACAGCAAACAACAATCGTGATAATATACAAATTGTATTCAACGTACTTAACAATTCAAGAAACATTAAGCCATAAACATGTGAGATGACATATTATGTAGGAAATGAATCGATAGTTGCATATATATTAAATCAAGAAGAGATTACAACCATTGTCTTGACGTTGTTTTTCTCCTCCGACAAATCCGAGTTCCCACACACTTCCATTAGCACTCCATGATGGCCTCAACAATGGTAGTTTTAACGCTCTTCCCTTTAGTCTTCACACTAGACCAAATCCACACTTCTCCCTCACACACAACTAGAGAGCTAAAACTATGAATAACTTGCTAATTACTCCAAAATCAAAACTTCAACAAGAGCCTAATTAGAACCAAAAGCTAACTTGTGCTTGGGAAAAAGAGAAGTTTATATAGCTTGGATGGATGGGAGATGGTTCCTCTTCCCAAGGGATAAGGTCTTATCGCTTGAGGTAGCTCCACCCTAATAGGGGAAAGGAGCCCAATTTGACCTCCTCGGCTCCATCTGACCTAACCATTTACCAGACTTCCGTTATGAAGCTTCTAGAGCTGGAAGCTTCAGCTCTAAATTTAAAAAACTTTCCAAAAGAGGATCGACACGACTAGGAAAAGGATCAGTCGCTCTGGTTGGCACGAGGGACAGTTGTAATCCCCGCATATCAGTGTGGGGAGGACACAGGTCATTAACACCGGTCTTGTAAACTGGGAAAAACATAAGATTTTGGGAAAATGATGCAAAGGGGAATTGTTTTGCTCATGAAGAGGGACACAATGGGAGTTTCTTCATGATGGGAAAGCATGAAGGGTTCATTGTATAGGTCCTCTAGGATCAAGGAACAGGGAGTACAGGGACAGTGACAAAATGTTGTGTAACACTCACCTATAGTATGTAGCATGGCTTCTTCTACAAAGCATTATTTGTGTGTATCTAGTTTTCATCCTTTTTGGATAACTATTGAATAGTATGTAATTGGACCAATATATATGAGCACTTTACTAATTTATTCCTAGATCCTACTTTAGTTAGGAATTCAAAAAATTATATATGAAAACAATTAATCTAAAAGGAATTCTAGCTTTCTATATCTCAAACATCCAATTCATTTTTCAATCCAATGCACATTTCTAATTTACATTTCAATTTAATTCAAGCTAATAATGATTATCCCTATGCACAATGAAGCTAAAGATAAAGACAAGCTTTGATATAATGCTAATGTTAAGAGATTCTGAAAAGCCTCTCCATAAGAAACCCCAGATAATGCTCAAGAAAAATAGTTCACACAATAAATGTTCATTTTGTCGGAGCAAACTAAAGGTATTTCTAATAAGTGCTATAAAATTAGAACCAAAGATACCAAGAACATTGTTGATCCTAGCTTGGGGATAAATTAAATACTACAATGAATGTATGTTATTGATAAGTCAGTTCATGACACCTTGAATAATTCTTCTCAAATATAAAATATAGAGGTAAAAAATATAAAAATTGAATGTCATGTGTGAGTCTACAAGCAACAATTCTTTCAAGTTAGAAGTAAAGCAATAAGTTTTTTCCATTCTAAAATATAATGCAAAATTGTCCTAGAAAAATGATATGATGTGCCCAATATCTATAATGGGGATCATGATGGTACTAGGAAAACATAAAATCATTGCCAAGCAAATCACCTAAAACGAGTTTTCATCATTTATTCACCAAATGGTTAACCATATTAGCCACAGTCACATAAGTACATCATTACTTACATTGTTGATTCTATGTCCCTCACTTATTTCCATACTAAATTATTAAAAAAGCTTTATTACATTATAAAACCCTAATTAATTCATTTAACATACATAAAGGAGCCCCATATATCACTATTATTGGTATGCTTACTATAATCGCCCTTTAATCTTTTACAAAGAACCTATTTACTTATCACATGGGAGTAATTAGTATGCCCAATAAATTAACATTGTAGCTCTTATTTTCAATTGTAGTCGTGTTTAGGTTATAATCTAGTCTAGAATATAGGATCATGATAGCTCAAACATGTACAACTCAATGGTCAACCACATACTTCCTATAGAATTGAAAATATCTTAATTCTCTACATGTTTCCAAGTGAACCTAATTTCACTCGTAGGAAATACTAGAATTGGATAATCATACTTAGATATTGAAAACCAAAGTTTACCCAAAATGTACATTATAAAAGTTCTTGTATCATGTCCTTGTTTGAAGGGGATAAGGAAATTAATTTCAATTGTCTATGAGGTAAAGGAAGAAGATACATTATGCAACATTATTAACATGATGATTAGGGGTCTTATGAATTCATAGCATGCAAACAACATATTGTATTACAATCTTATGACTTTCACCACCCGCTCATCATTGCATAGGAAGAAATTTAAATGCAGACCCTTAACACTAATAATTTAACCCCTATTTTCAATAAACTACATAGAATATATTCCATTTAAATTTGATGCATAACATACCAAGTGTTGTCTCACCTAGAAACCTATCCCAATACACAAATTTAAAACCACTTAATACACCTTTAAGAAAATGTAGCAAGCATGGTAATTACATTGGCACACATGATGTAACAAAATCCATGAAAATGCATGTAAAAAAAAACATATAACAAAAAACCAAATGTAAACCCTATCATAACATTTATCTGAATAATTAAACAAATGGCCAAGCTACTCTTCATGACATCTCTAGTTCATTCAAAAATACAATGGGATCATCAAATTTGCAGTAGATTCCTACTAGTACATCATTTTTGGATGTATTCCAATATATTTTTGCCACTCCATGAAGAAATTTTCCATTTCTTTACCATAATAATTCCATGACACATTAAAACTAGAGAGAGATGTTGGAAACATAAGAATATAGAGGAGAGTGCAACTCTAATTACATTTTTGTAGTGTAGTGGTTGGTCATCCAAGAGTATCTAAGTCATGCCATTTTATCATTTCTTCATAGATTGAATCAAAATGTTAAAAATTACAACATCCCTCTTATATTAGGCTAGAAATTTTTTAAATTTTATTTTATGTAATTTGACTAAGTCAAAATGTTTAACAAGACAAAGGAAATTCAAGCATCTCCTCCATATTAATAAAACCTAGCATAGAATTTAGTTAAATAATTAGACAAATGGCCATCAAACTCTTAATGATGTCTCTAGTTCATTCTTCATTGACATATATTAATTTAACGTTGACCCATATAAATTATAATTTTTTATTCAATTTCTCCTAACGCATAATTTTAGGACCTTTTTTTTTTATAATATAATGTATTCACCTATTTCAATTTTAGTGTAAATCACATACCAAGGAAGAATGAACACCCACTTGAATCTCTTGTATGTTTTATAATTGTTTCAAGAGGTGCTCTACAACCCAACATAGTGTAAATGTGTAAGTCTAATGTAAGTATGTAAACCATTCTAAATGTTGGCTTAATTAAAAAATAATAAAAAGTTAAATTAATAAAAATAATAAAATTTGATTTGTTATATTTTGATTAAATTATCAATACGCAAGCCCAAAAACCATAACTTATTTCACAACCAGAATATTTTATAACAATATGACAATATTCTTAACCATAGATATTCACCCTACTTTACAGTGGATATTATTAACTTGTAAAAATTTGGCTTTGTTACAATACCATGACTTATCAATACCACATGCCAAAACACATAACTTATTTCACAATCAAAATATTTTATAACAATATGAAAATATTCTTAACCATGGATATCCATCCCCACTTTACCATGGATATTATTAACTTGTAAATAGGCTTTGTTACAATACTATGGGCCAATACCATGGCTTATCAATACCACATGCCCAAAAAACATAACTTATTTTACAATCAAAATATTTTATAACAATAAAAAATGATTCTTAATCATGGATATTCACCCCCACTTTGTCATTGATATTACGAACTTATGGATAGGCTTTGTTACAATAGCATGGGCTAATACCATTTCTTATCAATACCACATGCCAAAAAATCATAACCTATTTCACAATTAAAATATTTTATAAGAATATGACAAGATTTTTAACCATCGATATCCACCCCCACTTTACCATGGATATTATTAACTTGTAAATAGGCTTCGTTACAATAGCATGGGCCAATACCATGGCTTATCAATACCACATGCCCAAAAACCTTAACTTATTTCACAATAAAAATATTTTATTTTAATTTAATTTTATAACATTTTTTAATTGAAGCTAATAGGGAAAGGGTTATAATTAGTTTTGAGAAATTAAAATATTGCCATAGAAATTAAATTAAGGTATTAATAAAATTAAAAATGAAAATACTTTTATATTTAAATATTTTAAATTTATATAATACAAATAGTATTAGTTAGAAGCAACATAGATGCATCTTAACTAAGGATCCAAGGGATGACAACAAGCAAAGTGAAAGGAAGAGAGGGGGAGTGAGACATAGGGATGGAGATAGTGACAAAGCTTGAGGGCAAAGAGCGAGAGAGAGAGAGAGAGATATTGATGGGGGGAAATAGAGAGAGGGAGGTGGGAGAGAGAGAGTGATGGGGGAAGACAGAGAGAGGAAGGAAGATAGAGAGGAGGGTAGAGAGAAGAAGAGAGGGGATAAGAGAGAGTTGGAGTTGGAGGGGGGAGAGAGAAGAAGAGAGAGGAGCAGAGAGAGAAATGAAGTTGGAGGGGAAGAGAGATGGAGGAAAGAACAAAGACATAGGGAGATAAGGGTGCAGAGAGAGAGGGAATGGCAAGGGAGAGATGGTGAGAGAGAGGGAGAGAGGAGAGGAGGGAAGAAAGAGAAGAGGTGGGGAGAGAGATAGGGAGAGAAGGACAAGAAAGAGAGACGGAGACACACCACGGGGGCTTCACTCAACGAACCTTTAATATATCACATGCATTCGTGGCATACTAAACAATACCCTTAATTTGACTACATATTGTAAAATACCTCTAAAAACCACTTTATTTAACCCCCTACCAATACGAACCCAATACATCATCCCAATTAAAAAATCCCCTAATTTCATTATATATTTTAGTTATCCATTTTTTTATTAACATTTTTTATACCCCTTTATATTTACATACCTTTATTTTCATTAACAATGGTAAGTAGATTCTACACCTAGAAAGAATAACCTAAATACTAGGTAGTTGAAGACTTGAAAGTTTCAATAAAAAAGAGGTAGATATAATTGGTTGATTTACAAATACATACTATGGAAAATTTGAATGGAAAATACATAGACTTCAACTCTCAATTTCATATATATCCAATTGAACACTAAAAAATATACACTACAACATTTCAAAAGAAAACCTTGATAACCAACACAATGGTGCACCTTTCATCTCGCATAAAAAATAGGAGGAGGAGAGAAAGTATAATAAATATGGACACATGAAAAATCCTATCTGGTTGGACTTTGTCAAATCATATCCCTAATCTAATCACCTAGTGCACCATATTTGCATGGTAAGAGTATCAAGTACGTGTGTCTCCATCAAAAGATGAATTGAATCATACAAGCATGCATCCCTTCCTTGAGATTTGTGTCCTCTAACTAAGACGAGAATTACTCATGCATAAGTATTCTAATTGACTAAGGATCTACACCCTCTTAGTAACAATAGATCATTCATGCTAAAAATAACAAAAGAAAAGATCTAATAATAGAAAAACTCTATCCAAAACTGAAATTGCTAAATTTAAAACAACATCTAAGCTGGAATTAACTAAAGGTGTAACATGTGTTCCCTTAGCATGCATGTACCCTCTTCCAAACAATAGTTTATTTCACTATCTCTTATGGAATGCATGTTCCCTCTACTAAGCAATAGTCAGTATCACTGACTCCTTCACTTTCATTCAACCTGTTCATCATGAATGTAAGGAAAGGGTGAAGGTGCCATATTTGTTGTCTTCTTTACTGCCTCATGATTGGGAGGATCATCAGCTGAGTAACAGGTAGAAAATTTAACACACACATTAGACATAGATCATAGAGGTATTAGTAATGTGATGCATGTATGTGCTGGAGCAAGGTTGCTTGGGAGCAGTAGAAAAAGCAGGAAGCGAGAGTAGAATTGGGAAGTGGGAGTGGAAGTGGGAGTGGAAGTGGGAGTGGAAGTAGGAGTGAGGAGTGACAGTGTCAAAAGCTCCTAGGTTGGGAGCAATTTTGGGAGTGAATTTTATATAATATATATTTTTATATATTTTGATGCATATATGTCAACAAAAGCATGTAGAATAATGAATTTGTGATAAAAAGCATAAAATCATGGATTAAACCATATAACATCATTCATATAGTAGTGCTCAGCAACCGTAGGTCCACAAATTACAAGTTCTCATTTATATAGCATGTAAGGGTGCACATAACCAAAATAACATTAAGTGCAATCCATCTCTGAACCAAAAATAGATCAACAAGTAGGCTCTGGATGACCTTTAACATCCAAAAAATCATGCTACAATAGGTATCTACATATCATCAAAATAATTGCCTATCTTGGGATCTTTGTCATTAATGTCACTCTCTAAGCATTAACATAAGATAGAAAAATGTATCATGTCATGTCAAAATTTTGTTTGAGCAATGGGTACATTTTTAGTAGGGTCATGATATAGGAGTTTGACAACTAATTTCACTAACATCAAGGTACATAGAGGGCTTGGTTCTCTTGATTAAATACAAGTTCCATACCCTAGTACATGACAAAAGCCAATGGAAACATTACAATCCCCCCAATCCTGAAATCCTGAAATACTAATAAGTCTGCTAGATTTTGAGTGAGATCTAAAATTCTAATTTCTCCATATGAAATCTATTGAGGTCGAAATAAGTCTGCTGGATTTTGAGTGAGATCTAAAATTCTACTTTCTCCATATGAAATCTAATGAGGTTGAAATAAGTCTGTTGGATTTTGAGTGAGATCTAAAATTCTACTTTCTCCATATGAAATCTAATGAGGTCGAAATCGTCGAAATGACTCTCAAACATCCTGAGCCATTTGATGGTAATGTTAAAAATTTAAGTAAAAGGATGAAAATCACTTTTACTTTAAGTATTTAGTTTTTAACATGAATTGCATGTCAAAACTAGGGCCATAGATTTGAATAATAGGTTACTATGGACCTAATACTAGTGAGCCTATATTTCTCCAGCCTAGCTGCCCTCCACTTCTCCAACCTAGTTGCTTTTTGCCTCCGCGTGTCCAATGCATTGTATAAAAAATACTCTATAATACACATATTGCTATACAACATATAAAATCCCTTACCCCCCTATTATATGCTCAATATATTATTTCACTTTTTTCTCATTTTTTATGCTCCAATATGAATGCACGTGATATGGTATTGCTTTCTCAGTGAGGCATAGAGAGAGAGAGAGAGAGAGAGAGAGAGAGAGAGAGAGAATGATGTGGGGGGGAGACAGAGGGAGGTGGGAGAGAAAGGGAGAGATAGGACTGAAGAGAGAGAAGGAGAGAGAAATGGAGTTGGAGGGAGAGAGAGGGGGAAGGAAGAAGAAAGACATAGAGGGAGAAAGGTACAGAGAGAGAGGGAGTGACAAGGGAGTGATGGAGAGAGAGTGAGGGAGCGAGGAGAGTGGGAGGGAAGAGAGAGAGGAAGAGAAGAAGAGAGAGGGAGATAGATATGGAGAGCGAGTTTGTATGTGTGGGGGGTGAGATAGAGAGAGAGAATAAGAAAGATACACATAGATACGAATACAGATATTATATAGTATTATATAACCGACCTAGATCCATCTTAACCCTATCTATCAAGCACGCTTGAGGTACAAACCTTTCCTTAAATTTTGCACTCATAAAAGAGGTTTGCACCTCAAGAAATTGGATCTCTCTTTGCTCTTGATCGATCCAAATTAAAATTGATCTAAGTTGGTTTCAACAATCCATGACTAACCTCCATTTAAATATGATAATGAAACCCAAGGGTAATCACCTTAATGTAATGTGTAAATTATAAACTAGTAAGAAAGGCAATTAATAAACATTCACGTAAAAATAGTTTTTTTAATGAATTCTATGTTATTGAATTTAAAATTAAACACTAAATGTTCTTACATACATGTTACATTGCCTTAGAGTCACATCGATGTGTGCTCGTTCCAAGAAACTCTGGTTTTAATATATATTTTTTTAAATCGATAAAATTGTGAAATATTATATTATTTTTGGTGATGTAGCGTAAAGTGAATCAATAATAAGTAATGGCTAAGTAATGACTGAATCCATAGTCAACGGACTTGAAATAAGTTTGGATAAACTTTGTAACATCGGAAAGCTTAAACTTATTATATAATAGAAAATACAATGTGTCAAGTGGTGTCCAATAGGATTTGTGCTATTTTAAAATTTACATGTTATACACTGGTGCACGTTGAACACTGCCCGATTAAGAAATTGCTTTGCAATTTCATGACACTTGCAACGAAGCTACCTTGACAGTGCAAGTTGCGCTTTCCTCTGCCACCCATGCCCTTCAGCTTCACCTGTCACCCTGTAGTCACGGACGGCAATACAGAAAACTCGTTCCCGTCATCGACAGTAGGGATGTAATTTCACCCATCCCAGTGATTTTTTCGTCAAATACAGTTAAAATTTTCCAAAACTGTCAACGTCATTGAAACTGCGAAGATGGGTCAGCCTGATACGAAAACCGTCCAGAATTTGGTTTGAAATTCCAACTTTGATGGTGAGAATCTGGTTTGAAATTCCAACTCTTATTGGTAGACTATGAAAACACGTCAAGAAAATGTACAAATGGAAGATAAATTTATTGAGATAAGTCATGTTTCACTGATCGATCTGAAAGCATAGCGGCAAGAAAGATTGACGGTGTTTGCAAAAGAAAGCATACATCTCGTGCTGGCTTGGTATTTTTCGGGACAGATTTCCAAACTATCACTGTCCTTCATTACTCTTCTGTTTGCTTCAGAGGCGTTCTGAACGTGTAGATACTCGAAAGCCAAAGATGCACATGGCGACATAGCTTGCAAACTCAAATATTATTCCGATAAATCTCCAAAGATCCACTGCAATCTACCCTTTTCCTGAAGCTATACTCCTTCGGGAGATCTATCAAAGTGCCGAATAACTATAGACAATAAGAATTCAGGGGCATGATAAATCCTGATAAACACGCACGTGGAAGTATTATTGCTTTGATGAATGGAAATGGATGGCAACTTCAGCGGCACCTCCGGCTCTGGCGTCCCTATAGCCTGACCATGTGAACCACGTGCTCTGTTTTCTGTGAGACATGAGAGACTTTGCAACGTGTCATATAACGGAGCCACTGGGTGACTCGCATTATGCATATTCACAAAATTTCCACGTATTTGACGTGATAATACTCTTGCGTCATTTCCGGCACGGAAAAAACATGGAATGAATAGTACGTTGATCGGTAGATTAGATCAGATTTGATTTGATATGATTTATCTTAGAGAGATGAAGTTGGAGGAATGAAGGATTATACTGAATAGGTATTTGAAATTCATATTGTGTTAGCGTTACTTAAATATTATTAAAAATTAATATTTAAATATTTTTTGGTAGGTAAGTATTTATGGGATTTGAACCAGTGAATTATGGCAAAGAGTGCTTTAATAGTGCACCCATTCACTGTGAATTCAAAGTCTCATGGGCAATATTTAAATATTATTAAAAATTATAGTTTATTGTAATTTTGAAAATATTTAATATTTTTTAAATGTTTTGATAAATAATTTTATTTTATTTTACTTAATATTTTAAAGTTAAGTTTAGAGTAATTTATATTGTTTTTTACATATTATGTATGGTAAATAATATGCATTTTATAACATTGTTTTAAATGTGGTATGGTTTGTGTCATATACTTTTGGATTTATGTGGCATTAATGTATTATTGAGGTGTATCTTGTTTATAATTATTTATGGTGTGTATATTTAATTTAGGTGAAGTCTAACTGTTTTACGTTTTTTAATTTTTTACTGAATCACTCAATACAATTGGTGAGGTTGCATTTAAATTATATTTTGTATTGTATTAATAAATTCAACTCATTATTGCACTATAGTGCTAGTCAGGGCAAGGCTAAAACGGTGATGAGTCAAGGGGATGGGGGTATGGTCATACAGAGGTGGGAGGTGCGGAACTTGGAACCCGTCGACTTGGCTACTAGGCTACAGGATCTATAGTTGGTCAGTGGCTGGCACCTTGCTCCCAAGGCCGAGGCCAAAGCGTTTGCAAAGTAATGGGCATGTCGGGGTGTCTGTTGGGGCAAAGCTACCAGGGTGTAGGTCATGGTCATGCTGGGTGGGGGATCCTGCATTTCGAGGGTCATACAAATGAACCAAGGGTGGCGAATTTTGTGAAAAGGCAGAGCCTTCGGGTGTTGGAAATTCAAATCATAATGTTATGGCAATCCTGGTTTCTTGTCCCCTTAGCAGGTCCGCAAAACAATAATCATTCTCAGACGCGAAGAGCACAAAGGCTAGCTTCGGGCCATCCTAAGGATTTGGCCGGCAAGTACTGTGACAGGGCGACACTAGGGAGAATGGTGAAAGGTAAGGGTCGAGAAAAGAGGCCACGGGTGACCGAGGCCAAGACTGAACCAAACACCTAGGGTAAACGCCAAGGTAGAAAACTAGTGGCCAACCTGATAATTGAAGCGACCACTACATACAAGGAAGGTACCAAGGAGGAGATTAGGCGGTTGATAGCTGAATGGAAGGAAGACATACATCGACAAGTAAGCGTGGATGAAGCTAAGTTGGAGGACCAGAAACTCTTGATTTCGGATCTGGGCAACAAGAGAGGAAGAGGGACTCAATTTAAATAGACCCTGCATCTTTATTAGCTGATGAAATGCCTCCTTGGCAAGGCTATAGAGAAAATTTGGATGACTGTTATCTAGGATTTCCCAGATTATAAGCAAGAGTTTCAAAAGCTGCAATTTCAATTGTAGAAACAGGACGGTCACCTTAGTCGCATGGAGAGACACTTTCCCTGCACACAAATAGAGTTTCCTGGCTCCAGTGCTAAAGACCCAGCCCCAATCGCATCGGTCTTTGTCGAGAAGGATGGATAGAATGCTGACTTTGAGTTATTTTTGACTAGTTTTCATGTGAATAACTTTTAATTTCTAGTTTACAGTTATACATATATATAGGCAAATTGAATATGGATGTGGACATGACAATCAAACTTATCTAACTTGGATAGATATACTCAATACTTTTTGTTACTAGATGGCTTATCGTGCGGTTAAGTGGTCAACATACTCGGTATCATGTTGGGCAATTTGAGACCACCTAACCTAGTTCTATCTAGTTCTAACTTGTTTGTTTTATAATGAAAAAAAAAAATCTACCGAACTTAACAAAAAAAATTCAACTCATTATAATGTTTTTCGTCATTTAAATTTTATTTTTTATTGTATTATTAGATTCAACACACTAAATTTTCTTTAAAATACTCATATTACTTAAATTATATAGCTTTTTATTATTTAAATTATATTTTTATTTACATAAATAAATTCAACCTCCTAAAAAAATCTTTTAAACATTTGAATTACACTATTTTCATTATTTTCTATATTTAAATTATATTCTTAATTCTATTAATCAATTTCAACTCTAAATCTCATCAATTTCAACTAATCTTATTAAAAAAATAGAAAGACCATGCATCATGATCATCACACACTATATACATGGTGACCATGTGGATTAAGAAAAACAAAGGCTTAAGTGTTTCCAAAGTGGAGTAGCTCCAAACCTGGATGTGAAAGAAGATTTTTTATTAAATTTGAGCAACTCTGTCCAATAGCCAACCTCCTTAAATTAACACTTGTAACCTGGATTTGATAAAGTAGATTTTTTATTAAGTTTGAACAACTCGGCCCAATAGTCAACCTACTTAAATTGATACCTCTAATAATTGATTACAATTAGATCCAAAATTATATTTAGAACAATTCAACACCATATTGAATATTTAAATAAATGTTTGAATATATTTAAAAAAAAAAACGCAAAAATTATATTTAGAACAATTCAACACCATATTGAATATTTAAATAAATGTTTGAATATATTTAAAAAAAAATATTTAAATAAATGTTTGAATATATTTAAAAAAAAAAAAACGCAAAAATTATATTTAGAACAATTCAACACCATATTGAATTTAGAACAATTCAACACCATATTGAATATTTAAATAAATGTTTGAATATATTTAAAAAAAAAAAAAAACGCAAGTTGCATTTACCTTTTTAAAATAGCTATAAACTCTAAACATATTCAAACAATTCATCATATCCATTTACAAACTTTACGAACTATACAAATTATAAGAAATATGGAATATTTAAAGTATTTAAAGCCGTATTGAATATTTGAATACATGTTTAAGTAGGTGAAGAAAGAAAAATAGTATTAATATTTTCATAGTGTTAATAAGCTTTCAATAAATTCAAATAATTTAATTACATATTAATTTTTTTTTTTTAATCTAGCATAATTGGTAATTACATATTAAATTGTTATTTATGTAGTTGTGTGAAAAATATGGAAAAATACAATGAAGTCTCGATGGGTTTAACATCCAAATTGTTGAAGAAAATACTAAAAGCAGGAGCACCGAAATAAGATATGAGTTACTAGATACTCTGGTGAGAATGATTAGAATGTGGTGATAATCTCCTATCAAAATACTTAAAAACATGATGGTTGTCATTGGGATTAAGAAGGTATACTAATCTCCACATCATTATAAACCAAGTTGAAGTCTTTAGTTTACCAAAGTCATTATAAAAAGCATTGTATTATCATCTTGGATTTCTAATTAATGCCATATATATAGAGGATTTTTGAATTGTAGCTTTCCCCAAATACTTATTGTGTTATGTGTCTTTGATTCTCTTCCTCTATTGATTATTGTTTGTTCGATATTTATGGGTTTCCACTGTAAAGAGTAGAAGTAGATTTTTGTCTCTTTCTTTAGAAAATTACATGATCTTGTGAATCTATAGGATTTTCTACATGGTATCGGAGTTGGAGACAATATACTAGAGGAGATTTCGAAGTATTGAGTTTTGGGCCGCAGAGCTACATAGAAGATATGAAAAATTATGTGCAAAATTCTCAGAAACAAATAGAAAATTTGGATTCTTTGCGAAAAAAAATACCCAAATTCAAAAAAAATATCGGTCGAATCGGAGCTCGGATGAGGGAGATATCGATGATTTAAAATCAACTCTTTTTCTAGAAAATTTCATGTTGAAGGGACAGATAAAAGAGATTGGTGTGCTAGCCAAGAACTTGTATGCTCTTGAGGTTAAAGATGCATGTAAAGCCTTGAGGAGCAAAGCAAAGGTTAGAGACTTGGTCGTTGAGAGGGAGAGTAAATTACCTCTCAACGTGCAGCCCCAGAAGAAGCCTCTTTATAATCTTCAAGAAGTTGTGCAGCAACCACAATTGGAGAAGCCGAGAGGAGACCAAGTGGAGAGATCCACTCACACAGAGAAGAAGCAGTCTCATACAATTTTGGAGCAACCACAATTGGAGAAGCTGAGAGGAGACCGATTGGAGGTGTCCACTCATGTAGAGACTTCCAGTAGGGGGGAATTTCGATCCAAGTGGGCAAAGTGAGCACATGAAACCATACCTCCAGGTGTGAGGTGGGGCAATGTGAAGTGCTAGTCCTAAGAGGGCTGAAATTGGGCAGGGTCCATTGAGTGGTTTTATCTCATGGATCGTACCTTCCTATGGGAGCCCAAATTACATAGTAGCAGGAGGAATCAGTGGGATTGATGCAGTCAGAGATCAGAGTGGCAAAGGCTAGAGGAGTCAGATACTAAAAGGCGTAGAGAGGGTTGACAACAGTGCAAAAAGGTAGAGTCAATAGAAGCACAGTGTTTTCAGTCGACATAGGCAATAATAGTTAGAGACTTTGATGACAGAGGCATCATTCTGATTCAGTTTGGATGTTTTTTTTTTTCTGGAGTTGCTAGAGAAGCAACACTAGAGAGAAGTGTTGCATGCATAACATTCCAAAGGTTCAAGATCGGGATCGAGTTGAATTCCTTTCGTTTTGAGTGGGAATGTTGAAAATAGCAACAAGAAATGATAAAATAGAACCCAAAAATACCAATTTAACTTGTCCTTGAATTAAACTTAGAATTAAAATCGAATTCTATTCTCATAGGAACTTGTAATAGTTAACTAGAGTGAGTTGACTTAGTTAACTTAGGAATTTCAAGTTGGAATTCTTTCTGAAGTCATGTATATGTTCTCCCTATATTATAGGGGTCGAGGATGAGTTAAGTATGAGTCGTAATTAGTTAACTCAATTTATTGAGTTAAGACTAGATAAATTAGTTCCAAATTATTTGAGGAACTAATAGTGAGTTAAGAGTGAGTTGATGCATTAATGCACTCAACTAGTGCTAGTCTAGTTAACTGAATATTTACTCATTAGAAACTCATGCATGTCAATTTTGAGAAAGACCCAGTTGAGACTAGAGTGCAAGGATAGTGTACTTTTTGTTGTATAATTTTCTGAGTTGTACAGATGGTGCATGCAATCAGGAACTGAACATAATTTTGGATTGTGCAATTATGCAATTATGGATGAGGAATTTTGCTTTAAATATGGGTTAATTCTCTAAGGAATGGTGCAAATAATTAGAATCTTGGAGGCTTGGAAATTTGGCTAAGTATTGGCCAAAGGAAGTCATCAGGCAGAGGATAGTAAATACTTGTGTAGGTTAAGCTCAAGGTTGAATAGAGCATATTGTATTCATCCAAATTCTTTGACCAAGGGTGCAAAAGAATTAGAAACTCGGAGGCTTGAAAATTTGGCTAAGTATTGGCCAAAGGGAGTCATCAGGCGAAGGATAAGAAATACTTGTGCAGGTTGAGCAGAGCATATTTTATTTATCCAAATTCTTTGACAAAGGGTGCAAGGAAATAGGAGGCTTGGAGAGCAGAGAAGAGGAATGGATTTGGCTTGAGCTCGCTTGTGAGCTGGGAGATTGATTTTAATGAGTTCTGGGATTGTTATTGTCAGAAAAAAAATTGGATTATCATCTTGGATTTCTGATTAATGCAATATAGATAGTGGGGTTTTGAGTTGTGACTTTCCCTGGATATTTATTTTGTTATGTGCCATTGATGTTCTTCCCTTTGTCGATTATTGTTTTTCTCGATCTTTATGGACTTCCACTGTAAAGAGTAGAAGTAGATTCTTGTCTCTTATTTTAGTAGATTAAATGAGCTTGTAAATATACATGAAATCATACACTGTAGATCCAAATCCACTACCAGAATATACTACTAAACATACCACTAGACATAGGAGCAGGTCAGGGAAGCAAAAACATACTTGGCACAGCTAGGACCTCACTCAGCATCCCTCCAAGCGAAGGTTATTTTTGAAAGTCTGCGTCCTCCAATCCAAATCCAACAGCTAGGGAAAAGGTCACATGAAGTGAAGGATCCAAATATGCTGCATGAGGTGAAGGATCAAAACTTTTTGATCCTTCCAGGAAAACCCTCAAGTGGCCATTCGTGGGGGCATCAATAGAAAAATATCTGATATTTCAACATAGGAATAAGTTGAAGCCAGAAATAAGCCAAAGCTCTAAGTATACTAAGAGGGGTTTCGAAATGCAACTTGAAAATTCATAGGTCGACCATAGGCACAAGGCCAATCGTTATGAGTGGTGACATTATGCATGCCTTTAAAATTGTTATTATAAATATTTTCACACCTATAATAGACAACGGGGGCAGCCTCTAGTCGGAGATGTTTGACATTTTGGTAATCTTTAACTTTGGGATCCAATAAAAGGGATTTGTATGCATTCAACAAGACAGGCGGTAAAAGCTTTAGATTCTCGTAAAGATTTGTGAGACAAGCCACATTTTTTGGATGATCCAGCGTTGAAAGTAATTTTATAATGGAACCACCTGGAAACATAAGAGAGAGGGGTTTCAGAGGTAGGACCTATGGGCATCACAAAAAAACACAATATAACAAACAACTAGTCGACTTCAGAACACAAACTTAAAGTATAATGTTACTCTCGAGGTCGAGGGGTTGCAGAGGCATGACCTGTGGGCGTCGCAAACAAACACCACAGAAAAAACAATTAGCAGGCATAAGGTATAATGTTATATTAATAAAATTAGGCAATGAATGATCCTAATATTATTGTTACCTATGCATTGTGTGCTCCATGCAAGTAGTGTTACTTGACACTACTTGTGTGCTCCATGGGTGCTTGTTCTCTTTTTTTAGTTACATATTCAACTAGCTTATTTCAACACTCTATATAACTAGCTTATTTCAACCCTCCCTTAAACCAGACATGCAATTGCATTCCTCCACAACAAGGGTCATAGTATAATGTGTGAGCACTTACTCTCCAAGAATAGTATAATTTCTTAGCACTTACTCTCTAGCAATAGAGTTGTCTCTGAGCTCATGTGCGCTCAGATACTTTCCAGAGGATACGTACGTTCCTTCGAGAGGATTGAAAGAAATACAGGGTTGGAAGAAATATCCAATATAAAATCCAGAAAGTCAGTGGTGAATTTACTTCTTTGATGTTAATGGTAGGCTACAACTTCAACTGAGACTAGTTCATGGTTCCTCCCAAAAGAAAAATAGTGTGAAAGCAGCACATTAGTATTGGTATGCTATACACATAGGTAAGCTTCATTATCTGGGTAATCTTTCTTTATCTATATTTCATTATCTAGGTAAGTTTTCTTTAGCTGGTTGCTACACCATTTGTGTGGCTTGCTACAACATTCACCCAGTTCTTCCCTTAAGCTGCTCCAGTAAATTATCTTTCTATTCCACCTATCTAAAATAAATCTTATCTTGTCAATGCAGGTGTTCTTGTTTTATTTTCTTCCAGCTTCTTCCAATGAGGGGCACTGTCAAAACAATTACAGTGCAAGAAGTGTATGATGACATCTTTTACTTTTACACAGGATCTGTGGCAGACATACATGTAGCGGTACTAGCATGGTTGCATATGGAAGTCTTGTTTAAAAAAACTTTAGTCAAAATGCAAGTCTAAAGCATAATATTTAATTCTTTAAAATAATGCTAGCATTAGTTTAGCAATTTCAAAATGCGAAGAAAAAAGATGAATAAAAATGAATATAACATATGGTTATATCCTCTCTCCTCTGGAATAGGCCAAATAAGATGACGAAAAAGAATGGAACTATCAAAAATTAACTCGAGCCTAAAAACATTGGTTATATCCTTGATGAATCGTTGAAACTAATGTTATTGGAGTTCCATTTCGATTACAATAGTCCCTACCTGCCTGCGACGGGGGCTAATAAGATAAAAAAGCTATCAAACCAAACAAACCCAATGAACAACATACATGTGGTGGAGAGCAAATGAAGTGATAGGAGATAGAAACCTTGGTTTTGTTTGAGCTTCTCATGAGAAACTGAAGCCATTGGTTTGCTTAACCCACATGGTGATATGTATATAGTGTGTGATAATCATGAAACTTATAAATAAAATAGGTGTTGAATTTCATTTTTTGATTGACGTAATAAAGGACATGAAATTTATAATTTACATTGTTAAATGCTTTTTATTTTTATTAACATATATGATGGCTAATTTGGTTTAAAATATTGAAATTGAAGTTTAAACTATGTAAATAGTATAATTCAAGTTTTTTTAGGATGTTAAATATATTTATAAAATAAAAAATATAATTTAATAACAAAAAAATATAAATTATATAACAAAAATAATAATTTAACCAAGAATTGTATTGAATTATTTTAACTAGAAAAACACAAATTTAAGACAATTAAACTCCACCTTAGAATCCAGCTATGTAAAATATACACACCATAAATGATGGAAAATAACATGCACTTCCAAATAGTGCATTAAATGGCATCTATGTCTTCATATACAACATCACATATACACAAAAATATAACATATTTAAATGTGCATGTCACAATCTACATAATAAAACACAGGAAAAACCAAACCTAAACAGTAACATAGAATTTATTTGAACAATTAGACCGATGGCCAACAAACTCTTCATGGCATCTGTGGTGCATTAAAACATGCAATGGGGATCATCAAATTTGTAGGAGTACAATCCTACTAGTTAAAATTGCCTCCATAACCACCATAGCATCATTTGTTAATGCAGTACAACATGATTCTTCCATTCCATGAAGAATTCCTCCATTTCTTTGCAATACAATCCACATGGCACATAAAAATTAGAGATGATGAAAATATACAAATATAGAAGAAATTCCAACTCTAATTACCTTTGTCAAGTATAGTGGTTGGTCATCAAAGAGTATCTAATCCAGGGCATTTTGTTCATTTATCTATAAATAGTTTCCTCACATCAACAACTTGACAGCGTTAACTATTTCCCACTGAAATGGTCTTAACCCAAGAAAGATGATCATAAAAACAAAGGAATTGTCCCCACCTTTTATTTTTAAGACAAGGGGAATTACAAAAAATGTAAAGTAAACATAAGTGGACCCATTACAATCCATGGAGGAAAGAGAAGAAGAAAATAAATTTTGTTATGTAGTGAATAACGAGCAAAGGAAAGATTAAAGTAGATGGTTGGATAAATATGCATAACAAAGACTACCAATGTCAATGAGAAATAAATACGCTCCAAGTATCCATGAACCATAATAAAAACATATTAGACTTCATTGAAATTTACCTGTAAAAAGAACAACTACGAAAATGGATAATACAAATATAGAAAACTAGTCAATTGAATGTGAATATAATGTTCACTTACCCTTCTTTAAAAATATGTTAAACATGACTATTTCATATGAGATTTATTAGTGTTTATGTAACCATTTAAAATATTTTTAAAGATAAGGTTAATTTTTTTGTGTTAATTTTTCAACTTTCATTTATTTATAATTCAATTATATATAGGCAAAAGTCTTACTATCATGGCCTGCCACAAGGGAAATCAGACTAACAATAGTAAAAATATTGCAAAGTTCTTATGTCTAGCAAAATCACCCATACCAAACCTACTTTAGAGTTATATATAGGCCATGATAAATACCTAGCAATGTCATAATACAATTCACATAATAACAGTTGGGTATAAATAACATGCCACCATTATATAACATAGAAAACTTCAAAACTGAATTCAAATAACATAAATATAATATCAAGGTGGACCTGAGCTAGCACCCTCGCTAGAAGAAGTTGTAGGGGGAAGATATTGTTTGCTTGGACTTGGTGTGGACTACCTCTCACAATATAAATGTGTCTATATGTGGGCTAGCCAAGCATCCAGGCTAACTAAAAAAGAGCACATATGCTTTTGGATCAACTAGATGTTGTTGAGGTGAGCAATGATTTCATTTTTTTCTTCTTGCTTCTCCCGAATGCAATGACACAACATGGTCTTCATCTACAAATACAAGGTTATGAAGTGCAAGTATTGATTCCTACAACCCATGGTGTATCTATGGTCTGGAATGTAGTCTGAAACAACAACATGAATTCATGAATCAGAGTGAGCATTATTGTCACAAACTGCCCAAGCCTCAAGTATATGGATTTCATATTGATCTTCTTAAGGGATGGATGAGTGAATGATATACGCTACAGAATAAGCCTAAGACTAGCCTTGAAACTTGCTAGTAAGGCCACAACCATCAAATCCCCATCACGAGTGGACATGTTTCCATGACATGGTGATGGGGAGAAGAAGGGTCGCAACAAGAGTAGACATGAGAGGTAGGAGAAGGGAAAGAGACTAGAGGATGAGGGAAAACCAGCACATAGTGAGTAGGGTTATGAAATTTAGAAATAGGGGTAGAGAATAGAGCCAGACCTAAGTGAAGCATAGAGAGGCATAGCAAACAAAACCATAAAATAGAGAAGCCTCCTTGAGAGGGAGAGAGGTTGTGAACCCTTCGCATAAGATGAAATAGGTTGCAACCACTAACCATAGGATCAAAACCGACCACCTAAACCTGATAACAAGTGGCACAAAAATGAAACTAAAACACTATTTGGAAAGGTAGTAGGGAATAAAATTTACTAGTAAGCTTCGAAGAGATAAATTCCAGCAAAACACAAAAGAAACTTAGAGCATGTCATTATACCTTTAAAGGAAACAAACATCCACATTCTCTGTAGATGAGAATCAAGAGTTATAATGTAAAATCAACAAAAGAGAATGAAAATGGAAGGCCATGCTGAGAGGACCTACACCTTCCTTAATCAACTTGCAACAATCTTAAAAAAAGGGGATGATAAATCCTATAAGTGGTTTGAATACATAATAAAGACTCTAGATAACTACAAAGAGCCACTAGCTAAACCAATAAGATGAAGTGGGAGAGGAAGCTCTAGGTTTATTGCTTTGGGGTGTCGTTACCTTTGGTATTGTTTGAATGCATGGGGTTATTTGGCTACAACACCCCCTATTTAATTTATGGGTTGGAAATGGGCTTGCTAGTTTCCCCCCTCCTTCAACATGAAATTAAACATGTCCATCGAGGAGTATTGATCATAGGGGATGAGGATGCTTAAATGGTCACACCGCTCTTTCCATACTTCATTTCTCTAAGGGGAATAAAGATTGATATTTTGGTTCTTACATCCTAGTTTTGCAATATAGTCAACCACTTTATTTCCATATTGACAAGAGTGTGAAGGAAGGAGGACATGAAAGGATGGAGACAAATAATTAATGCGAGAGATGAAATTTCCAAGCCTCTGGATTTGATAGATATTTTTTGGAGAGGGTCCATTAATAAGAGTCTTCTAAGTATTAATAGCTAGTTGGGAGTATCCTTCCACTTGAAGCTTCATAAATCCATTGATAATAGCTAAGAAAAGGCATGATTCCAAAGAAAAGAATATCGTTGCATTATGATTTTTGACTTCACAACTACTAGTAAACAAAATAAGTATTTACTATCATAGTTTCAATAGATACCTCTAAAGCCAGCCAACCTCAATTTCCTTGTAAATCACATCAAAATTTAATTTGATAAACCCTACTGAGGAGATAAATATTTTAGGTGATCCAATGCCATGATGTAAGGAAACATCGTCCAAAGGGGGACAGATAGCAAGGGAGAGCTCAAGTCTGGCTAAAATAGTTATTCATGTGGGCTTGCTTCCCAATATTGTTGATTCTAGTGGGAGGATAAATTTTTTTCTTAGACACTATGTAGGGTGATTCGCCAAACCACAAAATCTACAGAGTGAGCTTGATGTTCTTCTCTTCGCATATGAGTCAAAGGAGAAATCCTGGCATCATACTACCAAGCTTTGTTAAAGATAATATTATTGAATATTCCATTATAATATCAATAAAAAGTACCTATGAGGCCTGCATATTTTCTATCAAAATTCCCAAAGAGCATCAAAACCCAATCCCATGTTCTTTCTAAAACGTTGCAAGAGTTAAAGAGGTGCTCTGTGTCTTCCTTGTTGGCTCTATAAAGAAAGAAATTGAAGGACCCTCAAACCCTTTTCTTCTAATTCTATTCTAGGAGAAAGCTCAACATCGGTAAGACTTTAAGCCAGAGATGTTGAAGCCGAATTATGCTCAAGATAAACCATTTCATTTTTTTGCAAGAGCTCAATATAAATTTGCAACTCAATACACCCAATTAAATAATGAAATACACATAAGTATTGTACTAATGCATAGATAGGAAAGAAACTAAATGTTCGGTGGACACATAGTTATTGTACTAATCCATAAATAGAAAAGAAACTAAATGTTTAGTGGACAAATAGTTATTGCACTAATGCATAGATAAAAAGGAGACTAAATGTTCAATGGACAAATAGTCTTGTTGTGACGTTGAAGATGATGATGTGCTTTACAATTGAATTCACATATTGTATGATCATCTTGATTCTAATGGAGCATTTTGAATATTTTAATGAAAAAACATGTGGACTTATTAAGTGGAAAGGTGTTGTCTATATTGGAACCAAGGTTGGGGAAATTTGTTTTTTATTAAATGGATGTATAAGATTTCCTCTCTTGAGAATATTCTTTTGTCTTATACATAATTGGAATATGTAATTAGGGATTTCTAAAAAGTTTCTTAGTTACAAAATTTATAGCAATTGCATTTCTTCCACCTCCATTGACTCACATCCTCCATCACCCATCCTAGCCATGTTACAAATTTGAATCATGCTTTGTGTTTTGAATTCATTAGTATATGCATTTATGATTATATTGATGGAGGAATTTCAGTTTTCTTGCTGAACAATGGCATGCAAGCATCGAGTTGACGTGAAATTGAACCAAAATAAATTAGGTTTGTGGGGGAATACATAGGTATGAGAAATATTACAATGACTTTTAGTGTGACTATGCCTTTAACATGGAGGTCATGAGTGCCATTTATGTATTGTGGAGTGGGTTGCATGATCACATTTATTGTTTTTTATTTTATCATTCCACTAGAACATGGGAGCAGAGAGCTAAGGTCCTATGTCCTTGAATATGAATATATATTTGTGCAAAGCAAAGAATGATGGTGCAAAGAAGAGAATGGAATACTACCATCCTTGCCATTCTTCTTATTTTGAGGTTGACAAGTGATATCGTGCTATGCAACAAAACAGGTAGTTTCAAGAACCAATCATAAAGAAGTTCTTGATGGTCAACTCTTGGATGCCAAAATGGTTGTTGGACAAAATAATCTAGATTGTTTTGCTTGTATTCTCATAGAGGCCATGTTGTGCCATGACATTTTGGCAAACCCTATGGCAAGAATCTCGATGATATTCTTGAGAATAACAGAGGAAGATGCTACCAAATTCCATTTTTGTAATACCATATTTCTCCTCTTCTTGCTCACTGAATAGATATGTATACATATTATTTGAATTGATGAAATTACTTGCGTGCTAATCTTTTTTTTTTTTTTTTTTTTTTTATCGCTAATATTTTTTGTATTCAAACAAAGAGAAAACTATTGATGCATGGTAAACTATAATAGAATATTGTTATAAGGGATTCCTAGGCTGCAAAATGGACCTAAAAATATTCCAACAACCTCTTGGACAACATAACTTAGGTAACCTTATTGGTATTATGAACCTTAGCAACGTAGTTTTCAATGTCCACATACAGTAAATAACCCAAAAAAAAATTGAAATGGGAATGGAGGCAATGGCCATAATTATTCCAATAAAAAGATTAGAAAATAAAATATTGCAGGTCTATTAAATTTTGGCAATTCCCTTAATATATTTTATTCTTTAGTTAATTATATATATATATATATATATATATATATATATATATATATATATATATATATATATGAATGGTGATTTAAAAGTGTTTTTTATATATATATGAATGGTGATTTAAAAGTGTTTTAGAAAATTTACAAGTAATAAAATTCTCGATATTTCATAACTATAATTTTGAAAAATTTATATAGAATTTTAAATAAAGTTAACTACAAAAACATTTAAATGACTTTAATATTATCATATTAAAAATTTTATTTAGCGTAATGTAAAGCATTAACAATATACACTTATATATTAATAATATACCTGTATATCAACTATAAATACTAGTATAGTTGTACTAATTATAATAAAGTATACAAATTATATAATCATCTTTATTTCAATGAAATATTTTCAATACTTAATTATTAAAAATTATGAGCTTATAACAGGTTTTGTTCATCCCATCCCTATTCTAGTGAAACATTTTCTAAGATTTCCTCTCTAAAAAAATAGGTAAACTTATTAGTCCCTGCCATCTGGCAATGGGCAGGGACTATAGTCATCGAACAGCCTTGCTTTAGCATTAGTTTCCAGTTTTAGTCCACTGTTATTCGGTGATGATTACAAAGTTCTCAAACGTGCTGTGCCGGGATGTGCCGAGATAACCAAAGTCTTATTTGGAGTTGAAGCTTTGCCATCTTATTTGGCCTCTTCCTGAGGTGGAAGAGGCTGGAGCATAGCCTAAATTGCTTTAGGTCTTGTTCATTATCACTGACCGTCAACGGTCTCATGTTAATGTTAACATTAATTTGTATTATCGGCACAATTGTTTGCAGGTTAGGCTAAGGTTTGCAGGTTAGGCTATTTGAGCATGTTAACGGGTGTTGTGCAGCAGGTGCTGCAGGTGTCCATGCATGGCGGGAGGTGTCATGAACCACTGCCTATGTCCTTGCCTACTGTGCCTCTATACCCACCTTTGTCTTTGTGGGATCAACGGGCTATGCTTCCACTCCGGCTGGGCAGACTTCATCCTTCAAGGCCAGAACGGGGCTCAGGGGAACAACTCGGATGTTTCGTTGGGGGATTGGCAGACTTCATCCTTCAAGTCCAGAACGGGGCTCAGGGGAATTCCGAGCTCATCGTCTGAAGCCTCCAGCAGATAAATCAGATCAATCCCCAAGTCTGAAGCTAGGGTTTCTCGGCCTTCATGGCCTCTAGACTTGTCGTAGGCGGCACTCCAGATCTCGGCTGCGTTTTCTGAGCATCTCAGACATATGTTGAGCCATTTTGCAAGCCCAAACTCGCACAGTTTGAAGACATCTGTGTTGAATTTCTCGGGCAATTCGTACATGAAAATCCTTCGACCTCTGCAACTGTCCTCAAAGTGCCAATTTTCACCAAAGGATTCAAGATCCGGGTTGTTGAACAAACACTCGGATGTTTCGTTGGGGGATTGGCAGACTTCATCCTTCAAGTCCAGAACGGGGCTCAGGGGAATTCCGAGCTCATCGTCTGAAGCCTCCAGCAGATAAATCAGATCAATCCCCGAGTCTGAAGCTAGGGTTTCTCGGCCTTCATGGCCTCTAGACTTGTCGTAGGCCATTGAATCATCCCCAAGGTTTGAGGACGGATAAGAAGTCACGCCAATTTCTTCCTCCAGCCTTCTCATGACTTCATTTACGGCCTCCTCGCTAGGAACGTACTCTTCTTCTACTGCTGCTAGGGTTTTATCTAATAGCAGAGGATGATGAAACTGATCCATTTCTTCAACCTGGAAGCGTTTCCACTCCCGGACATCAGTGTAGTCGGGCAGGCACTCCAGATCTCGGCTGCATTTTCTGAGCATCTCAGACATATTGACAGAGCCTGGAGATAATCACAATCACATCAGTGAAAAGAGAACAACGATGCTAAGGAGGTTCCTGAGCAGCTCTAGCCAGCCAGCAGGTAGAGACAGATGCGCGGAATGGCTGGTAAGATCCTAAGTTCAATAGGTTATATGGCAAGTTAATGAAGCTTAGTATTCTAATTTTTATATTAATGCTAAAGCGTTATAACATACATAAAGAAACGTGGGAGACCTGACATTCAGTTCCTCTAGATTTACGTGTCCGAACCCCTCCTATGTGTACTAAAGTTATCCTCAACATCTGTTGGGCCATCACCTAAGCTGATTTGATGGGGGTTAAGGTAATCTAGGCCATTTGTTGGGCCATCACCTAAGCTGATTTGATGGGGGTTAAGGTAATCCAGGCCATTTGTATGTGTATTGTGTACACATTTCATTCCATTCCACATTATGCATGCAGCGGCCGCTACGTGTAAGTTACTTTTGTTCTTATATAATAAGGTTAGAAATGATTTCGTTGTTACCTTGCTTCTGCTTCTTATTTTGCTTGCGGTCCACTACATTGATCTATTTCAGGTATTGTTTATGTTATTACATTGTTTTGATATATTTTAGCCTCTGCAGATTTTCAGCTCAGCTTCTATGTCTTGGACCTTACCAACAAGTTCACATATCTTCATTTCATGTTGCTGGATTTCTGTATACCTCCTCGTTTCCGTTTTGGATATCTTCTTTCTGCTGTTTTCAATTTTGTTAATCAAGTTTAGAAACTTTTCATCTATTTTTAGCATTTCTCCATAAGCTCTGAATTACAAGAGATTTACAAGAGATTTCACTATGCTTACAGCCCTGCACATTTTCAGTTATTTAGATTCACATAAAATTGAGTTTATGTGGGCAAGTAATTGATTTATTAGTTTATCTTCTTTGATATTCTTGCTGTTAACTATTAATGTGATTGAATAAGCTTAAGTCTCTTTGTGGATGAAACCTCATGTTCCTACATATGTATCATTAGATTTTTTTCCTGACAATGGCATTCTATATGTATGAGGCCTTCTGTAAGTAGATGTATGAGGCCTTTATGTATTATTAGTTTTTTTCTGAGAATGGCCTTATATAATACCTGAGATCAATAACTAGATGTACGAGGGAGTGTCATTTCTCTGTGTTTGAAACCTCCTGTACCTACATATATCATTAGTTTTTCTTTCTTTCTTTTCTAATAATGAGGGGGCACCCATGCTTACAGCCCTGCACATTTGCAGTTATTTAGATTCACATAAAATTGAGTTTATGTGGGCAAGTAATTGATTTCTTAGTTTATCTTCTTTGATATTCTTGCTGTTAACTATTAATGTGATTGAATAAGCTTAAGTCTGAAACTCTTTTAGTAATCATCTGAATTGGCCATGATAAAAAAACTGCCTTCCCCATATGTTTCCAATAGTTAAGCAGACTATTGATAAGTTCGTTCTACTTTATCTAGTCAGATCCTAGACTGGGTTTTTTAATATGATAGGAAAATCTCAACTATAGACCGAATGGGCCTGTCCTTGAAACTTGTATGAATCCCTTCTCATGAAAAGGTAAAGGGCATGCTGTGTTTCTTCCGCAGAAGAGATGACAATGTCCTTATGTAATATCTCAGATCCATAAGCAAATGTATGAGGCCAGTGTCACCTCTTTGTGGATGAAACCTCATGTTCCTACATATGTATCATTAGTTTTTTTTTTTTCTGACAATGGCCTTCTATATGTATGAGGCCTTCTGTAAGTAGATGTATGATGCCTTTATAGCCATCCGTTTACCTTCCTCATCACTCTTAATCACCATGTCGGGCTAGGGGAGGTAGTAAGGGAACCTAAGCTAACTCACTCACGATCTATTTACTTTCCATAACTAACTACCTTGTATTGTATCTATAATATTCACAAGGAGCTTACTTATATAACTCTGCTTTACTAGCATCATGAATTAAAGGAATACCGTGGTACTCATTATATTGAAACAGAGCAGTATCGCTCTCTGATCATGTGATTACTGACATATCGCTAGTATCGTTCTCTGATCATGTGATTACTGACATATCGCTATTGTATAACCTTGATATGTATGATCTTATTAGAACAAGCTTATACATCATGATTAAGCAGTAACCTCAAGTGATGCAATCTACTAACACACTTGAAGTGAATCCTTACCCTTATATTGACACTACTATGATTTCGATTACTCCCAAGTCCATTTAGATCAAGAATAACTGTCACCGTTTGCTTCATACCCGTGTTCTCTTACTTCCTTTTTCACTTATTCATACACGTCATCGTATCGTTTAATAAACATTTGTTCATAATTGTATCACATCTAGTTGTGTCCTCTGGAGGCATATTCGGGGATGGTCAGGTCGCATATCGGGCACAAGAACATCTATCTTCTTGGCGAATGGTCAAGGATGGATGGAGGTAGACCCCTGAAAAGCTGTAGTAGGGTAGGAATAAACATATTCTAAAATGGAAATTGAGACGGTTTTCAATATTGGTAGTATTTTCTTTTCCAACCTGACCTTAAGTTTCCTCTTGTCTGAAAAGAATTGAGCTACAGCTCCTAAACTACTTATATGATAGTACACCATGACTCACGGTTATGCTGCTTGATCTTTTCATATTATGCTTACAGCCCTGCACATTTGCAGTTATTTAGATTCACATAAAATTGAGTTTATGTGGGCAAGTAATTGATTTCTTAGTTCATCTTCTTTGATATTCTTGTTGTTAACTATTAATGTGATTGAATAAGCTTAAGTCTGAAACTCTTTTACTAATGATTTTAATTGGCCATGATAAAAAACTACCTTCCCCATATGTTTCCAATAGTTAAGCAGACTATTGATAAGTTCATTCTACTTTATCTAGTCAGATCCTAGACTGGGTTTTTTAATATGATAGGAAAATCTCAACTATAGACCCAATGGGCCTGTCGTTGAAACTTGTATGAATCCCTTTTCATGAAAAGGTAAAGGGCATGCTGTGTTTCTTCCGCAGAAGAGATGACAATGTCCTTATGTAATATCTCAAATCCATAAGCAAATGTATGAGGCCAGTGTCACCTCTTTGTGGATGAAACCTCATGTTCCTACATATGTATCATTAGTTTTTTTTGCTGACAATGGCCTTCTATATGTATGAGGCCTTTTGTAAGTAGATGTATGAGGCCTTTATGTATTATTAGTTTTTTTCTGAGAATGGCCTTATATAATACCTAAGATCAATAACTAGATGTACGAGGCAGTGTCATTTCTCTGTGTTTGAAACCTCCTGTACCTACATATATCATTAGTTTTCCTTGCTTTTTTTTCTAATAATGAGGGGGCACCCATGCTTACAGCCCTGCACATTTGCAGTTATTTAGATTCACATAAAATTGAGTTTATGTGGGCAAGTAATTGATTTCTTAGTTTATCTTCTTTGATATTCTTGCTGTTAACCATTAATGTGATTGAATAAGCTTAAGTCTGAAACTCTTTTACTAATCATCTGAATTGGCCATGATAAAAAAACTGCCTTCCCCATATGTTTCCAATAGTTAAGCAGACTATTGATAAGTTTGTTCTACTTTATCTAGTCAGATCCTAGACTGGGTTTTTTAATATGATAGGAAAATCTCAACTATAGACCCAATGGGCCTATCCTTGAAACTTGTATGAATCCCTTTTCATGAAAAGGTAAAGGGCATGCTGTGTTTCTTCCGCAGAAGACATGACAATGTCCTTATGTAATATCTCAGATCCATAAGCAAATGTATGAGGCCAGTGTCACCTCTTTGTGGATGAAACCTCATGTTCCTACATATGTATCATTAGTTTTTTTTCCTGACAATGGCCTTCTATATGTATGAGGCCTTCTGTAAGTAGATGTATGAGGCCTTTATAGCCATCCGTTTACCTTCCTCATCACTCTTAATCACCATGTCGGGCTAGGGGAGGTAGTAAGGGAAGCTGAGCTAACTCACTCACGATCTATTTACTTTCCATAACTAACTACCTTGTATTGTATCTATAATATTCACAAGGAGCTTACTTATATAACTCTGCTTTACTAGCATCATGAATTAAAGGAATACCGTGGTACTCATTATATTGAAACAGAGCAGTATCGCTCTCTGATCATGTGATTACTGACATATCGATATATAAATATGGAACTGATTAGTACTTCTCAGGTCCTCCAGTTGCTGTGTTTTCCCATCCAGCTCTTTTGCAATCTCATCTCTGCACTCATCTTTTAATCTATTATCTGCTTGAAGTTTTGCAATCAAGGCACTCATGACTTTGATCCTGGTCTCCAAAAGAGAAGTTTACAAAACCCTCCTATTGGAAATGAATAAATGCATTGGTCTAGAAGACAGGCATACACTTTAGACCTTCATATGTAGTTTTATAATGCTGCTAACTTGGTTCTTTTGCAGCCTCTGTCATGAGACTTAACTGTCTGTCTTCGCCTCCACTGCTGCTGAAATAGAATATAATAGTCTTTGTCTCTGCTGCCTTTTCCGCTACTGGTGCTCCTGGTTGTGCCTTCCCTGCTGCTGAAACTACTATTGGTAGGCGTTTATGTTGGGTGCACATTGTATAAACCTTGTAGGATTTTGAGACGATAAGATAGACAGCCTAATTTTTATAGAACAAATAGACAACCAACTCATCAATGAGTCCCATTACTTTGCCAATTGTCCTTCAAGATCCAATTCTCTTGCCTACATCCAACCCTGGTTCTAGAAGTTTGCATGACCTTCAGCTGAACCATCTGCTAAAGGCACAATGCCTCTGAATCTAAGGAAACCAATTAGATCATTCAACAACCTACATTATCCATTTCTAAGATCCACGGACCCTCCCCAATTTGGGGTTTTTGGCCAGTTCCAATTTTACAAGCAAGCCATTTACCTTTAAGGAAGAACTGAGTAAGATTTTATAAATTGTAGAAGCTCCTTCTACTGACTTTGTTCAGGTTCTGATCCAATCTTCAGATAAATATACTCTGATGTAACTACATCTTGTAATAACCCTGGACAGTGTTATGACCTTCCTTCCAAAGGCTCACAAGTGCCTTTCGTTCTCTGATCATGTGATTACTGACATATCGCTATTGTATAACCTTGATATGTATGATCTTATTAGAACAAGCTTATACATCATGATTAAGCAGTAACCTCAAGTGATGCAATCTACTAACACACTTGAAGTGAATCCTTACCCTTATATTGACACTACTATGATTTCGATTACTCCCAAGTCCATTAAGATCAAGAATAACTGTCACCATTTGCTTCATACCTGTGTTCTCTTACTTCCTTTTTCACTTATTCATACACGTCATCGTATCGTTTAATAAACATTTGTTCATAATTGTATCACATCTAGTTGTGTCCTCTGGAGGCATATTCGGGGATGGTCAGGTCGCATATCGGGCACGAGAACACCTATCTTCTTGGCGAATGGTCAAGGATGGATGGAGGTAGACCCCTGAAAAGCTGTAGTAGGGTAGGAATAAACATATTCTAAAATGGAAATTGAGACGGTTTTCAATATTGGTAGTATTTTCTTTTCCAACCTGACCTTAAGTTTCCTCTTGTCTGAAAAGAATTGAGCTACAGCTCCTAAACTACTTATATGATAGTACACCATGACTCACGGTTATGCTGCTTGATCTTTTCATATTATGCTTACAGCCCTGCACATTTGCAGTTATTTAGATTCACATAAAATTGAGTTTATGTGGGCAAGTAATTGATTTCTTAGTTTATCTTCTTTGATATTCTTGTTGTTAACTATTAATGTGATTGAATAAGCTTAAGTCTGAAACTCTTTTACTAATGATTTGAATTGGCCATGATAAAAAAACTGCCTTCCCCATATGTTTCCAATAGTTAAGCAGACTATTGATAAGTTCATTCTACTTTATCTAGTCAGATCCTAGACTGGGTTTTTTAATATGATAGGAAAATCTCAACTATAGACCCAATGGGCCTGACGTTGAAACTTGTATGAATCCCTTTTCATGAAAAGGTAAAGGGCATGCTGTGTTTCTTCCGCAGAAGAGATGACAATGTCCTTATGTAATATCTCAGATCCATAAGCAAATGTATGAGGCCAGTGTCACCTCTTTGTGGATGAAACCTCATGTTCCTACATATGTATCATTAGTTTTTTTTTCCTGACAATGGCCTTCTATATGTATGAGGCCTTCTGTAAGTAGATGTATGAGGCCTTTATGTATTATTAGTTTTTTTCTGAGAATGGCCTTATATAATACCTGAGATCAATAACTAGATGTACGAGGGAGTGTCATTTCTCTGTGTTTGAAACCTCCTGTACCTACATATATCATTAGTTTTTCTTGCTTTTTTTTCTAATAATGAGGGGGCACCCATGCTTACAGCCCTGCACATTTGCAGTTATTTAGATTCACATAAAATTGAGTTTATGTGGGCAAGTAATTGATTTCTTAGTTTATCTTCTTTGATATTCTTGCTGTTAACTATTAATGTGATTGAATAAGCTTAAGTCTGAAACTCTTTTACTAATCATCTGAATTGGCCATGATAAAAAAACTGCCTTCCCCATATGTTTCCAATAGTTAAGCAGACTATTGATAAGTTCGTTCTACTTTATCTAGTCAGATCCTAGACTGGGTTTTTTAATATGATAGGAAAATCTCAACTATAGACCCAATGGGCCTGTCCTTGAAACTTGTATGAATCCATTTTCATGAAAAGGTAAAGGGAATGTTGTGTTTCTTCCGCAGAAGAGATGACAATGTCCTTATGTAATATCTCAGATCCATAAGCAAATGTATGAGGCTAGTGTCACCTCTTTGTGGATGAAACCTCATGTTCCTACATATGTATCATTAGTTTTTTTTTCTGAAAATGGCCTTCTATATGTATGAGGCATTCTGTAAGTAGATGTATGAGGCCTTTATAGCCATCCGTTTACCTTCCTCATCACTCTTAATCACCATGTCGGACTAGGGGAGGTAGTAAGGGAAGTTGAGCTAACTCACTCACGATCTATTTACTTTCCATAACTAACTACCTTGTATTGTATCTATAATATTCACAAGGAGCTTACTTATATAACTCTGCTTTACTAGCATCATGAATTAAAGGAATACCGTGGTACTCATTATATTGAAACAGAGCAGTATCGCTCTCTGATCATGTGATTATTGACATGTCGATATATAAATATGGATCTGATTAGTCATAGAATTTTGGCTGCAGTTATCTATTGTTTACCACAAAACCTTATTGTTTACTACAAAACCTTCAATTTCCACTGGAAAAATAAGCAATTTAGTCATCTATAGAACTGAATATTGTTTGCTAGTATGATAGGTATGAATACCACAATAAGAAAATGGATTGGCATTCTATTATTTTGGAATCTGTGAATGAATATAAGTTTGCTAACATAACATATTCAATTTACAAGAGAAGGCAACAGCATATAGTTTTCATGCTATTTTGTTGACCAAAACAAATGCTTATTTTCAAGGTCAAATGTAATGAATAAGCATCCACATGTGCTACACTACTTCTCAGGTCCTCCAGTTGCTGTGTTTTCCCATCCAGCTCTTTTGCAATCTCATCTCTGCACTCATCTTTTAATCTATTATCTGCTTGAAGTTTTGCAATCAAGGCACTCATGACTTTGATCCTGGTCTCCAAAAGAGAAGTTTACAAAACCCTCCTATTGAAAATGAATAAATGCATTGGTCTAGAAGACAGGCATACACTTTGGACCTTCATATGTAGTTTTATAATGCTGCTAACTTGGTTCTTTTGCAGCCTTTGTCATGAGACTTAACTGTCTGTCTTCGCCTCCACTGCTGCTGAAATAGAATATAATAGTCTTTGTCTCTGTTGCCTTTTCCGCTATTGGTGCTCCTGGTTGTGCCTTCCCTGCTGCTGAAACTACTATTGGTAGGCATTTATGTTGGGTGCACATCGTATAAACCTTGTAGGATTTTGAGATGATAAAATAGACAGCCTAATTTTTATAGAACAAATAGACAACCAACTCATCAATGAGTCCCATTACTTTGCCAATTGTCCTTCAAGATCCAATTCTCTTGCCTACATCCAACCCTGGTTCTAGAAGTTTGCATGACCTTCAGCTGAACCATCAGCTAAAGGCACAATGCCTCTGAATCTAAGGAAACCAGTTAGATCATTCAACAACCTACATTACCCATTTCTAAGATCCACGGACCCTCCCCAATTTGGGGTTTTCGGCCAGTTCCAATTTTACAAGCAAGCCATTTACCTTTAAGGAAGAACTGAGTAAGATTTTATAAATTGTAGAAGCTCCTTCTACTGACTTTGTTCAGGCTCTGATCCAATCTTCAGATAAATATACTCTGATGTAACTACATCTTGTAATAACCCTGGACAGTGTTATGACCTTCCTTCCAAAGGCTCACAAGTGCCTTTTTATAGGCTAACACTAGGAATATTTGAACAAAATTCAGCTAAACTCTACTTACTTCTATACAAAGCTATGAGTTGGGGGGCATGATCTTCTTTGGAAATTGAAGCTATAACATAGCCCAAGGACATAATTTTAACAGCCAACAATACTAGCATCATAAAATGACATTGACTGAATATTTATTTCTAAGACCAGTGAACTAATGTAAACTACAAATTTAAAGGTAGTAGAATATTGTATTGTCGTCCATGCATAAAAAAATAAATAACTGTAATTGATTTTCATCTTCACCTACTTAATAATTGTGTTGAATTTCATTTGAATTAAAGTACATATTTTAAATCCATCAAAATTTTCATCTTTTCCAGAGCTTCGACAATCATATTCAATTTTCAATCAAATTCAAGTTCCAAGTTTCTTATCCAAGAATATCTTTTGTAGGAAATCTTTAATTTGGATAGCAATACTTAAATACAGGGAAGATGAATGCAAGACTGCCCGATACAATGCCAATGTAATCGGCAACATGTTTATCAATTCATAAATATAAATTACAATACGTTCTACGATATAAAAACATTTTATCATCGTAGCATTACAATGAAGCAAGTGCTTCAGCCAGCTTCGTGCATTACAATGAAGCAAGTGCTTCAGCCAGCTTCGTTTTACAAAAAAATAAATGCAAGACAAGAAGAAACAACAATTTTATTCCTTACACCTTAATATTTGCCACAGGTCCCTTGAACCAATACCTTGCACGTAGAAGCCAACTCCCGTAAGTTAAAATAAATAATCCCCCCACTGCAACAGGTGTATAGTTGAGGGTATCTTTTGCAGCCTCCGTCATGAGACTTAACTGTCAGGTGTCGTGCTTGTATTATATTCTTCACATGTTACAGTCTGTCAGTCTGTCATAAGAAATGATTATTTTCAAGGTCAAATGTAAGCTTCAAGGCAGTTTTCATGTTACTGGTGTCTTGAATTGATGACATGCTAGCATTCAGCATCGATTATGCTTTATGTAAACTGCCTTGATTGCATTGCTATTGAAATTCCTTGTTATACCCGTCATCTTTTAGTATGGTACACAGATCAAATTCTCTGCCCCAATATAGTGATCAGTTGTGTGGTGTACGATTTATGCGTACCTACATGAAGCATGGACTACAGGGATACTTTTTAAATTTTCCATGCTCTAGTGCATTCCTTTCATTAGTTTGATTATCCAATAATGGGCATTTGGATTGCAGAAGCTAGCAAGTATCTAATTTCTTGATTCCACTTATTAATTTGAAGCTCTCTTCGACTGGTCATTGGGTTGATATAGATTGATCAATGGATTTACAGTGACTAATCCTAACGTACAACAGGGTCTGTAGGTTCTTTTTTATCTTGGCAGTCATATTTTGAACTTTGGTATCAAAACTGTGCATTGGATGCTACCTGACATAAGCAGCCTGCGCAGCTTAGTAGACATTTGCAGTCCCAAAGGTGCACACAATCACTTCGTGTTCTATATTCATTTTCATTGTTCAACTTGCTATTATGATTCTGTGGTTGTAATTGCATTGCATCAATGGATTTACAATGACTGATCCTAACGTACAACAGGTTCTGCAGGTTCTTTTTTATCTTGGCAGTCATATTTTGAACTTCAGTATCAAAATTGTGCATTGGATGCTACCTGACATAAGCAGTCTGCGCAGCTTAGTAGACATTTGCAGTCCCAAAGGTGCACACAATCACTTCGTGTTCTATAATCATTTTCATTGTTCAACTTGCTATTATGATTCTCTGGTTGTAACTGCATTGCATCAGTAAACATAATATTGCATCGAACACTTAGTCGTCATCATGTCTTCTATGTCTGATAAACACAAGTTGCAATTAGTATTGCAAAAGCATCACTTATTTCGTGTGGACAATTTCTCATATCTAATTGGAGACTGTTTATTCGATAGTTTAGAACTTTTGCTAGATTTCCGATACACATCAGTGGAGCTAAGGAAAGGAACAATAGAATATTTTAGAGACTGTCTCAAAAAACAAGATAGTGAGGCAATTTTGTCTTATGAACATGAACTGCATGAAGCCTCACTTAAAGAAATGCATAACATTAGCAACCGTGAAATCTATTTAGACAAAATGGCTAGATCTGCCTCAAACAATATACCCCTAGCATCTAGAGGTCTATGGGGAGATATTTTCTGCATCCATTGGCTGTCAAACTGGTTGAAAATTCCAATTAGGGTTTGGTCCAAAACAAAGATGAGAGTGTATTTGCACTTCAATTCAAGTGTTACAACAAATACTCGTGACATATTGTTCCATGACGAGGATCCTCTGAATGGGCACTTCGAGCCTTTGGTTCATAGGTAGCCTACAATTGGTTGTACCTTCCAACAACAAACCGATACCTCAAAGAACAATACTGAACCACAACCTGAGACAAAATGTCAATCAATTGAAGCTAAATTAAAACCACCTTGTCACTTAAACAAGCACAAGAGAAGTGTATCTTCTCATGTGCTTAAGGACATTGCTCCAAACAATCTGAAAAGACAAAAAATAGGCATTGAGTATAACAAAGTTACAATGAAACAACAAGTTGTTCTAGAAAACATAGAAGCTGTTAGTGGCTGTCATTTAAACAAGCACAAGAGAAGTTTATCTTTGCATGTGCTTAAGGACATTGCTCAGGAAAATTTGAAAAGGCAAAACATAGGCATTCAATATAACAGAAGTACAATGGAACAACAAGTAGTTCTAGACAACACATAAGATGTTTGTGACACATCGCACACAAAATATGTTAGTGACACACTGAGATTTCGATCACTTAGAAACTTGAAAGAACATATTAGAAGCAATAGACAAACAGAAATTGTAACTTCTTGTCCATTAGAAAAACAGTCAAAAAGTCTATCTTTGCATTTGCTTAAAGGCATTATTAAGAAAAAATTGAAAACACAGAAAATAAGACTTGCATTCAACACAACAATAATGAAACAAGAAATAGTCATAGAAAACACGGACTACAATACATTTGCAACAAGATCAAAGGATCTATCAGCACAATCAACGAACCAAGTAAAATCTGAGACACTGAGATTTCGATCACTTAGAAACTTGAAAAAACATATTAGAAACAACGCACAAACAGAAATTGTAATCCCTTATCCATTAGGCAAAGAGACAAAAAGCTTATCTTTGCGTTTGCTTAAAGGCATTATCCGGACAAAATTGAAAACGCAGAAAATAAGACTTGCATTCAACACAACAACAATGAAACAAGAAATAGTCATAGAAAACATGGACTACAATCGATTTGCAACAACATCAAAGGATTTTTCAGCACAATCAAAGAAATCAGGAAAATCCGACCTATCGATTCAATCAAGATCAATGAACAAATTAACAGAATTATCAAAGTTTGATCAAATATATCAAAGACAAGTAACTGACACACCTATTTTCAATTTTTCATCATGTGAAACAACTTTTTTCAAAAGAGACATCTGCTTTGTGAAACAAGAATGTCAAGCAAAACAAAATAAGATTAGGAAACTATCAACTAGTTTCGAGAATGTTAAATCTCGTGTTGAAAATTGCTACATTTGTAAACATTGCAAAAAAGCAATTGAACATGAAACAATTGCTAAATATGCAGTTCCTGAATAGATAAGAAGAAACAATGGCACTAGAACACTCACAGAACTCACTGAACTAGAAGAAAGACTAGTTGCATTAAGATTGCCCTTCTTGCAAATAAAAGAAATGGGCCATCGACATAAGAAGTCGCAACTAGGCTTAACTGGAGGAGTCATCAATGTCCCCACTAACATTTCCAGAATTCAATCTGCATTGCCTCGAACTATAAAAGACACTGACACGGTTGCCGTTGTTCTCAAAAAGAGTTTAAGATTCAAAAGTGCTTATGCATTTGGTCGAGTTCGAGTTCACAAAGTGATGAAAGCATTAAAACAATTATGCAAAAGGATGCTTTACAAGCTCGAGAACGCTACCATAAATGACAATTGGAAAGAGGCATTCCTACAAAACCAAGAGGCATATCAAAGTTCAAGTGACGCTGAAGATAGCGAACACGATAACCAAGACAACGATGAACCAACGACAAAAACATTGGTCCATGGATTCATTGATGCACACACTGTCCATGACCTTGTAAATAAACAAATTAACATTGCACCTACTGCCGGATACATGCCATTAGGAATATTCAAAGATAAGTACTCAGAAGAAATGAGTTTCCCATCGCTTTTCTATGGCAACAAACGCCCAGCTGACATCTCCAAAAACTTTACATATCAAAAGATTTGCCACTGGGAAGTGCTGCATAAAAACCACGATTTTGCTTATCATACTACAAACCTGTTCTATAAAGCAATTCGCATTATCATAAATCAGGTGTTGAATACAATGTGGATTAGAATTAGAAAAGGGCAGTTGAAAGGTAGAAAACTAGTTGCAAAAGACGTTAAGTCAAAACCAAACCTAGATCGTATTTTAAATTCTGACATTGGGTACATGGACCTAAAAACAATTCGTACCTCACCTGACTACCACCAGCAAATACGGAACAAACTCTATGCAATGATACGACAACTAGGGCCACCCACTTTCTTTGTTTCCTTTAGTAGTGTGGAGTATCTTTGGGATCCTTTAATGCATGCATTGAGAGACATAAAACAAAACACTAGAAGACCAAATACAGGTGAACTTGATGAAAATGAACCTAGCTCATTAATAAGAAACGACCCTGTTACTTGTGTACGTTACTATAGATCTAGGAGGGATGCATTACATCAATTGATATCTCATGATCACAAGTATTATGGAGAGCTCACTGACCACTTCTATGTAACTGAATTCCAAAACTGGGGCAGTGAACATGAACATGGCTTACTTTGGATAAAATATGCACCAATCTACGGTCAAAATACAAATATTGAAGTCGAACAATTCGTTGACAATTACTTGTCAACTAATTCACTCTTACTTGCAAGTGAACTTAGAGTTCTACAACACCATTGTCACACAAAAAGTTGTAGGAAGCGTGCAAATTCTAATTGCAGATTTAATTTCCCAATACCACCGATGAAAGTAACAAAAATACTTGAGCCTCTTGAATTCGATAGTGATAAAACAAAAGCACATGCAAAGCTAATCTTCGAAGCAATAAACAACACAAGATACAGTGAAAATGATACATTTGATAGCTTTTTAGCCAACCTTGGACTAGTACACAATGAATACATACATGCTATCCAGTGTACACTAAATCGAACAACACTCTTATTGCAAAGGAAACCAGTTGACACCTGGACAAACAACTTCGCAAAACATATTCCAGGAATTTGGATTGCAAACACTGATTCCCAATTTGTACTTGACTCATATGCAGCTGCAATGTATTGCAGTTCCTATATGACAAAAGAAGATAAAACACTCACAAGAACATTTAAAAACATACGCGACAATCATGTGAAAACAAAATCTGATATCCTAAATACCATTAGTTCTTTAGGGAAAGCTTTGGTCAACTTGCAACAAATGTCTGCACAACAAGCAGTGCATATTGTGTTATCACTCCCACTAAACTCTAGTTCACGGAAGTGTGTATTTATTAACACATCTCCTGTCGATGATCGTGCATTTGTTCTTAAAAGACAAAAAGACCTGCAAAAGGAAGCAGATGACTCAGAAGACATAATGTGCCCATCAATTATTGACTACTATGCTCTCCGACCTATCGCTATTGAACATGTATGCTTAGCAGAATTTGCATCTAGTTATACAAAGAAAGGACAAGAACGCAAAAAATTAAGTAGACCATATGTCATTCGATCTGTTAGATATAACAAATACAAGGACATTGAAAATCACTGTAGAGAGCAATTAATGTTATACTATCCCTATCGAGGAAGTGAAACTGCAATTAAGCAACATCACACAAGTTGGCAAGCTGCATATCTTGCGGTCGAAGAAATAGTCAAGCAAAATGAACAAAAGTTCAAATTTGCTACAACAACTACATGGGGTGACATAGATGACACAATGCACACAGTAGAAACAGAAACTGAAGAAATATTTGACATAGATAGTTTGAAATCAAATGAAACAGAAACTATAACATTTAACAAATCGATAGATGACAAATATGAAAACTACGACTTCCAAAATGACTTGGAACATTTGCAAGATAGCAAGAAGTTTGCTCTACCATCTACAAGGCCATATGAAATCGTCAAACAACCACATATACTTGAAGACGTAGAGTACTATGAATTAATGCGACAATTAAACACAGAACAAGCAAGCATAGTTACTGATGTTATAACAAGGAAATTGTACAGACCAGATGAGCTGATCTACCTGTTATTAACAGGAGGTGCAGGAATAGGCAAGACACACACAGCCAAGGCAATCTTCCAATCCTTAGTACGCATACACAATGTGGCATTGCCTTATAACCCGTCACAACTAATAGGAATAATCGCTGCATACACGGGCAAAGCTGCCTTTAATGCTGGTGGTGTGACATTGCATTCTGCATTCTATTTGCCCTTTAACAAAGCAGATTTCCCCTCACTAAACAATGAAAAATTGGACACATTATCAAAGCATTTCCAACAATTGTGTGTACTCCTCATAGATGAGGCATCGCTCGTTGGTGCAACAACACTATATCAAATTGATAAGCGCCTGCGACAAATCTTACACACACCAACTTCATACTTTGGTAATGTTGACACGATATTCTCCGGCGATCTTTACCAGGCAAACCCAGTCAGAGACTCTCTGATCTTTGAAAACCCAAAAATCAACAAAAACACAATTCCATACGACTTCTGGCCAGAGAAAATAAAATGTTATCAACTGCACACAGCCATGCGCCAAAAAGACCCATTGTTCATTGATGTACTAAATAGGATGAGATTAAACATGCAAACAGATGAAGATATTGCTTATGTAAACAATAACTGCTATAGGATCCCACCTTCAAGCCCAGTTTTCCCATACATTTTCTATCGCAACAAAGATGTCCATATTCACAATGCGAAAATGCTTTCCCTAACAAAGGGGGAACAAATAATGCTCGTTGCAATTGACAACTACGAGCTTCCTGGGTCGAGTTATTTTGCTTTTGATAAAACAATCTCATTTCCATAAACAATTACAGTTAAACAGAACATGTTAGTTGAACTATATGCAGGAAATTACAATACAAACGATGGATTGGTTAATGGTGCTGAAGGGATTTTCAAATCCTATTCATCTAATAACAACAGGCCTGACATTGTCTGGATAGAATTTTCAGACCCAGAAATTGGGAAACAACAAAGAAGCAAATTCAAACAACTATACGACATAAATATATTGCCAAATTGGACACCAATCTTTCGAATTGCAAAATCGCTAGCAATGTCTCGTAACAAATTACAAATTACAATTCGAAAACAATTTCCAATCCAATTAGCCTGTGCACGAACAATACACCGAACACAAGGGTTGACATTGGATCAACTTGCATTTGACCCAACTGGTGTCACAAAACATGGTCTAGTCTACACTGCATTATCACGTGTTAGAACTATTGACTCACTATACTTGATTAACAAATTGACACAACAAAACTTCCATGTCAAAAACAAAATAATCAATGAGATGGCACGGCTAGAAACAATTGGTGCATGGAAACTAGAATTCGCAAAGAAGAAATATGTTAACAAGGATGTTTTATCGATTGCAAGCCTAAACACACGTAGTCTACGTGCACATCTTAGTGACGTGATTCATCACAATGACTTAATGGACAATATGATTCTTTGTTTTCAAGAAACTCATTTGTACACTCCACCAATAGTCAAAGAATTATTATCATTCAATTTTGCCGCTGCACATTCTACACATGGAATTCTTACTAGCATAAACAAAAAAATACCTATTAGAGCAACAAAGACATTTTGCAAAAACAAAACAAAGCTTACCCTAATTGACATGTACTTTCAACGACCAATTTGTTTAATGAACATTTATGCAGCACCATTTGAACAAGTATCCACGATAATGCAAATAATTAAGGAAGCAAAATCGCAAACTACATATACTGATTGTGTTTTTTTAGTTGTTGGTGATTTCAACATTGACATACAACAAGAAACAGCTCATAGCAAACTCTTTGTACAATTTATGGAAATGGAAAACTTACATGAAATAACAAGCAAACTATCTCCGCACCGAAAAACAGTAATAGACCATATCTGGACAACTTTGCCTATGAAACAGTGTGAAATAAATGTAACATGGGCTTATTGGTCTGATCACAGCATATTCTATGTGCTACTACAGCTCTAACGACCCTTAGTACAAACCAATTTTAGCGTGTAGCAAAATCAAAGTAGCATTGATACACAAGTTTCTCTACAATTTGCTAAACTTCATATTCAAACAAACTTCATATTCAAACAAATGTTGTGTTATGCGAGCAATATCAATCTCCAATGGCCATACTAAAAGTCTATTTCTTGTAGCTTCCTTGCAACACTCTGCGCGAACTCATCTAGGTATGTAACGACACATAGAATAACGTTATGCACAGATTTATTATTACATGGAACACATTTTGCTTGTAGACCTAATAGAGTACAGATTTATTATTAGATGGAACACATTTTGCTTGTAGACCTAATAGCTTGTACTCGTGTTGTACAGATAACTAATATGAAAAGACAGCACGAAGAAGTAACTCCTCCAGAGGCTTGCTCTCTCTCAGAGACTTGCAACGTCTCAGAGACTGATAAACAAATAACTAATATGAAAAGATAGCACGAAGAAGTAACTGCTCCAGAGGCATGCTGTCTCTCAGAGACTTGCAACGTCTCAGAAACTGCTAAAAAGTAACTAAATAACCTTCAAATCTATTCTTACAAGTTTTGTAGTACAAACATAATGTTAATTCAGATTCTTTAATATTGTTCTACAGGCAGAAACAGGAAAGTAAATCTGAAATAGGAGCTAAGCATCAACTATGCACACCGATCACAATACAGGAGTTGAAAGGCCTGAAAATGGGAACAATCTTTCACGGTCAGATTCTTGTAATATACAAAACACTGGTCGATCAAGTCCACGGAATTCAATTGTTACGTGCTGACCTAGTGGATAGAAAAGGGAATATGACAATCACACTGAATGTGCCACATAACCTGATTGCTGCTATTGAAGCCAAACTTGTAGTCGGCCAGGCAATTTGTATCACAGATTTCAAGGTCTCTCCCAAGACAGTTTATGACCATGGAGACTGTCCGTGCATACTTGTTTTACATGAGAAGAGCATCTTGGAAGCAATCCCACCTATCTGTACGGAATACAGATTTGTACCAACGACGACTATTAACCAGCTCACCAGCACGACAGCTGCATTCGCAACCGGCACAATAGCCGGCCTTGTAACAGCTGCGAAAGAAATAGCCGGTCAATATGTGCTAACTATCAAGGACGACCCATCTCAAAAAGACAAAGCTACGGTATATACAAATTCAATCATTTATTCTTTTTAACATTTAAATCATCTATACTTTTTAACATTTACTTAAAAGCAATTACATTTAACACTAGTACATTTTGCAACGCAGGTTCATCTTTTCAGTACATTTCAAGCAATTTTCAAATCCATACAACAACAAATTTCGAAACAAGAAGTACCAATGATGCTGTTTCGAAATCTTGTCCGAGGCAAAGAACATGGATCATTACGCACTTGCAAATCCAACTTCATTACAGTTGTCACTTCGAACAGAGTACTTGTAGACCTCAGTAAACTACCCGCGTCAACAACAAAGGTTCTTTCATAGTGCACAAAATATATATTATAAATCTTTATTTGCTGTTCTCCTAAATTATGCTCGTTCATTTAACGTCCTCTTAGCATTTTTATTACAATATCTAACGCTAGACCTGTACTGAAACATGGACCAGGTTAAAGGAATGTTGACGATAGCAAACATACATGCAGAACCCTTTGTTACAATCTGCAACAATTGCTCTCTGCCCGCCGATACATTTGGAACAGTTTTCATGGATCAACTTAATTGTTCCACATGCAGAAAGTTAACCACATATCGACGCAGTTTACAATTGAATTGCATTATCCAAACAGAGGCAAATGTTCAGTACAAGTGCATTCTAAAAGACAGTTTGCTGCTCGAACTTTGTCCATCCTTAACAGGACTGACGTATGAAAAATATCTAGAAGACGTTGCTGATGTTACATACAGTTTACGAGATTTCCACGTACACAGCAGCTTTCTGTTGGATAGTTCGGATGTCATTGTCCGTACAGATTGACATATTTTATCCTCTGTAGGATTTGACTTTTTCAGTTTTCATGGTGTATTTCTCTCGAATCAGAAGCACACGCTAGGAGTGCCTCATCTCCTAGATGGCTTCATAGACACAGTTGATGTATATAGTCACTATAGTCACTTTCAGATGCACATTTAAGGGTTACAACTAATGTTCTTGTTCCTGTAATAATTAGGCTGTCTTGTAAAGATGTTTTACTGGCAGCAACTTTGTTTGCACTATCAAAACACAAAGGAGGTGAATGGTAGCAATCCCTTTATTGTTGCATTGTTGAGATATCATGTTGTGAGGGTCATGGTAAAGTACCCTTGTTACACTTGCATGTGTTCATTTTGATTCTTGTGGCTGAAACCATAAGGGATATGTAAACAAACCATTTGCTTGAATGACTTAGTAGTTAATTAATTGATTCGACAAAAAAGCAGGAGAAGCAAGACGATATGAACCAATGGCCCTTTTCATAGCTTAGATAGCCACATTACCTTTTCGAAAGTGTTTTAATGCAACATCAAAGCTCTCTTACAGCTGAAAAACACTTATATCTTGTCCGTGTTACTGGTAGCCTGGTTCTATGAATCCAAGGTAATGAAGCTAACTAAGCTTAACCTATGTAATCAACTAAGCTTATGTACTTTATATCTATACCTATTACAGTAAGTGTGTTTAGTCATTTACACCTATTTAAGGCACAGATCTACCTTTATATGCACCACTTTCACAGGCAACAGTTTGGGCACACACTTGATTTTACCTCTTTGGGCTTATGTTTTATACCACAAGTTGAGGCCCATGTTAATGAAAATGTTGAGTCTGATCTTTCAACAGGTTGGTAAAACTTCTGCTTGCCTATAATAATGGTTAAACAATTTAATGGCATGTCTCCTTCAACCCCCGCTTAGATAGAAAGAATTTAAGTGGTTTTCAAGCAGTTGTTACAACAGGCAGCAAAGCTTAAACAAGCAGTATCTTCATAAGTCTTAAATGACACTATTTACTGGCTTCTTTCAAACTACAATTTCCTCATTGGAAAAAAAATAAAACAGATATAGCATAACTCCTCAATCTTCCTTCAAAACACTGTCCCAGTTACAAAAGTTGTTTCTTATATGCGAGAATGAGACAAGAGTAACTCATTAAAAGTTAAAAACTTTCTCCGCAGCATTGAGGCAACTTAAACCTCTTCTCATATTAGATATTATTCATCATCCAAATAGTATTTTGAATGCACAATGAAGTTATGAATATTTACTTGAATCTCATCATAGTACTTAATGGGTGGGCATGATTTCCTTCAACTCAACCAATGTGCAAGTCATAAAGAGTGCGTTTGAATGCTACTTGTGTGCCTCTCATGCACTTTACTTTCCATCAATTACCAACTCACTGTCTTCTGTAGGGTTCCGGTCCAACTATTGCTGTGAGTATTATAGCTTTTCCGCCAAAGAAGAAAGTCTGTCATTCCTATAAAGTTCAACCCTCCATCTCACTGAAAGTGGTCCAATTTTAATTAGAACTTGTATTCTAGACACTAATAATTTAGTTCGAACTTCTTTCCTTTATCTTTTTATTTCTGCTAATTTTGAAATATTGGTTTTAGTTTCTTTTTTGGTGTGAAAATTGGAATTTGCTAGGGCTTATTATCAATTATATTTTGTGTCTTTTCTAACCTTTCCACTTTGTGTCAGCAATTAAACAAGAAAATTATGAGCCGACATTGCGTTTAGGCTTATGTTTCTGAATTTTCTTACGCATGTTGCATGATAGAGAGGTCAACTGCTGGAACTTGTTTTTGCATTATTATATGTTGTGTATAATAAGTTCTTTAAGCGACTGCTGCTTGTATTCTCAGGATATCAAGTATTTCCTTCAACTCAACCAATGTGCAAGTCATAAAGACTGCCTTTGAATGCTACTTGTGTCCCTGTCATGCACACAACTTTCCATCAATTACCAACTCACTGTCTTCTGTAGGGTTCCGGCCCAACCATTGCTGTGAGTCTTATAGCTTTTTGGAAAAAGAAGAAAGTCTGCCATTCCTATAAAGTTTAACCCTCCATCTCACTGAAACTGATCCAATTTGAATTAGAACAACTTTCCATCAATTACCAACTCACTGTCTTCTGTAGGGTTCCGGCCCAACCATTGTTGTGAGTCTTATAGCTTTTTGGAAAAAGAAGAAAGTCTGCCATTCCTATAAAGTTTAACCCTCCATCTCACTGAAACTGATCCAATTTGAATTAGAACTTGTATTCTAGACAGTAATAATTTTGTTCAACCTTCTTTCCTTCATGTTTTCACTCCTGCTAATTTTGAAATATTGGTTTTAGTTGCTTTTTTGGTGTCAAAATTGAAATTAGCCAAGCCACTACACTATATGTAGGTACAGAGCCCAGTAGTGTAGCTGCATCAAGCTAAGAATCTACAAATGTAATTGATATTTGTCTAATGTCTGACAGAAGCGATCGATCCATAATGACTTCTACCATCTTCTAGCTGATTGTTGTTCTTCCACTTTGTGGGTATCTTGTGGCAGATTGTTGTTGTTGCACTTTTTGGGTAAGTAGGGAGTGAAGCCCTCTACCACTGCTGTTTGAATTTCTGCAAATATAATTCATATTTTTCTAATGTCTCACAGAAAAAAACGACCAGTAATGACTTCTACCATCTTCTGCCAGATTGTTGTTCTTGAACTTTGTGGGTATCTTCTGCTATATTGTTGTTTTTGCACTTTGTGGGTAAGTGGGGATTGAAGCCCTCTACAACTGCTGTTTGAATTTCTGCAATGTAATTCATATTTTTCTAATGTCTCACAGAAACGAAATGAACGACCGTAATGACTTCTACCATCTTCTGGCAGGTTGTTGTTCTTGCACTTTGTGGGTATCTTATGCCAGATTGTTGTTCTTGCACTTTGTGGGTAAGTGGGGAGTGAAGGCCTCTACAACTGTTGTTTAAATTTTTGCACACGGTTCTCAATTTGTAATGGCCACAACATTCAGGTACTCCTGCTAATTTTGAAATATTGGTTTTAGTTGCTTTTTTGGTGTCAAAATTGAAATTAGCCAAGCCACTACACTATATGCAGGTACAGAGCCCAGTAGTGTAGCTGCATCAAGCTAAGAGTCAACAGGATAACCTGCTGGTAATTGGCAGTGAAACACTGTACAACTGTTGTTTGAATATCTGCAAATGTAATTGATATTTGTCCGTTGTCTCACAGAAGCGATCGATCCGTAATGACTTCTACCATCTTCTGGCTGATTGTTGTTCTTCCACTTTGTGGGTATCTTGTGGCAGATTGTTGTTGTTGCACTTTTTGGGTAAGTAGGGAGTGAAGCCCTCTACAACTGCTGTTTGAATTTCTGCAAATGTAATTCATATTTTTCTAATGTCTCACAGAAAAAAACGACCAGTAATGACTTCTACCATCTTCTGCCAGATTGTTGTTCTTGAACTTTGTGGGTATCTTCTGCTAGATTGTTGTTCTTGCACTTTGTGGGTAAGTGGGGATTGAAGCCCTCTACAACTGTTGTTTAAATTTTTGCACACGGTTCTCAATTTGTAATGGCCACAACATTCAGGTACTCCTGCTAATTTTGAAATATTGGTTTTAGTTGCTTTTTTGGTGTCAAAATTGAAATTAGCCAAGCCACTACACTATATGCAGGTACAGAGCCCAGTAGTGTAGCTGCATCAAGCTAAGAATCAACAGGATAACCTGCTGGTAATTGGGAGTGAAACACTGTACAACTGCTGTTTGAATATCTGCAAATGTAATTGATATTTGTCTAATGTCTCACAGAAGCGATCGATCCGTAATGACTTCTACCATCTTCTGGCTGATTGTTGTTCTTCCACTTTGTGGGTATCTTGTGGCAGATTGTTGTTGTTGCACTTTTTGGGTAAGTAGGGAGTGAAGCCCTCTACAACTGCTGTTTGAATTTCTGCAAATGTAATTCATATTTTTCTAATGTCTCACAGAAAAAAACGACCAGTAATGAATTCTACCATCTTCTGCCAGATTGTTGTTCTTGAACTTTGTGGGTATCTTCTACTATATTGTTGTTTTTGCACTTTGTGGGTAAGTGGGGATTGAAGCCCTCTACAACTGCTGTTTGAATTTCTGCAATGTAATTCATATTTTTCTAATGTCTCACAGAAACGAAATGAACGACCGTAATGACTTCTACCATCTTCTGGCAGGTTGTTGTTCTTGCACTTTGTGGGTATCTTATGCCAGATTGTTGTTCTTGCACTTTGTGGGTAAGTGGGGAGTGAAGGCCTCTACAACTGCTGTTTAAATTTTTTCACACGGTTCAGGTTGTTGTTCTTGCACTTTGTTGGTATCTTATGCCAGATTGTTGTTCTTGCACTTTGTGGGTAAGTGGGGAGTGAAGGCCTCTACAACTGCTGTTTAAATTTTTGCACACGGTTCTCAATTTGTAATGGCCACAACATTCAGGTACTCATGCTTTTATATATAGATATAAATCAATTTTTATATTGCTAAAAGAGTTAGTCACAATAGATATAAATCGATTTTTATATTGCTAAAATAATTACTCACACTAGTTGTACCATCTTCTGGCAGATTTTTTGCTTGCACTTCGTTCTCTAACCTTTCCACTTTGTGTCAGCAATTATACAAGAAAATCATGACCCAACATTGCGTTTAGGCTTATGTTTCTGAGTCTAAAAGATACCCGTGAGCAGCCCATAGCTTCTTCGGTAAAAGCAGGTTGTTATGGGAATAGGTTTAATATCTACCCGTGGGCAGTAGGTAAAATAGCAGATGGTGAAACTTTGGTAAGTCGTGAACATGTTTATTCGATAACTGAGTCCATTTGGGAAGTAAATAGGCTTGACCTTGTGTATACAAGCCAATGTGATAGCACATGTTAGTGCTCTTACTGACGCTTATGTGAAGCACATATCAATCTGTCTCTTAGCTTGCCACTGCTCAGAGAGCAGTTGCAAAAATACATGGGGCAGCTATGATTGTAGCTGCAAAGGTGACCTTCTGTATATTAGAAACCATGCTACCTGCATAAGTAAGTAGTTCAGTCATCTGCATTAGAGTCTTATACATGGAGGCACAATAAAATAGAATATATCTAGTATTACGTAGTGTGCTTTATAAGAAAGGGCTTTAGTTACACCTGTTGGCTTAACATGTCTTTCATACACTCATTACTTGTCCTCTTTAGCCAATTGTTTATTAGAATAGCTTGGACCCAATCTACCACCAAGATTTCATTTGAGATCTGCCCCTGATGTCAGATACATCACCTAATTTCGCATTTACTTCTGCCGTCACATACATCATTTCATATGCCATTTGCCCCCATGTCAGATAGATCACTTAATTGCACCGATTGCTCACTTAACGTAAGCTTTTCGTTTTATGCCGATCATTAAATACTGGCCTGCTCCAATAAATGCTCCTCATATTGGATTATATCCCCTCCAATCTGATCTTCAAGTATTTCAGCTCCATTCCAAATCAATCCGTATATGTACTTACTTCTGCACGTGTCAGGAATCTACCCCGCATTCAACTCTCGCGATCTAGCACGCCTTTCCTTATTTGGTTGTACAGTAAAATATTATCAAAAACCCAGTTCCATTCACACTTAAAACCAGCTTGCAAACACGTTGAACTCTTTTATAAATTGGCAAAAGCAATGCCTAATTTCTCGCTTACAAAACAAAACCACCTTCTGCACCTAGATATTGACATACATCTCCCCGCTTCACATAACATGGAATCCATTAGCATAAGCCAACTTACTCAACTCGCGGCATTGTTTCTCTTAGCACTTGTTCTCATGGCTCTTCTGATTATTGACATCGTAAAAGTCGAAACACAAAGAAAAAAGAAACCAAGAAAACAATAACATCTCGAACGAAGAGCATATGAATCTACAACAAGTACTTGGCATGATTATGGAGTATATTTGAGTTACAGCTCACATATTTGTGGAGAGATAGTCAAAATTCTGAATCTCAGGCCTATTTTTGCATTATTTTACGCGTTGTCTTAATTCCCCGCTTCCTTCTCTGTTACAGGTCTACGACGGATGCTTCAAATATGCATTTGGATCTGCCATGGTGGTGCAACTCGCATTTTTTATGCTTCTATCGTCTCTGCTGGGATGCCGGTCTAATGTCCTAATTGTTAGCATTCATGCTTGTCTTGTATTCTTCACATGTTACAATCTGTCATAAGAAATGCTTATTTTCAAGGTCAAATGTAAGCTTCAAGGCAGTTTTCATGTTACTGGTGTCTCGTTGTCTTAATTCCCCGCTTCCTTCTCTGTTACAGGTCTACGACGGATGCTTCAAATATGCATTTGGATCTGCCATGGTGGTGCAACTCGCATTTTTTATGCTTCTATCGTCTCTGCTGGGATGTCGGTCTAATGTCCTAATTGTTAGCATTCGTGCTTGTCTTGTATTCTTCACATGTTACAGTCTGTCATAAGAAATGCTTGTTTTCAAGGTCAAATGTAAGCTTCAAGGCAACTTTCATGTTACTGGTGTCTTGAATTGATGATATGCTAGCATTAAGCATCGATTACGCTTTATGTAAACACAAATTCTTTGCCCCAATATAGTCATCGGTTGTCTGGTGTACCATTTATGCCTACCTACCTGAAGCATGGACTACAGGGGTACTTCTTAAATTTTCCATGGTCTCGTGCATTCCTTTCATCAGTTTGATCATGCAATAATGGGCATTTGGAGAAGTTACAAGGTAGCTATTACTCCATTTTGGCTTTCATGCAATATTAAACAAATGTCAGAAATGAGGTTTTCAAATGTCATTAACTACCAGGCATCACACTCTTATAGTGTTAAGATTAGACTAAATTTGCTTCAAGCTCGACAGCTGGCTGGCTTCCATTCTTCTATTCCTGCTTAAGTGTGCATTGACTGTGGATTTCAAATTCATTCTTGTGCAGTCTATCCTTTTAGTCTATGGTTTATACTTTACTGTATATATGTATGGCAACCAAGAAACAGAATGGCACTGAACTCTGAGAATGAGAGGCAACACAAACATTTCATCATGCATCCGAGAATCTGAACAGAGTACATTGTTCAGTCTGCCCATCAAACAAACAAACTCACGAAGAGCTTGAGCTTGAGGAGATAGAAGCCTTGGAAGTATGCCAACACACCTTGGCTTAGTTAGTCTCATCAAATCATCAAACCATAGAACCATCTTAGGATTAGTCCCTGCTTACCGCATCACACTCTTACGGTGTTAAGATTAGACTAAATTTGCTTCAAGCTCGACAGCTGGCTGGCTTCCATTCTTCTATTCCTGCTTAAGTGTGCATTGACTGTGGATTTCAAATTCATTCTTGTGCAGTCTATCCTTTTAGTCTATGGTTTATACTTTACTGTATATATGTATGGCAACCCAGAAACAGAATGGCACTGAACTCTGAGAATGAGAGGCAACACAAACATTTCATCATGCATCCGAGAATCTGAACAGAGTACATTGTTCAGTCTGCCCATCAAACAAACAAACTCACGAAGAGCTTGAGCTTGAGGAGACAGAAGCCTTGGAAGTATGCCAACACACCTTGGCTTAGTTAGTCTCATCAAATCATCAAACCATAGAACCATCTTAGGATTAGTCCCTGCTTACCAGACTTCATGAGAACCTGAACCTTGAGCTTGAAGATTACATTAGCTTTGGAAGTATGCCCACACATTCTGACATACTTAGTCTGGTTAGGATTCAGACCATTATTTCTAGTTGAGCCACAGAAGCCTTGGAAGTATGCCAACACACCTTGGCTTAGTTAGTCTCATCAAATCATCAAACAATAGAACCATCTTAGGATTAGTCCTTGCTTACCAGACTTCATGAGAACCTGAACCTCGAGCTTGAAGATTACATTAGCTTTGGAAGTATGCCCACACATTCTAACATACTTAGTCTGGTTAGGGTTCAGACCATTATTTCTAGTTGAGCCATCTAGTTTAGACATATTATCTCGAAGAAAAGCAACCTCATCTGAAGAAGCCATAGCTCCCACCCACCCTCATTAGACATAGTCACAGTGCCAACAGCACCAACTCCAGCAGACGTTTAAGGCATGTGATGCAACTTCTATTGGCTGTGGTGCATTTGGAAAAGACCTAAAGTTCAACTTGATGCAAGGACTTGCTGCCTGGCAGCTTCCCTTGTTTGATAATAGGATTTATTAACCTATTTAAATTTAGGATTTATTAACCTATTTAAATTTTAGCGTGAATCGCCAACCCATAAAAGAATGAACACGCAATATGTCTATTTTATAATTTATTTGGCAATCAGTTAAATGGCCTCGCATTGGATATGATAGTGACGGTAATAACGTGAGGCATTTCTTTACAGACATGTAATGTGTAAATTATAAGCTGGTAATTGTTATGAATTTTATGTTATTAACTTTAAAATTAATTATTAAATATTCTTACATAGATTGTTAGATTGTTATTCGTTTGCCAGTAACACACACCATTCGAAGGGTTATCAAATTATATCACATTGCCTTTGAAACATACGTAACATCAATGTGTGCACCCTATGATTCCAAGAACATATGGGTTTAACATTTTTTTTTTAAATCAACAAAATTGTGAAATAATATATTTTCTTTTGGTGATGTAGCGTGAAGTGGATCCTGATGATAAAAGTAGTCGCTGAATCCACTGTCGACCGACTTGAAATAACTTTAGTAAATATTTTAACTTTAGAAAGATTTAAACGTATTACAATATAAAATATAATACATCTCTAGTGGCGGTGCAGGATAGGATTTGAATTAATATTTGCTGCATGCCTGCTGTGGTGCAATGAAGAAATTGCTTTGTAATTTCATGCCACTTGCAACGAAGCTACCGTGATGTTGCAACTTGCGCTTTCCTCTACCGCCCATGCCCGGTGAGCTTCACCTGTCACACTCTACTCACGGTCCACAATACGGAACACGCGTTGCCGTCATCGGCCGTACAAAAGTGGTTTCCTTCCCTCGATTAAAAGGGCGAAAATAACAGATCGTTCAAGGGAAAATAATTCCTGCTCGATGCCATTAAAGGTCAATAGCATCCACCCACATTTTTAATTTGCTGTCACCGACAACCCAACGACAGAATGATCTGGTCATCGGAATCCTTCGCTGCTTTCGAAGGCAATGTCGCCGTCTCCACCGTGCTGTAAGGAGCCATGCTGTTCAATCTGAGCTCACGCAAAAAAAAAAACCACTGCTTCAATACAAATTTGCGTATTCAATCATCTCAATTTAAACTAAAAATAATCGATAAACGATCTATTCGTTTCATTTCCTATTGAATCATCTAAATACACAGAGGGGAAATTGTAGATGAGTTAGTGTTTGATTACCTCTCCTTGCGCTTTTGGAGGAAGCGTTGCAGAGATAATTTCTTCACTATTTCCATGCCTGCACGCGGAACAAGAAACCATGTTAAAACAATTTATACCCAAGAAAACCTTCATTTACCCTTTCACATTTTATCCAACCCCTATTAAAAATAACATATGTGCGATATGCGTCTTACCTGCTGCCACTTTTTGAGGTTGATTTTCATTGACAGCGTTCAATGCAGATTTGGAAGGCTGCTGTCCCGATATCTCTTCAATTTTGCCGCTGGTAATCTTAGAGGTTCTTTTGTTGCTCGAGCTATTGGAGCTGACAAGCTTCATAATGTCTTCAACCTGCCAAGAAAATGGCAAAGTACTCAGTCGGAAATAAAGTAAAAGGCAGAAAGATGACAGAATCATGTCGTTTTATTAAAATTTACACAAATTTTCTTGATGTATTATATGAGTTGCTCGGATCAAAATAAGACCTTGTCAGCAGGAATATCGTAAACATTCACCACTCCGTTATAAAAAATAGTGAATTGAGATGTGGATAGTTTCTCTGGCACTTCTGCTACAACGCAGTTCAGATTAGTGAGGCCGATTTCCGAAGGCAAGCTTATATTTGATTCTGTAACTCTTGGGTTTGAACCGAAACCGGTGGCTAATGGAAACAATTCCATAATTTCAACCTTCTTGCCCTCTGACTGTTCGTTGGATGAAAGCAACTTTAGCATCATCTGCGGTTTTATCCGCGACAGATGTTGCATGACTACTGTTCCATTCATGAAAAATAGATACAATATATCAGCAAAAACATTCCTTCAAAACACAAATGGAAGACAAATTTATTGAGAGAAGGCATATTGCACTGATCAATCCGAAAACATAGCAGCAAGAAAGATTGAGGGTGTTTGCAAAAGAAAGCATACATCTCGTCCTGGCTTGGTGTTTTTCAGGACCGAATTCCATACTATATTTACCGTCCTTCATTACTCTTCCGTTTGCTTCAGGGGCGTTCTGAACGTGTAGATCCTCGAAAGCCACAGATGCACCTGGCGACATAGCTTGCTAACTCAAATATTGTTCCGATAAATCACCAAAGTTCCACTGCAATCTACCCTTTTCCCGAAACTATACTCCTTCGGGAGATCTATCAAAGTGCCGATTAAATATAGACAATAAGAATTCAGGGGCACGATAAAGCCTGATAAACAGCATGTGGAAGTATTATTGCTTTAATGAATGGAAATGGATCGCAACTTCAGCCCGGTGTCCCTTTAGGCTAACCACGTGAATCACGTGCTCTGTTTTCCGTCAGACCAAAAGAGAGAGACTTTGTAACGTGTCATTATCGCGTTATGCATATTCCCCAAAGTTTCCACGGGTTTGACGTCATGAATCCTTTTGGTTCATTTCCAGCACGGGGAAAACATGGAATGAATTGTGGGTTGCTTATTGGTACGTTAGATCTGATTTGATATATCTTAGAGCGTTAGAAGTTGGAGTCCGAAGGAAGGATTTTACTAAATTGGAATTTGAAATCCAAAATGTTTAATTAAAAAAAAAAGGGATAATTAAATATTATGAAAAATGGTCTGAAAATATTTTTTAAATGTACGTGTCGTAAATAATATGCATTTTATAATAATGTTTTAAATGTTGTATGGCATATATTTTTGGATTCGCAGGTAGATTTTTATTGTATTTAATGTACTATTAAGAAGTTTATATTGTTTACCATTATTTATGATGTGTATATTCCATTTAGATGAAGTTGAGTTATTTTATATTTTTAGTTTTTTTTACTAAATCATTTATTACCAAATTTTTTTGGTAAGATTATAATTTTTTTATTATTTAAAAGTTATAATTTTTTTTATTATTTAAATTATATTTCTAATTATATAAATAAATTTAATATTTAACAAAATATTTTAAACACTTAAATTACAATAAATATATATATGCCAAATTTAACCAATTTCAACACACCAACCTTAACACATAACTTTAAACTTTGACATTAGAATCATTACCATCGGACACTACATACATGTCACCATGTGGATTAAGAAAAACAAGGGCTTGAGTGTTTAATGACTAGGTCTTGCTCTCATAAGAAGTGTAGGAAGAAACGCAAACAAAAACTGGTCTTCTGCCTCCCGTCACTTCATTTTCTCTCCATGTATGTTCTTTACTAGGTTTGTTTGGTTTTAACATCCATATCACACTTTTATATATATATATATATATATATATATATATATATAACGGATTATTAGTATATATATGGATTATTAGATTGATAAATTGAAATATAAATGAAGAGAAAGAATGAATTTTATTTTATTAAAATACATAATATTAAATTTAAATTTAAAATATATATCTATATATATAATATTTTCTATAAAACAATTTTCACTCAAAGTGCAAAAAAAAATCATAATAAAATCCAAGCAACTTAAACATAATATAAACAAAATCAAATCTTTTTCTATTTTTATGATACAAATCCTAAATTATTTAAAAGGAATAAAACAAAGATATTATATTCTACTTAATAGACTTAATGAAAGAAAAGAAAGGCACTGATATACTAATGCTAATTCAATATTGTTTTCAGTAATTCTGATCTCCTTAATATTCCCAACACAAACGGGGCAAGTGGAGACAAAGTTACAAATTAAACCATTCTTGGAATGATAAGAGTGATGGCATCCTAAATCACTTTTTCGTAAGTTTCGTATCCACATGAATGCAAGTTATAACCCTTAATCACTTGTGATGGAGACTTTCTTGTGTTCTTAAGGCTTCTTGCAAGGTTTTCCATGAATAATATGTCTGAATTTTACAATTTTTCTCGAATAAGATAGTTTGAGCTAGAATAATAGTAGTTCAATAGTAAATTTAGACAAATTTGTTCGGCAGATGCCTACAATGATATATGAAATTCACAATTTGTTTTCAAGGTGGAGTAGCTCCAAAAATAACAAGGCTATTTTTTTACTAAGATAGAGCAACTTGATCGAATAACCTATCTCTTTAAATTGAAACTATTTTTTTAGTTTTTTAATAGCAATTATTGTTAAATAAAAAAATTATTCAGATTTTTTCAAAAATTCAACATCATATTAAATTTTTAAATAAATACTTGAAAAAATAAAAATAAATTATATTTATTTTTTAGAATAGTTATAAACTCCTAATATATTTAAACAAATCATCATATCCATCTACAAACTATAAGAACTATATATTATATTATTTAAAGTATTCAAAGCCATATTGAATACTTGAATAAATGTTTAAATGAGTGAAGAAAGAAATGTGGTGTCTTTTTTGAGTTTTTTTTCTCTTTCCTTTTCTTTAAATACATCCTTTCTTATTTGTATATATTTTTTTTGATATTATGTTTATGTAATACATCCTTTCTTATTCGTATATTTTTTTTGATATTATGTTTATGTTTTTATGTTATTAGATGTATTAATTTTGGAATATATTTTATAAAATTTTAATTTAATTATTGATAATTATTAAATATTTGGTAGAGATTTGATCTTTATGAAATATTTAAAAATATTTTTTTAAGTAATATTTGTAAATTAAAGATTGAGATTAATTTTCAAAGTAATTATATTTTTTTGTTATTTTAATATCAATTGATTAATTGAAAGAATTGCCATATGAAATGAGTTATAATTTTTGGGCATATGGTGTTGATAAACTATGGTATTATAACAAAATTTATTTACACATTAAAAAACCCCATGGTAAAATAGATGGTACTAAATCTGCATGGTTAGAAAGTGTTTGTTGGAAGGAGAAATTTCCATGTGAGCATAGAAGTGCATATTTATGAAAGAAACTACATGTTCAATGGACGAATAGTCTTGTCTAGAGAGTGAAGGTGCATCATGTGATTTAATTTTTATAGCACAAAGTTGTATGATTTTTTTTATTTTGTTAGGTAATGTGAGTTTTGAGATGACTAGCATATTTAATAGGTGATTTGAGTAGTTTTGACCTAGGGTCATCTAAGTTGTCATGTCATCAAAATTGTCACACCAACCCTTAGCATGGATAGATTTTTACCTCTCAAAATTTCGAACTAGTAACCTTTTCACAACAAAATACCTTAACAAAACACCCTACACATCTAAGTCGTCATGTCTTGAAAATCATCTAGGGATCCCTGAATTATACCAACCCTTAACATAGCGATCCCTAACTTATACCAACCCTTAACATAGTCAAAAAATTCCATATGAAATTTCAAACTAATAACTTTTTTATCATATAATATGTTAGCAAAATACATTATCACCCTGTAAAGTTAAAATCTTATAATCCTTTTATAAATAAATATATATAAATATATATATAAATATAAACCAACTCTTTAATATTTATAACTTTAAACTAATTCACACGTTTATTACAAATGAATACCCACTCGGACTCCCTTTTATGTTTAATTTAACAATCATTTATATAGCCTCCCATTGAACATGGACATAAACACCATTAAAATTAGCATACACAAGTATCAAAGTATACTATATTTTGTCGAACCAATATTAATGCCTATATTATATCACTTGAAAAAAAATAATTTAAAAACTAATAATTTAATTTAATATAAATAAAATATTAAGTTTCATGTTATAAATTAATAATTAATTTATTGCTGTTTACACCCTATTAATTTATTGCTGTTTACAGGGTGTAGAATTTATGGTAATGGGTGGGCTGTACTAAATCACTCTGTAAAGTAAAGGTTACCCATTTAAAATTCCATAAGAAGAAATAGTTATATTAAGCATTAATGTGGTGTAAATTAATATTATCATTAAATAATTTTAATGGGTTAAATGCCTGGTAATAATTTCTCAGACCAAAAATTAAACCAGACCCAAAAAAATTAATGCTTCTGGCTTTATAATATAAAATTAAGTACAATAAAAATAATAATAGATCTATTTATTTGCATATGTATCTATGCAGTGGTAAAGAGGGAATGCTGCCGCATTATCAAATTGCCCTGCACTTTAATGCTCACTTGCAATGAAGATACCTTACTCTTGCAAGTTGCACATGTCACCTGTCACGGTATAATCCTTGGCAGCTTTCCAAGGCAATGTCACTGCCTCCACCGTGGTGTAACTACAATTAAACAAATTGAAATACTTTCAATGATTCATATTAAATATCTATAATATTTTTAAATAATATTCAAAATTATTAATTATATATTTATTACAAATAAAATGTCATATTAAAACATCAAACAGTAAACCTTCGCTTGGCTAAGAAGTTGTTTTTTTCGGAAATAGGTTAACTGCCCAAGACCCAAAGACATCTGGCAGGAGTGAAACCCTACTCCCTTATGAACCATCAGGTTATTCCAAGTGGCATGGTTTTCATTGATAACAGTGATGCGTTGACCGACATCCCTACTCCCTTACGGACCACCAACAGGTTATTACAGGTGGCATGGTTTTCCTTGATAACAGTGATGCGTTGACGGACATTTCGCTGATAGCAGCCAGAGATAGTTGTCCTCACTGTTGGTTTGACAACTAAGTTTGATAAGTTTTTCCACCAACAAAAAACAAACAAATAAACACTAAACTAAATTGAGAAATTATAAAAAAATAAACATACTATTTTTATTGTTATAAGAAGAGCTTCGGTATAAATCACATATAGAAAGACCTTTGTTGAACCAACCAGTGTGGTTCATCGTCAAGACTATTTTTATATTCCGTTCAATAATATATCTTAATATAATTAAACAATATTTTATAATAATAAATTAAAAAAATATATTTTGAAATTTATGTAAATATATTACTTATATAATTTAAATATTTATAATATAATTAAAAAAATTTAAATTAATCATTTTCATTTTGAAATTTATATAAATAAATTATATATAATTTAAATATTTAAAATTTATTTGTATTATGCAGTAATAATATTTAAACAAAACACAAATAACTTAAAATGGTAAATATATAAAACAAAATAAACTAATAATAATTTTTTTATATAGTTAAAAAATAGCAATTAATTTTACCAATATTAAATTTTTTTTACACTATAATGAATATAAAAAAAATGGTTCAACATCATTCCAAATAAGGTAAGGGAATCCAGTATTATTTAAAAATAATTTAAGTTATTCATTATTTAGTTTAAAGATTCATATAAGATATGAAAACAATTTTTTAATGAGTGAAATCAAAAGCATTTTTATCTCAAAATTTTCAGTTTTTTTAATTTTTCATCTTATTTACTATACAGAAATAAGTAATTAAATAATTTTTTATTTTCTAAAACATTTGTTGAAGTCCAATATTAAATCATTTCTTATTTTGTGTAAATAAGTGGATCAAAGTTTATTTCTGTTTTCTTTTTTAAAAAGTTATGAAACATATGGAAGGAGACGATCAATCACATCTTTAACAAGAGAGCCACTACCGTGGCGGTAGTCCCTGCTGGGGTCTGCCACAACCACAATGCAAACTCTTAGAATAAGCAAGACATAGAATAATCAAGACATGTAGAAAAGAAGCCTAGAACCAGCAGTTTCAGAACAAGCAAGCCATTGTTTCACCTTTCTTAACTGTTTGTCGTTGGTGTCATTTGTCGATTGTATAAGCAGAAGAAAAATCGTACTTTAAGGCTTAAGCTTGTCATGACATTACTATTATACAATAAATATTATGTTCATCAGGCGCATTGCCAAACTTATGGTTTAAACATTATATGATTTATGCTTACTCGCTTTCTCTCATATGATTTGCATATTTAACCCACGAAATAGAGATGGAACCAAATGTTTTTTTAAAAAGTGTAACCATCCGCAGGTCCGTTGGATTTGAAGATTCTACTTTTTGTCATGATAAAAAAAAACAACAAACTGTGCAGCATCAAGGAAGGTTATGATCATGATTCATGATTAAGGAAAACCACACTTAATGCACAAACAACATGAACAACCATGCTCAATATATATATTATAAATAGTGCAGAAATCTTGTACCGAAGAGGAATTGAAGATTGCTAGTTTGTATAGATCCAACCAATGATGAAAATGTAAAACTTTACACAACAACAAAGGCCATAATGACAATTCACAAAAGTTTATGTTTAGAACCAAAAAAATACTAATGACCATAAAAAAAAATTGTGCCTAAGAGGACTTGAAGACTCTCATTAAGATTCAAAATAAGGATCAAAACTTTGCTCACTGTACAGATGCAACAACAATGCCTGTAAAACAATAATAACACCCATTGCTCTCAAGGTATGTGGTATAAATAAATCAAGAAATGCTAAAATTTTTGACTAAACAGACAACAGACAAGGCAGTCCCTTCATCAAAACTAACAATTCATTTTAATAACCAATCCATATAGAGAAGATTTGCAACCTGTCCATCTACAATTATCAAGAGAACATGGTACTGCCCACCACTCTGTTCCACAATACGGATTGCTGCTTCAATAATTGGGGTAAAAGATGTTGGCCCTAAATAAGAAAAGAACATACAAGAAATGTATAAGAAAACACAGGACATACGCAACATATACACATATCAAGTAAACCAGTCAGACACTCTTTCCTAGCTTAAGGCTTATAATGCTAAAGGTAATTAATCTTCATATCTTCAGGTGGAATGTCAAAGTTTCATTAACCAACCAGGCAGTTGAAGATGTGGGACTATCTCCCTGTAGCGTCTCAACGCTTCTTCAAATCCATTGCATAACCTATCATCTGGATATAAACTAAACACACTTTGATCATGTGTCAAAGCTGTGAAAGAAACAACACGTTATTAGCAATAACCATATTGCTGCATATGTTATGAATTCATGTTAACCAACATAAGAAAAATAAATTGAGCCAAATTCAAACAAGATTTTCAGTCGAAATAGAGATCAAAACTTGCCATCCCCAAAACCAAAACAAGGGATCAAGTTGTCTTCGTCAAATACAGATAAGGTCCTCCCAATTATCGAAATCGCTTGTTCATAAGGGTTTGGAGTGTCTCCAATGTGGTGCAAGCTTCGGCGATTAAAAGACCTTGCACCTAAAATCCATAATAAAATGTTGAAGTGGTGACTTTAATTTGATTTGGATTGAAAAGTAAAAAGCCTGCAGAATTATCAACTTAAACTAAAAAACTGATTGAAGTTGTATTCAATATATATGAGCTGCCTACAGAAACACACTAACAGTTCTTGAGCAAATAAACATAGCGGGCCACATTTAGATAGAGGCAGATTGGCTATTTTAAAATTTTAACTTGCATGAAAATTATGACATTAAAAACTTCAGGATCATGGATAATAGAACTTACCTGTCCACTCATTGCTCTTAGTGAAGTCAATCCCTACAATCAAATTGGAAGATTCGAGGCCAGCTTGTGCAAGAGCTGCAGTCACCTACAAAAAAGATAAAAATAGAAACAAATCAGAGAATTCTCCCCATAGCGCTTATAACCATAACTTATCAAGCCAATTCACACTGAAATACATGCGATAATACAAGCTAATTACTCAAATATCATAATCAGGTACATTGAAACCCATGCAAAGCCAGTTCTTTAGAGCATTACAATCTAACTAAACCTTTGACCAAAATTGTTGCGTTGTTTGTTGACCTAAATAAATTACTTAATTGTCTTGAATTAATACTACTGAATATGATCTCAACAATGAGCATTATTTTTCAATTCAAATTAAGTATTCCACTGGATTTAAATGTTTACTAAGCTTTAAGAAATATGAAAACCGGTGAAACGAATAAGTTATATAATCTAAGGCACATATCTGATTAATAATAAGAAAAAACCATATGACTTCAAATCCATCACAAAGAAATGACAACAACCCATCCTGAAAATGCATAGTAAACCCTTAATTTTTAACATGTATGGCATCCAAAAACCAAAGTGCAAAGTAGTAAACACTTAATTTTTAACAACATATATGGTATGCAAAAACCGAGGAGAGTAAGAATACCTCATCAAGTGAATTGTAATTGTCAGCGATTCGGGAGTATCTCCTTTGCAACTTCTGTTTAGTCGCTGGTTGTGCTGGTTGTGCATAAGTTTCTGAGGGAACTGCTGGTGAAGGACCATAGGATGAAGAATCCCATGATGGTGAAGGGCCATACGAAGAAGAACTGTAACGCCTCGGGCGAATACTTTTTGAATGTCTGCCTCCCATTGCCTAGATTTTGAGTTTTTGCAAGGTTTCGCAGGTATGGCACATAATATTCTCCACAAACTCTAATGAATTGAAGATAAACTTGCCTCAGAAAACATAAACAGAATCCCAGGAAATTGGATCTGAAAAATGGCAACATTATAAAAGGATTACCAACATAATAAATTAGAATATTGACATTAAAATTGCAACATAAAGAAAACGGTTCCTGGAGAAACAGTTTTTAGACATGTTCATTAACCAAATTAAATACAACTTATTTGAAACTTTTTGATCTTGTGAAGAAAAAATATCTTTAAGACTTGCCAAGCTAAACATTGTAGCTTTTAAACATATATATATATATATAATAAGAAGTGGATCAAGCTTCGGAAGTAAAGGACAAAAGTTTGCTGCAAAACCCGGCCTTGCTACTAAAAACAAATTGATAACAGAAAATCCCACCATTTCTCGCCGATCTCATACCAATGAAAAAGAAACAAAATTAGAAAAACAAAATGCAGTGATATATACCAGGTTGTAAGTACAACTCAGCACATTTACAGATAACATGCAAATCCCATTAACACTCGATGCAAGAGGCCTCGTGCGTTCAGGATGATGTTTTGTAACAAATCCTTGGATTTCCGATATTTAAAAATACACAGAAGGCAAATCCGCTCAAAACAGAAGCACAGAACCCTGCTCAAGATTGAAAATTCCACCGAGGCAACTTCTGAGAGCCTACCTTCTAGAATATTACGCTCTGAAGGCAGCGGAAGAGAACTTTCTCCATCCAAACCCTTCCACTGATATACAAAGTAAGCGGAGTTGCAGTGAAGCTCCTGTTATGATTCCCGGTTCAATGCCTTAGAAAGTCTCTTTCAAAATCGAGAATCCACGCTATAATGCAATTTACATCAGATATACACTTCACAAAGGGCTAAGACAGCAGGAGCTTGGAAACAACATAAAATAATCCCTCGCCGAAAATGTTTACCATCTTGAAAAATTCAGGAAAATTACAATGAACTTCAAATTTGACGGCATGGAGGGCATGGAAGACCCACAAACAACATTTTTTTTCGCAAACTTTACAATTTTATCATATGTATATAATTTCATTCAGACTTTAAAAACAGAAAACAAGAAAGTCTGATCAGCACTATTTTGAATAAGACCAGTTCGGAAAAGTTTAAAAGCTCACAAAAGAATGACTCCTCGCTCTAACACAGTAAATTTTTCGCAATTCCTTTAAATATCAACGGTTCCTTTCCTTGCGATGTAAACTGGAACTTTCCTCTACAACTAAAATAACAAGATAATATAGCGAGTTTTTTGCGTGTAAAACTAAGTTTCCTCAATCTGAAGCCGAAGAGTTGATTTATTCAACCAAATTTACCTAAAGCCGGCACATATGAAGCTTCCTAAAGCCAAGTGCGCTCACGGAACAGATCGAAACAACCAGGAAAGTGGTTGGGACCAAGATAGTCGCAGAAGCGGGAATTCTTCCAAGTTACAGTTAAATATTGCGGTCGTTTACTTAATTTCTCGGGCAGATCCTGGAAATGGAGATGAGGGAAAGTGGGAAGGAAGGAAACTCATTTCGAGCATGAAGTTTTGATTGAAGACGGTGGAAACTAGAGATAAGCAATGGAAATTGTGTCGATCAATTTGGCTTACAGAATCACCTTTCCTTCAGAAATTAGGAAGGTACCTTAATGTGGTAGCGAGCTACTTGAGAGGTGGTAGACGGTGGCAGACAGTGGTAGCCAGCTGCGTGAGAGGTGGCAGCTATATAATAAACTTTGCATGCACCTAAGTTTCATGTTTGTCACCATAATTTTCCAGACTTTGGATAAAATACAAATTGGAAATGGTATATAAAATGACATGGTATATAAAATGACAGAACTTTGGTTAAAATAGTATTGCCACAATTTTCTTGCATCGGGCCACGTGAAGCCTGCAATAAGAGGTACAATGCGCTTTCAGAGTTAAAACTTTAGATAAAATTTAAGTGAACAAAATTGCTACGATTAAACTTTGGTTAAAACAAAAGAAAACATAAAAAAAAACGGTCAATGGATGGATTAATAGGCGATCAAACGTTCGATCGAACGCTATAGTCCGGGCAGGGACTAATAACTAATCATGAGAAAAGGATGGAATATGGGAAAAACATTGTAGATTGTTTGAAATAGTACTACACCACCCTTGGTCATTATTAGATAGTGTAGTTGGAGGTTTTAATGCCATAATTTTATATAATATCTAATTGTTTCCATCTCTTTCTATCGATCATTTTCCTCTGATAAACCCATGTTCTAGCCCTCTAGCCTCTTGGAGCCCATCTCCCCTTGGATTCCTTAAACTTAATTTTAACGGACAATTTAAAGGAAATGTAGGTTTTGTTGGTCTTGGATAAACCTCTTGGAGCCCATCTCGCCTTGGATTCCTTAAACTTAATTTTAAGTGAGAATTTAAAGGAAATGTTGGTTTTGTTGGTCTTGGAGGAATCTTCTGTGACAATCATGGGAAACAAGTTTTTCTGTCTGTAGATTTTATGGGACATTCAAGTAAAAAAAAAAAAAAAATCAAATTTGTAGCTCTAGAGACTTGCCTTATTATTGCATTAATGCAAGGCTTCTCTAGCTGATTATGGAGGGTGATTCTCTATTGGTCATCTTAAGAATAAAGAAATTGATCAATCAAATTTCTCCAAAAAAAAAAAAAAAATTCCACAACTTTAGATTGGAAAAATATATCACCCATATTAACCATCTAGTACATATGATTCCAATCATTTTTTCTCTCACATCAGGAGAATAAAAAATAAGGTAGCGAACCTTCTAGCCAAATTGGAATGCAATAACATTCACCTTCAAGCTGGAACAATCACTTATGGAAGGACTAGAGACCTGAATTTATTGAAAGTATAAAAAAAGATGAAGAAACCCTATTGGAGGTGGAAGAACATGAAGGACTAGCAAGAATTGAGGAGGAACTATGCAACAAACCAAACCTTGTAACTTCAATTAATCCATCCATTCCTGACACTACTGTTATTTTCATGTCCTCTTGACGGTTTTAGTGAAATTATTATTTTTCTACTTCACTTGGAATTTACAACTATAATGGCATAATGAAGTTGTGGTCAATAGATTTTTTATATGTATGTGGTTAGTATATGGATGTATATGTATGTGGTTAGTATATGGATGTATAGGATAAAAGGCATTAGATTTTGTCATTGGTGTCCTCTTGATGGTTTTAGTTAAATTTTTATTTTTCTACTTCACTTGGAATTTACCAATATAATGGGATAATGAAGTTGTGGTCAATATATTTTTTATATGTATGTGGTTAGTATATGGATGTATAGGATAAAAGACATTAGCTTTTGTCATTGGTCTGGTTTCAATATGTAGAACACGTTAAAGTGATGTTGATATTATATAATTTGGTATTAGTTTAGTACAAAAACAAATATTTTCTAGAAAAATATTAGATGTTTTTAAGTTTGCCCCCTAAATTTGATGATACAAATTTTGGCCAAATCACTAATTTTAATTTTAAACCAAGCCTTTCCGTAGAAATCACATAAAGCTTAAATAGAGCAGACCATGGCAAAGGCTTAAATAGAGAGCAATGTAGAGACATAATTTCAAGTAATGACTATATTTGGAGAATAATATTTAAAAAATAATATTAATTTATTAATATATTAAAATCAAATATTATTAAGTAACGACTATATTAAACAGCTAGTTTTTGAAAAAAATATTTAAATAATGATATTATTTCGTTATTTATTAAAAATATTAATAGGTAAGGGCTATATTAAACGGCTAGTTTTTGAAAAATAATTTAAATTAATTTATTAAGACCAAATATTACTAGTTTTTGAAAAATAATATTTAAATAATGATATTAGTTTATTAATTTATTAAAAATATTAATATGTAACAGCTAGTTTTAAAAATAATATTTAAATTGTGATAATAATTTATTAATTTATTTAAAAACAAATATTAATAAGTAACGGCTATATAAACAACGAGTTTTTGACAAATAATATTAAAACTAATTAAAAAAAAAGTCAAACTTTAAAGGAGGGGAGTAAAAAATTATAAAAACGAGTGAAGATGCTAATCGAGACAAGATCATTTGATTAATAAAATAATTAATGGAAATAAGATAAAATAAATTAAAAATAATTAATGGAAAAATAAATAAAATAAAACAAAAACATACATAAGTCAAAAGATATAAAGATATATATATATATATATATATATATATATATATATATAGATTATTCTGTAATGACCCCAAAAGATGTAAATGTGAATTTTACTATGGTAAAAGACAATATAGTAGTTTTTGTTTTATGTTTGAAAGAAACAAAACATTGTTAAACTGCATTATTGAATAATTTAAATATTTTCTTGAAATGCTGGCAGCCTCTGGGAGGTGGATTTCAAAGAAAGAGATCAGATGGAATAACTGATTGAAACTGCCCTCCCAAACATGAAAAGTCCTGGTTGTAGGGAGGAAGTTCTGTGCTGTTGGGACAGACAGAAGAAATCTTTTCTAAGGAAAAGGAGAAAGACAATACAAGAAAGAAAGAGGTTAAGTCTGGTAAGGACCAGATAACCAGGCATAAGTGCACATATCTTGTTGAGGGCTAGAGGCCTGCAAGATGGCTCGGGGGGAGAACTCCGTCTGATGGATGGGTCTCATGGCTGGGTGGAAGAGCAGAACTAGCATGCAGGTGAATTTACTGAAGAACTCATTTGCATTCCTGGTGAACCAGGTACGAATTCATACTGCTGAAAGAGACTGAGTGTATAAAGAATGAAAAATACGCAGAGGATTTATAGTAGTCAAGATGTGGCTGTGTGTTTTATTCTTTTAAATTCTACTGCAGAACAACTAAATGAATAACGAATGTTGCACGTTCAGAGAACTCATTTCTTTAACTACTATCATAAAGAATAATTTAGGTTGAACAGTGGTAGTTAACTTAAATGTCAGATTATCTTTATGATAACATAGAAGAACAGATGGCAGTCAACTTTAAAAATACAGACCATTAACCTCATACATAGTAAAAAGAACAGAGGTACAGAGGTGATCCTTTGTAAGTAAAACGCATGCAATAAAGCGACTAGAAATGATGCTATAGAACTGAAACAGTTAAGAATATAGCGAAAATAGCATTGGAGAACTCGTTGAGCCATGTAAGGAACAACCAGCCAACAACCTTCTCCCTTAAGCTTGACAGATAGAAGTCGAATCTACAGTAAGATACAAGCGAATGATATATAACGGAGAATATCATATTCTTTAAAACAGAGAGCAGACACCCTGCGATCGCAGGAAATACTGGAACCCTACAGTATCTAGTGCCATTTAAATAGTGCTCAATACATACAACCAACAGAGGAATTTTAAATACACAAGTTACGGAAATATACCCCACACTGTAATTAAGAAAGCATAACAGTCCAGAGCATGCATTACCGCAGCCGTGAGCCGGCGGTGAGAAACCATTCTCTGAAATACCATATCAACAGAGAACCTGTATACGCTACCATGTAATCTTATAGGAAATACAATCTATTCTTGCAGAAAAGGAAAGTATTCAAAACGCTGTCGTGTAACCCGAACTAGCATATCATTAGCTAAATCATTCAACGACACAGATTATACAGAGGGTACGAGTACATTCCCTTGTTATCAGTCGTTAAGAAACGGTAAAAACCAGAGAATACTGTTGTCCAGGTACAGACAGACAGTCGGGTTACAGCCAGAGGCAATAATCATTATCAGCAATGTTAATGGCAAATTATAGTAGATAGTATTAAAACATAAATATTTCGTGAGAAATTTCGACAGCAGACAAATCTTGAGTACAAGATAGGAATTACACCGATATTATAAGCCTGGAAAGTAACATTTATATACACATAACTGAGTAAGGAAATGTACAGTATAGTTCCGTTAACCCGAGAGTTGGGCATACAGTCAGTTCATTACATTTGCCATGATAATTAAAAAAAAACAGAGGCATCAGCGCCCAAAACCTCTCAATGGGCAGCAAACGTTCAACACAAGCCACTGTAAGTGTTATCGGCCAAGATCTCCGGTGGATCTTAACTCACCGTAGCCGGACATGGCTTAAACAAGACAGATAACCTTCATAAGCCGTGAGGTTTTCCCTCAGGAAGTACCTCTTCAACACGAGAGCAAAAGAGAATCGACCACATAAAGACCAGACTGCAATAGACAAAACGAGTATGCATTAGGGTCAAGGGAGCTTCAAGCTCTCGCACCCAGGAGGAACCTTACAAGAAATGTAAACCAACCTGTAAAATCGTAGAACAAGCCGAGGCGTTGGGGTTATGCTGCCGAAGGAAACTTGAACGGATCCACTTGCACGCAATACCAACAAGGAATTCATTCAGTATAAACCTCTGAAAAATACATATGCAAACTTAGCCTGAGCAAGAAATCAAAGGGGAAAGAGATTAGTTGCAAATGAATGTGCAGACGAGATATCGTGTTACCTGAGTAGGTGCGATGGACAAGTCACGGCACTGGAAGACTAACAGCACCTGAGCCGGAGTCTGAAACCCGACGATAACACAACGCTGTGTAACAAATGAACCCGGTTTGCAGCGTGAGGGTTTATGTATTAACCCTATACCCTTAGGCTCACTCCAGCCCTCCGATCTGGAGCTTAGATCCTGACCGTCAACACTGCGCGGGAAGCTGGAGCGGGAAGAGCGAGGTGTGGAAGCCCGAGGTGTCACATGGCCCCGCAGGCAACCCATGCCACCCGTCAACGTGTGAGCCCAAGACTTAAAGGCGAACGATGACTTGGCGCTGGCAGAGACAGCGGCCGGACCTCCAAACACTGCGCCTATTCAATGTATACCAAGTACTAAGGTGGGGGTAGGTTAGTGTTAAACAAAACCCTTTCCACCGAAATCTATCACCGTGCAGCATATGAGCATTATGCAGTAAAAACCTAAGGTTAAGCATGAAAATTAAATTGACATAAAGTAATGCGAAGGAAACCAACGGTTAAAAGTGATACCATCGAATTACATGGGCTTGTATTAATATCATTTCCTGCATTGTAAATTTTTTTTTATGTATAAGTTATGAGGGTGTGACAAATTGGTATCAGAGCCCAGTTTCAACACTGTGGCCTCAAGCATGACATGTTTCACTGTGCAGAAGCTTACACCATGCATACATATGAAAGCTAATAATTTACTTAACTGTTGTTCTGTCTATTTAGGGGTGAGATACAGAATTATAACAGCTAATAGTTAAGCCAGAAAAAGTAACGAAATGCAAGGAGCCGGCAGTAATCCTCGGGAAAACCCAGAGCTGTGGGTACAGTTGGGTGAGGAAACACGAAGTACCAATCTTGCAATACTGGAAACTGTTCAGGAATTGAAAAATGAGATGGCACGATTGCGAGAAGACAACGCGCGTTTGACGGTGGAACAAGAGAGAATTCTGAAGAGTCTGTCGGACAGGCAAAACCCACCCTTATCTAACCCCAGCGCGGAACAGCAGAGGATGACAGAAGAACAAGACTATCAGATTGAACCTGAAAATTCAGACGGCAAAGAGGATCATTCTGATAATGTACCAGAGCAGCAAACCTCAAAACGTCAGAGAATGGAGCTGCAGGGAGAATTTCGAAAAATTAAACCCCCACATTTCGATGGAGAACAGGAAGAAGCAGCTGAAGCATGGTTAATAAATATGAACAAATATTTTCAGTTGTATGAGTACGATCATAACTTGAAGGCGAGACTGGCTATTTTCCAGTTACAGGGTAAGGCAACCTTGTGGTGGGAGGAAATCAAGATTGTCAAGGGGGTAAGTGAACGGACCATTACATGGGAGAAATTTCAGAAATACTTCAAAGAAAGGTACCTGACCGAGCGCTTCTACGATGAAAAGGCGAGAGAATTCCATGATTTAAGACTGGGGCAGCAGACTATGGACGAGTTCATTAATCGCTTTACCTCTCTGCTACGTTATGTACCTTATATCAAAGAGGAAAAAGCCAAGGTCCAAAGGTTTGTGAGCAGCTTACCTTCATATATAAGAGAGAGGATTGAGTTTGACAATCCTAGAACCATGGATGAGGCTATTCGTAAAGCAAGGATCTGCTACCAGCAGAATAAACAGAAGGGGGATACTTCAAATAAAAGATGGAATGAAAAAAGGAGTAGTCGGATGGTTGGAAGCAGCAAGGGAGGTCGCAACAATGGAAGTAAGGGAGCTGGTAAAGGATTAAACAGTAGATCTGTAGCAAAGAGTGCGCCCCGAGCTAGGCCAATAAGTGAATCAAGAGTAAGTGAGCAGCCTGTTAGGCCAGAAGGTGAAGGGATGACCAGACCCCCAGTTCAATGCTGGGGCTGTGGAGGACCTCACTATGTTAAAAACTGCCCATAGCGAAAGGGGACGGACCAGATATCCCAAATTCATGAAGCATCGACCGTTGGGGACGTGGCACGTAGTGTACCCAGAATTAATGCAGCCTTGGAGGACCGCCAAGCGGAATACCAGCCGTCTATGGTTGAATTTGAAGGTAAAATTTCAAACCTTTCTATAGCTGTTCTTATTGATCCAGGAGCTACTTTAAGTTATGTTAGCCCAAAGATAGTAGAACAGTGTAAGTTACAATCTGAAAAATTCAGAAATCCGTGGCTGGTCCAATTAGCTACAGGAGCCAAGAGACGGGTCTTGGCCAAAATAAATAATTGCTCTTTAACCATAGCAGGGCAGCCAATAGTGGCAGACTTAAACATACTACCCTTGGGTTCATATGACATCCTGATTGGGATGGATTGGCTGGAGAAACACTGGTCCTTAGTGAATTGCAAGACAAAGACCATTTACTATAAGGATGACCGTGGAGAGCAACAGGAATTACAAGGAATCAAGCATCCCGTACAAATTCGACCCATTACAGCATCTCAGCTAGATAAATGCATCAAGAAGAAATGTCAATTTTACGCTATTCAGGTGGGATACGCAAATCAGAAGGAAAAAACTGCTATGCTGGGTAACATTCCGGTGGTACAAGAATTTGCAGATGTTTTTCCCGACGAAGTACCGGGATTACCACCTAAAAGAGATGTGGACTTCACCATTGAATTGATTCCGGGAGTAGCACCCGTGTCACGAGCACCATACCGAATGAGCGTACCAGAACTAACAGAATTAAAAATGCAGCTGCAAGAGCTGCTAGACAAAAATTACATCCGTCCTAGTGTATCACCCTGGGGAGCCCCAGTGTTATTTGTCAAAAAGAAAGATGGAACTTTTCGGATGTGTATTGATTATCGTCAGTTGAATAAGCTCACGATCAAAAATAAATATCCTTTACCCCGGATTGACGAACTCTTTGATCAAGTGAAGGGGGCAACGATGTTCTCTAAGATCGATCTGCAATCTGGTTATCATCAGATTAGAATTAAAGAGGAGGATATCGCTAAGACAGCTTTCAGAACGCGGTATGGGCATTACGAGTTCGTGGTGCTACCTTTTGGTCTGACCAATGCACCTGCTACCTTCATGTGTTTGATGAACAGTGTGTTTCATAAGTTCTTAGATAAATTTGTGTTGATATTCATAGACGATATTCTGATTTACTCCCGATCAAGGAAGGAGCATGAGGAACACCTTAGAGTGGTGTTGCAAACTTTGCGAGAACATCAGTTATATGCAAAGTTTAGTAAGTGTGATTTCTTTAAGGAGGAGATACAATACTTAGGCCATGTAATCACAAAGGAAGGGATTGCAGTAGATCCTGAAAAAATCAGAACTATTATGGAGTGGCCCGTACCAAAGGACGTGGCAGACATTAGGTCCTTTATGGGACTAGCTGGTTATTATAGAAGATTTGTGGAAGGCTTTTCAAGGGTAGCATACCCTATCACCTCCTTACAAAAGAAGGGGAAGGTATTTAAGTGGACCTCAGAATGTCAGCGGAGCTTTGAGCAGCTTAAACACTTACTCACCACAGCACCCATTTTGAGTATAGCTGATCCTAACAAGGATTACGTGGTTTGCACTGATGCGAGCAAAGAGGGTGTGGGAGGAGTGCTGATGCAAGAAGGAAGAGTAATTGCATACGAATCAAGAAAACTAAAGGAACATGAGCAGAAATACTCTGCCTATGACTTGGAACTAGCAGCTGTTATTCATGCACTAAATATGTGGCGACATTACCTCTTGGGAAGGAAATTTCTGCTATTGACCGACCATCATAGTCTAACAAATTATTTCAGTCAACCCACCTTAAATACGAGACAAGCTCGTTGGGCAGACTTCTTAAGCGGGTTTGATTTTGAAATTAAGCATTTGAAGGGAAAGGAGAACCGGGTAGCTGACGCATTGAGTCGAAAGGTGCAATGTGTGTGCAGAATTTCGATCAGTAAATGGCAGAGTACTTTACTTGAAAAGATAAAATTAGCGGTTGATCAAGATGTTGTTTATCAGCAAATTAAACAGCAGGTACAACAACTTTCTGATAAGGAAATACAACAGGGATACGAGTTAGACGATGCCGGAATGCTGTATTTCCATAAAAGGCTGTATGTGCCCAATGAAGATAGTCTTAGAAAACTGATTCTAGACGAATTTCATATCAGCCATTACACCGGGCATCCAGGATACCAGAAAATGGTCACCGCACTTCGGAAGGAATACTATTGGCCAAAAATGAAGAAGGAGGTAGCTGAATATCTAGCGCGATGTCTAGAATGTCAACAGATTAAGGCGGAGCATTTGCATCCAGCAGGGTTGCTACAACCCTTACCCATTCCGGAATGGAAATGGGAAACTATTTCCATGGACTTTATAACCGGGTTGCCTCGAACGAAGAAAAATAATGATTCCATTATGGTGGTAGTGGACAAGTTAAGTAAGGCAGCACACTTCATACCGGTACAATCCACGTATAAAGCTGTGCAAATCGCTCATATTTTCATGCAAAATGTATTCAAGTTGCATGGACTTCCGAAGGTAATAATCTCGGATCGTGATGTTAAGTTCACATCAACTTTTTGGAGGACATTGTTTGCTGAACTGGGAACACAACTGAACTTTAGCACAGCCTATCATCCTCAGACCGATGGTCAAACGGAGCGGGTGAACCAGGTAGTGGAGGACATGCTGAGAGCATGTGTTATGATGAAACCAACCCAATGGGAGGAATACCTCCACCTGGTTGAATTCGCGTATAATAACGGGTATCATACGTCAACACAACTGAGTCCCTTTGAGGTTCTGTATGGGCGAAAGTGCCGCACACCCTCAAGCTGGGGTGGACCTGAGGATAGGTTAAGGTTTGGCCCGGATATGCTCAAAGAAATGGAAGACATGGTGAAAAAGGTGCGTAACAACTTAAAGGCTGCTCAGGACAGACAAAAAAGTTTTGCAGACCGAAAGAGAAGGTTCAAAGAATTCCAGGTCGGAGATCATGTTTTTGTAAGGATCCAAACCAGAAGGAGTACCTTGCAGTGGAGTGGGTGTGCCAAGCTCGCACCTCGCTATTTTGGACCTTTTCAAATCCTGGCAAGAGTGGGGCCAGTAGCTTATCAACTCGCCCTACCAAGCCATATTAAGATCCACAATGTTTTTCACATTTCCGTATTAAAACAATACGTCTACGATCCTAAACATGTGATCCAATGGCAGGATGTTCGGGTAAGAATTAATCTGATCATTCTAGATAAGCTTTGTTTTTAAACAAGGAAATAACTAAATCTGTTACTGTTTGCAGGTCGAGCCGGAAGGCGAGGTTCTGGTCGAACCACTGAACATTCTCGACCGGAGAGAAGTGCGGCTGCGGAAACGGGTTATTTTCCAAGCTAAAGTGCAGTGGCAGCACTATGGGCCTGAAGAGGCCACTTGGGAGGATGAGGAACTCCTTAAAGAAGCTTACCCGAATTTGTTTAAGGGAAACAGACATCGGGACGATGTCCAATCACAGGAGGGGGAGATGTAATGACCCCAGAAGATGTAAATGTGAATTTTACTATGGTAAAAGACAATATAGTAGTTGTTGTTTTATGTTTGAAAGAAACAAAACTTTGTTAAACTGCATTATTGAATAATTTAAATATTTTCTTGAAATGCTGGCAGCCTCTGGGAGGTGGATTTCAAAGAAAGAGATCAGTTGGAATAACTGATTGAAACTGCCCTCCCAAACAGGAAAAGTCCTGGTTGTAGGGAGGAAGTTCTGTGCTGTTGGGACAGACAGAAGAAATCTTTTCTAAGGAAAAGGAGAAAGACAATACAAGAAAGAAAGAGGTTAAGTCTGGTAAGGACCAGATAACCAGGCATAAGTGCACATATCTTGTTGAGGGCTAGAGGCCTGCAAGATGGCTCGGGGGGAGAACTCCGTCTGATGGATGGGTCTCATGGCTGGGTGGAAGAGCAGAACTAGCATGCAGGTGAATTTACTGAAGAACTCATTTGCATTCCTGGTGAACCAGGTACGAATTCATACTGCTGAAAGAGACTGAGTGTATAAAGAATGAAAAATACACAGAGGATTTATAGTAGTCAGGATGTGGCTGTGTGTTTTATTCTTTTAAATTCTATTGCAGAACAACTAAATGAATAACGAATGTTGCACGTTCAGAGAACTCATTTCTTTAACTACTATCATAAAGAATAATTTAGGTTGAACAGTGGTAGTTAACTTAAATGTCAGATTATCTTTATGATAACGTAGAAGAACAGATGGCAGTCAACTTTAAAAATACAGACCATTAACCTCATACATAGTAAAAAGAACAGAGGTACAGAGGTGATCCTTTGTAAGTAAAACGCATGCAATAAAGCGACTAGAAATGATGCTATAGAACTGAAACAGTTAAGAATATAGCGAAAATAGCATTGGAGAACTCGTTGAGCCATGTAAGGAACAACCGGCCAACAACCTTCTCCCTTAAGCTTGACAGATAGAAGTCGAATCTACAGTAAGATACAAGCGAATGATATATAACGGAGAATATCATATTCTTTAAAACAGAGAGCAGACACCCTGCGATCGCAGGAAATACTGGAACCCTACAGTATCTAGTGCCATTTAAATAGTGCTCAATACATACAACCAGCAGAGGAATTTTAAACACACAAGTTACGGAAATATACCCCACACTGTAATTAAGAAAGCATAACAGTCCAGAGCATGCATTACCGCAGCCGTGAGCCGGCGGTGAGAAACCATTCTCTGAAATACCATATCAACAGAGAACCTGTATACGCTACCATGTAATCTTATAGGAAATACAATCTATTCTTGCAGAAAAGGAAAGTATTCAAAACGCTGTCGTGTAACCCGAACTAGCATATCATTAGCTAAATCCTTCAACGACACAGATTATACAGAGGGTACGAGTACATTCCCTTGTTATCAGTCGTTAAGAAATGGTAAAAACCGGAGAATACTGTTGTCCAGGTACAAACAGACAGTCGGGTTACAGCCAGAGGCAATAATCATTATCAGCAATGTTAAAGGCAAATTATAGTAGATAGTATTAAAACATAAATAATTCATGAGAAATTTCGACAGCAGACAAATCTTGAGTACAAGATAGGAATTACACCGATATTATAAGCCTGGAAAGTAACATTTATATACACATAACTGAGTAAGGAAATGTACAGTATAGTTCCGTTAACCAGAGAGTTGGGAATACAGTCAGTTCATTACATTTGCCATGATAATTAAAAAAGAACAGAGGCATCAGCGCCCAAAACCTCTTAATGGGCAGCAAACGTTCAACACAAGCCACTGTAAGTGTTATCGGCCAAGATCTCCGGTGGATCTTATCTCACCGTAGCCGGACATGGCTTAAACAAGACAGATAACCTTCATAAGCCGTGAGGTTTTCCCTCAAGAAGTACCTCTTCAACACGAGAGCAAAAGAGAGTCGACCACATAAAGACCAGACTGCAATAGACAAAACGAGTATGCATTAGGGTCAAGGGAGCTTCAAGCTCTCGCACCCAGGAGGAACCTTACAAGAAATGTAAACCAACCTGTAAAATCGTAGAACAAGCCGAGGTGTTGGGGTTATGCTGCCGAAGGAAACTTGAACGGATCCACCTGCACGCAATACCAACAAGGAATTCATTCAGTATAAACCTCTGAAAAATACATATGCAAACTTAGCCTGAGCAAGAAATCAAAGGGGAAAGAGATTAGTTGCAAATGAATGTGCAGACGAGATATCGTGTTACCTGAGTAGGTGCGATGGACAAGTCACGGCACTAGAAGACTAACAGCACCTAAGCCAGAGTCTGAAACCCGACGATAACACAATGCTGTGTAACAAATGAACCCGGTTTGCAGCGTGAGGGTTTACGTATTAACCCTATACCCTTAGGCTCACTCCAGCCCTCCGATCTGGAGCTTAGATCCTGACCGTCAACACTGCGCGGGAAGAGCGAGGTGTGGAAGCCCGAGGTGTCATATGACCCCGCAGGCAACCCATGCCACCCGTCAACGTGTGAGCCCAAGACTTAAAGGCGAACGATGACTTGGCGCTGGCAGAGACAGCGGCCGGACCTTCAAACACTGCGCCTATTCAATGTATACCAAGTACTAAGGTGGGGGTAGGTTAGTGTTAAACAAAACCCTTTCCACCGAAATCTATCACCATGCAGCATATGAGCATTATGTAGTAAAAACCTAAGGTTAAGCATGAAAATTAAATTGACATAAAGTAATGCGAAGGAAACCAACGGTTAAAAGTGATACCATCGAATTACATGGGCTTGTATTAATATCATCTCCTGCATTGTAAAATTTATTTTATGTATAAGTTATGAGGGTGTGACATATTCGTTCTAAACTTCTTTTAGTATTTTTATTATTTGTTTAATGTGCATGAGCCCCATATTTTATTGTTGACCCAGTTTTATTTATTGATTATTTTTCTTTGGATATATATATATATATATATATATATATATATATATATATATATATATATATCTATATATATATATATATATATATATATATGATGATGATGATGATGATGATGGTGGTGGTTAACATCCCTTCTGACCAAACATTGGTCTATCGGACCTAAAGAAACAAATTATTTATTTTGATTTAAGATATTATTCCCATGCTCAAACCTCCCGAGCTCACTATAATTTTGACATTGTAAAAGGTTAGGAAGGTCAGTATTGTAACAAAGATTGTGAAACAAAGATCTAATATGGTTGTACTCGGGGCACTCTAAGAGGAAGTGGTTTTCATCCTCGATGTTCCTATTTTCACATATATGGCAGATCCTTTCCATCCATGGTGTTTTAGGAACTGCCAAACGACCTATTTCACTATGGACCTCATGAGAATTTGTTCTAATCTTTGCTATATTACTTTTCTTCTTTGAGCTAGTTAAAAAAGAGAGATACTTTTGATCTTCTAGGGTGGGGTTGATGACCTTCTTATAATCACTTAATTTTCTTTTAGCCGCTAAATATTTCTCACACCACATTTTTTCTTTGAACTTAGAAGTAACAATATCTTTAATGTTATTTATGTTTTGCAATGTATCATTCTCATTGATCTCCCAATAGTTTAACCAGGCCCTTGTGTCTTTATGCCACCCCCGATTGAGCCTTAGGTGGTTTTGGCTGGAATTTAAAGCTAGCTTAGGAAGTCTATGATCATCTATGTTATTGAGTTTGTGCTTTGTACAGTAGAAACCTAATCATAGCTAGGCTCTCAATAGGGGAAATACCTACTTCTATAAGGAGAATAGGATAGGGTGTATTGCTTTTAATTTTCAGGTTATAAGTTATAAAACACTTCTGGATTTGCTCAATCTTTCTCCGTGATTCTCTGGAGACGCTGCAACCCCAAACCTCACAACCATATAAGATAACAGGAGTGACTAAAGTTTCAAAGAGGAACTTCTTTTTATCCCACATTACGAGGTTTGTTGTTTTACAATTATTTTCAAGACCAAAATAATCTTTATTATTATTGATATTTATTTATTTATTTATATATTTCTTTTGACTTGTTTATGTTTTTGTTTTATTTTATTTACTTTCCCATTAACTATTTTTTATTTATTTTATTTTATTTCTATTAATTATTTTATTTATCAAATGATCTTGTCTCGATTAGGGTCTTCACTCGTTTTTATAATTTTTTACTCCCCTCTTTTAAAGTTTGACCTTATTTTTTTTTAATTAGTTTAAATATTATTTCTCAAAAACTAGCTATTTAATATAGTGGTTACTTATTAATATTTTTTTTTAATAAATTAATAAACTAATATCACAATTTAAATATTATTTTTCAAAAAACTAACCATTTAATATAGCAGTTACATATTAATTTTTTTAATAAACTAATAAACTAATATCATTATTTAAATATTATTATTAATATTTGTTTTTTAATAAATTAATAAACTAATATCACAATTTAAATATTATTTTTCAAAAAACTAACCTAACCGTTACATATTATTTTTTTTAATAAATTAATAAACTAATATCATTATTTAAATATTTTTTTCAAAAACTATTTGTTTTTAATATATTAATAAATTAATATTATAATTTAAATATTATTATCCAAATATAGTCATTACTTGAAATTATGTCACGCTACATTGTTCTCTATTTAAGCCCTTTGTCATAGTCTGCCTCTTCATCTGGTCCTGATGATGAACCACACTTGTTGGTTCGAAATGCGTCAGCCAAAAAAAAATTCTCTTATGTGATTTCTACCGAAAGACTTTGCTTAATTCATTATGGACCACAGAAGCTTGAATACAAAAAATTTAATTTTTTTAAATGTTTTTTTAAATCAATTTATATAGATTACACAATTGAAACTTAAGATTCCAAAATTTCAACCAATTTTAAGAAAAATATGTAAATTCATGGCATGTTTTCAACCTGAAGTAATAACCAAGCGTTAAAAAAAATATATCTCATTAAAATATCCATATCCTACAAATTACACCACTAAAATTTAAGATACCAAAATTTCAGCCAAATTTAAGAAAAATATGTATAAAGAAACAAAAAAAAAATCTAACAATCACACAGCTACATAATGTCATAACAATTTTCACCACACTTGAATTCAATGTCATGCTTTCAGTGTAAAGTAATAACCAAAAGTTTAAGAAAGATACCCACTTAATTTTCCACATCCTTTGTGTTTATACATGGGCACTGTTAGCTCTGCTACTCAGTGATCATTTTCTGAGGTCAGGAACAGGCTGGGTCTGCTTGATTATGTGCAGAAGGACTCCACACAGGTCACTATCTCCTTCCTTCCCCTATCCCGCTTATCCTCCTTCAGTTCTGTGCCCTCTATTTTTCCTATAAACTCTGTAAAATTGCCCTTTCAAACCTTAAGCCCCAGGCGCTTAACCCATGAACTCGTGCCCATACGACCCTCCATGATCACACAACCTCGCGCTTCTGTTACCCTACGTCGTCCTTTGATCACAGTCATTGATCGTCCTGATCCAACGGTCCCCGCCACCAGCATTTTTTTCCCGTGCGCGTTAAACCCTATTTATTTTCACCACCGTCCGATCGTACGTCGCATGATCCCACAACGTTCACTCCTCTCGATCCCGCGAACTGCCCGCGTGTTAACTTTCGGGGAAAATTGTATTGCTCTGGTCCCGTCTGCCATCTGTCGATCATTGATTGTGATCGCGTGCCCGCGTACGATTACCGCCCAACCCCCATAAGCGGTGCGATACATACCACTTACCGCCTATCTCACCCATCCCCACGCGTTATCTCCCTCGCTACTCTTCCACTTGATAGCCATCAGATCTGTCCATCCGTGATCCAACAGCTCACGTTTATCCACTTCCGCTTTTCCCAATACCCTCTGCAAATCGTTTCCCATCGTCGATCCATGCGATTCAACGATTGATCTTTCTCCACCATGCCTCCGCCATATTGTCCGTGTCCATAGCCTGTCCCATGTACCCGAAGGAAGAAGGAGGCCAGAATCTAGTACCCGACGCATTATATCCTCAACGACTGCATTTAACTTGAAGAATGGCCGAAGAACGAGAAGGACAAGCCACAACCAGTTAAACACATTTATCAATTATGGAATGTCTTCCATATTGCACTCTGCTTGCCCGAGGAGTACAACAGAGCATCCGAAAATATCAAATCCGTCCACTGAAGCAGCAGACTGCACCAAAATACTCCATCAGACAGTTAAAGCGGTTGGTGGTCCATTGTGACTCCTCCATGCATAGAATAGCAAAATATCTTTGTAATGAAACTCTATATATACCCAGAACACAGATGTAATCAGGGGAGGGTTGATGGTTGTAGTTTTGATGTAAGGTTCAACTTCTGGATACTATAACTACTTTGATACTTGCAGCGTTTGGTCTTCATTTTCAACTAATACAAGCTTCTTTTGATGTTAATTCCTCACTTTCCATTTCTACTCTGTTCTAGGTTGTGCCTGTTATGCATCTGTTCATGTGCTCTTGATATTTAGCATTAGAGAGGCTATCATCCCACCTCTGTGTTGAAGTCTAGTATGTATCATTGAATGTGTTATGTAGGTTTCTGTTTACTTAGTGCTAGAGAGTTGTCATCATGTCTGTGCATTAGGAAATACATTTGCATACCTCTTTACTAGTTGCAGCTGGCCATCACATGGTCTTGTGCATCCGCTAGTGTGGTCAGTATTCTCCATGTACACCTAATCCTCAAAATGTGAGTAATTGGTGGTCTAAATCCTTGTAGTCTGGGGGTGTTCACCCATGTCTGGAGTTAAGCATAGTAGAAGTGGTTATCTTGCTTGAACAAGCATCATTCCTTCCATTCATCCATTTCCAAAATTTTGTTGAGTTTGTAATGTTCCCAAGCATCTCTGAGATACAACGTAGGAGAGTTTCCTAGGGTGATAACATTAATTGGCGTTGTTGCTGGGGAGAGGAGATTGAAGCTCAGCTTCCCTGGGAGACGAAACAGTTCCAGATTTTGATGATAGACAAATTTTGGGCACATTTCTGGTTGTAATCATCTATCTAGTGACTCCACTAGAGGAATACCAACCTTTGGCGACTCCATATTGTAGTTCTGGCTCAGTTTGTGAGACATGCTCGAAGAAATATTCAGAAATCACCAACTGTTCCAGTGCCTGACCCTGAGAAGATAGTTAAGCGAAGAAAACTTCACAGAAAGGAGCATCAGGATCAGGTAAGCCCAAAAAATCCCACGTATCTCTGCTAGTGAAGAAATCACCTTCAGAGATGTGTTGGTTAGGTAAATCCCCTCTGCGGACAGAGGCGATCCCACTAGCTTAAAACAGAACTAGCCACAATCAATCCACGCTGCCACGCAAGTTCCTAGTTGTACATTAAAGGTGAATTAAGAAGACCAACCTGGTATCCAACGCTATAGTTGAAGCAGAGTTGGTGTTCCCGCTCCCTCGCTCCGGCAGGTCACAATCCTTGAGATCCTTGCAAACGGACACCTGCACATGCAAAGGAAGAAACAGATACAAGCATAAAATCCACCAAGGCACAACTATATTTCAGTCAGAAAGGAAATAAATCAACATCACTATAATAGACAATGAGATTGGAACTATAATAACAGTCGTTCATTAATTAATAATAGACAGGAAAAGTTACAACCAAGGTTCTGACGTTGAACCTTTCCTCTGGCTGGGCGAGCAGCTATATGCCTTGCAGTAGACTTCCTCTCTCTCGGACTCCCGGCAGCATAACCTCTCTAGCATTACTCCAAAAACTCAAGAACTCAAAACTACAGCACTTCGAAACTCATAAACTTGGAACTAGCTTGTCTAATGCATGAGGACAGGCTTTTATAGATGAAGAAGGGAGAAAGATTCAATGCACCAGGACACCCATTATGGAATGGCAACATCCATGAAAAGCTACTGCGGATAGATATGATGACTCTCGAGCTTTATCAGATGGATTTTTCCCTCAAAGGACTTCATGATCTGGGAGGAAAAAATCATACAGTCGTGCTTTTGGCAAAAAACATTACTAAACTCGACTGGCGCAGGCATTGTTCTAAGACAGAGTGCCAATGGGCGCGCCCCTTTTTGAGGATCTGAGTTATTGGCGCGGGTCAGACATTGGGTACCTGCGCCAATGGGAAAAGGGCACTTTTCAGGGATAATTTGCAGAAGGTGTCTTGAGGGAACATGAAGTACATACTCAGGGGAACATAGTGCAAGTGTTTTTAGGCTATGTCACTGCTCACAGGTCCCGAAATGCATCCTCCAATGTACTGGAATCGGGGCAATAGGGACGGTGACCAACGATGACAAATTACTGTGTAACAGATGCCCCCCAAAGCATGAGGCCCAAGCGAGAGAGAGGGGTGAAATGCTTTGCAAGAACACATATAGCTGCTACCGAGAACCTGCATTGAGAGATACTATTGATAGCTCAAATACATGATGTACGTGGTATGGTCGTAGCCATCCATAAGAGAGTACATGATAATTTAGATCCATAGTATGGATGCAGCCATCTGGGTAGGATCAATGAATTGACTCAGGTATGGTCGCAGCCATCCAGTGAATGAGTCATGTATCAAGAATCACGCCTGGATTACAACAGACACAATCCAGGGTCTTGCGCTCCATCTCGACCCGAACAGAAGTACAAGTTCAAGCATGTGAATATGTGAGCTGAAGTCGAACATGCATGAACATCGTCTGATTACCAGTCAATATTTGGAACTGTTAACAGACGCGAGAGGTACCACCAATAATGACAATGGCCCTCAAGGTACTATCGGTACAATCTACGGCGTGCGAATTAGTGATCTGACGTCGAACACCCGTAGAATCATTCGATCGGAGGCCAATGATGAAAACCTCGCATCGAACACGAAGAACCTGCCATTGAGGCATGCAGGCTCCAAGGCACCAGAAGGGAGTCTCTAGATCAACTTCCTGGATAATGAGCTGAAGTCGACAGGAAGTGACCTTGATCGAAGGTGGGCCATAATGTTTCCCACATCATCGACACGAGACAGAGAGATGATGTTGTGAATCAAAATTGTATGAGCTATCAGAGGGAGGTTGTTTCTTTGCAGAGGTCAACTTCTCTTGAACATATCGGCGGCACTAGAGTGGAGTTGGCAGTATTTGACATCGATGGATCAGAGGTCATAGTGACGAGGCAATGAGCAGATGAGAGGTCAAATAGGATTACCCAATCCCACGGAGGCAAGTGAAAAATAAGATGAGATGTCCCCACCCAGACACGAAAGCAGAGGAGTGCCATGTTCAAGAGTGACATACTGCCGACACAACAATAATTATGGTTCCAAATTTATTTTTTTTTCCCCCACCATTTCTGGCGAGTACCCCAATTATTTTTAACAAGCTTGATGGGGATAGCATATGCTTGTGGTGCGTCATTTCGACAAAATCCGATGTCATTAGGTTTTAACGAGTCTGACAAAGGAAGAACTCGACGTCTTTTCATATTTAGAGAATTTGAAAAGACAGCGAAAAGGAAACTCCAGGGGTGTCCTTTTTCGTAAAGTTGTGTCTCTCGGGCCCGAAAAAGTATAAAATAATGCCCGAAAGAACCGCCCGATCGTTACGATCGAGGAGTACTTTTCATAAGTAGTGATTTCAACCTGAAAAAGTAAAAAAGTGATCAAAACCACGTCGTTTCGTAACCATTAACGAGTTTGAAATGACAAAAACCCGGTAATCTTTTTAAGTTTTAACGGTCGAAAAAAAGAACTTAAAACGACCGCCCCTTATTTACGTTTAACGAGTCAAGGGGAGTAACTCGGCAATCTTTTCCTCTTTAAATGGTCGGAAGAGAGCTGAAAAAAGACCTTCAATTTTATTCTCTTTAACGAGTCAAAAAGGGAAAAATACTCGGCAATCTTTTCATATTTTACGAGTCAGAAAAGAGCTTAAAGGCGACTCGTCCTAGAGGAACGAGTGGTATAAAGGGTAGCAACTGGTTCCGGTAGTGGTGGAACTGCTTAAAACATGTAATGGTCAAGAGGCTGGCTAATAAAACCACTCATCGCTGTGGTTCCTCAGGAAAGGAAAACAACCAAGTGAAAGCATATGATCGGCCAAAAAGATGGTGGCGATGGAATGAAACAACCAAGGCTCATCTAGCAGAATTTAGCAGATAAATGGCAATCACAGGATGTAAATCAGGTATGGGTTCATTTTTACACAAGCTTGAACCATGGAGAACTCTGCTTGGATTCGGTTTCATGTTTACACAAGCTTGAAATGAAAAAACTATGCTTGTTATAAATTTGCATACCCCCAGCATGATAATGCAAATCGAGGTACATGCCCCCCAAGCTTCATGGCATTCACGGAGTGGATGGAATGAAGGTTCACTTGGAAAGACTCGATTTTGAAAAGGAGGATGCATGCCCCCCGGGCTTCAGTCACGCACCCGGGTCAGCTGCCGTCATCAGAATGACGGATTGGATGTTGAGGCATTTCCTGTGGAAATAAGACCATTTAGGAATGGTAGATGACTATATGTAAAGTGTGAACCGGGGAAGGAAAGTTGGTCTATGATCTTCATCGTTCTTCTTTCGTGCGGAAAACACATCACTCTGAAGAGTGAGGACACAATTGCACGTATGCGATAAATATAGTCTCGCCCAAGGAGTAAATTGTAATCTAACGGGCCTTGGACTACCATGACGCCCATTTGAACGGTCTTCCCTTCTAATGTGATAGGTACATGGGGAAGAATTCCTAAAGGTCGACTGGTTTCTCGATGAAAACCTGTAAGGTTTCTCATCTCAGGCAGAAGCAGTGGCAAACCAAGTGCTTCCCAAGCTGTGGAAAAAAGGATGCTCACAGGAGATCCTTCATCAATAATGGTACCAGCCATAACCATTCGGTAGACTTGGACTATAATTTGAAATGGTCTGGAAGCTGGTAACCGAGAATTGCCTAGTTGATCCCAATTGAAGGAAACAACTAGGTCGCTTGGAGGTGGGACCGGATAAACGGCCGGGTATGACTCTGATGGACTTCCTTCCTGCTGTGAAGGAATGAGGGGGATACTCACTTGATCATTAGAGTCTATGTTTATGTATAGAATTTGGACGGTGTGATCTTCATCCTTTACAGTGATAATATCATCTGAGATTGGAACTTCTGAAGGCAAAACCGGGTCAACTGTTATCTGGACCTTTGGAAAGACCGGGTCACTTGTCATCTGGACCTTTGGACTTTCATCTGGTTTGGATTCAGGTGGTTCATCTTTGATGACAAACGTTTCCGGAACAAAGTGGTGTGTAGACGACGAAGGTAAATCAACAGCGTTTCCGACCAGGGACTGGTCTGGAACAGGCTGAAAATCAACACTCTTTCCGACCAGGGACTGGTCTGGAACAGGCTGTAAAGCAACACTTTTTCCGACCAGGGACTGGTCTGGAACAGGCTGTAAAGCAACACTCTTTCCGACCAGGGACTAGTCTGGAACAGGCTGTAAAGCAACACTCTTTCCGACCAGGGACTGGTCTGGAACAGGCTGAGCACAGCCAGGTTCAGGAAGAGAAAGCTGGACCAAAGAGGAATCATGCTTGATTGCTTGGTCAACAGGGGAACGTTCTGCAATTGCAGAGAGATGTTGATAAACAGCAGGAAGTTGAGTTGAGGGAGCTGTAAGACTTTCCAATACAATAGAGGCTCTATCCATGAATGGACAAAGGTGAAGGGGATGATTGCCTTCACAAAGTCTACAGGGGATTCGAATCTTCCCTTTTCCCTTAACATTTCCAGCTGATAGGGTAGCATCACCATGATCTCCAGAGGACGATACAGGGCGGTCCCGATTGTGAGCCCATACTTCTAAGACCCTGGGGATGCCAGGACAATCGCGAAGAAGATGGTCTTCCTTGCATAATCTACAAGGAAATTTAGCCTTCCGCGGTGGAGCAGGAGGAGACTTTACTTCAGGTATATTCAGGGTAGATGGGACCTTTCTTTTGGGAGACTTCTTCTTTTTGGTCTTCTTCTTCTTCTTCTTAGCCACCTGATTACTTAAATCCAGAGTTTCACCAAGTGAAGTAGAAGATGAGGACACAGCAGTAGGCGAAGAAGGGCAGGGGTCCACCTTGGAATCAAAATGATGTTGCTCGGGTGGAGGAGGTGGTGGTGGAACAGGAGTTATCACACTCGAGACCACTGAGTTTGAGAACACCCATACGGGTAAACCGATGGTGAACCCAAGTAAAGAAAAAGTTGCTATATACTGAACACCAACATTTCCGACAGAAGGAATCGGACCAGTCGGGGGACCACCTTGGCCGGTGGGCTCAGGGAAGGATGCCATTTGAGTGAGAAAGAACCATACTCAAGCTAACGCAAGCAAAATTTAACCGAGTTATATGTGATCGTGGTCAAATAAATTTTAAGACACTGAACTTTGAACTTGACCTTTTCACTTTTTAAGAGTCGAGAAAAGGACGAAAAGATGACTCTAGTCTCCTTCGAATATTTAATGAGCACGAAGTGACAAGACGCTCACAGGCACCTTTTCGTTTAAGGAGTCCGAAAAGGATCAAAAGTGACTGCTCTGGAATTCTAGGTAGAGGGTGTGCCAAACTTTTCGCAAAACCACAGAATACTTTTTAGGGTACGGGTGGTCGATCTTCGTGAATGCTGTGTTCACTGCATTGCGAATCGTAGGGCGGTCGACACGGCTTCCTATGAATAAAATCTTTATTCCTATAGGGGTCTCCCAATGTATACGCGACGGTACGTGGGAGCACAGTCCGTACTGGCACCTATCGTTTCACCGTGGAGGAATCACCCAACCACTCGACGGTAAGCTACCAAGTTTAACGACGCCGGAACACGTCTCTAACCTAGACCTCTAGAATGTTTGCGTTATGTTCCAATGCGTTGTTAGGTTCATTGAGTTTATTTTATAGTTTATCTTCAATTATGTTTCAGTTTTTTGGTCCTACCGTATGTGGTCTCTCCAAACTTCCTAAATGCAATCTATATGTCAAAATTATATCGTTTCATTCGATGAATTCTACCTACAGAAGAGTAGAGATTTTTTTTTTTTTTTACACAAACAAAATGATCATCAAGCAAGTAACAAAGATCCTAATGCAACTAATAACAAGAAATAAAAGTTTTTTCCTTTTCTTTTTAAAAGCGACAAATAGCAATAAATGCTAACTAATATAATGCAAAAAGCTCTTTTGATATTTTGATTTTTTTAAATGGCATAATGCATGTAAACAAACCTCAAGAGATATCCACGAGTACAAACACAATTCACTCAATGGACATAGAACCAATTTAGAAACATGAAGATGAACTGTCAAAGCAAAGGAAAACACGAAGACGTTCATTGAACAATGTGATCTAAGTTCAAATGAAGTCAAGCAAGATCCAAGCAAGCTAGAAGTGAATCACTCGAAGCATAGAATACCAAATTTTAACAACCACTAGATGAGTGCGGAAAACAACCAACAAGCTGACTGGATAATCAAACCACAAGGTCCCACAGAAGGATCGACATGCAAAGCCACTAGGTACTCTAGGGCTGGGATACAAAATCGATAGAAATAAGCAAACAACTGAAGGATGAAGGTAACAACCAGTCACACAGAGGTCCAACACACTCCCAGAAGCAGCAAAAGATATGGAAAAACAAAAAATCCGAGTTTAAGGAGCTTTCAAGTACCAAACTGGCAAAATTCACAGAGCTGGCGCGACTGTGAATCTGCAACTCGCGCTAACAGTCAATTGGCGCGGGTCTATATGGAGCAACATGCACCAACTGGCGCGACTGTCAAAAGAAAAAACGCGCCAGCCGCGTTTACTGACCCAAAAAATAAATATAACAACCCAGGGTCTGATTGACAGTGCCCAGCAGATAGCAATTTCAAGACTGACCCAGAAAGTTCATTAACTCAGGCAAGCGAGAGAAAACTAATCATGCAAGACAAACTCCAAATAGATTCTCCCCAGCGGAGTCGCCAAATTGCTGGTTAGGTAAATCCCCTCTGCGGACAGAGGCGATCCCACTAGCTTAAAACAGAACTAGCCACAATCAATCCACGCTTCCACGCAAGTTCCTAGTTGTACATTAAAGGTGAATTAAGAAGACCAACCTGGTATCCAACGCTATAGTTGAAGCAGAGTTGGTGTTCCCGCTCCCTCGCTCCGGCAGGTCACAATCCTTGCGATCCTTGCAAACGGACACCTGCACATGCAAAGGAAGAAACAGATACAAGCATAAAATCCACCAAGGCACAACTATATTTCAGTCAGAAAGGAAATAAATCAACATCACTATAATAGACAATGAGATTGGAACTATAATAACAGTCGTTCATTAATTAATAATAGACAGGAAAAGTTACAACCAAGGTTCTGACGTTGAACCTTTCCTCTGGCTGGGCGAGCAGCTATATGCCTTGCAGTAGACTTCCTCTCTCTCGGACTCCCGGCAGCATAACCTCTCTAGCATTACTCCAACAACTCAAGAACTCAAAACTACAGCACTTCGAAACTCATAAACTTGGAACTAGCTTGTCTAATGCATGAGGACAGGCTTTTATAGATGAAGAAGGGAGAAAGATTCAATGCACCAGGACACCCATTATGGAATGGCAACATCCATGAAAAGCTACTGCGGATAGATATGATGACTCTCGAGCTTTATCAGATGGATTTTTCCCTCAAAGGACTTCATGATCTGGGAGGAAAAAATCATACAGTCGTGCTTTTGGCAAAAAACATTACTAAACTCGACTGGCGCGGGCATTGTTCTAAGACAGAGCGCCAATGGGCGCGCCCCTTTTTGAGGATCTGAGTTATTGGCGTGGGTCAGACATTGGGTACCTGCGCCAATGGGAAAAGGGCACTTTTCAGGGATAACTTGCAGAAGGTGTCTTGAGGGAACATGAAGTACATACTCAGGGGAACATAGTGCAAGTGTTTTTAGGCTATGTCACTGCTCACAGGTCCCGAAATGCATCCTCCAATGTACTAGAATCGGGGCGATAGGGACGGTGACCAACGGTGACAAATTACTGTGTAACAAGATGCATAAAGCTCCTGTTCATTCATTTCCCTTTCAAATTTCAGCCCAAAGAAATCATCCCATGCTGTCCATCATAGTCCTCTGTCTCTTTCCTCCATTTCATTGATCCATACTACTCAATCTACCAATTTCCTTCCACCCACCTTAGTCATGGCAGGTCAACAAGCTCCCACAAAGATAGAAAGAATCGTTGCTGCTAGGTACTGACCTTTGGTCTTGCCCGTCCTTTTAAATTCCATGCCTGCAGGAGATTATCAAGAATATATGCCTAAGTTTACTGGTACAAAAGGAGTAACAACTGAAGAGCACCTTGATTCTTTTTCTAGCTATGCTGATAACCTCGATATAAATGAAGAGGATGTGTGGATGAGGGTCTTTGTCCAAAGCCTAGAGGGAGAGGCTAGAAAATGGTTCAGAGAATTACCCCCTAGGTCTATAGCAGACATTGAGGCCTTAGATGATGTGTTCGTAAAGCATTGGGGGAATAAGAAGGATCTACTCTATTATCATACTGAATTCGGGAACTTGCAGAGGGAGAGTGGTGAGCTGCTATCTGATTTCAACACGAGATTCAACCATGTGTATAGCAGAATACCAACTGAAGTAGAACCTACCCATACTTCTGCTATGCTCACTTATGCTAATGCCTTCGATTCTGAGTTCTTCCTGCTGTTAAGAGAAATAATATGTGCTTCTTTAGCTGATATGCAAGATGCAGCCTTTGAAGTAGAATCAAACATCATCACTGTAGAGAGACTCGAAGGTGATGTTGATAGGAGAAGACAGGGAGGAGAGCTCTCATCATACTCAGATCTTAAGATCGATATATTGGCCAAGATGATAGAATCATTAGCCTCTAAAGTTTCTAGATTAGAAGCTAAGCAGTATTCTGAGGAAGCAGGAAAAGCCCCTTATACCTCTGCAAATACAAAGCAAAATCCATATAAAGGGGCAAAGGCGCAGTTGCAAATTTTGTAGAGAAATAAAGATGCAAACACAGATCAATGGGTGAGAACCCTTTTTCAGAATAAAGTCATGGAAGAAGAGCAAATTGAAGAAGAGGAGGAGGTCCATGGTCTGGAAGATAAGGGCAGTGCCCCTTTCTTAACAAGAGCTACCTATGAAAGGTCATTATCCAGAGGCATTGCTCATGAGTTTGTTATACCTACAGAACAACAAGCTTATCTACAGAAGCAACCAGCAGCAGGTCCTCCCATCCTCAAAGAATCTGAGCTTGAGGCTAGCCCATCTTCTCATGACTATGCAGATATGCAAATTGGTCAACCTGCTAATATCCCCAGCCCAATGATTAAAGAGGATGAAATCAGTTCCCCATCATATTATGCTTCTCTGTCTGTTCAAGTGATAATCCCTCTTAGTTTCCTCTTGGGCTCTGAGGCAGGCGATTCAAAGCCCAAGGCTGATACTGATCATCTCAGTCTTGATATTCTGATGCCTGCTTAGGTGGCCTCCACATAGATTAAAAAGGCAGCTTGCCAGATGACAGAGGAAGAAGGTGCACAGTTTTGGGATTCCTCATTGGATGTGGACTGTTCTAAGAAAAATGAAGGAGAAGATGATATCTCCGTGTCTGCCGCACAAGAATATATTAGTTCACCATTCATATTAGTTGTGCAGGCCATAAATGACAGAGAGAAGTACACAAAAACCATGGTTATTCAACAGGTGTACAAAGGCTCCCATGAAGAACATCCAAGGATGAGAGTATACAGAAAGGGGATGAAATTTGATCCATATCTACCACCTAAGGTCAAATTCCCTAAACTCTTTGAGGTAGTGGATCAAATAAACCCAATTTTGCAGATCTATGATGAACCGGCCGAGAGGCGGAGAAACAGTTTTGATGGCCTAGCAGATGGCTAGTTTTTGAAGATTTATGTTGTTTAAGGTTCTCACACCTTAATTATTATAAGCATTTTCTTTTACAGGCTTTAGCGTAGACTTAATTAGACTCCATGCCCAATGGAATACTAGACAAGATTTTTAAGCTTGTTTTGTATGAAGCCATTGGTCTGCAGTTCTTGAGACCTCACAGGGAGGATCTCATCCCCAGAAGGAGCCAGTGTTAGCTCTACTACTCAACGATCATTTTCTGAGGTCAGGAACAGTCTGGGTCTGCTTGATTATGCGCAGAAGGACTCCACACAGGTCGCTATCTCCTTCCTTCCCCTATCCCGCTTATCCTCCTTCAGTTTTGTTCCCTCTGTTTTTCCTATAAGCTCTATAAAATCGCCCTTTCAAACCTTAAGCCCCGGGCGCTTAACCCATGAACCTGCGCCCATACGACCCTCCGCGATCACACGACCCTGTGCTTCCGCAACCCTTCATCATCCTTTGATCGCAGTCATTGATCGTCCTGATCCAACGGTCCTCGCCGCCAAAATATTTTTCCCCTACGCGTTAAACCCTGTTTATTTTCCCCACCATCCGATTGTCCGTCGCACGATCCCACGGCGTTTGCTCCTCCTGATCCCGCAAACCGCTCGTGTGTTAACTCGCAGGGAAAACGGTATTGCTCTGGTCCCATCTGCCACATGTCAAGCGTTGATTGTGATCGCGCGCCCACATATGATTACTACCCGACCCCTATAAGATGTGAGATACATACCACTTGCCGCCCGTCTCACCTGTCCCCACGCATTATCTCCCGCGCTACTCTTTTTCCCAATAGCCGTCAGATCTGTCTGCCCACGATCCGATGGCTCACGTTTGTCCGCTGCCGCTTTTCCCGATACCCTCTGCAAATTGTTTCCCACCATCGATCCACGCGATTCAATGGTCGATCTTTCTCCGCCATGCCTCCACCATACTATCCGTGTCCATATCCTGTCCCGTGTACCCGAAGGAAGAAGGAGGCCAGAATCTAGTACCTAGCACATTAGATCCTCAACGACCACATTTAACATGAAGAATGGCCGAAGAAAGAGAAGGACAAGCCTCAAGTATTTAAATGCATTTATCAGTTATGGAATGTCTTCCATATTGCACTCCACCTGCCCGAGGAGTACAACAGAGCATCCGAAAAGATCAAATCCATCCACTGAAGCAGTGGACTGCACCAAAAGACTCCATCAGACAGTTAAAGCGGTTGGTGGTCAATTGTGACCCCTCCACGCATAGAATAACAGAATATCTTTGTAATGAAACTCTATATATACCCAGCGCACAAATGTAATCAGGGGAGGGTTGATGGTTGTAGTTTTGATGTAAGGTTCAACTTCTGGATACTGTAACTACTTTGATACTTACAACGTCTGGTCTTCATTTTCAGCTAATACAAGCTTCTTTTGTTGTTAATTGCTCACTTTCCATTTCTACTCTATTCTAGGCTGTTCCTGTTATGCATCTGTTCATGTGCTCTTGATATTGAGCATTAGAGGGGCTATCATCCCACCTCTGTGTTGAAGTCTAGTATGTATCATTGAATGTGTTATGCAGGTTTCTGTTTACTTAGTGCCAGAGAGCTGTCATCCTGTCTGTGCATTAGGAAATAGATTTGAAAACCTCTGTACTAGTTGCAGCTAGCCATCACATGGTCTTGTGCATCTGTTGGTGTGGTTAGTATTCTCCATATACACCTAGTCCTCAAACTATGAGTAATTGGTAGTCTAAAGCCTTGTAGTCTGGAGGTGTTCACCCATGTCTAGAGTTAAGCATAGTAGAAGTGGTTATCTGGCTTGAACAAGCATCATTCCTTCCATTCATCCATTTCCAACATTTTTTTGATTTTGTAATGTTCTCAAGCATCTCTGAGATACAACCTAGGAGAGTTTCTTGGGGTGATAACAGGCACCTCCTTTTTGTTCTTATTTTTCTCAATTGAGCCATCTTCTTTTCCTCTCTATAGCAAGGTGATCATTCTCAAATAATTCGATTCATTTATTTAGATATTGTTGGCTTGCTTAGTCCTTTTGAGGGTTCACATGAGATTCATTTTTCTTTTTTTTCACGTTTATATGGTTTGAAGTAAGATTAAAACTTTTAGGAATAGTTTTTAATGATGAGAAGCTTGAGAAAAACCAAATGGTTAATCATTAAATTGAAGTTAGAAGAGCAATAATTATAAATAAACACACAAATAAACTATATACATTTTATTTAGTCTAAAAATCTTTAATTTATGAAAAAAAAATTAACAATAGATTTATTATTTTTTAATGTATCCAATTTAACCATCACTTTCGTCATAGCAAAATGTTTAAATATGGAAAATTACATTGTGAAATTCTTAAGACTTTTAAAGATTTATGACATGTAATATCATTGCTTGATATTACATGTCATGAATACCATGTGCCATAAACTATTATTGTTAATTTAACAATCTTGATTCTTTCACTAGGTCATACTTATTTAACAATGCCCCTTTTAAATTTGTCTAGGGAATTTTTTTTCATATTTAATATATCATGTTTCTCTCTAATTCGGGTGGCTCCAGATAGGCTTAGAAATAAAAAAAGACTCAAGAAAGGCTCAAAAATCAAAGTTTATGGATTGTAGTGAAACTAGGTTCAAATAAAATATCTCGTTGTAGTATTTCTAACGATCCAAACAACACCTCAATCTGACATCGCATATGAAGTTATGACCAGTCAAAGTTTTAGTCAAACCAGGCTCCCTCGCTAAAGTTAGCAGATCGCCAACTAAATTTGGAGCTTGGATAAATCTTGCAGAGCTGCTAAATTTGGTGGAAATTAATGAGGAAACAAATTGAAACTTTGCAGTGACGGTTTCTGGCGGTCGAAACTGGAGAAATTGTCATCTACTTAATTTGTCTAGCTAGCCCAAAAAATCAGTCGAATGCTTTAAACCAATTGTTTTAATATATATATATATATCTATATATATATATATATATATATATATATATATAGATATATATATATATATATATAGATATATATATATATATATATATAATAGGGATGGCGGGCCACCACCCCTGCCACCTCACTCAACCATATATATATATATATATATATATATGAGCAAGCCACTAAGTTTGGGGGCCCTGCAGGATTTGAACTGCCTGGCCAAGTGGTTGGCCTCCATTGGCTGGCCCCATTACCAATTACCACTATATTTAACAAATAAAAATGTGCTAAGAAGTGGTATGGGGGAGGCTCGCAGGTTTTACCGCAAGACCTCTGCCCTCCAAATTTAGCACCCAACCACCCAACATATCAACTATACATTGTAAACTTCGCCCTATTATTTTTAAAGACCCATAATTTTACCTCATGTGAACCAAGAAATGAGAGCGTTGAGCACGAATTCTAATGCAAGTGTAACCTTGAGCGGAACAAAAACCGAGTGGAACCTTGACATAGGGAATATGCAAGGAATTTGAAATATTCCCTAGAGGCCAATTTTTTAAGGTGACAAAACTAGGCCGAATGTATACTCATACTTCTCAGTTTTTTGTAGGGAAAGTGATGGTGTAATCAATTTCCTCATCTAAGCAGCAGAATTTTAGTCACCCTGTAGAAAAAAATCTTTTTGGAATCTTAAGGAATCTTTAAGATTCCCTGGAGCCTTGAAATTGATAGTTTCAGAACCAAGATGCATTTATACTCATTTTTCTTAGTTTTTCGCCAGGAATGCGATGATGTGAATAGATTCTTCATATGAACAACTGAATATCATCTGACCAGCAAGAAGGAATCTTTAGGGAATCTTTGAGATTCCCAAGGGACCAAATTTGAACAGAAGCAAAAAGGGGTCAAGTTTACAGTCATTTTTCATGATTTTTCACCAGTAATTCAATGTTGTAGTCCATTTCTTCAACAAAGGTTTACATATTTAGGCCATCCCCATAACTGGAGGTATAAGTTATTTTTTATTCATGCATGTAATTTGCTTCCATTGAAGATTAATGAAATAGGTCTCCCCACATTGAGTAGGGCCGAGAGACATAACCCACACTGGATGAACTCCGTTATCAACCTATTGTGTATTTTCTTCTCATGGTTGTCATTTATTTCTGCTTCTTTTATGTGTGTGCATCTTATGGTTACATACCATTTTAAATGAAACTACGTATGTATCTTTGAAGTGAAAAGATCCAGATCAAGCTTGGTATTAGAGCGGGTCTTTTATTGATGTGAAGTGCAAGTGTATGATAACTAGGGGAAATCCCCAAATAGGTGAAGGAATGAACAAACCTGGGCACAAGTAGCTCGAATTATCATTGGTAAGTCGTTGAGCCTATATCAAAGTGGTATAAGAGCTTTCAATGCTTTGAACCTAGAACAAAAGTGGATGAGGAAAGAACAAAAGGCTAAAATTAGGAAGATTGGATTAACAGAAGACTTCCCTAGTGAGGAAAAACCAATGAGATTGGAGCTTTTGGAGATATAGAAAGATAAGTAGTATCTATACATCAATGAAGCTATAATCTGTAGTGACAAAGGGAAAATAAACAACCAATTTATGTTTGCAGCAAACATTAGTTTGATATTCAACAATGTTTTTAAAGAAGAGGGAACAAGTAGGGTCTCAGGAGAAAAACAAATTGTGACAGAATCCAACAATAGATTTAAATTACTATAGGAGTGAGCAAGAAAAATCGCATCATTTGTTAATGTATTACAACATAATTTTTCCATTTCATGAATAAATCCTCCATTTCTTTGAACAACAATCCACATGGCACATCAAAATTAGAGACGATGAAAATATACAAATATAGAAAGAAATTCCATCTCTAATTACCTTTGTCGAGTGTAGTGGTTGGTCATACAAGAGTATTTGAGCCATGCCATTTTGTTCATTTATCTATAATTGGTTTCCTCACATCAACAACTTTAAAACATTAACGATTTCCCACTGAGATGGTCTTAACCCAAGAAAGGTAATCTTAAAAACAAAAGAAATGTGCCCATCTTTAATTTTTAAGGCAAGGGGAATTACAACAAATGTTAAGTAAAAATAAGTGGACACATTACAATCCATGGATGAAAGAGAACAAGGAAATAAAATTTCTTATGTAGTGAACAATGAGCAAAGGAAAGAATAAAGTAGATGGTTGGATAAATATGCATAACAAATACTACCAATGTCAACAAGAAATGAATACACCCTAAGTATCTGTGGACCGTAATAAAAATATATTAGACTTTATCAAAAATTACCTGTAAAAAGAGCATCTAGGAAAATGGATAATACAAATATAGAAAACTAGTCAATTGAATGTGAATATAATGTTCACTTACCCTTCTTTAAAAGAAACGTCAAACATTACTATTACATATGATATTTGTTGTTGTTTATGTAACCATTTAAAATATGTTTAAAGGTAAGGTTAATTCTCTTATGTTAATTTTTCAACTTTCATTCATTTATAATTCAATTATATATAGACAAAAATTTTACTATCATGGCCTACCACAAGGGAAAGAAGACCAACAATAGTAAAAATATTGTGAAGTTCTTATTTCTAACAAAATCACCCATACCCAACCTACTTCAAAGTTATATCCATGCCATGATAAATGTTTGGCAATGTTATAATACAATTCACATAATAACAATTGGGTATAAATAACATTCCACCACTGTAAAACATAGGAAACATCAAAATTTGATTCAAATAACATAAATATAATACCAAGGTGGACCTGGGTTGTACCAACCTTAGTGAAAGTTCCATGTAAAATATATATAAATACCACGGATGATGGGCACGTATTCCAAGCTGAATGGTGAGCAGGACATCCTAGTGGGTGTTCATTTGGTTGTTTATGGTTAAGGAAATTGGCAAAGGCAATGGATAAGGCATTAAAGAGGCAAAACGTTATTTTGTCACATTTATTTATGAAAATAATGGAAATTAGGAGAAAAAGGAGGTGAAAGGTAACAGGGTGCATGTAAAGAAAATTAAGGAAAATAATGGAAATTAGGAGAAAAAGGAGGTGAAAGGTCACAAGGTTGCATGTGAGGAAGAAAATGAATGAAAATAATGGAAAATGAAGAAAATAGAGGCCTTATTAATAAAAAGGCTTCTAAGTATCGGCTGGCAAGCTTCTTACTTTCAGAGCGAACCTTTTGTCAGTTCATTTTTGTAGCTCTCTCATACTCTTGGAGACTTATATTTTTCTTGGAGCACTCTTGGTGGGTGTGGCATACTTGGATTCTTGGAGCAAGAAAGCAAAGGAAGAGAAGGAAAGTGTAAGAAGGCATCAACATCAACAACTACATCAGATTCGCTTGCAGGTACCGAGTTGCATGTATCATTTCTTAACTAGTTTTGGGAATACCTAGCATATGCATGTTGTTTCTTGGTTGTGATCTGTCATTGGCATGCAGGATTTCCTGGATCGACAGTGGATTGCCTAGGCTTGCCATTTCCAGGATAACTATGGTGATTTTGGATATACTTTCATTGTGTTGTTTTGGTTGGTTCTCATGTTTCCTAAGCTCTGGGTTGAGTTACTAGTCCTGGAAGCCCTAGCCAGACAAACGCTCTGGAAGCCCTTAGTAAGTTGAGTTACTAGTCCTAGAAGCCTTGCTTTGAAAAATGCTCTAGAATCCCTGTATAGGTTGTGGGTGGAGTTACTAGTTTTGGAAGCCTTGGTTGGACAAATGCTCTGGAAGACCTGGAAGGCTTGGATGGAGACCAATCCGATGATGGTAGTTTTGGTGATGTCCAACCATGAGGTTGAATCACTTTTTGATGGGTTGAGGTGGATGGCCTATGGAAGCCCTAGATGAGTTTTGATTGATGTGTTTTATTCCCACATTCATGCTTGGATTATGGAATGAGGGTGAATGGATGAAGAGAGATTTTGCTCAGCCATTCTACAATCAAGTGGAACGTGGTAGTCCCATCTCTAGTTGGTTCATTACATTCATTAATGATAAATCCATTCCCTTGATTTTCAAGTGTAATTGTACTGATGTATTTATGGATTTTATGGTTGATATTTTTATTGTATTCGTGTTCCTATTATGCTGGTTATATGCACATTTTATGATAGCAACTATGTATGGCTCTCAGCATGTTTTTACTTGGATGGATAATGTGTCTATGACTTGATGGAGGATAATCCATCAAATGACATGAGGGAACAATGGCTCATTGTGATTCTCAGGTAATTATGAGATCACTACACTTAGTTTTGTTATTTACACTCGTAGATTACATATCTATGATATGTTTGACGAAACACCTATCATGGCTAATGGGGTTCTGGTTATGATCATGTTCAGTTTATTGCTTTTCCAATTCCATTTTCTTAAAGTCACCAAGGAGGTTGAATCTTATCCATGGTGGCCTCTCATCGCATGTTTACCCCTGGCTGGATGGTTGCTTGGGTAGATATGGGAGGAGGGTGTTATAGAGTGGTATTAGAGCTTCCAGGTTCAAACACTTGGACTGAATGGGTTCTATCATAGGTGAAATGAAGAACAACAGTTTATATTTTAGAGCTTTATTTCATATATGTTATAACTTTTCTTCTGTGGCATATTAGAAGTTGAAATTTTTTTAATATTGATGGTAAATACCACTTATAATGTGCTCAAAATTTCAGATATTGGTTCACAATACTTTAGGAATTATGATTTAAGGAAGATGACCTTCCTAAATGCACCTTTAAATAGGTCATGTTGGAATTTCTGAAATAACTTGTCTTCTGTAGGCTTTCAAAAGCTGAAACATTATCCACATTTAGGGGACATACCACTGATTATGTGGTAGAAATTTCAGATATTGGGTCACAATATTTTAGGATATATGAGTAAAGGGAGTCGAGCCTTCTGAATGCTCCTAAAATCAGGCCTCAAATAGGTGACGTTGAACATTTTGTCATAACGTTTCTTCTGGGCACTCCCAGGAGCTGAAATTTTTTCCACAATGAGTGGAAATCCCACTGATATGGTGATAAATATTTTAGAAATGTGTTCAATATATTTTAGGATATATGACCAGTGGAAGTTGAGCTTTCTGGATACTCCTAGAATTGTGCACCAAATAGGATTGTGTTGGTATTTTTGTTATAAATTTTCATTTATGAAATCTCAGAAGTTGAAACTTGAACCATAGTGAGGGAAAATACCACTGATCATATGGTTCGGTTTCCATAACTTGTACTATTATGTTTTAGGATATATGCATTGAATCATTCGCTATATTAGTTTGCATGCAAAGTGTTTGATGGAATGCTTAAATGGTTCAATGATTAATTGCATACAAACTGTTTGATCAAATGCCCCAATGAGTATGTTGTTTGTGGTTGGGGATAGTATTGATGTATAATAGTATTGTTGTAGTCAATATATGCTAACTTTTATGCAAATAGTTTTCTATATTAGTTTGCATGTAAAGTGTTTGAAGAAATGCTTACATGCAAATGTAATAGTATAGTAGTTGTTTGAAGAAAATGTAAAAGTATGGTAATTGTTTGAAGAAAATGTTTTTTTTTTTGGATGGGATAGTATTGTAGTATGATAATATGGATGTAGTTGATCTATGCCTATTTTCATGCAAATAATTTGAAGAGTTGCATGTAAGGAATTTGAAAGGTTGCATGTAAGGAATTTGAAAAGTTGCATGTAATGGAAAAGTGGCATGTTTTTAGTTATTATTTTACAAGTGGAATAAGTGCAATGTTTTGACTTAATCTCATACAAAATTTATGAGAAATGAAAATCACTTTCGTTTCAAGTGTGGTTAAATTTAATAGAGCTTTGGAGATCCCATTTCCATAATTGGACATTGGATATTGGACCATCATAGTAGCTTCCTCCTTCTACCTTAGTGTGGACCATGGATAGTAAGGGGGTATGTTTATAGCTTGTTTGAATGCTTGACTAGGTGCATGATATGTGTTAGTGCTTATAAAATTGTATGAAGGAATGATCTTGTTTTAATATGGTTGTACTAATGCAATATGTGTTGAGATAACTGATATGCACTTGCGTGCAAGTGGGTGCTAGTTTTAGTATTATGACTATGATTGTGAGTTTTTGATTGCCGATTATGACATGATTGTTAGTATTGGTGAAGGTCGATTTCAAATTAATAGACATGATGTCTTGATTTTTGGAACATGTGACTAACATGTGTGATCAGTTGCAGGGCAACGTGTTTGGTATTATCTTGACAAGGTAATAGTTTATTTGTTTATATAACTAACACCTTGGTGAATGTGATAGCACATAATAAGACTCAATTGCAACAAGGTAAAAAGGTAAAATAAAGGAATTGGGTGAAAATTCCTTTGGCTATTTTTGGAAACCGTAATTCCAAATGAGTGAGTGCTTTGCATGAATACAAAAAGTTTTCTTAACCTTAATTTTGACTGACATTATGTGGATATGTGTTATATTCATGAATATGTATTTGATAAATTGTTATCTTAAGGTTGATATTTGAGATAATAGGTTGAGTTCTAATATTGTAAAGGCACGAATAAAAGCATGAGTTAATGTTGCACGATGTAGGGAATCAAATGACAAAAGAGACTGTCATAGATCTTGAAGAAGGCTCGAGCTGAGGTTTCTCTCATGAATCCTTGGAAGTACTGGGAAATCATAGGGGTTGAGTCATGGTGTTTTTTGGAAGTATTTTGCTTTCAGTGTTTTACGATTTGTTTATGCTTGATATGCGGTTTTGATTATGTATGGTTCATGGCCATGCCATTTTATTTTTGGTGTTGTATTATTGTTGGTTTTCCATGATCTTCTTATTATTTGTCTCTTGACTTTCCTTTTGTTGTTTCGAGTCTTGGGAATTGGTTGGGAAAGAGGAAATTTAATGGATCTCGAGGAGATTTGTGTGGTACCTGACAGGTAATGCAAATAATGCAAGACCTGGATGAAGCTCAGTGTATTAGTAAGTGCAGCAGAAGGTAAGACTATGACAATCAGATTAGGTTGGTTCGGTCCATTGGTGTAAATGGGAAGTGGTAGTATAGTCATGCTAAAGGTAACCAAAAAAGCTAAATTAAATGGATCTGAGGCATCAGATGCCTTGTCTATGCTGGGAATTATTGTTCTCAATATCGTGCATGTTGTGCATGAATAAAGGAAGTTCTCCTAACCTTGACCTTATGATACTTGGTAATTATTTTATGATCATGATTATGTTTTTTTTTATATATGTATACATGTATGTATGTATGTCATATTTGACAGGGTGATAATGAATCATGATTATTTTATGTTAATGTTTATATGTATATATGTATCTATGTATGACGTTGGCTGATGAGATCATTATTATTTTATGTTGTATGTATGTGTACATGTATCTATGTCACTATCTGACAGGGTCATCAAGAATCATTCTTGTGAAGGAATGATTGCTTATGCAGGTGACTGGAATGAAGAGGTTCCTGGTCTCACAAGGAATTAAGTGGAAGAGTAGTCATGAAAAATATATGAGGTCAGTGTCATGTGAATATGAATTTATATGCTTTTATTATGCCTATGTTTACATTATGACAGGTAACGATAAAGGATACCCCAATGGAATGAAAGCAACGTGGTCTACAACGTGCTCAAACAAGCATGGATAAGACACAGGAAGCAAGGTTTCTTGGTAAGGAAAATGTGGTTTTGGATGTGTAGTACTACTATTGTGTATATACTATATATGTTGTACATGTTTCATATATGATGTGTGCACATGCAGTGTTGCATATATATAGTGTGTGTACATGTTGTTTATGTAGTGTTATGTACAAGAGGGTATAGATAGTGTTGTATGAATTTTGCATATCCATTGCTGGGTATAGATGGTTTTACGTACATGTTGGACATGTTGTGTTGTGTGTATATTTTACTATGTGCATGATGGATATGCAATGTTGTATGTGTATAGTGCTCTCCGCGTGTTGGATATGTGGTGTTGTGTAGAGATGATTCTATGTACATGTTGGATATGCAGTGTTATGTACATGTGGTGTTGAGTGCATGTTGTACATGTGGTGCTAGGTACATATGGTGTGGTGTGCATGGTTGTACAAGTGGTGTTGTGTGTGTGTGGTGTTGTCTACATGTTGTACAAGTGGTGATGTGTGCATGTGTTTCTATGTACATGTCGTGCATGTGGTGTTGTGTACATGTGGTGTCATGTACATGTCATGTGTGTGGTACTATGTACATGTGGTATTGTGTACACGTTGTACAATTGTGTAGTGTACATGTGGTGTTGTGTACACATTGTGCGGGTGGCACCGTGTAAATGTGATGTTGTGCACACGTTGTGTAGGTGGTGCAGTGTACAGGTGGTATTGTATACATGTTGTAGATATGGTATTGGTGCACATGTGGTATTGTGTGCATGACATACATGCTGTTTTGAGGGAATGTGGTACTATGTATGTGAATTTTGTTGGTGGATGTATTGTGTTGTGCACTAGGTGTAGAAGTGTGTATTGCGATGTACATCAGGTATAGGTGTACGAGTTTTGTTGTATACTAGGTGTATGTGTATACATTTTGTGTTGTCACATGTTGTGTGTGGATGTATGCCTTGTGATATACATTGTGCACGTATACTTGGTGTAAGTGTATGTGTTATATGTCATGTATAGGTGCATGCGGATCATGATGTTGTATGGTGTGTGTGGTTGTATGTGTGTGATTCACACTATGTGTATGTGCACCTAGTGGAGGAGAAGGCACGGGGTGTGGAAACCAATCGATTGTGTGTACAAAAGAACAAAGGCAGAAGTAAGGATTGATGAAGGATAAGTATCGGTATATTATTTCAGTTTTACTATGCATGTGATTTATGATTCTGATATATGATGACTATATGTGATCTATGATTCTGATTTATGATGGTTACATGTGATTTATGATTTTGATCTATGATGGTTGTGTTTTGAGCTAACCATATGTGATATGTTTATACATGATGTTGTGATCAAACAATTAGTTTGACTTGTTATGACAGGAATTAAACATGATTGCAAATTTACCTTATTGACGAGAAACCAATGAGCTATGATTTGAATTTATTTGAATTTATTTTCAATCTAATGGAAGTAATGTGCTTGGGATAAGAAGCATGGAAATGCCTGGTTGGGTGGTTAAAATCAACTGCAAGAATTGGCTGAAACAACAAAAGAAAATGGAACATGCAGCAGCATGTTGGTAAAGTATTCAGGAGCAGGGCCATTGTGGGAAACTGGTACCCAATAGTGTCCATTGATTGCCATGAGCATGCTATGACTGGAATTATGGTTTTAAGGCAGGGATATTCCTTGGTTGTTGTATCTTCCGATGTAAGGAAGCCTTGCTGAGGGATGGACTGCCCAAGATGGGGGTGCTAGCAGAACTTGGAAGGCGAGTGACTCCACAGAACGGGTGACTGGATTCCCGAGGGACTGTGTAGCAGAGAAGGGAAGGTCACAGATGGATTCACTTTGGTCATTATCATTGCCAGATGGAACCATATGCACATTGGGAGTTCACCTTGGAACAATGAGTTAGTAACTGTTCACTGAGAGGACAAGTGGCACAGGATTGTAGCGCTAGACATCAGATGCAGATTTGACTTTGCAGTGGATTCTAAACTTCCTTGGAAGGAGGTGAATCCTGGTATTACTTTGATGGTAGAGGTGTGATCCTCTAGATTCCCTTCTTGATTGATACGAGCATCGTATCCTTTATTTGTTGGTTAAGAAGATGTGTATATGTGTATATAATTGTAAATAACGTAATGAGTTGTGTTATAAAGCTCCAATATGTGGTATGGATTTTATATGGTCATGCTTTCATGATGTTTTTCTTTTGAGCAGATCATTCATTGCAAATTCTGCAATGAGTTGTGTTATAAAACTCCATGGGTAGTATGTTTTGTTTTCAACAATCATGTTGGTTATAGGTGTCATTGAACACCGAGGATGGAATTCCCCCAAGGGTGAGGGTTCTGTAACAGTGCTGGTGAAAATTCCATGTAAAAATATATAAATACCATGGATGATGGGACACATATTCCAAGCTTAATGGTGGGCAGGACATCCTAGTGGGTGTTTATTTGGTTGTTGATGGTTAAGGAAATTGGCAAAGGCAATGGATAAGGCATTAAAGAGGTAAAAAAGTATTTTGTCACATTTGTTTATGAAAATAATGGAAATTAGGAGAAAAATTAGGTCAAAGGTCAAAGGGTGCATGTGAGGAGGAAAATTAAGGAAAATAATGGAAATTGGGAGAAAAAGGAGGTGAAAGGTCACAGTTTGCATGCGAGGAGGAAAATGAAGGAAAATAATAGAAAATGAAGAAAATAGAGACCTCATTAATAAAAATGCTTCTAAGGATCAGTTGACAAGCTTCTTCCATTCAGAGTGAACCTTTTGTCAGTTCAGTTTTGGAGCTCTCTCATTATTCTCTCTCTCTCCCTCACTCATGGAGACTTAGAGTTTTCTTGGAGCACTCTTGGTGGTTGTGGCATACTTGGATTCTTGGAGCAAGAAGGAAAATGATGAGAAGGAAAGTGCAAGAAGGCATCTGCATCGGCAACTACATCAGATTCTCTTGCAGGTACCGAGTTGCATGTATGATTTATTCACTAGTTTTGGACATGCATGGCATATGCATGTGGTTTCTTGGTTGTGATCTGTCATTGGCATGGAGGATTGCCTAGATTGATAGTGGATTGCCTAGCCTTGCCATTTCCAGGATATCCATGGTGATTGTGGATCTACTTTCATTATTTCGTTTTGGTTGGTTCTCATGTTTCCTAAGCTATGGGTTGAGTTACTAGTCCTAGAATCCCTGGTTGGACAAACACTCTAGAATCCCTTGGTGGGTTGAGTTACTAGTCCTGGAAGCCTTGGTTGGACAAATGCTCTAGAAGCCCTGTATAAATTGTGGGTTGAGTTACTAGTTCTGGAAGCCTTGGTTGGACAAACACTCTGGAAGCCCTGGAAGGCTTAGATGGAGACCAATCTAATGATGGTTTTTTTGTTGATTTCCAATCGTGAGGTGGAATCACTATTTGATGGGTTGAGGTGGATGGCCTCTGGAAGCCCTAGATGATTTTTGATTGATGTGTTCTATGAGATCCCACATTCATGCTTAGAATATGGCACGACGGTGAATGGATGAAGAGAGATTTGGCTTAGCCATTCTACAGTCGGGTGGAATGTGGTAGTCCCATCTCCGATTGGTTCATTGCATTGATTAACAAGAAATACATTCCCTTGATTTTCATGTGTAAAGGTACTGATGTATTTATGGATTTGGTGGCTGATATGTTCATTGTATTGATATTCCTATTATGCTAATTATATGCACATTTTATGATAGCAACTATGTATGGCTCTCAACATGTTTTTACTTTTATGTGAATGGATAATGTGTCTTTAACTTAATGGAGGATAATGCAACAAATGGAATGAGGGAACAATGGTTCATAGAAATTCTTAGATAAGTATGAGATCCTACACTTAATTTTATTATTTAAACCTGTAGATTACATATAGATGATATGTTTGACGAAACACATGTCATGGCTAATGGGGTTCTGGTTATGATATTATTTAGTTTATTTCTTTTCTGATTCCATTTCCTTAAATTCAACAAGGATGTTTAATCTTATCCATAGAGGCCTCTCATCGCATGTTTACCCCCTGTTGGTCGGTTGCTTGGGTAGATATGGGAGGAGGGTGTTACATGGGCTAGCATCCTTCCTTAGAAGAAGTTGAAGGGGGTAGATCTCGGATCCCATTTTCTTGGACTTAGTGTGGACTACCTCTCACAAAATAAATGCATCTATATGTGGGCTAGCCAAGCATGTAGGAAAACTAAACAAGAGCACATATCCTTTTCGATCAAATAGATGTTGTTGAGGTGAGCAACGATTTCATTCTTTTCTTCTTGCTTCTCTTGAATGAAATGACACAACATGGACTTCATATATCAATACAAGGTTATGGATTGAAAGTATTGATTCCTACAACCCATGGTGTGTATATGGTCTGGAATGTAGTCTGAAACAATATGAATTCATGAATCAGAGTGAGTAATCTTTTCATGAACTGCCTAAGCCTGAAGTATATGGATTTCATATTGAGCTTCTTGAGGAATGAATGAATGAATGATATACATTGTTGACTAAGCATAAGACTAGCCTTGAGAATTTCTATCGGGACGGCAACCATCAAATCCCCATCATGAGTGGATACATTTTCATGACATGGTGATGGGGAGAAGAAGGGTCGCAACAAGAGTAGCATGACAGGTAGGAGAAGGGAAAGAGACTAGAGGACGAGGGAAAACCAATATAGAGTACGCAGGGTTATGAAATTTAGAAATAGGGTTGGAGAATAGAGCGAGATCCAAGTGAAGCATAGAGAGGAATAGGAACCAAAACAATAAAATATAGACCCCTCCTTGAGAGGCACAAAGGTCATGAAGCCTCCACAAATGATGTAATAGGTTGCATTAACTAACCATAGGAACAAAACCATCCACCTAAACCCGATAATAAGAGGCACAACAATGAAATTAAAACACTAATTACAAAGGTAGTAAGGAAGAGAATTTACCAACAATATTCGAAGAGACAAATTCCAACGAAACCCAGAAGAAACTTGGAAATTCTCTATAAATGATAATTGAGTGTTATAACGTAAATTCAACAAGAAAGAATGGAAATGGAAGGCCATGCCGAGAGGGCCTAGACCTTCCTCAATCGACTTGCAACAATTTTGAGCAAAAGGGGAAGAAATATCCTACAAGTGGTTTGAAGACATAACAAAGACTCGATATAAATGCAAAGAGTCACTAGCTAAACCAAGAAGATGAAGTGGAAGATAAGTCTCTTAGTTTATTGCTTTGGGGTGTCATTACTCTTACTATTATTTGAATACATGGGGTTGTTTGACTACGACACACCCTATTTAATGTACGAGGTGGCGATGGGCTTGCCAGCTTGTCCCATCCCTCAACATGAAATTTAACATACCCATAGAGGATTATTGATCTGACGATGAGGATGTTTAAATGGTCACACCGCTCATTCCATACTTCATTGCTTTGAGGGGAATCAACATTAATTTTTTGGTTCTTATATCCTAGGTTCGCAAGATATTCAACCACTTTATTTCCATATTGACAAGAGTGTGAGGGAAGGAGGACATGAAATGAGGGAATCAAATAATTACTATGAGAGATGAAGTTTTCAAGTGTTTGGATTTGATAGATGTTTTCTGGAGAAGATCTACTAATAAGAGTCTTCTAGTATTAATAGCCATTTGTGACTCTCCTTCGAATTGAAGCTTTATAAAGCCATTGATAATAGCTAACCAACAACATGATTCCAAAGAAAAGAATTCCACTACATTATTGTTTTTTACTTCACAACTACTCGTAAACAAAAAAAGTCTTTACTATCATAGTTTCTGTAGATACCTTTGAAGCTAGCCATCCTTGATTTCCTTTTGAAGCACCATCAAAATTTAATTTGATTCCTTACTCAGGGTATAAATATTTCAGGTGACCCAACTCTAAGATGTAAGGAAACATGGTCCAAATGGCGATAGATAGTAGGGGAGAGCTCAAGTCTGGGGAAAAGAGCTAATCATGTGGGCTTGCTTCCCAATCTTGTTGTTTCTAGTGGGAGGATAGAATTGTTTCCTGAACACTATGTAGGATGATTTTCCAGACCATAAAATTTATAGAGTGAGCTTGAGGTTATGTTCTTCCCTTATGAGTCATAGGAGGAATTATTGCATCATAACCAAAGCTCTGTTAAAGATCAAATTATTGAAGATTCCATGATAATATTAATAAAAAAATAGTTATGAGGCTTGCATATTTTCTATCAAAATGCCTAAATAGAAGAAAAAATCAATCCCATATGTTCTTTGAAAAGTTGCAAGAGTTAAGGAGGCGCCCCATGTCTTCGTTGTTGGCTCTACGAAAGAAAAGAAAATTGAAGGACCCTCAAACCTTTTCTTCTAATTCTATTCTAGGAGAGATCTCAATAGCAGTGATGGTAGAGGTGTGATCCTCTAAATTCCCTTCTTGATTGATACGAGCATCGTATCCTTTATTTGTTGGTTAAGAAGATGTGTATATGTGTATATCATTGTAAATAATGTAATGAGTTGTGTTATAAAGCTCCAATATGTGGTATGGATTTTATATGGTCATGCTTTCATGATGTTTTGCTTTTGAGCGGGTCATTCATTGCAAATTCTACAATGAGTTGTGTTATAAAACTCCATGGGTAGTATGTTTTGTTTTCAACAATCATGTTGGTTATAGGTGTCATTGAACACCGAGGATGGAATTCCCCCAAGGGTGAGGGTTCTGTAACAGTGCTGGTGAAAATTCCATGTAAAAATATATAAATACCATGGATGATGGGACACATATTCCAAGCTTAATGGTGGGCAGGACATCCTAGTGGGTGTTTATTTGGTTGTTGATGGTTAAGGAAATTGGCAAAGGCAATGGCTAAGGCATTAAAGAGGTAAAAAAGTATTTTGGCACATTTATTTATGAAAATAATGGAAATTAGGAGAAAAATGAGGTCAAAGGTCAAAGGGCGCATGTGAGGAGGAAAATTAAGGAAAATAATGGAAATTGGGAGAAAAAGGGGGTGAAAGGTCACAGTTTGCATGCGAGGAGGAAAATGAAGGAAAATAATAGAAAATGAAGAAAATAGAGACCTCATTAATAAAAATGCTTCTAAGGATCAGTTGACAAGCTTCTTCCATTCAGAGTGAACCTTTTGTCAGTTCAGTTTTGGAGCTCTCTCATTATTCTCTCTCTCTCTCTCACTCATGGAGACTTAGAGTTTTCTTGGAGCACGTGGTTGTGGCATACTTGGATTCTTGGAGCAAGAAGGAAAATGATGAGAAGGAAAGTGCAAGAAGGCATCTGCATCGACAACTACATCAGATTCTCTTGCAGGTACCGAGTTGCATGTATGATTTATTCACTAGTTTTGGACATGCATGTGGTTTCTTGGTTGTGATCTGTCATTGGCATGGAGGATTGCCTAGATTGATAGGGGATTGCCTAGCCTTGCAATTTCGAGGATATCCATGGTGATTGTGGATCTACTTTCATTATTTCGTTTTGGTTGGTTCTCATGTTTCCTAAGCTATGGGTTGAGTTACTAGTCCTAGAATCCCTAGTTGGAAAAATGCTCTAGAATCCCTTGGTGGGTTGAGTTACTAGTCCTGGAAGCCTTGGTTGGAAAAATGCTCTAGAAGCCCTGTATAAATTGTGGGTTGAGTTACTAGTTCTGGAATCCTTGGTTGGACAAACACTCTAGAAGCCCTGGAAGGCTTAGATGGAGACCAATCTAATGATGGTTTTTTTGTTGATGTCCGATCGTGAGGTGGAATCACTATTTGATGGGTTGAAGTGGGTGGCCTCTGGAAGCCCTAGATGAGTTTTGATTGATGTGTTCTATGAGATCCCACATTCATGCTTGGAATATGGCACGACGATGAATGGATGAAGAGAGATTTGGCTTAGCCATTCTACAGTCGGGTGGAATGTGGTAGTCCCATCTCCGATTGGTTCATTGCATTGATTAACGAGAAATACATTCCCTTGATTTTCATGTGTAAAGGTACTGATGTATTTATGGATTTGGTTGCTGATATGTTTATTGTATTGATATTCCTATTATGCTAGTTATATGCACATTTTATGATAGCAACTATGTATGGCTCTCAACATGTTTTTACTTTTATGTGAATGGATAATGTGTCTTTAACTTAATGGAGGATAATGCAGCAAATGGAATGAGGGAACAATGGTTCATAGAAATTCATAGATAAGTATGAGATCCTACACTTAATTCTATTATTTAAACCTGTAGATTACGTATAGATGATATGTTCGACGAAACACATGTCATGGCAAATGGGGTTCTGGTTATGATATTATTTAGTTTATTTCTTTTCTGATTCCATTTCCTTAAATTCAACAAGGATGTTGAATCTTATCCATAGAGGCCTCTCATCGCATGTTTACCCCCTGTTGGTCGGTTGCTTGGGTAGATATGGGAGGAGGGTGTTACATGGGCTAGCATCCTTCCTTAGAAGAAGTTGAAGGCGGCAGATCCCGGATCCCATTTTCTTGGACTTAGTGTGGACTACCTCTCACAAAATAAATGCATCTATATGTGGGCTAGCCAAGCATGTAGGAAAACTAAACAAGAGCACATATCCTTTTCGATCAAATAGATGTTGTTGAGGTGAGCAACGATTTCATTCTTTTCTTCTTGCTTCTCTTGAATGAAATGACACAACATGGACTTCATCTATCAATACAAGGTTATGGATTGAAAGTATTGATTCCTACAACCCATGGTGTGTATATGGTCTGGAATGTAGTCTGAAACAATATGAATTCATGAATCAGAGTGAGTAATCTTTTCATGAACTTCCTAAGCCTGAAGTATATGGATTTCATATTGAGCTTCTTGAGGAATGAATGAATGAATGATATACATTGTTGACTAAACATAAGACTAGACTTGAGATTTTCTATCGGGATCGCAACCATCAAATCCCCATCATGAGTGGATACATTTTCATGACATGGTGATGGGGAGAAGAAGGGTTGCAACAAGAGTAGCATGACAGGTAGGAGAAGGGAAAGAGACTAGAGGACGAGGGAAAAGCAATACAGAGTACGCAGGGTTATGAAATTTAGAAATAGGGTTGGAGAATAGAGCGAGATCCAAGTGAAGCATAGAGAGGAATAGGAACCAAAACAATAAAATATAGACCCCTCCTTGAGAGGCACAAAGGTCGTGAAGCCTCCACAAATGATGTAATAGGTTGCATTAACTAACCATAGGAACAAAACCATCCACCTAAACCCGATAATAAGAGGCACAACAATGAAATTAAAACACTAATTACAAAGGTAGTAAGGAAGAGAATTTACCAACAATATTCGAAGAGACAAATTCCAACGAAACCCAGAAGAAACTTGGAGCATGCCATTATGCCTTTAAAGGAAAAAAATCCACTTTCTCCATAAATGATAATTGAGTGTTGTAACGTAAAATCAACAAGAAAGAATGGAAATGGAAGGCCATGCCGAGAGGGCCTAGACCTTCCTCAATCGACTTGCAACAATTTTGAGCAAAAGGGGAGGAAATATCCTACAAGTGGTTTGAAGACATAACAAAGACTCGATATAAATGCAAAGAGTCACTAGCTAAACCAAGAAGATGAAGTGGAAGATAAGTCTCTTAGTTTATTGCTTTGGGGTGTCATTACTCTTACTATTATTTGAATACATGGGGTTGTTTGACTACGACACCCCCTATTTAATGTACGAGGTGGCGATGGGCTTGCCAGCTTCTCCCATCCCTCAACATGAAATTTAACATACCCATAGAGGATTATTGATCTAACGATGAGGATGTTTAAATGGTCACACCGCTCTTTCCATACTTCATTTCTTTGAGGGGAATCAACATTAATTTTTTGGTTCGTATATCCTAGGTTCGCAAGATATTCAACCACTTTATTTCCATATTTAAAAGAGTGTGAGGGAAGGAGGACATGAAATGAGGGAATCAAATAATTACTATGAGAGATGAAGTTTTCAAGTGTTTGGATTTGATAGATGTTTTCTGGAGAAGATCTACTAATAAGAGTCTTCTAGTATTAATAGCCATTTGTGACTCTCCTTCGAATTGAAGCTTTATAAAGCCATTGATAATAGCTAACCAACAACATGATTACAAAGAAAAGAATTCCACTACATTATTGTTTTTTACTTCACAACTACTCGTAAACAAAAAAAGTCTTTACTATCATAGTTTATGTAGATACCTTTGAAGCTAGCCATCCTTGATTTCCTTTTGAAGCACCATCAAAATTTAATTTGATTCCCTACTCAGGGGATAAATATTTCAGGTGACCCAACTCTAAGATGTAAGGAAACATGGTCCAAACGGGGATAGATAGTAGGGGAGAGCTCAAGTCTTGGTAAAAGAGCTAATCATGTGGGCTTGCTTCCCAATCTTGTTGTTTCTAGTGGGAGGATAGAATTGTTTCCTGAACACTATGTAGGATGATTTTCCAGACCATAAAATTTATAGAGTGAGCTTGAGGTTATGTTCTTCCCTTATGAGTCATAGGAGGAATTCTGGCATCATAACCAAAGCTCTGTTAAAGATCAAATTATTGAAGATTCCATGATAATATTGATAAAAAAATAGTTATGAGGCTTGCATATTTTCTATCAAAATGCCTAAATAGAAGCAAAAATCAATCCCATATGTTCTTTGAAAAGTTGCAAGAGTTAAGGAGGCGCCCCATGTCTTCGTTGTTGGCTCTACAAAAGAAAAGAAAATTGAAGGACCCTCAAACCCGTTTCTTCTAATTCTATTCTAGGAGAGATCTCAATAGCAGTGAGACTTTAAGCCAAAGATGTTGAAGCCAAATTATGCTCATGATAAACCATTTCATTTTTTCACAAGAGCTAAATATAAATTTCCAAATCAAAACACCTAATTAAATAATTCCATACACATAAATATTGTACTAATGCATAGATAGAAAAGAAATTAAATGTTCAGTGGACAGATAGTCTTGTTTTGATGTTGAAGATGATGACATGATTTACAATTGAAGTCACAAATTGTATGATCATCTCTATTTCAATGAACAATTTTCAATATTTTAATGAAAAAACGTGTGGACTTATTAAGCTGACAGGCGTAGTCTATATTGGAATTGAGGTTGAAGAATTTTATTTTATTTATTAAATGAATCGCTAAGATTTCCTCTCTTGAGAATATTCTTTTGTCTTGTATATAATTGGACAGATGTAAGGCTTCACGGAGAGAGCCCTGCGACGGGATATTTTTGGATCTGGTTTCGATCCCTACGACGGCAATGGCTCTCCGCCTTTCCCATGTAAGCCAAACCTCCGATGATTCCATAAGCAAGAAGACTGAAATCACAGGACTCGCACTGGTCATCTTCGTGCCGCCAAGAGTAAGGGTTTTATGTTATTCGCTGCAGTTAGGGTTTATAAGAAGCACAGAGGTGCGAATCCGGCTAGATGTGCTGCATATCATGTTTCTTCAGGCGGCGAATATCACTGATATACTCCCGAATGGACTAAAAGGGTCAGCTATGCTTCAGAAATGCTCGCGGATCAGGCACCTCTACGATGCAGATCTTGTTTTTTACCTATTCGAGCAGCCGTCGTTGAGCCCCGATTGGGCAACATATTCCTTGATCCGGGGTATGTTGCACAGATCGAGCCCTGGACTCTTCGATACAGACCTGCATACTGTAGATCGACCCCTATGTTGGCCAGATCTGGAAGCCCACTCACTGTACAAGCTGTCTAGAGGTGAGAAAAAGGCATAGAGTAGAATCTCAGGGTTAGATCTAACGAATTCAAGATCTAGACCCCCGGTAAGAGGTTTCCAAGTATTTGTAAAAATACTGGAAGGAAAATCGAAAATATTTTGGGTAAAAGAGACAGATTTTGTCAAGAAACTGTAGAAAATTATAATGCAACAGCTGGGATACCCCATCAGATCTCAAAATCTGATACATGAGGGCATAGCGCTACAAGACTCAAAATACCTCTAGGAATACAAAATTGCACCCTTGTCAACAATCATCCTCAATATGAGAATAAGAGGGGCCACATTGTCAATAGCAGGAATCCTTACAAGGTTGAAGGAAGTGTTACTGGTTCAATAGGGAAAAAACCAGGCAAAATTTCCTTCAAAAACATTCTACAAGGGAAAAACACAGAAGGAGCAGCACCGAATCAATCAGGTATGGACACCAAGCCATACATTGTGGAACAGCTGAATCATACTCCAGAATATAATATAGATGCACCAGAAATAGAGGAGTATTGCACTATATATGAAAAACAAGCAATAATATGTAGATTTAACAGCTTTTGGCCCAAACCTGCTAATCTATTTCACTGGATCTTCACGAACTGGACCACACACTGCAAAATACATCTCTGTTCCAAAGGTTTTTTCATAGTAAATTTTTTATCAGAAATAGATAGAGACATAGTAATACAGGAAGGACCTTGGTTCTAGGGATCCACTGGGCTCTTCATCACACCATGGTTCCTAGATTTTGATGCAAACACAATGGTTGTCTCCAAGATGCCAGTTTGGGTGAGGCTACACAACCTCCCAATACATCTCTGGGATCACCAAGTAATAGCTGGAATTGGAAATATTATTGGGCGTTACATCAAAATGGACACCCAGCGAGTGGAGGAAAGAATTTATACTTTTGCACGAATATGTGTGGAAGTAGACCTTAGCAAAGGACTGCCAGACCAGATCCAGCTGAAGCATAGATAGTGGAGCTGGACACAGGTTCTAGATTATGAAAACACTGCCTTCAGGTGCCGAATTTTCCGACAAATAGGACACCTACAAAGCACGTGTCCAGCAGTCAGAAAAGATAATCGTAGAAAAAAGAAAACGGAAAAACAAGCAAAAGGGTGGCAATTCCCTCCACCTCCCCTGGATGACGAGGAGGAAGAAGAGATGGATTTCGCTTACCCCAACCAGACTAATCAGATGAATAAAGAACCAGCAGTAGAAGACACAAATCCACAGGAAAATATAGACACAGCACTGGAAAGGACCTCAGATACTATGGATATGGGCAGAAATAAAAGACAACACATATCAGACACATCAGATTCTGATAAAGACAATACACAACCTGTGGCTGAAACAACTCTAGCACTTATAACGCCAACATAGTCACAGGGGAGTTGGAGAAAAGTTGAGAAGAAAAAAGGGCAAAAAGTCTGACTTTTCCCCCACCTGTACAAATATATTATTTGTTTTACATGTTTTTTTTTTTTTTTTTTTTTAAATCCGTACACCATGCGTGGTGATAAAAGATCTATGCATTCTCTTTTTGAGCAATTTTTTTCTGTTTAAAACATATGTCAAAAAGGCATCTTCAGTACACCCTGCATGGTGATGAAGGATCTATGCATATTTTTTGAGCACGATTTTTGATATGTTTACAACATATGTCGAAAGGCATCTACAACATGTAATTTTTCAATCATAATGAAAGATTACGATTTTTCCAGTGGAAAAAAATTGGACAGATGTAATTAGGGATTTCTAAAAGGTTTCTCGGTTAAAAAGTTCATAACAATTGTGTGTCTTCCATCTCTGTTAACTCGCGTCCTCCATCACCCATCCTAGCCACGTTACAAATTTGAATAATCTTTTGTGTTTCGAATTCATTAGTATAGGCATTTCCAATTATATTCATAGAGGAATTTCATCTTTCTTGCCGAACAATGGCATGAAAGTATCAAGTTGATGTGAAATTGAACCAAAATAAATTATGTTTGTGGGAGAATGCATAGATATGGGAAGTATTGCAGTGACTTTCAGTGTGATTGTACATTCAACAAGGAGGTCACCAGCTCCATTTCTATTTTTGGGAGTGGGTTGCATGATCACATTTATTGTCTTTTATTTTATCATTCCATCATAACATGGGAGTAGAGAGTGAAGGCCCTATGGCCTTGAATATGAATATGTATTTGTGCAGAGAAAAGAATGGTGGTGCATAGAATAGAAGGGAATCTTTCCATCCTCGCCATTCTTCTTATTTTGAGCTCAACAAGTGATATCATGATACGCAATGAAACAGGTAGCTTCAAGAACCCATCATAAAGAATTTCTCGATGGCCACCTCTTGGATGCCAGAATGGTTGTTGGACAGAATAATGTAGAGTATTTTGCATGTATTCTCATAGAGGCCATGTTGTGCCATGACATTTTGGTAAACCCTATGGCAAGAATCTCGATGATAGTCATGAGAAGAACCGAGGAAGATGCCACCATATTCCATTTTTGTAATACCCTATTGGTCTTCTTCTTGCTTACTGAATAAATATGTATATAATTAAATTATTTGTGTGCTTATCTTATATGTTTTTTATATCGCTAATATTTTTTTTATTGAAAAAGAAAGAAGGTTATTGAAACCATAATAAAGTATTGTCAGAGGGGATTCCTAGAATGCAAAATGGAACTAAAAATATTCCAATGACTTGTTGGGCATAAGTTCTGTAACCTTATTGGTATTATGAACCCTAGCAAGGCGGTGTTAAATGTCTACCCACAGTAAATAACCCAAAAATAAATAACTTCATTAACCTTATTGGTATTATGAACCCTAGCAAGGCAATTTTAAATATTTGCACATAATAAATAACCCAAAAATAAAATGAAGAGGGAATGGAGGCACTGGCCACAATTATTCCAATAAAAAGATTAGAGAATGAAACATTGTAAGCCTATTAAATTTTGGAGAATATATATATATATTTTATTTTTTTTTCATTTGATAGGGATGGTAATTTAAAAACATTTTAGAAGATCTAAAAGTAATAAAATTTTCCAAATTTCATAATTATAATTTTAAAAAGTTTATATAAAATTTTAAATAAAATTAACTAAAAAACACTTAAATAACTTTAATATTATAACATTAAAATTTGTATTAACTGTAATACAAAATATTAATAATATATACTTATAAAAATTATATCAACCACACAAAATATTAATAATATATATTTATAAAAATATATCAACCACATTTATAAATATAATTTTGCTAATTATAATAAAAAGTTGCCATAAATAAAAAACAAAACCCGTAACAAGTTTCGTTTCCCATTTCTATTCTGTCTAGTGAAACAGTTTCTAAAATTTCAATTTTTATTTAAATTTGGACTTATTTTAGCGTGAAGTTTTAGCATGAAACCCACCAGGAAAAAATGAACACCCAGTGTTTTATAATTAACAGGTTTCGTTAAACCTGTTCATCCCATCTCTATTCTAGTGAAACATTTTCTAAGATTTCATCTCTAAAATAATGTGAACTTATTTTAGGGTAAATCGCCCACAGGAAAAAATGAACACCCAATATGTCTGTTTTATAATTTATTTGGCAATCAACTAAATGGCCTCCCATTGGATATGATAGTGAGGATAATAACGTGAGATATATCTTTACGTACATGTAATGTGTAAGTTATAACCTGGTAACAAAGGGCATTAATAAACATGCAGTGCAAAGTATTTCTCGTTATGAATTTTATGTTATTAAGTTTAAAATTAATTATTACATGTTCTTCCATAGATTGTTATTTGTTTGCCAGTAACACACCATTCGAAGGGTTATCAAATTATATTACACTGCCTTTGAAACATACGTAACATTAATTATTACATGTTCTTCCATAGATTGTTATTTGTTTGCCAGTGACACACCATTCGAAGGGTTATCAAATTATATTATATTGCCTTTGAAACTAACGTAACATTAATTATTACATATTCTTCCATAGATTGTTATTTGTTTGCCAGTAACACACACCATTCGAAGGGTTATCAAATTATATTACATTGCCTTTGAAACATACGTAACATCAATGTGCGCACCCCATGATTCCAAGAACATGTGGGTTTAATAAAAAATAAAAAATAAAAAATCAACAAAATTGTGAAATATTTTTTTGGGGGTGATGTAGCGTGAAGTGGATCCCGTGATGATAAAAATAGTTGCTGAATCCATTTTCCACCGACTTGAAATAACTTCAGTAAATATTTTAACTTTAGAAAGATTTAAACATATTACAATATAGAATATAATACATAAAAATAGTCGCTGATCCATTTTCCACCGACTTGAAATAACTTCAGTAAATATTTTAACTTTAGAAAGATTTAAGCATATTACAATATAGAATATAACACATAAAAATAGGCGCTGAATCCATTTTCCACCGACTTGAAATAACTTCAGTAAATATTTTAACTTTAGAAAGATTTAAACATATTACAATATAGAATATAATACATAAAAATAGTCGCTGAATCCATTTTCCACCGACTTGAAATAACTTCAGTAAATATTTGAACTTTAGAAAGATTAAAACATATTACAATATAGAATATAATACATCTCTAGTGGTGGTGCAGGATAGGATTTGTACAAAATTAATATTCGCATGCCTGCTGTGGTGCAGATGAAGAAATTGCTTTGCAATTTCATGATGCCACTTGCAACGAAGCTACCTTGACGTTGCAAGTTGCGCTTTCCTCTGCCCGGTGAGCTTCACCTGTCACACTCTACTCACGCTCCGCAATACGGAAAACCCGTTGCCGTCATCGGCTGTACAAAAGCACGTTCGTTCCCTCGATTAGAAGGGCGAAAATAACAGATCGTTTAAAGGGAAAATAATTCCCACTTGATGCAATTAGAGGTCAATAGCATCCACCGACATTTTAAATTTGCTGTCACCGACAACCCAACGACAGTATGATCTTCTCATCGGAATCCTTCGCTGCTTTCGAAGGCAATGTCGCCGTCTCCACTGTGCTGTAAGGAGCCACGCTGTTCAATCTGAGCTCCCACAAAAAGAAAACCATCGCTTCAATACAAATTTGCGCATTCAATCATCTCATTTTAAACTAAAAATAATCGATAAATGATCTATTCGTTTCATTTCCTATTCAGTCATCTAAATACACAGACAAGAAATTGTAGATGATGCTAGAGTTTGATTACCTCTCCTTTCGCTTTTGGAGGAAGCGTTGCAGAGATAATTTCTTCACTATTTCCAAGCCTGCACGCGGGACAATAAACCATGTTAAATCAATTTTATACCTAAAAACCTTCATTTACCCTTTCACATTCTATCTATCCAACCCCTATTCAAAATAACATATGTGTCATACGCCTCTTACCTGCTGGCACTTTTTGAGGTTGATTTTCATTCACAGCGTCCAATGCAGATTTGGAAGGCTGCTCTCCCGATGTCTCTTCAAGTTTGCCACTGGTAATCTTAGAGGTTCTTTTGTTGCTCGAGCTATTCGAGCTGGCAAGCTTCATAATGTCTTCAACCTGCCAAAAAAATGTCAAAGTACTCAGTCGGAAATAAAGTAAAAGGCAGACAGATGAGAGAATCATGTTGTTTTATCAAAATTTACACAATGAGTTGCTCGGATCAAAATAAGACCTTCTCAGCAGGAATATCGTAAACATTCACCACTCCGTTATAGAAAATAGTGAATTGAGATGTGGATAGTTTCTCCGGCACTTGTGCTTCAACGAACCGGCTGAAAATAGTGCCATAAATATATATAGTTAGCCTTCTGAACGTTTAAATCGCTTTCAATTGAAAGAATTCCTTTAAAAATAATTCAAATGGCAAATATCTGGACAAGAAAATACCTGGAAATTGGATTAGTGAGGCCGATTTCCGAAGGCAGGCTTATATTTGATTCTGTAACTCTTGGGTTTGAACCGAAACCGGCGCTTAATGGAAACAATTCCATAATTTCAACCTTCTTGCCCTCTGACTGTTGGTTCGATGAAAGCAACTTTAGCATCATCTGCGGTTTTATCCGCGACAGATGTTGCATGAGTACTGTTCCATTCATGAAAAATAGATATAATATCAGCAAAAACATTCCTTCAATACACAAATGGAAGACAGATTTATTGAGAGAAGGCATATTGCACTCATCGATGTGAAAACATAGCGGCAAGAAAGATTGAGGGTGTTTGCAAAAGAAAGCATACATCTCGTCTTGGCTTGGTGTTTTTCAGGACCGAATTCCAAACTATATTTACTGTCCTTCATTACTCTTCCGTTAGCTTCAGAGGCGTTCTGAACGTGTAGAGTCTCGAAAGCCACAGATGCACGTGGCGACATAGCTTGCAAACTCAAATATTGTTCCGATAAATCACCAAAGTTCCACTGCAATCGACCCTTTTCCTGAAGCTCTACGCCTTCGGGAGATCTATCAAAGTGCCAAATAAATATAGACAATAAGAAATCAGGAGCACGATAAAGCCTGATAAACACGCATGTGGAAGTATTATTGCTTTAATGAATGGAAATGGATCGCAACTTCAGCGGCTGCACCGGCGTCCCCAATTTTTCCACGGATTTGACGTGACGAATCCTTTCGCGTTATTTCCAGCACGGGAAAAACATGGAATGAATTGTGGGTTGCTTATTGGTACATTACATCTGATTTGATATATCTTAGAGCGTTTGAAGTTGGAGTCCCAAGGAAGTAAATTTGATATATCTTAGAGCGTTTGAAGTTGGCGTATGAAGTTGGAGTGTCTTATAAAAATAAATGGATATTTAAGTATTATGAAAAATCTTATGAAAATATTTTTTAAATGTGATGTATCGTAAATAATATGCATTTTATTATAATGTTTTAAATGTTGTATGATATATATTTTTGGATTCATATGGTATTTAATGCACTATTAAGAAGTTTATATTGTTTACCATTATTTATAGGGTGTATATTCAACTTAGGTAAAGTTGAGCTATTTTACATTTTTTTTATTAAATCATTTATTACCATTCTTGGTAAAATTATTCACGCATTGTTTTCAAGGTGGAATAGCTCCAAAAATAAAAAGGCTATTTTTTATTAAGATAGAGCAACTTGATCGAATAGCATATAGTGCATACTTCCTTAATTTGATAGTTCCAATTTTTCTTAATAATAATTGTTAAATAAAAAAATTACTTATTTTTTTTTTTTTAAATTCAACCCCATATTGAATATTTGAATAAATACCTAAAAAATAAAAATTACAAATTGTATTTACCGTTTTAAAATAACTATAAACTCCTAACATATTTAGGCAAATCATCATATCCATCTGCAAACTATAAGAACTATTTAAAGTATTCAAAGCCCTATTGAATATTTGAATAATGTTTAAATGAGCGAAGAAAAAAGTGGTGTATCTTTTTGCAAGCTTCGAGGCGGTGCATTTGTTTTTTTCCTGGTTCTCTTTTTTAAATACCGTCCACTTTTTTGGATATTATGTCTATGTTTATTATTTTATTATGTAGCTAGATATTTTAATTTTGTAATATAGTTTATAAAATTTTAATGTTTATTATGTAGTTAGATATATTTATTTTGGAATATAGTTTCTAGAATTTTAATTTAATTATTGATAATTATTAAATGGTTGATAGAGATTTATTTTTTTATAGAATATTTAAAAAAATTAATAATATTTGTAAATTAAAGATTGAGTAGTTATATTTTTTTTCTCATTTTAATTTAAATTGATTAATTAAAAAAATTGTTATATGAAATGAGTTATAATTTTTGGGCATATGGTATTGTTAAACCATGATATTATAACAAAATCTATTACACATTAAAAATCCTCATGGTAAAATAGATGGTACTAAATCTGTATGGTTAGAAAGTGTTTATTGGAAGGAGAAATTTTCATGTGAGCAGAGAAGTGCATAGTTATGAAAGAAACTACATGTTCAGTGGACTAACAGCCTTGTTTAGATAGTGGACGAAGGCGCATGATGTGATTTAATTTTTATAGCATAAAGTTGTATGTTTCTTTTCTTTTGTTAGGTAATGTGAGTTTTGAGATAACTAGCATATTTAATATGTGGTTTGAGTAGTTTTGACCTTGGGTCATCTAAGTTGTCGTGTCATCAAAATTGCCACACGAACCTTTAGCATGGATGGCTTTTTCCCATGAAATTTAACAAGTGACCTTTTCACCACAAAATAACTTAACATAACACCCTACACATCTAATTCGTCATATTGTTAAAATCATCTAAACATCACACTCTCCCTGGGTTACACCAACCTTTAGCATAACCAAAATTTTCCCTATAAAGTTTTAAAAAAGCTTTTTATCATATAATATTTTAACAAAACACCCTATCACTCTTTATTCTACACTCTCTAAACTTAAAATATTATAAGTTTTTTATAAATACATATCAAAAAAATATGTAAACCAGTTCATTAATATTTAAATTTTAAACTAATTCACACATTTATAATGAATGAATACCCACTCGGACTCCCTTTATGTTTAATTTAACAATCATTTATATAGCCTCCCACTGGACATGGACATGACACTTAGCGTAATAGCAAAATATTTTAAAAAGGGGTAATGCCCTTAATAAATAATATTTTGCCGCATAGTATTTAATACTCCCTCCGATGAATTTTCCATTATTGAATTTAAAGTTGCTTTAAATTCTATGATGTAAAATCTATCATACAATACGTTAAGTTTTTTAATTAAATATTTGTTTATCGCGGTTAACAAACACCATTAAAATTAACATACACTAGCATTTGCACCAGATGTTGCAAAGGAAACGCCGTAAGGCATAATTTGAGGAACAACCGCAACATGGGAATAGGAAAATCTAAATAAGATGCAAAAATGTAGCATAAATAAAATTCGAAAGCTGTATAAACTGAAATTGATTTAGGGTGCCTGATTTAGGGTACCTCTCTCTTCCAGCCTCTCTCTTCTTCCCTATCCCTCCCTATCCCTCTGTCTTCCAGCGTCCCCCTCTCTCCCCCCCTCTATATCCCCACCTTTATCTCCAACTCTCTATCACCCTCCATACCTCTCTATCTCTCTATCTCTCCTTACATCCCTTCCTCTCTTTATCACCCTCTCTATCTCTCATTGCATCCCTTCCTCTCTTTAGCACCCTCTCTTCCCCCCTCCTTCATTCTCTCTCCTTGTCACACCCTCTATCCCTCCCTTCGTCTCCTTCTCTCTCACACGCCCTCTCTCTATAATTAACCCCACACATTAAACTTTGCCTCTCTTTCTCTTTATTTTCCCCTTCATCTCTCCCTCCCCTCTCCATCTATTTCTCTCCCACGCTCTTTATCTCCCTCCCTCGCTCCACCTCTAACTCTCCCTCTCGCCTACTCCCATGCTCTGTCTCTCACACTCCCCCCTCCCCTTATCTCTCTCACTCCCTCTATCCCTACCTCTCTCTTTCACTATCCCCATCCCCTTCCCTCTACATGTTTCTTCCTATCCCTCACTCCTTCACTATCATTCTCCCTCTTTGTGTGCCTTTCCCCCTCCCCTTCTCTCTCTCTCTATCTCCCCCTCACACTCCCCTTCTATCTCTTAAAAATTCCCAATCATTTTCTCTCTCACTCTTTGTCTCTCCCTCTCCCAATCTCACTCTACCTCTCTGCCTCCCCTTGCCCCACTTTCACTTCTCCCACTCCTCCTCCTCCTACCCCCCATGCCCTCTCTTCCTCAACCACCCTCTCCCTCTCTCTCCATCCCACCTCTCCCTTTCACTCTCTCTTTTTGTATCTCTCTCTCCTCCTCCCCTCCCCTCTGTCCCCCTCTCCCTCTCTCTCCATCCCACCTCTCCCTTTCACTCTCTCTTTTTGTATCTCTCTCTCCTCCTCCCCTCCCCTCTGTCCCCTTGTCCCAACCTGCATCCCTCTCCCCCTACTCTCTCACTCTCACACACACCCCCTTCACCTCTCCCACTCCTCCTCCACCTTCCCCCCTCTCCCTCACTTCCCTTTCTCCTCTTGCCCTCTTCCTCCTCCCCCACTCCCTTCCTCTCTCTCCCTCTTCCCCCTTCTAATTCTCTCTCTCCTCCACCTTTCACCTTTCCTCTCTTACTTGCCCTTCATTGCCTCTTCTTTTTATTTTTCAATTAAATTTCCAAAATTAATAATTTCCTAATTAATATTATTAGTATATATACATAAAATTATAATTTTTCTTTCCTTAACATATCTAGACCCTAAATGCAAAAGTATGCATGAGGAAATTTAGTAGCATATTCTTTAAAAAAACATAAATAAATAAATAAAAATTATATATATATATATATATATATATATATATATATATATATATATCCAACTTTCTTTTATTATTAATGTCTCTTTTAATATATAGATATGACATAAAGTATGTATACCATAATTAATTCTAATATGGCTTAACCTCACCATATGAATGGCAAGTTTTATTTCATAACTTAAATTCGACTTTAATGAAAGTGACTATAAGAAAATTAAAGGAGCCCAACAAGAAATCTCCTCCATTATCTTAGAGTCTGAATAAGATTGCCTCTCATCATCCACCATGGTTTCCAAATTTCTAATTTCTCAAGGGACAACAATGGAATAAGTTTCGACTGAGTCCTGGAGAAATGTCTAGGCCTTGCCTTGACCCTGTGAGTTGCTTCTGCTGCCACCCCTCCTACTGGATTTCAAATTACATATTATAGATCTGATCAAACAGAACATGTACCGACAACAAGAAACAAAATAGGCTCTAACTTCAACATCATGTAGACCTGTTAGGAAATAATCCAGTTCGGAATAGAATATAAAGGTTTACAAAGAATGGCTACAAGAATTTCCGGATATTCACAACAGTCATGCGTCCTAGAGGTTCCTTGCAAAGAGAGAATCGTCAAAGGAAATCAATAAAATACAATAAGCATCCTTTCATATATCTATCTCAGAAACTTAACCACGAGACTGGCCACCAGAAAAAGACCCTGTGAGCAAATTGGACGCTGTTGTGCCCAATTTTGTCTTGATTAAGTGATCTCTGCTTCCGCATAGCACATGAGTTGATTCTCTAATGACTCTGTCATCCCCAAGCTGAAGAGACCTGCTCTGATCATCCTCTCCTGCTGTCTGTGAACCACCATCAACCGCAACGATTAGAGAGGCTCTTTTTGTCTGAACCTGGACACTTTTGGATGTTACTGCTTTACACCTTTAATTTTATAAGGCTAGGGCAGCGGCTGGCAATCGTCACAAGACCTTCATCAAATATTGGGCAATTTTTCATGTATGACAGGATTCATCTTTGCAGGCATTGAAATACCAGAGGCCAAGAAAATTCCTGCCATCTTTGCAGGCATTGAAATACCAGAGTCCAAGAAAAAAGAGAGCATGAGATAGTATAGAAATTAGATAAATTAAGCATAGCCAAAAAAATTCTACATGTACAGAGACACGTGCAGAATGCAACAAGTCAAAAATGTAATTAAGATTGTTAAAAATCACCAACCCAATGGAAACGGACCTAAACGCTGTAGCTATAACTTTGAATGCCGGCTGACCGATTATACAAGGAAGAATCTTCAAAGACAGGAATTGCCTGCTTACTGAAAGATGGTGAAATGCACTGAGATGTATGGATCTATTCTGGAATTTAATTTTGTTTGGGGCATTGCAAAGAAGCCCTAAGATAGATGACTGAGTTTCATAAACAAACAGTATTGTTCTGGAAATACAATATGAGGCACTGGATTTCAAATTACATATTATAGATCTGATCAAACAGAAACATGTATCTACAACAAGAAACAAAATAGGCTCTAACTTCAACATCATGTAGACCTGTTAGGAACTAATCCAGTTCGGAATAGAATATAAAGGTTTACAAAGAATGGCTACAACAATTTCAGGATACTCATAACAGTCATGCGTCGTAGAGGTTCCTTGCAAAAAGAGAATCGTCAAAGGAAATCAATAAAATACAATAAGCATCGTTTCATATATTTATCTCATAAACTTAACCACGAGACTGGCCACCAGAAAAAGACCCTCTGAGCAAATTGGAAGCTGCTGTGCCCAATTTTGTCTTGATTAAGTGACCTCTGCTTCCGCATAGCACATGAGTTGATTCTCTAATGACTCTGTCATCCCCAAGCTGAAGAGACCTGCTCTGATCATCCTCTCTTGCTGTCTGTGAACTGCCATCAACAGCAACGATTAGAGAGGCTCTTTTTTTCTAAACCTGACAGACACTTTTGGATGTTACTGCTTTACACCTTTAATTTTATAAGGCTAGGTATCTGCAAGGGCCCAATCTGCAATTAGTCTTAATGACTGGCTAATACTCCACTAATAAAGAACGTCCTTTTTCACAAAATTGCCAGGTTAAGGATCAACTAGTTCAACTAATAATCGACAATGGCAACATGACAAACTTGGTGTCACCAGACTTGGTTACAACAATAAATCTTCCCACGACTGCATCCACAGCCCTACAGTTTGGGATGGTTCAAAAGTAACAGCCAACTCAGCCACGAAGATTTTCATCACACTGGCAATTGAACATTTTTATTGACATTGGTTTGTGATGTCTCACCCGTCAAATACTGTGAAAATTTCATGGGGTGACCTTGTTAGCATAATTGTAGAGCAACCTACAGTGGATTCAACTTTCAAGAACACAAGTTGCAGAAGGGTGGCAGAACATACAAATCCAAGACACATAAGATATAAAGAACATACAAATAAAACACGAGCAAAATAAAAAGCTCTAAGCCTCCACTTAGGCATCAGATTCCTCACAATCTTTAGGTGAACGAATAAGTCTAGCTTCATCTTGACAAGATATAGTTTAACAAACAACACCAACATTGCCCAAAACCATTCAATATTGAGCCATACACAATTTTGCAAATTGTGGGCCCGAATGCCTCTATTTAGCTCTTAATCGAGCACATCTTGCATTCAACGTAAAATGTTAATAACATCAACCTCTCTGAACCCTCACAGTTGGAGGAGGTACACATGTTACATCCATGATTCAGCACAATGCGATGCTATAGATACAAGCCCACACTCAGAGAACATACTATTCAACCCCCAGACTGTATCAACAGCTTCAACAGAGAATAGGCAAACCAAATCATATTTAAATGTACACAAGGGAACCTGCCATCTCAAGCCAAAGGGATATCCCGAGCTACATTTGAACAACACTTTCTAGAAATTAAGGACAACTTCTGCATAAGCTGGGAGGAAACAACACATGTAACAATAATTGTATAATTTTGTAATTATTCAGGTATGGGTATCTAGTTTTTAATATCTCAAGCAACACAAATTAGCCCTCGAGTAAGTAGTTACAATTCTGTTATTATTTTAATACTTCTTAGACAACCTGAGGCAGCCCATTTTTGCAAAATATGTTCAAGTCCTATATGAGGGAGGAATGAAGTGTAACTGTAATATTAATTATGATAATTGTCTATGTGCCAGGCGTGTTCTTCACTGCTTGTTTCCCACATCATAAGGGTCCCCAGATCCTTATCATCAAAGGGTCCACATAAGGGTTCAAAGGCACGTTTACATTGTCTGAGGTCCTCAACCCCTGGGGTGGTTGATCCTATTTGCAGGTGATTGATGAATCTGCTCCACCTTTTGCACATTTGGTCTTCTAGTGGACTTGGCACTTTGAAATTTCCCATGTCTACCAGAACAATGAAGAAGGGCAAAACTCGATACCCAAGTGTGTAGATGCAAGATGTATCTATTAAACATTTCAAAGAGGATTACCTATTCATAATAATGAGAGAGTATTTACATGGAATTTGTGACATGTTTGCCTCAGACAAGCAGACATTGATCAGATTTTGGTGGCAGATAATAGACTAACCTAGATGGCTATATTTATCTCTCATCTTAACCGCCTAACCAAGTGATACAAGGCTGAAGAGTGTGGCCATACCTAATTGGATTCTCTTTACGATTTACCTTCTCTGATTTGAACAACACTTTCTAGAAATTAAGGACAACTTCTGCATAAGCTGGGAGGAAACAACACATGTAACAATAATTGTATAATTTTGTAATTATTCAGGTATGGGTATCTAGTTTTTAATATCTCAAGCAACACAAATTAGCCCTCGAGTAAGTAGTTACAATTCTGTTATTATTTTAATACTTCTTAGACTACCTGAGGCAGCCCATTTTTGCAAAATATGTTCAAGTCCTATATGAGGGAGGAATGAAGTGTAACTGTAATTTTCATTATGATAATTGTCTATGTGCCAGGTGTGTTCTTCACTGCTTCTTTCCCACATCATAAGGGTCCCCAGATCCTTATCATCAAAGGGTCCACATAAGGGTTCAAAGGCACGTTTACATTGTCTGAGGTCCTCAACCCCTGGGGTGGTTGAGCCTATTTGCAGGTGATTGATGAATCTGCTCCACCTTTGCACATTTGGTCTTCTGGTGGACTTGGCACTTTGAAATTTCCCATGTCTACCAGAACAATGAAGAAGGGCAAAACTCGATACCCAAGTGTGTAGATGCAAGATGTATCTATTAAACATTTCAAAGAGGATTACCTATTCATAATAATGAGAGAGTATTTACATGGAATTTGTGACATGTTTGCCTCAGACAAGCAGACATTGATCAGATTTTGGTGGCAGATAATAGACTAACCTAGATGGCTATATTTATCTCTCATCTTAACCGCCTAACCAAGTGATACAAGGCTGAAGAGTGTGGCCATACCTAATTGGATTCTCTTTACGATTTACCTTCTCTGAATGGACGGCAGGCTCTCCAGTTTTAACAACATTGCATACTTTGTCTAATTACCTATTTCAGAATTATGCTAACAAGAACAATCTATATAAAAGGAAATATTACTTTGTCTAATCTGAAAGATAGTGTGACATACAATGAATGGAACTGCCCCACAACTCCACTTGGATATTGGTTGAATTAAGTTTGTGACGGTAGTCATGTAACTGTAGTATGACAAGACATAATGCTAATTGACCTAGAGTCTGTAAGAAAAGAGCATCAACCTGTTCAAGGTACACATTACTTTGAAATGTTTGATCAGCTTCCCAAGTACCCGGTTTATTAGCTCATTATACTTTCAACACATGTTAATAACATCAACCTCTCTGAACCCTCACAGTTGGAGGAGGTACACATGTTACATCCATGATTCCACACAATGCGATGCTATAGATACAAGCCCACACTCAGAGAACATACTATTCAACCCCCAGACTGTATCAACAGCTTCAACAGAGAATAGGCAAACCAAATCATATTTAAAGGTACACAAGGGAACCTGCCATCTCAAGCCAAGAGTTAACATAAAGGACCATATTTGACACTTATAGAGGGCTTGACAAACACAAAGTGTAATATATTGCGTTTAACACGATCAGAAAACAAAAACAAACGAGGGTTGCCAAAAATGGGGAACCCTTTCACTTGCAACATACCCACTAAATCACAACAACCTAAGAGAAACACGGACTTCAGTCTTTTTCTTAAGAGAACTGCACTTATATTATGCTGATTTATTGACGTTGCAACATATACAATAGATTCTCTACCAAATAAGCGCACACTAAAGATTTACTCTCAGAAAATGCCTGTTTTTTTCTCAATCAGAAACTAACAATGCCTGCAGTTGAAAATTGATTCAGCACTCCCGTCAGGATTTCTCCTAAATACTGAGTCAATGAACCTGCAACTGCTGGGTAAACATAATTTTCGGAGCTGGTTCTCACATAGCAATTTCATATTACCCTGCAATCTAGTCTTTGTCACGGTGTGCCCATGTATCCAGTTTCAAAATCATGCTCCTGACAAACTTGGATGTTGCCCTAACCTACAACGACAATTTTCAAAATTCATTTCCTTGAGAATAATCCTATTCAATATTCCATTGCTTTCTTCATAGCATTGCCAGATAGAACCTGCAATAGAGACTCACTGATGTCATCACCAAGTCCACCAAATCTGACCTTTATAGGAGCTTGCCAAGCCACTAAACAATAGAGCCTCTTAAATGGATTCACGTATACTAACAGCGGCTCCTAGGCGGTGAGTGGTCTGCCCTACAATTGCTTATATTCAATTCTAATTCAAATTCAATACCATACTAAAATCACGGTTCAACAATATTTGCCCCATGACATTCTAGAAATACAATATAGAGACAAATACCTTATTGTTAGGGCTACAATGTGAGAACATGTTTTCTCATGATTGACAGCAATGTCCAAACACTCGAAAAGGCTGGAGTATCTGAGTTCCACCCAGTGAAATCTAAACAACAGAAATCATTCAAAATAAGGGATTTTCCTTTTCTTTTTTGGCATTTTTATGACACCGACAACTTGTTCAATCTGCCCACAAGTTGGACTCCCAGGCAGCAAATAACCTGCACGTTACTCACAGGTTAATATCTGACTAGCAAGCGCATGCAGACCTCTTAGTCATTGGAAGTTTGACTTACTACCAGAGTTGAGAAATATAAATAATCATAATACAAAACATGATATCTCAATGAATTATAATCTCCAGAAGCAATAGATAAAACATGATAACATGACAAGTCAATGAGAAGCTGTAAGGATTACTTCAATTCCCTTGTTAGCTGACCTAGATAATGTTCAATTAGACATTCTAAAGCATTGTTTGAGCACTCAATGAATGACAATCAACTGCACAAATTCACTTTATATTTTGAAAAATCCAATGATATTATAAATGGGAAATACAGATTACAAAATCTTTGGAGTCAAGAGAGCTAATCATCTTAAAAGATGCAAGAAACATCCATACTCAAATGACTGCTTCATCTAAGTTAACATAAAAAAAGGGCGCCAGACACATTTACAAAACTACACATTCAGGTTAACAATCAGGCATCTACTCAAATGACATCATCTTCAGCATAGTGAGGCATCAACCAAACATAAAGATTATTTATGATGCTTAAGAGAAAAATCATAAAAAGATATCCCATAGCATTGTTCCAATTATAGCCTGCACAATAAAATCCAAATGCATCATGTTACATAAACTAAATAGACAGCAATGAGCCAGATACTTAAATATCTGCCACATTTTGCAACTGATAAAACACACATTCAGGCCTCCAAGCAGGCATCTATTTAAATACTATGCCTTGAACAAAAGGCAGTACTCACCAAATAAAAAGGATATTCATAATTCTTAAGAAAATCCTCTTATATATATATCCCGTGGCATGGTTCCAGATCTAAAATGTATAATAAACCCAAAAAGCCCGTGTTACATATATTGAATATATAGTGTAATGAACTAACATTTCGGCTCTGCTGCAGTTTTCAAGCAAAATACAATAGATTTTTACAACATGAAACCAACCCATTTCAGCTATTAATGATGGTAATGTCAAACGGCCTACTACTAATGCAAAATGGAAAATACTACTTCAACATGTGTCTGTCCACATTAATACCTTCTCGCTCTTAATGCTGTTTGGTAGAGTCGAGAAACAGAACAACGGGGAAAAGCTTCAAACTGGATGGCCCAGATATTACTCTCGCAAATCATTGCATGTGTTCAAATCAATCGATGCCCTCATATCCATTTATACCTATGTTGCATGAGTTTCTGGAACGTGGGAACGTTGGGAACTTGGGTACGGGTGTCGGGAACGGCTAGAGGTTTCCCCAAAATTTACAGGAAGCGGCTAATTGGGGGCAGTAATATTATATAATAAAAAAAATAAAAAAATAAAATATTTTTTAATTATATAATTTGTATAATAATAAAAAATCATATTGAATCAGAGTATTCAAATATTAAAATCAATTTAAATATATAATCTCTTATATATAAATATATTCTTGGGTGTCTCTCTCCCCTGAGTCTCTCCCTTTTATATATATAAAATATTAACATTGTGACACATGACGAGTCTTTGAAACAATCTGGCTTAAAAATACAAAGGAACAATTTTACATATGTTTTTCTAATTATTCTTAAGAGAAAAAGTAAAGAAACTCTAATGTTTAAGCATTGACTACCACATACATACATAAACAACAAAAGAAATACTCATCAGCATAACATCCCAGATATCGCCCTTACATCGAGGTCCCACACACTTCCTTAACCCATCAAGTGATTGCTCCAGTTTCTCAATTAAGGATATCGGTGTTAAGGATGTCTTTGGCCTTTCTTCCTACAAAGGTTTCAACTTAGGCTCATGTTTTGTGGGCAGTTCAGCATATTTCTCTACAGGCTTTGTATTCCCCAACCTCATGGAACACGGGAACTCCAAAAAAAACAGTCTTCAAAGCTCCCGGAACTTTCCCAAGCTCCCATTGCAGCTCCCCCTGAAAAGGGAACGTCCCCATACAGTTCCAAAGCTCCCGGGAGCGCGGGAACCATTGGAACGAGTTTCCCAACTCTTGGAAACGGTTCCCGTGTAACAGAGATTTATACATATCACGGGCAGCACTCCTCAAGCAAACAGCAGCAACAAAGAGCTGCCAGGCTATACGCATCACCAACAACATCAACAAATTATCAATGGCAATAATATGAATAAAGTCAAAAATAATTTCCTGTAGAAAAGACTACTAAACCAATCCATGGAGATAAACCAAGATAAAAGGGAACCACAGCAAGCCAGGTTCCCTGCATGATTGAGATACTAGTCAGCATATACTGTGGAAGGTACAACTAGCTTTAGGGATCCATAAAAAATGTTCAATAGTGTTGGCAAATGCCAATTAACACTTGACCTAACCCAATTCACATGCAATGAGAACAAATAATATACAACAATATGATCATCAAACCAAACCAAATAAATCATTAGATAAAATCCAATAAGTCTTCAATGAATGCTTACCATCCTTCTAAAAAGCCGGTGTAACCGCGTTGAGGATCGGGTGAAGAAAATGTAGAGTACTGTTGAGATGGATATTTTCGGCAAAAACCTAAATTCTGAGACTTGAGGTAATTGACAAAAGCCACTGATACAATGGAACCACCAAACAAATCGCTACATCATAGAACCAAATCAATGTGTTAAAAACAGAATTCATATCAATATTTACCTCAGGTGCTAGGTATTCAAGCACAGCTGCAAGAAAAATGGGGGTTCCAATCCCAACCCTCTTGGCATATCTGCCATTCTTCAGATACCTGGCGAGCCTTCCAACAGGAAATTGAAGGCCGGTTTTCACTGATTTCGTGACGGGCTTTTTCTTGGATTCTCCCTTTCGGCCCCCTGCACCTTTCCCTGACTTAGTAGAGGTTTCCATAGGTAGCGCTCTGTCAGTTTACAACAATCCAGGAGTTACACAGTACACAAAAATGCAGATGCCGAAGAGACACCGTCGATCTGCTGGTTCGCATTTCATTTTTATAATTTGTATAATTTGTAGTTAAATAAATTGGATGGGCAGGATTGTTTTAATCGTCTAACAATTAAATCAAAGGCTCAGAATTGTACACGTAATTCCAGAGGAGAGTTGATTTCAAATGGAAACGCCTTACGGCGTAACAAGTATAAAAGTATACTGTATTTTCTCGAACCAATATTAATGTGTATATCACATCATTTGAATAAAAAATAATAATTTTAAATTCAATATAAGGAAAATATTAAGTTCTATATTATAAATTAATAATTAATTTATTATTGCTTTTAGCCTGTGTAGAAGCGAAGGTGATGGATATACCTTTATTCACCCTGTAAAATAAGGGTCACGAGTTTGAAATTTTTTAAGGCAAAAGATAGTTATGTTTCAATGTAATTTTTAATTGATTTTAATATTTTTAATATTTTTAAATAATAATTTTTCATGTCAAAAATTAAATTTAAAGTTATTTTTAGAAAAAATTAACAACTTAACAACCAAAAATATTAATTATGTCGAAAGGCGTTCCCTCTGAAATCAACTCCCCTCTTTGCCTACCTGTCATCTTTATACACCATAGGATTATATGTTAGACGATTGCAAAGGTTTCAGCGATTAGATAAGAATGGTTACAAAAATTAGTTGCTGAAACGGTCTGCGCGGTTACAAATTCGTTGTTGAATCCGTCTTGACTGTAAACTCAAAAGGAACTAACCATTGAAGTCGAGTCTTCTCTGTTTTTTCCAGAAATCCTCGTGTTACCCGGTGCTATGAGCAGGACAACGCGTTCCCTGCTGAGTTGCATTCAATGGGAAATCCACCAAAACTGCACGCATGTTGTATTTTTTTTGGTAAGCTAACTTTCCTTAATCAATGTGTATGGAACCCTCTGCATGCAATGGTTCTGTTCACAGGTTTTTGTAAGCTTGCTTTCCTTGATCACTGTGTATGGAACCCTGTGTATGCAATGGTTCTGTTCACAAATTTATTTTTTGAGGATTCTGTTTATGAAAATAGTTTATGAGATTTTTTTTTCTGCCAACACATAATTTGTTTCTTTGTAGAGTTAGGTTTTTTATTCCCTTGTTTGATTTAAGATTGCGTGGCAATTTTATTTTTTACACTTAAATTTATTGGATGGATTTCTGAATCCCATAGGAAGCAAAGTCTTCTGTCTTTGTTGTCTGCTCGTCTTCTGCATTTAGGGAAAATCTCTATTTCTCTGTCATCCTATAGTCCTGCAAGGGTTTCTGTTCATTAAATTCAAATTAGAAGAGGAACCTAATTCATGCTTTGTACAAGGTTCTGATTGGAGACACCCTTTACGGTAGAGCCAAGCACCTTCAGGTGAACTATTTTGCCTGATGTTTCTTAGAACATGCTATTTTGTTCATACCTTCTGTGTGAAAGATCAAATTAATCGAAATTTTGAGGATACAACTCATGGAAAAGGATCCCGCAGGCACCATTGCATTGTTCAGAAAAGCTATTAGTGTCGGAGACCGTACTGATAGCGCATTGAAGGATATGGTCGTCGTGATGAACCAGCAGAACCGGTCATTGGAGGCCATCGAGACCATAAAGTCCTTCAGACACCTCTGTTCTAAGCAAGCACAGGAGTCTCTTGATAATGTACTCATTGATCTCTTTAAGGTATAATCTCAAACAAATCGCATATTCATAAGCACTATACAGTATATACTCTGCTCTATAACATATTATGTCATGCGTTTGTATTGGAGAAATGTGGGAGATTTGATGAGCAGACTAGACTATTGAAGCATAAGCTCCGCCTAATTTAGCAAGGAGTTGCATTCAATGGGAAATCCACCAAAACTGCACGCATGCTCCTATTTGTTTTTGTAAGCTAGCTTTCCTTGATCATTGTGTATGGAACCCTGTGCATGCAATGGTTCTGTTCACAGGTTTTTGTAAGCTAGCTTTCCTTGATCACTGTGTATGGAACCCTGTGCATGCAATGGTTCTGTTCACAGATTTATTTTTTGAGGATTCTGTTTATGAAAATAGTTTTATGAGATTTCTTTTCTGCCAACATAATTTGTTTTTGTGTAGAGTTAGGGTTTTGGATTTCCTAGTTTGATTTAAGATTGCGTGGCAATTTTATTTTTTACACTTAAATTTATTGGGTGGATTTCTGAATCCCACAGGAAGCAAAGTCTTCTGTCTTTGCTATCTGTTCATCGTCCGAATTTAGCGAAAATCTCTATTTCTCTGACATCTTATAGCCTGCAAGGGTTTCCGTTCATTAAATTCAAATTAGAAGAGGAACCTAATTTGGAATTCTGGGGTAAGGCTTTCCTTTCCTATAGGAGGTGGAGAAATGCCTAGTGTAGAATATGACACCTGTGATAAAGACAGGGAGCCCTTTGTGGAACTGGATCCCACTGGTAGGTATGGTCGCTATGAAGATGTGTTGGGACAAGGTGCTATGAAGAAGGCATATCGTGCTTTTGTTCAAGAAGAGGATATTGAGGTTGCTTGGAACAAGGTGCCTCTACAAAACCTCGATGATGCTTCCACACAGAGGATCTATGCAGGTCTGTACCTCGGGGACTCTGAGAGAGTACCGCCAGAAGCATCGTCATGTCTCAACGAAGGCTTTGAAGAATTGATCACATTAGATACTTGAGGGGTGTATTATCTTCATAATCATGTGTCGTGTGTAATTCATAGACATTTGAATTGCATCGATATTTTTGTGAATGGCAATGGTGGTGTTCTGAAGATTGGGGATTTGGGTCTTGCCACTACCCTGGGAAATGTTCATGCTGCACACTCTACCCTCGGTGCTCTGGAATTCATGGCTCCAAAATTATATGAGGATGATTATAATGCGCTTGTAGATATTTATTCTTTCGGCATGTGCTTACTGGAGATGGTTACTTTGGAAATTCCTTACAGTGAGTACCGTAGCATTGCTCAAATTTATAAGATGGTGAGTTCTGATATAAGCCCTGCAACATTGCAAAATGTTATGAATCAAGAAATGAGACAGTTTATTGAAAAGTGCGACCATTGGCTGAGATGAGGCTCTGCACAATTTGAGCTCTAGTGATTTTGATATAGTCGTTGTTTTGCTGAACCGTCATATTTTTGAAATTGGCGTCATCGAAGAGATTGTAGTAATGCACATCCACAATTGTGCGGGACAGGTTGTTGTTAATTTGAAACAACTCTTTTGGATCAGCAGGGCCGATTCTGTTGCACATTATCACATACGCCGACGACGAATACTTTCGAACTATGTCGTAACCCCGTGAGTAGTAATCAATCACATTTTTCAAGCTAATTACAGGCGAACGTGGCTCATTCAATAGTTCAGTGCCCAAAAGGGCAGGGTGTGCAGCATATTTGTCAATCACAGAAGCAATTTTTAAAAATTTCCTATGGACCTGATTGATTGGAAAAGAAGGGGATTTTTTCTACTATATCCAGAAATATAGTTACTCTATGGAGCAATTTCTTAAGCCATGTCAAAATCTATCAAAATGAATTACTGCTATAGAAATTTGTTGTACCTCGCAGCAATAAAATCAATGACAGAAAGACTCTTGTCGATGTTCTCTTACGACTCAGGCCATTCAATAAATCCATCTTTGGTGCCACTATGCTCATCATCGTTTTGTGAGCTTGGAGCAGCATGGAGATCGATAATCACCTTAATGTCATGTTTCCTACAACATTGTTTCCAAAAAGTTAATTAACCTATAGTCCATTATCTTGACTTCTAATTGTTTTCTATTTTTAGGATTGAAAATTGTTAGAATGAAGGCCAGTTTTCACTTATTGTGCCCACGAGAAGGCTTTGTCGAGACAAGCTAGAGATCCTGCAACAAAAGGAGCAGGAGGTTTTGGATCACTTGCAATCCACCATCCAACGGCAACTCTAACAGCATTTATCCCGTGCTTGGCCAAGAAAACGAAATCATTCTCTGTAATGAAAGTACTTCGACATTCGTGAGAGACCAAAAAGTAAAATCATGAGAGGCCCCGTTGGCTACTATTTCTCAACAATGTAAGAGTAAGATGTTTAGTAGGAATTTCCCATTACGTTCAAGACTTTTGTAGCTTTCTCGGGTCCATAACCGTTTGATATTTGAAACTTCCCCTGCAAATAGATGGATTTACTGTTCTTCCAGCATAAGAAACCAAAAGGTAGCTACAGCAAATTTGAATAGCAAAAGAGAAAAAAATTCTGTGTGAGAAACTATACAAAACACTTAGGCAGTGGATCCTCGAAGATTATTACCCTCTATAAATATTTTACACCAATGAACAACCGATGTGAATTGTTGGGAGTGATAATATTGTTGGGTTGCAGAATTTACTTGGATTAGCATTTTCAAAAGTCTATGGAGAGCTATAATTCTCCAGAAATACATTTCTCATGCATCGATATTGGATTGTATAAGGTCCCCATGGAAATCTATCAAGAATGTTTGAAGTCAGTGGAAAGCTTGGGTGCTAGGTTTTGCTGCGAATGGATATTTTCTAACCGAGTAAGTTGGTAACAAGGAAAATGGAAGGATAGGATCTGGATCCTATTATGGGGTGTGGAGATCAAAATTTCTTAAATCAAATCTGAAAAACCATGTTCATGAAAAGGGATTTATACACTTCATCAGATTGTAGACCCATTGACAACAAATGTATGGCAACAGGAATTGAAATCAACCCCATATTTGGGCATAGATGCGGCCCGGTCTAAAAATTGGCGAATGTCTCTGAATGAGATGAAAAGAATTTATGTTAGAATTTGAGATGAAGAGGACTCTCTGATGTGTGCAAATAATAAGGCTACAAGAATATATACATCAAAAATGGGATATGAAGCTTTAATTGATCCAACTGGTCTAAATGATATGTGGTCGTGGTCTATAAATCTGGAAAATAAAGCTGGAAAATAGAGGACCCATAGAAAACAATATTTTTTCTCTATCTAGCACTTACTTAAAAGGTCCTAACTTGGGACAGTTCAGAGAAAAGAGGGAGACAAGGCCTCAGTAATTGTATGTCGTGTACAAGGGAAACAAAATCTATTCCTCATTTATTCATCTACTACTCATATGGTCCACATTTGTGGAAACATATCAAGAAATTGACTACAATAAATATCTGGAGGGGATTCACAATGGAAGAATGTCTTCAAGACTTGTATCCAGAGAAGGATCTAAGTGAATATAGAGCAATTCCATGTTTAACCTTATAGGGTATATCATTGTCAAGAAATGCTCAAATTTTTTAAAGAACCCAAATTCCTACTTTCCAGATATACAATAAGCTCTATGGAATTTATCTAGGATGCAAAGTTTCTACAAAATTGAAACATCATTGACAGTCCAAAAGCCAAGACCCACATGATATGAACGGTGAAGATGGAATTCCGAGTAGTATCTCCAAGGATCACTTCATCAAGTACAAGGCTTGCCTCGGCACTCGAACAAACAATTTTTCATAATTGAAGGCTCTTCACATATTATTAAAGCTATAATGGATATCATGAGGTTGCAAATATTCACGGATTCTTCTTTGGTCATAAAATGGATGAAATTTTTTTTTTTTCCTGAATAAAGACTAATTCTATTAAGAGAGGAAAAAATATAGTACATCAAGCCTGGAAACAGGTAGAGCAAAGAAGCAGGGGAGCCAGAGGTGATAGGGAATCAACCTTGCTTCATAGAGACAGACAAGGGAAGGGCCATAGAAAGCATAGGAATACAAAGGAAAGTACTGAGAAGAAAAAGCTACCCCGAAGGGTTATTTCCTGCAAAACGACATTTTTTGCCTTTTTTCTTGCTCACTTTTATCCACCCAGTGGAGCTTGGCTGAGTCATGACAAGTTGTAGATTATTTTGTTCTGACGGCTGAGCATCCTTATCAGAGTCTGAGGACGAAGAGAAATGAGAATGTTTCTGAGAAATCTGAGGGTTAGAGGGAACCTCCGGATCAGCCGAGGGAGCGTCCATCGGAATTTCCTCATTCTGCAAATCAGCTTCAGCTTCCTCATCAATCTGCACATCTGCCTCAGATTCCTCCTCCTCCGAACTCGAGAAGCCTAAATCGTCCAAAGGACGGGGAGGCTCAAAAGGATTCCATCTCTTGGATTTGGGCTTACGATTCAAATTTTTCTTTTTATCTTTGATCTGGGAACATGTACTCTGAAGGTGCCCTGTTTGATGACAATGGCGACAGCGGAAGGTTGTATTCTCGTAATCCAGTGGGTGAGTCCAATGGAAATCTCCAAACTTGAGATTAATCTGATCCGGCAGTGCTTTGCTGATATCTATTTCTGCACACAGTCTGCCGTAAGTGTAGAGACCATTTTCCCTTCTTGAGGTATCTGTAGCCAGGTATCGTCCTAAAGTGTTTCCAATGGCTAAGAAGACAGAGAAATCCCAAAAATGAGTCGGTAGATTCGGGATCCTGACCCAAATGGGAAGCTTGGAGATGACAGCTGTAGAAGGGTCGAAATCAGGAAACCAAGGGGTAAGAAAAAACCCAGCCGAACCCCAGAACCAAGGGTCTCCCATTAAGGCTTTCTAGTAGTCTTCGTTTGAGTCAAAAACCACCAGGAAGAAACCTTTTGAACATAAGATGATTTTTCATTTTTTAGTCCAAAAGGAATGGACCCATTGGTAAAGATCTGTTGTGCGAGGCCATAGCCCATTAAATCTGCATATGGGTGTTGATTCTGCAAAAATCTGGTATCGATTTTCAACCCCAGGATTAGAGAAGCTAACGTGAACTGTAGAATACCTCCCGCCAAATCGAGAAGTACGGATAGGCAATCTCCCCGAATGTTATGTTCAGTATATCACATTTACAAGGTGGCAGATTTGGCTTCCAATGGATAAAGGATTGCAGACCTAGTGGGGTCTCCCTTTATATACACAATGGTATAGGGAGCACAAGTCCATACTAGCGTTGTCTAATGCTGAAGCGAACAACAACTGCTAGGTTTAAAGATGCCATAACATGTCTCTAGCCTAGACCACTAAATGTGAGTGTTAAGTTTCAACATTTCATTAGGTTAATTCAATAAATTTTAACGGTTCATCTTGAATTAGGTTTTAGTTACAAGGCCCTACCACTACCCTCTGAAAAAATTCTTACATGCAGCTATATGAGAAAAGAGATCTTTCTTCGATGAAAGTTAACACTAATTAAGGGATAGAGAGCACACAATCAACCCAACAATCAAAGAATGAAAACTTTCACTAATACATGTCCTAAATGCACTTAATCTTCCCTTAACAAAAAAATAAGTTTCATTTCATTTCCTATGCTTATGATGATGCAATTCTAACTTCTCAGTCACACTACTAATGCAATATTTTCACTTAAGTAAACTAGGATGATGTTCTTCTTTTCATAAAATGCAAAATGAGTCTTTCACATAAAGCACTTTAATGAAAATTTTCACAATTCTAAACAAACAAGCATCAATCAAATCCAAAGCATGATAAATGAAACTAAAAATAACTTCTTCTCTGAATCAAACCAACCAAACACATAAATGATTCAATCGAGAAACCAAGCAATGTAATCTATGCTTGGAAAGGGAAAAGAGACACTCGAAATAAGAGAACAAACAAGACTCTTTCACTCATTCAATTGAAAATGAAGCAATGAGGATGGGAGTCTGAAGGTCAAGACAGATTGGCATGGGAATGGGAGAAATTCAATTTTTTCTTAACTCAGAGACCGAAGTGACTGCCTAACTGACAAGTAGCGCCGATAGGCACGACCAGCACGACTGACCAGTACTACAAGTAGTGCTAATGGCCTGATCGGCACGACTTCCTAACTAACAAATAGTGTTGATCGAGGAATTCAAAGAAAAAATAAAAAATAACTTCACATAGGGCCAGACTTAACACATCAGAGGGTGGGTTAAACCAGGCACAATTTAAACAAGCTACAAGGAAGAAATCAAGAGGGCAAGACACACTGGTCGAGATCTGGGGTAAACCCTAATCTTCACCTACAGGCATTGGCACGACTGCCTAACTAACAACAAGTGCCAAAAGGGGGTCTACATGACAGTTTCTGAGTATATCACGCTGATCAGTGTGACTGTCGGTGAAATAAGTGCACTGACCGACGATGCAAGGAAAAAATAAAATAAATTCCAAGGTTGAGACCAAAATTGCTATTGTAAATTTCAGACCCAGAGCAGTAAATAAAGCAAAGCAGATAGAACTAAAGGGAAATGGAAAAACTTGAAAATTTCACACAAAACCATGACATTTCAAACAAATATACAGAAGGATTGGTTCCCCAGTATGATCGCCAATTTATGGTGAAGTAAAATTCTAAGTGCGGACACAAACAATTCCTTTAGACCGAGAGCGGGTCTAGCCACAAACAAGATATTCTATGGAATATTTCCTTAGGTTAGAACCAATTAAGAGGGCCTATCTCTTAGTACGTGTATCCTCTTTGGTGATGACCTTGCTTCCTTGCTTCAACTATCTCCTATTTCCTTCTTCGAGCACCTAAAACAAGTAAACAATATCAAACAACAACTGTGATAATAGACAAATTGTATTCAACCTACTTAACAAGTCAAGAAACATTAAGCCATAAGCATGTGAGATGACATATTATGTAGGAAATCAATCGATAGTTACATATATATTAAATCAAGAAGAGATTACAACCGTTTTCTTGACGTTGTTGTTCTCCTCCGAAAAATCTGGGTTCCCACACACTTTCATTAGCATTCCATGATGGCCTCAACAATGGTAGTTTTAAGTCTCTTCCCTTTAGTCTTCACATTAAGCCAAATTCACACTTCTCCCTCACACACAAATAGAGAGCTACAACTATGAATAATTTGTTGATTACTCCAAAATCAAAACTTCAACCAGAGCCTAATTAGAACTAAAAGCTAACTTGTGCTTGGGAAAAAGAGAGGTTTATATAGCTTGGATGGATGGGAGATGGTTCCTTTTCTCATGGGAGAAGGTCTTATCTCTTGAGGTAGTTCCATCCTAATAGGGGAAAGGAGCCCAATCTGACCTCCTCGGCTCCATCCAGCCTAACCATTTACCAAACTTCTGTTACGAAGCTTCTAGAGCTAGAAGCTTCGGCTCCAAATTTAAAAAACTTTGAAAAATAGGATCGGCGCGACTGGGAAATGGCTCAGTTGCTCCAGTTGGCGTGAGGGACACTTGTAATCCCCACATATCGGTGCGGGGAGGACACGGGTCATTAGCGCCAGTCTTATAAACTGGGAAAAACATAATATTTTAGGAAAATGATGCAAAGGGGAATTGTTATGCTCATGAAGAGGGACACAATGGGAGTTTCTTCATGATGGGAAAGCATGAAGGGTTCACTGTAGAGGTCCTCTGGGATCAAGGAATGGGGAGTACAGGGACAGTGACAAAATGTTGTGTAACACTCACCTATGGTATGTAGCATGGCTTCTTCTACAAAGCATTATTTGTGTGTATCTAGTTTTCATCTTTTTGGGATAACTATTGAATGGTATGTAATTGGACCAATATATATGAGCACTTTACTAATTTATTCCTAGAGCCTACTTTAGTTAGGAATTAAACAAATTATATATGAAAACAATTAATCTAAAAGGAATTCTAGCTTTCTATATCTCAAACATCCTATTCACTTTTCAATCCAATGCACACATCTAATTTACATTTCAATTTAATTCAAACTAATAATGATTATCCCTATGCACAATGAAGCTGAAGATAATGACAGGCTTTGGTATAAGGATAATGTTAAGAGATTCTTAAAAGCCTATCCATAAGAAACCCTAGATAATGCTTAAGAAAAATAGTTCACACAATAAATGTTCATTATGTCGGAGCAAACTAAAGATATTTCTAATAAGTACTATAAAATTAGAACCAAAGATACCATGAACATCGTTGATCCTAGCTTGGGGATAAATTAATTACTATAATGAATGTATGTTATTGATAAGTCAGTTCATGACACCTTGAATAAATCTTCTCAAATATAAAATATAGAGGTAAAAAATATAAAAATTGAATGTCATTTGTGAGTCTAGAAGCAACAATGCTTTCAAGTTAGAACTAAAGCAATAAGTTTTTTTCATTCTAAACTATAATGCAAAATTGTCCTATAAAAATGATATGATGTGCCCAATATCTATAATGGGGATCATGATGATACTAGGAAAACATAAAATCATTGCAAGTAAATCACCTAAAATGAGTTGTCATCATTTGTTCACCAAATGGTTAACCATATTAGCCACAGTCACATAAGTACATCATTACTTACATTGTTGATTCTATGTCCCTCACTTATTTCCATGCTACATTATTCTAACAAAGCTTTATTACATTATAAAACCCTAATTAATTCATTTACCATACATAAAGGAGCCCCATATATCACTATTATTGGTATGCTTACTATAGTCGCCTTTTAATCTTTTACAAAGAACCTATTTACTTATCACATGGGAGTAATTAGTATGCCCAATAAATTAACATTGTAGCTCTTATTTTCAATTATAGTCGTGTTTAGGTTATAATCTAGTCTACAATATAGGATTATGATGTCTCAAACATCTACAACTCAATGGTCAACCACATACTTCCTATAGAATTGAAAATATGTTAAGTCTCTACATGTTTCCAAGTGGACCTAATTTCACTCGTAGGAAATACCGGCATTGGATAATCATACTTAGATATTGAAAACCAAAGTTTACCCAAAATTTACATTATAAAAGTTCTTGTATCATGTCCTTGTTTGAAGGGGATAAGGAAATTAATTTCAATTGTCTATGAGGTAAAGGAAGAAGATACACTATGCAATATTATTAACATTATGATTAGGGGTCTTATGAATTCATATCATGCAAGCAACATATTGAATTACAATCTTATGACTTTCACCACCCACTCATCATTGCACAAGACGAAACTCAAATGCAAACCCTTAACACTAATAAATTAACCCCTATTTTCAATAAACTACATAGAATATATTCCATTTAAATTTGATGCATAATATACCGAGTGTTGTCTCACCTAGAAACCTATCCAAATACACAAATTGAAAACCACTTAATACACATTTAAGAAAATGTAGCAAGCATGGTAATTACATTGGCACACATGATGTAACAAAATCTATGAAAATGCATGTAAACAAAAACATATAACCAAAAACCAAAAGTAAACCCTATCATAACATTTATTTGAATAATTAAACAAATGGCCAAGCTGCTCTTCATGACATCTCTAGTTCATTCAAAAATACAATGGGGTCATCAAGATTGTAGTACATTCCTACTAGTACATCATTTTTGGATGTATTCCAATATATTTTCTCCACTCCATGAAGAAATTTTCCATTTCTTTACCATAAGAATTCCATGACACATTAAAACTAGAGAGATGCTGGAAACATAAGAATATAGAGGAGAGTGCAACTCTAATTACATTTTTGTAGTGTAGTGGTTGGTCATCCAAGAGTATTTAAGTCATGCCATTTTATTCATTTCTTCATAGATTGAATCAAAATGTTAAAAATCACAAAATTCCTCTTATATTAGGCTAGAAATGTTTTAAATTTTATTTTATGTAATTTCACTAAGTCAAAATGTTTAACAAGACAAAGGAAATTACAACATCTCCTCCATATTAATAAAACCTAGCATAGAATTTAGTTAAATAATTAGACAAATGGCCATCAAAATCTTCATGACATCTCTAGTTCATTCTTCATTGACATATATTAATTTAACGTTGACCCATATAAATTATAATTTTTTATTCAATTTCTCCTAAAGCATAATTTTAGGACATTTTTTTGATAATATAATGTATTCACCTATTTCAATTTTAGCGTAAATCACCTACCAAGAAAGAATGAACACCCACTTGACTCTCTTGTATGTTCTATAATTGTGTCGAGGGGTGCTCTACAACCCAACATAGAGTAAATGTGTAAGTGTAATGTAATTATGTAAACCATTCTAAATGTTGGCTTAATTAAAAAATAATAAAAAGTTAAAGTAATAAAAATAACAAAATTTGATTTGTTATATTTTGATTAAATTATCAATACGCAAGCCCAAAAACCATAACTTATTTCACAACCAAAATATTTTATAACAATATGACAAGATTCTTAACCATAGATATTCACCCTACTTTACAGTGGATATTATTAACTTGTAAAAATTTGGCTTTGTTACAATACCATGACTTATCAATACCACATGCCAAAACACATAACTTATTTCACAATCAAAATATTTTATAACAATATGAAAATATTCTTAACCATGGATATCCATCCCCACTTTACCATGGATATTATTAACTTGTAAATAGGCTTTGTTACAATACCATGGACCAATACCATGGCTTATCAATACCACATGCCCAAAAAACATAACTTATTTTACAATAAAAATATTTTATAACAATAAGAAATGATTCTTAATCATGGATATTCACCCCCACTTTGTCATTGATATTACGAACTTATGGATAGGCTTTGTTACAATAGCATGGGCTAATACCACTTCTTATCAATACCACATGCCAAAAAATCATAACCTATTTCACAATTAAAATATTTTATAACAATATGACAAGATTTTTAACCATCAATATTCACCCCCACTTTACCATGGATATTATTAACTTGTAAATAGGCTTCGTTACAATAGCATGGGCCAATACAATTGCTTATCAATACCACATGCCCAAAAACCTTAACTTATTTCACAATAAAAATACTTTATTTTAATTTAATTTATAACATTTTTTTAATTGAAGCTAATAGGAAAAGGGTTATAATTAGTTTTGAGAAATTAAAATATTCCCATAGCAATTAAATTAAGGTATTAATAAAATTAAAAATGCGAATACTTTTATATTTAAATATTTGAAATTTATATAATACAAATAGTATTAGTAAGAACCAACATAGATCCATCTTAACTAAGGATCCAAAGGATGACAACAAGCAAAGTGAAAGGAAGAGAGAGGGAGCGAGAGATAGGGATGGAGATAGTGACAAAGCTTGAGGGCGAAGAGAGAGAGAGAGAGAGAGAGAGAGAGAGAGAGAGAGAGAGAGAGAGTGATGGGGGGGAGACACAGAGAGGGAGGTTGGAGAGAGAGGATGGAAGAGAGAGAGGCAGGGAGAGAGAGAAGAAGAGAGGGGAGAAGAGAGAGTTGGAGTTGGAGGGGGAGAGAGAAGAAGAGAGGGGGGCAGAGAGAGAGATGAAGTTGGAGGGGAAGAGAGATGGAGGAAAGAACAAAGACATAGGGAGATAAGGGTGGAGAGAGAGAGGGAATGACAAGGGAGAGATGGTGAGAGAGAGAGAGCGAGGAGAGGAGGGAAGAAAAAGAAGAGGTGGGGAGAGAGATAGGGAGAGAAGGACAAGCAAGAGAGAGGGATACACACCGTGGGGGCTTCACTCAACAAACCTTTAACATATCACATGCATTCGTGGCATACTAAACAATACCCTTAATTTGATTACATATTGGAAAATACCTCTGAAAATCACTTTATTTAACCCGCTACCAATACGAACCCAATACATCATCCCAATTCAAAAATCCCCTACTTTCATTATATATTATATATTTTAGGTATCCATTTTTTTATTAACATTTTTTATACCCCTTTATATTTATATACCTTTATTTTCATTAACAATGGTAAGTAGATTCTACACCTAGAAAGAATAAACTAAATACTAGGTAGCTGAAGACTTGAAAGTTTCAATAAAAAAGAGGTAGATATAAGTTGGTTGATTTACAAATACATACTATGGAAAATTTGAATGGAAAATACATAGATTTCAACTCTCAATTTCATATATATCCAATTGAGAACTGAAAAATATACACTAAAACATTTCAAAAGAAAACCTTGATAACCAACACAATGGTGCACCTTTCATCTCGCTTAAAAAATAGGAGGAGGAGAGAAAGTATAATAAATATGGACACATGAAAAATCCTATCTGGTTGGACTTTGTCAAATCATATCCCTAAACTAATCACCTAATGCACCATATTTTCATGGTAAGAGTGTCAAGTAAGTGTGTCTCCATCAAAAGATGAATTGAATCATACAAGCATGCATCCCTTCCTTGAGATTTGTGTCCTCTACCTAAGATGGGAATTTCTCATGCATAAGTATTCTAATTGACTAAGGATCTACACCCTCTTAGTAACAATAGATCATTCATGCTAAAAATAACAAAAGAAAAGCTCTAATAATAGAAAAACTCTATCCAAAACTGAAATTGCTAAATTTAAAACAACATTTAAACTGGAATTCACTAAAGGTGTAACATGTGTTCCCTTAGCATGAATGTAGCCTCTTCCAAACAACAGTTTATTTCACTATCTCTTGTGGAATGCATGTTCCCTCTACTAAGCAATAGTCGGTATCACTGACTCCTTCACTTTCATTCAACCTGCTCATCACGAATGTAAGGAAAGGGTGAAGGTGCCATATTTGTTGTCTTCTCTACTGCCTCATGATTGGGAGGATCATTAGCTGAGCAATAGGTAAAAAATTTAACGCACACATTAGACATAGATCATAGAGGTATTAGTAATGTGATGCATGTACGTTCTGGAGCAAGGTTTCTTGGAAGCGGTAAAAAAAGCGGGAAGCGAGAGTAGAAGTGGGAAGTGGGAAGTGGGAGTGGACACAAGAGTGAGGAGTGACAGTTTCAAAAGCTCCTAGGTTGGAGTGAATTTTATATAATATGTATTTTTATATATTTTGATGCATATATGTCAACAAAAGCATGTAGAATAATGAATTTGTGATAAAAAGCATAAAATCATGGATTAAACCATATAACACTATTCATATAGTAGTGCTGAGCAATCATAGGTCCACAAATTACAAGTTCTCACTTATATAGCATGTAAGGGTGCACATAACCAAAATAACATTAAGTGCAATCCATCTCTGAACCAAAAATAGAACAACAAGTAGGCTCTGGATGACCTCTAACATCCAAAAAAATCATGCTACAACAGGTATCTACATATCATCAAAATCATTGCCTATCTTGGGATCTTTGTCATTAATATCACTCTCTAAGCATTAACATAAGATAGAAAAAATGTGTCATGTCAAGTCAATATTTTGTTTGAGTGACGGGTACATTTTTAGTAGGGTCATGATACAGGAGTTTGAAAACTAATTTCACTAACATCAAGGTACATAGAGGGCTTGGTTCTCTTGATTAAATACAAGTTCCATACCCTAGTACATGACAAAAGCCAATGGAAACATTACAATCCCCCCAATCCTGAATCCTAAAATACTAGTAAGTCTATTGGATTTTGAATGAGATCTAAAATTCTAATTTCTCCATATGAAATCTAATGAGGTTGAAATAACTCTGTTGGATTTTGAGTGAGATCTAAAATTCTACTTTCTCCATATGAAATCTAATGAGGTCGAAATAAGTCTGCTGGGTTTTGAGTGAGATCTAAAATTCTACTTTCTCCATATGAAATCTAATGACGTCAAAATAAGTCTACTAGATTTTGAGTGAGACCTAAAATTCTACTTTCTCCATATGAAATCTAATGAGGTCGAAATCGTCGAAATCACTCTCAAACATCCTGAGCCATTTGATGGTAATGTTAAAAATTTAAGTAAAAGGATGAAAATCACTTTTACTTTAAGAATTTAGCATTAACATGAATTGCATGTCAACGCTAGGGCCATAGATTTGAATATTAGGATACTATGGACCTAATATTACCATAGTTTTTTCTTTCTCCTTCCCACTCTCGATACTCCCACAATACTCGTGAACCTCTATTTCTCCAGCCCAGTTGCCCTCGATTTCTCCAACCTAGTTGCTTTTTGCCTCTGCATGTCCAATGCATTGTATAAAAATATACACATATTACTATACAACATATAAAACCCCTTACCCCCTATTATATGCTCAATATATTATTTCACTTTTTCCTCATTTTTTATGCTCCAATATGAATGCACGTGATATGGTATTTCTTTCTCAGTGAAGCCTCGGTGAGGCATGGAGAGAGAGAGAGAGAGAGAGAGAGAGAGAATGATGTTGGGGGGGGGGGGAGGTGGGAGAGAAAGGGAGAGATAGGACTGAAGAGAGAGAAGGAGAGAGAAATGGAGTTGGAGGGAGGGAGAGAGAGGGAAGGGAGAAGAAAGACATAGAGGGAGAAAAGTAGAGAGAGAGGGAGTGACAAGGGAGTGATGGAGAGAGAGTGAGGGAGGGAAGAGAGACAGGCAGAGAAGAAGAGAGAGGAGATAGATATGGAGAGAGAGTTTGTATGTTTGGGAGGTGAGATAGAGAGAAAAAATAAGAAAGATACACATAGATATGAATATAGATATTATATAGTATTATATAACCAACCTAGATCCATCTTAACCCGTATCTATCAAGCACTCTTGAGGTGCAAACCTTTCCTTAAATTTTACACTCATAAAAGTGGTTTGCACCTCAAGAAATTAGATCTCTCTTTGCTCTTGATAAATCCAAGTTAAAATTAATCTAGGTTGGCTTAAACAATCCATTACTAACCTCCAATTAAATAGGATAATGAAAGCCCAAAGGTAATCACCTTAATGTAATGAGTATATTATAAACCATTAAGAAAGGCGATTAATAAACATTCAGGTAAAAAGTATTTTTTTAATGAATTATATGTTATTGAATTTAAAATTAAACATTAAATGTTCTTACATACATGTTACATTGCCTTAGAGTCACATCGATGCGTGCTCGTTCCAAGAAAGTCTGGTTTTAATATATATTCATCCTGCCTTAGAGTCATCATCATCATATATATTTTTTAAATCGATAAAATTGTGAAATATTGTATTATTTTTGGTGATGTAGCGTAAAGTGAATCGATAATAAGTAATGACTGAATCCATAGTCAACGGAGTTGAAATAAGTTTGGATAAACTTTGTAACTTCGGAAAGGTTAAACTTATTATATAATAGAAAATACGATGTGTGTCAAGTGGTGTCCAATAGGATTTGTGCTATTTTAAAATTTACATGTTATGCACTGGTGCAGGTTGAACACTGCCCGATTTAGAAATTGCTTTGCAATTTCATGTCACTTGCAACGAAGCTACCTTGACATTGCAAGTTGCGCTTTCCTCTGCCGCCCATGCCCTTCGGCTTCACCTGTCACACTGTATTCACGGACGGTAATACAGAAAACGCGTTGCCGTCATCGACAGTGGGAATGTAATTTCACCCACCCTAGTGATTTTTTAGTCAAATACACTTAAAATTTTCCAAAACTGTCAACGTCATTGAAACTGCGAAGATGGGTCAACCCGATACGAAAACCGTCCAGAATTTGGTTTGAAATTCCAACTTTGATGGTGAGAATCTGGTTTGAAATTCCAACTCTTATTGGTAGACTATGAAAACACGTCAAGAAAATGTACAAATGGAAGATAAATTTATTGAGATAAGTCATGTTTCACTGATCGATCTGAAAGCATAGCGGCAAGAAAGATTGAGGGTGTTTGCAAAAGAAAGCATACATCTCGTCTTGGCTTGGTGTTTTTCAGGACCGAATTCCAAACTATATTTACTGTCCTTCATTACTCTTCCGTTAGCTTCAGAGGCGTTCTGAACGTGTAGATACTTGAAAGCCAAAGATGCACCTGGCGACATAGCTTGCAAACTCAAATATTGTTCCGATAAATCACCAAAGATCCACTGCAATCTACCCTTTTCCTGAAGCTATAGTCCTTCAGGAGATCTATCAAAGTGCCGAATAACTATAGACAATAAGAATTCAGGGGCATGATAAATCCTGATAAACACGCACGTGGAAGTATTATTGCTTTGATGAATGGAAATGGATCGCAACTTCAGCGGCACCTCCGGCACTGGCGTGCCTATAGCCTGACCATGTGAACCACGTGCTCTGTTTTCTGTGAGACATAAGAGAGACTTTGCAACGTGTCATCGCATCATGCATATTCACAAAATTTCCACGTATTTGACGTGATAATACTCTTGCGTCATTTCCGGCACGGAAAACACATGAAATGAATAGTACGTTGATCGGTAGATTAGATCAGATTTGATTTGATAGGTTATATCTTAGAGAGATGAAGTTGGAGGAATGAAGGATTATACTGAATAGGAATTTGAAATTCATATTGTGTTGGGTTACTTAAATATTTTTAAAAATTAATATTTAAAATTTTTTTGTAGGTAAGTACTTATGGGATTTGAACTAGTGAACTATGGCAAGGAGTGTGTTAATAGTGCACCCATTCATTGTTAATCGAAAGCCTCGTGGGCAATATTTAAATATTACTAAAAATTATAGTTTAATGTAATTTTGAAAATATTTAATATTTTTTAAATGTTTTGATATATAATTTTATTTTATTTTACTTAATGTTTTAAAGTTAAGTTAAAAATAATTTATATTGTTTTTCTCATACTATGTATGGTAAATAATATGCATTTTATAACATTGTTTTAAATGTGGTATGGTTTGTGTCATATATTTTTGGATTTATGTGGTATTAATGTATTATTGAGGTGTATATTGTTTATCATTATTTATGGTGTGTATATTTAATTTAGGTGAAGTCTAATTGTTTTACATTTTTTAATTTTTTACTAAATCACTCAATACAATTGGTGAGGTTGTATTTAAATTATATTTTGTATTGTATTAATAAATTCAACTCATTATTGCACTGTAGTGCTAGTCAGGGCAAGGCTAAAACAATGATGAGTGAGGGGGATGGGGGTATGGTCATACAAAGGTGGGAGGTGCGGGACTTGGAACCCATCGACTTGGCTACCAGGCTACAAGATCTATAGCTGCTCAGTCGCTGGCACCTCGCTCCCAAGGCCGAGGCCGAAGCATTTACGAAGTAATGGGCATGTCGAGGCGTTTGCTGGGGCAAACCTACCAAGGTGCAGCTCATGGTCATGCTAGGTGGGGGATCCTGCATTTAGATGGTCATACAAATGAACCAAGGGTGGCAAATTTTGTGAAAAGTCAGAGCCTTTGGGTGTTGGAAATTCAAATCATAATGTTATGGCAATCCTGGTTTCTTGTCCCCTTAGCAGGTCTGCAGAACGGTAATCATTCTCGGACGCGAAGAGCACAAAGGCTAGCTTTGGGCCATCCTAAGGATTTGGCCGGTAGGTACTGTGACAGGGCGACACTAGGGATAATGGTGAAAGGTAAGGGCCGAGAAAAGAGGCCACGGGTGACCGAGACCGAGACTGAACCAAACACCTAGGGTAAAAGCTGAGGTAGAAAAGCAGTGGCCAACCTGATAACTGAAGCGACCAATACATACAAGGAAGGCACCAAGGAGGAGATCAGGCAGTTGATAGCTGAATGGAAGGAAGTAATACATCGACAAGTGAGTGTGGATGAAGCCAAGCTGGAGGACTAGAAACTCCTGGTTCTGGATCTAGGCAACACGAGAGGAAGAGGGACTCAATTTAAACAAACCCTGCATCTTTATTGGCTGATGAAATGCCTCCTTGGCAAGGCTATGGAGCAAATTTGGATGACTGTTATCTAGGATTTCCCAGACTATAAGCAAGAGTTTCAAAAGCTGCAATTTCAATTGCAGAAACATGACGGTCACCTTAGTCGCATGCAGAGATGCTTTCCCTGCGCACAAATAGAGTTGCCTGGCTCCAGTGCTAAGGACCCAGCCCCAGTCACCTCGGTCTTCGCCGAGAAGGAGGGATAGAATGCTGACTTTGAGTTATTTTTGACTAGTTTTCATGCGAATAACTTTTAATTTCCAATTTACAGTTATACATATATATAGGCAAATTGAATATGGATGTGGACATGACAATCAAACTTATCTAGCTTGGATAGATATACTCAATACTTTTTGTTACTAGATGGCTTATCATGCGGTTAAGTGGTCAACATACTTGGTTTCTTGTTGGGCAAGTTGAGACCACTTAACTTAGTTTTATCTAGTTGTAACTTGCTTGTTTTATAATGAAAAAAGAAATCTACCAAGCTTAACAAAAAAAAATTCAACTCATTATAATATTTTTTGTCATTTAAATTTTATTTTTTTATTGTATTATTAAATTCAACACTGAATTTTCTTTAAAATACTCATATTACTTAAATTATATAACTTTTTATTATTTAAATTATATTTTTAATTACACAAAAAAATTCAACCTCCTAAAAAAAATCTTTTAAACATTTGAATTACACCATTCTCATTATTTTTTTATATTTAAATTATATTCTTAATTCTATTAATCAATTTCAACTCCAAATCTCATCCATTTCAACTAATCTTATTAAAAAAATAGAAAGACCATGCATCATGATCATCACGCACTATATACATGGTGACCATGTGGATTAAGAAAAAAAAAGGCTCAAGTGTTTCCAAAGTGAAGTAGCTCCAAACCTGGATGTGGTAAAGAATATTTTTTTATTAAATTTGAGCAACTCTGTCCAATCGCCAACCTCCTTAAATTGATACTTGTAACATGGATGTGGTAAAGAAGATTTTTTATTAAGTTTGAGCAACTCGGTCCAATAGCCAACCTCCTTAAATTGATACCTCTACTAATTGATTACAATTAGATGCAAAATTATTTAAAACAATTCAACACCATATTGAATATTAAACGCTTGAATAGATTTTAAAAAAACGCAAGTTGCATTTACCTTTTTAAAATATCTATAAACTCTGAACATATTCAAACAATTCATCATATCCATTTACGAACTTTAAGAACTATACAAATTATAAGAAATATAGAATATTTAAAGTATTTAATGCCGTATTGAATATTTGAATACATGTTTAAATAGGTGAAGAAAGAAAAATAGTATTAATATTTTCATAGTGTTAATAAGCTTTCAATAAATTCAAATAATTTAATTACATTAAATTGTTATTTATGTAATTGTGTGGAAAATATGGAAAAATACAATGAAGTCTCGATGGGTTTAACATCCAAATTGTTGAAGATAATATTGAAAGCAGGAGCACCGAAATAAGATATGAGTTACTAGATACTCTGGTGAGAATGATCAGAATGTGGTGATAATCTCCTATCCAAAATACTTAAAAACATGATGGTTGTCATTGGGATTAAGAAGGTATACCGATCTCCACATCATTATAAACCAAGTTGGAAGTCTTTAGTTTACCAAAGACGATGGCCAAAACTAAATCTTTAGCCTTTGTGACTCGCTTTGGATGATCATACATATGTTGCTTTGGGTAATCCATTTAAGTTGTATCGAACTCAGCATCTTTAACTAATTCAATATAGTTTAATAATAAAAATAAATAAATGGTGCATTTACACGTAGCATAGGTATTCAATATTAAGATTATGTGTGGTTATTTCCAAAGGTTATGGTTTTGTTGGTATTATGTGTAAATTAATTAGAGCTAGTTATTATTCTCCTCTTACTCAAAACTTTTAATTAAAACATTATACATTATTTTCTTTATTTTTCTTCTTTAAAGTTTAGTTAAAATTTTAATATTATATATTTTTTAATAAAATAAATTTATTTTTCATCTTCATATATTATTTATATTATCAATTTGTCAATTTCATAATATATGATATACCAAAAATTTGTATCAATAATGATTATTATTGAAAATAAGAGTGATTGCATACGCAGTAAGTTCTTGTCGTTGCTTTTGCTTGAAAAATATTTTAGGCGATCACTTGTACTTTGCATATACTAGGAGAGATGTACCATTGGATTGGACTCTCTTGATAGGATGGGAAAGCCCTTAAACTATTGAAAATCATACACCTAGAATCTTAAATTCAGGTAACATCAGTAAATGTAATGTAATAAGATACTAGATAGTCGTAATTGAGGCAAGCTTTTCATAAACGAACATAGGCAGAGCCAAAGATTGAAACATTTTTGGAGTGAAGAAGAACAACAAACAAGGACCCTATAACTGAGATTAACAAAAGACTCTATAATTGAGATAAGCATATTTTGTTTCTTATGAGCATTTGAGCCTTAGCGGGGTGAAACAAGTTATTTTGAAAGCAACCTGGTGGGATGGCCATGGTTCACCGTGAGCTCTGGTATGGCCTGGGATGGCATTGGAGGTGGCATGGAATGAGCATCACCATTCCATGTTCAACTGATGTTATTGGTAGCAGATTTTAAACAAGAAACGCAATTATTCTCAGTAGTTACCTAGCATAAAAGGTACATTCCTAGAAATTTATGCCATTGATGCTATTTTGTTCTTAGTAACAATAATTATATCAACTGCAAAAATGCCTAACTCAGGATGTTTTCACCCATGACTAGCAGTTTTATCTTTAGCCCCAGTGCTCCTACATCAACTACAAAGATGCCTAGTTGCGGGGTGTTTTCACCAATGACTAGTAGTTTTATCTTTAGCCCCAATGCTCCTCTTGCGCTTTTCTTGGACTAGATTAGTTCATTGTTTTGGTGATTGATTTCCAACATGTATCAAGTTTTTTTTGGTAGAAATTAGACATAAAAAACCTAACAAAGTGCACCCTCCAATGCTGCAAAAAAATTGGAATTCATCCTTCAACAAATATGTCCTTGCTAGATCATTAGAAAGGGGAATGGGGCACATTGTTAATGACATATTGAGCATTGTTGTATCACAACTAGTGGACACATTTTTTAAGGAATTATAGCAATATGAGAATTTTTCCAGTGTTTCTAAGCTCATAATGTTTGAGTGATTGTTTTGTTGGAGGATTGCCAACACACAAAGGGCTAAAACCTTTAAATTTTGTATTGGTTGAAATAATTGTTGGAAGAAGCTAATAGGTTGAGAAATAAAAAATAAGGAAAATGTATCCATTTGTGTCTTGTTGTTGAGCTTTATTTTTATTGTGTACATAATAAGTGGATACTAAATCTATGCTTCTCACATAGCTACATCTAGTAACACCAAGGTGGTGCCTCTTCTTACCCCTATAAACAATTATAGAAAAATGTTCTGAGAACCAGAGGAATTCAATTCATGACCCAAGAGAAGAATAGTTGAAAGTATAGTAGTTACCTAAACAAAAAATTTCATACACTTTCAATATTTAATCACTATATATGGAAACAATACATTGCACTAGGAAAAATGAGTTGTAGACATTAGAGGAAATTTCAGCCTAAAAGTGCCTTTGAAATTTTCATGTAATTTCCATGTCATAATATGTAAACCAATCAAAATCCTTTAAATTTAAAAAGCGGCACATGTAAATATTTTGGAGGGAAGAAAAGAAAAACTACTTTTTTTAATTGTATTTTTGGCTTATATCCTCGTAGGTTTACTCAAATTTAAAGTGTAGACACTCATTGGATGTAGAACTAAATTTCACATCAAACAAGTACCCATTATGCATACTTTTGAGAAGACCCACATTGATAAAAAAAATGAAAATACATTAAAAAAACATGTTGAACACGCTTTTTTAATGTATCTTCAATTTTTACTAATGTGAGTCTTCTCAAAAGTATGCATAATGGATACTCGTTAGATGCAAAATTTAATTATGCATCCAATGAGTGTATACACTTGAAATTTGAGTAAACCTATGAGGAGATAGGCCAAAAAGAAAAAAAAAATATTCTTTCCCCTCCCAAATTCATAACTCTTATTTTATTATTTTAACTATTATTTTATTATTTTTCATTAGGAGGCCACTTTTAGGCTGAAATTTCCTCTAATTGTTATTTGTACAGGGTACGAAAACCCCAGTTACAACTAGGCATACACAATAGTTTTGAAGACATCCCTGAGCATACAACTCATTTCCCACCCATATATCACTTTATGTAAGGTAGCAGAAGCTTTTTTATCATTAAAGGACACTTGAATTTATGTAAGGTAGCTGAAGCAAATTTTAAAAACATCCTATAAAATAATGGAGAAAGACATCAAACCAATATCTTACAAAGCATTCCAAAGAAAATATCAAACAACATAAATATAAGACTCATTGCTCCAGAGTCTAATAATGGAGATAGATCTCCTTATATCTGAGATTATGCAATAGTTTATGTGGCTTATGGCTTATGATAGGGTGTCCCTAATCCCCAAGATTGGCACAAAGGGATATAACTAAGCTCATGATAAGGAAAGAAACATAAGCTATTTACATTACACAAGCTACAGAGTATATATAAGCTTCTTGAAACATACTAGTCAACTCCATTGATTGGGAAGCAGCTAAAGAAAAACAACAAATTAGAGGGTGTTGTTCTCAATTCTGGATTGAACCACAACCACAACCTTTGTGTCTGCGCAAAACCTAAGGCAATATATATATGTGGTATAAACTTCCCAAGTTGTAGTGTAAGAACTACTATAGTTGTAGAGTAAGATCCACTACTTGCTTTAGTCCAATTATAATAATTTTTTACAAAGTTAAAAAAAATACCTATAGAGTAATTTTTTAAAATAGATAATGATAACGTGAAGGACATACAAACACCCAACCTTTCGAAGGATATCTCGATTGACGAAACTAAAAATATTCTTGTCGAGGAATTCCATTTATCGACCATTAGGAGGTCGAGAGGTTTATGTTTTCATCAGGAGATTCTTCAACAATGCCGACTTGATGATATGTTATCACAAGATTTCAATTCTAGCAAATTTCTGCATATAATAGAGGGCTCTATCTAGATTTCACAATAATTTCATAGTGATTCTCTCTCTATAACAACTATATAAGATAAGACTAGCTCTTTAGTGCATCAACAGTTGATTAGATTAGTAGTTTTCCCATTCTCAACTCTATGTATGACCAGCCAGCTTAAGAAGCCCAGTCAACCTAAGAGCAATTGAAGCCATCCTGTTGCCTGTGATAGAGAAACTACCTTAAACAACATTCTTAGAGAAACTACCTAAAACAACATTCTTACGAAATAAGAAACTCCATTTTTGTGCCCCGATCGATCTATCTGACCCGATCAAAACAAGTTGTGATTATACAAAAATGAGGAATGAAATGAAATGTGATATTTCTGTTGTACCATTATTTTAAAAATAAGAAATAGAAATGGTTGTACCATTTCAAAAGAGACATTGATTTAAGTCTCCATTCTTTTAAGAAATAGAAAGCCCCAAGCAAGCTGTTGTCTTAAGCTGTGTAGTGTCAGAAAACGGATAGTTGTTCCCTTTATGAAATGAGACTTTTCTCTAATTAGTCATCAAAATTCAAAATAGAATCCATGCAATGACTATTGCGGAAGTGAGGGTGTAATAAAAGTTGAAGTGAAATATAATGAATTGTGTTTTACGACCACACCACATTGAAATTGAAATTTTTTTAATGTCCAGGAATGACCAAAATTGTGTCAATGGGACTCAAGAGTACACCCTACATTACAACTTTAAACCTGGAGTTTTTCACACATCACAAAAAAGAGAACACACATCCTGAATATAAGAACAAAGAAAAATAACACTAAATATGAATGTAAATAACATGAAATAATATCTAAATCATCGGTCCAGAGATTGAGATCTTTCGACCACTATTCCAAGTCATTACTTTACGCAGGCTTTTAGAACATAAGCACACAGTCCATGTCTATGAAAGGGTGGTTTAAGAAAACAAAAAATTGCAGAAGAATGAAATGAATGAATTGAATATTTCCACAAGAAATATTGCTATAGACAATATCTCGTTAAAGTAGGGTTAACAGAGGCCTAGTGTAAATCATCCTTCGATATTTCAGAATATATGTGAAAAAGAAAAATAGTGTGGTCATGTAGAAAAATGCAAGTGATGCAGTTTTCCTAGAAAGATGTGAGCTCTGGTAGGGGAGGAGGAAGTTGTCTCGCCTCAAGGGTTCTGATCAACAACCCTAGGATCTCTCGGACATTAAAATCCTAGGGAAAAAATTGACAAGAAAACTCAAAAGATAAAATTATTAAAATCTATAGAAAAAATCATCAAAGTTCATTTGATTTGATTGAATTAAATTGAAAGCGGGGATCTTACAATCAAAAGAACTGCAGCAGAATTACAAAATATCATGTGAAAATATCATGTTTCCAAATTCACAGAATGGAAATAAAACTTGTAGCTCTAGTGCAACTTTGGCAGAATAGACACCCATCAAGCCTGGCACCTGAGCAGAACAAATTTCATGTTATGTGGTTAAACCTCGACCTTGAAGGGTGTTTTTAAATTTTTTTTAAAAATAGGACAAGAATAAGTCCATGATGAAGCACATGCATAACATCAGTGTGGACAAGTGGTTCACAGATGGGCCCATGTTGTGGTTCATTTTTCACCACTTGTGCCACTTTTAACATATCGCGGCACATGTAACAACCACTGTTAAGGTATCATGTCATTTTTTTATTATAAAATAGTGATAACTTCTTATTCAAAGGTGATGACCCCATATCAAACATTCAGGTAGAAGTTGAAGCTTAAAAGGGAAGAATAGACCCCATTTGAGAGCTGGCAGCACCTGTGAATAGTTCTTGGTCTAGTTTTCATGTTTGGCTAAGCATCTAATCTACTTCACTACCATATTTTGTTCCATATCCATGATAAGCTTACTATGTAGCAACAGCAGATGTGGAAGCAAGAGAATTCGAAGAAGCAAGTTACCCGATTGATTCACTAATCTAATTTTTCAATATTTAGTAACAGATCCAATTCCACTATCTGTATGTTGAAAATAACAACAATAAATTATAAAAATAAAATCCAGAAATTCCAGTTTAATTTGTCATTGAATTAAACTTAGAATTAAAATTGAATTCTATTCTCATAACAACTTGTAATAGTTAACTAGAGTGAGTTGACTTAGTTAACTTAGGAATTTCGAGTTGGAAGTCTTTCTGGAGTCATGTATATGTTCTCCCTATATTATAGGGGTCCAAAATGAGTTAAGTATGAGGGGTAATTAGTTAACTCAGTTTATTGAGTTAAGTCTAGTTAAATTAGTTCCAAATTGTTTGAGGAACTAATAGTGAGTTAGCAGTCGGTTGATGCATTAGTGCACTCAACTAGTGCTACTCTAATTAAGTGATTACTCATCAGAAAATCATGCATGTTGATTATGAGAAAGACCCAGTTGAGACTAGAGTGCAGGGACAGTGTACTATTTGTTGTATAATTTTCTGAGTTGTACAGATGGTGCATGCAATTAGGAACTGAACCTAATTTTGGATTGTGCAATTATGCAATTATGGATGAGGAATTTCCCTTTAAATACAGGTTAATTCTCTTAGGAATGGTGCAAAGAATTAGAAGCTTGGAGGCTTGGAAATCTAGTTAAGTATTGGCCAAAGGAAGTCATTAGGCGAAGGATAGAAAATACTTGTACAGGTTAAGCTCAAGGTTGAGCGGAGCATATTGTATTCATCCAAATTCTTTGACCAAGGGAACAAAGGAATTAGAAGCCTGGAGGCTTGGAAATTTGGCTAAGTATTGGCCATAGGAAGTCATCAGGTGGAGGATAGGAAATACTTATGTAGGTTAAGGTCAAGGTTTAGCAGATCATATTGTATCTATCCAAATTCTTTGACCAAGGGTGCAAGGAAATAGGAGGCTTGGAGTCTAGAGAAGAGGCCTGGATTTGGCTTGAGCTTGCTTGTGAGCTGGGAGATTGATTTTACTGAGTGTTGGGATTGTTCTTGTGAGAAAAAGCATTGTATTATCATCTTGGATTTCTGATTAATGCAATACATATAGAGGAGTTTTGACTTGTAGCTTTCCCTAAATACTTATTGTGTTATGTGTCTTTGATTCTCTTCCTATATTGATTATTGTTTGTTCGATATTTATGGGTTTCCACTGTAAAGAGTAGAAGTAGATTTTTGTCTCTTTCTTTAGAAAATTGCATGAGCTTGTGAATCTACAGGATTTTCTACATGGTATTAGAGTTGGAGACAATATACTAGAGGAGATTTTGAAGTATTGGGTTTTGGGCAGCGAAGTTACAGAGAATATATGAAACATTTTGTGCAAAATTTTCAGAAACAAATAGAAAATTTGGATTCTTTTCGAAAAAATACCCAAATTAAAAATAAAATAAAATAAAATATAAAAAAAAAAAAAAAAATTATATCGGTCGAGTCGGAGTTTAGATGAGGGAGATATCACTGATTTAAAATCAACTCTTTTTTTAGAAAAGTTCATGATGAAGGGATAGATGAAAGAGATTGGTGTGCTAGCCAAGAACTTGTATGCTCTTGAGGTTAAAGATGCATGTAAAGCCTTGAGGAGCAATGCAAAGGTTAGAGACTCAATCGTTGAGAGAGAGAGTAAATTACCTCTCAACGTGCAGCCCCAGAAGAAGCTTCTTCAGAATCTTCAGGAAGTTGTGCAACAACCACAATTGGAGAAGCCAAGAGGAGACCGAGTGGAGAGATCCACTCACACAGAGAAGAAACAGTCTCATACAATTTTGGAGCAACCACAATTGGAGAAGCTGAGAGGAGACTGAGTGGAGGCGTCCACTCATGTAGAGACTTCCAGTAGGGGGGAATTTCGATCCAAGTGGGCAGAGTGAGCACATGCAACCATACCTCCAGGTGTGAGGTGGGGCAATGTGAAGTGCTAGTCCCAAGAGGGCTGAAATTGGGCAGGGTCCGTTGAGTGGTTTTATCTCATGAATCGTACCTTCTATGGGAACCCAAATTACATAGTAGCGGGAGGAATCAGTGGGATTGATGCAATCAAAGATCAGAGTGACAAAAGCTAGAGGAGTCAGATAGGAAAGAGCGTAGAGAGGGTTGACAACAATGTAGAAAGGTAGATTCAATAGAAGCACAGAGTTTTCAGTCGACATAGGAAATAATAGTTAGATACTTTGATGACAGAGGCATCATTCTGATTCAGGTTGGATGTTTTTTTGTTTCTGGAGTTGCTAGAGAAGCAACACTAGAGAGAAGTGTTGCATGCATAACATTCCAAAGGTTCAAGATTGGGATCGAGTTGAATTCCTTTCTTGTTGAGTGGGAATGTTGAAAATAGCAACAAGAAATGATAAAATAGAACCCAAAAATACTAATTTAATTTGTCCTTGAATTAAACTTAGAATTAAAATCAAATTCTATTCTCATAGTAACTTGTAATAGTTAACTAGAGTGAGTTGACTTAGTTAACTTAGGAATTTCAAGTTGGAAGTCTTTCTGAAGTCATGTATATGTTCTCCCTATATTATAGGGGTCGAAGATGAGTTAAGTATGAGTGGTAATTAGTTAACTCAATTTATTGAGTTAAGACTAGTTAAATTAGTTCCAAACTATTTGAGGAACTAATAGTGAGTTAAGAGTGAGTTGATGCATTAGTGCACTCAACTAGTGCTAGTCTAGTTAACTGAATATTTACTCATTAGAAACTCATGCATGTTGATTTTGAGAAAGAACCAATTGAGACTAGAGTGCAAGAATAGTGTACTATTTGTTGTATAATTTTCTGAGTTGTACAGATGGTGCATGCAATCAGGAACTGAACCTAATTTTGGATTGTGAAATTATGCAATTATGGATGAGGAATTTCCCTTTAAATATGGGTTAATTCTCTCAGGAATGGTGCAAATAGTTAGAATCTTGGAGGCTTGGAAATTTGGCTAAGTATTGGCCAAAGGAAGTCATCAGGCAGAGGATAGTAAATACTTGTGTAGGTTAAGATCAAGGTTGAATAGAGCATATTGTATTCATCCAAATTCTTTGACCAAGGGCGCAAAAGAATTAGAAACTTGGAGGCTTGGAAATTTGGCTAAGTATTGACCAAAGGAAGTCATCAAGCGAAGGATAGGAAATGCTTTTGCAGGTTAAGCTCAAGTTTGAGCAGAGCATATTTTATTTATCCAAATTCTTTGACAAAGGGTGCAAGGAAATAGGAGGCTTGGAGAGCAGAGAAGAGGCATTGATTTGGCTTGAGCTCGCTTGTGATCTGGGAGATTGATTTTAATGAGTTTTGGGATTGTTATTGTCAGAAAAATAATTGTATTATCATCTTGGATTTCTAGTTAATGCAATATAGAGAGTGGAGTTTTGAGCTATGACTTTCCCCAGATATTTATTGTGTTATGTGCCATTGATGTTCTTCCTCTTGTCGATTATTGCTTTTCTCGATCTTTATGGACTTCCACTGTAAAGAGTAGAAGTAGATTCTTGTCTCTTATTTTAGTAGATTACATGAGCTTGTGAATCTACATGAAATTCTACACTGTAGATCCAAATCCACTACCAGAATATACTACTAGACATACCACTAGACATAGGAGCAGGTCAGGGAAGCAAAAACATACTTGGCACAGCTAGAACCTCACTCAGCATCCCTCCAAGCGAAGGTTATTTTTGAAAGTCTGCATCCTCCAATCCAAATCCAACAACTAGGGAAAAGGTCACATGAAGTGAATGATCAAAATATGCCGCATGAGGTGAAGGATCAAAACTTGTTGTACCTTCCAAGAAAACCCTCAAGCGGCCATTCAAGGGGGTGTCAATATAAAAATATCTGATATTTCAACATAGGAATAAGTTGAAGCTAGAAATAAGCCAAAGCTCTAAGTATACTAGGAGGGGTTTCGAAATTCAACTTGAAAATTCATAGGTCGACCATAGGCACAAGGCCAACCATTATGAGTGGTGACATTATGCATGCCTTTAAACTTGTTATTATAAAGATTTTCGCACCTATAATAGACAACGGGGGCAGCCTCTAGTCGGAGAAGTTTGAAATTTTGGTAATCTTCAACTTTGGGATCCAATAAAAGGGATTTGTATGCATTCAACAAGACAAGCGATAAAATCTTTGAATTCTCATAAAGATTTGTGATACAAGCTACATTTTTTGGATGATCCAACGTTGCAAGTAATTTTATAATGGAACCAGCTGGAAACATAAGAGAGATGGGTTTCAGAAGTAGGACGTATGGGCATCGCAGAAAAACACAATATAACAAGCAACTAGTCGACTTCAAAACCCAAACTTAAAGTATAATGTTACTCTCGAGGTCGAGGGGTTGCAGAGGCATGACCTGTGGGCGTTGCAAACAAACACCATAGAAAAAACAATTAGCAAGCATCAGGTATAATGTTATATTAATAAAATTAGGTAATGAATGATCCTGATATTATTGTTACCTGTGCATTGTGTGCTCCATGCAAGTAGTGTTACTTGACACTACATGTGTGCTCCATGGGTGCTTGTTCTATTTTTTTAGTTACATATTCAACTAGCTTATTTCAACCCTCTATATAACTTGAACCCTCCCTTAAACTGGACATGCAATTGCATTCCTCCACAACAAGGGTCATAATATAATGTGTGAGCACTTACTCGCCAAAAATAGTATAATTTCTGAGCACTTACTCTCCAACAATAGTATAATTTCTGAGCACTTACTCTCCAGCAATAGAGTTGTATCTGAGCTCATGTGCACTCAGATACTTTTCAGAGGATATGTACGTTCCTTCGAGAGGATTGAAAGAAATACAGGGTTCGAAGAAATATCCAATATAAAATCAAGAAAGTCAGTGGTGAATTTACTTCTTTGATGTTAATGGTAGGCTACAACTTCAACTGAGACTAGTTCAAGGTTCCTCCCAAAAGAAAAATAGTGTGAAAGCAACACATTATTATTGGTATGCTATACACATAGGTAAGCTTCATTATCTAGGTGATCTTTCTTTATCTAGATTTCATTATCTAGGTAAGTTTTCTTTAGCTGGTTGCTACACCATTTGTGTGGCTTGCTACAACATTCACCCAGTTCCTCCCTTAAGCTGCTCCAATAAATTATCTTTCTATTCCACCTATCTAAAATAAATCTTATCTTGTCAATGTAGGTGTTCTTGTTTTATTTTCTTCCAGCTTCTTCCAACGAGGGGCACTGTCAAAACAATGACAGTGCAGGAAGTGTATGATGACATCTGTTACGTTTAGATAGAATTTGTGGTAGACATACATGTAGCGGTACTAGCATGGTCGCATATGGAAGTCTTGTTAAAAAAAAACTTTAGTCAAAACACAAGTCATTAAAGCATAATATTTAATTCTTTAAAATAATGCTAGCATTAGTTTATCGATTTCAAAATACGAAGAAAAAAGATGAATAAAAATGAATATAACATATGGTTATATCCTCTCGCCTCTGGAATAGGCCAAATAAGATGACAAAAAAGAATGGAACTATCAAAAATTAACTCGAGCCTAAAAACATTGGTTATATCCGTGATGAATTGTTGAAACTAATGTTATTGGACTTCCATTTCAATTACAATAGTCCCTACCTGCCTACGACGGGGGATAATAAGATAACAAAGCTATCAAACCAAACAAACCCAACGAACAACATACATGTGGTGGAGAGTAAATGAAGTGAAAGGAGATAGAAGCGTTGGTTTTGTTTGAGCTTCTCATGAGAAACTAAAGCCATTGGTTTGCTTAACCCACATGGGGATATGTATATAGTGTTTGATAATCATGAAACTTATAAATAAAATAGGTGTTGAATTTCATTTTGTGATTGACGTAATAAAGGACATGAAATTTATAATTTACATTGTTAAAGGCTTTTTATTTTTATTGACAGATATGATGGCTAATTTGGTTTAAAATATTGAAATTGAAGTTTAAACTATGTAAATAGTATAATTCAAGTTTTCTTAGGATGTTAAATATATTTATAAAACCAAAAATATAATTTAATAGCAAAAAAATATAAATTATATAACAAAAATAATAATTTAACCAAGAATTGTATTGAATTATTTTAACTAGAAAAACACAAACTTAAGACAATTAAACTCTACCTTAGAATCCAGCTTTGTAAAATATACACACCATAAATGATGGCAAATAACATGCACTTCCAAATAGTGCATTAAATGGCATCTATGTCTTCATATACAGCATCACATATACAAAAAAATATAACATATTTAAATGTGCATGTCACAATCTACATAATAAAACACACAAAAAACCAAACCTAAACAGTAACATCGAATTTATTTGAACAATTAGACCGATGGCCAACAAACTCTTCATGGCATCTGTGGTGCATTAAAACATGCAATGGGGATCATCAAATTTGTAGGAGTACAATCCTACTAGTTAAAATTACCTCCATAACCACCATGGCATCATTTGTTAATGTAGTACAACATGATTCTTCCATTCCATGAAGAATTCCTCCATTTCTTTGCAATACAATCCACATGGCACATAAAAATTAGAGATGATGAAAATATACAAATATAGAAGAAATTCCAACTCTAATTACCTTTGTCAAGTATAGTGGTTGGTCATCCAAGAGTATCTAATCCATGGCATTTTGTTCATTTATCTATATATAGTTTCCTCACGTCAACAACTTGAAAGTGTTAACTATTTCCCACCAAAATGGTCTTAACCCAAGAAAGATGATCATAAAAAGAAAACAAAGGAATTGTGCCCACTCTTTATTTTTAAGACAAGGGGAATTACAAAAAATGTAAAGTAAACATAAGTGGACCAATTACAATCCATGGAGGAAAGAGAAGAAGAAAATAAATTTTGTTATGTAGTGAATAATGAGCAAAGGAAAGATTAAAGTAGATGGATGGATAAATATGCATAACAAAGACTACAAGTATATGCTGGAATGTAGTCTGAAACAACAACATGAATTCATGAATCAGAGTGAGCATTATTGTCACGAACTGCCTAAGCCTCAAGTATATGGATTCCATATTGATCTTCTTGAGGGATGGATGAGTGAATGATATATGCTACAGAATAAGCCTAAGACTAGCCTTGAAACTTGCTAGTAAGGCCACAACCATCAAATCCCCATCACGAGTGGACATGTTTCCATGACATGGTGATGGGGAGAAGAAGGGTCGCAACAAGAGTAGACATGAGAGGTAGGAGAAGGGAAAGAGACTAGAGGATGAGGGAAAACCAGCACATAGTGAGTAGGGTTATGAAATTTAGAAATAGGGGTGCAGAATAGAGCCAAACCTAAGTGAAGCATAGAGAGGCATAGCAACCAAAACCATAAAATGGAGAAGCCTCCTTGAGAGGGAGAGAGGTTGTGAACCCTCCGCATAAGATGAAATAAGTTGCAACCACTAACCATAGGATCAAAATCGACCACCTAAACCTGATAACAAGTGGCACAAAAATGAAACTAAAACACTAATTGGAAAGGTAGTAGGGAATAAAATTTACTAGTAAGCTTCGAAGAGATAAATTCTAGCAAAACGCAAACGAAACTTAGAGCATGTCATTATACCTTTAAAGGAAAGAAACATCCACATTCTCTGTAGATGAGAATCAAGAGTTATCATGTAAAATCAGCAAAAGAGAATGAAAATGGAAGGCCATGCTGAGAGGACCTACCTACACCTTCCTTAATCAACTTGCAACAATCTTAAAAGAAGGGGAGGATAAATCCTACAAGTGGTTTGAATACATAACAAAGACTCTAGATAACTACAAAGAGCCACTAGCTAAACCAATAAGATGAAGTGGGAGAGAAAGCTCTAGGTTTATTGCTTTGGGGTGTCGTTACCTTTGGTATTGTTTGAATGCATGGGGTTATTTGGCTACGACACCCCCTATTTAATGTATGGGGTGGAAATGGGCTTGCTAGCTTCCCCCCTCCTTCAACACGAAATTAAACATGTCAATCGAGGAGTATTGATCATAGGGGATGAGGATGCTTAAATGGTCACACCGCTCTTTCCATACTTCATTTCTCTAAGGGGAATCAAGATTGATATTTTGGTTCTTACATCCGAGGTTCGCAATATAGTCAACCACTTTATTTCCATATTGACAAGAGTGTGAGGGAAGGAGGACATGAAAGGATGGAGACAAATAATTAATGCGAGAGATGAAGTTTTCAAGCCTCTGGATTTGATAGATCTTATCTGGAGAGGATCCATTAATAATAGTCTTCTAAGTATTAATAGCTAGTTGGGAGTCTCCTTCCACTTGAAGCTTCATAAATCCATTGATAATAGCTAAGAAAAGGCATGATTCCAAAGAAAACAATATCGTTGCATTATGATTTTTGACTTCACAACTACTAGTAAACAAAATAAGTCTTTACTATCATAGTTTCAATAGATACCTCTAAAGCCAGCCAACCTCAATTTCCTTTTAAAGCACATCAAAATTTAATTTGATAAACCCTACTGAGGAGATAAATATTTTAGGTGATCCAACTCCATGATGTAAGGAAACATGGTCCAAAGGGGGACAGATAGCAAGGGAGAGCTCAATTCTGGCTAAAATAGTTATTCATGTGGGCTTGCTTCCCAATCTTGTTGATTCTAGTGGGAGGATAATTTTTTTTCTTAGACACTATGTAGGGTGATTCACCAAACCATAAAATCTACAAAGTGAGCTTGATGTTCTTCTCTTCGCATATGAGTCAAAGGAGAAATCCTAGCATCATACTACCAAGCTTTGTTAAAGATCATATTATTGAATATTCCATGATAATATCGATCAAAAGTACCTATGAGGCCTGCATATTTTCTATCAAAATTCCCAAAGAGCATCAAACCCCAATCCCATGTTCTTTCTAAAACGTTGAAAGAGTTAAAGAGGTACTCCATGTCTTCCTTGTTGGCTCTATAAAGAAAGAAATTGCAGGACCCTCAAACCCTTTTCTTCTAATTCTATTCTAGGAGAGAGCTCAACATCGGTAAGACTTTAAGCCAGAGATGTTGAAGCTGAATTATGCTCAAGATAAACCATTTCATTTTTTTGCAGGAGCTCAATATAAATTTGCAACTCAATACACCTAATTAAATAATGAAATACACATAAGTATTGTACTAATGCATAGATAGGAAAGAAACTAAATGTTCGGTGGACACATAGTTATTGTACTAATGCATAAATAGAAAAGAAACTAAATGTTCAGTGGACAAATAGTTATTGCACTAATGCATAGATAAAAAGGAAACTAAATGTTCAATGGACAAATAGTCTTGTTGTGACGTTGAAGAAGATGATGTGCTTTACAATTGAATTCACAAATTGTATGATCATCTTGATTCTAATGGAGCATTTTGAATATTTTAATGAAAAAACATGTGGACTTATTAAGTGGAAAGTTGTTGTCTATATTGGAACCAAGGTTGGGGAATTTTTTTTTTATTAAATGGATGTATAATATTTCCTCTCTTGAGAATATTCTTTTGTCTTATACATAATTGAACATATGTAATTAGGGATTTCTAAAAAGTTTCTTAGTGACAAAATTTATAGCAATTGTGTTTCTTCCACCTCCATTGACTCACGTCCTCCATCACCGATCCTAGCCATGTTACAAATTTGAATCATGCTTTGTGTTTTGAATTCATTAGTATATGCATTTATGATTATATTGATGGAGGAATTTCAATTTTCTTGTCGAACAATGGCATGCAAGTATCGATTTGACGTGAAATTGAACCAAAATAAATTAGGTTTGTGGGGGTATACATAGCTATGAGAAATATTACAATGACTTTCAGTGTGACTATGCCTTTAACATGGAGGTCATGAGTTCCATTTATGTTTTGTGGAGTGGGTTGCATGATCACATTTATTGTTTTTTATTTTATCATTCCACTAGAACGTGGGAGCAAAGAGTTAAGGTCCTATGTCCTTGAATATGATTATATATTTTTACAAAGCAAAGAATGATGGTGCAAAGAAGAGAACAGAATACTACCATCCTTGCCATTCTTCTTATTTTGAGCTCGAAAAGTGATACTGTGCTATGTAGCAAAACAGGTAGTTGCAAGAACCAATCATAAAGAAGTTCTTGATGGTCAACTCTTGGATGCCAAAATGGTTGTTGGACAAAATAATCTAGATTGTTTTGCCTGTATTCTCATAGAGGCCATGTTGTGCCATGACATTTTGGTAAACCCTATGGCAAGAATCTCGATGATATTCTTGAGAATAACAGAGGAAGATGCTACCAGATTCCATTTTTGTAATACCCTATTTCTCTTCTTCTTGCTCACTGAATAGATATCTATACATATTATTTGTATTGATGAAATTACCTATGTGCTAATCTTATTATTTTTATATATCGCTAATATTTTTTTGTATTAAAAAAAAATAAAACTATTGATGCATGGTAAACCATAACAAAATGTTGCTATAAGGGATTCCTAAGGTGCAAAATGGACCTAAAAATATTCCAACAACCTCTTGGACGAGATAACTTAGGTAACCTTATTGGTATTATGAACCTTAGCAACGTAGTTTTCAATGTCCACATGCAGTAAATAATCCAAAAAAAAATGAAATGGGAATGGAGGCAATGGCCATAATTATTCCAATAAAAAGATTAGAAATAAAATATTGCAGGTCTATTATATTTTGGCGATTCCCTTAATATATTTTATTCTTTAGTTAATTATATATATATGAATGGTGATTTAAAAGTGTTTTATATATATATGAATGGTGATTTAAAAGTGTTTTAGAAAATTTACAAGTAATAAAATTCTCGATATTTCATAACTATAATTTTAAAAAATTTATATAGAATTTTAAATAAAGTTAACTACAAAAACATTTAAATGACTTTAATATTATCATATTAAAAATTTTATTTACGTAATGTAAAGTATTAACAATATACACTTATATATTAATAATATACCTGTATATCAACTATAAATACTAGTATAGTTGTACTAATTATAATAAAGTATACAAATTATATAATCATCTTTATTTCAATGAAATACTTTCAATACATAATTATTAAAAATTATGAGCTTATAACAGGTTTTGTTCATCCCATCTCTATTCTAGTGAAACATTTTCTAAGATTTCCTCTCTAAAAAAGTTAGGTGAACTTATTTGATAATAGGATTTATTAATCTATTTAAATTTTAGCGTGAATGGCCAACCCAGAAAAGAATGAACACCCAATATGTCTGTTTTATAATTTATTTGGCAATCACTTAAATGGCCTCGCATTGGATATGATAGTGACGGTAATAACGTGAGGCATTTCTTTACAAACATGTAATGTGTAAATTATAAGCTGGTAAGAAAGGCCATTAATAAACATTCAGTGCAATGTATTTTTTTGTTATGAATTTCATGTTATTAACTTTAAAATTAGTTATTAAATGTTCTTACATAGATTGCTAGATTGTTATTCGTTTGCCAGTAACACACACCATTCGAAGGGTTATCAAATTATATTACATTGCCTTTGAAACATACGTAACATCAATGTGAGCACCCCATGATTCCAAGAACATATTTATTTTTAAATCAACAAAATTGTGAAATAATATATTTTCTTTTGGTGATGTAGCGTGAAGTGGATCCTGATGATAAAAGTAGTCGCTGAATCCATTGTCGACCGACTTGAAATAACTTTAATAAATATTTTAACTTTAGAAAGATTTAAACGTATTACAATATAAAATATAATACATCTCTAGTGGCGGTGCAGGATAGGATTTGAATTAATATTTGCTGCATGCCTGCTGTGGTGCAATGAAGAAATTGCTTTGCAATTTCATGCCACTTGCAACGAAGCTACCGTGATGTTGCAACTTGCACTTTCCTCTACCGCCCACGCCCGGTGAGCTTCACCTGTCACACTCTACTCGCGGTCCACAATACGGAAAACGCGTTGCCGTCATCGGCCGTACAAAAGCGCCTTCCTTCCCTCGATTAGAAGGGCGAAAATAACAGATCGTTTAGGGGAAAATAATTCCTGATCGATGCCATTAAAGGTCAATAGTATCCACCCACATTTTTAATTTGCTGTCACCGACAACCCAACGACAGTATGATCTGCTCATCGGAATCCTTCGCTGCTTTCGAAGGCAATGTCGCCGTCTCTACCGTGCTGTAAGGAGCCATGCTGTTCAATCTGAGCTCACACGAAAAAAAACCACTGCTTCAATACAAATTTGCGTATTCAATCATCTCAATTTAAACTAAAAATAATCGATAAACGATCTATTCGTTTCATTTCCTATTGAATCATTTAAATACGCAGAGGGGAAATTGTAGATGAGTTAGTGTTTGATTACCTCTCCTTGCGCTTTTGGAGGAAGCGTTGCAGAGATAATTTCTTCACTATTTCAATGCCTGCACGCGGAACAAGAAACCATGTTAAAACAATTTATACCCTAAAAAACCTTCATTTACCCTTTCACATTTTATCCAACCCCTATTAAAAATAACATATTTGCGATATGCGTCTTACCTGCTGCCACTTTTTGAGGTTGATTTTCATTGACAGCGTTCGATGCAGATTTGGAAGGCTGCTGTCCCCATATCTCTTCAATTTTGCCGCTGGTAATCATAGAGGTTCTTTTGTTGCTCGAGCTATTGGAGCTGACAAGCTTCATAATGTCTTCAACCTGCCAAGAAAATGGCAAAATACTCAGTCGGAAATAAATTAAAAGGCAGAAAGATGACAGAATCATGTTGTTTTATCAAAATTTACACAAATTTTCTTGCTGTATTATATGAGTTGCTCGGATCAAAATAAGACCTTGTCAGCAGGAATATCGTAAACATTCACCACTCCGTTATAAAAAATAGTGAATTGAGATGTGGATAGTTTCTCTGGCACTTCTGCTACAACGCAGTTCGGATTAGTGAGGCCGATTTCCGAAGGCAAGCTTATATTTGATTCTGTAACTCTTGGGTTTGAACCGAAACCGGTGGTTAATGGAAACAATTCCATAATTTCAACCTTCTTGCCCTCTGACTGTTCGTTGGGTGAAAGCAACTTTAGCATCATCTGCGGTTTTATCCGCGACAGATGTTGCATGACTACTGTTCCATTCATGAAAAATAGATACAATATATCAGCAAAAACATTCCTTCAAAACACAAATGGAAGACAAATTTATTGAGAGAAGGCATATTGCACTGATCGATCCGAAAACATAGCGGCAAGAAAGATTGAGGTTGTTTGCAAAAGAAAGCATACATCTCGTCTTGGCTTGGTGTTTTTCAGGACCGAATTCCAAACTATATTTACTGTGCTTCATTACTCTTCCATTTGCTTCAGAGGCGTTCTGAACGTTTAGATACTCGAAAGCCACAGATGCACCTGGCGACATAGCTTGCAAACTCAAATATTGTTCCGATAAATCACCAAAGTTCCACTGCAATCTACCCTTTTCCCGAAGCTATACTCCTTCAGGAGATCTATCAAAGAGCCGAATAAATATAGACAATAAGAATTCAGGGGCACGATAAAGCCTGATAAACACGCATGTGGAAGTATTATTGCTTTAATGAATGGAAATGCATCGCAACTTCAGCGGCGCCTCCGGCACCATGCGTTCCTTTAGCGTAACCACGTGAATCACGTGCTCTGTTTTCCGTCAGACCAAGAGAGAGAGACTTTGTAACGTGTCATATAACGGAGCCACTGTGTGACTCGCATAATCGCATTATGCATATTCCCCAAAGTTTCCACGGGTTTGACGTGATGAGTCCTTTTGCGTCATTTCCAGCACGGGGAAAACATGGAATGAATTGTGGGTTGCTTCTTGGTACATTAGATCTGATTTGATATATCTTAGAGCGTTAGAAGTGGACTCCGAAGGAAGGATTTTACTAAATTGGAATTTGAAATCCAAAATGTTTAATATCAATTGTTTTACAAAAAGACGATATTTAAATATTATGAAAAATCGTCTGAAAATATTTTTTAAATGTGATATATCGTAAATAATATGCATTTTATAACAATGTTTTAAATGTTGTATGGCATATATTTTTGGACTCATATGTAGATTTTTATGGTCTTTAATGTACTATTTAGAAGTTTATATTGTTTACCATTATTTATGATGTGTGTATTCAACTTAGATGAAGTTGAGTTATTTTATATTTTTAAAGTTTTTTTACTAAATCATTTATTACCAAATTTTTTTAATAAAATTATAATTTATTTTATTATTTAAAAGTTATATCTTTTTTATTATTTAAATTATATTTCTAATTATTTAAATAAATTCAATATCTTACAAAATATTTTAAACACTTGAATTACAATAAATATATATATATATATAACTTTAAATTTTTAAACTTTGACATTAGAATCATTATCTTCGGACACTACATACATGTCACCATGTGGATTAAGAAAAACAAGGGCGTGAGTGTCTAATCACTAGGTCTTGCTCTCATAAGAAGTGTGGGAAGAAACGCAAACAAAAACTGGTCTTCTGCCTCCCGTCACTTCATTTTCTCTCCATGTATGTTGGTTTTAATATCCATATCACACTTTTATATATATATTAATTATTAGATTGATAAATTGAAATACAGATGATAAATGAAAAGAAAGAATGAATTTTATTTTATTAAAATACATAATACTAAATTTAAGTTAAAATTATATATATATATATATATATATATATATAATATTTTCCATAAAACAATTTTCACTCAAAGTACAAAAGAAGAATCATAATATACTCCAAGCAAATTAAACATAATATAAACAAAATCAAATCTTTTTCTATTTTTATGATACAAATCCTAAATCTATCTTAAATGAATAAAACAAAAAATATTATATTCTACTTAATAGATTTAATGAAAGAAGAGAAAGGCACTGATATACTAAAACTAATTCATTATTGTTTTGAATAATTCTGATCTCAAATATTGAATAATTCTGATCTCCTTAATATTCCTAACACAAACTGGGCAAGTGGAGACAAAGTTACAAATTAAACAATTCTTGGATGATAAGAAGAGTGATGGCATCCTAAATCTCTTTTTCATAAGTTTCGTATCCACATGAATGCAAGTTATAACCCTTAATCACTTGTGATGGAGACTTTCTTGTGTGCTTAAGGCTTCTTGCAGGGTTTTCCATGAATAATATGTCTGAATTTTACAATTTTTCTCGAATAAGTTAGTTTGAGCTAGAATAATAGTAGTTCAATAGTAAATTTACACAAATTTGTTCGGCAGATGCCTACAATGATATATGAAATTCTTGAAATTCACAAATTGTTTTCAAGGTGGAGAAGCTCCAAAAATAAAAAGGCTATTTTTTATTAAGATAGAGCAACTTGATCTCAAATTTCTATATTTTTTTTAGCTTTTAATAATAATTATGGTTAAATAAAAAAATTATTGAGATTTTTTAAAAAAATTCAACATCATATTAAACTTTTAAATAAATATTTAAAAATAAAAATAAATTATATTTATTTTTTAGAATAGCTGTAAACTCCTAATATATTTAAACAAATCATCATATCCATATACAAACTATAAGAACTATATATTTAAACAAATCATCATATCCATATACAAACTATAAGAACTATATATTATTTAAAGTATTCAAAGCCATATTAAATATTTGAATAAATGTTTAAATGAGTGAAGAAAGAAATGTGGTGTCTTTTTTAGAGTTTTTTTCCTGCTTCTTTTCTTTAAATACATCTTTTTTTATATGTATATTTTTTTGGATATTAAGTTTATGTTTTTATGTTATTAGATGTATTTATTTTGGAATATAGTTTATAAATTTTAATTTAATTATTGATAATTATTAGATAGTTGGTAGAGATTTGATTTTTATGGAATATTTATAAAAAAAAAAATTAATATTTGTAAATTAAAGATTGAGATTTATTTTCAAAGTAATTATGTTTTTTCTCATTTTAATTTAAATTGATTAATTGAAAGAATTTTCATATGAAATGAGTTATAATTTTTGGGCATATGGTATTGATAAACTATGGTATTATAATAAAATTTATTTACACATTAAAAAAACCCATGTTAAAATAGATGGTACTAAATCTGCATGGTTAGAAAGTGTTTGTTGGAAGGAGAAATTTTCATGTGAGCATAGAAGTGCATAGTTATGAAAGAAACTACATGTTCAGTGGACGAATAGTCTTGTTTAGATAGTGAAGGTGCATCATGTGATTTAATTTTTATATCATAAAGTTGTATGATTTTTTTTGTTTTGTTAGGCAATGTGACTTTTGAGATGACTAGCATATTTAACAGGTGATTTGAGTATTTTTGACCTAGGTTCATCTAAGTTGTCATGTCCTCAAAATTGTCACACCAACCCTTAGCATGGATGGATTTTCACCTCTGAAATTTCGAAATAGTAACCATTTCACAACAAAATACCTTAACAAAACACCCTACACACCTAAGTCGTCATGTCTTGAAAATCATCTAGGGATCCGTGGGTTATACCAACCCTTAACATAGCTATCCCTAGATTATACCAACCCTTAACATAGCCAAAAAATTTCATATAAAATTTCAAACTAATAACCTTTTTATCATATAATATCTTAACAAAACACACTATCACCATGTAAACTTAAAATCTTATAATCTTTTTATAAATACATATCAAAAAAATATAAACCAATTCTTTAATATTTGAACTTTAAACTAATTCACTAGAAATGAATACCCACTCGGACTCCCTTTTATGTTTAATTTAACAATCATTTATACAGCCTCCCATAGGACATGGACATAAACACCATTAAAATTAGCATACACAAGTATCAAAGTATACTATATTTTGTCGAACCAATATTAATGTGTATATTATTTCACTTGGAAAAAAATAATTTAAAAATTAATTATTTTAAATTTAAGAGAAGGAAAATATTAAGTTTCATGTTATAAATTAATAATTAATTTTATTGTTGTTTACAGGGTGTAGAATTTATGGTAATGGGTGGGCTGTCCTAAACCACTCTGTAAAGTAAATGTCACCCATTTAAAATTCCATAAAAAAAAAAAAAAATACTTATACTAAACATTAATGTGGTTTAAATTAATATTATTTTTAAATAATAATTTCTCAAACCAAAAATTAAACCAAACCCAAAAAAATTAATGCTTCTGGCTTTATAATATAAAATTAAGTACAATAAAAATAATAATAGATCTATTTATTTGCATATGTATCTATGCACTGGTAAAGAGGGAATGCTGCCCAATTATCAAATTGCTCTGCACTTTAATGCTCACTTGCAATGAAGATACCTTACTCTTGCAAGTTGCACATGTCACCTGTCACGGTATAATCTAGTCATACGAATCCTTCGCAGCTTTCCAAGGCATTGTCGCTGCCTCCACCGTGGTGTAACTAGAATTAAACAAATTGAATTACATTCAATGATTCATATTAAATATTTTTAATATTTTTAAATAATATTCAAAATTATTAATTATATATTTATTACAAATAAAATATTATATTAAAACATTAAACACTAAATTTTTGCTTGGCTAAGAGCTTGTCTTCCTCAAAACAGGGTAACGGCCCAAGACTCAGAGGCATTTGGAAGGAGTGAAACCCTGCTCCCTTACGGACCATGAACAGGTTATTCCAGGTGGCGTGGTTTTCCTTGATAACAGTGATGCGTCTACCGACATTCATGGATAGCAGCCAGAGATGGCTGTCCTCATTGTTGGTTTGACAACTGAGTTTGATAAGTTTTTCCACCAACAAAAAAACAAATACTAAACTAATTGAAAAATTATAAAGAAATAAACATACTATTTTTATATTCCGTTCAATAATATATCTTAATATAATTAAACAATGTTTTATAATAATAAATTAAAAGAATATATTTTGAAATTTCTATAAATATATTACTTATATAATTTAAATATTTAAAATATAATTAAAAAATTTAAATTAATCATTTTTATTTTGAAATTTATATAAATAAACTATATATAATTTAAATATTTAAAATTTATTCGTATTATGTAGTAATAATATTGAAACAAAACACAAATAACTTAAAATTGTAAATATATAAAACAAAAAAAACTAATAATAATTTTTTTATATAGTTAAAAAATAGCAATTAATTTTACCAATATTAAATTATTTTTACACTCTAATGAAGATTAAAAAAATTGTTCAACATCATTCCAAATAAGGTAAGGGAATCCAGTATTATTTAAAAATAATTTAAGTTATTCATTATTTAATTTAAAGAGTCATATAAGATATGAAAACAATTTTTTTAATGAGTAAAATCAAAAGCATTTTTACTTAAAAATTTCAGATTTTTTAATTTTCATCTTATTTACTACACAGAAATAAGTAATTAAATAATCTTTTATTTTCTAAAATATTTGTTAAAGTCCAATATTAAATCATTTCTTAATTTGTGTATATAAGTGGATCAAAGTTTATTTCATGTTTTCTTTTTTAAAAAGCTATGAAACATATGGAAGGAGAGGATCAATCACATCTTTAATAACCAATCATCAGAGAAGGATGTAATATGGAAAAACATTGTAGATTGTTTTAAATAGTACTACACCACCCTTGGTCATTATTATATAGTGTAGTTGGAGGTTTTGATGCCACAATTTTATATAATATCTAATTGTTTCCATCTCCTTCTATCGATCATTTTCCTCCGAGAAACCCATGTTCTAGCCCTCTAGCCTCTTGGAGCTCATATCCCCTTGGATTCCTTAAACTTAATTTTAATGAAGAATTTAAAGGAAGTGTAGGTTTTGTTGGTCTTGGAGGAACCTCTTGGAACCCATCTCCCATTGGATTCCTTAAACTTAATTTTAACTGAGAATTTAAAGGTAATGTAGGTTTTGTTGGTCTTGGAGGAATCTTCTGTGACAATCATGGGAAACAAGTTTTTCTCTTTGTAGATTTTATGGGACAGTCAAATTAAAAAAAAAAAAAAAACAAATTTGTAGCTCTAGAGATTGGCCTTATTATTGCATTACTGCAAGGCTTCTCTAGCTGATTATGGAGGGTGATTCTCTATTGGTCATCTTAAGAATAAAGAAATTGATCAATCAAAAAAAAATTCCACAACTTGAGATTGGAAAAATATATCACCCATATTAACCATCTAATACATATGATTCCAATCATTATTTTCTCTCACATCAGGAGAATAAGAAATAAGGTAATGAACCTTCTAGCCAAATTGGGATGCAATAGCATTCACCTTCAAGCTAGAACAATCACTTATGGAAAAACTAGAGACCTAAACTTATTGAAAGTATAAACAAAGATGAAGAAACCCTATTGGAGGTGGAAGAACATGAAGGACTAGCAAGAATTGAGGAGCAACTATGCAACAAACAAAATCTTGTACCTTCAATTAATCCATCCATTCCTGACACTACTGTTATTTTCATGTCCTCTTGACGGTTTCAGTGAAATTATTATTTTTCTAATTCACTTGGAATTTACAAATATAACGGCATAATGAAGTTGTGGTCAATAGATTTTTTATATGTATGTGGTTAGTATATGGATGTATATGTATGTGGTTAGTATATGGATGTATAGGATAAAAGACATTAGCTTTTGTCATTGGTGTCCTCTTGATGGTTTCAGTTAAATTTTTATTTTTCTACTTCACTTGGAATTTACCAATATAATGGGATAATAAATTTGTGGTCAATAGATTTTTTATATGTATGTGGTTAGAATATGGATGTATAGGATAAAAGACATTAGCTTTTGTCATTGTTCTGGTTTCAATATGGTAGAACACATTAAAGTGATGTTTATATTATGTAATTTGGTGTTAGTTTAGTACAAAAACAAATATTTTCTAGAAAAATATTAGATGTTTTTAAGTTCGCCCCCTAAATTTGATGATAAAATTTTTGGCCAAATCACCAATTTTAGTTTTAAACAAAGTCTTTCCGTAGAAATCACATAAGGCTTAAATAGAGCAGACCATGGCAAAGGCTTAAATAGAGAGCAATGTAGAGACATAATTTCAAGAAACGACTATATTTGGAGAATAATATTTAAATTATAATATTAATCTATTAATATATTAAAAACAAATATTATTAATTAACGACTATATTAAACAGCTATTTTTTGAAAAAATATTTAAATAATGATATCATTTCGTTAATTTATTGAAAATATTAATAAGTAACCCTTAAAGAGGTGCTCCGTGTCTTCCTTGTTGGCTTTATAAATAAAAAACTTTGAAGGACCCTCAAACCATTTTCTTCTAATTCTATTCTAGGAGAGAGCTCAACATCGGTAAGACTTTAAGCCAGAGATGTTGAAGCCGAATTATGATCAAGATAAACCATTTCATTTTTTTTCCAAGAGCTCAATATAAATTTGCAACTCAATACACCTAATTAAACTAAGTATTGTACTAATGCATAGACAGGAAGGAAACTAAATGTTCGGTGGACAGATAGTTATTGTACTAATGCATAAATAAAAAAGAAACTAAATGTTCAATGGACAAATAGTTATTGTACTAATGCATAGATAAAAAAGAAACTAAATGTTCAATGGACAGATAGTCTTGTTGTGACATTGAAGATGATGATGTGCTTTACAATTGAATTCACAAATTGTATGATCATCTTGATTCTAATGGAGCATTTTCAACATTTTAATGAAAAACATGTGGAATTATTAAGTGGAAAGGTGTTGTGTATATTGGAACCAAGGTTGGGGAGATTTGTTTTTTATTAAATGGATGTATAAGATTTCCTCTCTTGAGAATATTCTTTTGTATTATACATAATTGGACATATGTAATTAGGGATTTCTAAAAGGTTTCTTAATTACAAAATTTATAGCAATTGCGTTTCTTCCACCTCCATTGACTCACGTCCTCCATCACCCATCCTAGCCATGTTACCAATTTGAATCATGCTTTGTGTTTTGAATTCATTAGTATATGCATTTATGATTATATTGATGGAGGAATTTCAGTTTTCTTGCCGAATAATGGCATGCAAGCATTGAGTTGATGTGAAATTGAACCAAAATAAATTAGGTTTGTGGGGGAATACAGAGCTATGAGAAATATTACAGTGACTTTTAGTGTGACTATGCCTTTAACATGGAGGTCATGAGTTCCATTTATGTTTTGTGGAGTGGGTTGCATGATCACATTTATTGTTTTTTATTTTATCATTCCACTAGAACGTGGGAGCGAAGAGTGAAGGTCATATGTCCTTGAATATGAATATATATTTGTGCAAAGCAAAGAATGACGGTGCAAAGAAGAGAATGGAATACTACCATCCTTGCCATTCTTCTTATTTTGATCTCGACAAGTGATACCATGCTATGCAGCAAAATAGGTAGTTGCAAGAACCAATCATAAAGAAGTTCTTGATGGTCAACTCTTGGATGCCAAAATGGTTGTTGGACAAAATAATCTAGATTGTTTTGCCTATATTCTCATAGAGGCCATGCTGTGCCATGACATTTTGGTAAACCCTATGGCAAGAATCTCGATGATATTCTTGAGAATAACAGAGGAAGATGCTACCAGATTCCATTTTTGTAATACCCTATTTCTCTTCTTCTTGCTCAATGAATAAATATGTATACATATTATTTGTATTGATGAAATTACTTGTGTGCTAATCTTATTTTTTTATATATATCGCTAATATTTTTTGTATTCAAACAAAGCGAAAACTATTGATGCATGGTAAACCATAACAAAATATTTTTATAAGGGATTCCTAGGCTTCAAAATGGACCTAAAAATATTCCAACTACCTCTTGGACGACATAACTTAGGTAACCTTATTGGTATTATGAATCCTAGCAAAGTAGTTTTCAACGTCCACACACAGTAAATAACCCAAAAAAAATAAATGAAATGGGAATGCAGGCAATGGCCATAATTATTCCAATAAAAAAAATTAGAAAATGAAATATTGTAGGTCTATTAAATTTTGGCAATTCACTTAAAATATTTTATTCTTTAGTAACATATATATATGAATGGTCATTTAAAAGTGTTATATATATATGAATGGTGATATATATATATATATAAAATTTGATATGAATGGTGATTTTAAAGTGTTTTAGAAAATTTACGGGTAATAAAATTCTCGACATTTCATAACTATGATTTTAAAAAATTTATTCTCGACATTTCATAACTATGATTTTAAAAAATTTATATCGAATTTTAAATAAAGTTAACTACAAAAAGATTTAAAGGACTTTAATATTATCATATTAAAAATTTTATTTAGTGTAATATGAAGTATTAATAATATACACTTATATACAAAGTATTAATAATATACGAGCATATCAACTATAAATACTAGTATAGTTGTACTAATTATAATAAAGTATACAAATTATATAATCATCTTTATTTCAATGAAATATTTTCAATACATAATTATTAAAAATTATGAGCTTATAACAGGTTTTGTTCATCCCATCTCTTTTCTAGTGAAACATCTTCTAAGATTTCCTCTCAAAAAAAATAGGTAAACTTATTTGATAATAGGATTTATTAATCTATTTAAATTTTAGCGTGAATCGCGTGAATCGCCAACCCAGAAGAGAATGAACACCCAATATGTCTGTTTTATAATTTATTTGGCAATCAGTTAAATGGCCTCGCATTGGATATGATAGTGACCGTAATAACGTGAGGCATTTCTTTTCAAACATGTAATGTGTAAATTATAAGCTGGTAAGAAAGGCCATTAATAAACATTCAGTGCAAAGTATTTTTTTGTTATGAATTTTATGTTATTAACTTTAAAATTAATTATTAAATGTTCTTACATAGATTGTTAGATTGTCATTCGTTTCCCAGTAACACACACCATTTGAAGGGTTATGAAATTATATTACATTGCCTTTGAAACATACGTAACATCAATGTGTGCACCCCATCATTCCAAGAACGTGTGAGTTTAACATATTTATTTTTAAATCAACAAAATTGTGAAATAATATATTTTCTTTTGGTGATGTAGCGTGAAGTGGATCCTGATGATAAAAGTAGTCGCTGAATCCATTGTCGACCGACTTGAAATAACTTTTCTAAATATTTTAACTTTAAAAAGATTTAAACGTATTACAATATAAAATATAATACATCTCTAGTGGCGGTGCAGGATAGGATTTGAATTAACATTTGCTGCATGCCTGCTGTGGTACAATCAAGAAATTGCTTTGCAATTTCATGCCACTTGCAACGAAGCTACGTTGACGTTGCACTTGCGCTTTCCTCTACCGCCCATGCCCGGTGAGCTTCACCTGTCAGACTCTACTCACGGTCCACAATACGGAAAACGCGTTGCCGTCGTCGGCCGTACAAAAGCGTGTTCCTTCCCTCAATTAGAAGGGCGAAATAACAGATCGTTTAAGGGAAAATAATTCCTGCTCGATGCCATTAAAGGTCAATAGCATCCACCCACATTTTTAATTTGCTGTCACCGACAACCCAACGACAGTATGATCTGGTCATCGGAATCCTTCGCTGCTTTCGAAGGCAATGTCGCCGTCTCCACCGTGCTGTAAGGAGCCGCGCTGTTCAATCTGAGCTCACAAAAAAAAACCACTGCTTCAATACAAATTTGCTTATTCAATCATCTCAATTTAAACTAAAAATAATCGATAAACGATCTATTCGTTTCATTTCGTATTGAATCATCTAAATACACAGAGGGGAAATTGTAGATGAGCTAGTGTTTGATTACCTCTCCTTTCGCTTTTGGAGGAAGCGTTGCAGAGATAATTTCTTCACTATTTCCATGCCTGAACGCGGAACAAGAAACCATGTTAAAACAATTTATACCCAAAAAAACCTTCATTTACCCTTTCACATTTTATCCAACCCCTATTAAAAATAACATATGTGTACAATCATGTGTTTCTTGTTTTAATGTAGTAATACGTATTTTATGTAATTTTAAACAAGAAAGAGTCTTATAAAGATATTATGTTTAATCATTATGATATAAGACATTATGTGGACCATTATGCTGTTTTATATAAATTATGAGTATGAATTGATGGATTGCTGGTATTGTAGTATATGGAAGGGAATGCATTGAATTAATAGTGCACAACCGCCATAACTCTCAGCAATTTATCATAGTATGATGTTCAACACTTAATATTATGAATAGTCGGGTCAAGTGGGAGAAGATTAGAAATTGCTTTAACGTTAAAAAGCAATGAGCCTTTTGCTGTTTCTAATAGCAGTTTCTAACATTCTCCCACTTGACCCGACTATTCATAATATTAAGTGTTGAACATCATACTATGATAAATTGCTGAGAGTTATGGCGGTTGTGCACTATTAATTCAATGCATTCCCTTCCATATACTACAATACCAGCAATCCATCAATTCATACTCATAATTTATATAAAACAACATAATGGTCCACATAATGTCTTATATCATAATGATTAAACATAATATCTTTATAAGACTCTTTCTTGTTTAAAATTACATAAAATACGTATTACTACATTAAAACAAGAAACACATGATTGTATATCAGAAACACATAAAAGAGCTCAGAATGTCACACATCAATTATCATTAATACAACCAAGACCCATTCTTTGAACATGTTCCTTAAATTGTCTTGGTTGTAACCCTTTCGTCAAAGGGTCTGTAATCATAAACTCTGTCCTGATGTGCATGATTGACATTCTTTGTTTCTGAACCTCATCTTTCACAACAAGATACTTCAGTTCCATATGTTTGGCACCTTTAGAGTACTTGTCGTTCTTTGAGAAAAATACTGCTGCAGAGTTATCACAATAAATTTTCAGCGGCTTGCTAATGGTGTCGACAACCGCAAGTCCTAAAATAAAGTTCCGCAACCATAATGCATGAATTGTGGCTTCAAAATATGCCACAAATTCTGCCTCCATAGTGGATGAAGCAACGATAGTCTGTTTCGCACTTTTCCATGATATGGCACCTTGAGCAAACATAAACAGGTAACCAAAAGTCGATTTTCTAGTATCGATGCATCCAGCAAAATCTGAATCGCTATATCCAATCACTTCCGATTCATTGGATGAGCATGTAATCTTTCGTTGAGAGAAATTCCTTAGTCTCATGCAATATACTTAAATTATTTGCAGCAAGCAAGACATCATCAACATAAAGGACCAAATAAATAAACTTGCTCCCACTGATCTTTCGGTATATACAGTGATCAACCGTATTTTCCTTAAAACCAAAAGATGTAATAATGGTATTGAACTTAATATACCACTGCCGGGATGCTTGTTTAAGCCCATACATTGACTTCTTAAGTTTACACACCAATTGTTCTTTACTTTCTACAGAAAAACCCTCAGGTTGATCCATATAAACATCCTCATCAAGATCTCCATTCAGAAAAGTTGTTTTCACATCCATTTGATGCAACTCCAAATCATAATGAGCTACTAATGTCATTATTATTCTTAGTGAGTCCTTTTTCGAAACAGGAGAAAATGTCTCCTTGTAATCAACACCATCTTTCTGAGTATAACCCTTAGCAACAAGTCTAGCTTTATACCGTTTGATATTACCACTAGAGTCGTGTTTGGTTTTAAAAACCCATTTGCATCCGACTCTTTTACAGCCATGTGGTAACTCAACGAGACCCCAAACTTCATTCTGTTGCATGGATTTCAGTTCTTCTTTCATGGCATTAATCCATTCCTTTGACTCTTTACTTTCTATAGCATGTGAAAACGAAACTGGATCCTTATTGATTCCAATATCATAATCTGATTCTTGCATATAAACCACATAATCATTAGAAATAGCTGACCTACGATTTCTTTGAGGTCTTCTTAATGCTACTTGTTGTGGTTCATGCATATCAGCATTATGTAAGTCATTTCCTTCAGGAAGTACTTCTTCATTTATATGTTGTTCATTATCATCATGATGTTATACAACAGCTGGAACAACATTTGGAGTAATAGTAGATGGAGGAACTATTCTAGGTAATGTAACATTTACCCTTGTTTCCTTAATTTCTACTATTTATCTTCTAGTACTCCCACTGACTTCACCATTCTCAATGAATCTTGCATTACCAGTTTCTAATTGCCTCTCAACTTCATTTACAAACGTCTCAAGGACATTCACAAATATCAGTGTGTATTAGTTCAAGAAGCTGGCTGCTTCTAGTGGCTCCTTTCTTATTATGTTATTATGTTTGGTTTGTTTACCTTTAATACAATCCACACATAATTCTAGATCACTAAAGTCCAAATTTGACAAAATTTCATTACTTACTAATCTCATCATTCTTTCTTTGGATATATGACCTAGTCGTTTATGCCACAAGAACGCAGAATTTTCATTCAACATGCTACGTTTTCATCCAACATTATTTACTACATTCAACAAGGAATTCGCATAAGTGTCATTCAGTTTCAATTTATATAAACCATCAATTAGAATACCAGAACCAACATTATCAGCATTCTTATATAAATCGAAACAACCAGATCCAATCATACATCTAAAACCAGAAATATCCAATTTACTTGCGGAAATAAGGTTTCTAGATAATGAAGGTACATAAAGGGTACTGTATAAGTTTAATACATATCCACTTTCTAGAATTAGACGATAAGTCTCTTTTTACAGATACGACATTGAACACTCTTTAGTTCCTTCTTTTCCTCATCCTGCCCATTCTTAGCAGGTGCCTTTTTCTTCTTGAAATGACTTGATTTTCCTTTCTTTTCTTTACCAGCTTTATTACTCACAAAACTTACTGAGTGATTCACTTGATTTTTCAAACGTCTCACAAAACTTACTGAGTGATTCACTTGATTTTTCAAACGTCTTTCTTCCTGAACAAGACTACTGGCCAATTCATTAACATTCCACTTATCCTTTATAGTGTTATAGTTAATCTGAAAAGGTCCATATTCAGAAGGTAGCGAGTTCAGAATGAACTGGACAAGAAAAGAATCCTCTACTGTAAGTCCCAGGGAGTTTAACCTTGCTGCAATATTAGTCATCTCTATAATGTGCTCTTGCATAGTTCGCGACCCATCAAACTTCATGGTCGTGAGTTCTGCCATAAGAGTACCAGCGAGTGACTTATCAGCTGAACGAAAACGCTCTTCCACAGACTGCATATATTCCTTAGCACTTTCTGTTTGTGGAATTGTTGACTTGATGTTGTTAGCAACAGTCATCTTAATAAACATAAGGCTCAATCTGTTACTGCGTTCCCATGCTTTATGGTGTGATTTTTCTGCCTCAGTACTATCTCTTGTAAGAGCAGCAGGCTTATCCACAAGGAGTGCCAAGTCAAGATCCTGAATACCTAAATGGAAATTGACTTGTTCTTTCCATTCAGAAAAATTAACACCAGTGAACAATGTAACAGATGAAGCATGTGTATTCATGGTAACTCCTGCAAATTAAAATTGAAATCACTATAAGCTCATAACTAACGCGATTCAGAGGTAGACATAATAGTATAATATAGCACTCCTTTGGGTAGATACTATCTTATACTTAACATAATTAAATACCAAAACATAAGCAGGTAATAAATATATTCAATCAAATAGAACTGACAACTTTGGATGATCAATATTTATTTAATCAAAATATCTATTAAACCTCATCATGTCAACTAGTTATAGAACAAGACTTTCCTTTGGGTAAGTTCTCAGGTTCTATCATTAGTGACGCCAGCTTTAATTGGTATTTTTTATAACTGGCAATTTCTATCAATAATCGTTATGTCAATTATGCACTAAATGATTATTCTGATTTTGACCACTTTGGTGATTAACAAAATCATAAATCTCATGTGCATAAATGATTTATAACACATACTTGATGCGAAACAACATTCTGATTTTGACCACTTTGGTGATCATAAATCTCATGTGCATAAATAATTTATAGCACATACCTTATGCAAAACAATCAGTCATAGAGCAATTACTTTTATGCCCAAATTTCAAATTCAATCGAAACTGTAACTTTCCTACAGGAGTTCTACTCAACTCTGTACAAAAATGATTGCTTTGTTAGTCTTCTTACAGTGCACAAATTTGACTATCTACCAGGATTCAATAACTTATATTCATCGCATATTCATTCCAACATACACAGCGAACACACAATGATGCGGCAATTTTCTAGGTGACCTGGATCCATCATTATATGGCATCTCGAAAATACAAAGAGCATCGAAACCCAAGGATCACCGCGGAGCATAATTCAGAGTTCTAGTCCAAGCAAGAATTTGTGCAATGTATGGAAGCTAAAGGCTCCGACGTTATGGTTATGTGACATGCAATAGGGTTGTGAAAACCGAACAATGATACAGTTCCAAGGATGAGTTTTCCTTTGAGGCGATGATTGTCGAATTAAATTGAGCGTGCTCCGGGCTATCAAACGAATTACAATGGAGAAGCTCAAGGCAATGACCACCTTAGTGACATGATAAGAGACAGTAACACGCGCACTGATCTATTCAACAGAGCACGGTGTATGGCGACCTCTGTAGCGAACAAATGACTGGCGCAACGGCTGTTCTCAAGCTAATCCTTATTGAACTCGGATGGGAGCTCATAAACAAATACTGCAAGGACTATCCTCATCGAATGGTCATACACGCACTCGTATGCAGAAGATAACTATAAAAATTCAAGTCATTTCCTTGATGGGTGAATGTCGAAACATACATTAGCGATACGCTGCTGTTACCAGGCAAGACTCTTTGGAATCGACTTTAGCCGTTACTATGAATGGGAGAATACCGGGTGGACACAAGAAGGCGTGAATTCTCAAAGCCATTTGGAAAACAGAAATGAGGAAGCAACCAGTTGATGAGAAATCCTTTCCTCAAACATGAAAATTCATAGTGTTAAAATCAAACGAAGGAAACCCATTGTTGGGAACAATCAAAAAGCCGTTTAGGGTTTGGCGTGCTCTGATACATATAAAACAACATTGATACCATTCATGAAACCCCACAATTTCCCGAAGGCTCAATCACATGAGTAAAGCACAAAACAGATCAATTGCAATCATAGAAAATATTCAGTTATTGATTGGCTCCGATACCAAATTTAAAAGTCTTAACTTACAGCCCAAAGATCATCAATACCGAATATTTCACAAACAGAACTTTATGTGAGATGACATACCTTGATCAACAGCGGAAGATGTAATGGCTGCCATCTACTTTGATCTGACTCCTGACTGTTCCTCTTCTTCAGAATTCGGTTTCTCTCCTCTTGCCCTCACTTTCTTTATGTGCTTCTTGATGGAGAAGAATGCAACTCTTGTGTGTGGGAGAGAGAGGATCCAATCCTTTATATATTATTTAACTCTAATCCGGTACGTCCATCATATACCAATTCAACGCTTAAGATCTAATGCTTTAGATTAGAAACTGCTTTAGGATAAAATCTAAATGCTTTAAAATTAGATCGGGTCACATTAAGATTAGAAACTGCTTTAACGTTAAAAAGCAATGAGCCTTTTGCTGTTTCTAATAGCAGTTTCTAACACGATATGCGTCTTACCTGCTGCCACTTTTTGAGGTTGATTTTCATTGACAGCGTTCAATGCAGATTTGGAAGGCTGCTGTCCCGATATCTCTTCAATTTTGCTGCTGGTAATCTTAGAGGCTCTTTTGTTGCTCGAGCTATTGGAGCTGACAAGTTTCATAATATCTTCAACCTGCCAAGAAAATGGCAAAGTACTTAGTCGGAAATAAAGTAAAAGGCAGAAAGATGACAGAATGATATCGTTTTATCAAAATTTACACAAATTTTCTTGCTGTATTATATGAGTTGCTCGGATCAAAATAAGACCTTGTCAGCAGGAATATCATAAACATTCACCACTCCGTTATAAAAAATAGTGAATTGAGATGTGGATAGTTTCTCTGGCACTTCTGCTACAACGCAGTTCGGATTAGTGAGGCCGATTTCCGAAGGCAAGCTTTTATTTGATTCTGTAACTCTTGGGTTTGAACCGAAACCGGTGGTTAATGGAAACAATTCCATAATTTCAACCTTCTTGCCCTCTGACTGTTCGTTGGATGAAAGCAACTTTAGCATCATCTGCGGTTTTATCCGCGACAGATGTTGCATGACTGTTTCATTCATGAAAAATAGATACAATATATCAGCAAAAACATTCCTTCAAAACACAAATGGAAGACAAATTTATTGAGAGAAGGCATATTGCACTGATCGATCCGAAAACATAGCGGCAAGAAAGATTGAGGGTGTTTGCAAAAGAAAGCATACATCTCGTCCTGGCTTGGTGTTTTTCAGAACCGAATTCCAAACTATTAGTGTGCTTCGTTACTCTTCCGTTTGCTTCAGAGGCGTTCTGAACGTGTAGATCCTCGAAAGCCACAGATGCACCTGGCGACATAGCTAGCTAACTCAAATATTGTTCCGATCAATCACCAAAGTTCCACTGCAATCTACCCTTTTCCCGAAGCTATACTCCTTCAGGAGATCTATCAAAGTGCCGAATAAATATAGACAATAAGAATTCAGGGGCACGATAAAGCCTGATAAACGCGCATGTGGAAGTATCATTGCTTTAATGAATGGAAATGAATCGCAACTTCAGCGGCGCCTCCGGCACCGGCGTCCCTTAGCCTAACCACGTGAATCACGTGCTCTGTTTTTCTGTGAATCACGTGTCATATAACGGAGCCACTGTGTGACTCGCATAATCGCAGTATGCATATTCCCCAAAGTTTCCACGGGTTTGACGTCATGAATCCTTTTGGCTCATTTCCGGCACGGGGAAAACATGGAATGAATTGTGGGTTGCTTATTGGTACGTTAGATCTGATTTGATATATCTTAGAGCGTTAGAAGTTGGAGTCCCAAGGAAGGATTTTACTAAATTGGAATTTGAAATCCAAAATGTTTAATTTAAAAAAAAAAAAAAAGGATATTTAAATATTATGAAAAATGGTCTGAAATATTTTTTAAATGTGACGTGTCGTAAATAATATGCATTTTATAATAATGTTTTAAATGTTGTATGGCATATATTTTTGGATTCATAGGTAGATTTTTATTGTATTTAATGTACTATTAAGAAGTTTATATTGTTTACCATTATTTATGATGTGTATATTCAATTTAGATGAATTTGAGTTATTTTATATTTTTAATTTTTTTTACTAAATCATTTATTAGGATTTTTGGTAAGATTATAATTTTTTTATTATTTAAATTATATTTCTAATTATATAAATAAATTTAATATCTTACAAAATATTTTAAATACTTGAGTTACAATAAATAAATAAATATATATATATATATATTAATTATAACGCCAAATTTAACCAATTTCAACACATCTAAAAAACAACCAACCTTAACACATAACTTTAAACTTTGACATTAGAATCATTATCATCGGACAGTACATACATGTCACCATGTAGATTAAGAAAAACAAGGGCGTGAGTGTCTAATCACTAGGTCTTGCTCTCATAAGAAGTGTGGGAAGAAACGCAAACAAAAACTGGTCTTCTGCCTCCCGTCACTTCATTTTCTCTCCATGTATGTTGGTTTTAATATCCATATCACACTTATATATATAATATGGATGATTAGATTGATAAATTGAAATATAAATGAAGAGAAAGAATGAATTTTATTTTAATAAAATACATAATATTAAATTTAAGTTAAACTTAAATATATATATATATATATATAATATTTTCAATAAAACAATTTTCACTTAAATTGCAAAAAAAAATCATAATAAATAAACATAATATAAACAAAATCAAATCTTTTTCTATTTTTATGATACAAATCCTAAATCTATTTTAAATGAATAAAACAAAAATATTTTATTCTACTTAATAGATTTAATGAAAGAAAACAAAGGCCCTGATATACTAATACCAATTCAATATTGTTTTGAATAATTCTCAAACATGGAATAATTATGATCTCCTTAATACTCCTAACACAAACTGGGCAAGTGGAGACAAAGTTACAAATTAAACAATTCTTGGAATCATAAGAGTGATGGCATCCTAAATCACTTTTTCGTAAGTTTCGTATCCACATGAATGCAAGTTATAACCCTTAATCACTTGTGATGGAGACTTTCTTGTGTTCTTAAGGCTTCTTGCAAGGTTTTCCATGAATAATATGTCTGAATTTTACAATTTTTCTCGAATAAGTTAGTTTGAGCTAGAATAATAGTAGTTCAATAGTGAATTTACACAAATTTGTTCGGCAGATGCTTATATATGATATATGAAATTCACAATTTGTTTTCAAGGTGGAGTAGCTCTAAAAATAACAAGGTTATTTTTTGTATTAGGGGTTTACGTAGTGGGTTATATTAGATATGGTTTTTGGATTCAACTGCGTTAAGAAAGTCATTAACTTATGACCATTTCCATGAGAGGTAGTCGTAGTCGTAACTGACTAATTTTTCATGATTTTTGAATTGTTCACTTAGCACTCATTGCATCGGGTGATACTCACAGGGGTGAAGAAGTGGGATTGAAACTAGTGAAATGAATCACATAGCGTCAATCGTCACTTCCGGGGCTTGCACCCGGTAACCAGGACTTCCCGGGAGTGCTAAGTGAACAATTCAAAAATCATGAGAAATTAGTCAGTTACGACTACCTCTCATGGAAATGGTCATATGTTAATGACTTTCTTAATGCAGTTGAATCCCAAAAACCATATCTAAGGCTATTTTTTACTAAGATAGAGCAACTTGATCGAATAAACTATCTCTTTAAATTGAAACTTCTATTTTTTTAGTTTTTTAATAGCCATTATTGTTAAATAAAAAAATTATTCAGATTTTTTTCAAAAATTCAACATCATATTAAATTTTTAAATAAATACTTAAAAAAATAAAAATAAATTATATTTATTTTTTTTAAAATACCTATAAACTCCTAATATATTTAAACAAATCATCATATCCATCTACAAACTATAAGAACTATATATTATTTAAAGTATTCAAAGCCATATTGAATATTTGAATAAATGTTTAAATGAGTGAAGAAAGAAATGTGGTGTCTTTTTTAGGTTTTTTTTTCTTGTTTCTTTTCTTTAAATACATCCTTTCTTATTTGCATATTTTCGTGGATATTATGTTTATGTTTTTATGTTATTAGATGTATTAATTTTGAAATATATTTTATAAAATTTTAATTTAATTATTGATAATTATTAAATAGTTGGTAGAGATTTGATTTTATGGAATATTTAAAAATGTTTTTTTAAGTAATATTTTGAAATTAAAGATTGAGATTTATTTTCAAGGTAATTATGTTTATTTGTCATCTTAATTTCAATTGATTAATTGAAAGAATTGTCATATGAAATGAGTTATAATTTTTGGGCATATGGTATTGATAAACTATGGTATTACAACAAAATTTATTTACACATTAAAAAATCCCATGGTAAAATAGATGGTACTAAATCTGCATGGTTAGAAAGCGTTTGTTGGAAGGAGAAATTTTCATGTGAGCATAGAAGTGCATAGTTATGAAAGAAACTACATGTTCAGTGGACCAATAGTCTTGTTTAGATAGTGAAGGTGCATCATGTGATTTAATTTTTATAGCATAAAGTTGTATGATTTTTTTTGTTTTGTTAGGTAATGTGAGTTTTGAGATGAATAGCATATTTAATAGGTGATTTGAGTAGTTTTGACCTAGGGTCATCTAAGTTGTCATGTCATCAAAATTGTCACACCAACCCTTAGCATGAATGAATTTTTACCTCTCAAAATTTCGAACTAGTAACCTTTTCACAACAAAATACCTTAACAAAACACCCTACACATCTAAGTCGTCATGTCTTGAAAATCATCTAGGGATCCCTGAGTTATACCAACCCTTAACATAGCCAAAAAATTCCATATGAAATTTCAAACTAATAACCTTTTTATCATATAATGTCTTAACAAACACACTATCACCTTATAAACTTAAAATCTTATAATCTTTTTATAAATACCTAGCCACAAAATATATATAAAGCAATTCTTTAATATTTAAACTTTAAACTAATTCACACGTTTATTACAAATGAATACCCACTCGCACTCCCTTTTATATTTAATTTAACAATCATTTATATAGCCTCCCATTGGACATGGACATAAACACCATTAAAATTAGCATACACAAGTGTCAAAGTATACTATATTTTGTCAGAACCAATATTAATGCATATATTATATCAGTTGGAAAAAAATAATTTAATTAAATTTAATATAACGAAAATATTAAGTTTCATGTTATAAATTAATAATTAATATATTGCTGTTTACAGGGTGTAGAATTTATGGTAATGGGTAGGCTGTACTAAATCACTCTCTAAAATAAAAGTCACCCCTTTAAAATTCCATAAAAAAAAATAGTTATATTAAGCATTAATGTGGTCTAAATTAATATTATTTTTAAATAATTTTAATGGGTTAAATACCGGGTAATAATTTCTCAGACCAAAAATTAAACCAAACCCAAAAAAAATTAATGCTTCTGGCTTTATAATATAAAATTAAGTACAATAAAAATAATAATATAAAGTTAAGTACAATAAAAATAATAATAGATTATTTATTTGCATATGTATCTATGCAGTGGTAAAGAGGGAATGCTGCCCCATTATCAAATTGCTCTGCACTTTAATGCTCACTTGCAATGAAGATACCTTACTCTTGCAAGTTGCACATGTCATCTGTCACGGTATAATCTAGTCATACGAATCCTTCGCAGCTTTCGAAGGCAATGTCACTGCCTCCACCGTGGTGTAACTAGAATTAAACAAATTGAAATACTTTCAATGATTCATATTAAATATCTATAATATTTTTAAATAATATTCAAAATTATTAATTATATATTTATTACAAATAAAATGTTATATTAAAACATCAAATACTAAATTTTTGTTTGGCTAAGAGCTTGTCTTTTTCGGAAACAGGTTAACTGCCCAAAACCCAAAGGCATATGGCAGGAGTGAAACCCTGCTCCCTTACGGACCACTAGCAAGTTGTAGTTTTCCTTGATAACAGTGATGCATTGACCAACATTTCGGGATAGCAGCCAGAGATAGTTGTCCTCACTGTTGGTTTGACAACTGAGTTTGAGTTTGATAAGTTTTTCTACCAAAAAAATAAAAAATAAACAAACAAACACTAAACTAAATTGAAAAATTATAAAGAAATAAATATACTATTTTTATATTCCGTTCAATCATATATCTTAATATAATTAAACAATTTTTTATAATAATAAATTAAAAAAAAAATATTTTGAAATTTCTATAAATATATTACTTATATAATTTAAATATTTAAAATATAATTAAAAAATTTAAATTAATCATTTTTATTTTGAAATTTATATAGATAAATTATATATAATTTAAATATTTAAAATTTATTTGTATTATGCAGTAATAATATTTAAACAAAACACAAATAACTTAAAATTGTAAATATATAAAACAAAATAAACTAATAATAATTTTTTATATAGTTAAAAAATAGCAATTAATTTTACCAAAATTAAATTATTTTTACACTATAATGAAGATTAAAAAAATTGTTCAACATCATCCCAAATAAGGTAAGGGAATCCAGTATTATTTAAAAATAATTTAAGTTATTCATTATTTAATTTAAAGAGTCATATAAGATATGAAAACAATTTTTTTAATGAGTAAAATCAAAAGCATTTTTATTTAAAAATTTTCAGATTTTTTTAATTTTCATCTTATTTACTATACCGAAATAAGTAATTAAATAATTTTTTATTTTCTAAGACATTTGTTGAAGTCCAATATTAAATCATTACTTAATTTGTGTACATAAGTGGATCAAAGTTTATTTCATGTTTTTTATTTCATGTTTTCATTTTTAAAAAGCTATGAAACATATGGAAGGAGAAGATCAATCACATCTTTAATAACCAATCATCAGAAAAGGATGTAATATGGGAAAAAGCATTGTAGATTGTTTCAAATAGTAGTACATCACCCTTGGTCATTATTAGATAGTGTGGTTGGAGGTTTTGATGCCACAATTTTATATAATATCTAATTGTTTCCATCTCCTTCTATCGATCATTTTCCTGCGAGAAACCCATGTTCTAGCCCTCTAGCCTCTTGGAGCCCATCTCCCCTTGGATTCCTTAAACTTAATTTTAATGAAGAATTTAAAGGAAATGTAGGTTTTGTTGTTCTTGGAGGAACCTCTTGGAGCCCATCTCCCCTTGGATTCCTTAAACTTAATTTTAACTGAGAATTTAAAGGAAATGTAGGTTTTGCTGGTCTTGGAGGAATCTTCTGTGACAATCATGGGAAACAAGTTTTTTTGTTTGTAGATTTTATGGGACATTCAAGTAAAAAAAAAAAAAAACAAATTTGTAGCTCTAGAAATTGGCCTTATTATTGCATTACTGCAAGACTTCTCGAGCTGATTCTAGAGGGTTATTCTCTATTGGTCATCTTAAGAATAAAGAAATTGATCAATCAAGTTTCTCCAAAAAAAAAAAAAAAAAATATTCCACAACTTTAGATTGGAAAAATATATCACCCATATTAACCATCTAATACATATGATTCCAATCATTTTTCCTCTCACATTAGGAGAATAAGAAATAAGGTAGCGAACCTTCTAGCCAAATTGGAATGCAATAACATTCACCTTCAAGCTGGAACAATCACTTATGGAAGGACTAGAGACCTGAACTTATTGAAAGTATAAACAAAGATGGAGAAACCCTATTGGAGGTGGAAGAACATGAAGGACTAGCAAGAATTGAGGAGCAACTACGCAACAAACCAAATCTTGTACCTTCAATTATCGATCCATTCCTGACACTACTGTTATTTTCATGTCCTCCTGACGGTTTTAGTGAAATTATTATTTTTCTACTTCACTTGGAATTTACAAATATGATGGCATAATGAAGTTGTGGTCAATAGATTTTTTATATGTATGTGGTTAGTATATGGATGTATATGTATGTGGGTATTATATGGATATAGAGGATAAAAGACATTAGCTTTTGTCATTGGTGTCCTCTTGATGGTTTCAGTTAAATTTTTATTTTTCTACTTCACTTGGAATTTACCAATATAATGGGATAATGAAGTTGTGGTCAATAGATTTTTTATATGTATGTGGTTAGTATATGAATGTATAGGATAAAAGACATTAGCTTTTGTCATTGGTCTGGTTTCAATATGGTAGAACACGTTAAAGTGATGTTGATATTATATAATTTGGTATTAGTTTAGTACAAAAACAAATATTTTCTAGAAAAATATTAGATGTTTTTAAGTTTGCCCCTAAATTTGATGATACAATTTTTGGCCAAATCACGAATTTTAATTTTAAACCAAGTCTTTCTGTAGAAATCACATAAGGCTTAAATAGAGTAGACCATGGCAAAGGCTTAAATAGAGAGCAATGTAGAGACATAATTTCAAGTAACGACTATATTTGGAGAATAATATTTAAATTATAATATTAATTTATTAATATATTAAAAGTAAATATTATTAAGTAACAACTATATTAAACAACTAGTTTTCAAAAAAAAAATTAAATAATGATATTATTTCGTTAATTTATTAAAAATATTAATAGGTAACGGCTATATTAAATGGCTAGTTTTTGAAAAATAATATTTAAATAATGATATTAGTTTATTAATTTATTAAAAATATTAATATGTAACGGCTAGTTTTTAAAAATAATATTTAAATTGTGATATTAATTTATTAATTTATTAAAAAACAAATATTAATAAGTAACGACTATATTAAACAATGAGTTTTTGACAAATAATATTAAAACTAATTAAAAAAAAATCCAAACTTGAAAGGAGGGGAGTAAAAATTTATAAAAACGAGTGAAGACCCTAATCGAGACAAGATCATTTGATTAATAAAATAATTAATGGAAATAAGATAAAATAAATTAAAAATAATTAATGGAAAAATAAATAAAAACATACATAAGTCAAAAGAAATATATATATATATTATTCGTTCTTAACTTCTTTCAGTATTTTTGTTATTTGTTTAATGTGCATGAGCCCCATATTTTATTGTTGACCCCGTTTTATTTATTGATTATTTTTCTTTGGATATATATATATATATATATATATATATATATATATATATATATATGATGGTGATGATGATGATGATGATGGTTAGCCTCCGTTGAGACCAAACATTGGTCTATCGGACCTAAAGAAACAAATTATTTATTTTGATTTAAGATATTATTCCTATGCTCAAAAAGCTTAGAGAGAAGCCTCCCGAGCTCACTATAATTTTGACATTGTAAAAGGCTAGGAAGGTCAGTATTGTAACAAAGATTGTGAAACAGAGATCTAATATGGTTGTACGTGGGGCACTCTAAGAGGAAGTGGTTTTCATCCTCGATGTTCCTATTCTCACATATATGGCAAATCCTTTCAACTGCCCAACAACCCAACAACCTGTTTCACTATGGACCTCATGAGAATTCGTTCTAATATTTGCTATATTAATTTTCTTCTTTGAGCTAGTTAAAATAGATAGATACTTTTGATCTTCTAGGGTGGGGTTGATGACCTTCTTATAATAACTTAATTTTCTTTTAGCCACTAAATCTTTCTCACACCACATTTTTTCCTTGAACTTAGAAGTAACAGTATCTTTAATGTTATTTATGTTTTGCAATGCATCATTCTCATTGATCTCCCAATAGTTTAACCAGGACCTTGTGTCTTTATGCCACCCCCGATTGAGCCTTAGGTGGTTTTGGCTGGAATTTAAAGCTAGCTTAGGAAGTCTATGATCGTCTATGTTATTGAGTTTGTACTTTGTACAACAGAAACCTAATCATAGCTAGGCTCTCAATAGTGGAAATACCTGCTTCTATAAGGAGAATAGGATAGGGTGTATTACTTTTAATTTTCAGGTTATAAGTTATAAAATGCTTCTGGATTTGTTCAATCTTTCTCCATGATTCTCTGGAGATGCTGCAACCCTAAACCTCACAGCCATATAAGATAACAGGAGTGACTAAAGTTTCAAAGAGGAACTTCTTTTTATCCCACATTACAAGGTTTGCTGTTTTACAATTATTTTCAAGACCAAAATAAGCTTTATTATTATTTTTATTTATTTATTTATTTATATATTTCTTTTGACTTGTTTATGTTTTTGTTTTATTTTATTTACTTTTCCATTAACTATTTTTTATTTATTTTATTTTATTTCTGTTAATTATTTTATTTATCAAATGATCTTGTCTCAATTAGGGTCTTCACTCGTTTTTATAATTTTTTACTCCCCTCTTTTAAAGTTTGACCTTATTTTTGTTTAATTAGTTTAAATATTATTTCTCAAAAACTAGCTATTTACTATAGTGGTTACTTATTAATATTTGTTTTTTAATAAATTAATAAACTAATATCACAATTTAAATATTATTTTTCAAAAAACTAACCGTTTAATATAGTTGTTACATATTAATTTTTTTAATAAATTAATAAACTAATATCATTATTTAAATATTATTTTTTAAAAACTATTTGTTTTTAATATACTAATAAATTAATATTATAATTTAAATATTATTATCCAAATATAGTCGTTACTTGAAATTATGTCGAGCTACATTGTTCTCTATTTAAGCCCTTTGTCATAGTCTGCCTCTTCATCTGGTCCTGATGATGAACCACACTTGCTGGTTCGAAACGCGTCGGCCAAAAAAAAAAATTTCTCTTATGTGATTTCTACCGAAAGACTTTGCTTAATTCATTATGGACCACAGAAGCTTGAATACAAAAAATTTAATTTTTTTAAATGTTTTTTTAAGTCAATTTATGTAGATTACACAATTGAAACTTAAGATTCCAAAATTCCAACCAATTTTAAGAAAAATATGTAAATTCATGGCATGTTTTCAACCTGAAGTAATAACCAAACGTTAAAAAAAATATATCTCATTAAAATTTCCATATCCTACAAATTACACCACTAAAATTTAAGATACCAAAATTTCAGCCAAATTTAAGAAAAATATGTATAAAGAAACAAAAAAAAAAAAACTAACAATCACACAAGTACATAGTTTTAACATAATGTCATAACAATTTTCACCACACTTGAATTCAATGTCATGCTTTCAATGTAAAGTAATAACGAAAAGTTTAGGAAAGATACCCACTTAATTTTCCACATCCTTTGTGTTTATACGTGGGCACTATTAGCTCTGCTACTCAGTGATCATTTTCTGAGCTCAGGAACAGGCTGGGTCTGCTTGATTATGCGTAGAAGGACTCCACACAGGTCACTATCTCCTTCCTTCCCCTATCCCGCTTATCCTCCTTCAGTTTTGTTCCCTCTATTTTTCCTATAAACTCTGTAAAATTGCCCTTTTAAACCTTAAGCCCCAGGCGCTTAACCCATGAACTCGTGCCCATACGACCCTCCGCGATCACACGACCCCGCGCTTCCACAACCCTTCGTCGTCCTTTGATCACAATCATTGATCGTCCTGATCCAACGGTCCCCGCCGCCAGCATTTTTTTCCCCGTGCGTGTTAAACCCCATTTATTTTCCCCACTGTCCCATCGTACGTCGTGTGATCCCACAGCGTTCGCTCCTCCCGATCCCGCGAACCGCTCGCGTGTTAACTCACGGGGAAAACAGTATTGCTCCGGTCCCATCTACCACGTGTCGAGTGCTGATTGTGATCACGCGCCCGCATACGAATATCGCCCGACCCCCATAAGCGGTGCGATAAATACCACTTACCGCCCGTCTCACCCGTCCCCGCGCGTTATCCCCCACGCTACTCTTCCACCTGATAGCCATCAGATATGTCCGTCCGTGATCCGACAGCTCACGTTTGTCCGCTCCCGCTTTTCTCGATACCCTCTGCAAATTGTTTCCCGTCATCGATCCACGCGATTCAACGGTTGATCTTTCTCCACCATGCCTCCGCCATATTATCCGTGTCCATAGCCTGTACCATGTACCCGAAGGAAGAAGGAGGCCAGAATCCAGTACCCGGCGCATTAGATCCTCAACGACTGCATTTAACATGAAGAATGGCCAAAGAACGAGAAGGACAAGCCTCAAGCAGTTAAACACATTTATCAATTATGGAATGTCTTCCATATTGCACTCCACCTGCCCGAGGAGTACAACAGAGCATCCGAAAAGATCAAATCCGTCCACTGAAGCAGCAGACTGCACCAAAAGACTCCATCAGACAGTTAAAGCGGTTGGTGGTCCATTGTGACCCCTCCACGCATAGAATAGCAGAATATCTTTGTAATGAAACTCTATATATACCCAAAACACAGATGTAATCAGGGGAGGGTTGATGGTTGTAGTTTTGATGTAAGGTTCAACTTCTGGATACTGTAACTACTTTGATACTTGCAGTGTCTGGTATTCATTTTCAGCTAATACAAGCTTCTTTTGCTGTTAATTGGTCACTTTCCATTTCTACTCTGTTCTAGGCTGTGCATATTATGCATCTGTTCATGTGCTCTTGATATTTAGCATTAGAGGGGCTATCATCCCACCTCTGTGTTGAAGTCTAGTATGTATCATTGAATGTGTTATGCAGGTTTCTATTTACTTAGTGCCAGAGAGTTGTCATCCTGTCTGTGCATTAGGAAACAGATTTGCAGACCTCTTTACTAGTTGCTTGTGCATCCACTGGTGTGGTTAGTATTCTCCATGTACACCTAATCCTCAAACTGTGAGTAATTGGTGGTCTAAAGCCTTGTAGTCTGGGGGTGTTCACCCATGTATGGAGTTAAGCATAGTAGAAGTGGTTATCTGGCTTGAACAAGCATCATTCCTTCCATTCATCCATTTCCAACATTTTGTTGAGTTTGTAATGTTCCCAAGCATCTCTGAGATACAACCTATGAGAGTTTCTAAGGGTGATAACATTCATTGGCACTGTTGCCGGGGAGAGGAGATTGAAGCTCAACTTCCCTAGGAGACGACACAGTTCCATATTTTGATGATAGACAAAGTATGGGCACATTTCTGGTTGTAATCATCTATCTGGCGACTCCACTAGAGGAATACTAACCTTTGGCGACTCCACATTGCAGTTCTGGCTCAGTTTGTGAGACATGCTCGAAGAAATATTCAGAAATCACCAACTGTTCCAGTGCCTGACCCTGAGAAGATAGTTAAGCAGAAGAAAACTTCACAGAAAGGAGCATCAGGATTAGGTAAGCCCAAAAAATCCCACATATCTCTGCTAGTGAAGAAATCACCTTCAGAGATGCATAAAGCTCCTGTTCATTCATTTCCCTTTCGGATTTGAGCCCAAAGAAATCATCCCATGTTGTCCATCATATTCCTCTGTCTCTGTCATCCATTTCATTGATCCATACTACTCAATCTACCAATGTCCTTCCACCCACCTTAGTCATGGCAGGTCAGCAAGCTCCCACAAAGATAGAAAGAATCGTTGCTGCTAGGTATGGACCTTTGGTCTTGCCCGTCCTTTTAAATCGCATCCCTGCAGGAGATTATCAAGAATATATGCCTAAGTTTAGTGGTACAGAAGGAGTAACAACTGAAGAGCACCTTGAGTCTTTTTATAGCTATGCTGATAACCTGGATATAAATGAAGAGGATGTGTGGATGAGGGTCTTTGTCCAAAGCCTAGAGGGAGAGGCTAGAAAATGGTTCAAAGAATTACCCCCTAGGTCTATAGCAGACATTGAGGCCTTAGATGATGTGTTCCTAAAGCATTGGGGGAATAAGAAGGATTTGCTCTATTATCATACTGAATTCGGGAACTTTCAGAGGGAGAGTGGTGAGCTGCTGTCTGATTTCAACACTAGATTCAACCATATGTACAGTAGAATACCAACTGAAGTAAAACCTACCCCTACTTCTGCTATGCTCACTTATGCTAATGCCTTTGATTCTGAGTTCTTCCTGCTGTTAAGAGAAAGAATATGTGCTTCTTTGGCTGATATGTAAGATGCAGCCTTTGAAGTAGAATCAAACATCATCACTGTAGAGAGACTTGAAGGTGATGTTGATAGGAGAAGACAGGGAGGAGAGCTCTCATAATCCTCAGATCTTAAGATCGATATATTGGCCAGGATGATAGAATCATTAGCCTCTGAAGTTTCTAGATTAGAAGTTGAGCAGTATTCTGAGGAAGCAGGACAATCCCCTTATACCTTTGCAAATCCAAAGCAAAATCCATATAAATGGGAAAAGGAGCAATTGCAAATTTTGTAGAGAAATAAATATGCAAACAAAGATCAACGGGTGAGAACCGTTTTTCATAATAAAGTCATGGAAGAAGAGCAGATTGAAGAAGAGGAGGAGGTCCATGGTCTGGAAGATAAGGGCAGTGCCCCTTTCTTAATGAGAGCTGCCAATGAAAGGTCATTATCCAGAGGCACTACTCGTGAGTTTGTTGTACCTGCAGAACAACAAGCTTATCTACAGAAGCAACCAGCAGCAGGTCCTCCCATCCTCAAAGAATCTGAGCTTGAAGCCAGCCCATCTTCTCATGACTATGCAGATATGAAAATTGGTCAACCTGCTGATATCCCCAGCCCAATGATCAAAGAGGATGAAATCAGCTCCCTGTGATCTTATGCTTCTCTGTCTGTTCAAGTGATAATCCCTCTTAGTTTCCTCTTGGGCTCTGAGGCAGGCCATGATTCAAAGCCCAAGGCTGATACTGATCATCTCAGTCTTGATATTCTGATGCCTGCTCAGGTGGCCTCCACACAGATTAAAAAGGCAACTTGCCAGATGACAGAGGAAGAAGGTGCACAGTTTTGGGATTCCTCCTTGGATGTGGACTGTTCTAAGAAAAATGAAGGAGCAGATGATATCTCCATGTCCACCGCACAAGAATATATTAGTTCACCATTCATATTAGTTGTGCAGGCCATAGATGACACAAAGAAGTACACAGCAACCATGGTTATTCAACAGGTGTACAAAGGCTCCCATGAAGAACATCTGAGGATGAGAGTATACAGAAAGGGGATGAAATTTGATCCATATCTACCACCTAAGGTCAAATGCCCTAAACTCTTTGAGGTAGAGGATCAAATAAACCCAATTTTGTAGATCTATGATGAACTGGCCGAGAGGCGGAGAAACAGTTTTGATGGCCCAACAGATGGCCAGTTTTTGAAGATTTATGTTGTTTAAGGTTCTCACGCCTTAATGATTGTAAGCATTTTCTTTTACAGGCTTTAGCATAGACTTAATTAGACTCCATGCCCAATGGAATACTAGGCAAGGTTTTTAAGCTTGTTTTGTATGAAGGCATTGGTCTGCAGTTCTTGAGACCTCACAGGGAGGATCTCATCCCCAGAAGGAGCCAGTGTTAGCTCTACTACTCAACGATCATTTTTTGAGGTTAGGAACAGGCTGGGTCTACTTGATTATGCATAGAAGGACTCCACACAGGTCGCTATCTCCTTCCTTCCCCTATCCCACTTATCCTCCTTCAGTTTTGTTCCCTCTGTTTTTCCTATAAACTCTATAAAATCGCCCTTTCAAACCTTAAGCCCCGGGCGCTTAACCCATGAACCTGCGCCCATACAACCCTCCGCGATCACATGACCCTGCGCTTCTGCAACCCATCGTCATCCTTTGATCGCAGCCATTGATCATCCTGATCCAACAGTCCCCGCCGCCAAAATCTTTTCCCCCTTGCGCGTTAAACCCCTTTTATTTTCCCCACCATCCGATCGTCCGTAGCACAATCCCACGGCGTTCGCTCCTCATGATCCCGCGAACTACCCGTGCGTTAACTCGCAACAGAAACGATATTTCTCCGGTCCCATCTGCCACATGTCGAGCGTTGATTGTGATCGCGCGCCCGCGTACAATTACTACCCGACCCCCGTAAGTTGTGCGATACATACCACTTACCGCCCATCTCACCCATCCCCGCGCATTATCTCCCGCGCTACTCTTCCGCCAAATAGCCGTTAGATCTATCTACCCACGATCCAATGGCTCACGTTTGTCCGCTCCGGCTTTTCTCGATACCCTCTGCAAATCGTTTCCCGTCGTCGATCCATGCGATCCAACGATCGATCTTTCTCCACCATGCCTCTGCCATACTGTCCGTGTCCATAGCCTGTCCCGTGTACCCGAAGGAAGAAGGAGGCCAGAATCTAGTACTTGGCACATTAGACCCTCAATGACCGCATTTCACATGAAGAATAGCCGAAAAAAGAGAAGGACAAGCCTCGAGCAGTTAAACGCATTTATCAGTTATGGAATGTCTTCCATATTGCACTCCACCTACCCGAGGAGTACAACAGAGCATCCGAAAAGATCAAATTCGTCCACTGAAGCAGCGAACTGCACCAAAAGACTCCATCAGACAGTTAAAGCGGTTGGTGGTCCATTGTGACCCCTCCATGCATAGAATAGCAGAATATATTTGTAATGAAACTCTATATATACCCAGAACACAGATGTAATTAGGGGAGGGTTGGTGGTTGTAGTTTTGATGTAAGGTTCAACTTCTGGAGACTGCAACTACTTTGATACTTACAACATCTGGTCTTCATTTTCAGCTAATACAAGCTTCTTTTGTTGTTAATTGCTCACTTTCCGTTTCTACTCTATTCTAGGTTGTTCCTGTTATGCATCTGTTCATGTGCTCTTGATATTTAGCATTAGAGGGGCTGTCATCCCACCTCTGTGTTGAAGTCTAGTATGTATCATTGAATGTGTTATGCAGGTTTCTGTTTACTTAGTGCCAGAGAGCTGTCATCCTGTCTGTGCATTAGGAAATAAATTTGCAGACCTCTATACTGGTTGCAGCTAGCCATCACATGGTCTTGTGCATCTGCTGGTGTGGTCAGTATTCTCCATATACACCTAATCCTCAAACTATGAGTAATTGGTAGTCTAAAGCCTTGTAGTCTGGAGGTGTTCACCCATGTCTGGAGTTAAGCATAGTAGAAGTGGTTATCTGGCTTGAACAAGCGTCATTCCTTCCATTCATCCATTTCCAACATTTTGTTGAGTTTGTAATTTTCCCGAGCATCTATGAGATACAACCTAGGAGAGTTTCTTGGGGTGATAACATGCACCTCCTTTTTGTTCTTATTTTTCTCAATTGAGCCATCTTCTTTTCCTCTCTATAGCAAGGTGATCATTCTCAAATAATTCGATTCATTTATTTAGATATTGTTGGCTTGCTTAGTCCTTTTGAGGATTCACATGCGATTCATTTTTCTTTTTTTTCACGTTTCTATGGTTTGAAGTAAGATTAAAACTTTTAGGAATAGTTTTTAATGATGAGAAGCTTGAGAAAAACCAAATGGTTAATCATTAAATTGAAGTTAGAAGAGCAATAATTATAAATAAACACACAAATAAACTATATACATTTTATTTAGTCTAAAAATCTTTAATTTATGAAAAAAAATTAACAATAGCTTTATTATTTTTTAATGTATCCAATTTAACCATCACTTCGTCATAACAAAGTGTTTAAATATGGCAAATTACAACGTGAAATTCTTAAAACTTTTAAAGATTTATGACATGTAATATCATCGCTTGATATTACATGTCACGAATACCATGTGCCATAAACTATTATTGTTAATCTAACAATCTTGATTCTTTCACTAGGTCATACTTATTTAACAATGCCCCTTTTAAATTTGTCTAGGGAATTTTTTTCATATTAAATATATCATGTTTCTCTCTAACCGGGTGGCTCCAGATAGGCTTAGAAATAAAAAAGGGCTCAAGAAAGGCTCAAAAATCAAAGTTTATGGATTGTAGTGAAACTAGGTTCAAATAAAATATCTCGTTGTAGTATTTCTAACGATCCAAACAACACCTCAATCTGACATCGCATATGAAGTTATGACCAGTAAAAGTTTTAGTCAAACCAGGCTCCCTCGCTAAAGTTAGCAGATCGCCAACTAAATTTGGAGCTTGGATAAATCTTGCAAAGCTGCTACATTTGCTAGAAATTAATGAGGAAACAAATTGAAACTTTGCAGTGACGGTTTCTGGCGGCCCAAAAAATCAGTCGAATGCTTTAAACCAATTGTTTTTAATATATATAATTATATATATATATATATATATATATATATATATATATATAAATATTATATATAATATATATTATATAATATATATATATAATAGGGATGGGGGCCACCACCCCCGCCACCTCACTCAACCATGTATCAAATATATATATATATGACCGAGCCACTAAGTTTGGGGGCCCCGCAGGATTTGAACTGCCTGGCCAAGTGGTTGGCATCCATTGGTTGGCCCCATTACCAATTACCACTATATTTAATAAATAAAAATGTGCCAAGAAGTGGTATGGGGGAGGCTCGTAGGTTTTACCCCAAGACCTCTGCCCTCCAAATTTAGCACCCAACCACCCAACATATCAACTATAAATTGTAAACTTCGCCCTATAATTTATAAAGACCCATAATTTTACCTCATGTGAACCAAGAAATGAGAGCGTTGAGCACGAATTCTAATGCAATTATAACCTTGAGTGACACAAAAACCGAGTGGAACCTTGACACCGGGAATATGCAAGGAATTTGAAATATTCCATAGAGGCCAATTTTTTAAGGTGACAAAAATAGGCCGAATGTATACTCATACTTCTCAGTTTTTTGCAAGGAAAGTGATGGTGTAATCAATTTCCTCATTTGAACCATGGAATTGTAGTCACCCTGTAGAAAAGAATATTTTTGGAATCTTAAGGAATCTTTAAGATTCCTTGGAGCCTTGAAGTTGACAGTTTCAGAACCAAGATGCATTTATACTCATTTTTCTTAGTTTTTTCGCTAGGAATGCGATGATGTGAATAGATTCTTCATATGAACAACTGAATATCATCTGACCCGCAAGAAGGAATCTTTAGGGAATCTTTGAGATTCCCAAGGGATCAAATTTGAACAGAAGCAAAAAGGGGTCAAGTTTACAGTCATTTTTCATGATTTTTCACCAGTAATTCAATGTTGTAGTCCATTTCTTCAACAAAGGTTTACATATTTAGGCCATCCCCATAATTGGAGGTATAAGGTATTTTTTATTCATGCATGTAATTTGCTTTCATTTAAGATTAATGAAATAGGTCTCCCCACATTGAGCAGGGCCCATAGACATAACCCACACTGGATGAACTCCGTTATCAACCTATTGTGTATTTTCTTCTCATGGTTGTCATTTATTTCTGCTTCTTTTATGTGTATGCATCTTATGGTTACATACCATCTTAAATGCAACTATGTATGTATCTTTGAAGTGAAAAGATCCAGATCAAGCTTGGTATCAGAGCAGGTCTTTTTTTGACGTGAAGTGCAAGTGTATGATAATTAGGGAAAATCCCCAAATAGGTGAAGGAATGAACAAACCTGGGCACAAGTAGCCCGAATTATCATTGGTAAGTGGTTGAGCCTATATCAAAGTGGTATAAGAGCTTTCAATGCTTTGAACCTAGAAAAAAAGTGGATGAGGAAAGAAAAAAGGCTAAAATTAGGAAGATTGGATTGACAGAAGACTTCCCTAGTGAGGAAAAATCAATGAGATTGGAGCTTTTGGAGATATAGAAAGATAAGTAGTATCTATACATCAATGAAGCTATAATCTGTAGTGACAAAGGGAAAATAAACAACCAATTTATGTTTGCAGCAAACATTAGTTTGATAGTCAACAATGTTTTTAAAGAAGAGGGAACAAGTAGGGTCTCAGGAGAAAAACAAATTGTGACAGAATCCAACAATATATTTAAATTACTAGAAGAGTAAGCAAGAAAAATCGCATCATTTTTTAATGTACTACAACATAATTTTTCCATTTCATGAAGAAATCCTCCATTTCTTTGAACAACAATCCACATGGCACATCAAAATTAGAGATGATGAAAATATACAAATATAGAAGAAATTCCATCTCTAATTACCTTTGTTGAGTGTAGTGGTTGGTCATCCAAGAGTATTTGAGCCATGCCATTTTGTTCATTTATCTCTAATTGGTTTCCTCACATCGACAACTTTAAAACATTAACGATTTCCCACTGAGATGGTCTTAACCCAAGAAAGGTAATCTTAAAAACAAAAGAATTGTGCCCATCTTTTATTTTTAAGGCAAGGGGAATTACAACAAATGTTAAGTAAAAATAAGTGGACACATTACAATCCATGGATGAAAGAGAACAAGGAAATAAAATTTCTTATGTAGTGAACAATGAGCAAAGGAAAGAATAAAGTAGATGGTTGGATAAATATGCATAACAAATACTACCAATGTCAACAAGAAATGAATACGCTCTAAGTATCTGTGGACCGTAATAAAAATATATTAGACTTTATCAAAAATTACCTGTAAAAAGAGCATATAGGAAAATGGATAATGCAAATATAGAAAACTAGTCAATTGAATGTGAATATAATGTTCACTTACCCTTCTTTAAAAAAAACGTCAAACATTACTATTACATATGATATTTGTTGTTGTTTATGTAACATTTAAAATATGTTTAAAGGTAAGGTTAATTCTTTTATGTTAATTTTTCAACTTTCATTCATTTATAATTCAATTATATATAGACAAAAATTTTACTATCATGGTCTGCCTCAAGGGAAAGCAGACCAACAATAGTAAAAATATTGTGAAGTTCTTATGTCTAACAAAATCACCCATACCCAACCTACTTCAAAGTTATATCCATGCCATGATAAATGTTTGGCAGTGTAATGGTACTGATGTATTTATGGATTTTATGGTTGATATGTTTATTGTATTCATGTTCCTATTATGCTGGTTATATGCACATTTTATGATAGCAACTATGTATGGCTCTCAGCATTTTTTACTTATATGTGAATGGATAATGTGTCTATGACTTGATGGAGGATAATGCATCAAATGGCATGAGGGAACAATGGTTCATTGTGATTCTCAAGTAATTATGATATCACTACACTTAGTTTTGTTATTTACACTCGTAGATTACATATCGATGATATGTTTGACGAAACACCTGTCATGGCTAATGGGGTTCTGGTTATGATTGTGTTCAGTTTATTGCTTTTCCAATTCCATTTTCTTAAAGTCACCAAGGAGGTTGAATCTTATCCATGGTGGCCTCTCATTGCATGTTTACCCCTGGCTGGCCGGTTGCTTAGGTAGATATGGGAGGAGGGTGTTATAGAGTGGTATTAGAGCTTCCAGGTTCAAACACTTGGACTGAATGGGTTCTATCATAGGTGAAATGAAGAACAACAGTTTATATTTTAGAGCTTTATTTCATATATGTTATAACTTTTCTTCTGTGGCATATTAGAAGTTGAAATTTTATTAATATTGATGGTAAATACCACTTATAATGTGCTCAAAATTTCAGATATTGGTTCACAATATTTTAGGAATTATGATATAAGGAAGATGACCTTCCTGAATGCACCTTTAAATAGGTCATGTTGGAATTTCTTAAATAACTTGTCTTCTATAGGCTTTCAAAAGCTGAAACATTATCCACATTTAGGGGACATACCACTGATTATGTGGTAGAAATTTCAGATATTGGGTCACAATATTTTAGGATATATGAGTAAAGGGAGTCGAGCCTTCTAAATGCTCCTAAAATCATGCCTCAAATAGGTGACGTTGAACATTTTGTCATAACGTTTCTTCTGGGCACTCCCAGGAGCTGAAATTTTTTCCACAATGAGGGGAAATCCCACTGATATGGTGATAAAAATTTCAGACATTTATTCAATATATTTTAGGATATATGACCAGTGGAAGTTGAGCTTTCTGGATACTCCTAGAATTGTGCACCAAATAGGATTGTGTTGGTATTTTTGTTATAAATTTTCATTTATGAAATCTCAGAAGTTGAAACTTGAACCATAGTGAGGGAAAATACCACTGATCATATGGCTCGGTTTCCATAACTTGTACTATTATGTTTTAGGATATATGCATTGAATCATTCGCTATATTAGTTTGCATGCAAAGTGTTTGATGAAATGCTTAAATGGTTCAATTATTAATTGCATACAAACTGTTCGATAAAATGCCCCAATGAGTATGTTGTTTGTGGTTGGGGATAGTATTGATGTATAATATTATTGTTGTAGTCGAAATATGCTAACTTTTATGCAACTAGTTTGCTATATTAGTTTGCATGTAAAGTGTTTGAAGAAATGCTTACATGCAAATGTAATAGTATATTAGTTGTTTGAAGAAAATGTAAAAGTATGGTAATTGTTTGAAGAAAATGTTTTTTTTTTGGATGAGATAGTATTGTAGTATGATAATATGGATGTAGTTGATCTATGCCTATTTTCAAGCAAATAATTTGAAGAGTTGCATGTAAGGAATTTGAAAGGTTGCATGTAAGGAATTTGAAAAGTTGCATGTAATGGAAAAGTGGCATGTTTTTAGTTATTATTTTACAAGTGGAATAAGTGCAATGTTTTGACTTAATCTCATACAAAATTTATGAGAAAAGAAAATCACTTTCTTTTCAAGTGTGGTTAAATTTAATTGAGCTTTGGAGATCCCATTTCCATAATTGGACATTGGATATTGGACCATTATAGTAGCTTCCTCCTTCTACCTTAGTGTGGACCATGGATAGTAAGGGGGTATGTTCATAGCTTGTTTGAATGCTTGACTAGGTGCATGATATGTGTTTGTTCTTATAAAATTGTATGAAGGAATGATCTTGTTTTAATATGGTTGTACTAATGCAATATGTGTTGAGATAATTGATATGCACTTGCGTGCAAGTGGGTGCTAGTTTTAGTATTATGACTATGATTGTGAGTTTTTGATTGCCTATTATGACATGATTGTTAGTATTGGTGAAGGTTGATTTCAAATTAATAGACACGATGTCTTGATTTTTGGAACATGTGACTAACATGTGTGATCAGTTACAGGGCAACGTGTTTGGTATTATCTTGACAAGGTAATAGTTTATTTGTTTATATAACTAACACCTTGGTGAATGTGATAGCACATAATAAGACTCAATTGCAACAAGGTAAAAAGGTAAAATAAAGGAATTGGGTCAGAATTCCTTTGGCTATCTTTGGAAACCGTAATTTCAAATGAGTGAGTGCTTTGCATGAATACAAAAAGTTTTCTTAACCTTAATTTTGACTGACATTATGTGGATATGTGTTATATTCATGAATATGTATTTGATAAATTGTTATCTTAAGGTTGATATTTGAGATAATAGGTTGAGTTCTAATATTGTAAAGGCACGAATAAAAGCATGAGTTAATGTTGCACGATGTAGGGAATCAAATGACAAAAGAGACTGTCATAGATCTTGAAGAAGGCTCGAGCTGAGGTTTCGCTCATGAATCCTTGGAAGTACTAGGAAATCATAGGGGTTGAGTCATGGTGTTTTTTGGAAGTATTTTGCTTTCAATGTTTTACGATTTGTTTATGCTTGATTTGCGGTTTTGATTATGTATGGTTCATGGCCATGCCATTTTATTTTTGGTGTTGTATTGCTGTTGGTTTTCCATGATCTTCTTCTTATTTGTCTCTTGACTTTCGTTTTGTTGTTTCGAGTCTTGGGAATTGGTTGGGAAAGAGGAAATTTAATGGATCTCGGAAGAGAGTTGTGTGGTACCTGACAGGTAATGCAAGTAATGCAAGACCTGGATGAAGCTCAGTGTATGAGTAAGCGCAACGGAAGGTAAGACTATGACAATCAGATTAGGTTGGTTCGGTCCATTGGTGTAAATGGGCAGTGGTAGTATAGTCATGATAAAGGTAACCAAAAAAGCTAAAGTAAATGGATCTGAGGCATCAGATGCCTTGGCTATGCTGGGAATTATTGTTCTCAATATCGTGCATTTTGTGCATGAATAAAGGAAGTTCTCCTAACCTTTAACTTATGATATTTGGTAATTATTTTATGATCATGATTATGTTTTTGTTTATATATGTATACATGTATGTATGTATGTATGTCATATTTGACAGGGTGATCATGAATCGTGATTATTTTATGTTAATGTTTATATGTATATATGTATCTATGTATGACGTTGACTGATGAGATCATTATTATTTTATGTTGTATGTATGTGTACATGTATCTATGTCACTATCTGACAGGGTCATCAAGAATCATTCTTGTGGAGGAATGATTGCTTATGCAGGTGAATGGCATGAAGAGGTTCCTGGTCTGGCAAGGAATTAAGTGGAAGAGTAGTCATGAAAAATATATGAGGTCAGTGTCATGTGAATATGAATTTATATGCTTTTATTATGCCTATGTTTACATTATGACGGGTAACAATAAAGGATACCCCAATGGAATGAAAGCAACGTGGTCTGCAACGTGCTTAAACAAGCATGGATAAGACACAGGAAGCAAGGTTTCTTGGTAAGGACAATGTGGTTTTGGATGTGTGGTACTACTATTGTATATATACTATATATGTTGTACATGTTTCATATATGATATGTGCACATGCAGCGTTGCGTATATATAGCGTGTGTACATGTCGTTTATGCAGTGTTATGTACATGATGGTATAGATAGTGTTGTATGAATTTTGCATATTCATTGCTAGGTATAGATGGTTTTATGTACATGTTGGATATGCTGTGTTGTGTGTATATTGTACTGTGTGCATGATGGATATGCAATGTTGTATGTGTATAGTTCTCTCCGCGTGTTGGATATGCGGTGTTGTGTAGAGATGATGCTATGTACATGTTGGATATGCAATGTTATGTACATGTGGTGTTGAGTGCATGTTGTACATGTGGTGCTAGGTACATATGGTGTGGTGTGCATGGTTGTACAAGTGGTGTTGTGTGTGTGTGGTGTTGTCTACATGTTGTAAAAGTGGTGATGTGTGCATGTGTGCATGTTGTAAAAGTGGTGTTGTGTACATGTGGTGTCATGTACATGTCATGTGTGTGGTACTATGTACATGTGGTATTGTGTACACGTTGTACAATTGTGTAGTGTACATGTGGTGTTGTGTACACATTGTGCAGTGGCACTGTGTAAATGTGATGTTGTGCACACGTTGTGTAGGTGGTGCGGTGTACAGGTGGTATTGTATACATGTTGTAAATATGGTATTGGTGCACGTGTGGTATTTTGTGCATGACATACATGTTGTTTTGAGGGAATGTGGTACTATGTATGTGCATTTTGTTGGTGGATGTATTGTGTTATGCACTAGGTGTAGAAGTGTGTGTTGCGTTGTACATCAGGTATAGGTGTACGAGTTTTGTTGTATACTAGGTGTATGGGTATACATTTTGTGTTGTCACATGTTGTGTGTGGATGTATGCCTTGTGATATACATTGTGCACGTATACGTATGTATACTGGGTGTAAGTGTATTTGTTGTATGTCATGTATAGGTGCATGCGGATCATGATGTTGTATGGTGTGTGTGGTTGTATGTGTGTCATTCACACTATGTGTATGTGCACCTAGTGGAGGAGAAGGCACGGGGTGTGGAAACCAATCCAGTGTGTGTACAAAAGAACAAAGGTAGAAGTAAGGATTGATGAAGGATAAGTATCGATATATTATTCCATTTTTACTATGCATGTGATTTACGATTCTGATATATGATGACTATATGTGATCTATGATTCTGGTTTATGATGGTTACATGTGATTTATGATGTTGATCTATGATGGTTGTGTTTCGAGCTAACCATATGTGATATGTTTGTTGAGTCCCAAACTTGCATCTTCCCTATACACCTTTCTAGCCTTTTTCCATTTACCTAGACCTCTTAAGCTGTCAAATCATTGCATATTAGTTTGAAAAGAGCATATAAAGTGGTTTCCTAACTATGTCCTGTGTCTGTTGTTTGATTTATATTTTTGCTCATTCAGCTGCGAAATCTTGTCACTTTCCGCAGCCAGTTCAACTTTCTGCAGCCTTTTTGTTGAAGTCTATGTTACAGGTGTCTTCAGGCGAATCCGGCCACATGGGAAAGTTGCAAATGACGTGGACATGGACCGTGTCCTATTGGCTCAGTCGAATTCGTCAAAGAAGGTCGTAGTCAAAGATATTCAAACAGTGGTCAACCTAAGAGTCCTACGATGACAAAACTCTGTTTTTCACCACGTGAAGACTTGCGTGGCCGTTTCTAAATCTTAGGAGACATGTTAACACCTATGGACTACTCCATGAACTGAATCCAACAGCCACCCTCCTTAGATTTAATCTTCACGGCTACCATAATGCTAGATTCCTGGACGTGGTTGCTTCACGTGTCTTTTATCAGCGCAAATTTTAGGAAAGTAGTTATGTCATCCTCTGTTATAAATAAAGCGTTCTCATACGCATAGTAGCTAGTTCTAGTAATGTAATTTTGACTGTTAACGAGCCCATTGTGTCGTGACTTTATCTCTATGTTATGACTGCATTTTAATACATGAGAAGACTCTGTTTATAAGCTCAATTTATGGTTGATTGCTGACTGCACGAGGTTGTGCAGAGGGCCCCTATACATACCAAGGTTTTGTTAATTTTTGTATAGTTTCATGCTTTATTTCTTTTTGTTCCTTATGCCATAATCATTTATTTGTATATATATTGCACTGCTTATGGTATTCATGTTGATTGTTGTCCATAATTTGTATGCTTTCTAATGTTGTTAACTAATCAGTGTCTTTGTTTCAGATTACAATAGGCAGCCCGGGCATTTGCACATAGCTTTATAATGACTAATGACATGGAATTATTCTTGTCCTTCTGCTGATTTATTTCCTTAGTTCTAATTCCAACACTGTTTTATTTCTTTCAGTTTTGTTCATTTACTTTTCTGCAAGATAGATATTAGATTACTCATGTCATTTTCAGTTACCTCCAAAAGCCAGAGTGAGTCAAATGGTGAGGGATTGAAGTATGAATGCGTAGTTTGATATTAGTTTATTTTTCTGCAAGTTAGTTATTGAATTTCTCATGTCATTTTCAGTTACCTCCGAAAGCCAGAGCGAGTCAAATGGTGAGGGATTGAAGTATGAATTGTGTAGTTTGAGATTCGTATTAATTTCCTGAAAATAGATATCAGATTGCTCAAGTTATTTAT